>JAUPFT010000010.1:35545641-36905641 GCA_036936625.1 Parnassius smintheus behrii
AGTACGGTGGGTATCGCAGACATTCCAATTGTAGCTCATCTAACTTAGTGGTTGTTTGTTGTGCAGTGTGGTTTTTGGTTTGTCGTGAAGCAGCAGTGGCCTTGACCCATTGACCAATCTCGGTTGTTTAATGGCTAGTTCTTTCTTCATGGTTTGCAGTTGCTGACAATAGATATCTACCGTAATTGTTTAGCCCGATTTTATAAAACTGTAGTGAACGACACCGGCGCTAGTCCACCAAACACTCACAAGTAACTTTTTCTGAGTCAATTTTTGTTTAGGGCAGGATTTGGCTGGGTCTCCAGGGTTCTGCCACTGCGACGAGCGCTTCTGATTATCGTACAGTATCCACTTTCATTTTTGTGTCGGTTGAGCAAAGTAAAACAACAGGCGATGCGTGTTTGCAAGTTCGATTCACTAAATTCATGAGTTCGAGTTCGTCGTCGTCGTCGTCGTTCGTTCAAGTTTTTTTTACTTTCCCGATTTGCTTCAAGTGCATTAATACAGTTTGATCACTTACCCCGAAGCCTGCAGCTATCTTTGAAGTGCTTTGTGATGGATCCGCTTCCACAATAGCCTTTAATTCTTCATTTTCAACTTTAGTCTCCAGACGTCCACGGGGTTGGTTCTTAAGGTCGAAATTTCCAGAACGAAAACGGTGAAACCAAAAACGTACCGTGCTTTCTTTTGCGACACCAGCGCCGTACACATCATTAATCCTTCGAGCTGTTTCTGCAACACTGGTGCAACGATAAAACTCGTACTCGTAAATATACTGATATTTCATTTTATCCATTGTGCGGTAATAAGCGACGCCAAAGAAAAAAATTACGAGGAAAAAAATTAATGACTGTTTTCAAAACACCAGTACCATGTACCAGCTAAATGAATTTATAAATTTTAATTTGGACGTCTTAACCAAAGAGGAGATATTTCAGATCAAAGTGAGTGTCAGTACGACAAAACGCTAATTTCATATGTAAGGACCCAATATGTTATGTTTCATTGCATAACATTCTGTTTTATAAGTTATTGTAAACATATTTATTTAACTTCGGTACAATAAACTTTTTGTTTTTATTATTGTATAATTACGACATACACAAGAGATAAACTGTCATTAAGTTAATTTATGGCAAAAATGAGTAAAAATAAGCTCAAAGCTTTGTGCTATCTCTCATTGTACACGAGCAATCTATGTTCGATCTCCGCTTGCACCATATAATGAACGTATGTACACTGTTATAAAACACTATATATAAAATTTTTACATTTTATGTGATCTTATCAAGCAAGAACGTACCGTACGGCGTCGTTACATCGGATCCGGAAAGGAGTACCAATGTACTTTGGTAGCCCCGCATGGTTGAACGCGTGTTAGATCGAATGTCACAGTCTTATATTTTTTATTATACGACTTTCCCAATACTTGTGCAACATACATAAAACGACCAGGAAGACTTCTCATCTCAAACGAAAGAAATTGACCTAATTTCTTTTAAATATAATATTTCTAATTAATCAAGAAATAAGATTAAATTAAACGTGATAATGTACATAAAATACTTCCATTCTAAGTGCAAATCAATAATATTTTTATTGTGTTCTTATTTATTGTTAATATAAAACAATAAATATTGTAATCGTAAAATAATTTCTCTATTGTATACGATATAGCGCAGTGCTTTTTGTAGGTCATCCTAGTTCAGTAGTACACAGTCGGATACTAGGGCAATTTACAATGAAACGAAATGGGATCAAATGTTTATTTATAAAAATATCATTAAGTTGAAACATATTGAGGAGAAATAAATCTTTAGCAATTTAATAGTGTTGTATGCAACTCTGAAACAGTTTTAGATAACCTTTGTCTACCCTGGACTATATGAAGCTCGCTATATCAACTTTATTGCCGCTATAATTCACGTTGCGACTGCTTTATAAGCTCATGTCCTCGATAAATATAATAAAAAAGGAAACATTATTTCGGTCAAAATAAAAACGTGCAATTGTGTTTTATACAACAACGGCGTAAATAGTTTATTCAACTGTGGAATGAATGTCAATAATAAAATTATTACACTATGTAAAATGGTTTATTGATGTTTTACCTACAAAAACACTTTCACAATAGACTGCCCTCGTTTTGAAGCATTTCATTTCATCACTCTTAGCCATTGTCTTAAGAACAATATTCTTATGTTGCGGTTTTGTGATTGCTTGGAATTAATGAGATTAACATTGAGATTAAATAAAATATAAAAAATGAAAATATGTTTTAATCATATGTACTGTGAACTATTTTGTTTTGTTTTACAAGTGGATATGGTTTTCTTGGAGTAGTTGCTTGCACTTAATATGTACAGCCGTAAGCCTGGTAATGCTGTTGTCAATCATCAATCTATGGAATCCGAGTTCCGTATTTTTGTATGAATATAATGCATTGACAATCATCACTTTAGATAATAAACTATCCTAATATTACTCCTTACAGAAAGAAAGAAATAAATAAAGATTTTATTTAGGCACATAACATTAACGCACAGAGCTTTATACTAATTTATAACAAAATTACGAAAGCCTAAATAAATTTGGCGTTGTATTTCGAAGTTATGCCAAAAAAGTTGTATTGAAACTGCAACGCAGTCTGCGTTGCAGTTCAGTCGTAGACAGATTAGCGTGGCCCCGATTGAGAAAGGACGATAACGTAGTTTTAGGTTATACAATAATCTTTATGACAAACATATTTAGATAAAATTTTTAATTGTTCTAAGAATTGAACTGAACAAGATTCACCAATCGTAAGCTCACAAAACACTTTCTCACTTAAACCAACTTGTAAACTCCTTAGATCGCTACGAACTGTCAAAGTTGTTTAGCAAAGTGTAGTTTGCTAAACAAAAAAACCGGCACGGAGAAAGGGACAAACAATCACACTGCTCCATCTCATTTCTACGCAAGACGTATGCATGAATCTATCTTTTGCGTGTGCGAATGCGAAAAAAGGCGTCAATTTGTCTATAGGTTTCTCTGTCTACATTTTCAGTATTGACCAATATCAATATATCATGATATGTATATTTGCAGCGGAATCGTCGGACACGACGTGGGCGGGGGAGGAGGACTTCGTGGTGGTCGAGGCGACGGACAGCGGGTCGGCGGAGTGCTCAGGGCAGTCGTCGGGCTCCGAGGCGGCGCCGCGGCCGCGCTCGCTGGCGCTGCAAGCCGGCGCCGCGCCCGCGCCCGCGCCCGCGCCCGCCGCCTCCGCGCCCCTCGCGCCCACCGCGCCGGCCGCACTCCCCGCGCACGCACAGCCCGCAGATTCGCACGCCGCCACAATACGAGTGCGTGGTGCCTTTATTTGTGTCCGTATCATGCCTATGTGATGATGCCTCGTTGGTCTAGTAGTTGTAGTAGTGCGACTGCTGATCATGAGGTCCTGGGTTTGAATCCCGGGTCTGGCCAAAAAAATCAATTATTGATTTTTCTGTCAAAAAATTCTCAGTAGCTGCCGGGTGCCACGGAAAGCCGTTGGTCCTGCGCATGATCTCTCTCCGGTCGTGTCGGTTTACCGTCCCATCGGATTATGAGAGTGAGGGAATACAGATTGCACCTGTGCTTGCGCACACTTGGTCACTATAATCATGTCCTGCGCCGATGGCTAGCCTCCGTTGAGGCAGGCCGCCGTGGCCGAAATTCTGTCTGGAGGACATTAATTTTGTGTGATGATGATGCCCTTTTGACGTGAATACGTCTTTAAATTTGCTTCCATAGTGGAAGACGATTTAGAAATCTGATGATAACAAAATTGTGAGTTTGGAGTAGCAGCCACATATCTACCATCTACATACAACATTTAATTACCGATCGATAGCTGAAGGATCAGAGAATTCGTTACGTTGAGTGACTACCACAACGCTCTCGGCATAAGCCGTCATTTTGAGATAATTTTTGCGTAAAAAAATTATTTTACGTAATCACGTAAAACATTATTATTACGGAAGAGAAGGCAAACAAGCATACGGCTCCTTATTACTGTCCCAATGATTATATTATAACAAGCATGAGATATCGTGGATGAGGCAGTATTAAGTGTAAGCGCTGTCGCAGAGGCACTCACACACGCGTGCTGGTGATGTTACTGCGATAATATCATAAGTAGGATACAATGTCCACAGTCAGTCACAACACAACAAGACCTGAAAAGCAAGATATTATAATGATTTCTTATATTTACGCGAACACTACACATTGAAATAATACTAGTTTTTACGGAATATCGCGTATATTTAACTTTTTAATACCTTTGTAAATAATAATAATTGTGAATGTGGTCTCTCCTATATAGGACAAACTAAAAGATCAATTAAAACCCGCGTCAAAAAACATATAGCTGACGTGAAGAATCGACGCTCCGGGAAGTCTGCAGTCTGTGAACATGTACAGGATCGCCCCCGTCACTACATCAGATTTGATAGACCACAAATCCTCGCTAAAGAACACCGATTCCTTCCAAGGATGATTCGCAAGGCTATTGAAATCAAAAAACATCCTAATTTCAATAGAGAAGATGGCTGGGTGCTACTATAATAACAAATAAAACTACTACTATAATAAATAAAATTAAATCCCAACCCAAGCATACAACTGCAAGACTTCATGATACCATAAGTTCATACTGTGTAGATCGGAACAAAAGTTAAATTTTAATCTATGGTAACCGCGATTAACTATGACATCTGGACGTTAAATATCTCAGTCCTTCCCGTGACCATGGGTGCTGTAAAGCTCTCGAAACGTCGGGTATTAAAAAGTTAAATATACGCAAAAAATTCCGTAAAAACTAGTATTATTTCAAAGCAAGATATTATGTTAATGAAAGTAATGAAACAAAGTTATTTAGAGCCAGTAACTATTTTTATTAATCTGTGAATGAAATTATTCACTGATTTGTTTCCTATTGACTAAAGTTAATGAAAATTAATTACAGGCACTGTTTAATTTTTATAATATAAACCGACTTCAAGTACTGTTGGATTTGGTTGAAAAACAAAAACTACAGTCCACTAAATCTGTTAACTAACCTCGAAGAAAAGTACTCTCGAATCGATAACTCCTTTTTTAGAAATCAGTTGAAAATCCTAGATTAGATTGAGATTTTAGCATGTGTTAAAATAGTAACTAATTATCTATTTATTTTTATTGCAGAATCCAGTCACTCTTACATCAAATGTGCCCAGGTCACAACCAATCGACGTGCTCCGATCAAACAACAATCGAAATACAACTAATATCGGATCACTTTCTCCGCCTTCTGTTAGTATTCATTCTATTTTTTTTTTTCTAATTAAAGCAAACTAGTTTTTGTACCCTAAATGGTCAAAGCGAAAAGATTAGATGAAGGGTTTGATGCTGCACTCTCAGAGATTCCGCATAAATCTTATGTTACGAGTCCATAACCAGTGGTAATTAATAATTACCTATGCGGGTCCCGAGATCAAATACCAGCCGGTGTTATTGCTGTTATTATGCATCGTATTGTCTGCAGCGTGATTGGATCGGCTTAATCGGAGAGGGAACACACAACACCAGCGTTAAATATCAGCGTCGTGCTGTTATGTTTCATAATGGTGAGTGACGTGAACTAAAGATTCTTTTGCTGGTGACTAGTTATTTAATCTTAGTTTTCAATGTATTCTCTCCGGTCGTTTCGGATTACCGTACTAATAGGATTATGAGTGTCAGGGAATAGAGAGTGCATCTGAATTCGATCATGCACTTGGTCCACAGTCTATGAAAAGGCACTATAGTACTGTCCTGCGCAGATAGACTCCGTTGAGATTCGCCGCCGTGATTGAAATTTGCTCTGGAGGACATTATAGATAGTATACAATCCGTGCGGATAAGGAATGGGATTAGAAATGGCGGCTAACCGAGTCTTCAAGTAGGTACATTAATTTTAAAATAAAATTTATAACTACCGACCTATTTAAAGTTAAAATATAATCATTAAAGAAACCATTTATTTTATTTCATCTCATCAATATTTCTATTTTCATAAAATCTCAAAAATTATGGGATAAATTTTAATCTAGATTACTCCTGGTACTCCTACTCTATATTTGTTCGTAAAGTTTTATCACAGTCGTTTCACCCACTCCGATGATTAGTTCGGAAGTTAGACTGAAGTTAATGAACATACGAGAGACGCATATCCTATGTTTTTTTTTTGTAGTCCTTACCGCTAGGTGTTAGTATAGATAGCGACTGTGTTTAACCGCGTGGGTGGGTAAACAGAGAATGTTTTTGATGTTGTTGGTGACGTGGTGTGCAGATGCCGTTCACGATGGGCACGCCGCCGTCGACGCGGCGCCGCAGCGCATCGGGCAGCTCACCGCCGCCATCGCTGTGGCAGGTCTCCCCCACCAACGCCAGCCCCCTCCGCAGATCAGGTACCACGCTACTTACCATATAATACTATAATACACAATAGAATGGCTGTCAACCTTATTTTGTAGGAGGATTGGTGTCGCCGGGAGCACACATACAAGCAATTACGTCGTATTATCAGTTATCACTACTATAAACACATTTTAGACTTTTGATTAATGTTTTTGACACATAAATATTTCATAATGATTTCTTATATTTACGCGAACACTACACATGATTAAAACTACTTTTACGGATTTTATCGCGTTTATTTTTACTTTTTATTTTTAATTCCCGACGTTTAATAATAATTAAATTTAATCATAAACATAAATATTTCGTTATTTTTGTTTCTAATATTCACAAAATATAAATAGTTTCGACTTACTGGTTGTAGAATATGTCTCCTTTGTTTAAATTCATTCAAGTAATTATTGCACAATTTGCCATTTTTTAAATAATTTGCATGCAGTGACGCTTGACACGAAAATTGGAAACGATTGATTATGTTAACATTTATATGTGTGAATTGACATGTTAGTGGCTACACGGGCCTCGCCCACTCCCCCGTTCTATTATTATGTATGTATTATAGTATTCTATGCTCCTAACCATACTGCTTTTTTGAAACTCGATGAATCAAAAAAGGGACAAACATATACATGTATAGGATTTAGCCTGCAAGAGAATGATACAGTATACAATGTTTCCTGTTGTCTCAGTGTCCTCTTTATCGAATCTTTAATTAATATAACTTTTTCTGTTAAAATAAACAGTTAAAATTTACAAAATGATGAAATAAGTAAAATTAGCCATATCCCCGATTTATATTGAATTAGTCGTGTTTAGGCCATCTAGTGCTTATTTTACGTACGACTTTGAGAGTCAATATAGAATGAAGAAGATGAAGCTATTACAAAGCAATTTTACCCGCAATTTTCTGAAGGTTTCACTTTTACTGCATGTGAATATTTATATAATATTTATCGAATCATTTGTTACGAGGCCTTCAGCCAAAAAGTTATCAAATACATCAAATTTTGTAATACATTATTCAAAATATAAATATGTTAATATGTTTGTTATTGCGTAGGAAAGACGGTATAAATAGCAGATAATTAAAAACAACTACCAATCAATCTTACGCAGATAATTAAAAACAACTACCAATCAATCTTACGGAAAGTATTGTTATATCTTAAGTAAATTGTACGTCAACAAAACTGAAAAATGTAAGTTATATGTTATATTTTATTAAATTAAAGATATAAGAAAATAAGTTATTCAGTTTACTTTCATTATGATGCATATCATACATCAATTTTTACAATGATATTGTGATCGGATGTGTAAATTATATCAGTATTTATCTTAACATTACTGTCCTACCGATATATTGTTGCACTCTTATATATGCTGTTATTATTTAAGGCTAATATTGATACCATTAATTCACCATATGTTCATAATAATATCAATTACAATTAATAATAATAATTTATTTTATTTTGATAAAATGTACAAATTATTCCAATAAGTCTTAACTTAAAAATAGTCTACAATAACAAGCACCTGAACTAGGATAAACCTGTATCTCAGGTGTATGTGCTAAAAGATACATTAACAAATATTTTCTGTTTCTTATATAAAATGAATAACGTACTAACAACTAATAAGGGTTATTTGGGTAAAATACATTATCATTAATTTACTTATGATATTAATTAACTTAAAACAATCAGCAACTTTTCTGTATCATCGTATTGTTACGAGCTTGAGGTTCGTGACAATAAAAATTGCCGATAAAATTACCTAAATTAACACTTTAATTTACTTTACACAAATTAAAGTTAAAACACTAATAATTAAACACACTAATTCACTTAATTCCGCTCCGAAGCTTCGCTTGTGTCGCTGAGTTCAACTCTGTGCCCCGATCGCATCTTGCAGCGCCTATTTATTTAAATTAGCAAAGAAACATCCCGAATCTTCAGGTAAATGCGCGCAAAGGGACGAGTTTGCGAGTATAGATTTTCTAGAAACTTAGTTCTTCGGATGGCGCTGTCGGTTGAGAGTGTGATGTCATTCTCTGCAGAGCTCCCCTCGCTCTCGTTCCTGACACTAGATGGCGCTAGTTGACTTATTCACACAACAGTATGACAAATTTTGTGACCATGTTCGAATTACCTTCTTACAGTCTGCCATTTTTAATGGATATATACAAAATTGCATTGACTTGATTATACAAAAAGGGGCCGAGAAATGTAAAAAATCTATGCATGAAATAATGCCTTATTCTAATGTTAGTTTCTATTACTTTATCTTTGCGCCTTTTATCAGGGACCTCTCTTCTATAAGGCAATCTTAAGTGCTGTTTTAGTAACGTGCTCATAACAAATAACTGGCGCACTGAGAGGACATTATAGGATTTGTATAAGAGATGGGATGGAAATAGAATAGGGCGGAATGTTGCAACTTTTAATACAGCTCTTTGAGCGCGTTCCAGTGGTAGTAGTGTAGTTTTAGCTGCTCCACCCCAAGAGGTTATACAATAGGTGAGTATTGACTGACATAATGCGTAATATACTTGTTTTACTACCTTATTATCAGCAAAAGAACGATTTTTTTAAAAAACAAACATTAGTTTACGAACTCTATTGCATAGGTGGTTTATGTGGTTTTTAAATGTAAACGTAGAATCTATAATTATTCCAAGGTACTTAACAGATTTTGTATTAGAAATAACTGGGCAGTAACATTTAGACTCTGTGACTGAGTAACATTGATGTGCATAAAGTTTTGGAATGGTTATATGCTGGGTTGAGCTGCGCATAGAAAAATGAATATATTTGGTTTTGTCCGTATTCAGTGTTAATATGTTTTGTTGGACCCATTTATTAACTCTATCAAAACCTTGCTGAGCATATGAATAAACCTTGTCAACTGTATTTGCGGAAAAAAGTAGCACGGTATCATCTGCGTAAGATATTATTTTACCTGAGTTAAGTTCAAGATTGCAAAGGTCATTTATATAAATCAAAAATACGGTTGGCCCTAATACACTTCCTTGAGGCACGCCAAAATGAGTATTTTTTTGTTCAGAGCTAACAACCTTATCGATTTTTATGCATTATATAATTAGTTCGCAATAGTCAATATTATAACGAGTTTGACGACTATCAAACTCTAATACATTCGAAACGTTTGCAAACTGCAATTATTGAATAATATTATCATTATATTGTACTACTGATATTAGTGATAATCTTGTGGATAGCCTAGTTTGTAAGGTCACTGTGATAGCGAAACTATCTATATTTCAGTAACTCAAAAATTAACTATCTCTGTACTCTAAGGAAAAATTGGGTAAGATAACGCAAATAACATTAGATAACGTCCTAGATAGCGAGAACTTGACCGTCACCGAATTGCAGATTCTGCTATTGTTGATAAAATAATGGTTTAAAGTGGATTTTAAGTGAATAAATGTCTGCGCATGTAAACTACGAGGGGTGATCCAAAAGTAATGATAATCGATTATTTCCTGTGCACATTAAAATACCAAAAAATTTTTGCTTGCTTATGTACCTACTAGATTAGCATAAAAAATCTTATAAATAGGCTACGATTTCCGAGATGTACATTAATTTCAATACGAATCATCGAAGAGATAACATCAAAATGGTGAAAAACGAAATTAGAGCTGGCATCAAATACCTCCATTTAAAAAGATGTCTACCAAGGACATATATACAGCAACATATTATATAACTGAGGTCACAGGGACCTCATATGGCAGTTTTCAAAGAATCCTTGCGAACGAATTACATATGAAAAAGATCTCTGCACGTTGAGTACCGAGAATGTTAATCGACGAGCAAAAGAAAAAGCGGGTGGACATTTCGAGGGCGAGTCTCAAAAAGCTTCAAGCAGATGAGGAATTTTTTATCACGTTTCGTGACCATGGATGAGACCTGGATCCACCATTTTGATCCTGAAACCAAACAACTGTCATTAGTTTGGAAATGAGCCTCCTCACCAACGCCGAAAATATTCTATTTTAAATTTCGCGGGAAAGGTTATGGCATCCGTTTTTTGGGACGCTGAAGAAATAATTATGGTGGATTATTTGGAAAAGGGAGCTATTATTTTGGGCTCTTGCTACGCAGGCCAAATACAAATATTGCAGAAGGCTATTAAGGCGATAATATGATGAATGATGACGACAAGATCCTAGAGCTGGAAGAAGATATAGACAAGTTGCGCTGTGATTTATAGGATTATCTGATGTCCGAAAAGGGGAGAGCACAGTAATCCGGCAACTTGTGCTATCACCAGGAGGGTGACCATCTGTCTCAACGAGGTCACGTCCACAAGTCTCTCTTTAACAACGTTGTAAAGATTCTGAGTGTATCAACGAGGGTTGTGTACCTTAATCTCATGGCTGTTAGATGAAGCTGCAATCTTCAGCAGATTTGACAGCATACAGGCAACTGAATAGACAGGTCTCCAAATGCATGCGGCGGGACTTACGCAACTTTAATACTGCTCGTATTGAAGAAGCGATGGAGCGAAACCAGTGCTCCAAAGTCTTTGTCAGAGATCTGTCTACCAAAAAAGCTAACTGCCGAAGCTGAAGACCGAGTGTGGCAGCATCTTTCCGGGACACCTGAGATTTTGAGTGAGATTGAAAGGTTCTATGAGCAGCTGTCACACTGCTCATAGAACCTTTCAATCTCACACAACACGTCATTCAAGAGCAAGTCTTATCCGGTACTATTTCGATTATATCCTGGACGTCAGTCTGAGCAAGATTATAAAGGCTCTACAGCACCATAAAAAAACGGCAAAGCCCCAGGCGTGGATGCAATTACAGCGGAGATTCTGAAAGCGGGTTGAAAACCGGTACTTGAATTAGTTCAGAAGCTCTTTAATTCCGTTCTCCATGGTGGGACTACTCTAGAGGCGTGGAGCAGAAGTGCGGTGGTCTTGTCCTTCAAGAAAGGCGACAATGTTCTCTTGAAGAATTATAGACCGATTTCCCTTCTGAACCGCGTTTTCGTGCTGTATTAGAAAGTCATTACGAATCGTATTGCACGTAGACTCGACGACTTTCAGCCTCCCGAATAAGCCGAAAAGACTTTAGTACCATAGACCACATACATACCCTTCGGCAAATTGTACAGAAGACCGAAGAGTACGATCTACGACTTTGCCTTGTGTATGTGGCCTTTAATTCCCTCGAAATTTGGGCTGTGTTTGTCCCTTCAACGGTGCCAAATTAATTGTCATATGTCGAAGCGCTGAAATGTTTGTACAGTAGGGCTACGATGTCAGAGTACAGAGCTAAAGTACGAAACCTATTCAACTGCAGAGAGGTATAAACAGGGTGACGTTATATCCCCGAAACTTAACTGCTCTATTTGAAGACGTTTTTAAGCTACTGGACTGGAAATAATACGATACTATTGTTAATGGCGAATACAGCTTCGATTTGCCGACGATATAATCCATATGACAAGAATAGCTGGAGGACCTAAGCATTATTCTCAATGATCTCAATAGTGCCTTCCAACGGATAGATCTTAAAATAAAAAGGAACATTGACAAAACAAAGATGATATGTAACGTTCATGTCACACCTGTGCCCATGGTTGTTGGGAGTACTCAGCTTGAAGTTGTTGACGAGTATGTTTACCTGGAACTATTAGTCCCACTAGGTATTTCCAACTTCGACTGAAAGGGTAATCGGCGTATTTAACTCGGTTGGGCAGCGTTCGGGAAATTGAGACTCATCTTCTCGTCAGTTATACCTCAAAACTTGAAAACTAGATTGTACAACCAGTGCGTATTGCCAGTGATGATATATGGATTTGAAACTTGGTTCTTCACCACTGCTGGCCGTGTGCCCTCAACACAAAAGGTCGCTCAGCGAGCTATGTAGAAGGCTATGCTCGGGATTACTCTGCGTGATAAACTTGGAATCGATGGATGCAGATGGTTTAGGACCGAGCTTTATGGCAATCCTTGGGGGAGGCCTATGTTCAGCTGTGGGCTTGTGAAAAGCTGTAATGATGATGAAGAAAAATTTGGATAGCAAGGCTAATGCTTATTTGAAAATAAAACATATTGTATTATTTGTACTTATAAGAAAAATACGGATGTAATGTTACACAAGATATCCGCCCCGATGGAAACACACACGCGCGCACACACACACACACACACACACACACACACGCACACACACGCACGCACGCACACGTACGCACACACGCGCGCGCGCGCAATTTAATCAAAATCGGTCCAGCCCTTTAGGAGGAGTTCAGTCACATACACACGGACGTAAGAATTGTACAGATAGCGCGCGAGTTGAATGCAGAGCTCAGGAATGCGATAGTGCTGTGATCTAATTAGAATTAATGATGACAATATGTCGATAAATTTCAACATTGTTTTAAGTTTAACGTTTTAAGTTTAGAAAAAACAAGGTAATAATTATCACACATTTTTTATTATTTTACACATCAAAATCAATAAAAAAAATATAATTTATGCAGCATCAGATTCTGAAATGGCAGACTTCACTGTCACTATCCTCGCCATCGCTGATCTCAATTACGAATCGATCTATGGTATCTTCCATTAATCCATCTCTTTGCCAATAATTTTCTTCTAAAATTATGACGTGATCGTCGAAGATTGGCGTAATCTTACTCTGTGACCTGAGAAAAAGCCAGCTCCGTAATTTCTTTTAACCTTTTTAGGGAGAAATCAGAAGTACCATTGTGATGCCTTACAATTCTTTTTACTTTTGCCCAAGCCAACTCAATAGGGTTGAGGTCGCACATGGACGGTGGTAGTCTTACTACGATATGGCCTTGACTTCTGATGAATTCATCGATTTTGAAAGATTTTTCCGTAGGTTTATGTAACTGAACCAAGTGAAAGAGCTGATCTTTTCTCATAGTAAGTGAAGCTTCGATATTGTTCTTGGTTAACCATTCCAATATTACTAATTTGGTGCTGGACTTTGTTGGGACTTTATTTTCTTGTACACTATGATACGGTGCGTTATCCATCACAACAACGCTGGTTTGTGGTAGATTAGGGATTAACATATCTGTGGCCCACTTCTCAAAATTAACACTGTTCATCTGTCCGTGATAATCACCTGACGTAGTACCAGCCTTAAAAAGTAACTTTGTACCATTTAAACACCCTCCTCTCGATCCTGCGTGGACAAGAATGAGCCTGTTCGTGGAGCTTGTATCCGTCAACACAGCGTCGATCATTTCATTTCTCCAGCATTTTTTAAATGTGAGGTTGTTGTCTACCCATGTTTCATCGAGAAAAAATATTTTTGATCTTCTTGCCTATATTGACGAATTTTCCGCAAATAAATTGACCATGCATATGCGACAGCTGGCCTCCACCAAAATTCTACGTTTTTTATGACATTTATGCCATCTATATCCCATGTCTTTTAACAATTTTCTTAAATGAAATATTTATTTGAAATATTTATTTATTTGCTTTTGGTTAAGGTACACTGAAGATGGTGGTATTAATTAAACATCCGCTTAATCAGCCATTATTTATGGCATGCAAATCTTACATATATAAAATAATGCGATGGTAATATTTATGAGTAAAATGTCTAAAATAATAAAATGTCAACAATTAATCAATAAATAGGTAATAGGTCCTTAATAAATATTTTACAATTGGTCCAGCAAATCCACATCAGTCCAGCCGCTACCACATATCGCAGTTCAAATATTCCTCCACAGTATAGAAAACCTTTTCACTGAGCCATCTGTATAACTCTCTTTTAAATTCAATGAAAGGTAGATCTTGAATTTCTTGTGTGGTATCTTATTATATACTGTCATACACATCCAATAGCAATTATTTTGGAATCTCGCGCTCTTGGGTGTTATGGTGGAAACCAACCTATTCCTATTTCTAGTGCCTCGTTTGTAAAAGTCTTTGGCTTGTGTGAAATAATACATATTATTTTTTACAAATTTCGCCGTTTCAAAAATATAAACTCGTCACTCCCCCATGGAAACTCCATTTTTTCTCGAATAGCTGCGAGGAGTTTAATGCAGGTCGGAACAATTTTTTTAGTTAAATAAAATTTTTCAATAATTCTATGTATAACATCTCGATCAAAATCATCGACGTTTAAACGACGACGACGTTTGACTCCTTGTTACACTTTGAATAAAAGAAATCATCATCAATAAAAAAAATCATTTAAGAAATCATTATCCTTGTTACACTGTCTTTTCTTTTTAGAAGGCGAACAAAGAGGCCCTTTTTTGGCTTCATTTTGAATTGCAGACAATGTTCTCTTCGAAAGTCCAGTGTAACGGCTTGCGCGATCGTATGCATTATTTAATGTGAATGTTAAATTGTTGTTCTGCCTTTCTTTAACACACATGTCTAGAATATTTTTCGCCATTTCCCGTGCTTGGCGATGAATAAAAACTCGTTTTTTTGTAACAGAACTTTACGTACACGGATCAGACATCATTAAAAACAAAAATAACACGTGGCTGCAACTTTATATTAACACGATAACACAGTAAGCGTATGATAGTTGTCAAGGACAGCACAGCACTACACTGCAGGCGCGCGAGACGCGGCGTGCGGACGGCGGGGGGAGATGCTCCCGCTCTTCACCTCAGGCCCCGACGGCATTCAACTCGCGCGCTATATGTACTCGTGTATGTAAAGATAGTAGTTTAGAAATAAAACAATCGACTCACCATATTAGTCTGTGAGCGTCGTAAGGGGCGACAGAGGAAAACAAATCAGGAGGGGGCCAGCAGCTTCTTCCTAATTACAACAAAAAAATAAAAAACTTGGCAATTATAGCTAATATTAGGTGACCTATGGGATGTTCAGCAGTGGGTTTTTGATAAGCTGTAACGCTAACATATAAAGTACTCTGTGGTAAACAGAGCTTGACGCACGCTGTATACTAGCGCCGAATGTCAGACTGATGTATTTTGTGGGCGTGTGTGCAAATGCTTCACAATTGTTTAATGTAACATTGCGTGTGTATTTTTTGCGTACAATAGTAGAGTACAATGCGTTTGCAACAGGATCGTCGCCGCCGGTGTCGCTGGCGCTGAAGGCGAGCGGCGAGGCGGCGTCGCCGAAGCGCGGCGCGCTACCCGACGCGCTGCTGCGCGGCCTCAAGCTGCACCAGCCCGACCCGCCCGTCTACATACCCAACCTGCAGGAGGACACCATACTCGCGGTACCCACATACACATACCACTTACATCAACCATACTTTCATACATCGACAGAATATATATACATAGAATAACTGCATCAAATCTTTTATTTAATGTAATTAGTTACAAATACACATACATTACATAAAAGATTCACTGTTTACGTTCACACTGCCAATGTCAAACACTTTTTTAAGTGAGTGAGATCACAGAATAGTCTGTGATCTAAAAATCGCACCCAGTAGAGATTGTCCTCTAAGGATTATAAAATGTTGCCCACAAAATGCCAGATTAACCGAATGAGCTGCGAATTTGTGCGATTTCTAATGTTCCTTTTTCAATAGTCTGTGAGTTGTATGTATAAAGGCTTTTATTTTATATTTTGTATATTATATACATATCTGTGTACAGTGTTTTATATATATTGATATGCAGTTGAAAATGGAATACAGCCTTGAATTAACAATATTAACAATTTTTTTTCTCATTTATTTACAGGAGGAGCATAGCAAAGTTTTCTCTCAGTTGAACTTCGTGCTTATGCTCGCAGAACTATTATCCGATCTTGCCGTCTCATGTGGAGCCCCTATCGCAGCTCTCATGGACACATCAGATGGTAAATGTCTCAAATTGTTTTTCGTGTCCTATATTTTGGGTTTATGTGATATTGTTGTCGTAATAAAATGCGTAACCCACAGTTTAAGCGCCTGATTATTATGTTCTGGTGTACCCAATCTAATGAGATAGCCTAAGAGTGGAATGCCTTCTGGTGCCAATTTTTTTGCAAAAACACAAATCGTTGGTTTTAGAGTCTGGTTATGTCATGATGTATTTGTTCTTGATGCTGCATCACAAGGCTGCCTCCAATGTTATCGCATAAGTGTGACTGATTATGATAATAGGCATCTGTAAAATATAATTATTTAAAAAAATACTGGATTGTTATGTAAGTAGTATATATACTAGTAATTGCAATGTGTAAACAACTTTTCTAATTAATTGTAGTGGAAAGAAGTTTCTTTATTTCCTATTGGACAAAAGCTTTACAAATATTGTGCCAGTAGCTATGTATTGCGTGAATGAGTTGTGCATATAATCTGTACAGAGCCAATACCTCCGCATTGGTAAATGCTGTGTTGGTATTATTGTGGGCGACCAACTGATGGTGATAAATCAGTTTGGAAATTTCAAACTTGAATCGCTGTAGTTGGCGATAAGCAATATTATTTGTGCGAGGGTATCGGCTATGTGTTAATCAGTATTGATAATCAGCTCATCGGATAACTGATTATATTAATCATTTTTTTCTACTGATTCGTATAGAGTAATGGGTTTTTATTAAATGCATGTTTTGATTCACCCTTGAATGTAGTTTGATAGGATTTGATCAAGTGATTAATAATTCTGTTCACTTACATACAAAGTAATTGATTAGTTATGAATAATATAAGTGTTTGTCCAATAAAAAGTCTTATATTTAAATAAATTTACTTGGTGTATAATGCGAATCAAAAAATAAATGATATTAATTATCATTTATTTTTTGATAACTTGTAGCAAAGGGCAAATCTTTTAAGTAATGCAGTTTATTTGGCACAATTTCACGTCGCACTGCGGCTATATTATTATTGTAGCACGAATGGGTCCGCTCGATCGGGAAAGGACCATGCTCCCACAAAATACCAGCATAAAATAGCAACGCAATGCTACTGTATTTCTTATAGCGAGTGTAGAGGGCTGGAGACTTAGTTCTCAGGGGAGACAATACATTTGCATTTTGATTCTAAAACAAGGATAGATATAGATGTGTATGGACAGCAGCGCCCACTTATCATCAGGTGGACTGTGTGCTCGTGTTTTCACTCTTATTACGTACTGGTCGCAATGGACGGCTGGGTGTACTGTTCGTGGGGTACGTCGTACGTGCGTAGTAGGGTTGTTGAAGAAAGAATGAAAAGACCATTTATTTGATAATCACACTTTACACACAATTTAAGAAATTTAAATATAAATTACAAGGGGCAAAGAATATGCATGCGCAGGTGTAAGACTGCTTACGCATTAAAAATTATTTAATAAGCAGAACATGCATAATGTTAATTAATAACGAAACAAAAAAAATTAAAAAAATATGTGACATCAAATAAGTCTCTAACTCAGCATAATGCTGCAGAGGCAGCGCTGGTTTTCAGTTGGAACCTTGTGTCTTCACTGACGAGTCGGTGTTTGAACCTCGAATTACGCGCAACTACAACTTATAGACTAATAGTAATTAGGCAGTGGGTTAGAGTGGTGCTAACGAACACAGTTAACACACACATACTGTATTAATATCAATATAAATGGTGTGTAGTACATACACTATACTTATACTTACACATAACATATTTGGCTCCATGGGGAAGACAAATCAAAGTAGCAATAAAATTTATGATTTTAGTATATATATACATATATATATATATATATATATATATATATATATATATATATATATATATATATATATATATATATATTATTTAGATTCTGTACTCAAAGAGACACGCTACGTTACGAGACCTCGTAGATATTTTTTTAGAAAATAAAAAAGTAAGATTAAAAATAAATAAATAATAAATGATCATTCATCACATATGTAACCGATATAATCAATAATGAATAATATTTGAACATGGTGTAAAACAGTATAAATATAATTTGGTTGTTGCGGTGCGTCGCAGAGCGGTGCGGGTCGAGCGTGCGGCTGGGGCTGCTGGTGCAGGCCATGCAGGCGCTGGCGGCCGGCCTGCGCCTCGCCGCCGCGCACTACCGCTCGCGCACGCTACAGCCCACGCCGCAAGTGCGCAACGGTAATCGCCTCACTGCCTCACTGCCTCACATACACGCACACAACGCACATACACTTTCTTATCTTCTCGAATGTCGCGCCCATTTTTTTTTGTCAAGCGTTTCCTGAAGTACTTCCAGACTACTTTCAGCTGTTCTATAAAATTCACACTATTTCCAAAACATTGTAATTTTGTAATTAATTTTCAATTTAATTACAAAATTACAAACAGTGACTTTGTCTTACATATGTGATCTATTTGAAAGTTTGTAATTCCATCGAAATTTAGCTAGTTATACATTCCTCCAGCGGTCAGTATATTATTGTGCGAAAGTGTTTGTATATAGTATGATAACGTTATATCCCCAAAAGTAATCACCACTGCATTGGAAAGTATTTTCATAAAAGTGATGAGTACTACAATTACTCGTATTAGATTTATAGATTATATAATCAGTATGGCAGATTCGCTGGAAGACCTTAGCACTATGTTCAATGACTTTAATATTGTCTCCCAACAAATAGGTCCTAAGATGAATATGAACAAGACACAGATTCTAAATTCATGTCACACCTATGCTGGCAGTTGTGAATACCACGTTCAAAGTTATTACCTAGGACTTATTATCTAATTAGATAAATCCAACTTCAACCCAGAGGTCCATTGCGAATCCAATTCGGTAAGGTAGTGTTCAGATGATAACTACACATCTTCTCTTAAAATTTTTACATAGTAATTAGCAGCCATTAATTAACTGTAATCTGACTTGATTACAGCTAATTAATGGATTGGCTTGACTGGAGAAGGATCGTGCTTAAAGTTTAATGCTGCTGTGTTTTGTATAGTGATTGTAGAGAACCGGAGACCTTATTGCTGGTAACGAGGCATTCTAAATTAATCGTCAGGAGGGACGATGTATTCACATTTTTCTTAATTTGGGATAGATGTAGATGTCTATGGGCAACAGCATCCGCTCGTCATCCAGGAAAGTGTCCTCATTTGTGACATATAGCTCAAAAAACGGACAACTTATGAAGAAAAAGGCTCTCGATTGGCATCTTCGTACCAGTAAGCTACCTGTATCCCGGTCCTCCAATGGATGTCTTTTTCTTTATATTCGTCTGTGTGTACAGAATAGCTTTAATTTGTTGGCTTTTGCCAAAAAAAAGTCACCACCTCGGATATATTGTATAGCAATGTGTGTACATTGTTCACAGTCGTATCTCTGATGAATGGCAAGTACAAATGGATCGTCAACGAATCGAGGAGACTACACGAGGCGGGCGTCACACCAGCGATCTGTGATAAAATTCTTTACGAACATGCAATTGAACTGGTAAGTATATTTTTAGTTATACTCATAAATGAAATTAAAGTGTCCATCTGTAATATTGAAATACCTGACTTCTATTGAGCTCAAGGTGTTATTTGTAAGGTAGTAAAGTAAAGTTGCAGCCTATATACGTCCCACTGCTGGGCACAAGCCTCCCCTCATTTCTGAGAGGGTTTTAGGGCAAGGAAGCGTCCGCCGCGCTGCCCCAATGCGTGTTGGCGAACTTCACATGTCTTCGAAATATTTTTTTTCTTATTTCTCAGACATGCAGGTTTCCTTACGATGTTTTCCTTTACCCCCGAGCATGTGGTATATCAGCACTTAAAATTGCAAGTAACAATTTCTTTGGTGCCGGCCGGGATCGAACCCAGGTTACTCGCGTTCTGTCATATTTACAGCGAGCGTTAATCATCTGAGCTACCACGGCTCCTTTTTGTATGGTACTAAGACATAAATAACCATTATTTCAAATTTTAATATCTGAACAAATTGTGATTAAATTTTATGAACAGATAGAGAGCAATGCCAGGACGGATCTCACGGCAGTCTGAAGATTTTCTTGGAAACAAAACAACATTGGTTAAAAAGAAATTGTCTTTGAATATCTTTAGTCTAAATAATAATTGACATTTTGACAATAAAAAATATGACAGGCCTGTTGGTCTAGTGGTTAGTGACCCTGACTGCTATGCCGCAGGTCGTGGGTTCGATTCCCACCCAGGACAAATGTTTGTGTGATGAGCACGATCATTTGTTCTGTGTCTGGGTGTAATTTATCTATAATATTTATGTATTTAGAAATATATAAGTATGTTTATCAGTTGTCTAGTACACATAACACAAGCTCTGCTTAGCTTGGGACTAGATGGCGTTGTGTGATAGTTGTGGAATATTATTATTATGATTGTTCATCTCAATTAATTCTTATAAACATTTTAATATAGGACATTTTACACTTTAAATTGTATATACTATTGCACTGTATAGGTATGATGATAACATTTGTTGAAGAATCGTAAACATATTCAAATGTAGGTTTTTATTGTTTGCCGGTAATTTATTATGAAATGTAATAACCATGGAATAGCAGTTATTTCTATATAAAGTTGTGCGCATCGTGGGTAGCATTATATATCCGCATAAATACATATTTACTATGTATTTATGCGGATATCGCCCACGGTAATTATTGATTGATAACGTCGAAGTTAAGGTTAAACAGTGATTTGTGAGCTTTGAGAAAAACGTAAAACTGTGTTTTGATGCAGTGCCAGATGGCTGCGATCGAGGAGCTGTTCGGCGACATGAAGGAGTGCGAGCGGCGCTACATGTCGGCGCAGGTGCTGCTGCACTCGCTGGTGCAGCGCCACCCGCTGCACCCGCAGCACCGCACCACGCTCTCCAAGTGTGAGTACACCAGCTAATAAAACTAACACATCACTTCACAGCCTACCAAAGTCCACTGCGGAACATAGGCCTCGCCCACTGATCGTGCTTCAATAAGGACCATATCTGACATAGTTGGTTGGCCTGCATAATACTAATATGCTTATCACCTCAGTATAATAACGCTTACACCTGCAGCCAATTTCAAACAAAAAATGCTAATTTTAGAAAAACTGTTAATTTTATCCAGAACAGGATAGTGAAATCGTTTTTAAAATAACTCAAGTAACATGGAACAATATTAATAATTATATAATTTATAATTACTGTATCAATTGAAACACCTTCAAGAAACGACTCCTTTCTAAAAGGCCGGAAACACACCTCCAATTACCCTGGTGTTGCAGTTATTCATGGGTGGCGGTAGTTACTTAGCATCAGGTGAGCCGCATGCTCGTTTGGCCGCTCTACTATTAACAATGTGGTAGCGCCACGCTACAGCTGTGTTATGGTTGTAGCACGAATGGGTCGACTCGACCGGGGAAGAACCACGCTCTCTGGGAATATCAGCGTATAATAATACTGCTGTGATTGGTATGGTGAGTGTAGAGATACGGAGACACTTTTTACTGGAATCGAGGCATTTCATCTTAGTCCTCAGGGGTGACAACGCATCTGCGTTTTGATTCTTAATCGAGGATAGATGTAGATGTCTATGGGCCCCAGCATCCACTTACCATCGGATGGACTGTGTGCTCATTTGTCACCCCTATTCTATAAAAAAGTACCTTAAATACCTACATATAATATTGGTGACTTATGTAAATCGCCAAATCTACACTTATATTTCTATCTCTTGCCATGATATTTACGGCTCGGATTTCTGTCAAGTTAATATGTAATTTAATACGACTTATACACTAGCGAGCCTATGTTCTCTTCAGAGATTTTTTTAATATATTTTATATGAATTTTTAAAAATTTTTGTTAAGAAAAATAAAAATTAAATGCAATAATCCCACGAGAGCCACTACTAAGCAGAATTGCTACTGCTTCTAGCTTTCTAAGAATATTTTTATCCGTCGATGTAAAATTTCAATTTTTTTGAAGTTTTCTCCATGATATTATTTTAAGCTTACATAATTTATTTATTATTGTATTAGGGCTGTACTATGAAGATTCCACTATTTGGTTTTCTTAGCCCAGTTAAGTAATTTTTGGTAGATTTTTTGAGCTTTTTCGAATTAAAGCTAAAGTTCCGCCAAGAAATATTTTATGTTAAGAGGTATTGGTTTTGACAGGGCAGCTGTTCTTGAAGGCTTTACAGATTGCCCTGTGTATGTATAGTTACATGCAAGTATGTAATGCAATGCAATGCAAGATTAAATACTGCTGAGGAGTACCACTCAAATACTGAGACTGTAGGATGCAAAATAAAACACTATTTATCGTAACGCCTTGCTAATGGTACTGAATGTATTATAAGAACAATGTGTTCAATGCATTAAAATGACGTCAAACACGAACATGCGCTCCAATTACGCTAACATATAAAAATGTATGTGTATACTCGTACACCCTGTTTAGTCTATTATTGACTTATACCTTCAATTGTCTTACTTCTTTTAGGAAAACATTCCACATTTCTTCTTTAGGAGTCTGAGATCCCTACAAATCACGGTTTCATAGATGAATAATACGCCTATTTCAAACTAAAAACTCCTCCGGATCATCTTATTTTATCAGACAGGCAAGCAAGGCAACACCTATTCTGATGATGATCTAGTCCTACTCTCATTTCTGAGAGGGTTTTAGGGCAAGGAAATATCCGCCGCGCTGCACTAATGCGTGTTGACGAACTACACTTGTCTTCGAAAAACTTTTATTCTCATATTTCTCAGACATGCAGGTTTCCTCACGATGTTTTCCTTCACCGACGAGCATGTGGTAATTCAGCACTTAAAATTGCTATTAACAATTTTATTGGTGGCGGCGGGGATCGAACCCGGGTTGCGCTCGCGTACTGTGACTACTGACTAAGCTACCACGGCTCTGATTTTCATTAGAATAATATATTTATGTTTGTCATATTTCTCAATTTTACCCTTATATTGTAAAAACTTATTAAAACAAATTTCACTGTTTACATTGGCTACTAAGTAAGATAATTAGGACTTCTCTACTGAACTCGCCATTACATCTTGAGGCCGGTGCTACTGTACACTACAGATGACACACACAATAGTACATATAACATAAACTTTAAAATAATAATGTATTTCAAATTTTTATTCAAATTTACAGACCGAGATGCAGTTCAAAGGCGACTCAATTGTCTAAAAGGCCCGCGCAAAATTATGGATGTAAAATTAGAGGCCGGGATCTCATAATGCAATATGCAACAACCGTCTAGAAATAAGCACAACTGACGCAAGATGTGAAGTGATTTTATTTTGTTGTCAAAACTAACTTTCAGTGATAAACTGTGTAGAACTAAAAGTGTATAAAAAGTGAAAGTGAATTAAATTGATTCATAGAAATGGTAACTTGTTCAGCGATGAAGATTACCAGAGATTGCAATAGTGTGTTATATTTTTTTATCACGCGAGGGCTTGCACGCCTTGGCAAGCAAATGTAGAGTATTATAAAACCGTCTAAAATATTTTAGTGCAGATTGATTCTAGTGTGGCTTTAAGATATTATATATTAGATAAGTAGTTGTCATTGTACCCTGTTTGAAATTTAAATAACCCTTTATTATTTCTCATAGTACAACAACTTACAATAAAGCACATTTTATATTTTGTCAAACTTATTTTGTCTACATAATAAACGTCTACTAAACACCAAAAAAAATTGTAAAAAAGTATAGACATTGTAGTATTGTTTTCTGATGTTTTCTTCATAACTGTACTGTATTAACATTTTATTATTACAATGTAGTGGTAATGTATGAAAATTAAGAAGTAATATTGATATGGACATAATGTTTTAGAGATCTCATTATCGACCAATAACAATATGGCATTTCTAGATTAAGTTAATTATGTCTGTGCATTATTGCAACAATTTTAAGTGCAAAATCAACTTTTGTAATTCCTGGACATGTTTTTTTTGTTTGTTTGAATATGATTACAGTTTGATTTTCTTCAGATATTTTAATTATTTACAGAAATAAGAATAAAGACTGTTGTATAATAAAAATATAATTAATTTGTTTCAATTTTACCTTAACACCAGAATACCTTGTAAACGATGGCAGTATTTTCGTGGTAGAGCTATGCTGCAATTATATTAGTAATATAATTTTAGCACGAATGGTTCGGCTCGACGGGGGAAGGACCACGCTCTCACAGAACACCAGCGTCAAATAGTAGCTTAATGCTGCTGTGTTTCGTATGGTGAGTGTAGAGAACCGGGGACCCATCTTACTGGAAACGAGGCATTCCACTTAAGTCCGCATGGATGACAACGCATCTGCATTTTGATTCGTAATCGAGGATAGATGTAGATGTCTATGGGCCGTAGGAGCCACTTACCATCAGGTGGACTGTGTGCTCGTTTGTCACCGTATCCTATAAAAAAAGTATTTTCCAGCGCAAACAGAAGATATATGCCTACTTAATGCAGTAGAACCACACTGCAATGCAAGCACTATGCCTGCAATAAAAATGGGTCGACTAGATCGCGAATGATCACGCTCGCTTGGAATACCAGCGTGAAATATCAGCATTAATTCCTATGCTTACACTTTTCTTAGGTGAGTGACGAATACGGAAAACCCTTTTTAGGATAGATTTTTTTTCTTCAAAATTGATAAAACAAATTCTTAATAAAAGGTATTTTTACTGTTTGTCAGTTCGGAAAAAAATCTCTGTCCTGGGAAGAACCAGCAAGAAATCCAATAGAACTTTTTTTACAGTATTATACAATACTAGCTTGCCAGGCAGACGTTGTTCTGCCCTTTTTGATGACAATTTATCATGTCCTATTAAAAATCCTTAAATTCGCAATAAAAAAATTGTGGGCAAAAAAACTATCTTATCTCTCAAGTTGGACCAAACTGCACACGGTGTGCAAATTTGATTAAAATCGGTTAAGTAGTTTAGGAGTCCATCGCGGACAAACAACGTGACACGTAGTTTACATATATTAAGATGTACAAAATATGTTGTACAATTATTTACAAAACATTTCAAAAACTTCGAAGCGATCATTTCATTTCTAAAGGTGGTTTACAAACAACACGCAGTGAAAAGCAGCCATAACATATGCAGTGAGAAGCCACCAATAGAAATAAGTGATTTTTTTCTTTATTCCGAATTTGAGCTATATTCAAAATTTTAAGCTTCCAGCACATCGGGAAGTTAGTTTAAAATCAATAACTAAATTCCACCCAAAATGACAGACAGACAAAGAGGTGACTTAGTGAAAACATGATAATATTATATGAGCGCTGCTGCGTCACTATAATATCAGTTCAGAGTATTATTATTATTAACGCGCATTTCTGTCTATAGAATACTACACCCATGTTTCGGACAAATTATTTCACGATCCATATCTGTGTTCATGTTTACAATGAAAAGAAATTAAATGTTTTATAATATGTTTTATGGATAAGAATTATTTTCATTCATATAGCATATTTTGATTTTAAATTATTACAAGTCACTACATACACTCAAGTAATCTATAGAAGTTCAGTACTTAGAAATTTGGGATAATATATTTATCTATGAGATATGGAAAATAGATACCTACCAACATTTTCAACAACTAAGATGCTCGTCAAAAATAATTTTATTAATATCAATCTCCAGGAAGAAAACGTCTCTGCCTTTTTTATTCTTAATCGAGTATAGATTTAGGTGTTTATGGGCCACAGCATTCACTCATCACATGGATTGTTTGCTTGTTTGCCAGCCTCTCTCATATAAAGAAAAAAAAACAATTTATACTATTTTAAATTGCAGTACAATAAAAGGCCAATAATAAAAATATTTTTGCAGTATCTCTAATCAACTAAAGAGATAAAACATATTTGAATCAAATTGGAGGCAGTGAGGTCATTGCCTCCACTTAACAGTACACAACAAGAAATGCATATAATTATATTGACAAAAATATTGAGATGAGACCCGTAGCATTAGTAGGTACAATTCTTGTAATGATTGGTCCTGGCTGCTATAAGATTGGACAGATATAGATAATACAATTTTTCGTGCATAAAAATCTAATTGTGTTAAATAAATAATGTAATTGGTGTACATAATAATAATGCTTCACATTGTGTGTTGTATAAGTAGATTAAATAATTTAAAAGCAAATTATTTGTTTTCAATACTTTATTATTTTTTGTTTCATTGGTATCTGATTAATGGTTTAATACACATTTAACCAAGGTTTATCAATACTGAACAAACAAACCAGCACCTTGTTTTATAAATTTATATGGTTTCATTCTATTTCTCCCTCGTACCGGTCTGAACATAACTTTATCTGGTGGGAATTCAATAGATCCAGTTGTTTCAAGCAGAATATCTATGCATGTTAACAACTTTGTCATTTTAGCAGAAAGAGTGTGCATCCCGGAGTTTTCTTCATCCCAATTGGTGTTCAAAATTCGTTCAATATCTCTTATATCATCATTAATACCTGCATGGTGTGTACCATTCCAGTGCAACGTTAGAGAGAATAGTGGAGATTTTTTAGGGTAATCACTACTTAGAGCTACTAAAGCAATTAATTTTGCAGATTGTCTTGTTACTATAGCTCTGTATAACATATTGTCAGCACTGGCTAAGCCCTCAGCTATTAAAAATGCGGTAGATGGAGACTGACTGTACTCTGGCCAACCTACTGATTGCCATTGAGTAAGTGACCCTGATAACCTAATGGGTAAATCTTTTACTGGTGATATTTTTCCACACTCTAAATCTTGGAGTTCTTTCATTAGTTCCACTCGTGCTTTCAGTCGTTTTTTCAAGGTGAAAATGAAATTTTCTACAGACGCTACACTCAAGCTTTGACATGGCTGGAATGTTTTATATACTTTATGTTCATCTAAAACTACTGCCATGAAATCCAAACCGCACATTCTTTGGGCCCAAACATATGGCTTGCCAATTTCAGGAACGAAATGGTGAAAGTTTTCAGTTATCCCGGCAGCATTTAATAAGTATGTAGTGGCTGGATGAGGAGAATCATTGCCTGTATCCCCAGTATACAATTCATTTAAAATACAATCTCCGTTTAAAACATCTGCTGCTGAGACCCCGGTGATAGGTTTTGGGAGTGACATACTAAACTTAACTACAACAATTTTTAGATTTAGTAAATAAAAGAAAATTAAGTTTAAAGCTGTTCCATCATCAACTTTTACAGAAACTTGAACATTCAATGGGTGTCGCTGAAGAACCTGTTTCTTTTTAGCCTCAGCTTTTTCTTCTTTTGATATTTTTACAGTTCTGTGATGCCGTTTCTTCTTTTCTCTACGATCTTCATCATTGTTATCCTGATCAGAATCAGAATCATTAGATATAACTAATTCACTTCCCATGTTATTAGTATTGAGTTGTTCCAATCTTCTTGCTTCATCTTCATCACCAGAAATTCCTGAAACCACACAAATTTTTTTACAGCTATTTTCCACTTCATCATGACAATCTACAACATAGACTCCCTCTAAAGAATGCCACGAAGCCAGTTTTGAGCCCCCTACATCCATTAACTTCCTGCATCTCTTGTAGTGCACTTACTGGTGTGTTTGCCACTTCAGATTACTTATCCGTTGGGCTATGTCGGTTACTCTTGTCTTACAGCGGATATCATTTTTTAATCTATCACGCAGAGAAACCCCAAGCATAGCCCTTTCCAAAGCATGCTGAGCAACCTTGAGCTTGATCATACAGCCAGCAGTGGAGGATCACGTTACAGATCTGGTTTGGTAGTACAATCTTGTTTTAAAGTTTTGAGCTATACCTGACCACAAAATATGTCTTAACCTCCCGAAATAGCCAAACTGAATATGTTGATTGACCTGTACGAGCGTGGTCCTTCCCCGGTCAAACTGACTTATTTGTGCTACAACTACACTACTAATATAACTGCAGCATGGCTCTACCGTGTATAAAACTGATATTACAAAAAAAAAACTTTTTTATTTGATTCCCTTACCAACAGTTAAATGTGATACTCCCAATACATCCGAGTAAGCACTAGCATTAGCATATAACAAAAATAGAGGTGGCGGTAGAAGAGAAGCAGCTCTTGTTTCATCACGCTTTTCATCTAAGCGAAGAGCCAAACATTCTTGCATAGGTTTTGTTGCTTTAAGGACATCGCGGAGATGTGGAGCTAATGCATCTAATCTCGATCTGGCAGCAGCTATTGCAGCAGCAACTCTCTCTTTAGAAGCCACAAGTTCATTACATGCCCCAGCCAATTCACGACGTTGTCGGAGCTCCCATTCTAACCTTGCCAATTGTAACTGATGTTCGTCATTTTTCGTTATTTCCTGTGAAAGATAAAAGATAATTAGCAATGGGGAAAATGTAACAAACGGATTAAGATAATTCCAAAGTTTTAAAACGAAAATTTCCAAAAAGCTAAAACAATTCTTTTTGAAATAAATCATTCTGTAGTGGAGATTAAATTTTCCACAGTGGCTAAAGCCAGCTTCAATTTTCAATAAACGCTTATAGATGGTCACATTGTATACTTTAGTACACTAATTGATTTATTTTCTTGGAGATTGACTTCTTCATACATACACAGAATATTAATATTCAAAGTTTTTGATGTCATTTATAATGCAAATATGTAATTTAATTGTACAAACTATATAATTTACTAGTTCAGCTGAAAAATCACATATTTTATACAATTTTTCAAAAGTTATACTCACTGGTCGTGATATTTCTTTAGGTGCCTCTTTGTAGAAATCTTCGAGAGGTACTAGCTCTATTTCTTCATCTTTAGATTTAAACTGAAGACACTTTGTAACTTCCTTATTTAGATGGTCAGCTTCATATAATAAATTCTGCAGCAGCAAGTGTGTGGAATCAACTCGTTGTTTTTCCTTATGTAAGGCATCTCTTCCAGCTCTTGTACGTACTTTTTCCAAGCGGTTCAATTTTTTTAAAGCAACTAACAGCAATGAAGCTTCTATTCTTTTTGCTTGTATCTTCTCCTTAGCCTAAAAGAAAACTTATATTAATTAAATTTTATTGCCATTAATATTCATCTCATACTGCTAATTCCCTCTCACCATATACAGTGTAAACTCCATGTAACATCACTCAATTTAATGACAAACTCCCTAAAGCGTCGAAATCACTCGGATTTGGCTGGTTTAGCTTGTCTTCCATACAATGATAAACTACATAGCATTACATCCACTCTCAATAATGACAAAAATTAAATGATAAAAATGCTTCTTAAGTTGCAAAAATTAGTAAAAACTGCACAGCTGTGCATGTTCCTTTGTTCTTTTGTCGCTTTATTATCCTTGCCCGTAATAAACTCGATTGTCGGGATCGTACATACCAAACTGTCTATGAAATCTTTTGTTTTGTTTACAAATTGGGATTGCTTGCACATGTAGACTGTTTTAGTAGGGGTCATGGATTATCTATACATTATCATATTCTTAGTTGCTTACAGACTTTCAAACTGTAAACATGGTAAGTAAGAGAAAATCACTGTGTATTGCCGAAAAAGTGTTTCTAATTCAGATTTTTTTTCCATTTACCGACAACTCTCTATAATGTCAAAATATGCACAGTCCCTTGAATGTTGTTATATAGAGTTTACACTGTAAATATATTTCAAAATAAATTAATAAATATATTAAATATAATAATAATATTATAATATAAAATCTATTATATCCCTATATTTAATAATAATGTCCTCCAGACCGAATTTTGGTAATGGCAGCCTACATCAACGGAGGCTAGCCATTGGCACAGGACAGGATTATTGTGCCCAAGTGTATGTGCAAGCACAGGTGCACTCTCTATTCCCTCACTCTCATAATCCGATGGGACAGTAAACCGACATGATCGGAGAGAGATCAGGCGCAGGACCAACTGCTTTACATGCTTTCTGAGCCATTGGGGTGAGACACCACCAACAACTTTCTGACCCCGGGCAGCTACTGAAAATTTCTTGACAGAAAAACTCAATAATTGATTTTTTGGCTCGACTGGGGATTCCAACCCAGGAGCTCATGATCAGCAGTCGCATTACTACAACCACTAGACCAACAAGGCAGTCCCTATATTTAAATAAGTATGATCAATATGTGTGTTTGTAAGTGTGTGACTTTTTAAGAATTTTAAGTTTTTCACCCTAGCCCACTGTAATAAACACTTCTCTCACTAACTCCGGTTGGCTGGTAGAAAATTTCATATGGCATTAGGTCCGCCGTTTGTACCTTGAGTACAATAAATTGAAAGTTTACATGATTTTTTTGAATAATCAATATGAACCTAAAAGAATTAAATTAAACAGTCTACCTCATCTGTTCCTTTTGCCTTTAGCTCTGCTATTTCAGCAAATAGTTGTCGAACATCCTGGCATATCTTCTTAAAAAGAATGGCATCTTTTTCAGCACTTCGCGATTGAGCTTCAGCTTCTTCGAATTCCACGACACGCTTAAAATTTATTGAATTTAATGAAAATTGTAATTAGTATTATAACATCGTCTATAATCATATCCTTACGATGAATAGAATGTTTAATACGTAAATGTATTTTCTAACCTTATAAACATCAACGGGTGCTAGTTTGTTAGAGTCACTTGTTAAATTAGTGTTTAATTTTCGCCGTTTTTTAGTTGATGTATCTTCTTTGCCCATTGCTTTAAATGAGATTAATTGTAAATTTAAAATATAAGTACAACTCAAAGATATTATCAGTTTCTCTATCTAGTCTGTGGATATTATAAATCACAGAATACATTTACCCTGACGGTTATAAATAAAAGTTTATACTTTTTAATTTACATAAAACCAGTTTTTTATTAACTGAATTTACGGCTCTGGGTTGTAGCCCTTCTGAGCCTATCATTTCTTTCGGAATCTACATTTTTTATGTTTTTTCTTCACAATATGCTGATGCGTCACATTGTGAAGTTTTTGGGAGATTTTGACGACAGCTCAACCCAGCGGACAGTTGATGTGACGACAGCCACTCAAGTTCATAAGGCGCCCAAGCGATCAAATTAACTTGAGGTTTATATCAACACCAAAGCACTTATTTCGTCATTTTCTCTAATAGTTCACACGCGCAGACACTTAATTTACAAAAATTTTCAATTCGCAATATTTTATATTCATTCTCTCAAACTAAACTCAAAGAGAATGTGAAGTGAACTTGCAAACGTATCGCCCACACGACTCCGCGCTCAACTAACTTCATACCTAACGTGACCATACGTCTCACTTTAGGCGGGACGTTCCCGATTCAAAGGTTTATGTCCCGTTGTCCCCAAAATACGTAAAAATGTCCCGCTTTGACAAACAAAAGCGTAGCATCGTGCAAATTCTGTCACCCGTGCCATCATTTTGACACCGCACGTACCAGGTTTTCCAGCATAGTTTGACGACTTACGTGATTATTCCGAAAAGCTATACCTTTGAACTTAAAATTACGTAGCGACAATTTTTAATTAATCTACAATAAATTGTCAAATAACATAAGTTCTTGCTATTTAGTATTTAAATGCTGTTGAGAATTCACTTTTGATCAATAAAAGATTCGAACATTTGTGTGTTTTTTTTAAATTATATTAAAGGACTCCAGATTGAATTTTGGTAACGGCGGCCTTTCTCAATGGAGAATAGCCATCTGCGCGGGACAGGATTATTTGCCCAAGTGTATGTGAAAGCACAGGCTTACCCTACTCCTATTCCGGGCTGCTACTGAGAATTTTGTGACAGAAAAACCCAATAAATGATTCTTGGCCCGACTTGGGTTTCGAACTCGGGACCACATGATCAGTAATTGCGTTTACGACCATTAGACTAACAAGGCAGTCAAAAGTGTTAAATCTATAATAATTTTAAAGGCGTCTCGCTTTTTAAGAAAATAAATAAATGGTCACGTTATTCTTGCCAAAAGCCTAGCTTTTCACTCCATACTAAATTATATTTATACAAACATAGTTATATTTCAAGATAGAACATTTTACCACTGGTTAGAACGGGAGCGATCGTCTTCTCGAAAGCCCGGTAAAAAGTCCACGCGTGCGAAAGAGACGACTAATCACTCAATTCAACTCCTTTTATATGTATGACAACGGTATCACTAAGGATACCAGGTCATGGCCTGTGTAGAACAAGGGAGCGCGCGGGAAATGGTGAAATAGTTTGGAACATTTCTTTTCTTTTTCTTTTTTTCCTTTTTTTTAAATTTTACGAGTTATTTTATTAGTTGCTTTTTTATACTATTGATTGAGCAGTTTGAAAGGGCAAACCTGAGTCTTACATACATGGATACAAAACTACTTAGACTCTATTGATTTCTTTTTTGATAGACATTACTGATTTCATTTTAAAAGTAATACACTGAAAGCTACAATTGAGCTCGTAACTAAAATCAAACATAACATTAGTAAGAAAAACATCGTACTAGGAGTATTCATTGATTTAAAAAAGGCGTTTGACACCGTAAGTCATAAATTGCCCTTAAAAAACTGGAAGTCATTGGTATTACTGGCATAGCCTTAAAAATTTTGAGTCTTGCCTCACGAATAGACCTCAGATCGTAAAAATAGACAGTACAGATCGTAAAAATAGACAGTAGCACCCAAAGTCCTGCACAACCCTTATCCTATGGTTCAATACTGGGTCCTCTGCTCTTCTTAGTCTATATTAATAATATGCATGAGTTGGGCTTGAATGGCAATATCACACTTTACGCCGATGACACTTGTCTTTTTTACTTTGGTTTTTTTTTATGATCTTGTCTTGTACAATACAATTTACTAACTATCAACATTTCCAAAACCAGCTACATAATATTTAAAGTAAAAAATAAACCTATACCCAATTACTCATCTCTCGAAATAAATTATACACCATTGCAAGAAAAAACCTGCAAGAATAAATATCTTGGCCTTTATTCGGATACCCAGTTAACATGGAATGTTCACATTAAATATTTAATAAACAAATTAATGTCACTTCAAGCCTCCCTCCGGATTAATTTTCGATATATATCATAGAAACTACGTTTCACAATATATAATGCCCTAGTAAAACCACACCTGTTATATCTCATCCACGTCGGGGAAGCGCTGCCAGTACTAGATTGAACAAATTACAAGTCCTACAAAATAAAACAATAGATATGCTATTAAACTACAATTTTCGAACATCAACTTTAAAAAATTTCCGAGAAACGAATCTGATGAACATCAATTATATATTTATAACACCTGCATATTTATTCGTAAATCCATAAACAAGAAGTTCCGCACGGATCTGCAATTCACCACGTGCAAAAAAGTTGGGTGCATCTGCACTCGACGCTCGAGTTTCATCGTTTTGCCTAATGGACGACACACACGGTCAGTTCAACTGATCATTTCAAAATCAGTTCAAACTAGGACCGTTGATATTTTTTAAAATAACGGATTTTCGATATATTGATAATTATAACATCGGAGCTAGATCGATTTATTGGTAATTCCTGATCGTGGTGATTACACAATATCGTCTACATCGAAAAATAGAAAGCTGGATGTTCCGGCAAAATTCCGTAAGTTATCTCGAAAGTCAGTCACAATTCGAAAAAAAATCCTTAGAAAAAAATTTCCCGAACTGGTCCTACTCCCACTGCGAGTACGAGCCAAGGAAAATTGAAATGAAAAAATGCCTTGACATAAAAACAATAGCATAAACAGGCTTCACAAGTTTGCAAGAAATACTTTGCCCTAACACGTAACTATAACTCACCAAAAGCCTATCGCTATGTACGTAAAAACTTTTGGAACATGTTTGCCTGCACCACGTACATTGACTAAGTGGTACACTACCATCGATCGTCGACCATAAGCCTTACCAATCGAAAACATACAAGCAAGCCTTCAAAGTATTTATCAACTTTTAATAATAAAGGCCAGAATATGTGAAGATTATCTGCTGTTCGAGATCAAGGTTCCGCTCATCAGTAGAGATTCCTTCGAAATATTTCATCTTATTCCACAACCGACCAAGATTAATAACAGCAAGATGTTACCACGACACCAATATCGGAATACGTGGCCATTAACCTAGCAGAGGATGCGTACATTGTAATGGATATAGATGAAATTTCATCATGCAGTCAGCAAGCTAACTCGTATTTATGTCACTTAAAGAAACCAGTTTACCATCTCTCACAAGACGGGAAATTCTGTGACTTCGATAATATTAAACTGCAGTGTAAAACTGTTGTGGACTCCTGCAATTACAAATGGACTGAATTAAACAATATAAACAAGTACTTGTACTTTTGTTGTGAGAGGTGTCAGTTACGAGTGATGTGCGCGGATCAGGTGACCGCACCACAGCTGGAGCGCGCCGGCATCGTCAGCATTTCACACGGGTGCATTGTCAAGTCCGACCTATTTACGGTGCACGCTCGTTGACCGCAGCGTTATCAAGACGAACCCAGACATCAAGATTGAAGACAGTCCGATAAATAATATCATCAACGCATCGATCCCGATGTCGTCTATAGTAGATGAAACCATAAATGATCGCCAAAAACAATTTTCGGATTTATAAAAACAGCTAAAAGATTTGAAAGAGCAGGCGGTGTTGACAAGTGATGTATCATACCATGATGTGCATCATTATGCTCTCATCTACATTATGATCGGAGCAGCAATTATCGTGGGTGCTGGCTTGGCGTGGCGGCGAATGCGACAAACACGGTTAGCAAGAGCCAACTCTCCGGCAGTGCCCCCGGCGGAGGACCGCACCGCGGTTCGCCTCTCCTCCGTCCGAAACAGCATTTGTGGAAAAGAAACGACCAATCGTAGTGATCCTGTTACCAATAAACTAGACAGTGTTCGAATTGTAAACAGGTCTACGTCGCCCATAGCAACTCATACATCTTTTTTCAAGCAATCATGATCAGCATCCCGCCCTCATCTGGCGGTCGGGAGCATGTACGGTGCAACACCGTGCATTCTCCCGCGGCAGCATTTTAGTAATTTGACACTATGCGCGACTGACCTCATTCATTAATATTTTATTTTTTAGTGTGTTTGTGTTTGCCTACCAATACGGTCGCGTGACTCAATCTTATATTTTTACCAAGTTTCGTGTATTGTGAAATCGCAATAAATCATTGTTTTTCTCAAGATCGTGTTTAAGTCATTCATCATCAGATCAAGTACAAGGTGTGTGGTATATCAAGACCATACAACATCATCGACATGGACGGATTTTACATTACATATCCTCATAAACATTTTCAATGTAGAGAAATGGCTATTCTAGATGTAAAACTATCTAATAAAAATTATGCGTTTATCGATCATTATTTGTTTCGGCCAAGTTATCCTTTCAATTATTTGTCGCCAAAAGACAAAAAAACTGTTCGTTATTGTGAAACACACGTGCACGGCATTCCATATTTTGATGTGACCAAAGAATTAAAATGTGCCTACAAACAAGCGAACATCATCCCCATATTAAATTAGTATATTAGAAATTTGTGCAAAGACGAAGTGATCGCATACAAAGGTGGTTCAACAGAAAAACAATTTTTAAAGATGTTGACGACGAATGATAGAATTTTTAATATTGAAGAATACAAATGCCCAAAATACAATGATTTGGTAAATTTCATAAATTTAAACAAACGTTATGTGTGTAATAATCATATATTTGCAAAAAATAATCATAAAATTTTACATTGTTCTTGTGACGACGTGTGGGTTTTTTACAAGTGGTTATTGCTTGAAAATAAAATTTTAAATTAATCATAAATTTTGTTTGATTTCCCAAAAACATTAGTTATAGTACTCGCATACAAAGGTGGTTCAACAGAAAAACAATTTTTAAAAATGTTGACGACGAATGATAGAATTTTTAATATTGAAGAATACAAATGTCCAAAATACAATGATTTGGTAAATGTCATAAAATTAAACAAACGTTACGTGTGTAATAATCATATATCTACTATCGAACCCGTGTCGCGTACTGTGAAATTTACAGCTTGCGCTAACCACCTGAGCTACCACGGCTTAATCATATATACACACAATATTTAAATATAATTTGTTAACACTAAATCATACACACGTAAGAAAATAACAGAAAGAAAAGTAAGTTTGTCAATAGATTAAACACTTACATCTATAGCCTTTGATGCGTTGAAGTAACACAAATGTAGTATTGATAGATACACTGCGGTCAAACGACCATACACTAACTCCATGACTTTTTTTTGCGCCCGAAGCAATTAAAGGGCTACCCTATACGTAGGGAGGCGGAAAATGCATTACGCAAACCACGATAGCCGGTCTATCGTGGTTATGAGGGACTCACATCCTACCGGGGAACCTAAGTGATGCCCTCTAAAAACAGCCTTTAGGGACAGGCAGCTGGCTGATTAAGCTTTATTTTGCTTTATCGTGAGCGACCCTCTTTTGGGAAAAGAGGGCGCAGGCGGCTACGAGCCGCTGAGGGAGTGCCTACGAAGGAAAATTAATTATGAATAATAATTTAATTTAATTAGAGTTGGCCTGGGCCGCCAGGAGCCAGTTCAGGTCGTTTGATAGTTTATTAGGCGGGTCCGAGTGAGAGTTTCTCGGCCTGCGGACTCGATAGCGAGAGGGGGGTGGGGCTGCATAAGTAGCTGCCTCACGAATTAAATGGTTTGAGTGCGACTCTGATGCTTTGAAGAAGTTCTCAGAGAGTTTTTGGAGAAATTGTTGAATTGTGGGGAGCTCTAGGTCCCGATGAAGGTCGGCATTACGGACGTACCAAGGTGCGTTCGCAGCTCGACGACAGAAAAGGTTTTGAACTATTTGGAGTTCATTAATAATTTTAGGGTCGGCATGGGCGAAACGGGGCCCGCGTAGGACATGACTGGTCGTATACAGACCTTAAAAAGGGTACGCTTGTTTCTAAGGGACATTTTACTGTATCGGCCCAACATACTGTTGAGCCTGCTCAGGTAAAAACGTGCGTGGCGGGTTACTCTTTTGACGTGGGGCCTGAAAGTGAGCCTTGTGTCTAGAGTGACACCTAAATATTTGGCAGTTGTATGCCAGGGGACAGGGGTCCCTAGCATACGTATTGGTGGAGTGTTTTTAAGACGGCGTCGTTTATAATCGAAGTGAACGGCGGAGCTCTTCTCCGGGTTCACATCGATGCGCCATTTTTTGAACGAAGCTCATAGGTCGTCAACTAACTTTTGAATCTTGTTCCGTATGAAAGGTAGCGAGATACCTTTGCAGTAGATAGCAGTGTCGTCTGCGAAGAGAGAGAGGGATGGGAATGTCGTTGGTGAACAAGATGTACAGCAGAGGAGCAAGTACTGAGCCCTGAGGGACACCAGCTTTGATAGTGCGCTGTGAAGATAGCTTGCCTTCGTGTCTAAAACGAAAGGTACGATGCTTTAAGTAAGAGGCCACGAGACATACTAGACGATCGGGGAGACCTATTTTGTACAGCTTGTAGATAAGGCCTGTATGCCAGACTCTATCGAAGGCATTAGCTATGTCGAAAAAGACCGCGATGGTCTTATGACGACGAGGATAAAAACCGCTGAGGATATATTCCACAATACGGTGAACTTGTTGGGGACATGAGTGCTGCGCTCGGAAACCGAATTGATGGGGAATGATAAGAGGGTCACCGTCTATGGGGAACAGATAGCGCCTCATGCGAGTTTGGATGACTCTTTCGAAGAGCTTGCCCATTGCCTTGAGGAGGCTAATGGGGCGATGACTGGAGGAGAGGTTGAGAGGCTTGCCTGGCTTGGGAATACCAATCACAATTGCCTCTTTCCAAGTAGTGGGAAAGTAACTAAGGTTGAAGCAGGCGTTGAAGATAATGGGGCCGCTGTTGTTTTTAATATATATAAATGATCTCCCAAAAATAACGTCACATAAAATGGTTCTCTTTGCGGATGACAGTACCGCTATGATAAAGTGTACAAACCAAGTTAATTATGAAAATGATATCAATACCTGTTTAAGCGAAATTATAGAGTGGCTTAATAATAATAATTTAGTTATAAATTTAAATAAAACAAAAATTATGCACTTCCACCAACGCCGTCAAAACTCAAATAATAACATTTCCTACCAAGGCTTTAATATTGAGGAAGCAGTTATGGCTAAATTCTAGGGTATAATTATTGATAACCAACTCACTTGGAAGCCTCATGTTGAGGATCTATGCAAACGCCTCAGCAAATCTGCATATGCACTTTTTCAACTTTCAAAAAAGGTTAACATTCAGGCTCTTTTGACAGCATACCATGGACTAGTTGCTTCCGTTTTGCGATATGGCATTATTTTCTGGGGACAGTCTTCTGATAGGGAGCTTGTATTTAGGATGCAAAAACGATGTGTAAGATCAATGTGTGGTCTGAAAATAACAGATAGTTGTTCTCCTTATTTTAAATCTTTGAAAATCCTAACATCCTAACTGTATATTCTGGAATCAGCAATTTTTGTAAAAAAGTATCCATTTCTTTTTCAAAAATTATCTACAATTAGAAATGATCCAATGCGCACACGTTACATAAAATGTGAAACATCACTTATGAAAAAAAGATTTTTGGTATTGCCCCCCGAATCTATAATAAACTACCTGGTACAATAAAAAATATGAACTCATTTAAATTTAAGAAAGAGTTTAATGAATTACTAATAGACAAATGTTACTATAAAATTGACGAATTCTTGAATGATAATTTTGACTAATTATATTAACTTTAAATTATATCGACTAATTATATTATTTTGTTATTGTCATATATTTAATTTTATCGATGTAGAATCTTAATTGGTGTTATAATTTCATAAATTTTTATTTTTTTTTATTGCATGATTCTCATACGAACACACACTTATATTTGTATGTCTTTAAGACAAAACATAGCGTACTACTAATTGTAACCCTCGCAAGACCTTCAAACCTACCTATGTTTGACAAATAAACTATTCTGATTCTGATTCCACCTTGCCACCTTCCACCACGAGGCTTGAAACACCTCGTCCGTGTCTCGTCTTTATAGGGGTAAGGAAAAACTTAAACTTCTCTGTCGTGCGAGAGCGTAACTTCCGTTTGCTTCGGTCTAGGAAAGAGATATCTGAGATGTGCTATTTATGCCGAGTTTTTTGGTATATCTACCTTAATACCGAATTTTTCAGACCTCGTACCGCACTAAATAAATTAAAGTTTAATACAGTGCGTTACGAGGTTGCGAGCACCTCGTACCCCGCACGCCTCGTACCGCACCCTACGCTAGCTTTACGCGGTTAGTGTTGTGCAAAACGTTGAACGCTGCACCCGCGACGATATAATAAGATGTCGAAACGTTGCCGAAGAAAGTTAATTAATAATATTATTGATGATGAAGAGGAATTGGGTGGTAAATCTAATTCTAAATTAACGATATTTGAAAAACAGGTAAGTTCCCAATCAATATTTACAAATTATACTCAGTCTAAGTGAAATAATTATGTAGGAATATAACAAATAAATTCAACGGACAAAAGCAAAACACACACAGGCAATAACGATCCCATACTTATGTATAGAAATGCTAGAGTAAATCGCTACACCTAATCAACCCGCTTCAAAAATATCAGTTTTTTTTATTTTCAGAACCCGCTCCAAACAATCCACATCATCTCGAAAAAGGATCAAAGAAAAGGAGATGTGTAGGATGCTACGAAAAACTTCGCACCTTCTTATCAAGTTGTGAGGCTGACAAAATAGCAAAGAAAATTCTCACAGGATGTATCGGTTGCAAAAATATTATTGTTCGCCCTGTTTTAATAAAAAGCATCCATAAGTACAATTAAATAAAATCGATATTTTTTCCCATCACTAAACAATATGAAAAACTGCCCTTTTTCAATGCAGTATGGGGTACATAAGACCCCACATTTTATTTTACCTATAGAATCTAAACTAAATAATCTGCCCACAGGCGGCGGCAGATTTAGGTTAATCAACTCATTGATAATGATAATCGCGACAAAAACCATTCAATTCGCCTTATTTGGCGCCAAAAAAAGAATTTTTGTTTCATATAGGCGGTGGGGTTTACTAAGCCTCGTGCCGCTACAACCTCTGGTTCAGAACGAGGTTTCAAACGTCTCGTAATGCAGTAATGGAAAGTACAGATAAATCAGTGCCGCTGGGAATGTGTTAAGGATGAAAACGCTATATTGAAAAACCAAAATCTGATTTCTTTTCTCAGACGCTTTTAAGTGCTGTATTCTAGAATCCTTACAAATTATCTCGCATGCGGTATGATAACTTCCAGCCAATCGAACAAGCCGATTTTTGAAAAGGATATAGTATTATAGACTAGATTCATATCCTCCGGCAAATTGTACAGAAGACCTAAGAGTACAATCTACCACTTCGTGTTGTGTAAGGAGACTACGAGAAATAAAACATTTAGCTATGTTAAGTCGATTATCGGTATATCGTTTCTGAAATTTCTATACAGTAGGGATACGATGGCGATGTGAGTACTGAACCAGAGTACAAAACCTATCCAACTGCAGAGAGAAGTAAGACAGGGTAACGTTATATCCCCAAAACTCTTCACCGCTACATTAAAAGTTGTTTTCAAGCTACTGTTGACTAGAAATGATACGATTTCAACATCAACGGCAAGCCCTCTTTGATTTCCCTATGATATAGTTATTATGGTAGGATCGCTGGAGAACCTAAGATTATTATCAATGATGTCAATAGTATTCCCAATGCATTGATCTTAAAATTAATATGTACAAGACAAAGGTCATTTGTAATATCCATGTAAAACTTACTTTATACTGTTGGGAGCACAACGCCTGAAGTTGATCTAAAGTATGTTAACCTGTTGTAAATATGGTAAGTCAAACTTCGACCGAGAGGTCAATTAACATATTCAAATCGGTTGGGCGTAGTGTTCGGGAGATAACGACTCATCTCGTCACGTAAACCAAAGCTCAAAACTTTGAAACAAGAGTGTACAACTAGGATCTTAGACTGATCGTTCATTACTGGCTGTATAAGGAAGCTCAAGGTCGATAAGCCTGCTATGATGAGGGCTACGCTCGGAGTTTCTCTGGGTGATAGACTTCGTGATGAGGATATCCGCAGTATTATTACTGTTGCGTGAATAAGTCAACTAGCGCCATCTAGTGTCAGGAACGAGAGCGAGGGGAGCTTTGCAGAAAATGACATCACAAATCTTTCAACCGACAGCGCCATCCGAAGAACTAAGTTTCTAGAAAATCTACACTCGAACACTCGTCGCTTTGCGCGCATTTACTTGAATATTCTTCATTGCTAATTTGTATATATAGGCGCTGCAAGATGCGATTGGGCAGTATTGGAGTTGGCGACACAAGCGAAGCTTCGGAGCGGAATAAAGTGAATTAGTGTGTTTAATTATTAGTGTTTTAAGTTTTAATTTGTGTAAAGTAAATTAAAGTGTTAATTTAGGTAATTTTATCGGCAATTTTTATTGTCACGAACCTCAAGCTCGTAACATTACCAAAGTAACCGACGTACCCCAACGGTTAAGCTGAAGTGGCAATTGGCGGGCTATATAGCCAAAACCATATAGCAGCCACCGACAACCGATGAGGCAAAAAAGGGTTTCGAGTGGCAGCCTAGGTACTGGTAATCGAAGTGTAGGTTGGTCACCCACTAGATGACGTGACGTGTGACTAGGTAAGAGATACAGAAAGATAGATATAGACTAAGATTCAGATTTCGAAACTTTAAATATATTGTATGTGTTTTTGAAACGCATGTTAATTAAATTTGGTAAAACATTGAATTATATAATTTCCATTCAATGAAAATAATAACTCAACGGAAATATATCCGCAAGTTAAAAGTTATCAAGAAATTTAAAATAAAAATATTGTAGGTACTTTTATTTTTACTCGAAAAGAATTTAGAAATTATTATATTATTATTATTATTATTACCATTGATTTATATACATCACTAGATTAGTAATTACTAATTACTTTTATTTTTATAACTTTGTGTTTACTATTTAATTTTAGAACTTTGAGTCGGAGAAGTGTTGCCACATTTTTTTTAAATCTCTGAAAATTGAGATGAAATACTACCAATATAATATATTAACATGCGATGCGAATGCGAAAATAGATCTGCTTGTTATAATAAATTTCAATTTGACAACTCAAAGAGATGACGAAGGTAGGAGGTGCCTAAAGAATCATGTAAAGTCTTCTTGATAAATCGTCCAATGAGCCTGAAAGCAGGGAGAAAAATACAATAAATGTGATGTTATACACATATATTATCAAAAATAGCTTAATACAAAAAAACTAATCATGGACAGAAAAGAGAACCTTCTTTATTAAAGTCGGTTGAAAATATCCTTTTTGGATATCCTGTTCTGAGAACTCTGCCAATTTAAAAAAGACTTATGTGTACGTTTTGTATCAGTTTATATCACTCTTATCAAAACGATCTCAACAAACTACACTAGATGAGGATGGCTGTGATTGTGGTTTACTTCGGCTCACACTTCTAACAGCTACCCATTCATCTCTTATTAAAATATGTTGGAAACCTAAAACCAAAAATAATATTTGATAGATGATAAATTATAAAATGTTATTTAACAGTGCAAATATACCGGCATCTCACAAGATATATAGGTATATATATCTAATAACTAAGTTCCGAATCACAAATGCTGTTTCTTCGGCATATCAGTGACATTTTGCAAACCGGTAACATTCATTGCTGTGCAGGCGACAGTACTGATGATGCTTTATACACCGGCCGTGCCAATATTTCTCGGGAAAACGTCGCAGAATACTGGGACAAACTTGTGTCTGAAGTCAAAACTTTGTTGAACAGTCTCAGACTGGGGGCGACTAAATCTAGTCCAGTTTAATCCCCAGAAGACACAAGTTTGCGCGTTTACCGCTAAAAACCCCCTTCGTCATATCTCTTTAGTTTCAAGGCACTCCCCTTGTTGCCTCAGCCAGCCTTATTATTAATATTATTAGATTATTATAATTAATACTGTTCCCATCTCTGGTCCGGGGCTCCCCAGTGCCAGCTCCTTCCATTTGATCGCATCTAGCGCAGAGCTGTTCGAATCGTCTGTGATCGAGCTCTTTCCCATCGGTTTGACTTACTGGCACCGCGAAGAAACGTTGCGTCTCTGCATATTTTATCGCATCTACCACGGGAAGTGCTCTGAGGAATTGTTCGGACTAATTCCAGCCGCACAATTTAACCATCGCACATCGCGACAAAACTCGCGATACCATCCATACCATCTGGATCAGTGGCGGTCCACCACCATGCGATTTAAAAGAAGTTCCCTCGCACAACTTCCTTGTGGAATCGACTACCACCAGAGATTTTTTCGGACCGATACGACTTAGGCACCTTCAAGAAAAGAGCCTACTCCTTGTTAAATGGCCGCCAACGCATCTGCGATTCCCCTGGTGTTGCAGTTGTTCATGGGCGGCGGTAATCACTTACCATCAGGTGAGCCGTATGCTCGTTTGCCCCTTCTCCTATAAAAAAGTCATTGAGTTAATGAATAGCTATGCTGGTAACATTTAATATAAAAAAGCGATATATTGCAGTAAAACGTAAGTTAGCAGCATATAGTTTCGAAAATTCTAATTTTAGAGGTCATTCATCACGGTTTTTCGTCATGTTTTTAAATTGTATTTTTAAAAGTAATAAAACTATTCTTATACTTAAGCTCAATTAGGTTCACTAGGGCACATTAGATTTGATAGCGGTACTGAGTCCCATACTCATTTGAGCAATCTTCGAAAGAATATACACGACAAATGAAGTTTAACAATCACCTTCATATTTTTGTAACGGGTAAAGGTCAGATAAAATTCATCCGATCTTCACCTGCGGGGAAGAAAACGGAACCCGGCCTACAGTGATCTTAGACCTTCAAAAAACTTAGTATTCTGACAAAATAATAACAATAGAAGCTATATTCTGGCTAAAAATCACAAATAAAAATTATAGAGAAAGACCGGTGGACAAACAAAAATACAAAAATTACCTTGTTTTATAAAATGCCGCTCAGCACCCATCCAACTTCCTGGAACGACAAGTGGAAACTTCGAGCCGGGGCAGAATGAAATGGCGTCGTGTACCATATTGCTAGCATTAAAAAAAATTGCGTAATTCGCCTGAAATTTGAATCTTACGGTCTTGCCCCATCACCGACCTTACACCAACGCACAGGTGCGTTGGGATAAGATCGGTAATACCGGACAGATTTTGGACTAATTGAAAGAGTCTGGCAAAAACTCTATTTTATCGACATCCATATATGATAGATTTAAGTAAAAAACAAAAAACAAAAAAAGTTAAACGTAGTTTAGCTATGAGAAGCTTTTACTTTTGTAAAATCAACAGTTTCTGCTTAAAACGTGTACGAAGACAAGACTTTTATATACATGATGAAAAACAGGTCATCAAGAGGTACGACCGGACGTAAATTTAAAGCCACTTCTACTGCTTAGAGAACAAAGTTCATAAAAGGGATTTGTCGATTGATCTTTAACGCTCAAAAACATATTAAAATATGATCATGAGATATAAATATTCCAAATGACTCTTTGAATTGGAATTATTCAATATAAGGGAAATATCGGATGTATTTGATTTTTTCACTGAGAAAGAAAATTTTATTTAAAAAAAAAACTAGATTTTTAAATAAAATGTAACTGTCAGGACTGATGAAATGCTCTGGGCGATACAGGAATAGAGGGTATAAGTATTTTAGCAAAGCGACATATGGCGAAGAAGGTGGTGATTTTGACGTTCCGAAGATTAGTTCTAAATAGGTTTTGTTATTATTAGTTGTTGAAAGCCATCAAGTTAATAAATAGCTAAGGTGGTGGTTCTGTAAAACGTAAGTTAACAGCGTATTAAGTATTAACAGTTTCGAAAATTCTAATTTTAGAAGTCCATTCATCACTATATTGCTGCGAAATGCGAAGAAAAATGTTTTAATGTGTATTTAAAAGTAATAAAGCTACCCTAAAAAATTAAGCTCAATTAAGTACATTAAGGCACAATAGATTTGATAGTGATACTGAGCCCCATAGTCACTCGAGCAATCTTCGAAAGAAATGAAAGTTTGACAGCCACTGCCATATTTGTAACAGGTAAAAGATAGGATAAAATTCATCCGATCTTCACTCGCGCGGGGAAACTTCGAATCTCGACCTAAATCGATCTAAGCCCTATTTATGTAGATGTTTCATCTGGCTATTATTTCATAAAACTTAGTATTCAGACAAAATAATTGGTCCTTACATACGAAATTGGCGTTTTGTACGGGAGGAATATAAAGTATTTTTTTTTTTTAGAAAAATGTTAATTAATCGCCGTACACATCAATAATCCTTCGAGCTGTTTCTGCAGCACTGGTACCACGGTAGAACTCGTACTCGTAAGTATACCGATATTTCATCTTTTCCGTTGTGCGGTAATAAGCGACGCCAAAGAAAAAAATAATGAGGGAAAAAGAAATGAATGGCTGTTTTCAAAACTCAAATGTACCAGCTAAATGAATTTATAAATTTGAATTTGGAATTCTTAACCAAAGAGGTGATATTTCAGATCAAAGTGGTCAGTACGACAAAACGTTAATTTCATATGTAAGGACCCAATAATAACAAAATAAGCAATATTTTCGCTAAAAATCGCAAATATAAGTGATAGGGAAAGATCGGATGGACAAAAAAAAATACAAAAATTACCTTGGCTTATAAAATGCCGCGCAGAACACGCTCTACTTCCCGGAGCGACTGGCTGGCACTTGGGGTCGGGGCAGAATGAAATGGCGTCGTGTACCATTTTACTAGCATATAATATAGCATAATTCGCCGGAAATTTGAATCTTACGGTCTTGCCCCATCACCGATCTTACCCCAACGCAACTTACGGAACAAACAAAGAAACATTCATTTTTAATGTACCTACTTATAAACTAAGAAACATTCATTTAATTTAACAAACAAAGAAACATTAATTTGATGTACTTATACCAGAAGGCCTCGTTGGCCTAGTGGTTGTGGTAGTGCGACTTCTGATCATGAGGCCCCGGGTTGGAATCACGTCACCATTAAGAAATTCTCAGTAGCTGCCCGGAGTAAAGAAGTTGGCGGTGTCTCGCCCCCGTTGGTCCTGCGCCTGATCTCTCTCCGGTCGTGGTCGGTCGACTATGAGAGTGAGGGAATAGAGAGTGCACCTATGCTTGCGCATACACTTGGGCACTATATCTCCGTTGAGACTGGCCGCCGTGACCGAAAGTCAGTCCGGAGAACATTATTATACGTTTAGTACTAAATTATTAACAATGTAATATCGTTCACCTAATCTATTTAGTCAGTCTTAAGCATCTTAAGGCTAACCAAACATGTCAATGCTATTTTTATATTAGGCTATAATATATAAATGGACATAGTGACAAAGTTGACATTCACGCCGACTCATTTGCCAAAATTAAGGAAGTTCTAGCTTTAGCCTGGTTTGAAACCAACAAATAAATAATAATAGTTTTTTTTACCACATGCTTATTTTCATTATTAGGTAATTTATACTTTTTTATTCGTAATTATAATCTTTCTCGATGCATGTGGTGTTTACCTTAAACGATTGTTACACTTAGCTACGTAAGTTAGTTCTTAAGCCGTTTTGTTAAATACAGTGTAATCAAACATTGGTAAACATATGTATATTATTGCTTTCTAGTACCTCTGATCACTAAATCACGCGATGCTCTTAGCAAATATTCAGCATATCAATGTCCTGTCTGTTATATATCCTCTCCATACAACGGTGGAGACCCATGTCCAGCTGTGGAATTTACGGACTGATGACGATGATGAATAAGAAAAGAAGCAGAAAAATTATTATAAGTAGATTCCTTTAAAGAAAAAACTTAAAAAAATCGGTCATAAAGAAATTCTATATGAGTTAGCGTAGTCAATATTCACATTGACTGAGCACGCCTCATTCGCGTGCATCAATCTACGTCCCTACCCACAGCTCTCACTATAAACCGGATAGTTCGTGAACGAAGCGTGTTTTGTTTATCAGACTGCCCCGACATCAATAAAGAGCAGTCGGTACTTTTGTCACATAAATAAACTTTTCTTTATACTTTAGCTTATTCTGTTACCTGTTCTTCTTTTGCTGTGTTGTATTATTATCGAAATGTCAAAATCTATACCAGAATTACGTACGATCACGTACATGTGCCCGACTCATCCGGTACAGTTATATGAACTGATTTTAGAACTGCTAGAAGATACGCTGGACTGTCATACAACATTGCAATATGAGAGTAGAAGTCCAGGACCTTTACGTGACCGCCCCGATCCTTTCATCAGTGATAAAATTGATTTGGGTAAGTACCTACCTACATAACTATTGATAAGACTAGAAACGACTATTAAGCAAATCAGCTGACTATACAAATGTGTGATTTTAAAAATAATTATAATTTATGTCGCACAAATCAAAATTCGTTATACATTTTATGCAATTAAATATAATTAAAAAGAACTAATAAGTTCTGTCGCTAAGGGTAGAAATATTCATAAAAAAGTTCGTTTTACTTTTTTACATAATTCTTATTGCAAAAGTTAATGGCGTTTCCTCTCAATACCTATTTTGTGCTTCTTTCATGTACTACTTAGTGCGTTATAAAAATAAATAAACGAGATTTAATGAGAACAGTTAGCGTGATCTTAACAAGGCTACATACAGTAAAGCCCAACCTCTTCGTTTCGTGTTAGATATATTCAAAATAGGGTAGATGGTAGACTGGGTACGGTTGAAACAGTGGACGATTGAAACAAAGCGTACCTATATCTCGACACCGTGCGTGATGAGGTGATGGGTACAAGGGAAAGCGAAGCGGGCTACAAGCCGAAACACGAAGAGTTTAAATGTTGCGTTACTCTTCGCGCGCTGTGTTTATGTATAGAAGGCCTCATTGTGTTTTTTTTTGACAGAAAAGTAAGTACTTTTGAAGATAAGAATGGACTGAACCACTGTTCTCTGTTGAGTAACGTACGTAAACGAGATGCGACTGGTGGCGATGAAAATCAAGTAATGGGTCATAAGGTTCACAATCGAGTGTTTAACCAGGAAAAAGAGCGCGAGCTATCTAAATATTTAATATTTAATTAGATGTGTAGACATATATTTTGGCCTAGCTAAAAAGGATGTTATGAAATTGGCATACTGATATAATGGAATGACAACGAAATGGCTTGCGAAGAATGGTTTAGCATTAAGAAGCTCGGAACCGTCCGTGCAAGCAGCACTGGCTAGGGCTTTCCCGGCGACTAGCTTTAATATAAATATAAATAACGTAGATGGGTTCTACGAAAATTTGGCTACTGTCATGGACCGTTATAAATTTGAATCCCAAAATATATATAATGCTTATGAGACGTATACAAACATAGAGAAAAAATAGAGTAGTATACAAATATACAAACATTACAAAAAATTCGTCACCAACATCTAATTAACTAATTTAAGTTGTACTTAATATAAATCTTTGAAGGCTGATTATAAATAATGTTAGATTGTAAGTACCGTGAAAGACTTGAACATTAATAAAATAGTATTTGTGATGATCAACTGTGCCATTAGCGCATTACGCGTCGAAAAATGTTGTATTTGCATGTGTTTCAATTGACCTCAGGCACTGTTTCAACCGACACTGGCATTGGGACGGTTGAAACAAATTACAATTTATTTTTAAATTTGATTTTACACATAAAATAAAATACAGTGATCTTAAGCGGGCTACATACGAGACGATATCGGTGGCGATCTAGGGTGGAAAGAAATCGGGGCTTTTATCGAGGCAGACCCTACACATGGGCCTGCCTAGCAGTACGCGTTTGGACTTGGAGCGGAACGCATATGCGGTATATAGCTCTTCAAAATGCCTCCGACTCTCTTAAAACAATAACGTGTTGGTTTGGAATTAGCCCTCTCGATTAATTTATTCAAAAATAGAAAAGGAGGAGTTGCTGGGTGAAAATGGCTATAAAAGAGACAAAAATTAAGCCACATAAACGTACTAAATGTTCTGTAATCCAAAGACATGATTAATTTTCTCCGGATGAATGAAGACAATTTTTACAACCTTCTAGAATTTTTCTAAATAATGATTTCTTATATTTACGCGAACACTGTACATTGATTAAAACTACTTTTACGGATTTTTTTTCGCGTTTTATTTATTTTATTTTTAATACCCGACGTTTCGGGTGCTTTCCAGCACCCATGGTCACGAGGGACTAAGGTGACTGACGTCCCGATGTCAAAGTTAACCCGGAGTACCTTCAGCTTTTTTTTACCAAAGACAATAATTAAAAAAAGCTGAAGGTACTCCGGGTTAACTTTGACATCGGGACGTCAGTCACCTCAGACCCCGTGACCATGGGTGCTGGAAAGCACCCGAAACGTCGGATATTAAAAATAAAATAAATAAAACGCGAAAAATATCCGTAAAAGTAGTTTTAATCAATTTTTCTATATTTATGATTTCCCAACTTATATAAAAACATCAATTTCTCCTACCTATGCTATTTTGTTACTTCTTCTCTTTGTTCATTTCTGCTTTGGTCAAAATCGGGTTATGTACTACACACAACAAACAAAGAAATAAAATACTTTTGAATAATAATATGTATACTTTTTTTTAATGTAATCTTTATTTATGGATTAAAACTATTAAAAAATAAAATAGCTTATATCTTTTTTTACATAAAGTAGCTTGTTTGTTGATGTGGAGATGGTGAAGGAGTAGGAGTTGTTGATGAGAGGATGAAGCCACGTAAGCGATCTGAGTGCGGTCTTGTGTTGATAGCGTGGGAATAGGAGTTAGTTGTTGAGGAGAGGCTTTATCTTCTCCTTACTTACTTAATACACCCTACTTTATGAACGGCAATAAAACAATTAGTTTGGTAGGCAGTCTTGACTTCGCAAGGTCACAGGCTAGGGTGGATATGATTTGAATTTCGATAGATTTTAATTAATTTATTTATTCATTTTTTTTTTGTTTTTCGTAAACTATCAGTGGCTTCTACTCCGTTCACATGTTTAAAATGTAAAAATGTTGTTATGTAAAAAGGTCATTCAGTATCACTGTTTCGCTAACGTCCTTCCACGAGGGCTGCTGGCAGCGACTGCCAAAAGAAATCGGGCCGATGCGCCTACACACACGCAGTACGGCGGGGGCGGGGCCCCGATCTAGGAAGCATTGGCTGCATTTTTGCTCCTGCCAGCCGATTAAGGAGGCGATATATAATCTAGGAGGCATCCCCACTACTCCACCCTAGATCGCCACCGATATCATGTCGTATGTAGCCCGCTTTAAATAACATTGCCTGTTAGTAAACAGATATACGGTCTTTTATTTAATATATTTCAATATATAATATGCAATTGACGATAAACGCTAAAATGTTTCAACCGTACCCAGTCTACCCTACTGTAACTGTAACAAATATTGCTTCAGTAGGCACTTATTAAAATTATTTCAATCAGTATTACTCACTGTCGAACATTGGTTTCCCTATAGATTGGGACACAAACACACACACACACACACACACACACCACACACCTTCTAGCGAACAAGCATTTTTGGGCGTATACTACACGTTACACCCATTCGCAAATTCACTCGCACGCACGTACGTATAAGCCAGTTGACTTTTTTATCATTATCTTCAATACAGCCCTTCACAAGTCCACTGCTGAACATAGGCCTCCCCCAAGGAACGCCACAAAGCACGGTCCTGAGCCACCTGCATCCATCGACTTCCTGCATGTCTTACCAGGTCGTCACTCCATCTAGTGGGAGGTCGCCCTACACTACGCCTACCGGTACGCGGCTGCCACTCGAGAACCTTTTCTCTCTTCGGTTGTCGTTTCTTCGAGCTATATATCCGGCCTAATGCCACTTCAGCTTACTAATCCGTTGGGCTTTGTCGGTCACTCTGTTTCTATTGCGGATAATATCCTCATTTCTAAGTTTATCATGCAGAGAAATCCCAAGCATAGCCCTCTCCATAGCTCGCTAAGCAACCTTGAGCGTCCTCATACGGCCAGCAGTGAATGACTACGAAGAATTTAAATATACTTTTATTATAATCATTTTACAAATAAACTAGCGAACCGAAATTAGCCAGCCACATTGAAATTTAAGATAATCATCGAAGACCATTTATTTTATTGGTTTTTCGATTTAAAAGAAATCCTAGATCACTCCTGGCATTACTAATTATGTGTTAGTGATGTTTCATCGCAATTACTCCGGCCATTTCGATGATTAGCCCGTACTTTATGTGGGTAAGGTCGTAAAAATTTGTACTTTTTAAAAGTTTTGAGTGAGCCCATGTTTGATTGTGAATACCATACGCTAACAAAAAGTATGATAATATTATTAATTAATAAAGCATCGATAATCATGCTTAGAATAATGTAGAAATAACCATAATATTCAAGAGGCTTAAACATAAAAAATAAAAAATATTTTTGAATCAACAATATTAAGCTGCATACAAAATTTGTTTGTCTCCTATCAACTTACAGGACGAAAAAAATGTAACAAATAAAATAATATAGCATTATGGTTTTAAAATTGTGGTTTACTTTGAAAGCAATAAAGATGCCGTGTGATAATGTATAAATTATTGCAATAATACAATGCTAGCGGAAAAAAATCTTATTTTAATTTGTGTCTCCAAAAGTTATCCAGTGTGTTACTCCGATTCGATATGGGGTAGATTTTTTGTTTTCAACATTAAACAACAATATTTACCTAATTTCGATGAGGCAACGCCGTAGGCTTACTGTCAAATGTCAGTTTTAACATATTGTTTTCATTTGTAGTCGTGACCGTAAACAATTGTAAATTATTATTAATAATTTAGAGCACAAATTTTGAGCAGCGTATATGTGAATTCTACGTGAGAAGTACAAAGATATCGTTTACTAGGTTCCTGATTCGAAATTTATAGTCAATTACCAGAGTATGTCAAGTAGTAAGTTTTATTAAGTAAATCGCGCATGATTTATGACCGGTATTCATTGTTGAGTTTTGAATTTTCGAGCGTGTTTGTTCAGTTCGTTACGTGTGTTATGGTGTTTGTTATGTCACACACTGGAATGTTATAAAGGAGGCTGTTCACATAACTTAACCGACTACGGTGGAATGAAAAAGGTGTCATGAAACGGTGGAATGAAACGTCGGGTGTTAAAAATAAAATAAATAAAACGCGAAAAAATCCGTAAAAGTAGTTTTAACCAAAGGTGTCATGTTATTCTGACGTACTTACATAAGAGTGGAGTGTTATACTATTCTGATTTATTATTACTAGTGGTCCCTCAGTAGCCGAACTAGGTCCGTTTATCTAAAGGGTTTTTCAACAAGAACTTTGTTTTCTAAAACAAAATAAAACAAAGAGTTTAGATGAAGATGATTCAAATTTTTATTATATTACAAAGAGAAAAGTTTGGCAATTATGAATGAAAAATGATATCTGGCAAATGTCCACCACGACCACGCTGACAGATGTCGATTCTTTCATCAAATTTTTTAATCACTTTTTGGCAAAATGGCGGGTCTATTTCGTTAATCACGTCACGGATTTTGAGTTTTAAGGCCGCGATCGATTCAATTGGCTCCGTATAGACTCTGTCCTTAACATAGCCCCACAAAAAATAATCCAGTGGTGTTAAATCACACGATCTGGCTGGCCATTTAACAGCTGAATTTCGTGAAATTATGCGATCGGGCAATTTGGGTTGCAATAAATTGATCGTTTCGTTGGCTGTGTGACATGTGGCACCGTCCTGTTGAAACCACATGTTTGTGATATCTATGTCATCAATAATAGGCCAAAATTGAGATGTTAACATCTCGTGATAGCGTGATCCATTGACCGTTACCGCATTTCCAGCCTCATCTTCGAAAGAAAACGGCCCGATCACGCCTTCAGACCACATAGCGCACCATACAGTGACACGTTGAGCATGCAAAGGCTTCTCAATAATCGCTTTATGATTTTCAGAATCCCAAATGCGGCAATTTTGCTTGTTGACGTACCCTGACAAGTGAAAATGGGCTTCGTATGAAAAAATGATTTTTTCAGAAAAACCAGCAGGCTGTTCCTGAATGAATTGAGCGAATCTACGGCGATGTGAATGGTCGGTCAGCTTCAATTCCTGCACCAGTTGAACCTTGTAAGGCTTCAAGCCAAATCCTTACGCAAAATTGACGTAGGCGCGGGTCCCGAAGCTTGTTGTCGTGCAGAACTTGCTTGACGTGCTGAAACTCGGCGGCCAGGTGTTTGCTGTCACAGATCCCTCGTGCTCTCTGTCTGCTTGGGATCCTATAATCAATAAAATTAAAACTAAACCCAAGCATACCACTGCAAGACCTCAAGACATAGTCAGTTCATTTTGCATAGATCGGACCATAAACAATAATTAAAATAACTGAAGGTACTCCGGGTTTAACAATGACATCGGGACGTCAGTCATCTCAGTCCCCCGTGACCATGGGTGCTGGAAAGCGCCCGAAACGTCGGGAATTAAAAATAAGAAGTAAAAATAAACGCGATAAAATCCGTAAAAGTAGTTTTAATCAACCGTAAAACAAAATTCTGTGATAAAGGGTAATAATTATAGTGTCTGTACTAATTGTAAATTGTAAGCAAATATTTGTTAAATTCGTTATGTTTCTTTTAGCTTTAAGAAGGCAGTTTGTATATTACTGACAATATATATATATATATATATATATATATATATATATATATATACCTATATAATATTATTTCTTCTGCTTTTGACAGCTTTTATGACAGCAGCGGCTTATATGAATCTACGTAAAGAAGGAAATAAATCTATTGAACTGCTACCGGTAACCCCGGTTTTTGCGCACCAAATGAACGTCGAGAACAAATCTGGATATTTCTCAGACATTATCATTCACAGTGATAAAAAGTAAGTATAGTTTTTTTGGTAAAATTAAAAAGTTTGTACAACCGACTACAATATAAATAAAATGAGAACATAATCAATTTAGTCGAAGGTCGATTAAGGATAACTCTAAAACTACTAGTTATCAAATTCCACATGACCATATGATAAGCAATAACTTTCAAATAATAAAAAAATCATCAAAATCGGACCACTCAGAAAAAAGTTCTGAGGTAAACAAAAAATTTTGTCAAAATGAGTACCTCCTCCATTTTTTTTTGAAGTCGTTTAAAAATAATTCTTTTTTTTTCTAAGATAATAATAATGATATCTTCAACATATCAAAGTTACTAGAACATTAAGAATAGTTTATTTTTTGTATTTGAGCAGGAATAATAGGAACTTCTTTAAGATGATTGATTATAGGTACTGAATTAGGTAGGCTTACCCATTAGGTGTATATCGATAGTTTTACAAATCTTAATTGAAGGATTTGGATCAATTTCCAAATCCTTCAGCACCAATTTTAAGGAGCCCTTAGTAATGGTACTAATCGATAAAAAGAGAAACATAGAGTGAAGTGTGTTTTTTATAGCTTAAGGATGACAAACGAGCACACAGTCCACCTGATGGTAAGTGGATGCTGTGGCCCATAGACATCTACATCTATCCCTGACTACTAATCAAAATTTAGATGCGTTGTCACCCGTGAGGGGGGAATTCCTCATTTTCAGTAAATAGAGTGTCCGCTCTCTACACCCACCATACGAATAACAGCAGCATTAAGCTGCTATTTTACGGTGATATTCTGTGAGAGCGTGGTCCTTCTCCGATCGAGCCGACCCATTCGTGCTACAACTATACTGCAAATAGGGCTGCAGCATGGCTCTACCACGTAAAAAATGTGCATTTATGAAAAGGCATGCTTAAGACCGACGGAATGATCCTTAACGTAGCCAAGATCGAGTACATAAATTGTGTTAGTGCAGATCCCGAATCTATCAAAATAGGGTCTGAATACGTTCTTAAAACGCAGAAATGCAGATACCATATGGATCTGTACTGTATGCGTCCGGGGACATAGATTACGACGTTAGAGCCTGTATTGGTGTAACGGAGTAAGTCGCGAGACTTCAACTCAAGTGTGCAAGAGCATTATCCGACGTGTTCAGAAGCTCCGGGTTATGGAAATGAAAATGCTGCGCTGGATGTGTGACTTTACGAAGCGAGACTACATACGTAACGAGTACATCCAGGGTAGTCCTGGAGTACGTGACGTGGCAGATGTACTTAAGGAGAGTCGGTTAAGGTAAAGTAAAAAAAGTAAAGTTACAGCCTATATACGTCCCACAGCTGGGCTCAGGCCTCCCCTCATTTCTGAGAAGGTTTAGGGCAAGGAAGTGTCCGCCGCGCCGCCCAAATGCGTGTGACGAACTTCACATGTCTTCGAAATATTTTTTTTCTTATTCCTCAGACATGCAGGTTTCCTCACGATGTTTTCCTTCACCGCCGAGCACGTGGTAAATCAGCACTTAAAATTGCAATTAACAATTTCATTGGTGCCGGCGGGGATCGAACCCGGGTTACTCGCGTTCTGTTATATTTACAGCGAGCGTTAACCACTGAGCTACCACGGCTCATGTCGGTTAAGGTAGTACGGAGTAATAAGGAACTCCACATAAAGACAAACAAAGAAAGGATTGCGTCAGCGGTCAGACTCGCACCGACTATAAAGCCCCATGGTGTTTCTCCATCGCCGCATATTGATAGCACCGCGCACTCCGAGCGCCCACTTCTTACCAGCCCTTCACCTAGGTGAAGTCTTCTTCGTTAACCATGGGTGACCAAGCCACGGCTGCTTAACCTATCACGACAAGGCAGGAATCCGTTCGGCGGAAATCTATTTAGAGGGCCTAGGCTTACCGGTATAAAACTGCCGTTCGAGAATCTTTTTTACTCATCGGTTATTGGTTCGTTGCGTTATACGGTCGTCCCATTGCCACTTAATCTGGTAACCTGTCGACCTGTGATGGGCTGTAATAATTCTTCATCATCATGGCATCCCATTAAAGACATATTTATTCATTGTTGCAACTTGCAGAACATCAATTATATAAAGAAAAAAAACTTAACTAAGCAAATATTTTAATAAAATGGATTGCAGCAACAAAAAGGCCAGCGATTCAGCATAATGACAGCAGAGCTACCGCAACACTGATATTCTGTCGGAGCCACATAAAGTCGACTTGCGAGCAGTCACAAGTCCATTGCTGAATATAGGCTTTATCTACGAATGCCACAAAGCTTGGTCCCGAGCCAACTGCATCCATTGACATCTTATACCTCTTACTTCATCTAGTTCGGTGATAAGCTACACTTCGCTTACCGGTACGAGGCTGCCCCTGGAGAACCTGTTTTCCTCATCGGTTTTCGGTATTTTAAGCTACACATGTAAGTAAGACATGCAGGAAGTCGATGGATGCAGGTGGTTCTGGACCGTGCTTTGTGGCATTCCTTGGAGGAAGATTAACAATGCTATAAACATTACTAATAGTCCCCTTAATCACTCGTGGTAAGCTAAATTGCTTGTATTACGAGTGGTTCACGCCAGTAGTCGAATGGTGGATTCAAACCCACGACCTTTTTGAGTTCGCGGTCCGCGCCCTGCCATTAGGCTACTGTCGCTTTATGTTCTACTTAACTATTTGTACGTCTTTTCTACACGTACAAATAGTTGTTTATACTACTTTCGCTCACTGATTCATTGGGCTATACCGGTTATTCATGATTCTACTGGGCATTTCTCCATTACGAATTCGATCACGCAGGGAAACTTCAAGCATAACCCCTTCCATAACTTGCTGAGCGACTTTAAACTTACGGGATTCAAACGGCCAACAATGAAAGCCGCGTCTAAGATTCATATGTGATCACTATTTTTATACTCTTCGTTTCAAATTTAGAGATATAGATACGTGAAGACATGTCGTATCTTGAACGCTGCCCAGCCGAGTTTGTTCCGTTGCTTTACCCCTCGGTCCAAGTTGGACTTACATGGTCAGTTTATTTGTCCTAGGTTACACTCGTCAACAAGTTTTAGCGTAAACTACAGGCGTAGGTGTGACATCGGAATTACACATGACCTTGGTCTTATCTATGTTCATAATTAGACCTATCCGTTGAGAAACATCTTTGCGGTTATTTAGCATAGTGTTGAGGTCCTCCAGAGGTACAGCCATAACTGATATATCGTCGACAAATCGAAGGTGAATGATGTCAGTTTTGGGAGAGCTAGAGAACCATTCTTGTCTCCCTCAGACTGACTTGCGGGATATTATCGGAATAGTGTCGAATGAAGCTTGCTGTTGAATCATAACTCACACTGCGTGTGGCTTCGACGACTTTGAGTATAGTTTTTTTTTTTATTGTGACACGAACAGTCATTACATAGCAAGTACAATATTGTAACATTACATAATGAACAGACGAGTGCCGAAAAATACATTTGGACTAAAACTTATTTCAATTAAGCCCGTATATTGCGTGCAACTAAAAAGCAATATTTACAACAGTGCCGCTACGCTTAAAAATAGATAACTTGATCTAAATTGTTTAGGGACTGACAACACATTATAGAGGTTAACAAATGTTACGCTAAGTATTTATGTAAATAACTTTTAGAGATAGTTCGTTTAAGACTTTTTAAGGAGCCGCTAAAGAGATCGAGATTTACAAATTCATTGTTGTATAATTTTAACGAACGGGAGATAAAGCAATTTTGCGTATATTTTTTTCGAAGTGTACGTATAGGAATGTAGGAAATACGCGTTGATGACGAGCGAGCAAACGAAATTTACTTTTAATGTTTATTTTGGCCAATAAGGAAGGGCAATCAAAATTTAATACTGTTGTGTGAATAAGTCAACTAGCGCCATCTAGTGTCAGGAACGAGAGCGAGGGGAGCTTTGCAGAGAATGACATCACCGATCTCTCGACCGACAGCGCCACCCGAAGAACTGAGTTTCTAGAAAATCTATACTCGAGCTCTCGGTACCTTACGCGTGTTTACTTGAACAGTCCGGATATTTTGCTAATTGAAATAAATAGGTGGCGCAAGATGCGATCGAGACAGTGTTGATTTGACGAAACAAGCGAAGCTTCGGAGCGGAATTAAGTGGATTAGTGTGTTTTATTATTAGTGTTTTAACTTTAATTTGTGTAAAGTAAATTAAAGTGTTAATTTAGGTAATTTTATCGGCAATTTTTATTGTCACGAACCTCAAGCTCGTAACAATTGGTGTCAGAAGTGGGATAAAATAATGCCGATTTTACCTAAGGAGGAAACGGAGGGTGTCCGTACCCGAAGTCAACGCCAGCAGGAGACGGACCAGAGGAGATTTGGTGGTGCAACGCCGCAGATGTCTGAGGGCCAGCCGCCGGCCACGGAAGCCGGTCCGTCAGCAGCTTCTACGTCTGTGGCACATGACTTAGGTGCTCTGATGGTGATGCTGCAGGAGCAGGCTCGCCGACAGGAGGAGCAGGCTCGCCGACAGGAGGAGTAGGCTCGCCGACAGGAGGAGCAGGCTCGCCGACAGGAGGAGCAGTCTCGCCGACAGGAGGAACAGGTCCATCGGTTGGAAGAGCAGCTGCGGGGTGGACAGGATGAACAGGTCCGTCGGTTGGAAGAGCAGCTGCGGGGTGGACAGGATGAACAGGCCCGCCGACAGGAAGACCAGGTTCGTCGTTTGGAGGAGCAGCTGCGGGGCGGACAAGAGGAACAGGCCCGTCGGTTGGAAGAGCAGATGCTCCTCATGAAGGACCTTCACGCTACCTTCGGGAAGGAGATAAAGGAGGTGAAGGATAGGGTTACTCAGCATGACAACCGCCTGTCGGAAGCTGAAACCCAAATCGCGAAAGCTGAAAACCGAATCGAGAAAGCTGAAACCCGAATCGACCAAGTAAACAATCGGGTTGACAACGTTACGGCTGACATGAAGAAATCACTGGACGAACTCAAACTCGGAGATGGAGCTACAGCTCCCGTAGTAGCTACAACACCTTCGCTACGCGGGTTCAAGGTGCCACCGTTCGACGGTACCTCTTCCTGGTCAGCCTACAAAATCCAGTTCGAGGCTGTTATGAAGGCGAACGGCTGGAACAAAAGTCAGGCCATGACTGCTCTCACACTAGGCCTGCGCGACCAGGCCTTAACAGTTCTGGAAGCTCTCGGTGAGGAAGTGACTTATGAGCAACTCCTTGAGGCATTGGAGGCGAGATATGGTGACGCTCACCTGGAACACGTCTTTCGTGCGCAGCTTAAAGATCGTGTGCAGCGCATCAACGAAAACCTGCAGCAGTGGGCTCTAGAAGTGGAGAAGCTGGTGCGAAAAGCATACCGGTCTGTACCTTTGCTCATTGAAGGGAACCTGGTGCAGACATTCATCGACGGCATCCGTGACCTGGAAGTCAGAGCTGCTGTGAGGCTCGGGCACCACGAGACGCTTAAGGACGCCTTGGCCCATGCACTGGAAGTGGAAGCCGTGCGGCAGGATCATCGTTCCCATCGCGTCAGGGAGGTTGCAGCAGCTACAGTTCGCGACCGCAACAAAGGATACAGCCCAAGGTGCTATGGCTGTGGGGAAAAGGGCCATCTTCGATCCAGCTGCCCTAAGCGAACCCTAGAAAGGGAAGGTGAACGATCCCAGGAGGGTAGTGCGGCCAACAGCACCGCCCAGCAGCAGCAGGGAAACGAGTAAAAGCCAGAACTGCGGGGCGGGTGCTGGCTGATGTTAAAAGAGCCCCAAGGATCTCGATCTCACAAACCCATGATGGGAACAGTCTAATCATCAAGGGCGAGGTCAACGGAATGCCGTGTAAACTGACCATAGACACTGGAGCCTCTCGTACGGTTGTTAGTTCCCAACTTATAAGTCAGTTCCTTGGGGACTCCGCATACAACCGAGAACGCATTAATTTGGTAACAGCCACCGGTCAGCGTATACCCGTCCGTGGAGAGAAGGAGATGGAGTTGAAGCTTGGCAACGTGATCTACCTGCATAATGTCATCGTGGCTGATATAATGGACGACTGCATCCTAGGCCTAGACTTTATGAGGAATAATTGTTGTGAGATCGACGTTAAGCAAGGTGTTTTGAAATGTGGACAGGAGGAACTTTTTATGGAAGGTGCGTTACCAGGGAACGTGTACAGCATTAAGAAGATTGTTCTTCCGCCGAGATCGGAAACGATTGTTCCGGTTAGTCTTCCCCGAAACGCTGGGCAAGCTCACCGTTGTGTACTTGTGGAAAGGGTAAACAATGACCTTCCATGGAAAGTAGCTCGAACCTTGGTCAGAACCACTGACATCTCAAGAATACGTGTGTTGAACCTTTGCGACCGGGAACAGATTATAGAAAAAGGCACACTGGTTGGCACTTGTGAGGAAGTGGATTGGTTACGTCGGTGCCAATATATATCGAGTGGGACCCCCAGCAAGGTTTCAGAAACGAGAGTGACCACACTTTTGGAAGACTGTCGCAGTGTTCTCTCCCCGAACGAATTGGTCAAGGCGAAGAAGTTGTTACTCAAGTACGCCGATGTATTCTCGTCAAACGATGCTGATATAGGAAAGACTGGCTTAGTTCAACACAAAATAAACACAGGAGAGGAATTGCCTATCCGTCAGCGGCCAAGAAGATTGCCGGTAGCACGTGAAAAGGAAGTGGAAATCATGATTGAGGGAATGGTGAAGGATGGTGTTATTGAACCTTCATCTAGTCCATGGTGTTCACCCGTGGTGCTGGTAAAGAAGAAGGATGGCAGCATGCGGTTTTGTGTTGACTACCGCCGTCTGAACGACGTTACAAAGAAGGACAGCTATCCATTGCCAAGAATTGATGACACGCTGGACATGCTTAAAATGGTTTAGCACGCTGGATCTAAAAAGTGGCTACTGGCAAGTTGAAATTGACCCTAAGGACAAGGACAAAACTGCGTTGTCGACGGGAAAGGGTCTGTGGCAATTCAAAGTAATGCCGTTTGGGTTGTGCAATGCTCCAGCAATGTTTGAAAGGCTGATGGAACTTGTACTTACCGGGCTAATTGGCGATGCCTGTCTGGTCTACTTGGATGACATCATCATCGTGGACCGTACGTTTGAGGAACACCTTCAAAACCTGGAACGCGTGCTTATGAAGATTCAGAGTGCCAACCTCAAGTTGAACCCGAAGAAATGTTCACTATTCCAACGGCAAGTTAACTTTTTGGGGTTTGTAGTATCGGAAGAAGGTATCCGCACAGATCCAGAGAAAATCGCCGCTGTCAAGGATTGGCCGGTTCCAAAAGACAAGACGCAGGTTAGAGCATTTTTGGGTTTGTGCTCCTATTACCGGCGATTCGTGAAGAACTTTGCAGATATAGCCAAACCTCTGCACAAGCTAACCGAGGAGAAGCGACAGTTCTGCTGGGATGAAAATTGCAATATCGCATTCCAGGAGCTTAAGGACCGTCTGTGCAAAACACCTATTTTGGGATACCCTGATGCAAGCAAAGAATTTATAGTTGACACAGACGCAAGTGACATAGGACTTGGCGGTGTGCTGTCTCAATGGAGTGGTGACCAAGAGGTCGTGATAGCGTACTTCAGCAAGTCGTTGTCAAAACCGGAAAGGAACTATTGTGTCACAAGACGCGAATTGCTCGCTGTGGTAAAGTCGTTGCAGCATTTTAGCAAATATCTTCTGGGACGAAAGTTTCACTTACGAACTGACCATGCTGCACTAAAATGGCTATTGCAGTTTAAAAACCCAGAAGGACAAGTTGCGAGGTGGATTGAACTACTGCAGGAATATGACTTTGAGATCGAACATCGCAGCGGGAAATCTCATGGCAACGCAGATGCATTGTCAAGAAGACCTTGTCCTGAAGATTGCAAACATTGTACTAGGCAAGAGAGTAAGGAAGTGGTATCCGTGAGGATGCTCAGGGCAGACCACCTCAGCAACGAGTGGAAGGACAGCTTACGACATGCACAGCAGGAAGATCCGGACATCAAGCCGATTCTGGAATGGATAAAGGCCAGTGCTCCCAAGCCCAAGTGGAGTGACGTCTCAGCGATGAGTTCGACCACTAAAAGCTATTGGGCCCAGTGGGACAGCTTGCTGCTTCAGGATGGAGTTCTGTGTCGTAAATGGGAAAATGTTCGGGGAGACAGCTGTCATTTGCAAATGGTTGTCCCTAAAGCTAAAGTACCGGATGTTCTACAGCTGTACCATAATGATTGTTCAGGAGGCCATCTGGGAGTTAAACGAACTCTACTGAAGATCCGAGAACGGTTTTACTGGGTCCACTGTCGAAACGATGTCGAGGACTGGTGTCGCAAATGTACAAGTTGTGCGGCTGTAAAGGGACCTCAGACTCGTAGTAGAGGTGCATTGAAGTTGTACAATGTGGGTGCACCATGGGAGAGAATAGCCATTGACGTGGCGGGGCCGTTTCCGGAGAGTGAAAGCGGTAACAAGTATTTCATGGTTGTGATGGATTACTTCACTAAGTGGCCAGAAGTCTTCGCCATTCCAAATCAAGAAGCTTCAACAGTTGCAGATAAACTAGTTCATGAAGTCTTCTGTCGTTTTGGAGTACCTTTAGAGATTCACAGCGATCAAGGAAGGAATTTTGAGTCTCAAATATTCCAGGAAACTTGCCGAGTTATGGGTACTCATAAAACAAGAACGACTTCTTATCACCCGCAATCTGATGGAATGGTGGAACGATTTAATCAGACATTGGAGAGGTACCTAGCAAAAGTTGTAGACAATCGGCAACGAGATTGGGACAAGCACATACAACCGTTTTTGTTGTCATATCGAAGTTCTGTTCACGAAAGTACAGCAGTGACACCAGCTTTCGCAAACTTTGGAAGAGAATTACGGCTGCCTGCGGACCTGATCACCGGGATACCACCTGATGCCCCACGCAGTATAACCGATTATGCAAATGACTTGCGGAACAAAATGAATGACATTTATGAGCACGTCAGACAATCGGGCCAGCAAATGTCTGAAAAAATGAAAACCCGGTACGACCGAAAAATGAACAATAAAGGGTTCAACGAAGGTTCATTAGTGTGGTTGCACAATCCAGTCCGCAGCAAAGGAAAATCTCCTAAGCTTCAAGCTAAATGGGACGGCCCGTACCGGATTGTAACCAGGATCAACGATGTGACCTACCGGATACAGAAAGGCGCAAGAGGGACTCCTAAGATCGTCCATGTGGATCGCTTGGCGCGTTATTATGGGACCGATAATGCTCGGGACGAGCATGTCTTAGGAGGGGGCAGTGTTGTGTGAATAAGTCAACTAGCGCCATCTAGTGTCAGGAACAAGAGCGAGGGGAGCTTTGCAGAGAATGACATCACCGATCTCTCGACCGACAGCGCCACCCGAAGAACTGAGTTTCTAGAAAATCTATACTCGAGCTCTCGGTACCTTACGCGTGTTTACTTGAACATTCCGGATATTTTGCTAATTGAAATAAATAGGTGGCGCAAGATGCGATCGAGATAGTGTTGATTTGACGAAACAAGCGAAGCTTCGGAGCGGAATTAAGTGGATTAGTGTGTTTTATTATTAGTGTTTTAACTTTAATTTGTGTAAAGTAAATTAAAGTGTTAATTTAGGTAATTTTATCGGCAATTTTTATTATCACGAACCTCAAGCTCGTAACAATACGTAGAACCTCCCAATATCACTCAAAATCCCTAGTTACTAGCTTCTTGGAAATACGCTGCCAGACAGGCGATCTTTAACTCCAATAGTTGGCTCTTTTCGGCAGACAGACTTCTGGCAAATATTTTGGAGCCTTGGTTCTACTCAATCGCAAGTTCAATATGAATTGTATTGAAGTGGGTGTCGGGGACTCCAGATAGTTTCTTTAAGTCGTTGCTTATGGGGAAAAGTTTGCCATTGTTGCCACGCTTGTAGCAACGTTGTAAGTGATGATAATATAATTAATTAATATTATTTTCTTATTATCAAATTTTTTACGTAACGAACATTTAAGGAAATTGGTACCTAATTAATGTTATAACATACAAAAGTACGTTAACAAAGCCAATAAGTTTGGATCTTCGTCATCACCTCAATACCAATACTTGCGAAGATAAATTTAATGTTATCAGCAACGTTATGTGTATTACTGATAACAAATGGCCCTATTACTCCACAATTGACTTCCAACTAGCATTGTTTTTAGTATTTTTCCGTATAATAAACAAATAGTTATTTATTTCAGAGCTCATAATGTTAACACATTATTAGACCTTCGAGGATGTACTTTCGCCTATAGCGATGAAGAATCTCTTAGTGGAAGCAAAATTGTACTGAAAACATTAAAAGAGAAAGGAGAGAATGCATCGTTTTTTGGATCGCTATTAAGTACTTTATAAAATTTTTAATACATTAATGATTTGTAGTTTGGTATATTAATAATATCTAATACCTATATAGTAGAATTTTAATTATAATACATAGAAGAATATTTAATACGTATCAAATAATTACAGAGTCCGGCTCGCACTTGGCTTCAGCGCAAATGGTACTTTCGAAACAAGCTGATTGGGCGGCAGTTGACTCTACAACTCTTTTATATTCAAAGAAATTTATGTATGACGGAGGAAAAGACATAATTACGTTAGAAACTTTGGGTCGTCTACCACCATATCCTATTGTTGTTAATTCAAAACTAGCAGGTGGGTACACAATTTAAAATCATGGACATAACTTGCTTTGATTTATTTACTGAACAAATATTCTAATTGCATTTTTTCTCCAGATGAAACTAAAAAGGCTATAACACATGCATTTTTGACTTTGCCACAAACAGCACTATGGAAACAGAAGTTTGCACCTTTTGGTGTAATAAAATTCGTATGCAACAGTGATGGTGCTTATGATGGGGAGACTGCACAAATGTGGTCCAGCCAGAAGGAAAAACTTAACATTAGGTATTATTAGGATATTTCTCGTTGTTTCTCTAGTGTATATAATATACATTTTATATGTTGATTATACACCTAAATAAGTTATGTTAAAATAAACCAATAAGGTTGTTACTGATGTTTATTACAATAAAAAAGGATTTTTGAACAAATTTAATGTAGGCGCACAGAAAACTGATACAAAATTTTGGTTTGCGTAGTTTAGTTACATTCCTTTTTCTCAACTTTAAAGGTTATTTCATTTTTCTTCTTGTGACACTGTATTACTAACTTTTTTGGTATTTTAAGTGCAAATAATATTTGTTGTTTCGGGGAAGATGTTTTGGGATCATTCTGTAAAAAAAATTGTCAATGAGATCAAAAATAAAATCTTTTTACTTTTTGTCGTTATTTTATTTATCACAAAATTATACTAGGAACTAAAAAAAACACATAATTTTTATTCATCATCCATCATCATTACAGCCCTTCACAAGTCCACTTCTGAACATAGGCCTCCCCCAAGTAATGCCACAAAGCACGGTCCTGAGCCACCTGCTTCCATCGACTTCCTGCATGTCTTACCGGGCCGTCACTCCATCTCATGGGGGGTCGCCCTACACTTCACCTGCCGGTACGAGGCTGCCACTCGAGAACCTGTTTTCCCCGTCGGTTATCTGTTCTTCGAGCTATGTGGCCGGTCCATTGCCACTTCAGCTTACTAATCCGTTGGACTATGTCGTTACTTTGGTTCTACTGCGGATAACCTCATTCCTCAGTTTATCACGCAGAGAAACTAAGAGTATAGCCCTCTCCATAGCTCGCTGAGCGACTTTGAGCTTTCTTATACGGTCAGCAATGAAGGACTACGTCTTAGATCCGTAGGTCATCACTGGCAACACGCACTGATTGTACAATCGGGTTTTGAGATTTTGAGGTATGCCTGACGAGAAGATGTGTCGCAATCTCCCGAACGCTGCCCAACCGAGTTGAATCCGTCGATTGACTTTTTGGTCGAAGTTGGACTTACCTAGTCGGACTACTTGTCCCAGGTAAACATACTCGTCATCAACTTCAGCTAAGTGCTCCCAACAACCACCGGCATAGGTGTGACATGGACATTACACATGACTTTCGTTTTGTCCATGTTCATCTTAAGACCTATCCTTTGGGAGACACTGTTGAGGTCACTGAGCACAGTGCTAAGGTCCTCCAGCGATTCTGCCATAAGGACTATATCGTGTCCATTATCTTGAAAACGTCTTCCAATGCAGCGGTAAAGAGTTTCGGGGATATTACGTCACCTTGTCTTACACCTCTCTGCAGCTGGCTAGGTTTCGTACTCTGGTTCTGTACTCGGATAGCCATCATAGCTCTATTGTACAAACACTTCAGCACTTCGATATACCGACAGTCAACTTGGCACCTCTGAAGGGACTGCAGCACCACCCAAACTTCGACGGAATCAAAGGCTTTCTCATAGTCCACATACGCAAGACAAAGTGGTAGATTGTACTCTTCGGACTTCTGCACAATCTGCCGCAGGGTATATACGTGGTCTATGGTACTGAAGCCTTTTCGGAAACTGGCTTCTTTGGGAGGCTGGAAGTCGTAGAGTCTGCGTGCGAGACGATTCGTAATGACTCTTGAAAACAACACGTAGACGCGGCTCAGAAGGGAAATCGGTCTGTAGTTCTTCAAAAGAGCGTTGTCGCCTTTCTTGAAGAACAAGACCACTGCACTTCTGCTCCACGCCTCCGGAGTAGTGCCACCATGGAGGACAAAATGAAAAGCCTCTGAAGGACTTTAAGTATCGGTTTTCTACCCGCTTTCAGAAGCTCCGCTGTAATTCCACCCTCGCCCGGGGACTTGCCGTTTTTAAGGTGCTGGAGATCCATTCTAGTCTAGATCAGACTGACGTCCGGGATATCATCGGAATAGTGTCGGATAACACTTGCTCTTGGATCGTTACTCACACTTGCGTGTGGCTCCAACGATGACGTGTACAGCTGCCCATAGAACGTCTCAATCTCACTCAGAATCTCAGGTGTCCCGGAAACGATGCCACTACATTCAGTCTTCAGCTTCGAAAGTTGACTCTTTCTGACAGACAGAACTCTGGAAAAGACTTTGGAGCCCTGGTTCCGCTCGATCGCTTCTTCAATACGAACTGTATTAAAGTTGCGTAAGTCCCGCCGCATGCATTTGGAGATCTGTCTGATCAGTTGCCCGTATGCTGTCAAATCTGCTGACGACTGCAGCTTCATCTCCCGTCTAACAGCCATGAGATTAAGAGTGTGATCGGAGAGTTTTTGTGTTCTTCTGCGACGGGTCTTACAGAAGTTAGCTCCGACCGCATGGGCGGTTTCCACAAGCTTGTCATTTATATCGTCCACTTCATTGCAGTTTTCGAGGCACTGAAAACGATTTTGTAACTCGAGCTGAAAGTTTGCGGGGCTTCGTATTGAAGCACGAGGGGGCAGAGCGTTGACTTCATTAGACGTGACCTCTCCAACTTCACGTTTAGGTTCAGTGTGTCTCTCACCATTCGGTGATCGTTGCCAGTTTTCACCCTTGCGATCACTGATACATCACTGAACAGTTGTCGTCTGGTCATCATAATGAAGTCAATATCATTTTTTGTCGAACCGTCGGGGCTCGACCAGGTCCACTTTCTGTGGGGCCGCTTTTGGAAGAAAGAGTTCATCATAAAGAGTCCCTCTTTCTCCATAAAGTCGGCCAGCTGCTGGCCCCTAGGGTTTCGTTGCCCTATTCCGAATTCCCCTACTTTCAGCTCACCGTTCTCTCTTGTGCCTAGTTTTGCGTTGAAGTCTCCCATTAACATCGTATAGTGGATTTTGGAGGAATCTATGGCTCTCGAGATATTCTTATACATTACCTCTACCTCCTTATCGGGATGTGCCGAGGTTGGTGTGTAAACCTGTATAACCTTCAGCGAATACCGTTTGGTGATTCTGAGTATAAGGTACGCAACCCTCATCGACATACTCCCAATCTTCACAATGTTGTTAACGAGAGACTTGTGGACGATAAAACCGACACCTCCTTGGGACAGATGGTCACCCTCCCGGTGACAACAAGTTGCCGGATTCGAGGATTACCCCTCTCTTCGGACCTCAGATAATTCTATAATACCCCAGCGCAACTTATCTATCTCTTCTTCCAGCTCCAGGGTCTTCTCGTCAGTCCTCAGGGTGCGTGCGTTGCATTGCCAGGTCGAGTCGTCTTAGGTGGCAGCCGAACCTCCACCGGAGATTCTTAGTACCCCCTGCCACGCCGTTACCATGGTCGCCACCGTAGTGGCGGCGACTCTGTTGATTCAACTCTGATGGTTCAACCATATGGATTAAAAATGCCCGAGAATATTGAATCAAATTCTGGTTTGACCACCTTTAATTTTCCTGCCATGTTCGCACTATTATTGTACCCTTGACCTCGACAATCATTCATGTCGAAATCAAATACTTGTACAATTGCTTGAAGAAAGGGGCCAGTAAGTCTTTTTTCCGAAGACTCACTTACCGACTGGCTTGTAAGCAACAAAATACTCGTACTTTGACTTCCTAATTAGCGTCAACAAAACGGAATGTTAGTGATAAAAGTGAGTGAATTGGTGACCGGTGCCGGGTGGTAGCGTTTCGGTTGATTTCGGCGCCCTGCGATGACGGCACCCCGTGCGGTGGCACCGCGCGCACCGCTCCAGGGCCACCACCGATCGAATATACCGTTTAATGGCAGCGAGAGGGCACTACCCCATATCATCCCTTGAGATAGACAGCAGCATCTTTCTAATAATAAACATTTAAGAATGAAATACCAGGTGCTTCACCCTTTGCAATTTGCTATCAATTTCACAAATTCGTATATCTACTTACGTATATACGAGGGGAGGTTAAAAGTTCGCGGAATGGCGGGATTGGTGAGGGTGAGTTTATTCATCCAGCTAAGCGCTATTTGAGTGACTCATTGTCAGTATATATACCAAGTTTCAACCTAATCGGGAAGAAACTAGCCACCGTGGAGAAAATCAAATATTCATCAAGTTACTCAACAAATAAGAAAAGACACCTTAAACCATTTTTCTAGAGCAATCAGTTGATTATGAGGACTTCCCTACTGGGAAAACCATGATTCAAAATGACGCGCCTTTTTCATACAAGAGAGGGACTCCATTGAAGACGACCCCGACTTTGACGGTCGATTGAGGCTACCACACCAGAAATAATCGAAAAAGTTCCGAGAATGCTTTCTGCGCATCAAAAACACGAACGCGTCGAAAGTTGTCGAGCGTTTTTGGACCGCTATGGAGGGCAAAGGGAGGAAGTTATTGTCCGAATTGTAACTGGCTATGAAACTTGGGTTGACCATTATGAACCTGAGTCAAAGTAAGAATCGATGCAGTGGCATAAAAAAGGCGCACCCCCTCCTAAGAAGTATAAGGTGTTACAATCGGCCGGAAAGATCAAGGCGACGATCTTTTGGTATACAGAAGGTATCCTTTTGATTAATTATAAGGAACGTGGTGTTTCCATAACGGAAGAATACTACGCTTCTTTACTGGATCAATTAAAATAAACTATTAAAGAAAAAAGGCGAGGAAAACTTACAAAAGGCGTGCTCCTTTTGCACGACTATGCGCCCGTGCACACAAGTCATGTGGTCGCGGCTGCCATTCACCGGTGCCATTTTGAACAACTGCGCCACCCACCCTGTAGTCCGGACCTAGCCATAAGCGACTATTATGTTTCCAAAAATGAAGAAAGAACTGCGTGGGAAAAAATGTGGCGACGATGATGAAGTGAAGTCGGCAATTTCGGCCTATTTTTGACGCCCAAGACAAATCTTTTTTTTAGACGGTATTAATAAGTTATTTGACAGATTTAAAAAATGTATTAGAGTTAAGGGAGAATAGATTGAAAAAGCAAGATAGTTTAAAGTTTCATTTCATTATCCTTCCCTGCCATTCCGCGAATTTTTTGACCTCCCTCGTATCGATGGGCATCGATGCTTGTTGATAAAGAGTAGGTATTGTTTTCGAAAGAATACAGGTTTTAAAAGCCAAATGTTGCAAGGATCAAACTAGGCAATGACAAAGAATCGTTTTTCTTTACTATCCTTTAATAGAGCAACCCTGGAAATGGACCTCTACTATTTTAGCGAAGATTTATTGTATTTCGCACGCCAATTGGCAGCCAGGTTGGCGATTATCGTTTCAGACGTTTTGCAGCTGGGACGGTACTCCCAGCATCGCCTTCTTCATCGTAGGTACCAGTCCACCGCTGGACATGGGCCTCTACCATTACAGCAAAAAAGGTTGACAGACCAGCATACAGCCCAACTGATGGTGGGGTACTATGCTATTATTGTCCATAAATTTTTATCATAGTAGAGCCATGCTGCAGTTATATTACTACGCGTTCATTTCAAGTTTGCCGTCGCCAACCGTTATGATATCACAGGTGACGGAATCGTAGACAAAAAGAATTATCATGTTTATCTATAATATCGCATAAACATGATGACTATTTTTTTGTTAAATTGAGCAAAACTAAGTACTTAAATAGTTTGTTGTCCTGTACACAGAAATTGAGAGCAAACAAGTAGATAAAATGCATATTATAAATAATTTATTTAGTAAAGTGAAATAATGACAGTGAACAGGAACGTGTTCGATACAATTGCAAAATCTTATAAATAAATTTTATAGTTTTATTTTATATTTAAAACATTTCAAATATGTAACATTACGAAGGCGCTGCTATCGGTACTAATAGGGCGACGCTTGAGGCGCGGAGTGAGGGAGCGCGGCGGGAAGTAACGGGATTCTTGAAATGAACAAGTAAAGTTACAGCTGTGGCATGAATGGGCCAGCTGGACCGGGGAAGGACCACAGTCTCACAGAATACCAGCATAAAATAGCAGCTTAACGCTATTTTTTTTGACAGGCCTGTTGGTCTAGTGGTTAGTGACCCTGACTGCTATGCCGGAGGTCGTGGGTTCGATTCCCACCCAGGACAAATGTTTGTGTGATGAGCACGATCATGTTGTTCTGTGTCTGGGTGTAATTTATCTATAATATTTATGTATTTGGAAATATATAAGTATGTTTATCAGTTGTCTAGTACCCATAACACAAGCTCTGCTTAGCTTGGGACTAGATGGCGTTGTGTGATATTTGTGGAAAAAAAATTACTGGAAATGAGGCATTCCATCTTAGTCCTCATGGGTGATCGCATCTGCATTTTGATTTGTAATTGAGGATAGATGTAGATGTCTATGGCTGACAGCAACCACTTAACATCAGGTGGACTGTGCTTGTTTGTCACCCTATCTTATAATAAAAAGACGCCTACATCTATTCTCGATTAAAATTCAAAATGCCGATACATTATCACTCTTAAGGATAATCGTTATAAATGCCTATTTATCAGTAACAGTAAAAATCGTCTGTGCTTCTCGTCACCCTAAATCTAATGTCTACTGCATTTTCCATAATTTCCACGCTTAGCAGCACCAGATTGCTTTACCAGCTGCTGTTAGCCGACACGATCTGGGTCTTACAACTGTCATATACAATATGGTATAATATAACCACATACACTAACCCTGTCAATACTTTTTTGAATTTAGAATGTAAGTTCTTATGTAAAAAAAAGTTTTAATCACGAATCTTGGACCATGCACAGACCATACTCTTTGCTTATTAAGATTTAGGTGCCGTTATTAGGAATAATCTGATTTTATATTAAACAACTGTACATATTAACTATGATGAATATACTAATTATTGAATGTGATAATCAAGTAAAAGAATAAATTACTTAGACATTTATTTATATTGCAATGTAAATACTTGCAAACAAAATTTTATCTACAGGCAACATAATTGACTGAGTAATTTTAAATGCAAATATAACATGCAATAATTAAGTCCAACACTAAAATTCAATGAATACTTTTATCATACACATTTTAAATCACTACTTAGAAACAAACTATAAATTAATTAAAAGGAGGTACTATACAACTCCACCGCCATTAATATGGTCTATCTCTTCTTGGGACAGAGGTGCTCTACGATAACGAGCTGGCAAATCTATATCAGATATAGTACTCATAGCTGCTGTATGTTGTGCTTGCTGTAAAAGAAATATAAAAACATCATAATTATATAATTTAATACAAGTTAATTTGTTTAATTTAAAAGGGGTTATTCCGTTTATACTACTTAGTTTTATATTATTTTTAGATAAGGTTTGTGGTTATTAAAAATTAATTACAAATTAAAGTGTATGATGTGTTGAACTGTACTTGAGGTGAAAAGTTGGAAGAACAAATAAGAGTAAATTCCGGTTTTCCACCCCATCTAGGGTGGACAGACACACACATTTCTGAGCTGATTTGGATAAAATGCACCCTAGGGTGGATTCTTTAGGATAAACAGAATAACCCTTAAAAATTATTATAAATATTTTGCACATTTGTTTATATTAACAATATTTACTTTAAGTAATTCAAATCACAATTATACTGCATTAAATCAAATGTTAATTTAATGCAGTATAATTCTGCAATTATGGTAGCATATTCTGTTTAAAATTGTTGAGAAATTAATGGATTATTGGACTAAAATTGATATGTCATTATTAAATTAAGAATTGCCAGCAACTAATTATTATATGAATTACCATTTCCAATCTCAAAGACGCATTAACATTAATCAAGAACTAAGAAACACACACAAGAAATAATACAGAAATTAACTAATCACACATAATAATATTCTGAGGTTTTTGAGGTGCAAATTTTCAAAGTAACATGTATTATGTTACAAACTACAAGAGACACAAAGACTTTGTTGCTTACAACAAGCATTAAATCCCATGAGCTTAACCTTACTTTGTCTGTACTATAAAAAATACTCAACGCAACTTCTGCCCTACAGAGTTTGTTCTTTTGTTTCATTGTGTCACTTAAGTTTTGAATGTCTAGGAATATGAAAATACAATACATAAAAATACCATCTGACCCACATGGGTACTTTAAAATATTGTGTTATAAATTATGTTTCATTTCATAAACTTTTGATTAATTAAATAAATTAATAATAAATTAAAATAAAATAAGATTAAACTTATAATTATAGTCAACCAAATCTAAGAAATACCTTTTGATGTTTGACATTAATTATTCTGCAATAACTTTGCACAAGTGTACTCACATGATTTAAAATAACCTTTTACATAAATCTAAAGAAATATGAAGTTATCTATATTTCATTACAATGTATGTAGTTTTTATCATTAATTTAAATTTGAATCTTTTAAACAAACAAAATAAAAAAAATAACCAGCATCAACTTTTTAACTTGACGTTGATTCAATGATATGTCGTTATGTTACCTCACTGTAGTGTTTGGATGATTAAAATTCATTGTTATGCGAATAATCGGCAAAAATATTCAAATAATTGGTAAAAATATTTAAATAATCAAATCATTAATTTTTTTAAATGTATTATTAGTTTAAATTTTTATTTTTAAAATTCCTTAAATTACACGAATCATGAATAAAATAAGTTTATTTTTTTAGCTTTGTCAACGTAAATTTGTGTAGGCCAATAAACTCATATACATGGCCGCGCTGAAAAAACTATATAATTTCAATCTCCCGCCATTTCGGGAGCTTACTGAGCGTAATTTTGTGTTTGTCTTCCTATCTTGTGGAAACAACTCAACTTTTTGGACTGTTTCTTCTATATTTGTTGAAGCATGTGTCCATGTCACAAAGAATGATTGGGAAAGTGGTAGAAAAAACAAAAAAATTAAATATGGATGATTTTGAAAGAGATATTAGTTTTGACTGCATTATTGAAAATCAAATAATAATAAAAAGAGCAGTAAGTTATAGAGAAGCACTGCACATACATTGAAAATTATTGTTGGATATAGAAATAGAAACTTTTTTATTCAATGTAGATTACATACATACATACATAAACACTCACGCCTGTCACCCAGAGGGGTAGGCAGAGACTACGGACTTCCATTTGGCACGATCCTGACATACCTCTTTCGCCTCCTTTACATCCATATATCTACGCATACATGCTCTTCGGTTAAGGGTACTTCTAACGTGGCCCATTTTCAAAATATCGCCAATTTGGTCGATAAACTTTTTTCTAGGGCGTCCCTTTCCGACTCGGCCATTCACATCTGCCATATAAATTTGCTTTGTCACTCTTTCCTCATTCATTCTTTCTACGTGACCAAACCACCGAAGCATTCCTTTCTTAATCCTGGTCACAACATCATCTTGCATACCACATTTATCTCTTATCACGCAATTTCTCACCCTGTCATTCAGATTAAACCCTAGCATATTCCTTAAAGACCGCATTTCTACAGCATTTATTCTACTTTCGTGCTTCTTCTGCCACACCCAGCTTTCACTACCATACATTAAAGTAGGGACTAACACAGCATTATGAATTACCATACGTGCCTGTTTTGACACATTCTGGTTCTTCATAATAGAGTGTAGTGCCCCATTCACTCTATTCCCTGCATTTACTCGTCGTTCTATTTACCTATCATATCTACCATCCCTGCTAAATACACATCCCAAATACACAAACTCATCCACTTGCTCAATTAACTCTCCTTCTATTCTTATTTCACATACCGTTTTGCTTTCTTCTCTTTCAAAAACCATCACTTTCGTCTTACTTGCGTTCACTTTCATTCCCCTTTCTTTCAATTCCCAGTTCATTAATGTAACCATCATTTGCAACTCTGCCGCCGATGACGCAAGTATGACTTGATCATCGGCATACAAAAGGCATTTGACGGTTAACTCGCCCATTCTTAACCCACATTCCTCATCTTTCAAAGTTTGCAAACACCGGTCCATAAATAGGTTGAACAGCCAAGGGGAAGCTACACAGCCCTGTCTGACACCTTTTTGGATGCCAAACCAGTCCGAGTAGACCCCATTGATCCTGACACAAGCACTAGAGTCCCTATAAAGAGACCTTAATGCCTGTATCAAACCAGCGCTCAACCCATATGAGTTCAGTGTTTGCCATAACACATTCCTGTCCACTCTGTCATAAGCCTTTTCCAAGTCCATGAACGCACAAAAAACTTTCTGGTTTTTGGCCAAAAACTTCTCCGCAATCATGCGCATGGAAAAGACTTGATCTGTACACCCCATTCCCTTTCTAAAACCCGCTTGCACATCCCAAATTTTTCCATCAGTTTCTTTCATAACTCTTTCAATTAACACCTTAGCATACAGTTTACCCACAATACTAAGCAAGCTGATACCGCGGTAGTTTTTGCAGTCCTGCTGTGACCCTTTTCCTTTATATATTGGTACTATAACTGCTTTACACCAGTCATCCGGTACCCGTTTTAATTCCCAACATAAATTAAACAAGGTGTACAGCAGGCCTGCCACCACTTCCTCTCCAGACCTTAGCATCTCGAGTGATACTCTATCATATCCAGCTGCCTTACCTGCTTTCATGCTTTTCATTGCTTTCATTATTTCATCTACACTTATCTCCATACCCCTTTCCACTTCTTTCGGAATTTCTAGTTCATTTAATTCATACGACTCTTCACTCATAAACACGCTTTCAAAGTATTCCTTCCATCTGTTTAAATTCGAAACTTCATCATTCAGAATACATCCATTCTCGTCTCTTATAGCATTTATTATAGGCTGTTTTGTATTTCCCCTGGCAGTTCTTACGAGTTTCCAGAACATTTTTATGTTAGCCTGGAAATTATCAGATATCCTTCTATCATTCTTATCCGTTCTTTCTTTCTTTTTCCTTTCAACAACTTCTTTTACTCTCTTATTTAGACGTCTAAATTCTGCCTTTTTTCTTTCAATCTCATCATTCATACCAGAAGAATTACCAGCTTTGGTTGCTAGTAAATCTAACCATGCTTTCTTCTTTGTTTCAACTTCCACCCGTACCTCATCATCCCACCATAACGTATTACTTTTCCTTTCATTTGTTCTCTTACTTACACCACATACTTCGGTGGCGGTATCCACTGTAGATTATAAAAATACTTATTGAAAGTCACGTTTTTAATTTACCACTGGTTCGCAAAAAAAACCTCTGTCCTGGGAAGAACCAGCAAGAAACCCAGCGGGACTATTTTTTTTAATAATAGCTTACAATCATGTTTACAATCAACAACACAAGACAAATTAGAAATAGCTTGGTAGCGATCACCCTTCCCAGGGGTTATTATCATCTATAAATTCCTTAATATTATAATAACCCTTTTTATACAAACTTAGTTTAATAACATTTTTGAACTTTGTGTATGACAAAGTTTGTATATTTTCCGGGATTTTGTTGTAAAAGCGTATACATCGCCCCAAGAATGAATTCTCGGTGGAGTCGAGTAACTGGTACTACCAGCTTGTGTCTGCTCCTAGTATTTACAGAATGAATATCACTTATTTTCGCAAAACTTCTTTTATTTTTGTGTACGTACATTACATTTTCATAAATGTATTGAGAGGCCAGAGTTAATATATTAATTTCCTTAAATTTTTGTCTCAGTGACTCTTTTGGTTTTAAATTATATATTGCTCTAATGGCCCTCTTCTGTAAAATAAATATAATTTCAGTGTCAGTTGCGTGTCCCCATAGCAAAATACCATACGACATAATGCTATGGAAATAACTAAAGTAAACTATTCTAGCTGTTTCAACACTGGTAAGAGTTCTAATCTTTTTTACAGCATAATATGCTGCAGAACTAAGTCTGCTAGCTAGTTTTGATATATGGAGGAGCCATTGAAGCTTTGCGTCCAGTGTGATTCCAAGAAAAATGGTGGTATCAACAAGACTCAGTTCCTCCCCATTTAAAATTACATTAGTATTCACATGTTTAACATTAGCAGTTAAGAATTTCATACATTTAGTTTTAGTTCCATTCAAATGCAAATTATTAACATTAAACCAATTGACTAACTTAGCTATAGCATTATTTACTTCGTCGTAATTTAATAACTGTCGTTTTAATTTGAAAATTAATGAAGTATCATCAGCATATAATACTATATCATGGTTATCCCCTACTATGTAAGGTAAGTCATTAATATATACAAGAAACAGAAAGGGGCCGAGAATTGAGCCCTGAGGCACGCCCATTTGTACAATCGACCCGGAAGAACTCATACTATTAATAACAACTTTTTGTGTTCTGTCACTTAAATATGAAATAATTAATTTAAGAGCATCATTTCTTACACCGTAGTGTTGAAGTTTCCTGATTAATGTTTCATGGTGAACACAATCGAAGGCTTTGGATAGGTCACAGAACACACCCAAAGCATCCCATGAATTCTCCCATGCATTAAATATATATTTAATCAGCTCAACACCAGCATCAGTTGTCGAGCGACCCCTTGTGAAACCAAATTGATTTTTATGAAGTAATTTATTTACATTAAAAAAATTAACAATTGATCAAGAATAATTTTTTCAAAATTTTTACTAAGTGTTGGCAGTACAGAAATAGGTCTAAAATTAGCGGGGTCCAATGTACTACCAGATTTAAATAAAGGTATTACTTTACTATGCTTCATTAAATCAGGAAACACACCAGATTTGATACTACTATTAAAAATAATAGATAGTTGAGGTGCGATTGTATCTATTATAGACGCAATAACTTCAACAGAAATCCCCCACAGATCGGCGGTTCTCTTAATATCAATAGTCTTAAAATATTTTACAATATCTTTTGATGAAACTTTATGAAATGTAAAATTCTTTGTACACACATTTACATTTTGTTTAAGTAATGATTCGGCGACGGTAGGAGAAGAATTCAGTGACTTAGTGGTTAAGATCGGAATATCAGTAAATTATTTCTCAAAAACCATTGCAACATCCTGATCTGATTTAGTTAATTTATTGTTAAAACTTAACTGGTAGTTTGAATTGCGAGAGTTGACCTTACCAGTTTCACTATTAATTATACTCCATGTCATTTTAATTTTATTAGAAGCAGTCTTTATTTTGTTGCTTAAATACAATGACTTGGCTAAGGAGCACACTCTTTTAAATATTTTGGAATATTTTTTTACATATTCCCTAAATTCGACGCTAGGATTATATGACCTTTCATTGTAAAGTTCATATAACCTTTGTCTACTCTTATGGACTCCTACTGTCGCCCATTCATTAAATGCTTTACGATTATTCAAGGAGAATGTTTTAGAAGTAAAAGTATTATTAAATTCATTGCAAATGAGCTTAAATAATGTTGCATACAAAAAATTTGGATTATTTTGGTACGAAAGTAATGGAAGTTTTTTTACTATGTTACTTCTAAACTTCTCCAAGCGATGTGCATTTACTGGAACAAACACTACCTGCTTTTTGTGAACATAAGGTAATGAAACAAATTGTCCACAGTGATCAGAGCTCAATTTTTGAATTATACATTTATTGAACGGCTTAACATTTGTAAAAATGTTATCTATACATGTTGCACTAGATTCAGCAATATATGTTGGCTCCAAAAATAAATTAAAAAGACCATAAGATTTAAACAATGATCTAAATTTAATATTAGTGGAGGAAGCTTCTAGGAGATTGATATTAAAGTCTCCACATATTATAACAGATTTATTCTGTTTATTAAGCTTAGCAAAAACTTACTCCATAATTTTTTCAAAAGTATGATATAACAAACATGGGGGTCTGTAAACGCTCACAACAATGAGGTGCTCAAACTCAACACATGCCATTTCTACAGTTCGCTCAACAGAGAGGCTCACAATATCTTTACATTCTTTATATGATAATAATTTACTAGCTAAAATTAAGGAGCCACCTCTTAAAATCGTTTCTCTATTGAAAGAACTGAGCACCTGGTGATTACTAAAGTTAAACATTAAATTATGAGCTTTTAACCAATGTTCAGTAATACATAAAATATGAATATTGTTGCTATTTAAAAACAATTCAATTTCTAGCTCTTTGCCTATCATGCCTTGTATATTCTGATGCACCAGGTGTAAACAATTTTTATTATCATTTTCTGGAGTTATACAATTGCAACTATTAAGGATTTGTAAGCTACATTCTAAACTATTTAAATTATTATAACTGCTAGAGATTACCTCTATTGTCTCATTTTCTAATTTAAATTACTTGGAACGGATTCCAAATTACATGTCAAATGCCAATTACATGCCAATATACTTAGTGTTTTTTTGTTATCTTTTATAAAATAGGACTTCATATTAAAAAAACAAATAGTGGCAGGACAATGTTAATCAGGGTCATGTCTATTAACAAATCAAATCAAATCAGAGTAGAAAATATTAGCGTACCACAGCAGCAGTGTTCGCAGCAGGTGCTGCACCAGTCGAAGTTGTAGTTGGAATAGAAGGACTGCCTCCCGCAGAATGAGCTGAACCTCCTTTGCGGAATTTTATTACCGGTATACGACAAAGGAAGGTCGTTACTCGTACCATTTTTGACTATTTAATATATTTCAAGGCACGAAATTTAATCTAACATTTGATTATTCAACTTAGATTTTGACTCTGACAGAATAATCCTGATAGACATTGATATTTGATAGCTTGTCATTGTCAAATGTGGAAAACAAATGAACAAATGTCAATGGGTGCGTTTGGCAGAAAAAAGCGCTAGCAAGCGCTTGTAAGCAAAATGGCGATCGTAAGCGGTAAGCGCTGTCAAATCGTAAGTAGCTATTTTCCTCTAGGACACGGTGTTAGTTTTAACCGGAGAACCTAACCTAATTTAAATATATGTTTGTAAAGTATTCATATTAAAAACTTACCAATCATGCATTTTTAATAACATGTATATGTCTATTCATAACATTATATTACTTAAAACTAATATTGCACAAAACAAATTATAAACTCTACTTCAAAACAAATAAATTAAATAAGCAAAATGGCGGATTGTGTCAGCGCTACTGAAGTAGCAATCGTGTCCTGGCCGAAAACTATTTTAGCGCTTATAAGCGCTTCCTAGCGCTTTTTTCTGCTAGCGTTTGGCAGAAAAAAGCGCTAGCAAGCGCTTGTAAGCAAAATGGCGATCGTAAGCGGTAAGCGCTGTCAAATCGTAAGTAGCTATTTTCCTCTAGGACACGGTGTTAGTTTTAACCGGAGAACCTAACCTAATTTAAATATATGTTTGTAAAGTATTCATATTAAAAACTTACCAATCATGCATTTTTAATAACATGTATATGTCTATTCATAACATTATATTACTTAAAACTAATATTGCACAAAACAAATTATAAACTCTACTTCAAAACAAATAAATTAAATAAGCAAAATGGCGGATTGTGTCAGCGCTACTGAAGTAGCAATCGTGTCCTGGCCGAAAACTATTTTAGCGCTTATAAGCGCTTCCTAGCGCTTTTTTCTGCTAAACGCACCCAATGACAGTTGTCAGTTGATTTCCTTTTTTCACCCTTTTTGGCTTAGAGTAAGGTCAGTCACATACATTCGTAATTCCGTTTCGGGATTCGGGTTCGGAATTCTGATTCAGGATTCTAATTAATTATTAACTAATTAATAGTGAATTAATTAATAATATCAAATAAGGCAATAAGAGACGAAGCTATTGAAAGATGTTGCGTGTAAATCTTGCGTGAAAATAGGAATTTCAAGTGGTCATCTTTGGTCTCTTTATATTATACCAAATATGAGAGCAATTACACTCGTATCTTCTGATTTACTAGAAAAAAGACATCCTATTATGGTATTATTATATGTGACGTTACTTTACAAGACCTTCAATCTATAGTGATTGTGATGACAATGTTAGCAAAAATCGACATCGTAGGCTCGTTTTTGTTTAGTTATTTTTGTTTATTACTTTATAAATTGACTTAAGATATAAAGAAAATAAGACTAGACTTATTATTCGAGCGATCAAGTAAATCGTTTTATAGTGATGATGATAATTATATTACGTTGCAAATATTAGTTTCGCAAAGGAGACGGTCCATTTCAGACCCAGTCTACTATTCCGTAAAAAATCGAAAAATTTTGGGATTTTATCAAAAATAAAATAAGAGAAAATCAAACTAATTAACTTGCTAAAAATAAAAAAACGATCCCAAGTTGTTGATGGTTTCACAAAATGGCGCCCTTCCAGTCATATAAAAATGATACAGTTATTTGCTAAATGTCATTGTCGAGTACCATGTTTATCATAAAGGCCCATGCCCAGGGTGCCCTATCACGTGTACGGTGTCACGGGGCCCCCGTGACGAAAGGCACTGGCCTTATTCGCTTACGCTATACAATCTTTTGTCTGCTTTACCCCGGCAATTTTTTTATAGGATAGGATGACAAACGAACACACAGTCCACCTGATGGTAAGTGGTTGCTGTGGCCCATAGACATCTACATCTATCCTCGATTACGAATCAAAATGCAGATGCGTTGTCATCCGTGAGGACTTAGGTGGAATGCCTCGTTTCCAGTAAAAAGGGTCTCCGGTTCTCTACCCTCACCATACTTATTTGACGCTGGTATTCTGTGAGAGTGTGGTCCTTACCCGGTCGAGCCGACCCATTCGTGCTACTACTATACAACTAATATAACTGCAGCATGGCTCTACCACGTAAAAATTGATACAAGGCGAGTGCTACAGTCTACACATTGGTCAAGTTTGAAAGAGACCAATTCCAAGGCCAATGTTCACGAGTTTTTGTGGAGCTGCCCACATGTTGACCGTAATTAGTAGCCGTTGAGAATTGGTATGATATGGATGACGTAAAAGTTATTGCAGATTCTGCTATTTATTTTATGAGTCAAATAATTACTGTCAGTGTACTCCGCAGTAAAGTTAAAAAAGATGTCCTCGTTAGTATAGTGACATTGTCGAAATTATTTTAAAGAAACAACTTCATTAAATTAATATCTAACCGGGATGGACGCCAAACTGTAACTGACATGGGCGACTAACCCCTGCAATACATGTTGGCCAAACCTCAGCCAACGCGAGCGTAGGCAAAATGATACAAGGCGAGTGCTACAGTCTACACGTTAGTCAAGTACGAAATAGACCAATTCCAAGGCCAATGTTCACGAGTTTTTGTGGAGCTATCCACGTTTTGGCCGTAATTAGTCGTCATTGAGAATTGGTATGTTATGGACGACGTAAAAGTTATTGCAGCTTCTGCTAAAGTGCATATAATTATTATGTCAGTGTACTCCACAGCAAATATAAAAAAAAACCTAAAGTTGTCCTCGTTAGTATAATGAAATTGTCGAAATTATCTTAAAGTTGCAACTTAATTAAATCAATATCTCAATGGGACGGACGCCAAGCTGTAACTGACATGGTCGACTAACATGTGGACGCGAATTGCCAAGTGCAGGCGAGCGCCTTTGATTTGTGCAGAAAAACCGGCACTGTTCCGAAGTGTACGAGTCATTGCAGTCCTCAGTGGCGGCAAGGCACGTCAAACAAACCTTATACATGTGGCCCAACGACTTTTGGGCCATTCTGTATAAGGTTCGCCTGCACTCGGCCAGCTAGGCGAGCGTCGACGAGCAATGTCGAGGCTGAAAAAATGGGCTGTCTATACGTTGGTGTTCGCCTTCACTCAGCCAACATTTATAGCCGGCTTAACATGTGGCGTGGACGCACTTGCCGAGTACTGGCGATTGCCTTTGATTTGTGCAGAAAAACCGACGCTGTTCCGAAATGTACGAGTCGTAGCGAGCGATCCCTAGCAGCGGCAAGGCACGAAAAACGAACCAGCCAGATAGGCAAGCGTCGAAGAGCAATAGCGAAGCTAGACAAATGGGCTGTCTAGACGTTGGTGCTCGCCTTCGCTCGGCCAACATGTATAACCAGCTTTAAGAAAATATAACCCGACAATAAATTATAGACTAAATGAGGGTGTTGTTAGTGACTTTCTGGCAATGCTGAGCAGTGACAAGCTACACATAGCAGAGTTAGGCAGAAAAAATGGCATTGACAGATTTCTAGGTAGAAAATATGTGGTTCCGCGTTTATAAAATATTATTTCGTGCTGTTTAAAAATAACACTTCAAAAGATTTAACGGCAAATGATTTATTTAATATGATCATTACTAACCACAAATATTAGCGGATTTTTGAAGGTTCACATCCGCGTTGCGGATGCGGATGCGGATGTTTAAGATCTTATATAAAAATAGTATATGAACGAAGAATTAAAACAATGATAAAGTAATTATTAACATTTTTGTTAATGAAAATTAGTATTAAGTATAATTCTCCAATTTTTATTTAAGTATTTCACTTACTAATTTTCATATTAGTTACTAAACCTAATGATAAAGTAATTATCAACATTTTTATTAATGAAAATCAGTATTAAGTATAATGCTTCTATATTTTTTTAACTTCACTTACTAATTTTCATATTAGTAAGTGAAGTTAAAATACTTAACAACGAGTTATACTGCCGCTGTTTCTGATTCAAGGAGGTTACGCAGAGGTTTGTAAATTAAACCTGCGCTACTAAATAATTGTTTGCTAGGAACACTGCCTGATGGAGTGAATAAAAATCTTCGTGCTATCGGTGATAATATCTTAAATTCCTCTCGATGAACACTCCACCACTTAAGAGGATTTTCATCCACATTGAGTCTTTTTTTAGCGCGGTATGAAAGTAATTCCTTTTTGAGTACAGCTTCAGTGCTACCATTTCCTGGTACTTCTTGACTCTCATCTTCACTTGATGAGCGCGGTATGAAAGTAATTCCTTTTTGAGTGCAGCTTCAGTGCTACCATTTCCTGGTACTTCTTGACTCTCATCTTCACTTGATGATTCTAAATCTAAATGTAAACAAATCGTAAAAAGAGTTCTTTTTAGGTCGCTTTTACAATTTAAACTTATTTTATATTTTTATTAATTATTATCATAGCAAAATGTGATTATTTATCACAAATATAAAACATTATGAAAAATATAAAACTTTTTAGTATCTAAGTCATAATTAATAAGTATAAAATTTAAATTAAGACAAAAATAAAACAAATAACTAACAGACATTTACAAAGAAACTAAAAAGCGAAGGAACGAGTATTTCTTAATTTGGTCGGATTATACAAGCCAGGTTTGTTTGTTTACATTCTATTTTTTCGTAAAATGGGAAGGATTAAGGGTCAATTCACACATACCACAACCACACCACGTCGCAGCGACAAAATGTGGTCAAGCTGTGGTTACGTGTGAATAGTGTCGCAGCGGCTTTTTGCAGTTGCGTTGTGGTACCGACAAAATGTCGATGTGGTTGCGTTGTCGCTGTCGTTGCGATGTGGTAACCACGTGGTCATGTGCAGTTATACTCCGGCTTTCGTAGAGGAAACACAGCTTGACTGAACGTAGTCATGGAGGAAAGATTGTTGTTGCTATCCTTGTTATGGCTTTTATTAATAAGAAGAAGACGACGACATCATCGTATTCGTCAAAATAGAATTTATTGGGTACATCCTTTATTGGAAAACAAAAGTCAAAGCCAATTTCGTACTGATTATCCTAAACTTCGAAGGTTCAAGAAGAAATTTTATAAAAAATTTAGAATGAACAAGAATACATTTGACTACTTGTTAAACGAACTGAATAGTGAGTTGCAAAAAAAAAAGACACGGCCATGAGAAAAAGCATACCATCTGTAGAACGTCTGGCAATGGCATTGAGGTGAGTAATTTTTTTTATAGTTAATTATTTTTAAGTACTTAGAAAATATAATTAGTTCCATCTACCTGGACAGATTCACCGGGCAGATGAAACTAATTTATAAAATATAAAATACAGGTGCAAATTAAGAGGCCGTACCTACCTGGTTTTGCTCGCGCCACTAGCGACACTTTCATTAAAAAAATTATATCTTTTTATTTAAGGCATAGATAAAAAATCTGTCTCAGCCAATTTGTAAATTTAGCAAAAAAAGAATTTAGCTAAAAAGTGGCTGAGACAGATTTTTTATCTATGCCTTAAATAAAAATATATTATTATTTTAATGAAAGTGGCGCTAGTGTTGCGAGCAAAACCAGGTACGGCCTCTTAATTCATTAACAATAAAAAGTAAGATTATGATTGTGGGCACGTTTCATATAGTTTCCTATTATTACAACAGTATGCATGTACAGTCAGCGCCATATCGACCTACCCTTATCTGTCAAATTTCTGCAACTGAATTTCAACCTAATTTCAAACGCATAGAGATCAACATCAGTTGTGGTTTTTTCACAGATTTTCGTAGGTCGATGTGTCGCTGACTGTACGTTATGCACACGCCACGCATCCGGTCTGCTCAGGCCTTTATTATTGCCAATGAGTTAATTTGCAACTGTGGTAGGGAGGATAGGAAGGCGAAAACAAGGAGCGTACTTATATATTTTTATTTATTTTGTCATTCAAAAATCAACAGAGTAGGTAATTAATCAGTTAATCTCCGAAAATATCCGTTATAATCGGATCATTATAGTTTGAAGCCTGAGAAGAGACGCTGAGTGGAGATTCTGGTACTGAAATATCTCTTGGTGTGGATGCAGTACGCAAATTGTGAAGCTGCGGAGAGCCTGTTTCCATATCCGGCCGATACCTAGACGTTGATGGTCGCTCGTACGGTTGGTACGCTGGTGTCGTATACCCCTGTCCATATTCACTGTAATTATCATTACGTGTAGTTGTAGGTGTGTGATATTTTTTAATTACATTCAATATTTCTATCTGAGCATTCAGTTTCCAATCATCGCGAATGGTCTTAAATCTATCGTATAAAGATAGCAAAAAATGCATATCACTGTCACAGGACTTGTCAGGTTCCTGTGTACGAGTATGTGCAGTTACTTGATCGCTCAAATGACTTGTAATTTTTTTTATTAACCCATATTCTGCATCATCTTTTTTTCTTTGGATATTTTTTGGTCTCTTCCAAACTTCAGAGTCACTCGTTTCAGTAGTATTATCGTCTTCATTATCGATTTGTTCGATGTCATCGTCTTTGTTTTGTACCGGTAGAGACGATGTTGTATTTCGATTTTCAGACAATGGCTTTAAAAATAATAATGGACTAAAGTAGTAGTATCTCTTTGAACTACCTGCTGAACCGCTTCTCTGTGAATTTTGTTTTTTAAGGTCTCTGTTGAAAGAGTCTCTTAAGCTTTTCCATTTTCTTTGTAAGTTGGCAGCTGAAAAATTAATTGTTAAATTGAAATTTGTAGAAAAGTAAGTTGGTAGTTAAATTTGAAAATAACATATAAAATAATAATAATATTTTACAATATCGAAATTACAGCGATCAGATCATATAATGAACTCAGTATTGAAGATAATTTCTGTATATTTAAATATCCATGTTAATAGTTTCAAGTTATTCTTAAATTTATGACAGCCAAGCATTTTTATAATTATGGTTTGATAAATGATTAGTTTTTCTTATACCGGTGGCATAAGCGCTTTTTGAAAGCGTAATATAATTATTTAATGTACTAGCTTTCTACCCGCGTGGACTACACGTTATGTAATATATAAATAAGTAGTATTTAATATTTTACATTTTTTTTAAATTTTACCATATTAAAATTAACTGGATTTATTTTATATTAGTCCAGTATAATGTAAGATCGATCATTTCCCAAAATGTCATCAGCCTATTGAATGGTGTTAAAAAAGGTTGAAATACCTAATACTTTAAGGGGTCGTTGTACTCTTCAACACGAGCTACTTTTACTATGGGGACACATATACCTACATGACCTAAATGTATGAAACAGCTGATTTTTTACGATTTCGTATGTGTCCCCATAGTAAAAGTTGTTCATATTCATGAGTACAATACAATGACCCCAGTGTTATTTATTTCAACCTTTTGTAACAGCCTGTATAATTCCATTTCATTATTATTTGTTTTTAATATAATTTTTTTGTTACAGATATTTGGCAACGGGGTGTTCGTTTGAAGATCTCGCCGATTTTTTTAAATGTGGTACTTCAACTGCTAGCAAAATTTTCCACGACGTGTGCCGCCTGATTTGGGATAAATTACAGCCTATTCATTTACCAACATGTAATAAAATAATGTGGCTTGATATTGCGAACAAATTTAAAAAGAAAGCAAATTTTCCAAACTGCTTAGGGGCTGTAGATGGGAAACATATTAAAATTATTCATCCACCACGCAGTGGTTCATTATTCTTTAATTATAAACATTTCTTTTCTATTGTCTTAATGGCCGTATGTGACGCCGATTATTTATTCGTGTATGTTGATGTAGGAGCCTACGGTAAAACTTCCGATTCAACTATTTGGAGGGACTGCAGTTTATATGATGCAATGGAAAGAAATGATTTAGATCTACCTGGACCACAAGCAATTACCCCTGTAGGTAGGCCCTTGCCTATGGTATTCATTGGCGATGAAGCCTTTGGATTACACAAACATTTGCTGCGACCATACAGCGGCAAGCAATTAACAATGAAAAAACGTATTTTTAACGTGCACGAAGATATGTGGAATGTTCCTTTGGAATTTTGACTAACAAATGGCGTATATTGCATAGGCCAATTAACGTGTCAGTTGAATTTGCAACAGACATAGTGAAAGCATGTGTTGTATTACATAATATAGTACGCAAGCGAGATGGCTATAAATTCGATGACACTTTATCGATAACTTCAAATTTGTTACGAATGCATTCCTTTGATCAAAGTCATGACGGGATTCGAGCAGATTCTGTTAGAAATGAATTTGCCGACTATTTTGTGAGCCCTGAAGGTGAATTATCGTGGCAGTACAATAAAGCGTGAATGGTGTTGTTAGGTATACTCGGTTTAATAAATAGTAATTAATAAACTTACCACACTGGTTTTTTTCTTTTGTTTCCTTATTATCAAAATCTTCATAAAACTTCATGCAAAGGTTTTCCCATGCTTTGTTTTTTGATATGCGATTGGAATACTCCTCTGTCCTTTGATCCCAAATGCATGGCAAATTGCGAATCTCCTCAATAAACATATCCGTGTCAAAAGTCTCGGAGTCGGACATTTTAATTTCTCGCACAACCACGCGGCAACTCAGTACAACGCAGAATGAAAGGGGGGAGCGCAGGCGCCAGCTAGGCGCGCGCCGTTGATGACGTCATGTCGTGGCGATGTGGCCGCGGTGCCGCCGCCGGTGGCGGCGTTGCCGTCGCGATGTGGTTACGATGTGGTCGTATTACACAGGTGGTCGATAACAACGGCAAAATGTGGTACGTGTAAATTGTAATATTCATTTTCAATACAAAATATACGCCCGACCACATGGCGTCGTTGTGGTGTGGTTGTGGTACGTGTGAATTGACCCTAAGTATTGAGACAGCTACGACTAAAGAAATGTTAAAAAAAGACATCACTACCTATTTAAATAATGATATTATGATAAATTTTTAGACTAAATGTTTGCTAAAAAAGCGAAGATTTTATCTTCTGTAATTGATTTTCTGTACTCATGATCTCATATTTGGAAAATTCTTCTGGGTGCATCGACTTTAGATGATTTTTAATTTTTAAAGACGAGGTGGTTCGGCCCTTGCGAGAGTAGCTTTTATTGGATATTTTACAGTCAGTCTTATCAAGGTCCTCTTTATTTGGTTCAAAATAATTCCATATATTACTTTGTGTCGGTGGTGACATTGTTAATTAACTTGTTAGATAATTTAACAATAACGGGAACCTCACTAGATAAATAAAGAAAATTGTTTTAAAATGATAAACTTTACCTACAGTAAAACGTATTACCCGTGTATAGGTACGTTACATAATGGCATTTACCTGACGATTTCCCAATAAACAATTATTTAAGTACACACAATGATCCACACAACAAGTAATCCACAGCGCAAACACGTTATGATTTATTTACAATAAACAAACAATGCACCACAAGAAACGCGTCGGATCTAGTCCACAGATGTTTTCACTCCCATTGGTATTTGTCACGTGCAAACGGCACGCGCCATTGTTGGCCCCGCTCATTTCTTACTTGTCACAACTTGTATTACATAGATGGAATTACAGAGGAGCTTCTGAAAGTTGATAGAAAATCAGTACTTGAAGTCCTTCAGATGTTCTTTAATCCCGTCATCTATGGTGAAAGTACTCCGGAGTCGTTAAACAGAAGTGTGGTGGTCTTTTCCTTCAAGGAAGTCGGCGTTAACGCATCTGTAACATTCCTTGTTTGAAGTTAGTTACAGGAGTCCATGAGCTGCAGTAGTCAATACTAGCCAGTAGCTATAAAGGATTCGTTACAGATAGTTAGAACTTGTTTCTTTAAATCTATTAATATTTGTTATCCATTCAAGCAATGTCTACCTACCACGTGGTTATCATAAAATAGCAAATCCTTTTCCCTTCGAACGAGTCGTCAGATCAAAATCCTGTTATATAAAAAAATATAATGAACACAAATAATGTCTTAAAATACTGAGAAAAGAGTAAAGCCTCATTTACATTCAGCCACTACCACTGCTACTTGCGCTGCCGGCAATACTTCGCTAAATACTGCCGTAGCAGGATCGCGGGAAGTGTGTATTTACACTCTGCCCTCTCACTCACATCACTTTCGGCTTTCGCCTATGGCAGACGTCGAAATAATTACAGCGTCCGCGCTGTGTCTTCTTGCAATACAAAATTATGTTAATAATTTAAAAAGATATCAAGTTCAAAAGAAGATAGATAAATAGATTTGCTTAAAAACATGGTACATAAGATCATCAATGACGTGGAACTGACATGTTTTGCCATAATTGGCATGCAAAAATGATATGAAATACAGCTAATTACACAAACCCAATGTTAAATTATTGCATTGCTTAAAAGTTAGGTACAAACATTCTTTTTGAATTCAAATATTATGTAAAATTAAATACTTATACAGATCCACTCTATTTGAATTCATATACAGTAAATTATATGAATTCAAATAGAGTGGAGTTTTTATGTAACAATGATGTAATAATTCAATAAATTATTAATTGAATTATTACATCATTGTTACATAAATAATATTATATATTATATGAGATTAGTTAAGCTATTATTATTTTTATAATTACACTACAGTATAAATTAATTCATAATTTTAATTACAATAAAATTATAATTTAAAAATCCCTGGCTATTATGCAAATATAACCATTTAACTTATTTTACATTTTAATAAATAAATAATCAATATGAGTTTTTAGAAATAAAATGTCAATGTTCATTAATTCCTTAAACTAAATTTTATATTAATATATCGGCGCAACAACAATAATAGTTCGTCGATTACAATAAGGATTAATCATTAATTACGCTGTTTAATAATTTGATTGTGTTAAAAATAGTTCATAAGCCATTAGTTAATCAATGTTTGATTATTACAATGTAAATATCTGGTGATTCACATAATTCGGTACCTAACTTAAACCGGTGAACACGTGTCCGCCGCGCGATGATTCACACCGGTGAGCACGTGTTCGCCGCGCGATGTTTCACATAATTCTATACCTAACCTAAACCGGTGAACACGTGTCCGCCACGCTATAAATACGGTCGCACAAAGCGTACTAGGCCCGCTTGCGCCCTCCTTTCTGCCAAGGAGGGTCGCGTTCGTATACGGCTTAGAGATCTCTAGTCAGATCGTTAAGCCAATTCCTAAAAGGTTGGGTTTAGTGGGTAAAAGTCGCCACATAACCACGCAATCGGCTGCGTGGTATGCTATGAGCATTCCCAACCTCCCTCCCCCGCTTTCCGGAGGGTTGCCCATATTTGCTTCGGGCGCAAAAAAAAAAAAAAAAAGCGTACTAGGGCAGTCTCATAGCATCTCATAGCAGCATATAGCAGTGTTATATTTTGCGGAATAGATGCTTTTACATCGTGTATGTTAAATATATATATATATATATATATATATATATATATATATATATATATATATATATATATATATATATATATATATATATATATATATATATATATATATATATATATATATATATACGAAAATAAATGTTAATATTACTGAAATCTATAATACGTCTTTAATTGAACCCTAATCCCTTAAAATATAAATATAACCGCCTATAGTATAGTTAGCTGTATATACATAACTACATACAGCTATCTATATATACTGTCAACATGATATTGAGATTAGTTCAAGGGATATGAAACCAGGCGGCGACACTATTCATATTGGGTGACAAAAAATCCTAGGAGATGGCTCTATATTTCTGTATATATTACTCTACTCCATGATCTGGAACCAGTCAACAACCAGCATGAAGAGCCTGTGCTGGTCACCAATACAGCAATGGAAGCTATACTACAATCAAGACCACACCTACCCTAATCAAGAAATGCAGATGAATGTAATACCACCACAATTTCTTATGCAAATGATGGAGATGATGCAGAAAACGTCAGAACGTTTGTGCGCTCCACCCACTGAATCAAAAATAAAGATCAAAGACATTTACTTGCCATCGTTTGGCCAGGATACCCACGTCGGAGTACGAGAATAGTGTCGGCATATAGATCAAGGCCTATCATCTTAGTTAAGAAGAAGAATGGTATGATCGACTCTGTGTCGACTTTCGAGAACTCAACTCAAATGCTCTACGCGATCATTATCCACTTCCGTTGATTTCTGATCAGATTGACCAGCTAGCAAATGGCCGTTTTTACACAAACCTCTATATGGCAGCTGTTTTTCACCAAATTCCTATCGCTGAGACCTCGATAGAGAAGACCGCCGTCATCACACCAGATGGGCTATATGAATACCTCACCATGCCATTTGGTTTGAGTAATGCTTGTTCTGTTTACCAGAGATGCATCAACAGAGCTCTAACGTCGTTTCTGGGAACAGCTGCACAGGTTTATGTGGATGATGTGTTGAGTAAATGCGCAAATTTCTCGGAAGGAATATCACACCTAGAGCGGATTCTCATAGCACAAGATGCCGGATTTTCTGTCAACGCCGAGAAGTGCAGTTTCTTCAAAAGATCCATCGAATACCTCGGAAATGTAGTTTCTGATGGACAAGTATGACCAAGCCGACGTAAAGTGGAAGCTCTTGTGAAAGCTCCAGACGTCACACTTTAAAAACACAAAGGAGCTCGGTCCTCCGTCAAATATAATACATTTGACGAATTTATAATTAATTATGTACATAGGTACTACGTTATCTCAAAAAGAAAATACGTATTCGTAGAAGATGATGAATTGTGGTTTTTATCGTTATAATCCCATATAGTTTTTTCTGATTCCAGCAGTTCTAAAAACTTTATTGTATTTTCATTATTCCACTTGAAAGCCATTTTGGTAGATCGTACTTAGTTAATAACAAGACGGCACGCACGTCCGTTCATCCAGGCGCTTGGCGCGAAGTGAGCGATGGAGCTGAATGTGAACACTCACTGCCGCTCGCGCTGCCCATCCTTTGACTTCCGCACGAAAAACCGACATTTGAGCAAGCGTAGGGCAGTGTCAGCGCGAGTAGCCTGTTTACATACTGCCCGGCCAAACGAAATCTGTGTAAAAAATTAAAAAAAACTACTAGGCGGAAAAAGTATGTTGTGATTGGCATAAGCGCTTATTACATTATACAATTTTTAGAAAATCTAATTAGGAAGTAGGAAGGTGTAATCGTAGTTAGAACAGTTAGGATCCGATTTAGTCAAATTGGAGGTTCCGACCGCTCTACTTCCTAAATTGCTTACAATTTAGAACAGTGTAATCGCAACGTTACGATTTAGAACAACCAGTCGGCGCCCGCGCTTTGATACAAGCGGAATCTTGAAGTTTTGATAGAAGCGGTTCTGATATCAGAGAGTAGTACTTTAAATCTTAATATTAATTTCCAGTGGCTATAAAACGTAACGTCACCATCAAACATTCTTTGGCACTCATACTTTATCGAAAGATCGTGACTTCTTTTTCAATATGTTTGGATACCAAACTTAACAAATAATCAAACTGTTTTATAGGTGGTAGAGCCATGCTGCAGTTAGTTCAATTAGTAGTACCTATAGTTGTAGTGCGAATGGGTCGACTCGACCGAGGAAGGACCACGCTCTCACAGAATACCAGCGTAAAACCGATGCTTGCGAAGCTTAATGCTGCTTTGTTTCGTATGGCGAGTGTAGAGAACCGGAGACCCTTTTTACTGGAAACGAGGCATTCCGTCTTAGTCGTCACGGGTGACGCATCTGCATTTTGATTTGTAATCGGAGATAGATGTAGATGTCCATGGGCCGCAGCAACCACTTACCATCAGGTGAACTGTGTGCTAGTTTGTCACTCTATCCTATAAAAAAATTGCTCAGAATCTAAAAATATATAATTATATTCATATTGGACAGTTTTTTTCTCAATGACATGTACTCTTTTCTCTTTTATTAATATCCATTGTTCCCACCACGGCTAAGGTAAGTCCTATTTTCTGCTGTTTTGATAAATACGGCGCAATCGATCAAACGTTTTAGAATTCAATTTAGTGTAATGTGATCACTAGCTTTCAATTTAGGTTCCTAATTAGATTTTCTAAAAATTGTATAATGTAATAAGCGCTTAAGTAAATTAACTGTGCGTGTGTTAAAATTTACTACTTAAATAAGTTTTCAGTCGTTTCATAATCTAAAATTTTCAAACTAATAGTTTTTTTACACATTGATGATTCAGCACAGAAATCTAAACAATAAGTCACTAGAAATGCCTTATACGAGGGCGACACTGAAAATTTCGGGAATCAAGGAAGTGACACAATATTACTATTTAAAAATGTATTTATTGTTTTTCGAAGTATTCTCCGCGAAATTTGACACATTTTTCCATACGATGGAAAAAATCATTGAAGCAACCATTACATTCGGAAGTTGGGGTCTCCAAAATGGCCGTTTTGTAGGCGTCCACAGCTTCTTCAGGTGATGAAAATCTCTGTCCACGTAATTTATTCTTTATTTTAGGGAAAGTATAGAAATCATTAGGGCTTAGGTCGGGGCTGTACGGCGGATGGTCTAATAATTCTATGTTTTCTTGATCTAAAAACTCTTTTGATTCGATTCTCGGCACGGACGGTATACGAACATCAAAGATTGCTCAGATTTTTAATTCGTAAAAATAGAAATAAAGTTTGTTTCGGCCTATTAACATAATATATAAATGAAATAGCACATGAGTTTTCTGTGTGAGCGTTATGGTGTCGTAACTTAAATGATTGTGAGTTTTTTTCGCCTAATCTAATCTAGAAGATCTTTGACATTCTAAGCCCAGAAGAGGGTACATGTATCTTTAATTTCATAGTAGCATTGATAGCAACGAGTTGGTGAGTTTAATTAGCGCCATCTTTTGTGCAAAAGTCTTAGCACCCATTAAACTCAATATGCCAAAGTGTGGAGCATGTGGTAAATTTCTTACGTCGACAGGTGCCGTTACTTGTACTGTTTGTACGATTATGTTCCATCGTGGATGTCTATTAGTATCTGATACGGCATTATATGTAAAGATTGGGCATGACTAGAATGCAAAAGGAAGTCACGAAAAGGGGACAATACATCTACTCCTGTAAAAGGGATATCTGGTAACATATCACAAGCTAATGTGTCACCTCGGGAGGTCACTACTAGTCCACCCTGCAGCGATTTGTCTAAGACATTACACATGAAATCTGGTGAAGAATCGATAGCGCAAGAGCTCAGTCGCCAGCTAGTGACCTGCACAGCTGAGATGCGTGAACTGCGAAAGGAGATTAGTGAACTTCGAGCGTCCGTATTAGGGTTTAGTGAGCGTATGGATGGCATCGAGCGTAGACTTGAGATAATTGAGCAAAGGCACAAACCCTCCGCAGTTGAGGTTGTCGAACTGGAGCGAACGGTGAACTCGTTAAAACTAGAACTCAACGATCGGGACCAAGAGACCAACTGCTCTCGGATCTGGATATCGGGCATCTACCGGCAGAAAAGGGTGAAAATATGATTCACACCGTGTCCGTGCTCGCAGCCAGACTAGGTGTGCCACTAGAAGAGCGAGACATAGTGTTTGTGGAGCGCATGGGAGCGGTGCAAGCGGCGGTTAGTGGTGGGTCGCCGGGTAGCGTAGTACGCGGAGCCGCCGCGTCGTGGTGCGGCTAGCGCGCCGTCAGTTGCGCGACGAGCTGTTGCGCGCCACGCGTGTGCGCCACACACTCACCACCAGGGAACTGGGCTCAACCGCCCCGCCACACCAACTTTACGCTAACGAGCGACTAACCCGTTACAATAAGCAGCTTTTCTACAAAGTGCGTGAGGCGTGCCGTAAATTCTCGTAGCGTAACTCGTGGACAAAGAGAGGTCGCATTTACGCGCGCCAAGGTGAAGGGAAGCCGGCCTGATATATTCGTACGCACCGATAATGTTGCAAAGTCAACTACAACTCAACTACAACTCAACTTTCAACGTTACCCACTCTTGACTACTTCCTTTGTGTTTAGGCAATTTGCAGATTGTGATGTTTGGAGAAACATACTCTCTATCCATTCTGACGCTGTCGGAAGTGATGATATCAGTCGTAAAATGATTATTCCTACTTGATATATTAACACATATTATTACTTACTTACTGTTTTAACTGTTTAACTGCTACTGTTTAACTTACTGTGTGTAGTGTGTGTGTGTGTGTTACTGTTTAAGTTGTTGTGGTTTTAACGCGTCTTTTCCGGTACTCCTACTCCCTAGGCGTAGTCCTAAAATCATGGAAGACGGCTTACGTCCACCAGATACCTAAAAAAGGCGACCGCTCTGACCCGTCCAACTACCGGCCAATCGCCATCACCTCCTTGTTCTCCAAAACAATGGAGTCCATTGTAAACTGCCAGCTCACGAGGTACCTTGAAGATCACCAGCTGATTAGTGACCGCCAATACGGTTTTCGCCGTGGTTGGTCAGCTGGTGATCTTCTGGTTTACTTAACTCACAGATGGGCGGAGGCAGAGGCATTGGCCGTTAGTTTGGACATTGCGAAGGCCTTCGGTCGGGTTTGGCAGAAAGCGCTTCTTTCGAAGCTCCCTTCCTATGGGCTTCCCGAGAAATTGTGCGATTGGATCACCAGCTTTCTTGCAGATCGGAGCATCAAGGTCGTTATAGACGGTGCAAGCTCCGATTGCAAGCCTATTAATGCTGGTGTTCCACAGGGCTGCGTGCTATCGCCAACGCTGTTTCTTCTGCATATCAATGATATGTTGCATACCCGTAACATTCATTGCTATGCAGATGACAGTACTGGCGAGGCTCTTTACACCGGTCGAGCCAATATTTCTCTAGAAAACGTATCCAAGTGCTGGGATAAACTTGTGTCTGAAGTCGAGTCTTTGCTGAACAGAGTCTTGGATTGGGGACGACTAAATCTAGTCCAGTTTAACCCCCAGAAGACACAAGTTTGCGCGTTAACCGCTAAAAAGAACCCCTTTGTCGTATTCCCTCAGTTTCAAGGCACTCCCCTTGTTGCCACAGCCGGTATCGGAATCCTCGGCGTCGACATATCGAGTGACGTGCAGTTTCGTCGTCACTTGGAAGGGAAGTCCAAATTGGCCTCTAAAAAGCTTGGCGTGTTCAGCAGAGCGGGACATTATTTCATGCCGGCACACCGCCTGCAACTTTACAAGGCGCAAGTTCGGCCGCACATGGAATATTGTTCCCATCTCTGGGCTGGGGCTCCCCAGTACCAGCTCCTTCCACTTGACCGCATCCAGCGCAGAGCGGCTCGAATCGTCGACGACCGAGTGCTTTCCGATCGGCTCGATTCACTGGCGCTGCGAAGAGATGTTGCATCTCTTTGCGTATTTTATCGCATCTATTACGGGGAGTGCTCTGAGGAATTGTTCGGATTAATACTAGCCGCCAAATTTCGTGAACGCACTACACGGCAAACGTCCCGATACCATCCACACCATCTGGATGCTTGGCGGTCCACCACTGTACGTTTCACAAGGAGTTTTCTTCCACGTACAACCTCTCTGTGGAATAGTTTACCACCGGCGATTTTTCCGGACCGATATGACCTGGGGACCTTCAAGAAAAGAGCTTACTCCATTCTAAAGGGCCGGCAACGCACCCGCAATTCTCCTGGTGTTGCGGTTGATCATGGACGGCGGTAGTCACTTAACATCAGGTCGGCCGCATGCTCGTTTGCTCCTTCTTCTATAAAAAAAACTTACTTACTTATCTTCACACACAATCCCTAACGGGGTAGCCAGAGAGAACAGATCGCCAAGTGTCACGATTCTTACATACCTCTTTCGCTTCTTTCAGGGTCATTATCTTCTTCATACATGCACGTCTAGGTATCCGAGTACTCTTGACCTTCCCCTCTTCGAGTAATTTGCTCACCTGGTCTTCGAAAGTTAGTCTCGGTCTACCTCGACACCTTTTAATATTTACTTTCGCGCTATATTTTTCTTCACCATCCGGTCTTCACTCATTCGCTCCACGTGTACAAACCATTGGAGTACGCCCCTATCAATTTTTGTGATAAGGTCATCTTTCAATCCTGCCATATTGCGAATCTCTTCGTTTCGCTTTCGGTCGGCTATGGTAACGCCGCACATTTTACGAAGAGATCGCATCTCCACTGCATTCAACTTGCTTTTATGCTTCTTCTGGCATACCCAGGTTTCGCTGCCATATAACAAAGTCGGTACCAACGCTGCGTTATGTATTGCAAGGCGTGCACTCTTCACTACGCCTTGCCTTTTGACTAACGCATTTAGGGCACCATTGACTTTGTTCCCGGCAGCGACACGCCTGTCCACATCTAAATCACATCTTCCATCCCGGCTGAAAGCACTCCCCAAGTATACAATTTCATTTACCTGTTCTAGACATTCCTGATTTACCCATATTTCACATTTCGTTCTCTCTTCGTCCTTTTCAAATACCAGAACCTTAGTTTTATTAGCATTCAAACGGAGACCTTTAATTTCACATTCCACTTTTATACACGTGACTAATGCCTGCAGTTCTGCTTCTGATGGTGTAATAAGCACTGCATCATCATCATATTCAGCATACAGCAGACAATTAACTTTAATGTCACCCAATTTCACACCCAAACAGCTATTTTTCAGCTTCTGTAAACAGCTGTCGAGATACAGTATGAACAGCCAGGAGGACATGACACAACCCTGTTTTACGCCCGCTTGGACACTAAACATGGGTGACAGGTCATGCCCTACCCGCACACAGGCTTTACAGTCATAGTAAAGTGACTGCACAGCCCTTAACAATCGACCATCCACACCATATTCCGGCAACAGTTCCCACATTTTCTTCCTTATAACCTTATCAAATGCTTTCTCCAGATTCACAAAAGCACAGAAAATCTTCTGGTTAACACTCAGGACAGGCTCAGAAAGAGCCGTGGTAGCTCAGTGATTAACGCTCGCTGTAAATATAATAGAACGCGAGTAACCCGGGTTCGATCCCCGCCGGCACCAATGAAATTGTTAATTGCAATTTTAAGTGCTGATTTACCACGTGCTCGGCGGTGAAGGAAAACATCGTGAGGAAACCTGCATGTCTAAGGAATATGAAAAAAAATATTTCGAAGACATGTGAAGTTCGTCAACACGCATTTGGGCAGCGCGGCGGACACTTCCTTGCCCTAAACCCTCTCAGAAATGAGGGGAGGCCTGAGCCCAGCAGTGGGACGTATATAGGCTGTAACTTTACTTTACTTTACTTTAACACTCAGAAGCTTTTCCGCGATCATGCGGAGAGAAAACATTTAATCCGTGCATCCTATTCCAGGTCTAAATCCGCATTGTGCCTCCCATAAGAATCTCTCCGATTTCTCTTGCATCCTACGTGTCAAAACCTTCGAGTAAACTTTACTTGCTAAACTGGTCAAGCTGATCGCCCGATAGCACCAGCAGTCAAAATGTGAACCTTTACCTTTATATAAAGGCACAATGACCGCGGATCGCCAATCATCCGAGACAGCTCTTGTCCGCCAGCACAAATTGCACAGCAGATGAAAGCTGTCCCAGACGCGAGGCCCACCGTACTTGACCATTTCAGCAGTAACTCTGTCTAGTCCCGCAGCCTTACCACATTTCAAACTTTGAATTGCACGTTCAATCTCTTTCATGCTGATGACCTCAGTGTCATCGAGGTCCGTGTCTGGCGTGCCAGTCACGGCGTCACCCCCGGATCCTTCACTAAGATCATGACACGCATACATTTCTCTATAAAATTCACTCCATCGCTGCATGACGTCCGATTCTTCTGAGAGGACGTCATTGGTTTTTGAAAGCACTTTGTTCATTCTTAAGGCTGTCGCACCACTCCGGGACCTTCCAACCTCTTTCCAGAAGAGTTTGGGAAGTACACCTTTCACGTACTTCCTCAATCAATGTTTTCGCATGAACTTTCTGCAGCTTATATCTTTCTTTCATTCTTTCTTTCATTCAGGGGGTCATTGTGAATCGTGTGAATTGAGAAGCGTGCCCGTCGCGACCCTTGCCAGCCCTTTCCAGGGCTGCAATTCTACACAGCTGCGCACCCATGCAAACGAGGGTTAGGGCGTCCCCCCAAGGCGACGCACACCAGCTCGTCCCCGTTGGTGTGGAATGCAGCGCGCAAAGCGGCGATGGGGACCGCCACCCGTCACGAACAGCCCGACACGGCGGAAGGTGGAGAACCGAGTGCAGAGTTGGCACGTGGAATGTTAGAGGGGGCATGAGAGATATGACGAGTGAGTTGATCGAAATAATGAAAGAAAGAGAATTAGATGTCGTGTGTTTTTCGGAGACCAAACGGAAAGGCAGTGTTAGTGAAGAACTCCCTGGCGGGACGTTAGCTATATGTTCCGGAGTTCCGGAAAGCGAGAACGCCTGCCAGGGAGTGGGGGTGCTGCTGTCGTCCCGGTTGGTCGATCTTATGACTGAATATAAGGTTGTGAACTCAAGACTTCTTTGGGTTCGCTTTAAACTGGGACTGACGAAGTTATTCCTTTTAGCTGTTTATGCGCCGGTAGCTTCGTCGTCCAGGGCTGAGCTGGAGGAGTTTTAGGAGAATGTGAGAGAAGTTCTAAATTTGGTTAAGGGAAACGAAAGAACTGTTGTATGTGGTGATTTAAATGGATGGGTAGGTATCGCTCGACCAGGATACGAGTCGGTGCTTGGAAAGTTTGGCGATAAAAGGGTTAATGATGCTGGCAGGCTTATACCGGCTGTATGCAAGGAAAAGGGTCTTCTTGTGACAAACACTATGTTTAGTCACAGGAAAATCCATATGTACACTAGAGAAAGAAAGAATGAGAGAAGTAGGATTGATTTGTTCCTGGTGGATGACTGACTGCGAAAACAGGTGATGGATACACGTGTGTTCAGGAGTGATGACCTGGAAACGGATCACTATCTAGTAATTACTAGATTTAGGGGTTTGTTCGCGGGTTGGCGCTACCGGACGGTAGTAACAGAACCACAGCCGGTCTGTCGCATCCGAAGCTGGAAGCTTCAGGAAGCGGATACTAAGGACAAACATCACATGAGGGTAGCCGAAAAGCTTGACACCATCGATGACAGGAAAGAATGTGTGAAAAGAACATGGCCGAACCTTAGGGATGGAATGGTAAGTGCAGCGGAAGAAATATGTGGAACGACAAAAAGAGGTAGTAGTAAAAGAGATGCATGGTGGAATGATGAAGTGAGAGAAGCTGTAAAAAAGAAGAAAAAAGCATGGTTAGACTACTTGGCCTCTAGTAACGAAACATATTATTACCTTTATCCTAAATTTTTCTATATCCACATCCTCCTTCCCTTCCCAATGGAAATATGCCTAAATCATTCTTTTTCCCAAAAAGCTAATCCTTCAAGTTATTCCGAGTATCGTCCCATTTCAATACTTCCTTTTCTGTCCAAAGTCCTAGAACGTCTTGTCCAACAACAATTAAATTCATTTTGCCCAAGAAATGATATCCTCAATTCATATCAATCCGGATTTAGACCGGGACACTACTGTGTGTGTCGACTACAGCATTATTAAAAATCACTGACAACATACGTTTCGGAATGGATAACCGCCAAGTCACAGTGATGGTGTTGCTGGATTCCAGCAATGCCTTCAATGATGTAAATCATGATATACTAATTGGTGTACTGCGTTCTCTTAACATATCTCCAACTGCAATTGCCTGGTTTCGTAGCTACTAATATGGACGTAGCCAACGTGTTCGGGTACAAGACAGAATGTCTTCGTGGCTTGATACCATTGCTGACGTTCCACAAGGTGGCTTGTTATCTCCTCTCTTATTTGCACTCTTCATAAATTTTATTACCTCCAGAATATCTTCTCTCTACCACTTGTATGCCGATGATCTCCAGATATATCTACAAACAACCGTAGAGGATCTGCCAAAAGCAATTTGTGATATAAACAAGGACCTAGCGTGTATTCTTGACTGGAGTCGATCTTATGGGTTAACTGTTAATCCGATAAAATCCCAAGCTATTATTATTGGTAGTTCAAGAATAATCTCCAAATTAAATAAAACTCAGTTAAACACTATAACATTTAATGATGTTCAATTTTCTTATAAGGATGTAGTAAAAAACTTGGGAATCTTGATAGATTCTAGCCTTTCTTGGTCTCCTCAAATCAACGCAGTGTCTCGTAAAATGTTTGCAGCTTATGGTTCACTCCGAAAAATGAATTACTTCTTACTCATCTCCACCAAAATTATGCTGGCCCAATCTTTACTGCTCCCCATTCTCGATTATGCTGACATAAGCTATCTAGATATTACCGAAGAACAACTTAACAAACTTGAGAGACTCCAAAATCTATATATAAGGTTCATATTTGGACTTCGTAAATATGAACATGTATCAGAATACCGCACTAAGCTCAAGTGGCTTCCAATCCGTCTTCGTCGGAATACTCATATCCTTTCTGCTCTCTACTGCGTTTTATTTAATACATCAAGTCCTCCCTACCTTAAAGAACGTTTCCAATTTCTCAGGTCCTCTCACAAACTTTTGCACTCTTCTACATTTTACAGTAAATCTTTTTCAGTTCTTGGAGTTAAGCTTTGGGATTCTTTACCATCAACTATAAAACGTGCTCAAACAATAGACTCCTTTAAAAACCAAGTTAAAAAAACATTATCTTTCCTTCTAAATCATCCCTCCTCCTTTTATCTATTCCTGTCGTTTTATGATCACTAGTCTGTCAATTAAGTAAATTCCGGCATGTTTACTAAATTTCTTTTATATTTATAGATCTATAATATTATTTATAGTGCACTCTACCCATTACTTAACTTTTCACTTATTTTTATTTCCTATCTGGGGGCACGGCAGTGCCCCCGCCAAGTCGAGCAAAAAAGCGGCACGGCCGTACCATCTTTTCTCGAAGCAATTCAGGCCATTTTCGACCCCCTATAACTTCGTAGTCAATTAAACTAGAAGCATAACCGAGTAAGCATTGTATAAACATGGTACATTCTAAATTTCGTTCAATTTGAACCAGTAGTTTAAGAATTGTAACTAGTCAAAGTTTCTTAATTTTGTCACTCACTGACTGACCGATCATCAAAACTCTAAGGCACTTCTAGCAGACATAGAAGCTTCAAATTTAGAATACAATTAGTGTTTAGTGTATAAATCAAGGAAAAACTAAAACATTTGTTAATTTCTGTCCAGTTTTCTAGATACACTAACTGCATAAATAACTTTGTAATCCCATATAAATATATAGAATTACAAAGTTACATTCGCAGTGAATGAATCAGTGTACTTGTTTATGTATTACAGGTGTAGGTACATAGGTACGTTGTTGGTACTCAAGAAGTAGAAGGTACAGGAAAGGTAAAAAATTAGGACTATCTTATATACAAAAAGAAATGAGATGTCATTAAAAACATAACTTGTAAAAAAACCATGTCTCGCAACTCAGTTCTTCTACCGTAAAAGGTTGTGAGATCCATGTAATACCAAGTCGGTTAATTTATTCAGTTTCTACTTAAGGGTCCTTCTGTTTTAAGTTATTACGTAATTAGCTAACCTAACAACATTTTGTAATGACCACATCAATTTTAAAAGTCTTTTGTGTTTTAAATATATAGATTGACTTGGCAATCGCACTAAGCAATCCAATTTAATATAATATGTATTACTTGTGAGATACATTGTGGTTTCATGCGATGGTCAAGTCAATCTATATATTTAAAACATAAAAGACTTTTAACATTGATATGGTCATTATAAAATGTTGTTAGGTTAGCTAATTACGTAATAACTTAAAACATGGATCTCAACTTTTTACGGTAGAAGAACTGAGTTGCGAGACTTGGTTTTTTTTTACAAGTTATGTTTTTAATAGCATTTAGGTTGTCTGGAAGAAATTGCTGCATAGCAATAAGACCGCCTTTTGTTTTTCTCTTTGTTTGTTTCTTGTTATGTTGTTTTTTTTAGTGTTCAATAAAGGGTATTGTATTGTATTGTTATTAAGACAGTCAGGATGTCAGAGTTCATTCTGGCGCGCTAAATTCAGAGTTACACAGGCTGTGTTTGAGTCTTAATCAGAGCAAAACAGTCTTAATATTGCCTGGTGTGATAGGGTACATGACTTACATTTTTGTGTTGGCACACTGAGTAACTCATAGAATACTATAATAATACACAATAGAATGGCTGTCAACTCTATTTTGTATGTGGATCGGTGTCGCCGATAGCACGCACACAAGCAATTACGTCGTATCATCACTATTACAAACCTGATTCGTTGTATTGACAAACTGAGCGAATTTACACATTTTAGACATTTGATTAATGTTTTTGACACATCAATATTTCTTTATTTCTGTTTCTAATATTTACAAAATAGTTTCGACTTACTGGTTGTAGGATATGCTTCCTTTATTTAAATTCCATTTCCCGCTGTTCTTTCGACACATTATTGCACAATTTGCCATTTTTAAATAATTTGCATGCAGCGATGCTTGACACGAAAATTGAAAACGATTGATTGTGTTGACATTTATAGGTGTGAATTGACATGTTAGTGGCTACACGGGCTCCACCTACTCCCCCATTGTATTACGTATGTATTATAGTATTCTATGGAGTAACTCATTGCACCATACGCATTTTGTATGATCACCCCATACCCCGAGATTTTTTATCCTCTTTGTTGTCATAAGCTCATAAGAACCGAAGATCTTATATTATCTACGATCTATCCGATTGTTCCCGTAGTCCCGTAGCCTTTTACGACGCACACGGTATGAAATGCGAATGATGAATTCTTCTACACCGCAACCACACAGCACCTTACTAGCGAGCCAATTCTGTTTTTATTAAATATTTTTTACTTTAAAAATAATTGGTATAACAAGTATATTTAAAAAAAAATACCTTCACAAAAATATTTCATAATTACTTTATTTCAATTACATACTTGCTATCGTACATAATCGAGTTTGACTTAAAAATAATTTAAATACAATTTTTTCAATTATTCAACATACACTCTGCACAAAAAATAAGAACAGCCTATCTTTTACTTCGGATTGGAGAACTTACAAAATCACAAAAAATACAATGATGACTTCTCTATATGCAAACAATTTCTAAAATAAGAAAGAGCAAATATCTCAATAAGCTTCTACCAAGTAGATAGTTATATGCAAATATGCTTTTCATACTGTATATCATAGTATTTAAACAGGTCTGCGGAAGTTCTTTCCGGCGTACTTAGCTGCAGCACCTAGTTCCTCTTCAATACGAAGTATTTGGTTATACTTAGCAAGACGCTCAGAACGACAAGGTGCACCAGTCTTGATCTGGCCAGTGGACAGACCAACTACTAAATCAGCAATAAATGTATCCTCTGTTTCTCCAGACCTGGAATATTACATTTTTAGTTTGTAACCAAAAAGTATAAAATACACAAAAGAGAATAAAGAAACACATTTCAACATTTAATGCATGAACAAAATATACATGGCTATTACCTGTGAGAAACCATAGTTCCCCATCCATTCTTCTTAGCCAAAAGATGAGCATTAATTGACTCGGTGACACTGCCAATTTGATTAACCTTCAGAAGTAAACAGTTGCAAGCCTTCTTTTCCACCGCCGTGGCAATACGCTTTGGGTTTGTTACCTAATTCAAAAATAATATTAGAATTATTTCAAAACTTATTGCAGGTCAAGCCAATTTAAAGCGTTAGAAATCTGTAATTAAACATTTATAAACCGTAAATATAACAGAATGTGGTTTATTAATAGTATAAAGTTTAAGGAAGTCTGTCGTGAAAGAATGCCTTTTAGCCACGGCGCGGCGACAGAGTTTCCGAAATCTGACATTTGCTATCAAATTTACATTTTAGTTTGCATATTGCATAGGATTTCTTTACTTTGTTGAACCTAAGTTAACTGTAGGTACACTGATTAGTCCTATTGTATCACCGCGAGAGTAATACCTCAAAATCAGTGTTTTCTTCACGATATTGCTAGACATGTACTTTTGGATCATATTATGTAATAAGTCAGTGCCCAGTTTTGCGGCTCAAAGTGTGTCCATTTTATTACAACAAACTATTATTAACCTGAGACTAATTATAAACAACTTTTTGTAATAAGTCAGTTACAGTTTATTTGCAAATTTTTACCAATATAATTTTTTTAATTCCATTATAATTAACAAAATAAATAAAATTACTTAATTACCGTAAGGTCATCTCCAACAATTTGAATGGGAGTGCGAGCAGTTAAACTAGCCCAAGCAGCCCAGTCATCTTGGTCAAAGGGATCCTCAATGGAAACCATTGGGAAATCTTTAATAAAGTCAAGGTAAACCTCAGCAAGCTTATCAGATGTCAAGAAGTCAGCTGGGTTGGATTTTGGATTCTTAAAGTCAAGATCATATGATCCATCCTTGAAGAACTCTGAGGCAGCAACATCCATTCCAATTTCAATCTAAAAAAAGGTGTTTTAATACAAATTTTATTAATACTTTGACAAAATGATCTTGCTTGTAAGAGCAACTTATTGGATAGAGGAAACGAAAACATAATTTTTTATTAGAAAACATCCATTACTAATAAATAATTATGTGTAATAACTACATCAATACACCATACCTTGCCAGTGTAACCAGCTTGTTGAATAGCATCCTGAATTAAAAACAGAGCATCTTTATTGTTCTGGATATTGGGAGCAAAACCACCCTCATCCCCAACAGCAGTGGAGTCAAGTCCAAACTTTTCTTTTATAATCTTTTTTAAATGATGATAAACTTCAGAACCCATCCGCATAGCTTCACTGAACGAAGAAGCACCTAAAAATTATTGCATCATAATCAATTTTTGTTTCTTACTGAGAACAAATTAAGATACAACCACCAACTTACCAGTTGGTAGAATCATAAACTCTTGCATGGCAAGTTTGTTGCCGGCATGAGAGCCACCATTAATGACATTAAATGCAGGTACAGGTAGAACAATGTCACTATTACCCGCCAAGTCTGCTAAATGCTTGTAAAGGGGTACACCTTTCTTAGCTGCACCAGCCTTAGCCACTGCCAAGGAGACACCAAGAATTGCATTGGCACCCAACTTAGACTTGTTTTCAGTCCCGTCTAAGTTGATCATAAATTCATCAATCTAGAACAATCACCAATACATGAATTATTTATTATTTAGTTCTTTAAGCATATATATAAAAATACTATTAGCTCCATCCAAATGCTAAAAAATACTTACCTCCTTTTGTTGAGTCACTTCAAGATTCTGTTTCAAGAGCTCCGGTGCAATGATGTCATTGATATTTTTTATTGCAGTGAGGACACCCTTTCCATGATATTCACTCTTTACATTATCTCTAAGCTCTAGGGCTTCATGAACGCCAGTGGAGGCTCCCGAGGGAACAGCAGCACGGAAAAGACCCAACTCCGTTACCTGGATGACAAAATAAAAACCTTAATAGATAAAATCTTCAAACAGTGTAAATTATTTAGTGTGACATGAATACAAATGAAATTTCTAGTTATTAATATAATTTACATCATAAATATCATAAACTCTCATATCATTCAGTGGGGTAGGCATAGATTATACTTTCATATTACTCAATCCTGACACACCTCTTGTGCTTCTTTCGAATTCAAATATCCATGCATACATGCTTTCAGTTAAGAGTACCAGAAATGGGTACCAATATATTGCCAATTTGGTTAATAAACTTTCATCTAGAAAGACTTCCGACTCTGCCACACATTTATGCAGCATAAATTTGCTTGACACTCTTTTCTCATTCTTCTTTTTTTTTTAGTTACTTCTACGTAGTTCAAGATACCGAAGCATCCCTTTTTTAGTCCTAGTCACAACATCATCCAAACCATATTTCTTATATCATACATTTTTTACACTGTCATTTACAGCTACCCTTTCTTAATGAATATTAAATACTCAAGAAAGAATATTTCTTAATTTTCTACAGATGCATCCTTAAATTTAAACAAGCTTTCAAAGTATGACTTCAATCTCTTTAAACTTGATACTTTGACAATTTAAATTCATCTATTCACATTTTGCACAGCATATAGAATGTTTTGGCTTTCCCCTGGCAGTATTGACAATTTGAGAACTTTTTATATTTTCTCAGCAATTATTAGATGTTCCATTCTACTAGTTCTTTTAGTCTCTTATTTAGACATCAAATACACCTTTCTTCTTTCATTTCTGTTCTTCTTCATTCTGGTCGTTTCGTAAAATTCTCATTGTACGAGTGCATCAAACGTGATAAAGAGGACCTTTGTCCTGCGTTAGTTCGACATAAATTAATAGAAAAAAGTTTATGAGAATGGGCCAACTTTATTTTACTCAGTCTTCAAGTCTGCATTTTTCATATACACACCAATCATCTACATCACTATTTTTTTCTTTCAATATGCATTGATATTTCCCTTTCACATCTTCCTTCTTGTAACCTTTCTTTTGCTAATCCTAATGGAATAGTAGCCACAGAAGTCTGATGTAACAGACAACCTGAACTAATCTTAGGGCAGACTATTTAATAGGCATAAGACCAAGTAATGTTCCATCCCCATGTTGGAACCTTGGTAAATCCTTGGGTATGTTCCAAAACGTTTTCAGTATACTGCCGAATACAAATGAAAGTCATCAATAGTGTCACTATATTGTATTGGCGTGCCGCCGCTACAATTTTTAATTGTGTGTGCGCTGAATGAAGCATGCTTGAATTTGTTTTTATTTATTCAAATACAAAAAATTATAGAATAATTGCTGGTATCTCCATTAGGAGGAGGAGTGTAAGACGATACATTTATATATAGTATATGTATCTCAAGAATCTTAATATATGTTTTGTAAAATTTATATACAATGGAATCTCAATAACTCGTTGTAATCATCATTAAGATGTGAAAAGTTGACATTGTTTTATATTTAACAAATTTATATTCTATATCATGATTTTCAAAATGCAGACTCCGTAATTGAAGTTAGTAAAATTTAATGTTATTTTACTTGGAATTCCCCAAACTCATGGCAAAAAAATCAAAAAGGAATGTTTATTGCTTCTGTTATAATGTATGTACTTTATACACATGCAATTATCAAATATTAAACTTTCTAACTAATACATCTCTGTGTCAGCTTTTGTGTGTTTAAGTTAGGGCTCATTGATTAAAAAAGTTCATTATGGGTCTGTCCTTAGGAGTGTGCATTTTTAAGTTCCTGGAATGGGTAGGTAGGTAATAAGTGGGAACATAGCTGAATTACATGCTAATTGAGCAAATTATTAGTATAAATACTGGGTTTATTGTAATTAGATCATTAGTTTTTACCAAAGTCAATTGGGAAGAAATTGTGAAATATGGAGAAAATCGAGTTCCATACTATTATAGGTTCTTACCAAACGCAGAAAATCAGTTCAGACTATACTGGAAGAGATGTCATCCCTTTACGGAGACTCTTGTCTAAGTAAGACTATGGTTTACAAGTGGATTTAAACAAGGCAGTGAGTTACTTCAAGGTGGCCCACGGCCAGGAAGGCCGATCGAGGTGACCGTTTAAGAAATTATTCAAAGTCGAAAAATTTATATTAGAAGATCGCCTAAAGAAAAAACAACTCACAGAAATAGTTGGAGTATCAGATACAACCATTTCCAAAATTCTTCATGATCATCTTACGCTGACTTTAGTCATGCCAAAATGGTCATGAAGAATTTTTTTGGCGCCTAGAATGCTCACGCCACCTCAAAAGCAACAGTGCATGAAGTGTTCTCGTGCATTTTTGGACCTCTGAATGGAAGACATAGATGGAGTGTTGGTGCGATTGTTACTGGTGACAAAACTTGGGTTCACCGTTATGAACCTGAGTCCAAACAGGACTCTATGCAGTGGCACAAAAAAGGCATACCACCACCCTAGATATTTAAGGTTATAAAAGATAAAGGTGTCTCCATAACCGAAAATTACTACACTTCAATCCTAGAACAATTGAAGGAAGCCATAAAGGAGAAAAGAAGGGGAAAATTGACCAAAGGAATCCTTCTTCTGCACAACAACCCACCTGCCATGTTGAGATGGCTGCTCTGCCTGAAATTTTGCCACACCCACCCTATAGTCCTGACCTGGCCTCCAGTGATTATTATTAGAGATGGGCCGAATATTCGTTTCATATTCGGTACATTCGGCAGTTTTACCGAATATTCGTATTCGGCTGAATATTCGGCTAAATCACCGAACATTTGTTAAAGTGGGACTCAGTGTCCACTGTATTGAAATGTACGAATTGAGTAATGCCATATCTTTCATAATTTTATTGTTGAAATTATATTTTATTTATGTACTTGTATACTAATTGTATACAAGCTTGTACTTGTACACAAGTAGTAGGTATACATACGTTACTTGTATAGTGTTACGTTTTAGAGGCACTGTGGGTTTATTTCTAATTATAGCAAATATAAAGTTTGATAAATAGTTTCGGAATCAAACAAAGAAACATTACCAACATTACATTAGTACATTTCACTTTACTTTGGTCGTCAGTTTCCTAAAATAAGTCAAATAGTCAAATTTTCATTTATTTATGACTCTACAAGTCGAAAAATATATTCATAAATTGCATATTTTTAAGTTAAAATCTCATTAACTAGACATTTTTAGTGTTTTCCTTGAAGTTCGAGTTACCGGGATTTCAAGGTGTATAATATATGTATATTATTACAATGAAAAGATTTCTCCCCCAGCATAATTTCACCACTCTCATTTATATACATTCATCACCAAATTATCCCTTAACATTATTTTTAACAAGACCTTAACACCTCAACCCTTACATTAAAATATCCTAATATAACAATATTTTTATTCTCCATATTTCATCAAACCATCCTTAACATTTCAAAAAACTTTAGGATATAAAAGGGTTTGACATGCCTGGCGAATGAACTGCTAAGGCAAACAACTTTTGTAACCCTACTTACATTTGTATCCACAGAAGCCTTAGGTATATATCATTAATAAAAAAATGTTGGACTTAAAATAAGTACTCACCAAATCAACTTCGACGGTAGGATTCCCACGTGAGTCGAAAATCTGGCGAGCTTTAATGGATTTGATAGGCATATTGACCGTACTTTGTGTGAATCTGTTAACATATAACAGTAAGTTTCATTAGCCAGTAAAATATTTTATTTGAGGCAAATATTAGGAAATTTTAAAAAGTAAACCGCTGACCGATGCAATAATAAATAACTCCATAATATGTACTATAAAAAATAGATTACTAAATCAGGGTTTTGTTTGATGATGTCTGTGTTTTAGCATATTAAAGAAAATATGAAATTTGATAATATATAATGACATAATACTGACCTGATATTACACTCGAAGGACTGTTGCCCTCTTTGACCTCTCTTCAAATACCCAGACCCCTTAAAGATAATATAATCACTAAGTATGTATATATACCCACAACTTTTAATGCAGGCAAGTAACCCACGTAGATGCAAGATATTTCAAGTTAAAATTTCCGGCCCGGCTGTCTCCAAGTCTCCAAGATCTACTTCACCCAACTTCACCTTTAACTTTAACCTTCACAAGGTGAAACTAGTGTTGAGACTTGTGATTAAGAGTTGTTCATTGAAAACGGCTATCCGGCTATAAATCAATAGCATGCTACAGACTATAAAGTATAAATTTATAGCATGCTATCCAATAGCACGCTATTTATAAGAAAGCGTGTAGGCGGCCGTGTGGTGCGTAAAGTTTTGCAGCACGCTAAATGTCGAACCACGTTACATAACATATAATTCGCTTGGCAGACCTCGTTTTATACTAGGATATTATTTATTAATATTCAAGATTTTTTTTGATGGAGCTATCTTGTAAGCCCGTTATTAGTGACCCGTTATAGTGAGCGTCTACATCGAAAGATGAGTAATTATACTAAAACTCCACGATCACACTCTTAATCTCATGGATGTTAGAGGGGCGATGAAAATGCAGTCATCAGCAGATTTGACAGCATAAAGGCAACTGAACAGACAGATCTCCATATGCATGCGGTAGGACTTACACAACTTCAATGCAGCTCGCATTGAAGAAGCGATTGAGCCGAACCAGGGCTCCAAAGTCTTTGCCAGAGATCTGTCTGCCAGTAAGAGCCAACTGTCAAGACTAAGTGTGAGCGCATCGTTTCCGGGACACCTGAGATTCTGAGTGAGATTGAGAGTTCGAGCCACACGCAAGTGTGAGTAACGATCCAAGAGCAAGTCTTATCCCACACTATTCCGATGATATCCCGGACGTCAGTCTGAGCGAGATTAGAATGGCTCTCTAGCACCTTAAAAACGGCAAGTCCCCGGGCGAGGATGGAATTACAGCGGATCTTCTGAAAGCGGGTGTAAAACCGGTACTTGAAGTCCTTCAGAAGCTCTTTAATTCCATCCTCCATTGAGGTACTACTCCCGAGGCGTGGAGCAGAAGTGCGTTGGGTGACAACGCCCTCTTGAAGAACTACAGACCGATATCCATTCTGAGCCGCGACTACGTGCTGTTTTCGGAAGTCAATACAAATCGTCTCGCAAGCAGACTCCACGATTCCCAGCCCCCCCCCCCAAGCAAGCCAGTTTCCAAAAAGGCTTTAGTACCATAGACCACATACATACCCTTCGGCAAATTGTACAGAAGTCTGAAGAATACAATCTGCCACTTTGCCTGGCATATGTGGACTATGGAAAAGCTTTTGATTCCGTCGAAATTTGGGCGGTACTACAGTTTCTTCAGCGGTACCAAGTTGACTGTCGGTATATTGAAGTGCTGAAGTGCTTGTACAGTAGGGCTACGATGGCTATCCGAGTAAAGAACCAGAGTACGAAACCTATCCAACTGCAGACAGGTGTAAGATAGGGTGACATTATATCCCCGAAACTCTTCACGGCTGCATTGGGAGACGTTTAATAGCTACTGAACTGGAAAGGATACGGTATTAACTTCAATGGCGAGTACATCACTCACCTTCGATTTGCCGACGATATAGTCCTTACGGCAGAATCGCTGGAGCACTTAAGCACTAAGCTCAATGACCTCAACAGACCTCCCAACGGATAGGTCTTAAGATGAACATGGACAAAACAAAGATCATGTTTAATGTCAATGTCACACCTATGCCCGTAGTTGTCGAGAGCACTAAGGTCAAAGTTGTTGACGAGTACGTTTACCTGGGACAAATAGTCCGACTAGGTAAGTCCAACCTCGACCGAGAGGTCAATCGTCGGATTCAACTCGGCTGGGCAGCGTTTGGTAAATTACGACAAATCTTCTCGTCTCCCGTATACCTCAAAACCTGAAAACTAAGTTGTACAACCAGTGCGTGTTGCCAGTGATGACCTATGGATCTGAGACGTGGTTCTTTACTGCTGGCCGTATAAGGAAGCTCAAAGTCGCTTAGCAAGCTATGGGGAGGGCTATGCTCGGAGTTTCTCTGCGTGATAAACTCATTTCTGAGTTTATCACGCAGAGAAACTCACAGTACCACCCACAGTACCACCCACAGTACCACCCACAGTACCACCCACAGTACCACCCACAGTACCACCCACAGTAGAACCACAGTGACCGACATAGGGGAAAAAATTATATAATAGATTTTTATTAAACTGATATTTTAAAAGTAATTGTAACAAATAGTATACTGTGTTTCATTTTGCTAACTCTAGTTGCCTAATTCGAGTTTAGTTCGAGTTGTATGAATTTCAACTCGAGTTAACTGGAGTCGTAATTTTTTCGAGTATTGCTTCGATCAATAATACCAACTAGATAACGGGTCACGTACAAAATCATAGCCAAATACTGTCCGCATGAATATAAACTGTGAAAAGACATAAATTAAATAACATTTAGTGTGAAATCAACCTAATGTTTTATCAAATAAAGTTCTTTTTTCCGTTATTGCCTTGCGAGCTACACTCTCACGTGCACGAGCTCACGTCTCATGTGCGCTCTTATTTAATGAGATGGATTTCTTGCGCCGACCCGATATCTAGTTGTTATTGTTGAGCGAAGGAGTATTGCTAAGAATAGTTCAAATAGTTCAGTTGAATAGTTCGAATTATTCGAATAATTGGTTATTTCGTAACATATGACGGCAAGCCAAAACATCGTTCATAATCTTTGAGTATTCAACCAACTGGAGAGGCCATGCGCGTTAATTCCTAAACAAAAATTCTGTCAACATCAGGGGGGCGCAAGAAAACCACACAACTGTATACTTAACTACAAACGCAAAATTAAATCGCGTCACTATAAACGCACACTACAGCATTTGTGTTTGTGTTCATCGCGTTTACGCATACCATCAAATTGTACACGTGTCGATACACTGATGGCGCTGTCTAAAATGCGTGAGCACTGACCTCTATATATACAAGTACGCTGGACTGGCTATATGTTGCGCCCTCCTTTCTTGCGCCCTCCTTTCTGCCAAGGAGGGTCGCGTTCGTATACGGCTTAGAGATCTCTAGTCAGATCGTTAAGCCAATTCCTAAAAGGCGGTGTTTAGTGGGTAAAAGTCTCCACATAACCACGCAGCCGGCTGCGTGGTATGCTATGAGCATTCACCGCCTCCCTCCCCCGCTTTCCGGAGGGTTGCCCATATTTGCTTCGGGCGCAAAAAAAAAAACTGGCTATATCATTCCGCCTGTGGCATCGCTCTCGAGCGGTCGTATCCAGGTAGTCTGCGCTCCCGTCCCCGCACGAAAGCACCCCTCTCGCCCACGCGCCTCCGCTCTCCCGTTCGCACCGGTCGGGCTCTTGCCGTTGGTGAGTCATCTTTCTTAGCACCTTTCTTGCCCCCTCGCTCCGGCGGGGAGGTCTGAGCGATTGTCTTGCTTTGCATTGTTATTTTTACTGTTTATGTTTCTTGTTACTATTTTGTTAATATTGTGTTACTGTTTCTTGGAATAGGCGTCGCTTGCTCTTTTCAGAGAAAGCCCTTTGTTTTTCTCAGGACAAAGGGACCCCAGTTTCTTGGAATACATCGTTGACCTCCCAGTCCACCCAACATGTCTACCATAGACTTAGCCAATTCGCGAGCCAGATTGCGGCCATGATCCGTCAATTTGGCCAAAAACAGGGAGTACCCGTCAATGTTGACGAAACCCTTCTCTTCTCTCTTCTCAACCAGGTCCCCATTGCCCCTCAGGCATATAACCCTCCGCCCGTCATTGCGGCATTCTTAGCGAAGATGACCCCGAAGCTATGAAGCACTCGGACACCGTGTCTGAAACTTCGTCCACCCGTAAGAGATCCGCTCCTACGTCGATCTCCTCACCCAGTAGCTGCTCCTCGGACTCATCACACTCCGATCAATCAGTTATTGATACGACCCCCTTTACGGAAGTGAAATCCAAGCGCGGTTCGATTCGCGCTGCGATCTCTCCCGCACCCACTGCGCCTGCTCGCTACACCACAGCCCCCGTGCCTGCTTGCTCCACCGCAGCCCCCGTCCCGCCCCCTGTCTTCCTCAGGGACAAGGCGCAATTTACTAGACTCTCCAAAGTCTGTTTCGACGCATGCTTTAAATATGACCAAGCCACCAACCTTGGTGAGTCAATTAAAATCGTTCCGCAGTCTATGGAAGACTTTAGAAACATCACCAAATTCTTCACATCCGAAGGTGTGCCCTATCACACCTACTCTCTCCCTGAAGAACGTAAAGTCAGGGCTGTCCTCCGCGGAGTTCCCTTTGAACTCGGCAACGAGGATATCCTGGAGGACCTTAAGTCCCAGGGATTCCCAGTTGAGGCTGTTCACAAGATGCACAGCAGTAGGGGCAAGAGGTACTCGCTTGCCCTCCTCATTTTGTCCAACGTGCCGGAGGCGAAAGACAAATTCCCACAGGTATTCACACTGTGTGCGGCCTGTCGAGAGTCAAAGTCAAAGCCCCCTATAGTCGTGGTTTTCCGGCGCAGTGCCACCGCTGCCAACTCTATGGGCATGCGGTGGCTAACTGCTCAGCCCCTCCTAGGTGCGTTAAGTGCCTAGACCCGCACAGCTCGAAAGAGTGTCCTCGGCCCCGTGATACCGAGTACCCACCCGCTTGCGTCCTTTGCGGACAAACCGGCCATACGGCCAACTTCAGAGGCTGCCCTCGCGCGCCTCGCCCCAATCTCGGCAACAAAGCTGCCAAAAAAGCTCCGCCACCGGTCAATGACCGTACATTCCCGGCTCTCCCATCCAAAATGCCCCTTCAGGGCAACTCTCAGTCACCTCAGGACCTATATCAGCCCCCTCAGGGACCCTACAGGCCTCCTCACCTTCGCCCACTAGGGCCCCGACATCAGGTGGAACCCTCTTACGCCGATAACGTAGATACAGTATACACTGCTATCCGCAATATCAACGTAAGAGAGATCGCAATTTTAGCACGCATACTGCGCGCTTCTCAATCCCCTCAAGACCGTCTGCTCGAGCTTACCGAGCACCAATACCTTCTAAACTCAATATAAGTAGTCATCCCATTCGTAAGCTGCCTTAATTAGGCAGCAACTCTTCCCAGCGACTACTCGTCGCTAGTGCCCCTCTTTCACCCAAGGGGGGTCGCGTTCGATACGGCTTAGAGATCTCTAGTTAGACCGTTAAGCCGGTCCCTAAAAGGTGGGGTTTAGTGGGTAAAAGTCTCCACATAACCACGCAGCCGGCTGCGTGGTATGCTATGAGCATTCCCCACCTCCCTCCCTCGCTTTCCGTAGGGTTGTCCATATTTGCTTCGGGCGCAAAAAAAACTGGCTATACCATACAAAATGACTGCCAATTTGAAGCGCCGCTAAAGCGGGCTACATACGAGACAATATTGGTGGCGATCTAGGGTGGAAATAAATCGGGGCTTTTATCGGGGCAGACCCTACACACGGGTCTGCCTAGCAGTACGCGTTTGTACTTGGAGCGGAACGCATATGCGGTATAGTTCTTCAAAATGCCTCCGACTCTCTTAAAACACCAACGTGTAGGTTTGGAATTAGCCCTCTCGGTTAATTTATTCGAAAATAGAAAAAGAGGAGTTGCTGGGTGAAAAATGGCTCCAAAAGAGACAAAAATTGAGCCACATAAACGTACTAAATGGTCTGTAATCCAAAGACATGATTAATTTTCTCCGGATGGATGAAGATAGTTTTTACAACCTTCTAGAATTTTACTATATTTATGATTTCGCAACTTATATAAAAACATCAATTTCTCCTACCTATGCTATTTTGTTATTTCTTCTCTTTGTTCATTTCTGCTTTGGTCAAAATCGGGTTATGTACTACACACAACAAAACAAAGAAATAACAAAATCGGGTTATGTACTACACACAACAAACAAAGAAATAAAATACTTTTGAATAATAATATGTATACTTTTTTTAATGTAATCTTTATTTATGGATTAAAACTATTAAAAAATAAAATAGCTTATATCTTTTTTTACATAAAGTAGCTTGTTTGTTGATGTGGAGATGGTGAAGGAGTAGGAGTTAGTTGTTGATGAGAGGATGAAGCCACGTAAGTGATCTGAGTGCGGTCTTGTGTTGATAGCGTGGGAATAGGAGTTAGTTGTTGAGGAGAGGCTTTATCTTCTCCTTACTTACTTAATACACCCTACTTTATGAACGGCAATAAAACAATTAGTTTGGTAGGCTTTCTTGACTTCGCAAGGTCACAGGCTAGGGTGGATATGATTTGAATTTCGATAGATTTTAATTAATTTATTTATTAAATTTTTTTTGTTTTTTGTAAAATATCAGTGCCATAGGCTTCTACTCCGTTCACATGTTTAAAATGTAAAAATGTTGTTATGTAAAAAGGTCATTCAGTATCACTGTTTCGTTAACGTCCTTCCGCGAGGGCTGCTGGCAGCGACTGCCAAAAGAAATCGGGCCGATGAAGAAATCGGATACACACACGCAGTACGGAGGGGGCGGGACCCCGATCTAGGAACGATCGGCTGCATTTTTGCTCCTGCCAGCCGATTAAGGAGGCGACATCGGCCACGACTTAGGACGGCCCTACATACGACACGATTTAGAGGCAATCTAGGAGGCATCCCCACTACTCCACCCTAGATCGCCACCGATATCATGTCTTATGTAGCCCGCTTTAAGGATGTCTTGAAAAATAAAATTGACATAATACGCCAAAGTCTGTTGTCTTATTTATATCGTCTCATTTAATAAGTCTGTATTTTGAACTTTTTAACTAAAAAATGAAAGTATTTCATGTTGTTTGATTGCGTATAATATTAGTTACGTAATACGAATTATTTTTAATAATAATGAGTGTGCGTAATCCGTAAAACTCGTTACCAAAAGGGAAGTGGTATATAACATTTCACATGTAGGTGAATGTGCAGCTAATATTAAACAAATTAAAATTATTTGATAATACACTTAAAAATTTGTTATTAATCTTAACATCATATATACCAACATATTTGATTGTTATATTAGTGAGTTTTGATAAACAGTAAAATTCAATAGGGTTGTCGAGTTCCTTGTCCATAATACTTATCGATATTCTTTCCTACCCATATCTGTTAACAAACAAAGTCGCCAACAACAGATGATTATCAAATGTTCATTCATTAACAGGTTACCAACTGAACCTAGACTAAAATTATGGCTTAAAAGCATAAATATTGTGAATTGGCATCCGAAACAAAATGATCATACTTGTTCTGAATATTTCACAGATGACTGTTTTATTAGACATGAGAACTGCACCACTTTGAAAAAGTCCAGTATTCTGACAATATTTTCTGGTAGTACCAGTACCAGTAAGTATAAAAGTATTAGATTATTATTTCAAATGTTTTTTTTATTTCTTCTTTCCTCATTTTCCTACAAACTCAAGGGCCATAGCTAAGTGTCAAAAGGTCATCTGATGATGTCGAGCCACGTTGGATGTGTGTTAGTGGGTTGCGGCTAGAGGAGATTCCTTTTCCTGTACCGCAGTAGTCGAGGCGGAGTCGTCAGGGAAGAGGAGTGTTGGTATGGCGATTGGCGATGCGATGCCACTCGACTATCCTTCGCGATTTAGGTGAGGCTACACCACTTGATGCTTCCAAGTGCTCGTTTTTTCCTGGCTCCATTCACATATCGAGCTTGGGTAGTCCGTAGTGCAGGTGGAGTTAGAAGCCGTGAAGGGCAGTGTGCCTTGTGTTCCTGGTGCGCCTTATCTAAGAAAAAAACTGGGGGGGGGGGAGAAGTCAGCAACTAAGGAAGCGTTGCCATTGGGCGGCTGGCTCCGGAGGGGCCGCGGGTGTACATGAAAACGTTTCCGTGGCCCTGTCAATTTGCGGCAGAGGTAGAACAACATGGGGTTTAATTAAGTGCGAGTCTAGAGATTTAATTCTCTCTCTCGAGTCTCAAGATTTAATTTGTGCTTTAACTTCGTAGTCGCCCTACTTTAGTTTATTTCTTATTTATAAATTCTGGCCATCGTTTACATTCACGGTTTTGGCAGCTTCCTCTTGCGTAACATCCACCGACAAAGGCAATTAAGTGTCGATACGTCAAGCCCCCTAGAATACTTGGCACTGCCGAAGCTGGAAAGCTTAGGAGGATAAACTTAGGAATGAGGATATTGGCAGTAGAACCAGAGTAACCGACATCGCCCAACGGATTAATAAGCTGAAGTGGTAATTGACCGGCCATGTAGATTGAACCGGTAGCCGATGGGGGAAAAGGTTCTCGAGTGGCAGCCTCATACTGGCAGGTGAAGTATCGGAAGTTCCCCCACTAGATAATAATAATAATAATAATAATAATATTCCACAACTATCACACAACGCCATCTAGTCCCAAGCTAAGCAGAGCTTGTGTTATGGGTACTAGACAACTGATAAACATACTTATATATTTCTAAATACATAAATATTATAGATAAATTACACCCAGACACAGAACAAATGATCGTGCTTATCACACAAACATTTGTCCTGGGTGGGAATCGAACCCACGACCTCCGGCGTAGCAGTCAGGGTCACTAACCACTAGACCAACAGGCCTGTCTTAACAGGCCTGTCTTAATAGGCCTAGATGGAGTGAAAACCTGGTAAGACATACAGGAAGTTGATGGGTGCAGGTGACTCAAGACCGTGCTTTGTGGCATTCCTTGGGGGAGGCCTATGTTCAGCAGTGGACGTGTGAAGGGCTTTAATGACTATAAATGATAATGGTATTATATTTGTCGCCGTAAGGGTATCTTCTAAGCCTAAACTTTGCATTGTCTTTTAATTTTTTATAAATTATAATAGTTAATATTACAATTTAATAACAGCAATTTATCAAAAACATAACATGTAACTAACTAGTTCTTCAAAAACTCTTTTGGTTTACAAATCTCTTTATTGACAACTAATTCCTGGTAAAACAACTATTTATTCCATTATCAACTTTTAACTCAAATATTGTTTTAAATCGTAGAATAAATAATTTGATTAATAATCCTGATAATTGAAATTGCTTAAGTAACCTAACGAATTCAATAAAAAGTTATTGTTTAGTCAAGTATTGACCAATCAAATCGTCGACCAATCAGAGCACACCTAAGTCGTTATTACGTTTTCCTTATTGAATGAACGCGGCAACAGAATCACTTCAGTTCCTGCGCTCGTCAGTGTAGGTCTATTTTCCTGGTAAAACTTTGCAAGTATTATTTGTGAGTCTCATAATAGGAAGTGTAGAATAAAGTTGTAGTGCAAAATTAAAAAAGGGTGTGGTCTTAGATCTCTTTAATTACAATGGAAACAGTATACGGTAGCTCGACTGAACCCTTGTCAAATGGGGACAGTGGTGCTGCCTCACCATAAAAACAACCACTGGGTTTTTCGCTCCAACAATCATGTAGTTGTGTCCTTCACATTGCGCCGGTGTGTAATTGTGACTGGGACACACTGCAGTGTGGTCAAACTGTAATTACTCTATGCTGAATGTATAGAGCGTTACCCTGTCCTATTATTGATAACAATAAATTGCGCAAGCAAGAGAGCAAGTTGAATATCAGCTCTCACATTTTTACCATTTTTAATAATTAACGCTATCCTGTTATTTCCAACACAATTTTGGCTTATCGTATTATACTTTCCGACATATCAATATGATACATAAATAGAATCGACGTTATGGGTAGAGTCCGTCTATCCATAGAGTCCATTCTATTTATTTAGGTATAGGTACGGTATAGAATTGTTACCGATACGTTTTGTCGCACTGTCTCATCTCTATTATTAGTTCCGTGGACGTGCACTTCTGCTGTCAGCGCAAAAATGGCGGAAATTAAATCGCTTCATCATTTCACATTTCACATCACACATTTCACATGAGGTCAGTGTGCGTAAGCAACGTAAGGCGTGGACTATGTTGATATTTTTTATCGATAAACAAATCACCATAGTCCTCATAAGTTTTAATTTGATTATAAGTAATACATAGACGAATAATACCAAGGTGTTATTTGTAATTCTTTTTTTAAAGTATTTAGAAATGTTCTTCGGAAAAAAACTTAGAAATTATTGAAAATAAGTTTATTATTTTGCTACAGGTTTATTTTACATTATAGGATATATATAAGATATAGACATATAGGATATATATATATATGATATAGGCAAGATAAAATTTAAAACATTTAACAAATCGAAATAGGTTTAGTTAACTTATTTTAAAAATCAGATTTGTGAAAAGAAAAGTCCTATCAGTTTATCGTCTTAGATGGTGTTAACCAAGTTTTTGTTTTTATTATAAGACTTTAATCACAAAACCGCTATTTAAAAATAGTTATTGATTTTCAAGAGTTATTAAGTGAACTATCTGGAAAATATTTAATAAATAAGAAAACAAAAAAGTTTTACGCTATACAATAGTTTAACAAAGTGAACTTGAAGCAGACAGCTGCTTAAAAATAAAACGTGACATCTACCTAGGGCTAAGTATTCCCCAGAAAGACGTTTTGCTTTAACTTTACATTACTATTCACCGAAATCTTAACAATATGTGCGAAATATCAAGTTTTGAAATTGGTCTGCCTTCATCACATACTATAACAAAGTGGTACAGTACAATTTATGGCCGACTTGGCTACACAAAAAAAAGCGTTAACTGTTTATAACTTAGACTAGAGTAACCCTGACAATAAATTATATTATTGTGTATTAGTGATACATGAAATGAAAATAAAACAATTGACGGAGTACCATGCAAGTTCTAAAAGACATTTGGTTATATATATATATATATATATATATATATATATATATATATATATATATATATATATATAATGCCTTTGGCTACTAGCATGGTATTCTGTCAATTGCTTAATTTTCATTTCATACATTACCAAGGCACAATAAAGAAATTTATCCGGGTTACTCTCCGCTCTCAATTTTAATGCCGTCAGCGCTTCTTGAGTAAACCCTGGTCGGCGATCGATGGTAGTGTACCACTTAGTCAATGTACGTGGTGCAGGCAAACATGTTTCAAAAGTTTTACGTACATAGCGATAGGCTTTTGGTGAGTAATAGTTAAGTGTTAGGGCATAGTATTTCTCGCAAACTTGTGGAGCATGTTTATGCTATTATTTTTTATGTCAAGCCATTTTTTCATTTTAATTTTCCTTGGCCTAAGTGTTGGCTCGTACTCGCAGTGGGAGTAGGACTAGTTCGGGCTATATAAGGATTTTTTCCGAATTGTGACTTTCGAGATAACTTATGGAATTTTGCCGGACATCCAGCTTTCTTTTTTCGATGCAGACGATCTTGTGCAATCACCACGATCACCCTAAAATAAATAATATTATTTTAGTCAGAAGATTCAAGCTATATATATATATATATATATATATATATATATATATATATATATATATATATATATATATATATATATATAGGAGTAGTTCCGCGACCGTTACTAAGTATACACCGTAACCGTTTGCTCCGCGAGACTTATTCTAAAAACAGTGTAAATCTTAGTGGCTACTGTCAAAACCGATATCTACTGGAAGCTAGTGTACAGCCCTCTCTAGTGCCGCAATCAGTTTTCTAATCCCTTCTATAATTAGGGAACTGTGACAAAAATTATTTTCAAATAATTGAGATCGTGACCTACCTCAACAAGTGTACGCTCATTTCGTCCATCGTAGTGTGCTACAAAGGTCAACGACCGTCGGCAGCCGAAGTGACCCGTAGTCACCCGAAGAGGAGACGAATCGACACGTAACGTCGTCGGCGCAGCGCTACGGGGATCGCTACGGGCTACGAAACTTCTTCATCCCGCCTACTCATTTACGACTCGTAGCACATCTTAGTTTCTCCGCAGTTGTGTTGCTTGCCTTTGCGCGTTTTTGAAATAAAGTCACCTGAGCATAATATTACAACAGCTACATAATATAAAATGATTTGTTTGGCCTGTCATAAATTTACCCGACCCGAGAAACAGCTGAATTGCTCTGCATGCAAGGGATGCTACCACTACAAATGTTACAACATATCCTCCGCTTATTACAAAGAAAATCTTCCAGCCTTAAAAAGGAATTGGAAATGCCATTCCTGTAATCGGATCACGCGACGCAAGGAGGACAACACACCGGTTCGTAGACAACTCTCTCCATTATCTACTGCGGCTTCGTCGCATGACACGAACATGTCATGCGACGAGGTTCTGGGAACCTCCGACGGGGGGCTAAATGACAGCCAAGTAAATAATAATTCAACTACGACCCCCACCCCTCCCGCTGCGGCAATAACATATGACCAGTTCGGCGCGCTGCTTGATTGTAAGTTATCCAAGATAAGTACTGATATAAGAGACGACATCACCCACCTTCGCGAATGTCTCGACGCCTTGAACTCCAAACTGGCGGACTATGATCGGCGAATTAAGTCACTTGAGTCCGTTGAAAAAGAAAATAATGTCCTTAAGGCCACCGTTGCCGATCTGCAGTCTCGTCTAAACAGCCAAGCTCAGATTGCCTTAGGAAATGAGCTGGAAATATCGGGTCTTGAAGAAACACCAAATGAAAACCCAACTCACTTGGTATTAACTGTCGCCGCTAAACTGGGCATTGAGATTCAGGATATGGACTTGAATTATGCGCACCGAGCTGGTCCCAAAAACCAAAACATAAACACTAACGTGAGTGGGAACCGTAAACTTCATCGTTCCTTGGTGATTGCTTTTACCCGTCGATCTAAACGTGAGGAATTCCTTAAACACGCGAAAGCTAGAAAAAACCTAAAGAGTAAAGACATTTTGAATCATGGGCCTGAAAATTTGATCTACGTAAATGCGCGTCTTACTGGCGAAAATCGACGGTTATTTCGTACTGCGAGAGCTTTCATCGTCGAACATGGCTACAGGTTTTGCTGGCTTCGGAACGGATCCATATTTATTAGGAAAGGGGATGTCAAGGAAGGTAGCCCCGCAATCCGTATTAGGTCGGAAAATGATCTCAGCCGCCTGCTCTGTGTCCAAACCAAACCAGATACGGCGACCACTCAGTAAACATTACCTGAGCCTCAAGAGCCTAGTCATTAATATTTCGTCACTAATTTGCAGTCATATTTATTGCATCATATTTAACATAACTTTGAAATTAACTTTTCACAATTGTAAGCACAATCACACACACATTTTAACACACCTACACATCTTCTCCCCCATGGTACATTCCTCAAAATATTTCGTGGTTATCTACACCCCTTCTTATGTTTATATGGCACTCTCTCCTTTAATGCCAAAACACTCCAATCAATTTTTCACGATCTTCCCATGGCTTCCCTAGAATTGTTAGATGCTATAGATAATTCATCTCAGATAAAGTGCCACTACATAACGGTCCCAGAGGATTGTAAAGACGTTCTGTCTAAATTCTCATTTAGGATTTTAAGCATGAACATAAGAAGCATACGTAAAAACTTTGATAATTTCCTAGTAACCCTAAAAAGGTTGGATCTTGATTTCGACGCTATTGTCTTCAGCGAGTGCTGGCTTAATGAGTTTGTGACGGTCCCCCTATTGCAAGGATTTACATCATTTTACTCTAAAAAGTATATTAACAGGGCAGGATACATAAGAGATAGGTGGTCAGCCAATTTTCCTGAGCTGAACGTTGACGAGGGTAATTGTATTCTCGCAGAAGTTGCAAATCACTTCTCAGTAGTAGCCGCTTACAGATCACCTAGTTACACCAACCCAAAAATATTTATTCGCTCTCTTGACGCTAACTTAAAAACAGTTAGTCCCTCTCCTTGTCTTATTTTTGCTGGAGACATAAACTTAAATATTATTGGGTCTGCAGCTTACAAAAACTTGCACACGGAGTACTTAGATGTATGAGCAGAGTTCGGACTTTTTCCAGCTATAACCAAACCAGCTCGTGTCAATACCTGCGTAGATCACATTTTTGTACCCGTAAAATCTAATGCGGAGTCCGTAGTCTATCTCAATGCTGCCACTGACCATGATATCACTATGGCAGGCATAATGTTAAAGACACACAAACCAAAAAGACCAAAACCTATTCGATCAAGAGTAATAGTTGACATAGTCTCAATAAGATCAGAGCTGGAAGGAACGGACTGGTCAACAGTAATAAACTGCAGCTCTCTTGAAGAGTCTGTAACTCATTTTACTAAGACGGTATCAGAGGCAATATTGAGATATTCAAAAACTTGTGTAATAAGCCGCTCCAGAACTACCTTACACCCCTGGATGACTCCTGGTTTAATCAGATGCTCTAAACACCGCGATAAGCTTCATATAGAATATCGCAAGGACCCAAACAACCCAACTAAAAAACTTATATATACGCGCTATAGAAATTTTTACATAGATCTAATTAGAAGACTAAACGTGATTACAACAAAAAAGAAATAATCAAAAATAAATATGCTCCAAAAAAACTCTGGGGTACTATTAACCGCATAACTGGCAAAGACACTAGCTCAAGTTCCCCTGGCTCTCATCAACTCAAGACCCTCCGTAAAAGAGTCTCTTAATGTTTGCAACTCCTACTTTGCCTCTGTAGGTAATAAGCTGGCAAACTCTATCATGCTGAAATTAAATGAGACTCAAGAGTCCCTTGCCGAAAAAGTTCACATTCCTGATCAACCCGTTGGTTCATTTTTCATGAATCCTACGGATGAACTGGAAGTTTTGGGTCTCATCCGGTCTCTTGATTCAGGTAGTGCGCCTGGTATGGACGGCATCACTAACAAACTTTTAAAATCAGTGGCCCACACAATCGCGGAGCCCCTGGCTGCGATATTTAACTTAAGTATCTCGTCGGGAGTCTTCCCAAGCCAGTGGAAAGTTGCGGCAGTTACCACCATATACAAGAATGGAGCTACGGACGATCCTTGTAATTACCGACCCATATCACTCCTGGGTAGTTACTCGAAGCTCCTGGAACGTGTTGTTCATAAGCGGCTGACTAACTATCTTGAAAAGAATAGCATACTCTCGGACCGTCAGTTTGGTTTTCGCCAGGGAAAATCAACAGAGGACGCAGTAACTCTTCTCGAAGGAATTTTGAGTCTCAAATATTCCAGGAAATTTGCCGAGTTATGGGTTCTCATAAAACAAGAACGACTTCTTATCACCCGCAATCTGATGGAATGGTAGAACGATTTAATCAGACATTGGAGAGGTACCTAGCAAAAGTTGTAGACAACCGGCAACGAGATTGGAATAAGCACATACAACTGTTTTTGCTGTCATATCGAAGCGCTGTTCACGAAAGTACATCAGTGACACCAGCTTTCGCAAACTTTGGAAGAGAATTACGGCTGCCTGCAGACCTGATCACCGGGATACCACCTGATGCCCCACGCAGTATAACCGATTATGCAAATGACTTGCGGAACAAAATGAATGACATTTATGAGCACGTCAGACAATCGGGCAAGCAAATGTCTGAAAAGATGAAAACCCGGTGTGACCGCAAAATGAACAACAAAGGGTTCGACGTAGGTTCACTATTGTGGTTGCACAATCCGGTCCGCAGTAAAGGGAATTCTCCTAAGCTTCAAGCTAAATGGGACTGCCCGTACCGGATTGTTACCAGGATCAACGATGTAACCTATCGGATACAGAAGGGCGCAAGAGGGACTCCTAAGATCGTCCATGTGTATCGCCTGGCGCGTTATTATGGGGCCGATAATGCTCGGGACGAGCATGTCTTAGGAGGGGGCAGTGTTGCGCACCTAAGTTGACGTCTGGCACTAGCGCCATCTGGTGTCGGGTAACAGAGCGAGGAGAGCTTTCCAGAAAATACATGACTAGTCTCTCAACCGACAGCGCCATCTAGTATCGAATGGAAGAACTAAGCTTTCTGGAAGCCCCCACACTCAAACTTTCTGCGCTTGGTCGGTTGGCGCGCGTATTTACTCGAATATTCTAGAATATTCTGAATGTTTTCGTGGAATAGCCCTATATAAAGGCGCTGCAATACGCGATCGAAATATTGAATTTGGCGAGACAAGCGAAGCTTCGGAGCGAAATAGAGTGAAGCAGTGTGATTAATTATTGGTGTTTTAAGTTTTAATTGGTGTAAAGAAAATTAAAGTGTTAATTTAGGTAATTCTATCGGCAATTTTTATTGTCACGAACCTCAAGCTCGTAACAATATATATATATATATATATATATATATATATATATATATATTATTGTTTCGAGACGAGTAAAGAGTATTATTATATACATGATAAAGATATTTATTTTGTAAAACATGACAAAAATTATACTACATTAAGTTTACAATTACAACAATGGGTATATAAATATTGGAATTAAATTTGATAGGTTAATGCTTTTGTCAACTTAATATAATATTTTCAAGTATTACTATATTTAATCTTAATATAATTACAGCCAAACACACCTCCCACAAGTTCAAGATTGGTACTGCAGTGTCAGATTCATGGTTTCTACAAGCTACAATCCAAGTGTGCCGCCTAAGAGAATCTCTTGGAAATCTGTAAAAACAAACCAATAATAGAAAAATTTACTACTTTTTGTAATACTTTATTATAAAATCTAAATAAAAACTACAAACCGGTTCGGCAGACAAACCCATATGGTTAATTGACTTATCGATAGCTAAAGTTGCGGCGTGCATCACTATAGTGCAATACTTTCGGTTGCAGTGATACCAGTTTATTTTTATAAAAATTGCACACTTTTGCTGCTAGGTAGCAAGTTCCGATTTGACTTATTTGGCCTGTATTTTGTATATTTTAATAAATACTAGTTATCGATTATATTTAATTATATAATATTCAGTTTCGTGTTGAAATTGAGCTAAATATATAAATCATTTAACAAAATCCATTACACATCTATATGTAATGATTATTATTCATCACAAACTGATTTAGTTATTAGGAAATATATTTTCGTTAATATATATAACTTGTGTAGTAAATTATATTTATTTAAAAATAGATTATTTTTCACTTTATGAACTATGATGGCCACACTCGGTATTGGACGATAATATTCACAAAGTACGAGTTTTAATGATAAAATTACTTTAATATAATGTTAAAAATAAGAAAGTTAAAAATAAAAAAAAGAGTTAGATAAAGAGTTAGATAAAGTCACATTGTCCTTTTGTATACTTGACGTTTTTGATTGTTTTTTTCATGTAAATACACTGCAATTCAGCATTTTGTCGGAGCTCGATTTACTGGCACGATCACTTCGGAATGACGCACGACGCGGAGCAACTAGTTTTATATAACGAGTATGAGTCGGACTCTCGTACCTTTTACAGAGGGGTATGCCTTGCGATGCCGTCTCCTTTGGTTTAATACTCAAAGTTCATAAAACATCGCTCATGAAGAACCATGTTTATAGACGAAATATCGATGTTTGAAAGAATTGATGTATTGTTCGCATCCCTAATCGCGCATTGAATATTTGCCCTAACTTCCTAAGTGTTATTACACTGCACAGTGGCAAGAGCACTGCAGGCCGGATCCACTTTGACGCCCTAATTTGGGACCCTTACCCCCTTTCTCTTACTGCTCCACCCTGGATCAGGGCGTAGGGGACCCTGATTCAGGGTAGTGTAATAGGGGTATTACTCACTTTCTTTTACTACACCACCCTAAATCAGGGTGTAATACGGGTATACCTATATGAATTTTTTTATTTTTCCTGGGAATGATATGACCCCCCTCTCGAACCGTGCACACTTGACGTTGAGTTTGGGAATTGGGATACGTTCACAGACTACTAAGAGGATACTACGCATGTTTCGTTGTATTTGCTTGTAAAAACACATATAATCTTCGAGTGATAACGACACCGAATAAGTAAAGACATAAAGACATAAAGACATTTATTCCGACACTTCAGATTACAATCACAAATTAATAAACAAAATTAAGACAAATAAGAATAAAATAAAAGAAATAAAAACACAAGAAAATTTATAAACAAACAAAAGTGGAGGATATAACAATAATTCATGACTTAATAATCGAAACAGATGAAGTGCCGGAAGGGACCTCCTCAGCATAAGCCGCGGGATAGCGACGCTGATTTTCAGTCGGCCCCATACGGTCCTACGGAGACCGTGCCGAAAGTGTTGACATTAAGCGAGTAGTAGATACATATGATAAAAACAACTGATGAATGTTAATAACAAAATGGAAAATACGTATAGTTGCGCTGAACGTAAGTTGCTGAACGCTATGTGACGCGACGGGAACATTAGTAAGTGTAATAATTTAATTTAACAGTGTATGTTATAAAATTATATATATATATATATATATATATATATATATATATATATATATATATATATATATATATATATATATATAACGGAAAACCATTCGTAATTTTATTTTATTCGACGGTATGCTTGCCAAGATTTGTCCTTCCTTCACCTGTTGTTCCTTTCGACACACCGGGGTGGTGGGGTGGGGGTGAGAGGGGAAAGAAGATAGTTCTAGAATGTCACGTGATCTTCGCAACCGAAGTAATATAAACGCGCGCGCGGCCCACGCGCGCCCTCTTCCCTTCGCGCTCTTCGTTGGAACCACACCGCCTAGGACAGTAGTGTCCTAGAGGGCTCTTGCCCACGCGCACCGCTAGTTCAACCGCATTAGCCCGGATCAGTCGAGCTCCGGGAGAAACCGCCTCACCTCGTGTGAGATATAGTCGCGCACCGCTCTCTTCCATCGCATCACCGGACAGGACCACATCTCTGGGGCCCCAGGAGATCCGCCAGAAGTCGCACCGCAGCAACAAAGCGCCCAAGCCACATCGAAGCAACACCTCGGTGAGTAACTTCCGGTTATAAGCCCGCTTGACATAATTGTATTTATTAGTTAATCCGCTCCAATTTTATTTTCTCCTAGCGTGATCAAGCGGGGTTCCTTCATAGACTTTGGCAAGCAATAGTTCGTTTAGGGAAGAGCGAGAGCATTGTCAGGCAAACCGCATGCTATAGTCGCCATTTTGTGGAGACGGAAGAAGCCATCCGCTTATACAGTCCTGCCACTCAGTTTACTAATTAAATAATATAATTTTTCAGCGTCCGATAACGAGGGATTATTATGTATTTTGTTTTGAAAACTACTGAAGAAGAAGGGTCATGTCTTAATATCGTCATTGAATACCGCAATATCTATTGAGGGCAACCTAATCCAATCACGTGGGCGTACCTGGGCTTCCGGCTTTGCTTCGCTTTGAGATGGGGACTGCAAGAGCTTCGCCGTTCTTTTCACGCGACACAGCATATCTTCAAATGCTAGAAGCGGTTGATAGTTCACTGTATATTTGGGGTCGATGTGTAATTCCAAATTATTAATTTGGTCTAATACCCTTTCATAATCCGTCCGCAAAGAGTCCACCGTCTCAATTTCACACAAAAACGTTTCCCGCACTGCTTCTACGTTAATGTTCTTTACGTGATCACTAATATACTGTATACGTGAAAAGAGTACGTCCCTCTTGGCGTAAAGAGTTTTAAGTTTAATTTCATTTCCACTAACTGCCATTTTAAATTATTATAATTAATATTAGATTAATCACAATTAATCGTACAACGCTGGAGAATGGACACGCGTGCCGTATTACGTCGTTAAATTGAACGCCTTTACAACGGGCCGAGGTGACGCGTGTCGCTCGCTAAACTCAATGTTTTTTTTCCAAATGTCGGATAATCGCGTAAACCGTGCGGGATTAAACTGTTTTTAATAAATAAGTCAATTCACTTATACGAGCAACTAATAAACTTTAAATTTAAACTATACAAACACTATTTAAATGAATAATTCTATTTGCGAGTAACTAACCAAAGTTTAAATTTAAACTAAACAAACACTATTTAAATGAATGAATTCTATTTGCGAATAACTAACCAAGGTTTAAATTTAAACTAAACAAACACTATTTAAATCTATTCAATAAAATTAGAGTGCATTGTCTAAGGAATTAATCTAACAGTTCGATGACTGAATGGACGGTGCGGCTATAGCACCAGTCCAAATCCGGCTCGAAGGACCAGAAAATGGTTGAGCGACGGGCCTAAGGTTACCGAATTCAAATTCCCCGGTCGAGCCGTAAGCCTATTACGCGATATATTACACCAAATGGACTGTATAAGCGGATGGCTTCTTCCGTCTCCACAAAATGGCGACTATAGCATGCGGTTTGCCTGACAATGCTCTCGCTCTTCCCTAAACGAACTATTCCTTGCCAAAGTCTATGAAGGAACCCCGCTTGATCACGCTAGGAGAAAATAAAATTGGAGCGGATTAACTAATAAATACAATTATGTCAAGCGGGCTTATAACCGGAAGTTACTCACCGAGGTGTTGCTTCGATGCGGCTTGGGCGCTTTGTTGCTGCGGTGCGACTTCTGGCGGATCTCCTGGGGCCGCAGAGATGTGGTCCTGTCCGGTGATGCGATGGAAGAGAGCGGTGCGCGACTATATCTCACACGAGGTGAGGCGGTTTCTCCCGGAGCTCGACTGATCCGGGCTAATGCGGTTGAACTAGCGGTGCGCGTGGGCAAGATCCCTCTAGGACACTACTGTCCTAGGCGGTGTGGTTCCAACGAAGAGCGCGAAGGGAAGAGGGCGCGCGTGGGCCGCGCGCGCGTTTATATTACTTCGGTTGCGAAGATCACGTGACATTCTAGAACTATCTACTTTCCCCTCTCATACAGTGATAAACTGCCTGATTGAATATAAAACTTTCAATCGGAAAAAACAACTTTTTACCGCATTAATTACATGATTTTCAAACTTTAAATAACTGTCCATAAGAACCCCAAGATTTCGTACTTCAAAAACTCGTTCAATGTTTTTCCCATCAAGACGTACGTTAGGATCAGTAGAAGTTATGTCCTTTACCTGCTTTTTGGTACCTATAATAATAAACTTTAAGATTTTGTTGGATTAAGGAGCATGGAGTTATTTTGTGACCAATAGCTAATGCGTTGAAGATCCTCATTTAACTTATCTACCGCTGTATTTACATTTTTACTATCTACACTAATATACACCTGTAGGTCATCGGCATAAATATGGTATTTGCAATTTTCAAGACGTGCTGTTATATCGGACCTATAAATGATAAAAAGCAAAGGGCCCAAAATAGATCCTTGAGGGACACCTTTATTGACAGGAAGAAGTTGGGAAACATAGCTTTCGCCATCATTCCTGTTAATTATACCTTGTTGTAGACGATTATTGAGATAACTCTTAAACCACACCAATGCCCCGTTATCAAAACCGTAATATGATAGTTTATCTATTAACAAATCCGTATTTATCGAATCGAATGCTTTTGAAAAATCTAAAAGAGTAAGGATCGTGCCTTTGCCAGAATCCGAAAAAGACAGCACGTCATCTACAATGTTTATAAGGGCTGTAGCTGTCTCATGACTCTTCCTAAACCCTGATTGTAACTTAGGTAGTATTTTATTTAGTTCACAAAAGTATACTATTTGAAAGTGTACAACTTTTTCCAATATTCCAGAAAAAATGATTGTAACAAAATACGAAGTACCGTAAGTCGATAAAATAATTTCCATTACAAAATAACTATTAACTTATAAGACTCTACCTAAACTATTCACTAAGTTAAAGCTCAAATAATATAATTATTAATAAGAAAATAAATAAAACAATTTCAATCCATTTTCAATATTTGTAAACTTCTCTTAACTAATTATCACAATAAAAATAACTACAAGTTTACGTCGGAAATGGAATTACCGACAGAAGACAATTGTACTTCTGAAGTCCAAGTATATTTAATTTCGGCTGAAAGACCCATCGCCTGTTTGTTGATTCCTAATTAAAATTTTCGGGATCGAGTTATTTCTGCTAAATACTCGTAAACCTTCTAACTTTAAAAATTTAGACGTTATCTAACTTTGACGCATTTTGTTTCGAATATTTATTTTTTGGCAACAAAATTCGTGATAATCATCTTTCGCAACATTTAACATACGAAATTTTATACGTTCGAATAGTTGATTATTTCGTAATCTTTTACGGCAAACATCATAAAACATAGCTCATGAAGAACCATGTTTATGAACGATATATCGATTTTTGAAAGAATTAATGTATCGTTTGCATCCGTAGTCGCACATCGAATAAGTGCCCTAACTCCCTTAGTGTTAACACTGCACGGTGGAAGGGCACTGCAGGCCGGGTCCACTTTGAAGCCCTAATTACCTCGAGTAAGGGACCCTTACTCCCTTTCTCTTTTTACACCACCCTGTATCAGGGCGCAGGGAGCCTGATTCGGGGTAGTGTAATAGGAGTATATGATTTATATACAAGTCATAGACTTAGAATATACTTTACTATCCTAACCTAAATTAAAAGTAACTACGCTAGACTGGCTATACACCGTGACATAATGAGGCGATTTAATTTTACTATTTTGCGATAATAGCAGAAATAAGCGTTGACGGAACTAATAATATGACTATATATATTGATAAAAATTATAAACCCAGACCTCCAATCCTATTTATGTATCATTTTAATATAATGCCATACAATAAATAAGATTTATTTATTGTATTTATTATTAATTAATTATTATGTCTTAGACACAAGCTTTATATCTTATATAAAACAAAAATCGACGCAGCGTTAGTCTATAAACGTTTTTTATAGAAGGGGTTTTGTTACGGGTTTCACCATTGAGTATGTATGGTTCATTCGAGAGGTTTAAAAATATCTAATGATCAGGAAAACCTGGAGTAACTACAAAATAAAAAAAAATTCTAAAGAATTTATTCTTAACCATTCATTTAGTCCTCGTGATAGAGAAAATCAATAAGCTGCCAAATATTATGCCTATTTTCACAATATATATAGCTAGAGTTTTACAAACTATAAATTACATTATAGAATACCTCATCACAAATCATTGACGTCATAATCAATTTGTTTCGGACGCCATTTCACAAGTTTTATGCTTTTTAGTCACAGTTTTAGAAAGGAGTCAGTTGAAAACCTGTAAAATGTTAAATATTTATCTGTTGTCAGCTTGTCAGCGACTTTCATTGATGTAAAACGTATATAGGTAGAAAAAAAACTCGTCTAACTACAGGCTTATTGCAACCACCTCCTTGTTCTCCAAAATAATGGAGTCTATTGTAAGCCGTCAGATCATGAGGTAACTTGAGGATCACCAGCTGATCAGTGACCGCCAATACGGTTTCAGTCGTGGTCGATCAGCTGGTGATCTTCTGGTCTACCTTACTCATAGACGGACGGAGGCAGTAGAGTCCAAGGGCGAAGCATTGGCCGTTAGTTTGCAGATGGTGAAGGCCTTCGATCGGGTCTGGCACAAAGCTCCCTTCCTGGGCTTCCCGAGAAATTGTGCGATTTGATCACAAGTTTTCTTGCTAATCGGAGCATCAAGGTCGTAGTAGACGGTGCATGCTCTGATTACAAGCCTATTGACGCTGGTGTTCCACAAGGCTGCGTGCTATCACCAACGCTGTTTCTTCTGCATATCAATGATATGTTGCAAACTGAAAACATTCATTGCTATGCGGACGACAACACTAGTGATGCCTTATACACCGGCCGTGCCAATATTTCTCGGGCAATCTTCGCCGAGTACCGGGACAAACTTGTGTCTGAAGTTGAGTCTTTGCTTGACAAAGTCTCGCATTGGGGGCAACTAAATCTAGTCCAATTCAAACCCCAGTAGACACAAGTTTGCGCGTTAACCGCTAAAAAGAACCCTTTTGTCGTATCTCCTCAGTTTGAACGCACTCCCCTTGCTGCCTCAGCTAGCATCAGAATCCTCGGCGTCGACATATCGAACAGTGTGCAGTTTCGTGGTCACTTGGAGAGGAAGGCCAAATTTGCCTCTAAAAAGCTTAGCGTGCTTAGCAAAGCGAGACAGTATTTCATGCCGGCACATCGCCTGCAACTTTACAAAGCGCAAGTTCGGCTTACATGGGATACTGTTCTCATCTCTGGGCCGGGGCACCCCAGTGCCAGCTTCTTCCACTTGACCACATCCAGCGCAGAGCTATTCGAATCGTCGACGACCGAGTTCTTTCTGATCGGCTTGATTCACTAACGCTGTGTAGGTATGTTGCATCCCTTTGCGTTTTCTATCGTATCTACCATGGGGAGTGTTCTGAAGAATTGTTCAGTTTAGTTCCAGCCGCCAAATACCATGAACGCACATTGCGTCAAAATTCCCGATACCATCCTCACCACCTGGATGCTTGGTGGTTCACTACTGTACGTTTTACAAGGAGTTTTCTTCCTCGTACAACTTCTCTGTGGAATTGTTTACCACCGGCGACTTCTCCGGACCGATTCGACTTAAGGACCCTCAAAAAAGAGTTTACTCCTTTCTAAAAGGCCGGCAATGCATCTGCAATTCCCCTGATGTTGCAGTTGTTCATGGGCGGCGGTAGTCACTTACCATCAGGTGAGCCGCATGCTCGTTTGCCCCTCTTCTATAAAGCAAAATCGATAAGAATTACTGATAAGTAACTCAACAAGTCAACCCTATTGAATTTTATGATTTATCAAAAATAGGTAACTTAAAACCAAACATGTTAGTAATTGCATTTGAAGACATAAGTGGATGAAAGTGATATGTCGCATTTTCAGGTCTTGGTGTTTTTTTGCATAGATGAAGGTAATATGTCGTTATAAAATTATTTTAGACCCTAAAACTATCGATTTAAGACGTATTTCAAAAATAGAAAGTTGATAAAGGTGTTATGTACAGTTTAGTTTGAAAATGGTACTGGATGAAAGAGGTATGAGCCCATATCACTACGTTCTTGATAAATAAAGTAAAAGTTTTGTTTTTTTGTCGTGGAAGAAAGTGACATGTACGAACATAACACTTTCTTCCACTCCTTCTCCGTGAATGAAGGTGTTATGTAACATACATAGCACCTTCATTCGTTCACGTCGGTCAATTGTTTTGATTTTCGTTCTGTCATTAAAATTATCACATTCTCGCGGGCTTTCTAACAGAGTGCCTATTGGAGGGTGTGTTGTGTACAAAAATATTATTTATAATAGTGAATTAACGTTGGCAAAGTGGAAAAGTAATGGCAGAAGGCAAAGCAAGGGCAAAATTATTACTGGATGCTGCTGTCGGTCACCATATAATAGGGGATCGCGAAACGTTGAACCTGGAAACGCACTTCTAAGATTTTTGGAGGTAGATCCAAGTTGTCAAAAACAAAGATCATTTATTGGCTGGTCGGATTCATGTGCCGAACAGAACAAAAACTTTAACATGATTGCATTGCATCAATACCTTATATTAAAAGGATATTTTAAAGTAGTAGACCACAAATTCCCTGAGTTTGGCCATTTTTTTAAGACTAGGATTGTGATTTCGGTAGGATAGAAAAAAACATAAACATAAACACTCACGCCTGTCACCCAGAGAGGTAAGCAGAGACTACAAACTACCATTTATCACGATCATGACACAACTCTCTCGCCTCCTCCACATCCATATACTGCATGCTCGTCGGTTAAGGGTACTCCTAATTTGGCCCGTTTTCAATATATCGCCAATTTAGTCGATAAACTTTCGCCTAGGACGTCTCTTTCCGACTCTTCCGTTCACTTCTGCAACATAAATTTTCTTTGTCACTCTTTCGCCATTAATTCTTTCCACGTGACCAAACCACCGAAACATTCCTTTCTTAATCCTGGTCACGATAACATCTTGCAAACCACACTTTTCCCTTATCACGCAATTTCTCACCCTGTCATTCAGATTCAGCTTTAACATACTCCTTAACGACCGCATTTCTACTGCGTTTATTCTACTCTCGTGCTTCTTCTGCCTCACCCAACTTTCACTACTACACGTTAAAGTTGGGAAAAACACAGCATTGTGAATTGCCATACGTGGCTTTTTTGACATATTCTGACTTTTCACAGTAGAATGTAGGGCCCCATTTATTCTATTTCCTGCGTTCACTCGTCGTTCTATATCCTTATCACATTTCCCATCCCTGCTAAATACGCATATCAAATATACAAACTCACCTACTTACTCGATCAACTGATAGAAACGATAGAAAAAGTCCTTAGGAAACACGATACAATTTTTGTTCTTGAACAGTACATGAATATTATTTGTAAAGCTTCCCGAAATAATACAATCATTGATATGAGCGCGCATTTCAGAAAAATTGGTGAGTTACAAGAAAAACTTAATTTGTTTAACAGAAAAAAAAGATGTAAACAATGATAAATTTTAGGGATGGTATTAAATAGATACGCGTAGATGAATATGGTTCCTACCTATATAAAAAAACATACGATGAAATGACACCCTTCAAAAAGTTGGACATTTTAAAAAGAAGATCACAGTTGCGCTATTCTGTGGAGATTCCGCGTACGAACGGAAAATATGGTACCGTATCAGTGGAAAAAAAAAGAAAATTTCTGAGACCGACTTAAGTACGTAAAGCCAGAATATCGGTACTTCTATGAGTCGATTTTAATTGAAAAATCGTATTATTTTAATCTGTTTTATTTTATTGTCAAGAGTGATCTCTGTTTTATTAGCTTACGTTTCTATTTATAAAGTTTTAAGGAATATTTAAGTAATGTGTACCCTTTTGTAATACTTTAAGTACATAATCTTACTTAACACCTAATTTGAAATAGCTAAAATGCCAAAATGTTTTTAAAATGTTAGTGAAAGAAAGAGTTATGTTCGGTTTTTTTCGAAATTATATACCATAAAGTATTAAAAGTGTTTAATTGCTCACGTACCCTATTTTTTTAAGTTTGTTTACCCAACTTTGCATTATAGTTTAAATCAAAAACCAATTTTCTAACAACTTATCTCAAAAAACAATAGTGAAACTTCAATCTTCATTTACTCAAAACTGGTAGAATGCGAGTTATCACCTTCACCCACTCACGTCTTCATTTAATAAGTGACAGATTTTTAAGAGCCTATATTATCAAACAGTTTTAATTTGTTATTATAAACTGTAAATACCCTTAGCCTTACCTGTTTGTTACCACACTTTCCTTTTGGTAAATTTTTTTACATTATCATAGTTACTAAAAATAATTTTTATTATACGACTAACATGAAACATAACAGAACTACACACACACACACACACACACACACACACACGCACCCACGCACGCACACACACACGCTCGCACGCACGCACGTACGCATGCACGCTCGCACGCACGCACGCTCGCACGCACACACGCACGCACGCACGCACTCACGCACGCACTCACGCACGCACGCACGCACCCACGCACTCACGCACGCACGCACGCACGCACGCACGCACGCACTCACGCACGCACGCACGCACGCACGCACGCACTCACGCACGCACGCACGCACGCACACACACACGCACACGCACGCACGCACGCACGTATGTGTTGTTGTGTGTGTTTATTTAGGGAGGTCAGTGATTCAAGTCCACAAACTAATAAGAAGTACTAGCACAAATCTAAACAGGAGTTCTGCCGGGAACATGACCGCCGATGGATTGTTGCCACTGTTTTATCGTTTATATAATGGTTTGAAGTGGATCTTGATACGTAGAAATTTTGCGATTTAATGTATTAATTATCTTCTTATGTTAACTATAATTAATAACGATGTAACAAGTGCTAAGATTGTGAAATTAATCACAGATTTTTTTTATTTGTTTGGTGGCCTAAAGATATTATTGTGGTCAACTGACCGTTAAGTTAAGCTATCGTCAAAATCATTTTAGAACTTTGCAATGTGACATTAGCATATCGTGAAGTTTTGTGAACAAAATACATATCCAACTAGGGTGTGTGGTCTTAGACCCATACCTACCTTAATTGGTCAATCGTGATAAAAACAACAACAAGACAAGCAAGCTTCATACTGCCACGAACTTTACTGTTCAGTAAAAGACTATAATATTATATAGGGAAATGTTCAGTTGACAAAGTCGTTAATGGAAGGTTATTACTGTCACTTAAGAAATTTACCGAGGAAATAGTTGTTATATAGGTAATATATATCTATGTGCACTTTCCAGTTCCACAATGAAATCAAACAAAGCACTCTCCTCACAGCACAGGATAATTAATAGCCACAAAGTAATAAGAAGTGCTAGTGATAATAATAACTTACCGCGAAATGTCATTTATAAAATGACGGCCTTAGTTACAATTGTTCACCTGAACAAATAAGTTAGTGGCACTGTAAAGTATTATGTGAAGCAAGCTGCGCAAAGTTCACTGAACCAAGCCCCAGGCTGGTGCAACTTACTTAGTAAAAATTATATGTACGAAACTTGAGCAAATTTTTATGGCTGTTGTCCCTTTTTTTACTTTTCCTAATATATATCAATGATATTGTCAAATCAAATAGATTCAAATGGTAAATCAAACGGTTAGGTACATTGACCTATATTTATTTGAATTATTTATATTGCTTTTAATTTTGCTGAAGGAGTCGTTGACCTTTTATAGGTCAGGGTAGGTTTTATAGAATTGTGTTAGAAGCGACAAAAGGCTACCCCTGCGGCAGATTATACAGAATACCGAAGAGTACAATCTGCCACTTTGCCTGGCGTATGTGGATTATAACAAAATTTTTGATTCCGTCGAAATCTGTGCGGTGCTACAGTCCCTACAGCGGTGCTAAGTTGACTGTCGGCAACTAGAATACGAAACCTATCCAACTGTAGAGAGGTGTAAGACAGGGTGACGTTATATCCCCGAAACTCTTTACCGCTGCATTGGGAGACGTTTTCAAGCTACTGTACTGGAAAGGATATGGTATTAACATCAATGGCAAGTGCATCACTCACCTTCGATTTGCCGACGATATGATCTTTATGCCAGAATCGCTGGAGGACCTAGTGTCTCCGAACGGATAGGTCTTAAGATGAACATGGATAAAACAAAGATCATGTTTAATGTCCATGTCCAGTTAAAATGACAGTAGGTTTGCCAGAAGGCGGTATTTTGTGTCCTTTGTTATTCATAATTTATGTCGATGACTTTCCAAATGTGTCACTGACAATAGATGTGTTATGTTCGCTGGTGATACAACTATCTTTTACCCGATACTCAAATTAATTTTGAAAACAATATATATAAAACCTTAAAAATAGCATTTGAATGGCTTAAACAAATTAATTTAAATGTAAATCTAACAAAACTTAAAATTATTCAATTCAGAAATTACAAAACAAATTCTTAAAATTTAAATATAGCAGATAAAGACATCCAAATAGAAATATTACATAACATTAAATTTCTTGCAGTCACCATCGACTGTCATTTAAATTGGAATATTTAAAAAATAAACAAAAAAATCTCTAGATACAGTTGCGCTTTATCCAAATTTACAGAAACAACTTCCGTAGATGTATCAAGGGCTGCATATTTCGGCCAGGTATAATACCCCCTATTAGTTTACGGTTTTATTTTCTTGGGTAGACGGCTCCGTGGCGCAGTGGCTTAGCAATGATTTACAATGCTCGGGGTCGCGGGTTCGAATCCCGCACGAAACAAGTACTTATACGGCCTACAGGTAATTGTTCCGGATCTGGAGGTTTGTCCTTGTGAAATTTATGTTTGTAAACTGCCCCCACGATACAGGAGAAAATCCTAGTGTGGAGGTAACGTTTTTTAAAAGAAAAAAAATTCTACAAACATGCAGTCAACATTTATTCTGCAAAAGCGGTATCCGCGGATCATTTACAGTACGTACTCAGATGAAACTCTAATGGTCCCCACACACGGTCAGTTAAAATGATCAGTTGAACTGACGTACATCCAAAAACTGACCGTGAGTGGGGAATCCTAAATTGAAATTTTCAACTGACAACAACACGCGGATTTTTTCCCAGACCCACGGATTTTTGATACTGTCTCACCTTCACGATTTAGAAATATTATCATCCAAGCAGATAAAACTTTTTTTTAAATATAATCGATGTTTTATATTTTCCGCTAAATAAGTGGTAAACCTAAATGAATAAAAATCTATTACCACGTATTTGAAAGATCATCACTTAAGAAAGGCTGGACAGATTTCGATGAACTCTCACACTTATAATTGGACCCTGTATGTGGCATTGTTGTCTAGACAGAAAACAGTCGTGAAAAGCCTGGGCGGGTCGTTAGTCAGCATACTCGTATAAAATTATGATTACAAATGGGATCCAACACGCTCATGTAACGTGTGTCTGTGAAGATTTAGTATTGATATTATTAGTTTATTATAATTATTGGTTTTTAAAGTTTGTGAAAAGAATATTTGAAATGAAGTATAATATCACTTGGTTTCGAAAACAATTTACTTAATCGTTCGAATAATAATAAGTCCGGTCCTATTTTTTTAAATATTTTTAGGCATATAAAGAAACAACCACTACACAGCCCGAATAGACGCCTAATGTATTGTTGCGCGGCTAAGTTGACATCTCATCTCATGGCACTAGCGCCATCTAGTGTCGGGTAACAGAGCAAGGAGAGAGCTTTCCAGAAAATGACATGACTAATTTTTAACCAACAGCGACATCTAGTATCAAATTGAAGAACTAAACTTTCTGGAAGCTCTACTCGAACTTTCTGCGCTTGGTCGGTTGGCACGCGTATTTACTCGATTATTCTGGATATTTTCGTGGAAGAGCCCTATATAAAGGCGCTGCAATACGCGATCGGGGAAGTATTGAATTCGGCGAGACAAGCGAAGCTTCGGAGCGAAATAAAGTGAATTAGTGTGATTAATTATTAGTGTTTTAGGTTTTAATTTGTGTAAAGAGAATTAAAGTGTTAATTTAGGTAATTTTATCGGCAATTTTTACTGTCACGAACCTCAAGCTTGTAACAATTGGTGTCAGAAGTGGGATAAAATCATGCCGATTTTACCTAAGGAGGAAACGGAGGGTGTTCGTACCCGCAGTCAACGCCAGCATGAGACGGACCAGAGAAGATTTGGTGGTGCAACGCCGCAGACGTCGGAGGGCCAGCCGCCGGCAACGGAGGCCGGTCCGTCAGTAGCTCCTGCATCTGCAGCACCTGATTTAGGCGCTCTGATGGTGATGCTGCAGGAACAGGCTCGTCGGTTTGAAGAGCAGCTGAAGCGCGGATAGGAGGAACAGGCCAGTCAGTTGAAAGAGCAGCAGGAGGAACAGGCCCGCCGACAGGAGGAACAGGCCCGTCGCTTAGAAGAGCAGCTCAAACGCGATAGGGAAGAGCAGATGATTCTCTTGAAGGACCTTCACGCTATCTTCGGGAAAGAGATAAGGGAGGTGAAGGATAAGGTTGCTCAACATGATAACCGCCTGTCGGAAGCTGAGACCCAAATCAACCAAGTTAAGAAAACGCTGGATGAACTCAAACTTGGAGATGGAATTGCAGCCCGCGCAGTAGCTACTACAACTTCACTACATGGCTTCAAGGTACCAACGTTCGCTGAACGCTGAACGTCCTCAAACTTGGGGATGGAACTACAGCTCCCGTAGTAGCTACAACACCTTCGCTACGTGGGTTCAAGGTACCACCGTTCGACGGGACTTCTTCCTGGTCGGCCTACAAAATACAGTTCGAGGCCGTCATGGAGGCAAACGGCTGGAATAAAAGCCAGGCCATGACTGCACTCACCTTAGGCCTGCGCGACCAAGCCTTAACTGTGTTGGAAGCTCTCGGTAAGAAAGTGACCTACGAGCAGCTCCTTGAGGCATTGGAGGCGAGATATGGTGGCGCTCACCTGGAACACGTCTTTCGCGCGCAGCTTAAAGATCGCGTGCAACGCAGCAACGAAAATCTGCAGCAGTGGGCCCTTGAGGTGGAGAAGATGGTTCGAAAAGCATACCAGTCTATACCTGCGCTCATTGAAGGCAACCTGGTTCAGACATTCATCGACGGAATCCACGACCTTGAAGTCAGAGCTGACGTGAGGCTCGGGCACCACGAGACGCTTAAGGACGCCTTGGCCCATGCACTGGAGGTGGAAGCCGTGCGGCAGGATCTTCGCTCCCATCGCGTCAGGGAGGTTGCAGCAGCTACGGTTCGCGACCGCAATAAAGGATACAGCCCTAGGTGCTATGGCTGTGGGGAAAGGGGCCATCTTCGATCCAGCTGCCCTAAGCGAACCGTAGAAAGGGAAGGTGAACGATCTCAAGAGGGTAGTGCGGCCAAAAGCACCGCCCAGCATAAGCAGGGAATCGAGTAAAAGCCAGAACTGCGGGGCGGGTGCTGGCTGATGTTAAAAGAGCCCCAAGGATCTCGTTCTCACAAACCCATGATGGGAACAGTCTGATCATCAAGGGCGAGGTCAACGGAATGCCGTGTAAACTGACCATAGACACTGGAGCCTCTCGTACGGTTGTTAGTTCCCAACTTATAAGTCAGTTCCTTGGGTACTCCGCATACAACCGAAAACGCATTAATTTGGTAACAGCCACCGGTAAGCGTATACCCGTCCGTGGAGAGAAGGAGATGGAGTTGAAGCTAGGCAACGTGATCTACCTGCATAATGTCATCGTGGTTGATATAATGGACGACTGCATCCTAGGCCTAGACTTTATGAGGAATAATTGTTGTGAGATCGACGTTAAGCAAGGTGTTTTGAAATGTGGACTGGAGGAACTTTTTATGGAAGGTGCGTTACCAGGGAACGTGTACAGCATTAAGAAGATTGTTCTTCCGCCGAGATCGGAAACGATTGTTCCGGTTAGTCTTCCCCGAAACGCTGGGCAAGCTCACCGTTGTGTACTTGTGGAAAGGGTAAACAATGACCTTCCATGGAAAGTGGCTCAAACCTTGGTCAGGACCACTAACATCTCAGGAGTACGTGTACTGAACCTTTGCGACCGGGAACAGATTATAGAAAAAGGCACACTGGTTGGTACTTGTGAGGAAGTGGATTGGTTACGCCGGTGCCAACATATATCGAGTGGGACCCCCAGCAAAGATTCAGAAACGAGAGTTACCACACTTTTGGAAGACTGTCGCAGTGTTCTCTCCCTATTGTGTGTCGAAAAAGGCACGTATGGCAATTCACAATGCTGTGTTGGTCCCTACTTTAACGTATGGTAGCGAAAGTTGGGTGTGGCAGAAGAAGCACGAGAGTAGAATAAACGCAGTAGAAATGCGGTCGTTGAGGAGTATGTTAGGGCTGAATCTGAATGACAGGGTAAGAAAATGTGTAATAAGAGAAGAGTGTGGTTTGCAAGATGATGTTGTGACCAGGATTAAGAACAGTGCCGTCTTTAGGATCAACGAGGCTATGGGCCAAGGTACTGGCTGGGGCCTATGTAAGGGATGGAAAATCCTTAAATTTTATATCTAATTTTGCTGCGAAGAAATCGAGAAAAAAAGTTTTTTAAGCTGTATATAATTACTGTTATTTTAGTGCAAAAATAAATTTTTAAACAAATTTTCTAAATCTTGTTTCTATTTTACCAAGTGTGTGATTTGATATTTTTCTTATTATGTTATAAAATTTGTTGTTGTATATCGAAAATTTTCAGAATTGTGGGGCCCCTGCCTACCTCGGGGCCTCGGGCCCGGGCCCTGCGGGCCCTGCCTTAAAGACGGCACTGATTAAGAAAGGAATGCTTCGGTGGTTTGGTCATGTGGAAAGAATGGATGAGGAAAGACTGACAAAGAAAATTTATGTTGCAGAAGTGAATGGCAGAGTCGGAAAGGGACGTCCTAGGCGAAAATTTAACGACCAAATTAGCGATTTATTAAAAACGGGCCAAATTAGGAGTACCCTTAACCGACGAGCATGTATGCGTAGGTGTATGGATGTGAAGGAGGCGAGAGAGGTGTGTCAGGATCGTGCCAAATGGAGGTCTGTAGTCTCTGCCTACCCCTCTGGGTGATAGGCGTGAGTGTTGAGAGAGAGTATGTTATGTGTGTTATATTTTATTTTACTGTCTATAGACAGACCTGTAGTTGATTAGAATAGGCGTTATTATAGCAGCTAATTTGTTTTTTATAATACTAGAACTAAGTGAACGGTTTACAATAAATTATTTTAAAAATTATGTTTTTATTTTTATTTTGTGTAGTTAGTTTAATCTTAATAATCTTTTAGTTAAATGGTCTAAGAGCTACAATGGCTGTCCGAGTACAGAACCAGAGTACAAAATTAAACCAACTGTAGAGATGTGTAAGACAGGTTGACGTAATATCCCCGAAATACTTTACTGCTGCATTGGAAGACGTTTTCAAGCTAATGGACTGGAAAGGATACGGTATTAACGTCAATGGCGTGTACGTTATTCACCTTTGATTTGTCGAAGTCGCTCAGCGAGCTATGAAGAGGGCTATGCTCAGGGGTTTAAACTTATGAATTAAGATATCTGCAGCAGAACCAGAGTGACCGACATCGACCAATGGATTAGTAAGCTGAAGTGGCAATTGACCGGCCATATAGCTCGAAGAATCGAATACCGATGGGGAAAAAAGATTCTCGAGTGGCCGCCTCGTGCCGACAGGTGAAGTGTAGGACGTTACCCCACTAGATGGAGTCAAAACCTGGTAAGACATGCAGGAAGTTGATGGATGCAGGTAGCTCAAGACCGTGCTTTGTGGCATTCCTTGGGGGAGGCCTATGTTCAGCAGTGACCTTGTGAAGGGTTTTAATGATGATGAATGATAATGGCATTATATTAATATGATACATAAATAGAATGAACGTTACGGGTAGAGTCCATCTATCCATAGAGTCCATTCTAATTATATAGGTAGGTAGGGTATAGAATTTTTATCGATATAATTTGGTACACTGTCTTATCCCTATTATTAGTTCCGTGGACGTGCACTTCTGCCGTCAGCGCCAAAATGGAGAAAACCAAATCGCTTCATCATGTCACGGTGTATAGCCAGTCAAGCGTACTTGTATATATAGAGGTCAGTGGCCTAAGGGTATTAGCATTATTTCTCTAGTATATAGTTAGTAATCTATGGGTATTAGTGTAATAGTGTTCTGTGGTATTAGTGTTCTGTGCATAGATTACTGGTTCTGTGGATTTGGTGGACTATAGCGTTTGTGTACCTACGTCAATCTTAACGACAGAATACCTTTGTATAAACTAAAAATCTTAACTTCTGGTTATAAAAAGATACTCTATGATCTTAACCACAGAACACTATTACATCTTAACAGTTTATTAGTAAAAATTAATAGAATATAATTGCAATATAATGTCCGATAAGAAGGAATTGCTCGATGAAGAAAAGAAACCTATTGTAATAAAGAATGCCACAGATTTACAGAGACTAAAACTTGAAAAACTTATGAAGAATCCTGTCAGTTTGCAATTACTGTTTTAGTCTATATTTAAATACATATTTTGAATAAGTCGTACATAAGTTTAAACATAATAAATCTTTATCTATATATTTATAAAATAAAATCTTGTACTATTTTAGGAAAAACCTGTTGTTATACCAGAACCACCAAAACAAAAAACACTGCCACCGCCGCCAGACTTTGTACGAAATGTAATGGGATCCAGTGCAGGTGCTGGTTCGGGAGAGTTTCATGTTTACAGGCATTTACGACGAAAAGAATATGCTAGACAAAAATTTATTCAAGAAAAAAGTGAAAAGGTGGGTACCATTATCATCTAAGAAATATTTGTAACACCAAATGTTACCAATTATCATTTTATTTCATTCTTACAATCATCACTTATCTTCATACATATTAAAAATATTCTTCTCATAAAAACAAACTTAAGCAGTCCTTTATTAATTATTTTGAACAATTTTACTGGGCATCAGATTACATTTACAATGTTTATTACAGAATACCCTGAAAGTTAAACAGATGTGTTTTGGGTAAAGCTCATAGTTTATGATAAAATTAAGTAATAGCTCATAAGATTTCTGGTACTTGATTTTAATTATGTTTTCAGTTCAGGAGATTTGTGAGGGTTAAGCTTGAACTTGTTACGCTGATTTTGGGTTTCAGAAATGTGTTTTAAATTAATTATGATAAAAATTAATATCACTAAAAATTGCATGTAATGAAACGCAAATATGTTAAATTAGTTTTTTTTAACACGGGTACAACGATAAAAAGTTAATCATTCAGACCCAGACACCCTATTTGTGGCTAAAGATGAAACTCATACACAACAAATTGAGTCGTAATGGAGAGCAGTCAAGAGGTTTTTCATAAAACAAAATTAGAACAATTCACAAAATTTTGCAGACATGAGAGTAACTGGGCAATATTAGTAATCTTTGAAGATGGTAATTCCCCATTTTTTAAAGTGATTAATTAATGATAATACAAAACATAGGAATAACATAGCAGTGGTACATATAGATATATTCGTCACAAATTTTTGCCCTAGTGCCATTCATTATCCAGGGAGAAAACAGAGGAATATATTTGTACATACATCACATAAATATTCTCTTAATCAATAAATAGTATTATTCCTATCCATTCCCAACTACTCCAAATTCTGCTTATTATATTTCCTATTACAAACTTCTTTGAACTTGATTGGGTATAAATTTAATTTAAATTTCCTTAGATAGGGAATTTTCATTTTTTACTTGCAAGTTATTTTACTGGCCTCTTGTGACCAGAAAATGTGGAGACTAGTTATATGTTTGATTTCTAGTTCATTTTTAGGAAAAACTTGATGAAGAATACCATAAAAAAATTGAAGAAAATAGAAAAGCTGCTGAAGAGCGAACAGCAAAAAAAAGAGCTAAGAGGTTGAAAAAAAAGCAAAACGCGAAAACTAAAATAAAGAAAGTGAAACCAAATACCCAGAATATTTCATCGCAGTCAGAGTCAGATAAAAATTGCACTGATAGTGAAACTGAAGAAATTCAAAATGACAGTAATGATAAGGATAGAGGTAATTATATTTAATAAAACTTATATACAATTTTTACTATTTTTCATTCCTTAGTTTACAAGAGCTGGGTACTGGCGTAGTATGAATTATCATTATCTTAAACTGATGACCGAATGGGAACAGTATCTAAATTTAAAGTGTGATGTGATATGTTTGATATTGCGATTGCAAGCCGCCTGCTAAAGGGAGTATGATATACCCTCCACGAATCTAGAATTTCCATTAGCCATCAGGTGGGGTTTTAGTAATTAAGTACTGGTTATAAGTTAATAAATATCTTAGTATATTAGGTCTTGGTTACCGAAAATGTCTCATACACACAGAAATAGTAATAATAAGACAACAGAAATAAGCCCCCCGATTACTTCCAAATCCAATGTTGCCACATCTTAAAACACGCATTAAGTGACCGATGCCGGCTTATAAACATATGCAATGCAAAATGATATCTAATTGTTGCGCGCCTAAGTTGACGTCAGGTACCTGGCACTAGCGCCATCTAGTGTCGGGGACCAGCGAGGACGGCTTCCTAGAAAATGTCGATCTTGACTTTCGACCAACAGTGCCATCTAGTATCGAACAGAAGAATTAACCCCTAAGGTACCGAGGACATGTTGACAGGTCCAAGTTTTGTGACCGCTAAGTACCGAGGACATGTATACATGTCCGCATTACGTGCTGCTATTTTCGTCATTAATTGATATAAAAATACAGTATATTTTCGATTGAACACTATTTCATTCGATTCTGAACGAACTGAAGAATATTCTGTTGCATTATATTCACTCGGTTACATAGACATCATCAAATATAACAGCCATTCGCTTTTGCATGCCGGTACGGTGGGTTGCGTAATCGTTGAAGTTTTGTGATTGTGATTTTAGTTGGATTTTCTTTCAAAAAAACTGTAAGTAATGTTATTTATCTTTACTACGTATTGTTTTTGAATGATCTAAGTTACAACAACAGTAACTTTTTATGTTTCAATTGACAAAAAAGTAGAAACAAAAAACCTCTACGCGAACAATTCATAACGATCTAGATTTCTAATAAGATAATAATAGTATATTTCTTATTCGAATACCATAGTAAATACTTTTACTAGGAATTGCTAAATGTTATATCTATATGATTGTATAAGAAAAATAAAGGAAGACACTATAATATATACACAAAAAGGTTTTGAAAATGAGGTTACAAAGCGCGCGCAAACTGTCTATTGACGAATTTTTTTGCAAATGTTTGCAAGTAAAAAAGTAGAATTATTATAATTATTACATGCATAATTTTGATTCATTTAGGAAGAATATGTTTTATTGATTGTATGGACATAAAAGTAAAATAAAAACTTACGATATTTCATTCATAAAACAAAATTTATTGTCAGTAAGTACACTTTATAAAGATCCGTTAGAAACAAAGAGCTGTACATAATAAAGTAAACATTTAAATGTTATGGTTATTGTTTCTACTTATCGAAAATCTTATCGGCTTTAAATAACTGTAACTAAAACCTCTTTAAACATAAATGAAAGGTCGTGAGAAACATAAATATTTAAAACAAGTGCCGCCAGCTGAAGTGATGACAGAGGCCGCCGTTACAAAGCTGTTTTTTGTTATATGGTGGCCGCAGTAAGGGAAAGGTTAAGCTTTCTAGAAGCCCCACACTCGAACTTTCTGCGCCTGGTCGGTCGGGGCCCCTTATTTACTGGAATATTCTGGATGTTATCGTGGAAGAGCCCTATATAAAGCCGTTGATAGCTGCGATCGGGGCAGTATTGAATTTGGCGAGACAAGCGAAGCTTCAGAGCGAAATAAAGTGAATCAGTGTGATTAATTATTAGTGTTTTAAGTTTTAATTGGTGTTCGGTAATAAATGGTAATTCAATCGGCAGTTTTTATTGTCACGAATCTCAAGCTCGTAACATAATGTTTCACATTTCATTGCTTGGTAAGCAACATTTCCCACGCAACTAAATCACAAAATGGTGAATGATGTTCGTCAATCATAGCGGCGACAAGGTCATGCGCCTATGCGACTTCTATTGTCTTATTATTACGGTTTCTGTGCTCATACTGTAGTTATTTAATACTGATGACGGAATAACCGTTTTGGAAAGTCTAATATATAGTCTAGGTTAGTAACCAGGTACAACCTTTAAGGTGTAATGTGATAGATTTAATACTGCGATTGCAGGTGGGCCTGAAAAGCATAGCATTTATCCTGTGTGGAAGCTTTAACTTCTGACTTGAGATAAAACTTCCAAATTGAGAGGTGTAAGCCTTTTAATGCCCTAACGCAGGGCGCGGATTAAAAACGTCTGCTCCACGCATTATTTTTTGGCTCAGAATTTTGTTTAATTACTCTTGTTTTGTAAGTATAATATAGTATTCTCGTGTTTCATCTCGATGTAAGTATTGATCGCGCTTTAATTTAAGGCAAGGCTTTCTAAAAGTCTAAAGGCTTTTAGCGCTCCTGTCTGAGCAGCATGTATATTTCTGCAGCACATTATAATTTTTTTCTCGATTAATACAAATTGTTTTAAAAATAGCCTCGATTAGGAATTTAATTCGGTATTTCATTTCATACGCATATTATATTCCAAGCAAATACTATTTCAAGAAGTATCAATGCTTGAGCGTCAAAATCGTGTCTAACATATGAAACACTTGTCTTTTGTCCGACCTGCAACCTAGCCGCGAATGTCTCAGTCGTCATGGCGGATAAGTATATGTTTGCACTTTTTTTTATTCCCACACCAGGATTTTTTCCTGTATCGTGGAGGCAGTTAACATAATATATCAATTGCACAAGGACTAACATCCAGGCTTAGAAAAATTATTTACAGGAAATACAAATACTAGTTTCGTGTTGAATTCGAACCCGCGACCTCAGCGCCGCAACTCAATGCTAAGCCACTGCACCACGAGGCCGTTAAAAACGTTTAAAGATTAGATATCAGTATTAGTTTCTATATCTTACACTTCAAGTTGATTAGTATGAAATTGTTACTTTGAAAAATACTTTATTCGTTTTTCTTATTGCATAATTTATTCACAGGTGTTAAATGAAATAAAATTAAATATTACATTTTTTTATTTAAAATTTTTAACTCATTACGAAAGATAATTAATATGATTGTGGTTTACTGCACGGACGCCATGATGCTGTCTTCGTTTTTCTTGAGTATGACGAAACCTTCCATTACGGGCGAGAGCGGCAGATACTCGTCGGTAGCCAGTTCAGCGCGTTCGCCGAATGAAAGCAAAACTGGTGTTGTATGCGTATGGGATCCCGCAATAGTTTTAGGCGTACCAGCTTTGCCGATAACGTCCACAGCCTGTAAAAAAATTTATGTGTTCACCTGATAATAAATACTGTACAGATTAAATCATAGACTAAACTCGATGGCCACATGATCTAGAGTACACACATAAATTCTTGAATTGAATTCACGATTCCTACTATTTTACATGAGAGGAATTTGGTCCGAACCTTATTCTAGGCATCCTTCTACCAGGGTAGGTAACGAATAAATTTAGTTAGTACTTGGAACGAGCGTCGACCACACGCTCCGCCGGCCGCATTATTATGATAACACACAAACACACATATGATTGATACATTTTAGAGCAAGGGAACTAGAGGTAGATTCATGGCAAGTAAGATTGAAGAAATTGAATTGAAGCTATTTATTTGAATCTTTCATTCACGAACCTTATGCCAAGTCTCAAGTCAACCATTAAACATTGACGATTTTAATAGTGTGCAGGCATACACATAGTAGAATAAACTGCACATAGTAAATAAGTGATTAGCAATAAAACAAACACACTAGCAACACACCTGCAGGCAATTAAAAAAAAGAATGTGGTGATGGTGAGTGTGGATTGAATCTTGTACCTGACTACACCCATGGTCCTAATTTCAAATCCTAAACAGAGACGATTATTTGTGCATTGGTGGGCCGTAAATGTAGGTCATGTTACATACTTGACTCATGAATGTTACATTATTATAATATATAAATTGAGATTGCATTTATATTTTTAAAAACTGAAATATAACTGAAGTAAAATGTTTTATTAACATACCTGACCAACACGAACACTGACATTCAGGGGCTGAAGATTCTCATCGAGTGTGACAAGCCAACGAGGTTGCATAGCAGTTGCAAGAACATACAGCAAATAGTGAGATTTACCGAGGATTACTGTTAAGACAAAAATAAAAAATTTAAAGGTTCACACAATATTAAAGCTTCCCTGCTTTATTCCTAACTTACATTCTTACTTATAATCTTCTAAGCTATACATGCAAAATGTAGCAAATAGAATGAAAAAAAAATTATAATATTGAAAGGCTAATTTTAATGCGTTGGAATCTGCTCTGTAGAAATGTGTGATGGCAGACTGGGTTCAGCCCCAAGCCTATAAACACATCTACCCTCGATTAAGAATCAAAATGCATATACGATTAAAACCCCAAAACCCCTACGAACTAAGATGTTCTTTGTACTCACCATATATACATAATATATGCATATGTGTGAGCATGTGTCTTTTATCGGTCAAGCCGACCCATGTTGTGGCTGCAGCCAAGGTATGCTGCCACCACTTAAACAAAATGGGGTACAGTTTTAGAGTTGTTATAATTATGGAAGTATCCTCTATTCCATCTGTATCCTTTGAGGTTAGTTATGGGTGTCCATGTGCTGTAGTAGTCACTTCATCAGGTGGGTTGCAGTTTGTTTGTGTGTTGAGTTTATGTCGGGCGTGGGGGGGGGGGGTGTGGAGTGGTGAAACGTTAATGTGGCGGGGGCACTGACTGTTCTTGCAGTCGAGGAAGGCGGTGAGCACGACGAGGAGGCCGGCGAGCGCGGGCTGGTTGAGCAGGCGGCGGTCGGCGTGCGCCGGGCACAGCGTGACCGTGCCCTTGCCGGCGTGGCACAGGCCCTGCGCCAGCCGCACCATAAACAGGTGCACCGGCGACTTGCCATGGTACAGCGCCAGCGCGCGCAGCATCGTCGCCAGCCTGCGCACACCATCTCACATTCAACCGGGCCTGGCCTGGCTGCTTCACCACTATCCCACCTCGTGGTAAGTGGTGAGGCAGCCGAAGATGATAAAACATACTAACTTAACAAATGTCTATTCGCTCGCCCGCTTACCAGATGTTGCTAGTTGGGACTGAGGTTACACAATGTTGTTATAATTGAAAGGTTGCATTTTAACCTTTCAATCCTAATAAAAAATCCTATGCAGCGGCCGCACCCACCCACAGCACTTAAAACCATTAAAACTTATATTTAGAAACTACTTTTCTATGAAGAAGATTGGCATTATAAAATCTGTACAAAATTCTCTATCCTGTGATGTAAACAAAAGTCAGGTTTACTTCATTACAAAAATATTTTATTGTATTTTGATAACAAAAAAAACAAACATAGAAAGCGAATGTCGGCAGCGTGAAAATCACAATTATTTCAATATATATTACGAGGAACTATTTACGTAAAAAGATAAATTACATTCACACAAAAACTTTCATTACAATTTTATAATAAAACAATATAATCAAACACTATACTAAAACAGTAATAAAACACTAGAAAATCCAAAAATAACACAATAACATTGACGCGAAAATGGCGTACGAAATGAACGTAGATTATAAATAAATATCCATAGGATAACTGTTTTTTTTTATTACACTAGAGGATAGAAAATTTCATATTGATTACAAAATGCCAAACTTCTTCATAGAAAAGTAGTCCCCATATATAAGTTTTTATGGGTGCGGTTTCATCAGACCACTAGAGGATTGAGAAGTTAATTATAAGATTATCAGTTATGTTGAGTATATAAATACATAAAGTATAGCTTCACTGGTTTGTTCTATAATTCTATGGATATTTTAACTCTTTTTGTTTATATAGTTTTACAAATATCTATAATTATAGTTAATATTTCAGAAAGAAATAGTAACTTTTACATTTACATAACAAATTAACTTTCCTTGCCATGAAATCTGTCAAATATTTCACTTCATTCTTAAGTAATGCTGCCAGGTCGCAGAAAAAGTCTCATTATACTTCATTATTGAGCCTGTAAAAGTGTACCACTGAACCTCCCATGTCAGAGAAGGATTTGCCTTAGTCAACCTTGACAGGCAGATTTACAATTGCAATATCAGATGTGTTGCACTATTGCCAATGTTGTTCATCGCCGGTCGGAGTATTTTACATCTAACATATTCAAGGTGGTTCTTCCATATATCAGAAGCTATGAGATATTTCTGGCATATCCCATAAGTTACCTTTTACGACACCCACAGGATGAAAATGGGGTGATGGGTTTTCTTTTCCGCCAAAGTACAGCACTACTATTATCGCATTAGGGTATGTTGCGTGTGTGTTTTCCGCTGAGTCAATAACTCATGGCAGCTTTTACAACACAATCTCATAAAATATACAAAGTTTGTTTATTTCCAAATTCAGAAAATGTATTTAACTAAGATTGCATAGAAAGTTATTATAACAAATAGTAACGACTGGGAATAAGATTATTGTTACTGAGTTAAATAATATGATTTGTATAATTAATACAATATGATACATTATTGTAAATGATTTTTTTATAGAAGTTTACGCTGGTTTTCTTGGTAGTTTCTCCTGAGATAAGACGATTTTTCCGAGCCAGTGGTTAATTAAACTTAAAAATTACTATCAATAAGTATCATTAATTTCTTAACTATATTAAAAAAAATCTTTTACTATCCTTGTGGTGGCAGTGTAAGAGAATTAAGAAACACATTTCATTCCATTGATGTAGTAAGAGGCCACTATAAGAAAGGCAAGAAAGATTTTATGTTCTCTGAGAATCTGCATACCAAATGTGACAATTAATGCCCAAATAATATATCAGTCACTTTAAATTGAAGTGATAGAAACAGTACGAGACTTAACAGCATCTTATAATTGAGTATCATTTGAGCATTTGGGCATAAGACAAATAAATTCCTCCTATAGAAATGTCCAGCAATGAACTAATGAGTTGATTAAGAAGAAGACTATTTATAGTTTAGGCTTTAGGCTCACGTATCCATATTATATTTCTGAACTTACCTTGCATTATTAGTACCAGCACCTACAAGTCCCATGGCAAATATGGCATTATATGCTACATCGTTATCAGAGTCATGAGAATACTTGTTAAGTACGTCTATAACCGCTAATTGGGGGTTCGAAATAGAGCACAGAGCTATAGCGAGTGGTACAGCACGACGGACTGCTGGTTCACCATACCGCCCCTGCAAACATGTAACAGTTATGTTTACTCCTCTTATATATTTGTGAACAAGTTTTGTTGTCAATGATATTTTTAAATTATTAGAACAACTGAGCTTGTAGTCTATGATATATATAATATCCTTCTTTATAATGGGAAAATAGTTGCAAAAGGTATTTCGGGTTAAATAATTGAACTCTATAAAAATTTTACTTTTAACAAAAAGTAAAACCCGGCTTTAAAGAACTAAATATAACATTTTTTTACTTTAGGTTCAAAATTATATGGAACCAACTATGAAGTAAAACTTATTTCAAAAAATCATTTAATTTGGACACAACAGATGAAGATTTTAAGTACATACAGTTTATATAAGAACCTTCCCCTTTTCTTAAGTCGGCTAAAAATCTATACAAAAGTGTAAAGTAGCCCATACTATCACTTACAAGTTGCCCAAAGATTCTAGTACACATTTCTGCACCAGTCTCCTCCGCTAGTGCGATTACAGCAACACCTAGTGTGGCCACAGCTTGCACTGACGATAACTCTTTGTTTGCCTCTTTTTCTTTCTCCTTTTCTTTATTTTTGCTGTCCTTTGACTTGCCTGCAATATAAAAATACATACAAATAAATAACATGTACTTATACATACATAAACTCGCACGCCTATCACACAGGGTATAAGCAGAGATTATAAAATTCCATTTAGCATGATCCTGTCCTTACACCTACCTCACTTCCTTCACATCAATATATTTACGTATACATGCTTTTAACAAACCAACTTACTTTTGTTTTTATCATCCTTAGAACTTCCAGCTGAGCTGCTGCTCTCTTTTGCATCCTTTTTATCTTGCTTCTTGAAAGCCGTATCTTCAGTGGATGATTGCTCATTCTAAAAGATTAAAATATGCGTAAAAGTTCCGATGTAAAAACATCCATGAAATACGTATTCATATATATATATATATATATATATATATATATATATATATATATATATATATATATATATATATATATATATATATATATATATATATTGCTCGTTTAATAGTATAGGATATATATATATATATGTTAAAACTAAGAACCTCCTTAAAAATTTAAAAGAATAAAATAATAGCTTCTGAATTTAGCGCTAAGACGAGAATATGGTATATCAAAGAATTAATTTCACTCTGCATTAACTAAAGCATCTATCCAGTGATGGTAAGATGACAGGTTTACTTTAAGTTACTACTAGGTACTATTACAAATTAAATTAAATTAAAAATTAGATAATCCGAAAATAGTTAGCCCTTGCAGGGTGTCACATGTATACCTATCAAAATTGTACCATCTTAAATTTATAATGCGAGATGCAATAAACAATTTGAATTTAAGTTTGTAACCTATTGCTAACTATTTCTTATTCAAGTATCAGTGCATCCACATTTTGACATTTCATCCTAGTGCTCAAGTTTGACAACACATTTGTCATCTTTTTCCATTTTTCTAATAATCATTAGGTTGGATTGTTAACTCAATTCTCACTTTTCAATGTTTTAAAAAAAGGTAGAATAATCTTCATTATGTTGAAACGAAAATATTAGTGGTACAGGGTCTCATACCTGTATACCATGTGTTAACTACTGAACAAGTAGCATATCAACAGGAACAAACCTCGGTGTCATAGTGCTTGGAGCATATATGCAACATCTGTTGGACGACGAGCACGTCGCCCGTGCCAGCGTACGCGCACATCGACAGCGTTGTCTGGCACAGCGACTGTTGCGGCTCCGGCAGCACTTCGAGAGCCGCCATAGTGGCTTCTGTTCGCTCCTTACAGCCTATATACAAATGATAGAATATCATTATCCTGAACAAGCGTAGTGACGGTGTTACAAATGATAGAATATCATTATCCTGAACAAGCGTAGTGACGGTGTAAGATTATCCACTAACCCATGTCATCCCGTAGGTGTCATAAGAGTAAGACAGAGGGACTAGATGGGCAGCAGCATCTTCCTGATAACAACTTCATATAATAAAAAAAGATTGATTGACAACCCGCCTGCCAAGCGTGACAACTATGGCAAAATCCTCCCTATTAGGCAGTTTATGGGAGAGGCCTACGTTCAACAGTGAATATTTATACGCTGTAATGAAATGGATTATCCTAATCATTGGCTTTGTACATGTTTTCACTAAGAATGCGGAAGCGGAAGACCATTTTCTGGTAGTTGCCCTTCACCATGATAGGCAAGCTGGTTGCTGGGTACAAAGCTGATATCCCCACAATTGTTAAGTTGCTGCCAATCATTTATCTGTGGAATTAGGTATGCTCTGTATTATTAAATGTTTTTTTTCTAATGCTAATAGAAAGAGTTGTCTTCATCAGCCTGTAAATAGTTCATTGGTAAACATGGGCCTCTTTTATAGTAAGGACATGTATCAACAATTCCAACTATTTGGCACAAAAATATTTTAAATAAATAAACTAAGACATACTCTTTGTTGAACTAATTTTCAAAATGGGGAGAGTAGTGGACCACTCAAATGCAAAATGTTATGATGTAACGGATAACGCACAAATTACGCGCGTTGACCAAGTACAATGCGTAGAAATAACAATATCTTCTAACCGCGTGCGTCTTTGAAATGATGAATTTAATTTTAATTTGAAGTTATCAATAAAATATTTTTATTCTCACTGTTACGGCCCTCAGTTACCCCGACAAAAGTCGACCGGCCTAGGGCCCATAGTAAGCCCACTCGACGAGTAACCGAGGGGAGGGCCCAATTTGGCCTACGGATAATTAATTTATAACGGCTGCTATAATCAAACACAAACTTACCGACCTCCGGAGGTAGTGTCGACCACAAGGCACCGTCAAGGGTAGGTAAATGGTGTGTGTGTGGTGTAGGAAAGTGTGTAATGTAACCTGACGTCACCGAGGTAATCGTTCAGCGGCACCCCACATGCGTTGAATGCTCCACAAGGCGCTCAGCGCTATCGGATCTCAAGTCTAGCGTCACTTAGCACAAACTATAATCTAAGATGACGCGATTTCCGGATCACAAAGTTTAACGTTCCACACGAAAGCAAAATTCCTTCGTACACTTTAACTAATTTATTTTAACTTCAATTACTACACAAACCAATCGTCGACGCAAATTAATAGCAATCGAAGTTAAATCAATAACTCAAACTTAAAAAGCCTCGTTGTCACGTATATTAACGGCAAAATACAACACAATAGAGGCCGTCGTTATACGACGCGGCAAAACTTATCAAAACTCGCGACCTCTAATCGACACGGTCGCCGCGTATTGAATGTTCTAGGCTAATCTCGCGAACCCCACCGGCACGGCCTCAGCGCTCAAAGATTCCTGCAGACTGCCTGGCGCGGTCGCCGGCGCAAAAATACCCCCCCCCCCCGTGCAACCCGCCAACCGGTTCCTCGGCCGGGACGCGCCTTGCAAGTTTCAAGGATTATGATTTAGCGTAAACACTCACCTAAGAAACACAATCCCAGACCCAAGTGCAAGAATCTGGCGTAAGTAGAGGAATGCAATTCTTTGTTGTCTTCAATCAGACGCTGGATAATGGCGCACGTGACCTGTAGAATAATTTGAATGAACTATAACGGTCGGTGATGGAACACCAGATACACTTGTATAACTCAACGCTCAACTCGAAATCATACAATAATATGTACATTTTCAAAGTAAAAACTTTTATATAATTTCAATTTTTAATATTTAGGCACAGAATAAATACTACTACGTACAGAAGTTGCACTCCTTTGATGTCCACTGCTTGTTGACGTTTAATTGCCTTCATAATTATTATTAAACATATAAATCGCACACGCAAGCTAAATAAAACTTTATCGCTGCGCGTTAGTGTTCATATTACTTTGCATCTTTTCCGCTTCCTAACTCATGGCGGACTTTCCGTGGTTATTAAGGGATGTCAATAGAAAGTAAAAAAAATACATTGCGAAATGTTAATTACTTACCTGAAATACGATTCCTAACAGAAATGTGATCTATTCTACTTAATTAAAATCTTCTTAGTATACAAAGTTTTAATTTCAGTATTCTGTGTTGCTATAACTTAAAATATTGTTGTGTGAATAAGTCAACTAGCGCCATCTAGTGTCAGGAACGAGAGCGAGGGGAGCTTTGCAGAGAATGACAAAACAAATCTCTCAACCGACAGCGCCATCGAAGAGACTGGTGTTTCTGGAAAGTCTATACTCGCACACTCGTCCCTTTGCGCGCATTTACCTGAATATTCGGGATGTTTCTTTGCTAATTTAAATAAATAGGCGCTGCAAGATGCGATCGGGGCAGAGTTGAACTCGGCGACACAAGCGAAGCTTCAGAGCGGAATTAAGTGAATTAGTGTTTAATTATTAGTGTTTTTAACTTTAATTTGTGTAAAGTAAATTAAAGTGTTAATTTAGGTAATTCTATCGGCAATTTTTATTGTCACGAACCTCAAGCTCGTAACAATTGGTGTCAGAAGTGGGATAAAATAATGCCGATTTTACCTAAGGAGGAAACGGAGGGTGTCCGTACCCGAAGTCAACGCCAGCAGGAGACGGACCAACGAAGATTTGGTGGTGCAACGCCGCAGACGTCGGAGGGCCAGCGGCCGGCAACGGATGCCGGTCCGTCAGTAGCTCCTGCATCTGCGGCACCTGATTTAGGCACCCTGATGGTGATGCTGCAGGAGCAGGCCCGCCGACAGGAGGAGCAGACCCGCCGACAGGAGGAGCAGGCCCGCCGACAGGAGGAGCAGGCTCGCCGACAGGAGGAGCAGGCTCGCCAGCAGGCGGAACAGGTCCGTCAGTTGAAAGAGCAGCTGCAGAGCGGACAGGAAGAACAGATGCTCCTCATGAAGGACCTTCATGCTACCTTTGGGAAAGAGATAAGGGAGGTGAAGGATAGGGTTGCTCAACATGGCAACCGCCTGGTGGAAGCTGAAACCCGAATCGAAGAACACGAAACCCGAATCAACCATGTGAACAATCGGGTTGACAACGTGATGGCTGACGTGAAGAAAACGCTGAACGTCCTCAAACTTGGGGATGGAACTACAGCTCCCGTAGTAGCTACAACACCTTCGCTACGTGGGTTCAAGGTACCACCGTTCGACGGGACTTCTTCCTGGTCGGCCTACAAAATCCAGTTCGAGGCCGTCATGGAGGCAAACGGCTGGAATAAAAGCCAGGCCATGACTGCACTCACCTTAGGCCTGCGCGACCAAGCCTTAACCGTGTTGGAAGCTCTCGGTAAGAAAGTGACCTACGTGCAGCTCCTTGAGGCATTGGAGGCGAGATATGGTGACGCTCACCTGGAACACGTCTTTCGCGCGCAGCTTAAAGATCGCGTGCAACGCAGCAATGAAAACCTGCAGCAGTGGGCCCTAGAGGTGGAGAAGATGGTTCGAAAAGCATACCAGTCTGTGCCTGTGCTCATTGAAGGGAACCTGGTGCAGACATTCGCCATTCCAAATCAAGAAGCTTCAACAGTTGCTGATAAGCTAGTTCATGAAGTCTTCTGTCGTTTTGGTGTACCTTTAGAGATTCACAGTGATCAAGGAAGGAATTTTGAGTCTCAAATATTCCAGGAAACTTGCCGAGTTATGGGTACTCATAAAACAAGAACGACTTCTTATCACCCGCAATCTGATGGAATGGTAGAACGATTTAATCAGACATAGGAGAGGTACCTAGCAAAAGTTGTAGACAATCGGCAACGAGATTGGGACAAGCACATACAACCGTTTTTGTTGTCATATCGAAGTTCTGTTCACGAAAGTACAGCAGTGACACCAGCTTTCGCAAACTTTGGAAGAGAATTACGGCTGCCTGCAGACCTGATCACCGGGATACCACCTGATGCCCCACGCAGTATAACCGATTATGCAAATGACTTGCGGAACAAAATGAATGACATTTATGAGCACGTCAGACAATCGGGCCAGCAAATGTCTGAGAAAATGAAAACCCGGTACGACCGCAAAATGAACAATAAAGGGTTCAACGAAGGTTCATTAGTGTGGTTGCACAATCCAGTCCGCAGCAAAGGGAAATCTCCTAAGCTTCAAGCTAAATGGGACGGCCCGTACCGGATTGTAACCAGGATCAACGATGTGACCTACCGGATACAGAAAGGCGCAAGAGGGACTCCTAAGATCGTCCATGTGGATCGCTTGGCGCGTTATTATGGGACCGATAATGCTCGGGACGAGCATGTCTTAGGAGGGGGCAGTGTTGTGTGAATAAGTCAACTAGCGCCATCTAGTATAAGGAACGAGAGCGAGGGGAGCTTTGCAGAGAATGACAAAACAAATCTCTCAACCGACAGCTCCATCCGAAGAGACTGGTGTTTCTGGAAAGTCTATACTCGCACACTCGTCCCTTTGCGCGCATTTACCTGAATATTCGGGATGTTTCTTTGCTAATTTAAATAAATAGGCGCTCCAAGATGCGATCGGGGCAGAGTTGAACTCGGCGACACAAGCGAAGCTTCGGAGCGGAATTAAGTGAATTAGTGTGTTTAATTTTATTAGTGTTTTTAACTTTAATTTGTGTAAAGTAAATTAAAGTGTTAATTTAGGTAATTCTATCGGCAATTTTTATTGTCACGAACCTCAAGCTCGTAACAATATTTTAATTACAAATTACAAGAATAAGTATGTATGTAAGTAAATGGATGGATAGTGAAGTAAATTTTAATTAATTTTTGTAAATAAGTACTTAGGTATTTCTTCTGTAGACAAAATTATTACGTAATTCTTTTTTGCTGTAAGTACCCATCTAACAAAAAAATTCCTTCTAAAATTCTTCGGTAACTTAAAGAATGATATGAAACCTTTTGTTGGTTATTTCATTAAGTATCCATCCACGCAACAGTTATATTAGGAACGACGTTTTGCTATTATAATTTATCAAATAGGTAATATACATAATATATAATTTTTAAAATACATTAAAACTTTTACAACTATTTTTATCTACAATTAAATATACTAAACACTAAACAAAACCTATTCCAACAAGTATTTACAAAAACTATATACGTAAACAGCGTTAAAAAACTTTAACATTCAATCGCCTCCAATGCGCTAGCCCTGACTGCGTTATTTCGATTTTAGGTAATTATTTCACGCAGGTAGCAAGAGTGATAGAGGCCTGATTTAGGTACATAAACTTTAGCTTTATCTATTCATTGCTAGACGACGGTTGTAATCACCACATGCGACATGAACGGCTTTTCTTGATTTGTTTTCTTTTATTTATGTAATAAAATATTTAAAAAGTAAATGCTTAAATGAAATATCCGGATGCGTCTAACGGCGCTGATAACGCTCGATTAAGTCGATCTTGTTTGTCGATTCGAATTAATTAGAAGATTTCGAATTAAATAAGAATTAGTAAAATTAAATTTCGTAAAAACGTCATTTTGAAACGAAACCCAAAAAAATGAGGTGTTACAATCAAGTGGCCTGCGAGTGAGCTACTGAGTATAAAAAGAATGATGCCAGAACTAACGTCGCCATTGCAGGAGCCAACCGCGATGAGTCCGCAGGCGACGGCGGCGAGCGCGCAAATTTCTGCGGGCGCGGCCGCGTCGCTCAGCACAGGCAGCAAGTGCTGCAGTACGTCGTCACGCTGAGTGCCCGCGTACGCAATGCCCAGACCTGATAGATATTACAAAACAGTAAAATATTGCTGTCGCAGGCTACAAGACAAGTAATTAAAGTTATAAGTACAGAATTTAGTAGAATACGAGTGAAGTTTGAACTTATATGGATATGTTCAGGAAGTGGACTTGTGATCAAGCTTTAGTGACAAAACTTTTGATATTTGTAATGTGTTTTTGTTGATGCAATTATTTTAAAAAATTGCATTAATTCGGTTTAACTTTTATAATTCTGGTAACTTTTTAGGTTTCCGTAGTTAAACAACAAAGGAACCCTTATAGTTGTGCCTTATCCATCTGTTAGTACGTCCGCAGTTTTACTCAGAGTCTAGGTGCTACAAAACAGTAATTCGGCATAGGTATAGATTTTAATCACGCCTACAAATATGTGTAAATAAAATCTTGAAAAAAAAATGATTTTTGGTATCTCCTATACAAGAGATTTCTTTTTTACCCACCTATTCCATCATATGGGATGTCGTTGGATAGATCTTTCAAGAATATTGGGGGTATAGAACAACATTTTTTTGATTTACGTTTAATATTTAATTTTAGTGGTAATTTTATTATTCATGTGTTCCTTCTCTTCCACCAACTAAATAGCTGTTTTAGGAAACTTAAAACGTATGTACGATAGTTTATTCAGTGAAGTTAAAAGGAAAACTATCACCGCTAGGGCGATGGTGGCGAATGGTTTAGGCGAGCAAACCTCAGGATAGTTTTGGACAGGAGTGGTTTAGAGGAAAGTTCGTTATGGTCACATATATCTAAGACTTGTACTGTCGGGAACTAATAGGTGGCTAGAGAACTAAGACTTTTTTGTATGAACTTGGCATGGTTTAAGGTAGATTGTATTATTTTCAAAATCGAAAAGATTGTTTAATTTAATCTTATTTGAATACCACTCCCTATAAGCCTGCTTGGAAAATAATTCCTTCAGTAACCATCATTTTATTAACCGACTTCAAAAAAAAAGGAGGAAGTACTAATTCGACTGTATGTATTTTTTGTGTTACCTCAGAACTTTTTCTAGGTAAACTGATTTTGAATATCCTTTTTTATTCGAAAGCTCGTGCTTTTCAAGTGGTCCATATAAATTTGGCCAAGATCTAACCAGTAGGTTTTTAGTCATTCTTCATAATGCGTATTTAATTGACTTCGACTACATTGATGACATTCTTATCAAATTTATATTGAAGTCGGTTGTACAATTTTTTTTTTAATTTTACCACTTGTTTGGGTCCATTTTAGTCAGTATAGCAGTTAAACCGCGAACTTACTTTATAAGCTCACAGTATCAAGAAGGCCCCTTCTTAGTTCACGTTTTGTGATGGGCAACTCAGAACCCTACATTGTGCGTGGTCCAACACGCACTTGGCTGGTTGTATTTTTATTTATTAATATAAAATTTATATTTACGACTAGAATGGTTATCTAGCTAAAACTTACATAAGAAATACTTACCTAACACACTACCAATTCTCAGGTTGGCACTGGAATGTAAGACATAGTCAGATAAGAGGGCGAGTGCAGGATCACATTCATTTCGTACGCCGCAATTGACTAGGCCCAGTGCCAATAATGCACCCGCCTTAATATGTTCGTCGGAAGTGTACAGATACTTGTCAATGGGGGTCAAACCCCCATCCACATCCCACAAGTGGATCATACCGAGAGATGCCGCCGCAGATAGCATGCCTGAAATTTTACATAGTACGTCTGTCATATTCATATTAGAAGTCTGCAGTCTGTGAACACGTACTGGATCGCCCCCGTCACTACATCAGATTTGATAGACCACAAATCCTCGCTAAAGAACACCGATTCCCTCCAAGGATGATTCGCGAGGCTATTGAAATTAAAAAACAAGTACTACAAAAACATCAACCTACTATATACATACATATTACTGCCGCCAAATGCTTGTTGGCAGACTTCACATGTCCTTGAAATATTTTAACCTCAGACATGCAGGTCTCCTAATAATATTTTTGTTCACTGACAAGCATGTAGCAAATCAGTATTTAGACTATGTTTGTTGGTGTATTATAAAATTATCGCTAGGATCCGCCACGGCTTTGCACGGGTGATTTTTGGATCTCGACAACAGCGCCACCTACCGGGCCAATTCTGAGTCTAAACCATCCAGGGACCAAACGCACACAAAAATTTCATCAAAATCCGTTGCATAGTTGAAAATATCTAAGCGTACAGATGGTGGGAAGTGATTTTATTTTATAATATGTTTTATACTATACTTCAACTTGGTAACTCTTAAGCATATTTTTTCCTTAATTAGTCTGTTAATAGTCTCTTGCTGGAGCTGGGACTCTCACATAGCAGGGATGTTCTATAATTGTCACACTTGGCAAGTAGGATAGCCATATTCACTATGATTAAGGAGGGTTTGCACTGTATTCAGATGAGAGACACTTTTAAAAAATTACAATATGCTCAATATCATTCAAGACTCATTTGATTCAAACAAATACGCCAAGTTTCTAATTAAACGAAGTATTTAAAATGGTTAAACAGACATCTGAAAAGGGCAATAAGATACTTGTTTAGTATGTAACATTCTGGCTTCAATTTCCTTATTTAACTTTTATAACATTCAAAAAATACCAAAAAATGGATTACATTATTCAACCATGACAAAAAACACATAAATTTTACCATGATCCTTGTTTTTGTACATCCACTTATTTCCATCTTCAGTAGTCACAAGTTTATCGCGACCAAAGCCTGCATTAACAAATGCGTTGACAAAAGTTGCTGACAAATTCTGTCTCGCAGAGTCAACAGGGTGTTCTGCAAGTAGTGAAGGTCTAAGGGCTGATCCAGCAGACTCTAACCAAGTTTTGTACACTTCTTCTGGTGTTTTAGGTTCCATTATATCCAGCTAAAACCCATTAATGGTAGCTTAGATTTAATTTAGAAGCAGCAATAAATTGTAAGGAATGTTTAAAAATATATAAAATTGTAAAACATCTTGAAATGACTATAGTTAAAATTGAAAATTTTTAATTTACGTTATGTTGTATGTTTGTAATATCTTTAACTGATATTTTTTTAAATTCCTCTAAATCATTAAGTTGAAAATTAGATCCACATTTTTTTCAAATTTAAATGGGACAACTCTTGAATAGTATAATAAAGTATGGCTTTTTCATAAAAAAAAAAAACATTCCAATCAGTTCAAAAAACAAAAAAAAAACAATAAATTTTGGATCTCTTCATTTTTTGAAGTTGGTTTAGAAATACGTAAATGAGAATACAAATTAAATTAATGTATAACTATTGTTGTTTACACTTCTTACCTCTCTAGCTAAACTAAGATAATGATCATTGATGTGAGCATTCAGAAGAATGGTGCGAAGATCCTCATCCTCCAAATCAATTGGCACATATTGTCTAGCCAACATATAGCATAATTGTTTCTTTACCAACCTAAAAGGTTTTATTTTAGTTATTACTAAAACAGTTTTGAAAGTAGTATTTTTATATCTACATATATTATTAAGTATAAAGAAAACGAAGTAATTAGTTGAACTATTATTCTTCTCAACCATACTAAATAATAAATATTTTAATAAAAAAAACTATATGTTTTTATGTACATACGGATCTGTGCAAGCATTGAAGACTTCTTCACACTTGGCTTTATCATGTAGCTGCATAGCTACAAGCATAGCACGAGGATACTCTCCAAAACGCAAATATGTGTCTAGAACGCCTTGTAATATCTGTGTTGACTCTGGCTCCACAACATAGCTTGCACAACTGTTAAGAATAATTCAATATAAAGTATAAGTAAAATAACATCACTAAGCATGTGGTAACTTACTTAAAATTGAAATTATTCATTTCATGGTTATGAAATTTTAGGGTATGTGCTTATTCCCTGAACTACCATTATTTTATAGTAGGGTTTTCATCAAATGTCAAACTCAACAGTGTTGCTGATAAATAGACAAAGACATTCGTGGAATGACGGTAAATCCAGCCAAAAACACTGAAGTCAATTTTAACTGACTGGTAATTTATTGTATACTGGTGGTGTAAGATAATCCACCATCAATATTATCCATTAATTGTCTTAGAAACGACAGACCCTGCTGCCATCTCTTACAACACCCAAAGGAAATAACAGGTAAACCCAAATGTAACAGGACATGGCAGCAATATCTTCCTGATAACAATTCAACAATAACAAAAAAGTTGCCAACGTGCAATCTATGACGGGGCATGTGTTTGGCGGTGGTTTTGTAATGGGCTGTAATGTACTGGTGATGAATGATATCTCTCATGGATTTTGAATCCCCCTGATTTCATCAACCCACACTGGCCAGGTGTGGTTTGGCTTACTGGTAAGTATAGTTGTTAGTAACAAATGTTCTAAATAAATTTTTTCTTACACTTTAATTCACCATGCCACGGAAATTCAGCAGTGGACTAAAACTATTGGTGTTAGTGTGAAGAGATGAGCAAAGATACTACCCTAACTAATATCTTTTAATGTATGTATACTGTAAAGTACCATGAAGTTGCAGTGTATAACCTCTACCCACTAGTGTCATAAGAGTGACAGAGGGAAAAAATTAGGAGATGGGCACCAGCATCTTCCTAATAACCACTATACTAAATAAAAAATACTGCAGTTGCCAACCTGCTTGCCAAGTGTGTCAACTAAGGTATATACCCCGCCTACGAGGCAATCTTTGGCCTATGTTCAGCAGTGGACTATAACCTATAATATTATACATTAGTTCTTAAAATCTTTTCTATAGAGCTGGCTAAGAGCTTTTTCTATAGAAATTCCATTTAAAACACAAAACTATTAAGTAGCTTAAAAGGTATACAGGGTTGTTTCAAAGGAAACCCTACTTGACTTAAAGACAAATTGGAGGTTGGAGGTGGATTCAATTAAAAGAACTTGTCCATGCACATAAATATCATTAGTGCAATATGCATAACTTAAAAGATAAGACAATACATACCCAATCAAATACAGGCATACACGCGGGTAATTGCTCTGATCCATATGCTGAGTAAGCAAATCAAGTCTATCAATTTCCATTAGTAAATCACAGGCCTGGATCTCTGCTGAGTGCTGCATATCAAATGTAACTACATCACGCACCAGTGGCAGTAATGTGTCCATGTTTTCTATGTTCCATTCCTCAGCTATTTCACCTTCCAACTGTCTTTAATCACAATAATATATTAATGCTTAAGATATTATTAAATAACATTATAAATTAAAATTGGAATTCTAGGATTAGTAAAATCAATCATACCTAACATATTCATGCCCCCATTCTCCAACATTTGACATGGTCCCCAAAAGGCAATATTTCAAACATTCTCTTTTTTCCGCCGCCTCCTAAAATTATTCAAACTGTTATTGATAAAAATATTAAAAAATAAATAATTTGGAAAATGCACAAATATAGGTTATACCGTTTATCCACCCTAAGAAATCCACCCTAGACGGGGTGGATAATCGGAATTCACTTTTTGATTATTGTTCTGCCTTTCCTCTCCAAGTACAGTTCAACAGAAAATATATTCATTCTTTAACATATTATTGATTAATTTTTAATAACCACAAACTTAAACAAAAATCATATTACATATTGCATTTAAACCAAATTAAGCTTCTTCATTTAAATAATGATTTCTTATTTTAAACGCGATAAAATCCGTAAATGTAGTTTTAATCAATTCTTTGTTTTAAATAATAATAAGTAATTTATAAATTCTGCAATATGTCCAGGAAATTACCAAACTTAATTTCATTATGGAGTAGATGTAATTGTATATCCCACATAAATTTGTATTAATTGCAGTAAAGTATTTCTTTCATATTAGATATCTCTAAAATGACGTAAATTATGTTACATCCATAGACTTACTATGGAGTAGTCACATCAAATTATATGTAATTGAATAATTAAAGATATTTCAGTTTTGACCTTTAAATAAGAAGTACGCTATGGAGTAGTCACATCAAATTATATGTAATTGAATAATTAAAGATATTTCAGTTTTGACCTTTAAATAAGAAGTACGCATTTTTTAATAAGTATGCTAATGTCTACTAAGTAATCTTGGGCCAGTTTCTATCGGGTTTTTATAAACGACTCTACACAGCCGAGAGGGAAAACTGGAAGATAAATAATATACAAATTACAATTCGCAATAAATGCACATATTTACAAAATATAAAATTTTGTAAACATGTGCATTTATTATTTCATCCATACATGCTTTATGAAATACCCTCTGAAACTCCTGATGCATTCTCTAAATTGAATGTGTAAAGGCATCTCCAGAGCCTTGGTTTATTTCTCTTTATCACCTCTCATAACACCCACAGGTTGTCATGGAGTATTGGGTATGCCTACTCCTCACTGCTACATAATATAGTTTAAAAAATTGGCAATAGTGGTCAACCTACCTTGAAGACATTGTGTTATATTACCTTTGATATAATCTCATTTTTATTTATAAAAAAATAATTATTTTGCTGCTTGAATTTTTATCATTATACATAATTTTTTATACTTACAGCAGAACCACTAACTCCCATTGCAAGAACCGAGACGACGTCGGCACAAAATTTCTTTGTCTTTTCATCATGAATCTTTTCATAAACTTGTTTGAGTGATGGATAATGCTCTCTTAAAAATTTTAAGGGTTTTGGTACTGATGTCATAGACGTAGTTGACGTTCTTATTAAATTACTTAACATTTGTAAAGCTGGAAAATATAGATCAACGTCGGCACCCTACAAAAATAAGGGTTAATTTGACTGTGTACTTATTAATAAAATATGAAAACAAAATAGATATACGTACCACAAGTTTTTCAACGAGCATGTTAAGCTCTTCTTGAAGTCTTTTATCTTCTTCAGACTGAAAATTAAAATTAATATTATGGTTTATTTTTAAGATTTATATTATGATCATTGTAATTTTATAAGTAAAAAAAACTTTACTAAGTCATCATTAGGTGCCGGCACAGGCTCCGCCTTTTCCTTTTTAGGATCCTCTGTTTTATTTTTTACAGTCATTTTGAAATGTTTTAAATCCTTTTAATTCAAAATTTGAAACTAGCTGGATGATCAAGTATTAAAGATACACCTTGAAATTACAATGGATGAATTTAATAAATTTGACAAGTCACTACATCCTAACAGAGTAAAAATTAAATGAACCTCATAGATAAAAAATATAACATTCACCATAAAATAATATATTAAAAAATACGGCTATCAAAATTCAAAATACCAACAAATAATCAAACAGTAAATACCTATCAATTATGTATATATTATGTAGTATATTTTAAGTTTGAGTTTATTTGTGTATAAACCATAGACTTAGAATATAATATACTGGTGGTCTACATAGTACATATGCCATCTTTAATATGCTATAAGCCAAAACGGACTACCTGAAATACAAAAAAACATGCATCGTTTCAAATTACCATAACAAATAGTTGATCCATGGTCGGCATTATTTATGTATTATTCAGCAATTTATTAGCGTTTTACAAAAGCAGCACTGTTTAAGCAGTTAGTTATTTCGTTTAAACCTAAACAGTCATTGATCGCCTGAGAGAGATAATTGTAAATGTATTATACGATTTTTGTCTATATAAAAAAATAAAATAACAACCTTTACAAATTTACAAATTTATATCAATAAGCAATAATATTATGTTTGTCATCCGTCCTCAAGTAAAAGGTAAGTAGATTTTATTCATATTTTGAGTCTGAATTTTGTCAAAACTTTTAATTTTATTTTTTAAGATTTTATTTACCTAAGACAAAGATAGGTAGGTACCTAACGAAAAGATCACGCTTCACAATTTTTAAACCAGCTAATAAAGTAGACTTTTTGTAAGTTTTACTTTACTTATTAAATTTTTTTACTTAGCGTAAAATATATTTTCATTCAATTGTTCTTGTTTCTATGGTAAACGTGTGTTAATGTCATAAGATTTACACTAAATAAAATGTAAATGGTAAAAGTAAATTAATGTGTGTGTGTTTTTTTATCTTTGCTAGTGGACTCGTACAGTTGTACTTTTGCCAAAAAGGTCTTCTAAAATAATTTGTCTAAAAAGTTATTCGCAATACTAGATTCATGTTCTAGTTATCGGAGAAGCCGACATAAACAATAAAATTGCTTGAGTTGTCAGGTCGTGAAGTAAAAAAAAAAACCTGAATTTTAAGTCACGACCATAGATAACATCATAGTGTCGTCCAAACATCATAGTCATTTTATTTTAGTCAAACTATTGTATACCGCCGTTTTTACCCGTGGTTATTTCCGTATACGTAGTGTGGACCATTTAATTTTAATTTTTATGCAACGTGACAAGATCACAAGACCCTGCCAGATAGCTCCCGAATGACTAATAACCGTTCGAAAGCGCTCCAAGCACGTCTTACCCGCGCCACACTGCATATGCCTAAGTCGTGGCCTGTGTCACCTCCGATGAGATTTTGGATAATATTGACGGCAGTTTGCGCCAACTGACTGAACTGACAAAACACTTGGAGCTCACATAACCCATAGAGTACTTTTTATATACCTGGAAACATCAACATCCAAGCACTTGTTTCATCGTTCCAATGCACAAACACACACAACACCCTTCGTAACAAAATCCACTTCAAACAATCATTTAAATATACAATAATATAGGAACGGCAATCCGCTGGCCTAGTTTTCTCTGTGAGGACGTTATCATCTCTATGATTTTTTTTTTAAATATAAGTGTAATTTTGTGATCTCTTTACATTTATATAGCTCTTCATAACGATTCTCAATGTACATTAATTATATGATTTATCATATAATTATAAAAAATATATACTTCTAATTCCTAATCAAAAAGTGCATTATGACACATTAAAGTACTATGTATAAAGATTAATAATTATTTTTTTTCCCAGAAACTAGACTCTGAACTAACCGTGAGTTTGCACTGATGAAACATTCACAGAAATAAATTAATGTTTGACGCCTATTTTTTTATAATGTCTCAAATCTCGTTTGCATGGTCAACGAATATGTTGCAGTGAAATACGTTTGACACTTTATCGCACAAAACATTTTTTAAAGTTACAAGAAATGTTTTAAAGTTACAAAAAAACCGAGAATTCGGAAATTTTTAAATAATAGAGCGATTCATGGTGCCTCTAGTTTGTTACTGAGCGAGTTGCTCATTCAAGATGTGCAAGGTAACATAAAGTTTCTCAGAATTTCACATAAGGATTTTGAAATATTATTTACGAAAGTGCAGCTTCAAAAAAAAGAAGCACCAATCCTAAAAAAATGACACAAACTTCCATAGAACTATATTACTAGCTTATAGAACAGACACCCAGAACCAAAAATTTGCTTCATTTTGGTAAGAGTTAGAACTAAACGTCTAACCAACCTATTAAAACACGTAGCCCTAGCTTGCATCAGGGATTAGTTTTCTCGCAACCAAAACGTCATAAGCGCCAGAAATTTTATGGTGCTTACGCGTTTCGTTCAACGTAGTGTACAACAAGTCGCTCCTATAGATTTTAAATTTTGCCCGATTTTCGTGAGCATTGTAACAATGCGAAAAATTTAAAATCAAAGAGTTTTAAACGTTTTAACGTCTACTTACCGATGAAATGATAAACCATCACTTTTTTGATGTTTTGTAGTGCTTACTGCAGTTTTTAAGAACACGACCAGGTATTTTGAAGTTGTTATTTAAGCGAAGCGAACACGACTCGTCTGTCGTTGGACCATAGAGTAGAGTAATATATACAGAAAGGACATTGGACACTCACTAAACAGTTGCGGTACAGTGTACCGCAACATCATGCAAGGCGTTGTCTTCTCTATACGTAGTGGTAATACCTCAATGCAAACTTCAGGCAATCTATTCTATATTTTTATAGCTAAAGATCAATTAGCGGTTACTCTGCAGTACTTAGCTTCGGGAGATTTATATTCATCCCTTGTTTTTTTATATAGGATATCAAAATCACAATAAGTGAATGCATACCTGAAGTTTGTAAAGCAAATGTATCGTTATAAAGCGTTGCATTGACTACATAGCGATATGATTCAAAACGTTACTGGTTGGATGTATTTCGGTGCAAACGTAGAGTTTACTTATGGAAGTAATTTTATACCTAAACAAATCTTTCAACCCATTTTGATGTCGACACATATTGCAACGAGTATTATAATATATTCGTTTTGCTGATGTGTCGAAATTTTTTGGTTTTAAAAAATTGTTGAAAAATATGTAAAGTTCTGTGAAAAGTCGAACATGTTTTATTTCAACATATTGTTTGACTTTGATTAAAACTACTTTTACGGATTTTATCACGTTTTATTCATTTTATTTTTAATACCCGACGTTTCGGGTGCTTTCCAGCACCCATGGTCACGGGCATATATTACTCTACTCTATGGTCACGGGGCCGTTGCCGTGTAGTGGCGATTAAGAATATCTATATATATATATATATATATAAATATATAATGGGGTAGTAACCCCATATCTTCCCGTGGGTGTCGTAAAAGCCGATAGAGGGAAACAGGCAGGAGATGGGCAGCAGCATCTTCCTGATAACAGCAACTGTACGACAAAAAAAACTGCGGTTGCCAACCCGCTCGCCAAGCGTGGCATCTATGGCAATATACCCACCATGAACAATTACACAAATAGACGGCCCCCAGTCCCCGGCGGCCCCGCGGTTACGGTGTCGACCATGGCAAAGGCGGGGCAGGGGGTGCTAAGAATCTCCGGTGGAGGTTCGGTTGCCACCTACGACGACTCGACCTGGCAAAATTTAACGCAAGCACCATGAGGACTGACGAGAAGATCCTGGAGCTGGAAGAAGAAATAGACAAGTTGCGCTGGAATATTATAGGATTATCCGAGGTCCGAAGAGAGGGGGAAGACACGGTGATTCTCGAACCGGCAACTTGTTCTATCACCGGGAGGGCGACCATCTGTCCCAAGGAGGTGTCGGATTTATCGTCCACAAGTCTCTCGTCAACAACGTTGTAAAGATTGGGAGTGTGTCGACGAGGGTCGCGTACCTGATACTCAGAATCACCAAACGGTATTCGCTGAAGGTCATACAGGTTTACGCGCTAACCTCGGCACATCCAGATGAGGAGGTGGAGGAAATGTATGAGGATATTTCCAAAGCCATGCATTCCTACAAAACCCACTACACGGTGTTGATGGGAGACTTCAACGCAAAACTAGGCACAAGAGAAAGCGGTGAGCTGAAGTTAGGGAAATTTGGAGTAGGGCAACGGAACCGAAGGGGCCAGTAGCTGGCCGACTTTATGGAGAAAGAGGGACTCTTTATGATGAACTCTTTCTTCCAGAAGCGGCCCCACAGGAAGTGGACCTGGTCAAGCCCCGACGGTTCGACAAAAAATGAGATTGACTTCATTATGACGACCAGACGCCAACTGCTCAGTGATATCTCAGTGATCGCAAGGGTGAAAACTGGCAGCGACCACCGAATGGTTACAGGGACACTGAACCTAAACGTTAAGTTGGAGAGGTCTCGTCTAATGAAGTCAACGCTCTGTCCCCCTCGTGCTCTAATCCAGAATCCCGAAAACTTTCAGCTCGAGTTACGTAACCGCTTTCAGTGCCTACAAGATTGCAATGCCGTGGACTATATGAATGACAAGCTCGTGGAAACTGTCCATGCGGTCGGAGCTAAGTTCTGCAAGACCCGCCGCAGAAGAACACAAAAACTCTCCGATCACACTCTTAATCTCATGGCTGTTAGACGGGAGATGAGGCTGCAATCGTCAACAGATTTGACAGCATACAGGCAACTGAACAGACAGATCTCCAAATGCATGCGGCGAGACTTACACAACTTTAATACTGCTCGTATTAAAGAAGCGATTGAGTGGAACCAGGGCTCCAAAGTCTTTGCCAGAGATCTGTCTGCCACTAAGAGCCAACTGTCAAAGCTGAAGACTGAGTGTGGCAGCATCGTTTCCGGGACACCTGAGATTTTGAGTGAGATTGATAGGTTCTATGGGCAGCTGTACACATCATCGTTGGAGCCACACGCAAGTGTGAGTAACGATCCAAGAGCAAGTCTTACCCGACACTATTCCGATGATATCCCGGACGTCAGTCTAAGCGAGATTAGAATGGCTCTCCAGCACCTTAAAAACGGCAGGGCCCCAGGCGAGGATGGAATTACAGCGGAGCTTCTGAAAGCGGGTGGAAAACCGGTACTTGAAGTCCTTCAGAAGCTCTTCAATTCCGTCCTCCGTGGTGGCACTACTCCAGAGGCGTGGAGCAGAAGTGCGGTGGTCTTGTTCTTTAAGAAAGGCGACAACGCTCTCTTGAAGAACTACAGACCGATTTCCCTTCTGAGCCGCGTCTACGTGTTGTTTTCGAGAGTCATTACGAATCGTCTCGCACGCAGACTCGACGACTTCCAGCCTCCCGAACAAGCCGGTTTCCGAAAAGGCTTTAGTACCATAGACCACATACATACCCTGCGGCAGATTGTACAGAAGACTGAAGAGTACAATCTGCCACTTTGCCTGGCGTATGTGGACTATGAGAAAGCCTTTGATTCCTTCGAAATTTGGGCGGTGCTACAGTCCCTTCAGCGGTGCCAAGTTGACTGTCGGTATATCGAAGTGCTGAAGTGTTTGTACAGTAGGGCTACGATGGCTATCAGAGTACAGAACCAGAGCCCGAAACCTATACAACTGCAGAGAGGTGTAAGACAGGGTAACGTTATTTCCCCGAAACTCTTCACCGCTGCATTGGAAGACGTTTTCAAGGTACTGGATTGGAAAGGATACGGTATTAACATCAATGGCGAGTACATCACTCACCTTCGATTTGCCGACGATATAGTCCTTATGGCAGAATCGCTGTAGGACCTTAGCACTATGCTCAATGACCTCAATGGTGTCTCTCAACGGATAGGTCTTAAGATGAACATGGACAAAACAAAGATCATGTTTAATGTCCATGTCACACCTATGCCGGTAGTTGTTGGGAGCACTATGCTCGAAGTTGTTGACGAGTACGTTTACCTGGGACAAATAGTCCGACTAGGTAAGTCCAACTTCGACCGAGAGGTCAATCGACGGATTCAACTCGGCTGGGCAGCGTTCGGGAAATTACGACATATCTTCTCGTCAGGTATACCTCAATCTCTAAAAACTAGATTGTACAACCAGTGCGTGTTGCCAGTGATGACTTACGGATCTGAGACGTGGTCCTTCACAGCTGGCCGTATGAGGACGCTCAAGGTCGCTCAGCGAGCTATGGAGAGGGCTATGCTCGGAGTTTCTCTGCGTGATAGACTCAGAAATGAGGATATCCGCAGTAAAACCAGAGTGACCGACATAGCCCAACGGATTAGTAAGCTGAAGTGGCAATGGGCCGGCCATATAGCTCGAAGAACCGATAACCGATGGAGAAGAAAGGTTCTCGAGTGGCAGCCTCGTACCGGTAGGCTAGTGTAGGGTGACCCTCCACTAGATGGAGTGACGACCTGGTAAGATATGCAGGAAGTCGATGGATGCAGGTGGCTCAGGACCGTGCTTTGTGGCATTACTTGGGGGAGGCCTATGTTCAGCAGTGCACTTGTGAAGGGCTTTAATGATATGATGATGATGATGATATGGTCACGGGGGACTGAGGCTGAGGTGACTGACGTCCCGATGTCAAAGTTAACCCGGAGTACCTTCAGCTTTTTAATTATTGTCTTTGGTCCGATCCACGCAGAATGAACTAACTGTGTTTTGAAGTCTTGCAGTGGTATCCTTGGGTTTAGTTTTAATTTTATTAAATTATAGGATCCCAAGCAGTTGGTAGTACCCAGCCTCCTTCTCTATTGAAATTAGGATGTTTTTAATTTCAATAGCCTCACGTATCATCCTTGGTAGAGATGTTATCTCGCGAGTATTTGTGGTCTATCAAATCTGATGAAATGGTTGGGGTTTGGGGCCATCTAGGATATGATCGCAAACTGCAGACTTCCCGGAGCGTTGATGCCTCACGTCAGCTATGTGTTCTTTTACGCGGGTTCTAATTGATCTTTTTGTTTGCCCTATATATGAGAGACTCCTGCATCTTGTAGAGGAATATGACACTTGACGGATGGTAAGAACTGACTAATCTTCTTCGGCGGCTTGTAGAATGTTCTAATAGAAGCTCGCTTCAAGATGTAGCCAATCTTGTCTGTGACACCTCTGACATATGGTAGTACAGCAGGCACACGCTCGACTGTGGCCGGCTTCACTCGGTCACTGTGACGGAGGCGCGGGACCCGAAGCTTGTTGTCGTGCAGAACCTGCTTGACGTGCTGAAGCTCGGCGGCCAGGTGTTTGCTCTCACAGATCCCTCGTGCTCTCTGTAACAAAGATTTGCCCACGATAGCTAACTGTGAAGGATGATGGTGAGATTCACCATTTAAGTATCGGTTTGTATTGGTCTTTTTTCTATACACAATATGACCTATGTTGTTGTTAGGATTTCGGATGACTAACACATCTAGGAAAGCTAAGGACTTATTTGCCTCTAAATCCATAGTAAATTGAATTTTAGAGTTTATGGAATTAAGATGTTCTAAAAATGTAGTTACTAAGAACATCTAATCCTTGGTAGGATTAGATGTTCTTTCGCGAGAATTTGTGGTCTATCAAATCTGATGTAATGGTTGGGGCCGCCTAGGATATGCTCACAAACTGCAGACTTCTCGGAACGTTGATACTTCAGCTATATGTCTTTTTACGTGGGTTTTAATAGATCTTTTTGTTTGTCCTATGTATGATAGACCACATTCACAATCAAGCTTGTACACTCCTGCATCCTGTAGAGGAATGTGACACTTGACAGATGGTAAGAACTGACTTATCTTCTTCGGCGGCTTGTAGAATGTTCTAATAGAAGCTCGCTTCAAGATGTAGCCAATCTTGTCTGTGACACCTCTGACATATGGTAGTTACAGCAGGCACACGCTCGACTGTGGCCGGCTTCACTCGGTCACTGTGACGTAGGCGCGAGACCCGAAGCTTGTTGTCGTGCAGAACCTACTTGACGTGCTGAAGCTAGGCGACCAGGTGTTTGCTGTCACAGATCCCTCGTGCTCTCTGTAACAAAGATTTGCCCACAGTAGCTAACTGTGAAGGATGGTGGAGAGATTCAACGTTTAAATATCGGTTTGTATGTGTCTTTTTTCTTAACACAGTGTGACCTAAGGTGTTGTTAGGATTTCGGATGACTAACACATATAGGAAAGCTAAGGAATTATTTGCCTCTAACTCCATAGTAAATTGAATGAAAAAGTTTATACGAATTAAGATGTTCTGAAAATGCAGTTACTTTGTCTGATGGTAAAATTGTGAAAGTATCGTCTACGTACCGCTTGTAGAACCTTGGGGTAACAGGTGCAGTAAGGAGGGCTTTCTCCTCAAAGTCTTCCATGAATATATCGGCGACATTGGGAGATACAGGTGAGCCCATCGCAACACCATCTACTTGCTTGTAAAACTCTTCCTTCCACAATAGATAGCCAGATGTAAGGCAATGTCTTAGTAGTACTGCATATTCTGGTGGCACGTTATTTTCATCTAGTTTCCTAGTTATAATTGAGATGTAGTCTTCAACAGGTATGCATGTAAATAGAGACTGAACATCAAAACTGACCATGGTTTCATTGTCAGCAAGTCGTAGGTCTTTTATCTCACTGACAATATGGTATGAATCCTTAGTATATGCTCTGGTGTGTCTTCTGAGTGGTGATATTTTGGCTAAGTGTTGAGCCAATATGTAAGTTGGCGAATCGATTTGACTCACTATTGGACGTAATGGAGCGTTAGGTTTGTGTATTTTTGGTAACCCATACAACTTGGGAGGTTTTGCACACGAAGGTATCATCGAATTGACGTCTAGATTCAATTTCTCGGAGTATTTCTTAATTAGATCGCTAGTTGTTTTAAGCGTATTAGTTGTATGGTCTGTTTTGAACTTACGGTATGTACTTTCATCCGACGAAAGTTGTTGTATTTTAAAATTGTAATCCGAAGTATCCATTACAACCGTAGCATTCTCCGCGTCAGTCACCTCAGTCCCCCGTGACCATGGTGCTTTATTAAAAATAAAATAAATAAAACGCGATAAAATCCAATAAAAGTAGTTTTAATCAATGTATAGTGTTCGCGTAAATATAAGAAATCATTATATTGTTTGACATTGAAAACGCAATACGATACATTGTCAAAAACTGAATTTTAAACATGTTTTTATGTTATGTTATGTCTTATTTAATTTTTCACTAGTGCAAACTCACGGTCTGCACGATAGACTTAAAACGAGAACTAGAGTAACTGACATAGCCCAACGGATTAGTAAGCTAAAGTGGCAATGATCTGGCCATATAGCTCGAAGAACCACTAGATGGAGTGACGACCTGGTAAGACATCCAGCAAGTCGATGGATGCAGGCTGCTCAGGACCGTCCTTTGTAGCATTTCTTGATGGAATAACTTGACTTGTTGAGGTTTTATAACTGAAAGGTTTCGAAATGGTTTCAAAACAGCATGAATTTTTTCAACACCATGCTTGTTCAATTACAACAAATATGGATTTGAAATGTATGGCTTTAAACCAACATTATGAAAATTTTTGTTTCCTTTATGATTTATAAAAGTTAAAAAATATTCCAAACCATCTAATATTAAAATAACTGTTAAGATTTACACACAGCCCCGCGAGTGGCTGAAAGAAGTGACTTTCAACTTTACGAATTATATGAAGAATTACAATTAATGATCCCTAATTTACCTAACTTCGCAACAGATGTGAAACAGCTTCTCCAATACGTTACAGAAAATAATTTAAAAACATATACCCAAACATTTACATCGTCATTTAACAATACCGATCAGAACAGCCTCCGCTGAAGGAAGTTTCTTAAAATTATAACTCATTAAAAATTATCCCATTAATGCAATGTCACAGAAAAGACTTTCAGTGTTAAAAGTTTTATCTATCGAGGCAGATATAGCATCCAAGCTATATTATGAGCAATTCAACAGGATAAAAGGCACAATATCTATTTCTTCATTTTTCTTTGAAATTGGTTGGTGTTGGTACTTAATGATTTTGCATGAATAAAAATTTCATAACGTCAAGCGTTTTGTTTTTCATTTTATATAATCCGTCTTCTTGCGCGGGCAGAGGGCCTCGCAAATGTATCTTGCCTACATAAAATTTAGGTCTTGCGCCGCCACTGAGGCCCAGTGGAGAAGACTCCGCAACTCTCTTCGCAAATATTAAAATATTAATGATCTGTTCAGATGACAATACAGTTCTTAAACGATTTCAGACAAGTGCTAGGGCTAGTTAGGATCAAATCCAATTTAAAAGAGAAGCTATGGTTGAGGGTACAAATCTTAAGATTCAGCGCCTCCAAAACAAGCGTGGCACTTCACTGCTAAAAGGAACCCACTAAGGCTGGCTCCAACTTGCCGGAATGCATCTTTGAAATACACCGGCTGAGTTCAGTTTTTAGGGGTTGAAATTTCCATTCCCTCGCCTACACATCACAAACCCAATATACATAAGTTGCTTTTTACTAGTTAAAAGTCCACATGTTGCACCCTATTTTTTCCAGACGGTAAAAAAGGTGATCCAGTAGGTATATTACTTAAAGACAATACTTTCTATATATCTATGTATAATATAGTTTATAATTAAAATTATTTATAATTATAATAATTATAATTATATTTTTTATAGTTCATAAATACAGAACATCAAAAAGAAAGTTAAAGAATATGTAAAAAATTGTAGAACATTCCACTGTGGCATTGTTTTGTGTAGGTTTTATTCATACCCTAGAAATCCAATTACTTTTATAAAACACAACCAAACACAACTTTTCAATTATGACATAAATGACATTTAGGGTTGCCGTTCTATAAATTTTAAAGTCCCTAGACTAACAGAAGAAATCCGCCAGAAACAGGATTTTTCTTTTTCTTAAAATCCGCTAGATGTCCCTAGGTACATTTTCGTGGTACCGTTAACTAAACTAACTGTCTAACTGAAAAATCTTGCCAAATGGTATACAATATAAATATATATATATATATATATATATATATATATATATATATATATATATATATATATATATATATATATATATATATATATATATATATATATATATATATATATATAAATATATATATACATACAATGAATACCGAAAATCTAAATCTATAAATTCAGAAAACCTTAAAAAGAGCGGACTCTATTTCATATAAATTACTTATATATAGTGTAGGTTAATGACATAACAACCAAAACAAAAACTATTCATGTACAAAATAAAAAATATTGTAAAAAAATAAATCTCTTTAAACCACGTTTAAACATTAGTCATCTTATTAAAAATAAAACAATTAGCTCAGTATGTTCTTGTACCTAAATTTCAAAATTAATAGCGAAGTATGGATCCAGATCTTCAAAAAGAACTTCAGCGGAAGCTGAAGCTTCGCCAATGTCTCCAGTTCCCATCTTTGGTTTATCTTTACCGACTTGGTTGACAAGATCTTCGGGAATATCATACGTTGCGCAATTCTTTTTTAATCCTTAACTGATTTTTAATTAGACGAATGGAATTTAAAGGTTTTTCTGATTGCTTGTTTTACAGTTTGCTTTTAACTACATTCATGGCACCAAATACGCGTTCAAATTCTGCATTTGAGTGCGGTAGTGATAATATTACTATTGCAAAATTACATAAATCTTCGAATATGTTTACTCCTGCTGCATTTTTGTATGTCGAAACCTTAGAACATGGTCTCAGGTCGAAACAGAGAAAGTGAATTAACGACATTGAATTGTTAGTTTATGTTCGGGAATTCCCGTGAAATTATATATAGAATGCTACCAACGGTAGATTACAAAATTGGACATATGATAAATTACTTATTTGAAATGAATTACTTCATAAAAGAAAGTCGCCATCTCAAAAGTCCAAATGTCGCTAGAAGTCGCTAAATAATTATTTCTCGCTAAAACGATTTTTTTATCCGCTAAACATTGTTAAAATCCGCTAGATCTAGCGAGAAAGTCGCTAAAACGGCAACACTGATGACATTGGGTGCGTTTGGCAGAAAAAAGCGCTAGCAAGCGCTTGTAAGCAAAATGGCGATCGTAAGCGGTAAGCGCTGTCAAATCGTAAGTGGCTATTTTCCTCCAGGACACGATGTTAGTTTTAACCGGGGAACCTAACCTAATTTAAATATATGTTTGTAAAGTACTCATATTAAAAACTTACCAATCATGAATTTTTAATAACATGCATATGTTTATTCATGTCATTATATTACTTAAAACTAATATTGCACAAAATAACTTATAAACTCTACTTCAAAACAAACAAATTAAATAAGCAAAATGGCGGATTGTGTCAGCGCTACTGAAGTAGCAATCGTGTCCTGGCCGAAAACTATTTCAGCGCTTATAAGCGCTTGCTAGCACTTTTTCTGCCAAACGCACCCAATGTGTAATAAATGACCACAGAGTACATGTCCTGACCACAGAGTACATTGGGTGCGTTTGGCAGAAAAAAGCGCTGGCAAGCGCTTGTAAGCAAAATGGCGATCGTAAGCGGTAAGCGCTGTCAAATCGTAAGTAGCTATTTTCCTCCAGGACAAGATGTTAGTTTTAACGGGGGAATCTAACCTAATTTAAATATATGTTTGTAAAGTATTCATATTAAAAACTTACCAATTATGAATTTTTAATAGCATGTATATGTTTATTCATGTCATTATATTACTTAAAACTAATATTGCACAAAACAACTTATAAACTCTACTTCAAAACAAACAAATGAAATAAGCAAAATGGCGGATTGTGTCAGCGCTACTGTAGTAGCAATCGTGTCCTGGCCGAAAACTATTTTAGCGCTTATAAGCGCTTGCTAGCGCTTTTTTCTGCCAAACGCACCCATTATATATACCTGGAATAGAGTTGCTAGTCGATTCCGTGGTACAAAGACATCTATAGTGGAGTTGTTGAACTAAACGGACGATATATCTATCTATAAATATATTCTATATATAGTACTGCCCCATCCCTGGTGTACTGATTATTTTTAATTAATTTTACAAGATCACATAATTCTGCAACTAACTAGTTTTGTGCATATAGGCACAAAACTAGTTAGTTGCAGAATTATGTAATCAAAGGTAAATAATAAAAAGAAAACTCAATTTAAAAATAATAATCATCTTTATTCAGGTAATTTACACCCATAACCAATAAACAAAATTAAGAATTAAGCAATCTACACAATTTCAGAAATAAATAAATAAATGTCGATCAATCAATATATTTCATCAAAGTAACAATTTTAAATTAAGAAATCCAACAGTAATTATAAGTAGGCAGTAATGACAGTATACAAAGTAAATTAATCGAAATAAAATAACATAAAATTTAGTTTATTTACCTAAGATCTTGGTATTTAAAATAATAAAGCAACTTATCTACTACACAAAAGTTATAAGAAAAATAAAATAAGATGCACAAATTACAAAAAAATAGTACAATGGACAAAAAGTTGACAATTTTTATAAAAAAAAAAACTTAAATATCCAATATCTTGAAAACGGTTAGGTTTGATGTATGGCGTTTCATAGTCGTAATAGTCGTGATGCAAATTACAACCCCCTAAAGGATCTAAGTCGACTTAACCAATATAATTTATATTGAAATATATATACAGGGTTACCCTGTATATATATTTTAATATTTATCTACTATGTTCCACTTGGCACTAACATTTGATGTTCCCTGGTCACATACAGTAGCAAGATTTTAAAGCCAGACCCCTTCAATTTTCTATATTTATATATATATATATATATATATATATATATATATATATATATATATATATATATATATATATAATAATAATAATAATAATAAACTTTATTTGACATAAAATATTACAATAAATATTTCAGTGAATCCATAGGCTCCTAAACTAGTGTAAAACTGTGTTTCAGGAGCCAGTGGCTTCTCCCATAAAATTGCATTATTAATTTATGCCATAAGATAAGGTACATTATAAGTTATTCAGCAGAACTACTTAAATCAAGAAAACAAAAATTAGTAAAGAACGGGCTACTCACTAGCGCATATCTGTTATGTATGTAGTTGTATTAATGTGTGCGTGTGTGTGTGTGTGTGTGTGTGTGTGTGTGTGTGTGTGTGTGTGTGTGTGTGTGTGTGTTTGTGTCAGTAATAAAAACCAGTTAACATGTTTTCTACATCGTCATAATCAAGGTTTTTAAGCCATAAAAAAATATACTTCTTAATAACATTATTATTGCACTTTTTTACATTATACTCCTTATTCAGTCTGTTATAAAGGTGTGGAACAATAAAATCAAACTGCTTCTGGGCGAATCTTGTTTTTACTTTGGGAATAGGACAACGGTCAAGCCTCGAAGATGATTTAGGCAAGTAAGGAACATTTTTTTTGTGATAAAGTCGTAGACTTTCGTAAATAAATAATTTTCTAATACTAAGAACATTGGCTTTGTCATAGACAGCTGTTGTAGGATGTCTGAAGGGTAAGGAGAATAACACTTTCAGTACTGCACGTTGTGCACGTTCTGCAGTGATCAAGTAGGATTTTGCTGCAGTGCCCCAAGCACAGATACAATACCTAATAATGCATTCACCAAGGGCTTTATAGGTTTGTAATGCTAATTTGTTGTCAACAACTGTTCTTAGAGATTTAAAAACATAGATGAGTTTTCTCAATCTTGTAGACAATGACATTATATGCATTTTCCAATTTATTTTATCATCAATTTCAACCCCAAGGTACTTTATTGAATCTACACGCAACAAAAAGGAACAGTTACACTGGTCAGGTCGACTACTACGATTGCATGGATATATATGAATTTTAATTCTAACGTCGGCATCAGGTCCTCCTGATGTTGTCTTACTATAGCACATGAACTTCGTTTTGTTGATATTAAGGGATAAAAGATTATTTTCTAGCCATTGCGTCACTATAGAGAGACAATATAATATATATATATATATATATATATATATATATATATATATATATATATATATATGTATATTTCTTTTAATCACTAAGGCTAATTTAGCTTTTTTTGTACTGCAAGCACAAAATGAATATGATATCGGCTGTTTATAGTTTTTAGAACACCTCTATTCTAAGTTTAGTCCTCACTACATCACCATTGTCAACTAAACCAGTAATTGAAATAATACTAGTTTTTACGGATTTTATCGCGTATATTTAACTATAAATACCCGACCTTTCGAGCGCTTTACAGCACCGGAACGTCGGGTGTTTATAGTTAAATATACGCGATAAAATCCGTAAAAACTAGTATTATTTCAATGTGTAGAGTTCGCGTAAATATAAGAAATCATTATGTAAACCAGTAATCCTGTCATTTTTCCTGTCGTAACCAATATGTGGTGTTAAGGCCATTTCATCAAAAACCAGTGTACACAATTTATCATTGGCTTTCATTTTAGATAGATGCTTGCTTCTTAAGCTCGTAAAATATGTTTTCATTTATACCAGGCTTAATATTGGCCTTAGATACCATCCTGCTTAAGGTTAAAGGTGATGGCAGAACAAATATCTTTTGCAGCATCCTGTAGGCTCTTGGCCCATGTTAAAAAATGTAATGCCATCACTTTTTCATCAGGTGTGAATTGTCTGTCACTTTTATGTTTACCACATTCTCGAAATTGTAGCATCGTAAAAACTGTTGCCATTGAGGTAAAACTTTTAAATGCTTAATGATTTCTTAAATTTACGCGAACACTACACATTGAATAAAACTAAATTTACGGATTCTATCGCGTTTATTTAACTGATTTTACTTATTTTTAATTCCCGACGTTTCAGTTCACGACGTTACAGTCCACCTCGTGACCATGTGTGCGGTAATGCACCCGAAACGTCGGGAATTAAAAATAAGTAAAATCAGTTAAATAAACGCGATAGAATTCGTAAATTTAGTTTTATTCCACTTTTAAATGCTTTCAAGAAAGTAGTATTTTCTAATAGATTCATTTTATTCTTCAGTCTTTTTGTTCTTTCTTCATACTTTCTTATTTCTCATTTGCTATATTCAAGCTTTTAAGTTTCTTTATTAACATTGTAATTCTTGCACTAATTTGAGTCCTTTTGGGCTTAGTCACCTTCAAGCCTGAAATTAAAATGACAAAACATTATATTTATATAGACCAAGAAAGTTTGTACTATAGTTTAGTAAAAATAAATTCTATTGTAGCAAGTTGATTGCATTTTGGATCATAATTTGGAACATAGTAGATAAATATTGAAATATACAATATGATAGGGTTACAGGTTAAGTCGACTTAGATCATTTAGGGGGTTGTAGTTTGCATCATTACCGACTTTTTCGACTATGAAACACCATACACGAAACTTAACCGTTTTTAAGATATTGTATATTTTAGTAATGCAATAGTGGAGTACTTGTGCAGGCGAAACATGATAAAATATAATGGCAAAAGTGATAAAATATGTTTACTTATTAAAGTTAACATTTTGGTGTTTTATTTGGTACAAGAGCGAGCAAAGCAAGCTCGGGACTTGGGGCACACCAACTCAGATAGGTTTGGTTAGAAAGATTTGTGGTTATTTTTTCATAAACCACCCAGAAATAACGGGGGCTCCATCAACTAAACTTTGGTATTGCTTCGGTGAAGAGGGGTCACGCCCCCTCCCCGACTACCTATTAAGGTGATTTTTCTTATAAATTATTTTATAAAATTTTGATCTTTAACATTTAATATAAAAATACCATGCATCTCATGGTGGGGCCACAGGTGGGGGGCGAATCTATCCCTCTCCACCCGCCCAAAACCCCTATTAAAGCACCTTGATATTAAAGCTTTACCAGAACCAGCACAAAACCCAGTGGGACTTTTTTTAAATAAAATTAATTTACAATATATTATCCTCAATTCAATTTATACAATAAAATCAATTTTAACTTACTTGATGTTTGAGAAGTAGTTGTCTCTTGCACATAACTTGATGTTGAAGCAATTTCTTGTGTATAACGTGTTTTAAGAGTATTATTTTTATTTGTAACTTTAGCTAAGAGTGATATCTTAGCAACAGCACCTGTAAAATCAATATATACAATGAATGATTATATTGTACTTGAAATATATTGACAACTTAACAATAGTACAAAGAGAAATGTGAACTGACGGCTCTAATAAAAATTTTAACCTGCTTGGGTTTATTAATTGCAAATATTAATTCCTCTACTACCAATCAGCAAAAAATTACAGCATACACATATTAGCCATGTAGAATTTGAACGACTAAGACTGAATGACTACCAACATCTTCCAACAGACAATATGAAACAACAAATACCACCAGTAGCATAACAAAATAAAACAAATAAAAATGAAGCTAAAAGTTACACATTCCATTTAATTGAAATGGAAGTTTATTATTAGTATTAGTACAATAGAACACCTGTGAAAAATATGCATACTATAATGTAAATTATGGATCTTACAGCAATGTCGAATTTTACAAAGACTGAGGCAAATCAAGTAACTTATCTTGTGATAAATTAAGTTTGGTAATGAGACCAAATGAAATAATAACTTTTTGTTCTTAAGCAAATGAATACTGCACAACTTTGGGCATCTAAACTTTAAATATGATATTCTAAGATTGAATGAAGTGAAAGAATGGGATATCAAATTAATAATAATAATAATAATATTCCACAACTATCACACAACGCCATCTAGTCCCAAGCTAAGCAGAGCTTGTGTTATGGGTACTAGACAACTGATAAACATACTTATATATTTCTAAATACATAAATATTATAGACAAATTACACCCAGACACAGAACAAATGATCGTGCTCATCACACAAACATTTGTCCTGGGTGGGAATCGAACCCACGACCTCAGGCATAGCAGTCAGGGTCACTAACCACTAGACCAACAGGCCTGTCGAAATAATTGAAGATCATCATAACTTTAAATAGATACTAAAGGACAATATGATTAAAAAATAATTAAACATTAAACATATTCTACAATATAGTATGTTGGTGCAATATATATTCTCATTAGTACTGGAAAAGATCTTTAGATCACTATATATTTGTTATTACAACATAAACTCATGTTTCTTCCCAGTTGTACTCTGAGCATGTTTAATATTTATAAACTGGTGTAGATTTTGGTATTCATATGAACTTTGAAAAAGCCTTAATTTATAAGCTTTTTATTATCATTTGAATCAAACTGTTAATAAGAAATAACAAACTTTCCATATAATTGCTTTGCATGTCATACATAATATTTTGTCAATATGGAAGTTGAAAATTAGTATTGCAGAACATAGTTTAACAATGATTCAAAATTTATACATTCAAGTATTCATGTTTGATAGTAAAATTAATTATTTGAGGAACAAACTTCCATATTAACTTTAACATTTATAATATTAAGAATGGATCATTACAATGTTAATGCAAATTTTTACTAACCTTTCATGTGCAATGCTGCTATTGCAATATTACTTAACATTTTACTCCGGTCCAGTACTTGGATTCAAAAGGTGTATGACAAATTCTTCGGTACTAAAACACATACATATCATCTAAGCACAGAAAGTTTCCACCAACTGCTTAAACCCGTGTACAAAAGCGTGTTGGATCTTTTGTAGAATTTGGAAATTTGTGAAGTATAAAGCCATCTTCACCTACAAAAAAAAAATTTTAGAAGCGTTTTTGAAAAGTGTAATGATAGTAGTATAAGTAGTAGTGTTATAAGTATACATAGTAAGGTATTGGCTCTAAGGGTGGAAAAGTGATGCAGAACTCTTGGGCTCCCTGCGTCTGCGCTAGGTATCACATTGTTGTCCAAGGTGACACTGACTTATATATAAAATAGAAAGAAGAAATAATATATTGACTGGTAAAGCCTGTAAATAATTAGATTTACTCACAGCTCTTAGTACATCCTGAAACATAGCAAATTTTATCCGCGGCCATCACTAAACTATACGAACTATGTCCGAAGGAAAGATAATCGAAGTCCCTTTCACGTGCATGGACTACTATATTAAGCAAAGATAATCGAAGTCCAACAATAGCCAAGTCGTAAGAAAATATAGGAAAAATATCAAAAATTTGAAACATTCAAAGCACAATCGTTACGTCAGAAAAACAAAACGCCAATGTCAAATTCAAAAACAAACAAAATGGTGGTAGGAGTTTTGGCGGGAACTTGGCCGTGAACGGATTGTCGCTCCTGTTTTGTCGCTTGAATAATGGTTTGAAGTAGTTTTAGATTCGTAAAAGTGATTCGATTTTGTGAATTAAGTGTCCACGCGTGTGAACTATTAGAGAAAACGACGAAACAAGTGCTTTGATGTCGATATAAACCTCAAGTTATTTTGATCGCTTAGGCGCCTTATGAACTTGAGTGGCTGTCGTCATCAACTGTCCGCTAGGTTGAGCTACCGTCAAAATCTCCCAAGGGCTTCGCAACGTGACGCATCAGCATATTGTGAAGTAAAAGAACATAAAATGAAGATTCACTGGACATTGGCAGAATTATTGTGACATCACAATACCCAGGGCCATATAGTTAAACTAAGAAGAAAATGGTGGTAGAGGGTGGTCACGTTTAGAAATTAAAGCACCAATATTCCATCTTCCAATTAAACGAATAAACTAGACTCAAAACAGCTAAATCTTAATAAAATTTGTTGTTTAACTCTTTTTTCTAGTGAAAATATCTAAATTTCACATTATTAACACGTCGATTTAGTCAATGTGATACGATCATTTAATTTGATTAAATTAACTAAAGCAACCCACTTCCGAACGTAAACTTACTCCAGCGCCGTCCTTTGGAGAGTTGTGGAACTAAATATTCAATGCTAGTTTCTATAGAACAGAAAAATGTTCTAACTACAAAGGCCCTGGTCCTGACTAACGACGTCCGTTGAGCGGAAGATTATTAGTCCTCATTGTCACAATGCAATTAACAATGAAATAGAATAGAATAGAATATTTTTTTATTCAATATAGATTACATGTAATTCTTATTGAAAGTCTTTTTTTAATTTACCACTGGTTCAGAAAAACCTCTGTCCTGGGAAGAACCAGCAAGAAACCCAGCTGGACTTTTTTTTAAAATAAATTTTACAATGTGAATGGTTATAAAATATTTAGAAATTTTATTTTAGAAAAAGCTTGGAAGCGACAACCTCATTCCCAGGAGTTACTATCAACCGTAGACAGAGTTACTGACTATATGGAGTCAAGAAACTAGAATCACTAGCTTGTGTTTGTTCCTAGTGTTTACAGAATATATGTCACTTTTTTACTAAAACTACCTTTGTTTTTTTGACCATGACTTAAATTTTCGTAAATATACTCGTACTGAGAGTTAATATACTCGTACATATTTATTTAAAATTTTCTCTAAGACACTCTCTTGGTTTTAGGTTGTAAATATCTCGTATCGCCCTCTCCTGGAAAACATAAATAATTTCTAAATCAGCCGCATTTCCCCATAGCAAAATTCAATGTGACATTATGATGTGGAAGTAACTGAAATAAACTAATCTAACTGTCTCTAGTGAGATCTCTAATCTTTTTTACAGCATAGGCTGCAGACCTTAGTCTGTTTGCTAGTTTAGATATATGAGGGTCCCACTGAAGCTTAGCGTCGAGAGTGATGCCAATAAAAACAGAAAATTCAACAGGGCTTCATTCTTTCCCATTTAAAAACACATTGGTATTCAGATTTTTAACATTTGTTGTTGTTCATTAAATACATTTAGTTTTATTGCCGTTTAAATATAGATTATTAACGTATACGATATAGCATTTTTCACATCGTCTCATTTAAATTATTGACTTTTAAGTATTAATATGAAAGAAGTATCATCAGAAAATAATACTATGTCTTGATTATCCCCTACAAGGGAAGGTAAGTCATTGATATACACTTAAAATAGGAATGGGCCAAGATCTGAGCCCTGAGAACACCTATCTGTATGGGCCATCCGGAAGAACTTTTAACATTGATAATAACTTCATGCATTCTATTACTTAAATATGAAATAACTAGTTTAAGCACTGTGTTCTTGACTCATGATGAATACAGTTAAAGACCTTGGAAAGGTCACAAAATATATTCAGAGCATCCTTCTGAATTCTTCCATGCACAAAAATATGTTTAATAAGCTCAACTCCGGCGTCAGTTGTTAAGCGACCTCTAGTAAAACTAAATTGACTTGTATGAAGCAATTTATTTATATTAAAAAAACAACACCACATGTAAAATATTTTTTTTCTTTAAAGGCGGTAGTACAGAAATTAGTCTAAAATTGGCGGGTCTAATGTACTACCAGAATTCAATAAAGGTGTAACTTTACTATGTTTCATTAAATCAGGAAACACACCAGATTCAACGCTAGTAGGTATTTAAAATAGTGGCTAGATAAGGTGCTATTGTAACTATTATTATTGATGAAATAACTTTAATGGAAATCCCCCATAAGTCTGCTAAGTTTTCTTAACATAAAATGGGTTTAAAATATTTAATAATATCTTTCAGCAATACTCAAGGGAATTCAAAGGTATTTGAACAAGCCGTTACATTTTGTTTAAGCAATGATTCAGCGATGGTAGGGGAAGAATTTAATGATTTTGTTGTCAAAAAAGGAAACAAAAATGTTTCTCAAAAGCCATAGCAACTTCTTGATCAGATTGAGTTAAATTATTGTTAATCACAAACTACTACTTACCAACTAACGTATTGTTAATATTCAGTTGATAATCCGAGTTGCGTGGTTTGACCTTACCCGTTTCACTATTAATTATACCCCACGTCATTTTAATTTTATAGGATGCAGTTTTAATTTTGTTGCTTAAATGTAAAGCCTTAGCTGTGGAACATATATTTTTTAAATGTTTTGGAATAACTTTTTATTGGTAATCGCTTCATTTGCTTATGGTAAATAATAATTTTCCGCGCAATTAAGTGTCATTTTTAAATATTTATGTAATTACTCTTAAGATATTGACAATATTAGTAATTGGACGTTTTGGGGATCCTGTTGAACCTTATTATACTTATGATATGTTGTTTGAACTAAACATCTAGAGTCGGAACAATTGTTTAAAGGCCATACAATCACTTGTCTCGTGCAAGATTCTAAACCGGCCCTCAACGTCACTACTTCTAGACATTTTTATTCATTTATTAGAGCTCTACAAAAGTCTAGTGTTGAACATAGGCCTCCCCTAAGGAATGCCACAAACGTCGCCGAACGCCACAAATGCCGCCAAACGCCACGGTCCTGACCTACCGGCATCCATCGACTCTTCAAATCTTACCAGGCCGTTATTCCAACAAGTGAAAGGACCGTCCTACACTTCGCCTACTGGTACGAGGCTGCTGTATAGATTAGTAAGCTGTGGCAAAGGGGCAACCATATAGCTCTAAGAACCAACAACCGATGGGTAAGAAAGGTTTTCGAGTGGCAGCTTCGTAGGTGTTTTTACTGATACTGTCTTAAATGGTTTAGGTGTTTAATATAAACAACAAAAAAGTGACAAAGGAGCACACAGTCCACTTCCTGGTAGTTGGATGCTGTGATCCATAGAAATCTAGATCTTTCCTCCATTAAGAACCAAAATGCAGATGCATTGTCCCATTGACCCATGAGAACTGAGATAGGATGCCTGGTTTTAAGTAAAAAGGGTCTCCGGTTTTCTACACTAAACATACTAAACACAACGGCATTGATCTGTTGCGTTTGTGAATTTATGATCTTATTATGTTCTTGTTCTTTAGCACCACACATGTATCGTATATCGAGAACTACAACGGATCATATAAGAAGATATACCATTACACCCGCTGGGCAATGTGAAACTTTTTTGACAATCAAGAATGTACCTCGTCCCAGATCCCTACCATTATTCGGAACAAAACTTGATTTTTTCCTTGCTGGCAGAGGAACAAGGTAAGTGAACACCTACCAACGCAGCACAACGATGAACTACCAAATATTTAAAGCGTTTTTTTTTATTTTGTGAAATAAATAAATAAAATATATTAGATAAAATCCTATATTTTATTCAATAGGTTGCATGAATACATCGATGCTAGACACAAATTACTTGGATCTATATTTTGTGAAAAATTGAATGGAAATACAGATTTGGTATTCATTAGTGATTCTGCACTAATGAAAACGCTTTTCTTGAATCGCGAGGGAAAGTATCCTACGCATATACTGCCTGACCCATGGGTTTTGTATGAAAAATTGTACGGATTTAAAAGAGGTCTCTTCTTCATGGATGGTGAAGAATGGCTGAATAATCGCCGCATTATGAACAAACATTTACTTCGTGAAAATACAAAATCTTGGCTTGAAAGTCCTATTAAGCAAACCGTTGATAATTTTATTGCAAAATGGAAAGGACGCGCTGCAAATTGTGGCGTCGTATTGGACATAGAATCAGAACTTTATAAATTGTCTACAGAAGGTGAATAAGTAATCGTAAATACACTTATATATTATTAGTAAAATTAGCTAAAAATTACTTTCTTATTACTTTTTTTTCAGTTATAATAAAAGTGCTCCTTGGGACTAATTCGTCCATTTTTGAGAGTAAGCATTACGAAGAGCTTGTAGCTATTTTCTCAAATGCTGTAAAAAAAATATTTCAAACAACAACAAAATTACACGGTCTGCCTTTAAATTTGTGCCAACGGTTAAATTTAAAAGTGTGGACTGATTTTAAAGAATCTGTTGATATTTCTATTTTTTTGGGTAAGTATCAACATTTAATTGACACATACACACATACACAACATAAACATCAAAATGTAATTTTTGACCGTGTGTTGTCAGTGTAAGGATATCTACTACCCCATATCGCCACGTGGGTATCGTAAGAGGCTATAGAAGGTAACAAATCAGAACATGGGCAGCAGCTTCAAAAAATAAAACCACGGATGCCAACATGCCTCCCAAGCGGCAACTATGACAAATATACCCGATTGCCTCCCTACCCTAGGAGGCAATCTTTGGCGAGGCCTATGTTCAGATGCGAACTTTGACAGATTGTAATCATGACGATGTAGATATATTTTTTTAGTAGCTGAAGCAGCGCGTAAGAATCCATTACCACACAGGCAGGCGGATTGATAATCGTAGTACCAGGTGTTTCGTACATTCGACCCTGCTCCCCGTCGCCGCTCTGGGTTTATCTTACTTCTGGTGTAACCGGTATGGTTATATTGCTAAATCCCTATCTATCGAAAGTCATTACGTCTTTTTAGCATTTTCTATAGCCGTCTCTTACAACGCCGAAATGTTGTTACTCAGATGGTTAATTTAAAAAAAAACACAAATACATGACATGACATAAGATTCTTTATTTAATATAGGTACCCTACCTAGCTCTAGGTAGTCAAAAGACAAGCAACTCAAAATGATAATAATGTCGACCATGGGAATAACTTCTCTAAAGTTATATTTATATTATATTAGTTTAGTTAAGTTTAGTTTACAACGGCCTGTTTTCAGTAACTCCACGTCCAAGCGCGTATTTTGCGTGTGGGCAGAAATAATGTGGTTATTCAAGCCACGATATCTCCTCGAAGAAATTCAACAGTCCTTTCATGTTGCAAGCAACTTCGGGGAGCGATCCCGGCGTGCCAAGATGTTTAGCCCTGTATGAAGCGACTTCTGGACATGTCAGCAACACGTGAGCCGCCGTTTCTTCCTCTCTCATGCATACTCTGCACAGGGGGCTGTCAGTAACACCTATGGTAAACAAATGTTTGTTAAAAGAGCCATGTCCTGTGATAGCACTTATTACTATCCTGATCTGTGGCTTGTTCAGTCTCATTAGAACCTTGGTTAGACGACTGTTTATTTCAGGCAGGGCCTCCCTAGCTTGTCTACAGTCTACTAAATTTTTCCAAAGCTGAGAGTGTAAATTATTGAAGTATCTACGTACCAGTGAACGAACGTAGCCAAAGTTGACTGGTATTATAGATTCCGGCCCTATATTTGCCCGAGCCGATCCCCTTCTGACCAGTTCATCTGCTGCATTGTTGCCTCTAGATCCACTATGTCCCTTGATCCATTGCAGAGTCACATTGTTGTGCTTACGTACCTCATTCAATCGTTGATGGCACCACATCATTACCGAGTTTGCCACATTACAACTCAGAGGTTGTAGTACCATGCTGTCGGTTAGTATTCTGATGGAGAAGTCTTTCACCTTCCTAGCAACTATTGCTATGGCCGCTTGGATGATACCCATGCATTCAGCCTGGAAGACTGTGTTATGGGTACCCAGCAGTGTGCATATGTGGTTATTAAGGTCTTCAGAGAAAGCTCCAGACCCCACACCTTCATTTGTCTTAGCACCATCCGTGAATGGGTATTCAGTGAATGGGTTCTGGGTATGCCAGAAGAAGCATAAAAGCAAGTTGAATGCAGTGGAGATGCGATCTCTTCGTAAAATGTGTGGCGTTACCATAGCCGACCGAAAGCGAAACGAAGAGATTCGCAATATGGCAGGATTGAAAGATGACCTTATCACAAAAATTGATAGGGGCGTACTCCAATGGTTTGGACACGTTGAACGAATGAGTGAAGACCGAATGGTAAAGAAAATATATAGAGCGAAAGTAAATATTAAAAGGTGTCGAGGTAGACCGAGACTAACTTTCGAAGACCATGTGAGCAAATTGCTCGAAGAGGGGAGGGTCAAGAGTACTCGGATACCTAGACGTGCATGTATGAAGAAGTTAATGAACCTGAAAGAAGCGAAAGAGGTATGTAAGGATCGTGACACTTGGCGATCTGTTCTCTCTGGCTACCCCGTTAGGGATTGTGCGTGACGATAAGTAAGTAAGTAAAAGTAAGTAAGTAAACCATCCGTGAAAACTCTGAGCTCTTTTGTTCCCAATCCTTCCAGCTGGTCAGATTCCTTCAATTGTATCCTGTACTTCTTATCGAATACAAATTGTTTTGAGATCCTATTGTTGCGCACCTAAGTTGACGTCTGGTACCTGGCAATAGCGCCATCTTTGCTTTTGGAGTTTCTTCCTCAGGCACTTAGACCGAGGCGACGACTAAACTTCCCTCCTGTGTATTTTGTAACGCTACGGCATACATGTCTCTGGAACAGAAATCTGTTAATGGTTTTGCACAGATATCTTTAGTAGTATAAATACACGCTCTAGGCTTGTCATGCTCAGAGTTGTAGAATAACTTACATTTTAGGTTGTATAGGCTCTTAATTTTACCAGCCCAAACCCATGGCTCTTGGATTAGGGCTATGGCCGTCCTTTGTGCCTCCAACCACTTGCGTAATTGAGCCGACACAGTTTCACTGTGGTGGAGGTTGGCCTGCACTAGGCTAGTTCTGGACGAAGGGCACGCCATCATTGATAGCGTCCTCCCCGTGCCGGCCCAAAAATAAGCCTGCCAGCAGTTCCCGGGTCTCATTGTCAGCCACCGAGTCGGAATCGGACGGCAAAAAGCAGTCCTCTTCGTCGCTCAGTGAGCTGCCGCTGAGCTCAGTTTCCACTAGGGACTTCGGCTCAGTTGTGCAGGACGTTTTTTCACTGGACTTGGCATCCAGTGATTTCGATGTACCGGCAACCATGGCCACGGTATCCATGACTTCCGGGTTCTTTTCTGCCTCTTTGCTTGGTGAAGAATCAAACAATTTTCCTCCGCGACTCTGGAATTTAATGTATACCGCCCCACATACACATGCGAGACGGCACCTGGCTTTCATCAGGGTCGGGATATGATCCTCCGGCACCGAAACAACGAGAGACGACCACCCGTCCGTCTGTTTGTCCGCTTTGAGTAGCAGCCAGTCCTTGATGATTACCCAGCGGTTCTGGTACGCAAGCACATGACCAATGTCACGTGAGTCCTTCCACCTCCTTATCCCTGATGTATGCCCAAGGTGCATCAGGGATAAGGATACCACATTTGATTCTTTGTGGTATATCTTACTGTTTCTTAATAGTCAGTGAGGTGTTGGATTTGAGGTTGAGGGTATTAATATTCAACCAGTCCAGAGCCTTCTGGTCATCGCACTACAGCTTTAGAACACCCTCCGGGTAAACGGATTTGCCTCTAAAAACCGGGCCGACGCATCAGGGTCTTGGTTACTCCAGGCCTCGCTGATCATCTTCCTCTGTATAGCCACGAGGATGTCATCAGCTACCTCCTTTGTTATGTGACCTGAACACACACACGTTAAGTCCACCCCCAAATCTGCTTTAGCAGCAGAAGCGTAGCTCGTTCTTGCAGCCTTTGGTTGCTGTTCGAGTCGCACTTTTTTGTGCTCTCCTCTCGGCGAGGTGGACTCCTCCAGCATTCTTTTGGCTGCTCTCTCCTTCTTTCCAGGACGCTTGGCTGCTCTCTGGTTATTGGCGAATGTCTTAGAGCTGGTTCCGGTGGCCGTGCCTACTGCTTGGGCTGGATTTTCATCCTTCCCAGTTTCAGCACGGCTACTGGTTCCAGCCCACAGCACCGCAGTAGCTTGCCCAGCTCCCTGAGTGTTGCTCTTGGAAGCAGCGAGCGCGGTTCTTTCTCTGCGGCCTTTTTCTCGCGGCTTCTTATTCTTCTTTTTGACCTTCGCACCACTGCTTGCTGGGATCAACCCACCTAATGGTCCGTCAGGTCGGCAAGTCACCATTTTGGGTGTCTTGCGCTTCCCCTTACGGCTCACCACTTTCCAGGCAGCAGAGAATAGGTCATCAGTTCTTTGGGGCTCCGCAGGAGTTTTGCTACTCGCGGCCCCTCGCTCATTTTTCGCGTCCAGTTTCTTGGATTTGGAACTGGATTTGGAAACATCTAGCACGGAAATTGCCCCCTTGGTGGGTCCACCTACGCTGGGTGGTACAGTCTGTTTTATCATTGTTTAAGGTAAACACCTCTGGCACGTCTCCCTCTCTACTAATGGGCCTTGTGTTATCAATAGTTTTTTTAAAGTGTTACATAATTCGTCCCCCCGGCTTCCCACCCTCCATGGAGCCCCCACCTTTGGGAACACCCTACTTTATTGAAAGAATTTGAGGCGTTAGGGTTACGGGGGGAATATAGGGACGCAGAGTTGGCTCACATCGCGACATCGGGAGCTCGATCCAGCTGGCAGATAGGGCTGAAAAGGCCCATCCCCATTACACGAGTAGACTTTCACTTGCTCGGTCAGCATGGCCTTTACCACCACCTAGCCCTTTTCAGGGAGGCTAGGCAGCCCCCACATCCCTCGCCTGAGACCCTCTGACGGGGCGCTTGGCCATTTCTGAATCTGTGGCTAGCAGATAAGGCCACCGTTGAAATTCAGCTTGAAATCCAGACCAAAGAGGGAGTGTTGCCTCTCGACACTATATACCCAAGTGACGATCGGCTCAACCTTCCAGGACTCCTTCATCCTCGCATACGGCGCTCAACTGCGCAGGTCCTAACGCAGGTGGGTGTGTTATTCCACCGGATATACCCACTCTCTTCGGCGGAATCGCTCCCTCCTCTTTTCCAGGCTTGGGACCGGCAGCACCAAGAAGCACAGACAGAGTTAGTCGCCTGTGCTTTTTGATGCATATATATATATATATATATATATATATATATATATATATATATATATATATATATATATATATATATATATATGTGTGTGTGTGTGTGTGCGTGCGTGTGTGCGTGTGTGCGTGTGTGCGTGTGTGTGTGTGTGTGTGTGTGCGTGTGTGTGTGTGTGCTTAAATACGTAGAAAATATTATGATCCAGCAAAGAGGTATTACTCCTTCACAATAATATAACCGACACTTACGTATACGCTGAGATCGGAAGTATGAACGCATTATCAGGCACATGGACTCAAGAACAAACCACACAACCAATTGTAAAAATCGAAAATTAGTTTTACAAAAATAACTTTCTTTCAGCTCAAAAGATTGTTAATGAAATACTTGTTGGTAGGCATGAAACCAATGGATTGATAAAAAAGCTCAGTGATGAAAATATGGATGATGAGACAATACGAAAAATTGCCGCTGATTTTATTATTGCTGCTGGAGACACGGTTTGAAAATTGCTCTTTTATATTATGTTTTTGATTAATCTTTTATATTCAACTTACTTACTATTACAGACCGCATACACTACACTGTGGACCCTCTTAATGCTGTTTGAAAATAGTGAAGTTTTAAATGAACTAAGAAGAAAAGATGATTTATATGTGAAATGTGTAATAAAAGAATCGATGAGATTGTATCCAGTTGCGCCATTTTTAACCAGAATTTTACCAAAAGATTGTTTTTTAGGACCTTATAAATTCAAACAAGGGGTAAGTAATGACAAAATATTATCCATGAAACAAAGAAAAATTTCACTTTATTTCTTAGTTTTAGCTTTTTATATTATAAGAAAACAACAACAAACTAGTAAACAGTTTTAATAAGTAGTTCCTAATCAATTAAATTAAATTTACGGATTATATCGCGTTTAATTCAACTTTAATTTATTTTTATTGTCCCGACGTTTCGGGTGCTTTACAGCACCCGTGGTCACGGGGGATACTTCCTAATCCAGTTCGAGTAAGCACATACTAATGTTAGTTAGTGGTTACTACAGCTGCATCCCATAGTATCGATAGCTTCCACCAGCCCTAATTTTGTAGTAAAAAAATTTAAAGTAATAAAATTGACCTTCAATCATGATTATAGTCAACCCATGGAAATACATGTACTTCGTACTATACTTCCGTGAGTCAACATCTAAGAAATACATTTTGACAGCTGTCAGACTTATTGCACCAAGCAAGCAATATTCGATTCTTAAAAAAATCGATATCGATTATTTAGTTTGTAATCATTTACAATTTTGTTTGAATAATACCAGAATAAATTTAAAACGGATAATTTAAAACAAGATTTATCATTTTCTTCGTATTTGTTGTTACTGCTTATTTCTAAAGGCAAAGTTATAAAAATTTAAGATTGAAACTAGATTAAAAATATTTTTTTCAATTACTTTCAGTATAACTAGTTGAGTTGTCGTTGTTTATATTAATTATTATTTGATATTCAATAATGCAGTAAAAATTAATGTATCTTTCAAAGTCGTCCATAATCATTTTTTTTTTGTTTTTTTCTACCACTTTTGCCCAATCATCCTTTGTGAAATGGGCACATGCTTCAACGAATATAGAAGAAACAGTCCAAAAAGTTAAAGCCGATCCACATAACGAAATAAGAAGACAAACAAAAAATCACACTATTACTCATAGTAGGCTCACGAAATGGCAGGAAATTAAATCTACGTAGTGGTTTTTTCAGCGCGGCCTTGCATATGAGTTTTTATGCCTACACAAATTTACGTTGACAAAGTAAAAAAAATAACTTGTTTTTTTCATGATTCATGTAATTTAAGGAATTTTTAAAATAAAAATTTAATATAACAAATAATACATTAAAAAAATTAATGATTCGATTATTTGAATATATTTACCGATTATTTGATTATTTTTGCCGATTATTCGCATAACAATGAATTTTAATCATCCAAACACAACGGTAAAGTACATAGCGACATGTCATTGAAACGACGTCAAGTAAAAAAGTTTAGACTGGTTATTTTTTTAATATTTTTTTTTTATTGGAGTGCGGATTCAGATAGTCAACAGGGCGAACGTGTCGCTGGGCGCTTTCAATTGCTAGTTTTATGCGTAGCAAAATAATCCATAAGTTAACAGTAATTATTGCTAGTTTGGTGTGCAGCGTGATAAATATCTAATTAATCTAAAGGTGTTTCGACGTTCACGTCGCTAAGAAACGCCCCATTTCACTCCGGGTAAAATAGACTGACAACGCAAGCAAAATAATTCATCCTTCTTCAACAATTCGGTTTTGAGCGACGGCGGGTGGAACGAGATTGCATACGTGAGTAATCATTGTACCTTTGCTTCTGAATAGTATTAACTTTTTACAACTGACTGACAAAGTAGAATATCACAAACTTGGTCAATATGGTAAATTGCGCGGCTTGTAATAAAATTTTAAGAGGAAATCAACTAATGAAATGCAGTAAGTGTGATTACCAATACCACCCCTTGTGTGTAAACATATCCGGGTATCGTAAGACTACAGAGATAACAAGATCAACATGGGTATCCCCACAGTGCCGCTGTACGACGCCAAAAAACCGATAACACAAACAAACCCATACGCTCGCCCAACTGCAACGAAGATATCGACATATGCAGTTCAGCTGTGGTTGAATCGCCCTCTCTAACAGAAAACTCATGTCAATTATCCTTGCTGGCTTCGGAAATAAAATTACTTCGCGAAGACGTAGGAGAATTAAAAGCCCACCTCAAGTCACTGACCGATCACCTGTTGCAGTGCAATATACGACTCGATGACTATGAAATCAAGTTATCGCGTGCAGAGGAACAAATCCGCGCAATTCAGAAAAATGAATCGGAGGTCCTTAGTTTGAATTCCACTATTGCCCAGCTCAACCAGGAAATTAACTCTCAAGCACAAATTCACCTAAAGAACGAAGTCGAAATCACGGGCATAACAGAAACCTCCAACGAAAATCCGGTGCACATTATTTTAACAACGGCTGCAAAAATTGGGATCAACCTCGACGCCAACGACTTAGACTACGTAACGCGAGTGGGCTCCCGTCAAAAAGTCAGTGAAACAATAAACAGTGCCAATAAGTCACCAGCGGACTGGCAACCTCGTCCACTAGTAGCTCCAGAGTTGGCACCGGTTTTAACGCGTCTTTTCCGGTACTCCTACTCCCTAGGCGTAGTCCCAAAATCATGGAAGACGGCTTTCGTCCACCCGATCCCTAAAAAAGGCGACCGCTCAGACCCGTCCAACTACCGGCCAATCGCCATCACCTCCTTGTTCTCCAAAACAATGGAGTCCATTGTAAACTGCCAGCTCATGAGGTACCTTGAGGATCACCAGCTGATTAGTGACCGCCAATACGGTTTTCGCCGTGGTCGGTCAGCTGGTGATCTTCTGGTCTACCTCACTCACAGATGGGCGGAGGCAGTAGAGTTCAAGGGGGAGGCATTGGCCGTTAGTTTGGACATTGCGAAGGCCTTCGATCGGGTTTGGCACAAAGCGCTTCTTTCGAAGCTCCCTTCCTATGGGCTTCCCGAGAAATTGTGCGATTGGATCACCAGCTTTCTTGCAGATCGGAGCATCAAGGTCGTTGTAGACGGTGCAAGCTCCGATTGCAAGCCTATTAATGCTGGTGTTCCACAGGGCTGCGTGCTATCGCCAACGCTGTTTCTTCTGCATATCAATGATATGTTGCATACCCGTAACATTCATTGCTATGCAGATGACAGCACTGGTGATGCTCTTTACACCGGCCGAGCCAATATTTCTCGGGAAAACGTCTCCGAGTGCCGGGACAAACTTGTGTCTGAAGTCGAGTCTTTGCTGAACAGAGTCTCGGATTGGGGACGACTAAATCTAGTCCAGTTTAACCCCCAGAAGACACAAGTTTGCGCGTTAACCGCTAAAAAGAACCCCTTTGTCGTATCCCCTCAGTTTCAAGGCACTCCCCTTGTTGCCTCAGCCAGTATCGGAATCCTCGGCGTCGACATATCGAGTGACGTGCAGTTTCGTGGTCACTTGGAAGGGAAGGCCAAATTGGCCTCTAAAAAGCTTGGCGTGCTCAGCAGAGCGGGACAGTGTTTCATGCCGGCACACCGCCTGCAACTTTACAAGGCGCAGGTTCGGCCGCACATGGAATACTGTTCCCATCTCTGGGCTGGGGCTCCCCAGTACCAGCTCCTTCCACTTGACCGCATCCAGCGCAGAGCGGCTCGAATCGTCGACGACCGAGTGCTTTCCGATCAGCTCGATTCACTGGCGTTGCGAAGAGATGTTGCATCGCTTTGCGTATTTTATCGCATCTATCACGGGGAGTGCTCTGAGGAATTGTTCGGATTAATCCCAGCCGCCAAATTTCGTGAACGCACGACACGACAAACGTCCCGATACCATCCACACCATCTGGATGCTTGGCGGTCCACCACTGTACGTTTCACAAGGAGTTTTCTTCCACGTACAACCTCTCTGTGGAATAGTTTATCACCGGCGATTTTTCCGGACCGATACGACCTGGGGACCTTCAAGAAAAGAGCTTACTCCTTTCTAAAGGGCCGGCAACGCACCCGCAATTCTCCTGGTGTTGCGGTTGATCATGGGCGGCGGTAGTCACTTAACATCAGGTGAGCCGCATGCTCGTTTGCCCCCTCTTATATAAAAAAAAAAAAAAAAAAAAAAAAAAAAAAAAAAAAAAAAAAAAAAAACTAGTAGTTAGATTTTTACGTCGGAATAAGCGGGTTGAGTTCTTACTTGCAGGAAAATCTAGACGCAACTTTAATAGTAAGGATCTAGACTTACCTAGCAGTGCAAGAAATATTTACTTCAATGAGCGGCTGACTAAAGAAAATCGGCAGTTATTTCGCATTTCAAGACAGAGAGCCAAAGAATGTGGCTTCAGATTTTGCTGGATTAAAAATGGAGCTATCAGTATTCGTAAACAGGAGGGAAGCCCTTCAATTACGATCCGGAACTCCTCCGACTTATTGCGTCACTGCCCGCCTGCCCCTGTTCCTCAACCACAAGGAGATGTCTAATAATTCACAAAATATTGCTTACTTTCCTTTCACTACACCGGCTGTTACGCATATTTTATGTTTTATATTAAATCTCGTTTTAAGCTACCAGTTCATTTTTATATTTGATCAATTCTTCTCAAATTATTCACGAAAAGATAGTTCTGGGTTAATCTTATACAAACACACATACTTAACACACAACTCACTATACTATACATGACATACACTTGCACAGAAATACACAACAATAAAGAATTAAAGCTATTTTAATTTTTCATAGAATTAATAACATTCCCACTCTTGCAGCTGTAGGTATCTTCAAAAATAGAACAAAATTATCTTCTATCTCAATATTTATGTTAATAAGACATGGATTTACTTAGCATTACTAATGATATAGACGAATCACTGGCTATAGACTGTCGTAGTATGGACACCTTGGAAAAATGCAAGAGTATTCTTAATAATAATAAGAAAATTCTAAAAGTTCTGACATTCAATGTACGAAGTTATTAACGTAATTTTGAAAATTTCGAACTAGCTCTTAAACGCTTAGACCTGGATATCGACATTATTGTACTGACGGAATGTTGGCTGTATGACGGTATCATTATTGAACCACTGGAGGGTTACAAAAACTATCAATCCTTATCACAAATCAACAAAAGCGGTGGGATCGTCGTATACGTCAAACACTCATGGAATAGTGAAATTGCACCTCAAACACAAAAATTGGATGATGCTGATAGTCTCCTCATAAATATAAATAACGACATTACAGTCTTAGGGATTTACCGCTCCCCTTCCTTTTCAATTACAGATCGATTTATTTCCTTTTTAGATATTGTACTCTCTGACATACAATGCAAACGAACTCTCGTAATTGCAGGCGGTATTAATATTAACATAAACGATCCAATTAATGCACAAGCGGGCAACTATTTATGCTTGATGGCATCTCATGGTCTATATCCAGCGATATCAAAGCCAACTAGAGGAGCCTCATGCCTTGACCACATCTTCATAAAATCTGAGGGAATGTCCTCTGGTCTCGTCTGCAAATCATCTATAACAGATAATGACTTAGCCCTAGCTGAAATTCCCTTGCAAATCTACCAGCATAAAAGTAAAAAACGCACGATACGGAAAACAGACTGGGAGTCGGTTGCCTTATATATTAACAGTCTGAACTGGAACGAAATAACAAGCCGTAATGATGTTAACACCGCCTCACACAAATTTAACGATGTTATGACATACGCCATCAATAATTACACACAGAAAATTAAAGTAGGTCGTAGAAAGAGCAACATAAAGTGCTGGATCACTCCTGGATTAATAAGATGCATGAAACACAGGGATAAGCTGCACCTTGAGTGTAGAGCTGATCCGAATAACCGACGTAAATTACTGATCTACACGCGGTATAGAAACTTTTTTCACACTCTACTAAGGAATATTAAAGCTGAATATAACAGAAAGGAAATTACGAAAAACAAAGACAATGCGCGTAACCTTTGGAATAAAATTAAAAGTCTGTGCTATAATTCTACGTCGGAGTACCACTCCATGAGACTCATTAAGAATCTGAACAACCCAATTTCATCCCTAGACCAATGTAATCACCATTTCGCAACCGTAGGGGAGGTCTTCGCTAAAAAAAATTAAAAAACCTAGGCACGTCTCAAGACCTACTATTCAGGAATCACAGATGTTTAAAATCTAACCCAAACTCTTTCTATCTGCACCCTACTGATGAACAAGAAGTGAGCCGAATTATTTATAACCTAAAAACCAACAGTTCTTCAGGATTAGACCATGTCACTGTTACACTGCTTAAAAAGACCTGCAATAACATTATTATTCCCCTCATTCACATATTTAATTTAAGCTTAGAAACGGGAGTTTTTCCAGATTCCTGGAAAACTGCCGTAGTGTCACCTATTTTCAAAAATGGTTCTCCGACCTTGCCGTAAAATTACAGACCAGTCTCTTTACTGAGTATAATATCGAAAATTTTAGAGAAGATAGTGAATAAGCAACTTGTCCGTTTTCTACATAAAAATCGGATAATCTCAGATAAGCAATATGGGTTTCGTCAGGGAAAATCGACCGAGGATGCTGTAGCAGCACTAGCTGATCAGATATCACAACACGTGGAGAATGGTCAATGTTGCATAAGTGTTTTTCTCGACATGTCGCGAGCTTTGGACACTATCTCTGTTGGCCTCCTCTTGAAAAAACTAGAAGCCGCTGGAGTGGACTGGAAATACACTTCAATGGTTTGAAACTTACCTAAAAATGAGAAAACAATGTGTAAAAGTAGGAAATTACACTAGTAGGCAACTGGATGTTCATTTTGGCGTTCCACAAGGCAGTACCCTTGCACCCACTCTCTTCATCCTGTACATGAACGATATCCTGGAACAAAACTTGCCTAATTCAAATGTAATTGCTTACGCAGATGATATAACCATATTATTTCACGATACGACATGGAGTCGAGTATACAGTACCGCAGAACAAGGCCTATCTCGTATTTCCATGTCCTTAAACTTAAATCTTCTTACACTATATAAGGAAAAGACTACATACATATGCTTTTATAAATCGAGACGCACAAGTCCTCCGACCGCTACGCCCTTGAAAATTCATTACTGCAAAAATGATTATACCAATCTGCATGGCTGCAACTGTGAACCGATAGCGCGCTCTAGAATAACCAAATATCTTGGAATTATCATAGATGAAAACCTAACGTTTGATGCTCAAATTTCTAATTTGTCTTCCCGTGTGCGAAAGTTCATTTACATCATGAAAAAATTGCGAGTTTGCACTCCCGTAGATATAATACGTCAGGTAGACTTTGCACTATGCCAATCTATACTGCAGTATTGCATTTGTGTTTGGGGCCGCGCTGTGAGGACTGCACTTATGACATTGGAAAGGGCTCAACGTCCACTAATTAAAGTAATCCTAAGTAAGCCATTTACATACTCCACAGATTCTCTATATAAAGAATTTAAAGTACTACGGTTGCGACAGCTGTTTATTTACAAAGTCACACTCAAAGTGCACAAAACCGTAAGATGTCGTCCGGACTACAATGAATTAAGAAGCAAACGCACTTTTAGAATCCCCGTTCAAATCGTAAAGTCAAACCTTTCCAAACGTTGCCCCACCTTCTCACATCCTTTCATCTACAACAAAACCAGCCACTTTCCTCATGTAAAACTATATTAAAAAACATGCTGTACACTCTTTCATATAATGACACTGAAGAGCTAATTAAATAGCACATAAGATACACACACACACACACACACGCACACACACACACACACACACACGCACACGCACACACACACACACACACACACACACACACACACACACACACACACACACACACACACACACAAAACCAGACCCGGACGTAATCATTCCTATTCCAACTATTGCGGAATCATCTCTTGCAGGCGCTATTATTTATTTTAAATTTATTTATGTAGTAAAACAATACTTCCTTAGTTTTTGTATTAGAAGCATTACTTTTAAAGACCGATGACAAGCACGTAATATTAACACTATCTCAATGTAAATGAGGTCCAGTGACAAACCGTTTTGTACCGCATGCCAGGGTCCTGAGATACAAGTTGCGCTTAGTTTAGACCCGCAGCTACCTCTGTTATTTATACTGTCACTTATTATTAAAATAAAAATAAATAAATTAAAATAAATTTTGTTTTGTTTGAAAGGTTCGAACTTAAATTAGTATTAAAAAACTATCCACTTGGTAATGAAATAAAGATAACCATAATTTTTCGGATGTACGTAAAAGGTTGTTTTAAATCGTGTAAGTACGCTTGTGCAAAGTTGTTACAGAATGATTAATATGAAACGTCAAAAGGTATTAGATTCTGGTCTGGAGGTCTTAGATTTGGTTGACTATAAACGTAGACAGAGAAACCTATAGACAAATTGACGCCTTCTTTCGCATTCGCACACGAAAAAGATAGATTTATGCATACGTCTTGCATATAAATGAGATAGAGCGGTGTGATTGTTTGTCCCTTTCTCCGTGCCGGTTTGTTTTTTTGTTTAGCAAACTGTAGAGTTTGCTAAACAACTTTGATAGCGTAGCAATTTAAGGAGTTTACAAGTTGGTTTAAGTGAGAAAAAAGTGGTTTGTGAACTTAAGATTGGTGAATCTTGTTCAATTCAGTTCTTAGAACAATTAAAATTTCTATTTAAATGTGTTTAAAAGTCATAAAGATTATTGTATAAGCTAAAAATTCGTTATCGTCCTTTCTCACTCGAGGCCACGCCGATCATTAGTCTATAGGTTTCTCTGTCTACGACTATAAATGTCGTAGACAGAGAAACCTATAGACAAATTGACGCCTTCTTTCGCATTCGCACACGAAAAAGATAGATTTATGCATACGTCTTGCATAGAAATGAGATAGAGCGGTGTGATTGTTTGTCCCTTTCTCCGTGCCGGTTTTTTTATTTAGCAAACTCTACAGTTTGCTAAACAACTTTAACAGCGTAGTTATTTAAGGAGTTTACAAGTTGGTTTAAGTGAGAAAAAAGTGTTTTGTGAGCTTAAGATTGGTGAATCTTGTTCATTGAATAAAACTAAATTTACGGATTATATCGCGTTTATTTCACTACTTTTACTTATTTTTTATTCCCGACGTTTCGGGTGCCTTACAGCAACCATGGTCACGGGGGGTTTTTTGGTACCAAAAATTATTAATTCGAATATTAATTTTTGGTAAAGACCAAAAATTAATATTCAAAAACTGAAGGTAGCCGGACTAACTATGACATTGGGACGTCAAACATCTCAGTCCCCCCCCGTGACCATGGTTGCTGTAAGGCACCCGAAACGTCGGGAATAAAAAATAAGTAAAAGTAGTGAAATAAACGCGATATAATCCGTAAATTTAGTTTTATTCAATGTGTAGTGTTCGCGTAAATTTAAGAAATCATTATGTGAATCTTGTTCAGTGCAATTCTTAGAACAATTAAAATTTTTATCTAAATGTGTTTAAAAGTCGTTAAGATTATAGTATAACCTAAAAATTCGTTATCGTCCTTTCTCACTCGAGGCCACGCCGATCATTAATCTATAGGTTTCTCTGTCTACGATAAATGTATTAGTACCTGGGCATAGAGCAACATGGGCCATTATCAAACACTGTCAAAGTATAAGTCCATGCGGTCCTATGCGTACAGTAAAGCTACAGTATAGTTATAGTTGCAGTCGCACCCGCACTGTTTACGAACAACTCTGTGTCTGTGTTAGGTTATGCTGTAGTCAAAATATCCTCAGAACTTTACAATATGACGTATAAATAAATATATTGTGAAGATTTTTTTGTTAACAAAATACAAATCAGACTAGGCTGTACGGTATAAGACCTTAACCTGCCTTAATTGGCGAATCATAACAACAAGACATGTACTCCATGTCCATGAAAACAATATTTATTTTAGGTTTTTTTTATCGTATCCGAATAATAAATCAATAATAATACAATCTAAAATTTTAAAATGAATTATTGTAATGTAGCTTCGAAATTACGAATACAGTCAAAAGCTGTCAATTATCGGACTTTAAGTGTAATGTGTAACGGGTTTCATAAAAAAAGACATGAAAATAATATTTTTCATGGCAAACTAATGCCAGCAAACTTATCTGTAAACAGAGGTATATCTTTAGAATCAGTTGTACAGTGGCAATCTGAAACATATGCTAGCATATCGAACAGTTACCTTGTAAAATTAATGCAAGATGGGTTACTATATTTTCACGACACATCAGGTTTGACATGGTGGGCCACTATAGTAACATCTACGATACTTATAAGAGCAATAATGACATTGCCACTGACTATTTATCAAAATTATATTTTGGCTAAAGTAGAGAATATAAGTTTAGAATTAAAAGACTTAGCAGAGGAGCTGAAAAGGGAAACAGCAGTTGCCAAAAAGTCATATAATTTATCAAATAAACAAGCAGTTATTTTATATAAAAGGTCTCTAAAAAAACAGTGGCAAAAGCTCATAGTCAGAGATAACTGTCATCCATTCAAAGCTAGTTTAGTTATTTGGTTTCAAATCCCTGTCTGGGTGTGCATGTCGTTTGCATTACGAAATCTAGTATATATGCAATCAGATGCTGCTGTAGATTTGGTAACGTTTATGGAACTAGCAGTGGGTGGGATAGGGTGGTTTCCAAATTTAACGGAACCTGACCATTCATTTATTTTACCAGTAGCATTTGGGTTAACAAACTTATCAATTATTGAAATACAGAGGATGTCAAAACTTAGACAGCCATCTAAAATTTATAATGTATTTACAAATGTGTTCAGAATATTTTCTATAATAATGATACCAGTAGCTGCCAGCGTCCCATCATGCATGTGTTTGTACTGGGTTACATCAAGTAGTTTTGGTCTTATACAAAACTTGTGTCTTCTTTCACCATCACTGAGAAGAAAACTAAGAATTCCGGAAGCTCCAAGTGAGCTTGAATATCCTTATAGTCATATAAAAGAAGAAATAACTCACACATTCAGAAAGATAATATCAAGGAAAAGTCACTAAATGTACTTAAAATTGGTTAATTTATATTTGTACCATGTACTGTCAACATGTTTGTAATTCCTTAAATTTTATTCTAGACGCCAATTGTAGCTTCCATATACACATCAGGTCGTGATGAGCAAAATTTTAGTAATGCTAATATGTTTTTGCCGTATCGCTGGGACAGAAATGACCCAAGAAAAGAAAACTTAACCAACCATGTTCCTTCAGCATCTTTGCCTTTTGCCCTTGGAGCTAGATCATGTATAGGCAGAAAAATTGCTATTACACAACTTATGGAAGTAATACAACAGGTATAGTTTTAATTAAATACAAATAATAAGTTAAATTTAATTATTAATTTTAATATAAATAATAATTAAAATTAGACTTGCAACGAATATTCAGCTAGTATTACACCTGTTCGGCTACTTTTATCCTATGTGATAGAATACTGAGTAACTAACCACTATTCCACCAAATACCAAATACTTAAGTAAAAGGTTTTATTGTAGTCAGATAATTGGTAAAATGAAAATTTTTATTTATTTTATAATAATTTTTACTTCTAATCATTAAAGTAGACATTGGTACATAATCTGTGAAAGTAAAGTGTGTGGTAAAAGACTAACTTTTCTTTATTTTCAGGCAGTAGTTCATTTACTTTCTTTAACTTCAGAGAATAGATACTTTGAAGAATAAACACTACTTCCTTCCTGGTTTTGATTACTTTTGCCTCATATTCGGCCAGGAAGTTCACAGTATATTAGGTATTTGGCATGTGGCCGAATATACCATTCATTGCAAGTCTAATTAAAATGATTAAATCTTGTTCATTTAATAAGGAAAATTTGTAATAGTTTTCTCCATTTTGGATTCTTATAACAAGAAAATGAAGGAGCAAAATTCCTGTGATACAAACATTGCCACTAATCATGATTATATTACATGTGTTAATTATATTCATTTTAATAAAGTTTCCTTTGACAATAATTTTTTAAGTTTATATATATTTAGGTATCGGGTGGCTTTCGTCCACCCTAAAAAAGGTGACCGCTCAGACCCGTCCAACTACCGGCCTATCGCCATCACCTCCTTGTTCTCCAAAACAATGGAGTCCATTGTAAACTGCCAGCTCATGAGGTACCTTGAGGATCACCAGCTGATTAGTGACCGCCAATACGGTTTTCGCCGTGGTCGGTCAGCTGGTGATCTTCTGGTCTACCTAACTCACAGATGGGCAGAGGCAGTAGTGTCCAAGGGAGAGGCATTGGTCGTTACTTTGGACATTGCGAAGGCCTTCGATCGGGTTTGGCACAAAGCGCTTCTTTCGAAGCTCCCTTCCTATGGGCTTCCCGAGAAATTGTGCGATTGGATCACCAGCTTTCTTGCAGATCGGAGCATCAAGGTCGTTGTAGACGGTGCAAGCTCCAATTGCAAGCCTATTAATTTTATTTTATTTTATTTATTTTTCATTATTCAGGTAAGTACACCCATTTTGTTAGTACACTTAAAACTTAAAAACTAGGGGTTAGTAGATTCACAAAATACATAAATTATTAGTACACAAAAATTATTATTTATTATTAAACATATTGGGTCTGGAACCCATATGCACTGTGTTCCAGTACCTCATCACAGGGCAATCTTGCCTTCCATACATGGAAGCTAGGAGGCCGTTGGTGCTGTCTCGCACGCGACGCATTAAGGAGGCTATTCTTTTGCGTAATATTGCTGCAAAACTGTCCACGCGTGCCTCAGAAAAGATACGCGATGCGCTGCAAAAGCGTGGCAGCCTCAACAACATCCTGAATCCATTGTTGTACTGAACACGTAGCGCATTGAGAATTCGGCGAGTACACTTCGTTCACAGACTGCATGTGTAGCATGTCTGACAGTAAGCTTTGAATAACGTTATCTTAACTTCATTCGTACACCTAGCAAACCTACGGGCAAGCTTTTTTTTTTGAATCCTTAGTTTATTTTATTTTATTTATTTTTCATAAAAATAAATAATTATTAAATTAATGCTGGTGTTCCACAAGGCTGCGTGCTATCGCCAACGCTGTTTCTTCTGCATATCAATGATATGTTGCAAACCTGTAACATTCATTGCTATGCGGATGACAGCACTGGTGATGCTCTTTACACCGGCCGAGCCAATATTTCTCGGGAAAACGTCTCCGAGTGCCGGGACAAACTTGTGTCTGTAGTCGAGTCTTTGCTGAACAGAGTCTCGGATTGGGGGCGACTAAATCTAGTCCAGTTTAACCACCAGAAGACACAAGTTTGCGCGTTAACCGCTAAAAAGAACCCCTTTGTCGTATCTCCTCAGTTTCAAGGCACTCCCCTTGTTGCCTCAGCCAGTATCGGAATCCTCGGCGTTGACGTATCGAGTGACGTGCAGTTTCGTGGTCACTTGAAAGAGAAGGCCAAATTGGCCTCTAAAAAGCTTGGCGTGCTCAGCAGAGCGGGACAGTATTTCATACCGGCACACCGCCTGCAACTTTACAAGGCGCGGGTTCGACCGCACATGGAATACTGTTCCTATCTCTGGGCTGGGGCTCCCCAGTACCAGCTCCTTACACTTGATCGCATCCAGCGCAGAGCGGCTCGAATCGTCGACGACCGAGTGCTTTCCGATCGGCTCGATTCACTGGCACTGCGAAGGGATGTTGCATCTCTTTGCATTTTATTTCGCATATACCATGGAGAGTGCTCTGAGGAATTGTTCGGATTAATTGCAGCCGCCAAATTTCGTGAACGCACTACGCGGCAAACGTCCCGATACCATCCACACCATCTGGATCCTTGGCGGTCCACCACAGTAAGTTTTCTTCCGCGTACAACCTCTCTGTGGAATAGTTTACCACCGGTGATTTTTCCGGACCGATACGACCTGGGGACCTTCAAGAAAAGAGCTTACTCCTTTCTAAAGGGCCGGCAACGCACCTGCAATTCCTCTGGTGTTGCGGTTGATCATGGGCGGCGATAGCCACTTAACATCAGGTGGCCGCATTTGCCCCCTCTTCTATTAAAAAAAATCATGACTGCAGTGTGACTCTCATTATTTGTTTCTTATGTCTGTATATATAATCAATGGCTTTACTAACCAGTTTTTTTAAAGAAATGTTTACATAATGATTTCTTATATTTACGCGAACACTACACATGATTAAAACTACTTTTATGGATTTTATCGCGTTTATTTTTACTTTTAATTACTTTTATTTTTAATTCCAGACGTTTCGTGCGCTTTCCAGTCCCCCGTGACTATGGGTGCTGGAAAGCGCCCGAAACGTCGGGAATTAAAAATAAAAGTAATTAAAAGTAAAAATAAACGCGATAAAATCCGTAAAAGTAGTTTTAATCATGTAAAGAAATGTTTGTCAAATTTTAATCAACTATACAAGTTTTAATCCAACTTAACACAAAAAAAATTTGTTCGTTCATTTCTATACCATTTATCTGTATAGGTTATAACTTGGTGCAATATTGAATGCACTCCTACGAATATTTCTGACAAAAAGGCATTGCTATGCATGTCAGGCACAGCTATAAGCCCAGTTCAAGAAATGGGCATATAGTAAAGATGTTGCTAGCCTCCAGTTTAGTAATTAATTTAAGCTTATTACTTTTTTTTCAGGTTAGCAATAATTTCCAGTTCAAATTTAACAATAGCAAAAATATTAGACCTATTACTTCTCAGGTGTTGGTTCCAAATAAGCACATTGAACTATGTCTAACTCTGAGGAATTATAACGAAAAGGAATAATTTTCATAATATAGAATGCATGTTTGTATTAAATAATACAAACTAAATGATAATCATTTTAGTTATAAGAATAAAACAAAATTACAAAAACTGTATTTCATTTAATTAGCTTCCACATATTGACATTATAAATAATTCATAGGTACATATTATTTATCCAAGGATGGGAATGTAAAATACGACCCTAATAAATTATAAGCAATTTTATTAAAGAATTTTTAGCGTATAATGATTTTATTAAATGCATTAAATATTTATACTAAAAGTTTGTAAAAGTAATATTTGATTTGTATGTATGGAAATACAATTTTAAGCAAATACCTTTTATTGTCTTTTCTCTTGTTTTTAATTAATAAAAAATATGAATTGAAAGTAAAATCATTCATTCTAAAGAGAACAAGATACAATCAAAAAATGCTGCACTAGCTTGCTTATAGTCCGAGACGTCTATCATGATGATGATATGAGATTTTTATAAAACTGCCTAAGTGAGACTATAAGTTATACAATAAAAGTTAATCCTAATGAAATTGGCTTTGCAATTTTCACGATGTGAACTTCTACAAAAACTTTCGCTCCATCTCAAAAATATAAACTATAAATCAAAATGTACAAAATACTGTATCCTCCATAACTGATTTATTATCAGTCTGTAGTATAAATTTCGCTGTGTAGTGAGGCCATTTTTTGGGGAGACCTGTGTTCATGGGTAGACTTTTGATGGGCTATAATGATGAAAAATGAATGGATGTAGCATACATTTAAACTCCGAAACAAAATATTATTTGAAAATCCTACTATTTTTTTATTGACTAGATTTTTATAACTAGTATTATTATAATAATATTTCATAATATAATTAATATGTGAAATAAAACACCACAAAGAATCATGTCCAATTTTGACTTGAAAATTTTCTAACGCGTCTAGTAATGTAAAATATCTTATAAAATTGCCTTTATTTTGCTTATTTCGTATCGCATAATAGAATTTTTCAATAAAGCCAAGAAAAAAAGTAATGTTAATATGTTTATCGTTCTCAATAGACTTTTGGAGAAGGAACGCGTTTATAAATGACTTGAAAGCCCAGAAGCCATGACAATATATATTTAAAAAAAAAGTGTTTTACACATTTCGTTTCACAGACTACGAAAATCTTATTAATTTGTCATGTGGTTTATGAACGTTCATAATAACTAGGGCCCGGATTAATATGTATATATAATATCAAAATATGTACATTTAATATGGACTTAAAATCCTAAAATATGGAAAAATATGTGTAATAAAAGATAACGACATTGTACATTAAAACGATTTCCTATTAAGAAAAAACAAAAAAAATACGATTTTACTTAGCTTAGGTTCATTATTATTTAAATTACAGTATATAATTACGTGTTTCCTTAAATTTTCTGTTTGGACGAAATAATGCTTTATTCTAGCTGAATGATTTTTCATCATAGGATGTGATTGGAGCTTATTTAAATTTGCATAATTCTGCAAGTGAGTAGGGCACATCTATGGTGCCTTCTAATGTTCCACACAGCATGCTGTTGATTTTCTTTAGGATCCTTTCCTAAAGAAAATCAACAGCATGCTGTGTGGAAATCCTTTGTTTTTTTTTCAGTACATAGAGTAATTTTTGCCTCGCTATTTCAGCAACGGGACCTTCTGATTCTAAAAATATTTTCGATAGTCATCAAATTATCATTTAGAGAAGTGGAAGAATTTTCGAGTGCCTTTATATGGTATGATAAAAAGCAATAATTAGTGTTTATGTACATAAAGCAAATAGTTACGTAGGGTAATCTTGGAGAAGTTCTTTTGAGATTGAAATATCAGCAGCTTTATTCTCCAATTCAAAGATAATCATTTTGATTTCAGTGTAATACTGGGCATAGTATTCATTTGCTCTCAGCTAAGTTCCCCAGCGGTTCAGCACTGGCTCTAGCGGTAAAGAAATGTCGGGATACCAACTCTTTAAATTTTAAGATCCTGCTTGCTGCTTTCAAAAACTTTTTCTTTACGTTTCATACTAAACTGTCAGCCTTTTTAAACTGAGACCTTATTCATTCAGCAAATCTATTCATACCATGAGCCAAGCACTTCATATGAATAATTTTTGGATACAAAACTTGTAGGGAATCTACAGCTTTTACCATACAAGGAGCAGCATCACTAAGTAGCAAGACAACTTGGTCATGTTTAACTCCATAAGGCCACAAAACTCTCATTGCATCATTAAAAAGCTTTACTGACGTTTGGTGGTTGCATTATAGAAGTTCTTCACACGCCAATAAAAAGGATTTGCTGGCATTTTCGTCATCTAAAACTAATTTTTAGTCATTTCACATACCTTCTCATCAACCTAACATAAAATAATGAAGATATGGATAAATTTATTTAATTTCTTGTGGAATATGGATTTATACTTGAAATATGGAAAAATATGGAAAATAGAAATTGCATTTTCTTGATCAAAATATCATAATATATGTAGAAAACATATTCAAGAACAAAAACCATTTCAATTAAAAATATGGATTTACATATTAATCCGGGCCCTAATAATAACCAATTGTTTTTAGTTACTTATCTTATTATTTTATGATCAGATATGCTTTTTTGTGGTTTTATACTATGGTGTGGAAGTTATTTTTCTTTCCACGCCATAGTATACCATAGCGTACAGTTGACAGCTTATAATCTGTTATATTTATTTACTTTATAACATTTTTCCCTGGCCTCTAAATAAAAAGGTGATAAATTATTATGTTATTATAAATGATAATTGATTTTATGCAACAGTAGTTGTAGGTAGACGCGACCTGTAAAAAGAATCAAATGACAGGTCAATCAATGTATGGAAAGTGGGCATACTTCTTTACCGTAAAAAATTGTAAAAAGAAATCATTATATTCGTACGTTTAATAAAATTAAAAAAAATATTGCAGTGATAAATTAAAAATCTGCAATAATGTATAAATACTAGTCATATGCGAGCATTTACTATGTTCTCTGATGTAGGAAACAAAATGTTAATTTAAGTCTAATCGCCCTATGCTACCCTAAGGTAAAATATTTAAAAGTACATCCATACCATGTTCACTCTAAGTCTAAGCAGATGGTTTGTATTTGTACTACAAAAATATGCAAGTCAGTTGCAGTCTAAATAAGAATTTCTCCTAAAGACTAGCCATGGAACCGGTAAGGAAAAAAAACGAGTGTGCTTATGACCACACCACTGAAGTATAACTTCAAATTTATTATCTGCTTCCTTCCATAATTTGTTATTATTCACCCAAAAATTCACAAAACATGAACTTTAAAATGAATTTAGAATTTTATTCGCTTTAAAATACGGAATGTAACTGGCTATGCGAGAAAGAGATAAAGAAAATGTGCGCACACACTGTTCTCTCTTTAACTTCAAAAACCGCATCTAAACTAACTAACCACTTCACAGTACCATGAACATGAGTCATATATGAACATTTTAATAGTTTAACTATTCTTTCTTTTTTGCGGACAGGGAAGATTTCAGGCGCCCTCACTTCTGAGGAAGTGTCCGCCGCCCTGCCCCAGTGCGTGTTGGCGAACTTTACATGTCTTCGAAATATTTTCTTACCTTATTAATCAGACATGCAGGAATATATAATATAAGCTAATATATAATTTACAATAATTACAATAATATAACTGCATTTTGTTCCAGACATGGCAATTTAAAAATATAAGGCAAGTAATTAGGCGATTGTAATAACATCGCTAGGCGGACAATTGCTTTCTGCTTCAAACTTCGACCTTTTTATATGTACACACTAAAAATATGATACTATTTTACAAGTTGCCTCACAATCATCGATTTTATATCGTCAAGCCATTGGTCTTTATATTTTAAGCTAAGAATATTTCTGAAACATTCTGTGCGCTGCAATTCACACATTTTCCCTGTAAGCAAATATGCCACTGCTTCAACACATAAAAATCCCATGCCCTCACTCAGTGACCATATATAAATCTTATCCGCCGTTTCTGGTGATAGTTGAAATTGTAAGATAGCACTACTCAATAATTCTTTAAGTTTTTCAAATAAAAATCTATCAGCCAACAGCAACACTTCCAAGTTAGTCTCCAAGCTTTCGGCCATAGGAAAGATTTCTACATCACTTTTAGGATTATTTAAACCTAAGTGTAAAAGTGTAAATAAGTACTCTAGGGCCGGTTTAGAAACGTTTTTCAATCGTACACATTTCTGAAGTGACTCTTTGAAACAACCCATTAACATTGCGCTAAATACATCAGAGTTCTGACAGAGGAACACTTTGTTAGCTTTCACCATTGACAAGTCATCTAATTCGAAAGTAACGATTTCGTCTACGGCTAAATTGTCTAGTATTGGATCATAACTAACAAATATTTTATCTTTAAATCGGTTCTCTAATATTTTTGGGTCTTTAATATGTACATTATTCGCTAATTTAACTAAAGCTGTAACACAGTCTTGCATATCTTCTCTGGATTCAGAAATTATATTAAATAAAAGATTTAATGCACTGCAATCTATAAAGTACTTCTTTAAAGGTTTCTCAGTTCTGCGAAATAAAGAAGAAATTATTTTTATAATTATAAAATGAACAACTTATAAAATATTTATATTAAATTTAAATATTACCCACTTCACTATATAAGGCAGTGTTAATGACAGAGTTTGTGTCATGGATGAGCTACCTTTAAGTAGTTGATAGCTTATCTCTCCGATTCCATAGCTGGATTCTGCTAGTATAGTCAACTGAGCAAGCAATTTTACACTTAACCTTATAATCTGGAAGGAAAAATTGTATCAAATATATAATATAGTTATTTCCATATGTTTAAACATTACGTCATTTTTACTTTAATTTGAACAAATGGTAAAATAAAAATTTTGTACAACTGACTTCAATATAAATAAAATGAAAACATCATCACCTGATTCTAGAGGGGGAGACCTAGAGGGGGGCGTTAAGGTGCCCAGAAAAAAATGGAGGGCGTTGGTGTAGTTTAGGTGGACGATGGTTGATTTATAATTTCATTTGGATACTTTATAATTTACTAGACTTAAAACCTACCTACTACTCAATATCGAATAATTAGTTTATATGTCTGCCCTGTATGATGGTACATAAACTAGAAATACTTAGATTTTGTAGGATAGCTCGTACGCCGTACGCAATCAAGTTTTAACAAGTTTTTGTTGGTGTAATCCGGTAGCAATCGGCTGGTTCATCGATACTTGCCTTAACTTGCTCAGTACGATTGAGCGTCGAAAGAGATAAACGAGTGTGTAAGTTTTGTGTCTTATTCCTGTCAGTGCGTGCTGTATTTAAATCCTATATAAAAGCTCGTAATAATTTTTATATTTTCATTAGTGGTGTCGCGCGCAATCTTTAAACAAATATTTAAGTTCAACATTAAATAGTAAGATTCACAGAAAATTCGACAAATCCATCTGTGCCTTAGTGCCTTCTTTGTTCAAAAACATTTTCAAACGAAGCGATGAAGCCTTAAAGACTTCAAAATCATTTGAATAAAATGCATCCAGATAAGGACAAAAATGTACTTATTTTTGTTCCAACTACCACTAAAATAGGCAAATTATAAACACTGTTTTAGAATGATGTGTTCTCCTATAATTGGTAGTACATAGTAATTTATAGATGTAAAGCATGTGTTAGAAGTAATTTAATATGTACAATTGTTGGAGATCTATACAAATAAATAAATAAATGTACTATTTGTTCAAGAGTTAAATATTAAGAGAACGACTGTTTCAATCATTGCAATAAATACAAAAATAAAATCCGAAACAACTATTTAAATGACAGATTATTTAATCAGCTTTATGTTACTAATGATGAAGATTTCAACCGATTGATCTTTCACACAGAAGTGCGTTGGTTATCAAAAAGATAAGGTCTGACTCGATTTTACAATCTGTTTGACTCTGTCGTAGAGTTTTTGGAAAACAAAGACAGAATTGCGCGAAAACCTTATCACATCAAAGGACGATATCGCATACCTGACAGACATTTATAAATTACTTATTGATATGAATCTCCAACTTCAAGGCGATGTCATCATCATCATCATCATCATCATTACAGCCCTTCACAAGTCCACTGCTAAACATAGGCATTTTCCAAGGTATGCCACAAAGCACGGTCCTGAGCCACCTGCATCCATCGACTTCTTGCATGTCTTACCAGGTCGTCACTCCATCTAGTGGGGGGTCGCCCTACACTTCGCCTGCCGGTACGAGGCTGCCACTCGAGAACCTTTCTTCCCCAACGGTTGTCGGTTCTTCGAGCTATATGGCCGGCACATTGCTACTAATCCGTTGGGCTATGTCGGTCACTCTGGTTCTACTGCGGATATCCTCATTTGTAAGTTTATAACGCAGAGAAACTCCGAGCATAGCCCTCTCCATAGCTCGCTGAGCGACTTTGAGCGTCCTCATACGGCCAGCAGTGAAGGACCACGTCTCGATTCCGTAGGTCATCTCTGGCAACACGCACTGGTTATACAACTTAGTTTTCAGGTTTTGAGGTATACCTGACGGAAAGATGCGTCGTAATTTCCCGAACGCCCAGCCCAGCCGAGTTGAATCCGTCGATTGACCTCTCGGTCGAAGTTGGACTTACCTAGTCGGACTATTTGTCCCAGGTAAACGTACTCGTCAACAACTTCGAGCTTAGTGCTCCCAACAACTACCGCCATAGGTGTGACATGGACATTAAACACGATCTTTGTTTTGTCCATGTTCATCTTAAGACCTATCCGTTGGGAGGCACTATTGAGGTAATTGAGCATAGTGCTTAAGTCCTCCAGCGATTCTGCCATAAGGACTATATCGTCGGCAAATCGAAGGTGAGTGATGTACTCGACATTGATGTTAATACCGTATCTTTTACAGACCAGTAGCTTGAAAACGTCTTCCAACGCAGCGGTGAGGAGTTTCGGGGAAATAACGTCACCCTGTCTTACACCTCTCTGCAGTTGGATAGGTTTCATACTCTGGTTCTGTACTCGGATAGCCACCGTAGCCCTACTTTACAAACACTTCAGCACTTCGATATATCGACAGTGAACTTGGCACCGCTGAAGAGACTGTAGCACCGCCCAAAATTCGATGGAATCAAAGGCTTTCTCATAGTCCACATACGCCAGGCAAAGTGGCAGATTGTACGAACATCTGTACAATTTGCCGAAGGGTATGCATGTGGTCCATGATACTAAAGCCTTTTCGGAAACCGGCTTGTTCGGGAGGCTGGAAGTCGTCGAGTCTGCGTGCGAGACGATTCGTAATGACTCTCGAAAAGTCAAGGCGTTGACTTGAACTTAATAAGAACAAAAATATCGTCGCTGATTTCTTAACCAAGCTGCTCTTACACAAGAAGAATATCGGCAGACGAGAGTTCCATAATTTTCCCAATTTATCAGTATCCTGCAACAACGACGACTTGCTTGTCTATTGCTAACATTTGGAAAATCTCCAGTGATTTCATTGAAAGATTCTAGGACATTTTGAAATTGGAAATACCCAGACCTTTTTTTCAAACGTCAACATAGCTGTATCACCTCAACTGGAAGAAGAACTTATAGAACTGACAACGACCGAAGAAATAGAAGTCCGATTCAAAAATGGCTACCAAGAATTTTGACAAAAGTCAGTCCCGCAGTTGTATGCAGGATTGTGGTTGATCGTTCAACGATTCTTGATAGCATTCCCATCGTCATATTTGTGTGAACGTGGATTTAGCGTTGTGACAACGCTGCTTACAAAAAAATGAATTTTTTGAGTAAAATCGAACCTGATATCAACAAACTTGTTAAAAATCATCAATTTCATTCATCTCTTTAGATTCGTTTTAAAACTTGAAAATTGATTACCTATCTATATTGTTTCTTTTAATTTGATTAAATATATTCTTAATATTATAAAGTAGCGTCTTAATTGCTCTCACTGGTAATAATGTCTAGTTTAGAATGGAAGTAAACACCAGAAACGACTAATATTATTTATTAGCACACCATAACTAAATTATTGTTTTCTTGATTAGAAATTGTGGTTTTTAAGTTTAAGGAGTATGTAAAAAATTAGGGGCGCTAAAATAATTGATTTTCAAAGGGGGCGATAAAATAAATAAGTTTGATAATCTCTGGCCTAAAGTACCGAGAATCTTGTGACAAGAAATACTGGTCAAGATGAATGTAGAAGTACCTACTTACAAGTATAGTTACTTGCAAAAATATGTGTGAGGGATTTATTAAAAATAAATGATCATTACGGATAATTTCCTTCATGTTTATGATGTAAAATAATGAAATGTTGTTATGTGAATTTTATGACTAATTACATTTTTATTATTAAGACATTACTCACCTGTTTACATTGCTGACATTTAGTTGGCGGGTGTTTGGAGCTGATAGACATATTGTGTAATCTAAGTGCTAATCTATGTTTTAATATACTCATTAGACACAAAGCATTGCTGCAAAATGGTAACAAAATTGTTGAAAATACAAATTATACAATTATTATTATAAGCTATTTAAATGCGAAAAAAATAGCAATATTCAAATCAAATACCTTAATACTCTGGCGAGTATTCGAGCAGCCCTGCCTAATGGTCTCTTACATCTTTCAACATAATCCAATAAAGCATTGATACATTCTCGTCCAGTAAGCAAATCTAACGTGTGATTCGGAACGGCCTCTTCACGGATACTGCCGTATGTGCAAGCACCGTGTGATACACGGAATAGTAAAACCAGAACACAGGCTATACCCGACGATTTTGTGTTGACATCGATGTTATTAAGATCCTCTATAACACAATAATTAAAAGCTTATTTTTATATATAGCAGCTCAAGGGTACGAGCGTGTAAATCGAACAGTTATTGGAATAACACGAGGGTATAACGCAAATTTATAAAATAAAGATAGAAGAGGCAGTTGTGTAAGAGTTTAGTTAATTTAGTAATCAAGTTGTGATAAATTATTCATTACAAGTTCATAGCTAATCAAAATCCGAAAATAACAGCTCCGTTCTATTTTCTAATTATAAATCGATTTTCTGTGTATTTCGTGGCGTTATTACTTGCTCATCTAGTGGAGGGTCGGATTAACTATGACAATCGGACGTCGAACACCTCAGTACCCCATCACCATGGATGCTGTAAAGTACTCGGAACGTCAGGAATATAAAATAAGTTAATAAATGCAATTAAAAACCGTCCGTAAGTTTCATTTAGTGTGTCGAACTACTTTACATCCACCCTCAAATTCGCTTAGCCGTACGAGACTTCCGTTCGATAATCTTACTTTCGAGAGATATGACCCGACTAAAGTGACAATGGGTTCCCTTCGTCTTACTGAGTCGGTGGGATATAAGTTTCGCTTTGCATACACCTAATCCGTCATCGGCCGAAGTTTGCTCGGGCGATGACGGCGTCGTCCGATAACGCACGGAAACGGCCGATCAACCGTCGAGTCCGAACTTGTTGGGATTTCTCGCCCGACTGCCGGCGTCTACAGTGCAAATTGAGTGTATTTATAGTTTAATTTAATCATTTTGTCTTTATTCTGTTGTTTCTGTCAGTGCTGTTATCTACCTAAACGACTATGGATATTGAAAATGTAAAAATAGCAAAGAATACCGGCAAAGTTTAATGTCGGCACAAGTGGTACACTGTTGCAGTGTAAGCACATCATACACGTCCGAGTTACTCGTCCGGGTAGTTTTGTCCGCCATCGGCCGACAAAATCGGTTTTGGTGTAAACGTACCGTTACTCTTATTTTACTGCCAATGTTTTCGAGACAGAGAAACCCCAAGCATTATCTTCTCCATAACCAAAAGAGATAGCTTGAAGTTTAAAAAGGACAACTTCTCAGTGTGACATAAGTGTAAGACATGATTTAATGCATGCATTCTATTCATCTCCTCCTAAAAACGCGTCGCGTCGAAACTATTATTTCAAAAACATTTTTAATCTTGTAAATACTAAAATCGTAAAACTTGGCAGACGAATTGAAGATATCAGTACCAAACTTGTCGCACCTTTGATGCTTCTGCACGTCGCCAGTCCGGATATTTAACGTCTGATGTAATCATTATCATCATCATTATTACAGCCCTTCACAAGTCCACTGCTGAACTTAGGCCTCCCCCAAGTAATGCCACAAAGCAAGGTCCTGAGCCACCTGCATCCATCGACCCTGCATGTCTTACCAGGTCGTCACTCCATCTAGTGGGGGGTCGCCCTACACTACGCCTACCGGTACGAGGCCGCCACTTGAGAACCTTTCTTCCCCATCGGTTATCGGTTCTTCGAACTATATGGCCGGCCCATTGGTACTTCAGCTTACTAATCCGTTGGGCTATGTCGGTCACTCTGGTTTTACTGCGGATATCCTCATTTCTGAGTCTATCACGCAGAGAAACTCCGGGCAACACGCACCGGTTATACACTTTAGTTTTCAGAGATTGAGGTATACCTGACGAGATGTGTCGTAATTTCCCGAACGCTGCCCAGCCGATTTGAATCCGTCGATTGACCTCTCGGTCGAAGTTGGACTTACCTAGTCGGACTATTTGTCCCAGGTAAACGTACTCGTCAACAACTTCGAGTTTAGTGCTCCCAACAACTACCGCCATAGGTGTGACATGGACATTAAACACGATCTTTGTTTTGTCCATGTTCGTCTTAAGACCTATCCGTTAGGAGACACCATTGAGGTCATTGAGCATAGTGCTAAGGTCCTCCAGCGATTCTGCCATAACGACTATATCGTCGGCAAATCGAAGGTGAGTGATGTACTCGCCATTGATGTTAATACCGTATCCTTTCCAGTCCAGTAGCTTGAAAACGTCTTCCAACGCAGCGGTGAAGAGTTTCGGGGGTATAACATCACCCTGTCTTACACCTCTCTGCAGTTCGATAGGTTTCGAACTCTGGTTCTGTACTCGGATAGCCATCGTAGCCCTACTGTACAAACACTTCAACACTTCGATATACCGACAGTCAACTTGGCACCGCTGAAGGGACTGTAGCACCGCCCAAATTTCGACGGAATCAAAGGCTTTCTCATACGAGGGTGGATTGAAAAGTACTCGGCCTAACACAGATCCATTCAATTCTAAAAATCAAATCCACCCACATTATTTAGTTCAGTTCAGACTAGTTCATTGTGTGAAGTTCGAAACGTGTGCGATAATTAGTTGTGATTTTATAAATTTATTAACAAAGTAATCGGACATAATTTCCGCGAATGGAGCAAATCGAGCAGCGTGCCGTCATTAAGTACCTCCATAAGAAGGGGCTATCATCAAAAGCCATCCATGATGACATGGTCAGTACATTAGGCGATTGTGCTCTGTCATATTCATCCGTCAAAAATGGATAGCAGAATTCAAGCGTGGTAGAGAGAGTGTGAAAGATGAACCCCGCTCTGGAAGGCCTTCGACGTCAACTACTGACGAAAATATTAAAAAAGTACTTGATTTAATAATGGGAGACCGCAGATTAAAAATTAGAGAGATAGCCGAGATTATAGGCATCTCTTATGAACGAACTCAAAACATCATTGTCAACGAGTTGGGTTTCCACAAGGTGTCTGCGAGGTGGGTTCCGCGACTGCTTTCAGTTGAACAAAAAAGGACGCGATTGACTATTTCACGCGACTGTTTGGAGTTATTTGAAGCCGATGCAGATGATTTTTTGAATCGTTTTGTTACTATGGACGAAACATGGGTTCATTACTGTACACCGAAAACAAAACAACAATCAAAACAGTGGAGAAGACCTGGTTCACCACCCCCTAAAAAGGCTAAGTCGATTTTGTCGGCAAATAAGGTGATGGCTTCAGTATTCTGGGACTCGAAAGGTGTGATTATGATTGATTATCTTGAAAGGGGTCAGACTATAAACTCTGATTACTACTGCACCTTACTACGTCGCTTACGAGAGGAAACAAAAGAAAAACGTCGAGGAATGCTCAGAAGAAAAGTCCTGTTTCATCAAGATAACGCCCGTGTTCACACGTCAGTACAGTCAATGGCTGAAATTCACAACTGTGGCTTTGAACTGTTACCGCATCCGCCGTATTCACCTGATCTGGTACCATCAGACTTCTTTCTATTCCCTAACCTAAAAAAGCACTTGGGAGGTCAAATATTTTCGACAAACGACGAGGTCAAAGCAGCTGTAGACGAATATTTTGACTCTAAGGAAGAATCATTTTTTTTCAACGGTCTAAATGCTTGGAAGGGGAGGTGGCAAAAGTGTATTGAACTTGATGGTGATTATGTAGAAAAATAAAAATATAACTGATTTAGTATGTGTTTATTTTCTTGGTTAGGCCGAGTACTTTTCAATCCACCCTCGTAGTTCACATATGCCAGGCAAAGTGGCAGATTGTACTCTTCGGTCTTCTGTACAATCTGCCGCAGGGTATGTATGTGGTCTATGGTACTGAAGCCTTTTCGGAAGCCGGCTTGTTCGGGAGGCTGGAAGTCGTCGAGTCTGCGTGCGAGACGATTCTTAATGACTCTCGAAAACAGCACGTAGACGCGGCTCAGAAGGGAAATCGGTCTGTAGTTCTTCAAGAGAGCGTTGTCGCCTTTCTTAAAGAACAAGACAACCACGCTTCTGCTCCACGCCTCCGGAGTAGTGCCACCATGGAGGACGGAATTGAAGAGCTTCTGAAGGACTTCAAGTACCGGTATTCCACCCGCTTTCAGAAGGTCCGCTGTAATTCCATCCTCGCCCGGGGCCTTGCCGTTTTTAAGGTAGTGGAGAGCCATTCTAATCTCGCTCAGACTGACGTCCGGGATATCATCGGAATAGTGTCGGATAAGACTTGCTTTACTCAGACTTGCGTGTGGCTCCCACGATGGTGTGTACAGCTGCCCATAGACCTCTCAATCTCACTCAGAATCTCAGGTGGCCCGGAAACGATGTTGCCACACTCAGTCTTCAGCTTTGACAGTTGGCTCTTTCTGGCAGACAGATCTCGAAGACTTTGGAGCCCTAGTTCCGGTCGATAGCTTCTTTAATACAAGCAGTATTAAAGTTGCGTAAGTCTCGCCGCATGCATTTGGAGATTTGTCTGTTCAGTTGCCTGTATGCTGTCAAATCTGTTGACGATTGCAGCCTCATCTCCCGTCTAACAGCCATGAGATTAAGAGTGTGATCGGAGAGTTTTTGTGTTCTTCTGCGGCGGGTCTTGCAGAACTTAGACCGCATGGACAGTTTCCACGAGCTTGTCATTCATATCTTCCACTGCATTGCAATCTTCTAGGCACTGAAAGCGGTTACGTAACTCGAGCTGAAAGGTTTCGGGATTCTGGATTAGAGCATGAGGGCGACGGAGTGTTGACTTCATTTGAAGAAACCTCTCCAACTTAACGTTTAGGTTCAGTATACTAGTTTCCACCCTTGCGATCACTGAGACATCACTGAAGAGTTGGCATCTGGTCGTCATAACGAAGTCAATCTCATTTTTTGTCGAACCGTCGGGGCTCGACCAGGTCCACTTCCTGTGGGGGCCGCTTCTGGAAGAAAGAGTTCATCATAAAGAGTCACTCTTTCTCCATAAAGTCGGCCAGCTGCTGGCCCCCTTCGGTTCCGTTGCCCTACTCCAAATTTCCCTACCTACAGCTCACCGCTTTATCTTGTGCCTAGTTTTGCGTTGAAGTCTCCCATCAACACCGTGTAGTGGGTTTTGGAGGAATGCATGGCTCTGGAAATATCCTCATACATTTCCTCCACCTCCTCATCGGGATGTGCCGAGGTTGGTGCGTAAACCTGTACGACCTTCATCGAATACCGTTTGGTGATTCTGAGTATCAGGTACGCGACCCTCGTATCAGGAAGATGCTGCTGCCCATCTCCTGCCTGTCTCCCTCTGTCGCCTCTTACGACAACCACGGGAAGATATGGGATAGTGGATATTCTCAACCGCCCCTACACGTCTGATGTAAACGAGATGGTTATATATACCACTCTTGCATTTCGCGTAACTGCAGACGAAATGGACTGATGAATCCACTTACGCCGTCACAACTGATAATAATGTCCTCCACACCGAATTTCAGTCACTGTGGCCAGTCGACGTGTACATTAATTTGCGCAGGACTGGTTTAGAGCGCAAGCAAATTGTTCCCTCACTCTCATAGTCCGATGGGACGGCAAACTCACACGATCAGAGAGAGATCTGACGCAGCACCAACGGCTTTACGTGCTTTCCGAGGCACAGTAGTGAAATACCACCAACTTCCTGACTCCGGGTTACTACTGAGAATTTCTTGACAGATAAAACTGAATAACTCAGTTTTTAGCTCAATCTGGGATTAGGACCCGGGACCAATCGCATCTGCAACTACTGATATGTAAAACGTGTCTCGATAATCGTTAAAGAGGACTATAAGGAAAGCCAGATAGACTTCCAATAAATGGCGGTAAACCATCTCGTATTTATAATAAATCAAAAATACTTAGACTGGTAAATGGTGCAAATTGTACTACGCAATTGTAAAAAGGTATTGCGAATGCCATTCCGCCTGCGCGATATGGCGATTACAACAAACCCTTCCTACAATTTTAGCAGTTTAGATGATGAATTTATAACCTAAAAATGGTAAACTAAATGACATAATAAATAAACTAGACTAATTATAGGAGCTAAATGACATAATTCATATTATTTACCTTCTGACGTCCCTTCTCCATCAACACTTTCATCATCATCCATAATGAGCTCGTCCAAATCATGGGCTACTTGGGTGGCGTCAAATTCGAGTACTTTATCATTTGTTGTCAGATTAACCGCTCTATCCTCGGTTTCACCGTCCGCTTCGCTGCACACCGGCGAGTACCGGCCCGAGATCTCAGAATCGGAACTATCTTTAAAAAAATATTTAAACAGTCAGATAACATTGTTTCCATTTTTATATGCTATCTAAAGCAACTGCTAAACACAGGTCTCGAATCGAAAAAATTGCCATAGTTGTTGACGAGCGGGTTTGCAGGCGCAGTTTTTTTTAAATTAATTTTAGTTTTTATCAGGATGATGTATCTCTCCATTTCTGTTACAGTATTTCCCCCTCGCCTCTTACGACACCGGATGACATCATGCAGTGGATTCTTATGCGCCGAAACTACATGACGAACGTTGTTTTATTGATAGTCAATTACTTCGAAGTTAAATATTAAGTGTTTACCTATGAAATTGCCGTTTTTTATGAAATAAGATAACGTATTTTTTTTTATTTTTTTTATTTCTATTATTCAAAGTAATCACCCATGCAATCGATGCATCTTGGCCAACACATTTTATTGATGCCCTTGAAGAAATCAGCTCGACGGGAGACAACAAATATTTCAAAGGCAATTTGTACTGCCTCTCAGGTATTGGATTTTTTCAGCCATAAAGTTATCCAAATTCTGGAATAAGTAGAAGTCTGTCACAAGGTCTGGCGAGTATGGCGTATGACGGAGAGCTTCCAACCCCAGCGCTTGTAACCTGGCGACCGTCTGTTGTGCAGTACGAGGTCGCGCGTTGTCAGCAGGAGCAGCGGGGACGAGCGATTGAACAAAGCTGGCTGGAGAAGTGCGAGCTTCTCCGTCACTGTGTTCAGTACTTCAAAGTACACATCTGCAGTAAAGCTCATCTAGTTTGGTAAGAATGAAATCACACCGGTGCTGGACCACCAAACCGTGACCATGATTTTCCAGGGGTAAGTTTTTGTTCAGAGCATTGTTTAGGTGCTGAACTAGGATTCAACCAACTTGCTGAGAGCTTGTGATTGTCAAACAGAATCCACTTTTCGTCGAGGTAACAATGCGTTTCAAAATTCCTACGTTTGTTGAGCAGTACAAGGCACGTCTCGAGGCGTACTTCCCGCTAGCGATCATTGAGTTCGTGGGGCATCCATTTTTCAAGCTTTTTACCTTGCCAATTTGACGCAAATAAAAATATTGTTTTGAAGCTAACGTCGAAAGATGTTGCATCCAGCCGTAGATTGAGTATCATCACCTTACAAAATAGCATTTAATTCGTCATGATCGACCAGTTTTTGGTCAACCACGGCGTTTACTTTTCAGGTAGAAATTTCCAGAACCGAAGCAGAACAACCAATAACACTTAGTGCGTTCCTTTATAGTATTCGGTCCGTAAACGTCGTTGATGTTGCGTGTCGCTTGTGTCGCGTTGTTGCTGCAACGGAACTCATATTCCATAATTACTCAATTTTTTAACGTATCTATGATGACGAAAAAGATTCAAATGCATTTAAAAAATAACATTGTTTATTTGAAATTAGTACTCTCAGCCAAACAAAAATTATTATGATTTGAAATGGCCAGTACCGCAGACCGGCAATTTCATAGGTAAAGACTTATTATTATCACAATAAGGCGGCCTAACGTAGACTTAGCCAAGTTAACTTTCTACAATCGTTAACGCTAATAGAATACTATAAAAACGCATAAAATTTAGGTTAATGTCATTATCTCTGTCTTTGTTTTGCATAAGAACAATTTATAACCCAAGTCTGAACTAATTTCTATATTTCATTTATTTTAATAGTTTTTGATATTCAACTTGTGTAACGATTGTCTCTGTTAATTCTAAATAATATATTTCTTATAATGGAAGAGGTCCAAGTTCAGCAAAGAAGTGTTATGTGCTGTATTGTAGGTGTGTATTAATATATATATATATATATATATATATATATATATATATATATATATATATATATATATATATATATATATATATATATATATATATATATATATATATCAAATATCGCATCGTCAAAACAATTTTACGGTTTAAATATGAACTACTCGTATGTTGGTCAACAAGTAATTCAGAAATTACATAATCACTAATAATTGCGAGTATTTTATAATACAAACTGTACTATAACATACTCGCAATAACACTAACTGTTACATTAATATAATATAAAAATATATTATACATTTAAATGGTTAGTATGCGTATGTTAGTAAAAGGTGACATAGCTGTTTATCATCCCGATTTTTTACCTCAATTTGTAGGAAGCGAAACTTCTAAGTAACTATATTTATCATTCATGACATTTTCAAATTTTCAAATTAATACAAATCATAAACAATGATATGATTTAAAAATTGATACCTATCACGGGAAAGTTATTTTTTATAAAAAATAATTCCAATTATAACTCAAAAAATAATAAGTTTAATTTGTTATTAGTAAGTAATTTAGTATGTTTAATTTTGTCATAAAGGTAATAAGTAATATGATAACGTTTTTTTGTTAAACCATAAATATGTAAATATTTTGTTACCTTCATTGACACTAAATGGTGAAGTAGGACTTGTTGAACTAGATGGACTCCACTGATACTCAGTCCAATACGGCGACGCCGAACTACCCTCACCCGCGCTAGTATTCGACTCAGGACTCCAGTCCCATCGCGCCCTTTTGCTTGAAGAGTATCCTCTGTATTCTGGACTAAATCCAGATCGATTCCCGTCAGAATACGGAGATAAGGGAATTCGATCAGTTCGATCCGGACTCATGGCAACTTGTGACTGTGAGTTAACTGGCCATTCAGGACTTTTTGGTTCCCAATAAACACCGGCCGACCAATCTCTGCTCGCCATTTTAATGAGTTGCGACTTCTGCTCAAAAACCAATATTTAAGTTAAATATTCCAAGTAATACTTTTCTGTTAAATATAATATCGAAATCAAATTTTATATTTTAACAAAATGTACCTACGTTTTTTAAAAATTTAGGGCTACCCGATCTAGCTCTTTTAAGACATTTACGCCTTGTTTGATTTTCATCTTCACTTTGACTGTCATCTGTGGCATCACTATCAATAGCATCAACAAATCCAACTATCATATTGTCCCTTTCTATTACCACTTTTAGCTCATCGCCGTTTTTAGACGCTAACTGACCTTTGCGTCTCAATAATAAACCTTTTCCTTCTATATGGCAGCTATCATTTGGTTGTTCAGTAGGATTTTGTTTTAAGGAATTAGTACAATCTATAGTTTTTTCTCTTAATTCCATTACTTTTGTTGTTTCAAACACCACGTCGACTTTTTCTAAATTGTTGTGTTCAAAGTCCATAGTTTTCAGGTAATTAGTTAACTTATCAGTGAGCAAACTAATAAGGCCCTCGTTAACGAGAATCTGAAATGCTGTGTAAAAGTAATTAAATGATAAATGCTGGCCTAAACATGATTTTTTTTTAAAATAATACTAGCCATATTATAAACATTATCTGTGCCTGGATGACCGAGCTTTGATCAGATTTTTTTTTTTTGGAAATCGTGTTTTTTGTAAATTATATTTAGATACAAATTACAAACTGATGAAATATGAATAAAAATTTTCGATCTTCTCGATCATTATTTTTTGTGTTTTAAAAAATATACTAAAAAAGGGCTCCAAATAATATATTTTCTCACAAAAGAAGGAAAAAAAGGAAAAACGAGTCAGACCGGAGACATTTGGACTCGAACCGGCGGACTATGATTTCAGCACTCGAGCTGTTATAACCTTTTAGGCACCGGCAAAATTTACTTTCGTATTCTAATGGTATTGTAGCAGTTTTTCATTACCTAAAAACATGAATAAAACGACATTTTCTAAAAATGAGCCCTAGCTAGATCAATTTATTGCCCCCGAAACCCCCGCATACTAATATATATATATATATATATATATATATATATATATATATATATATATATATATATATATATATATATATATATATATATACATATATATAAGAATTGCTCGTTTAAAGGTATTGGATGTTCCCATTCCTAGTAAGTTTAAAATTACTTGTGTTAGGAGTGATTCACGACAGAAGTCGAATAGTGGATTTCAACCCACGACTTTATGAGTTCACAAAACGCACCAATCATCAGGTTAACGTAGCTGCCAAATTTTTTCGTTGTAAAGTATTAAATTACAAGGCTCAAGTTTTTGGCCAATTATCCCATAGGAGCAACTTATGTTAGAGATAATTTAATACAAAAGTCAGATGCTGCTAAATATACTGCGGAGTTCACACACGGTAACAAATCGCCGATTGAAGCCTAACGATAAGTAGAATAGATCGAGCAGCATTTTAGCGCAAATATCCGTCTGCTTATAGATTTTATTACCACTATCACGATTTTTTTATTCTTAGAAAAAGGTCTTTGTCGCTGAAGCGATTATGACGACCTGATAGAACAAAATTCTTAAATAGGATAAATACTAACAACTAAACTTATTAATTACTTAATCTCCTATTTACTAACACATAAAGCTTTCTGCCAATCAATGACAAAATGTAAAATACAAGTTTTTCTTTCTACGGAGTTCTGGGCACATTCTATCAAAATGTGATAAACATCATCGATAATGTTGCAAGTTGAACAGTTTGGTGAGGTATTTTTTCGCATCAAGTATAAAAATTTATTGTATTCCATGAACTATCAGGATTTTGAGTTCGTTTGTCACTTCGATTTTATAAAAAATTGCATGTTATTTATATCTACTTACATGAGTCATCAAAAACATATTGTAATAATGCGTGCATGGCATACGAATTAACGCGTGCCGCGGCAACTAACAACGCCAAACCCCCACAATGACGTAATCGAGATCTATTCACAGATTCACCACTTAATTGCGCAAGAGCTTTCGCCGCTCCCTCAGGCCACCACGCCACATCTGTAAACAAATGCTTGATAAAATATCATCAAAAATAGTTTTAAAATTAGTAGTTTAAGAACCGAACTAACAGCGACCTTTCAGACAAAAAGTATATTTTATAATATATGTAAATAGACATCGCGGATGAGTTGTGGCCTAAATTATCTTCAAACCTACCCTCAATTAAAACACTGTAAATATTTTATTCATTTGATTACCAAACATATTTCATAACAATCAAAGTTTAAAGCACAGCGTATTAATTAAGTTGCCTTTGTCTATTCATATTAGCAGCTTCCGGGTATAAAGTAAGTATGTATTATTACAAGTATTGATCATAGCCAGGTTTTGATATGAGGTGAGGCAAAAATCTAGATTATGTATTAAAAAACCGAAGCCCATGCTATTCTTGTGCTTTTTTTGGATCAAAGCCTACCTAAGTTGTGTGCTGAAGCAAGCGTCAAACCCTACCACTACCATGCCTACGTCAATGTAAGTTGGTACTAGCAAATTTGTACTCATCTACTTTCTCATTTATATATATTATATATGTAGTTGAGCCACGCTGCAGCCATATTATGTATGAAGCACAAATAAGTCAGCTCGACAGGGGAAGGGCTACGATTTTACAAAACACCAGCGTAAAAATCATGCTTAATGCTGCTGTTTCGTATGGTGAGTGTATCACAACGCAACTCGTAAAAAGGATCTCTGGTTAGAGAATCATAGATCCTTTTTACAAGTTGTGTACAGCGCACCTGCACTTTGATTCTTACTCAAGGATAAATGTAGATGTCTATGCGCCACAGCATCCTCTTACCATTACCATCAGTGAACTGTGTTCTTGAATTTCACCCTCATTCCATTTAAGAAATTAAAAAAAGATAATTATTGTTGCAAACACTATGCATATGTTGCGTGCGAATAAATGAAAGAAAGAGCGCATAATATTATTTTCGGACGATTGAAAAAGATAACACATTCAAGACTTGTTTTATCTACTTTTCTCAACTTATGGCGACACATGCTCCATACTGTTTTGTTTATTAGCCAGTAAATTGATATAAAAATTAAGGCAGCCATTCATAACCACATGAAACATCAAAAATGATTTATCGCAAACAATCTTATCTATATTACTCTCAGAAATTTTGTATATGTAACTTTTTTTACTTTTGGTATATTAAGTTTAATACTATGATTTGAATTGATAGATTTATTAGATTATATATATGTAATGAGATTTATCTAAATTAATTTTTAAATTATTTACGTCAAGCCATTCTATTGTATCGTCAATTGTATTGTAAATGTCATCTTCATGATTCCCAATTGTATTATTGTTCTTATTACTAGTCACAATAATTGAAATGTCATGTTTATATGGATATGTCCAAATAATGGGATAAAAATTTAAGATATTGAAGCAAAAACCAAAGATCTTATAGTTTGTCATGAATTGTAACAAAATTCAAGATGAAGCAAGCGAAACATAAAGTACGACGATTTTAGCGGTTCTAGTACACTTGACGGAACGAAAACACCTGGTAAATGGTTTGAAATTGAATTGTTTGTTGTCACTATTAATAACTTGCTATCTGCTTTAGATAAACGCATGAAAGCATACCCAAATTTAACGGGTGTTTTGGAGCATTTTAACAAGACGTGATGTCAAAACAATGTTGGTCCATTTGCGTCAAATTGGCAAGTTAATCTCATTGTGGCAAAAGTGTTGACAACTGGGTACTCTGCGAACTCAATGATCGCCAGCGTGAACCACACTTCACTATAAAATTATCTTTATTTTAATATTAAGGGTTAAGTGGATGAGCACAAATTTGTTTAGATATTATGTATGTTTGATAAATTATACTTAACATTCAATAATCAGATGGATGAAGAAAGAAAGGAAAGTCAGATCTTGTACTAAAGGCAATTTTAAGTAATTTTTCTTTTAAAAACACAAACAATAAAGTTAAGATTTGAGAGTTAAAGACTTATTTAACAAAATAAAATAAAATGTAACTGTAATTGTTTCTAAATACCTGAAAGTTTTTGTAAAATGCCAACCAAACACTCAACAAGGCCTGCTGTACCCAAAAGTGGACGACAGGATGAAACATAACAAAGATTTATTAAACATTTTAGTGAAACTGATTCATATCTCTTTGTTAGAGCTACTAGACACTGGTAACCCCTACCATCACCTTGTATCTGTAAAGAAATTTCATACTCATGTTATTTTTGAAATTTAAATTTTACATAGCCTTGTCCTTGCCTATAAAATGATTTACATTCTTGCTCTTTAACAATTAAGGAACATGTTGGAATTGCTAAAAGCATGACGGGAGTAAAAGAAATAACAACCAGCCAAGAGCGTGTCGGGCCACGCTCAGTGTACGGTTCCGTAGTTTCCCATCCGTCACAATAAGTGATCCCACTTATGAGTTTAAAGGTGGGTATCCATGATGTTCGCGCTCCAGCAGCGCTCTGCGCTCCTGCAACTGCTACCGGTAGTGGGTACTGTTGTTTCCATCCAAGTTCAAAATGATTTTCCTAGAAAGTCCTTATAAAGTTCTACGTTTCAGATTTTTTTCATATTTTCTAAACTTATGGTTCAAAAGTTAGAGGGGGGGGGGACACATTGTTTTTTACTTTTGGAGCGATTATTTCCGAAATTATTGACATTATCAAAAATGATTTTAGTAAACCCCTATTCATTTTTAAATACCTTTACAACAATATATCACACGTTAGGGTTGAAATTAAAAAAAAATCACTTCCCACTTTACATATAGGGGGGCTACCCTAATAAAACATTTTTTCCAATTTTTATTTTACCATTTTGTCGGCGTGATTGATACACATATTGGTACCAAATTTCAGCTTTCTAGTGCTAACGGTCACAGAGATTAAGCGAGGACGGACAGACGGACAGACAGACATGGCGAAACTATAAGGATTCCTAGTTGACTACGGAACCCTAAAAAGCGATATATTGCAGTAAAACGTAAGTTAGCAGCATATAGTTTCGAAAATTCTAATTTTAGAGGTCATTCATCACGGTTTTTCGTCATGTTTTTTATTTGTATTTTTAAAAGTAATAAATAAGAGTTCCTAGTTGACTACGGAACCCTAAAAAGATCCTCTTACAAAAGAATGGTTTTTCGCTATTTAAGATATTTCTTTAGAAATTTATATTGAGGTTTTCATTTTTTAAATAAAATAACGGCTTCACAGCATAGCCGCAAGGCGTTTGGTTGCGACGCTACAGGGCCGCGGGTTGGAATCTCACACAGTGTATGTACTAGTCGTTCACTTCAAGAATGCCGTTACCTCCCGCCGCGCCCCCTCATTCCGCGCCTCAAGCGTCGCCCTTTTAGTACCGATAGCAACGTCGAAGTGTACTTACGTCCGTTTTTTATGCTCCCGTACGTTCTCTAGTTTGTTACTGTTTTTGCTGTTGTTTTTGTTACTGTTGATTTTTTGTTTTTGTTTCTGTTGATATTCGTTAATTTGTTCTGTTACAATGAGAAAATCTTTAATTTGATATATTTAAAATGTAAAATAAAACTATAAAAAAATATTTTATTTTATCGAACACGTTATTATTTCATCATCATTATCATTCAAAAAATATTTTATTTCATCGAACACGTTATTATTTAACTTTATTGAAAATATGAATACTAAAAAACATAAACATGATGACTATTTTCGTCTACGGTACCGTCAGCTGTGACGTCATAACGGTCTACGACGGCAAACACGAAATGAACGCGTAGTACAGCCTACCAATAATGGTTTTGGGTCTGAATATTTGCCCATGTGCAATTTATGCGTGTAAACCATGTCCACTACACTGGTTAAAATCCCAGGTAACATTTTGTAAACGTCAACTCATCAGAGATGTTGAGTCCACCAATTTGCTTTGAAGTAGCGCGATGGACTATCGCGTCTGCCAAAATTCAGCAGAATTAAGTTAAGCCTTTTGAAATTAGTGTAGTTCTACAGTCAGTAAAGTATACCGTCACTTTTATATTAATTTTATTAAAATAATTAGTTAGAGAATAATAGATATTTTTATTTCTCTAACAATGAATGAAACTGCTATGTTAACAAAGTATATCAACACTTTTCCCTATCACACCACAAGTACAAGTTATTAAATAAATCGCTAGTCGTTGTTGTCCTCTGCAGGGCATAATGCCGTGCATGTCTCGGGCCCCGGGGTGTACCCCTTTACCCGGATGTTCCTCACGGCACACTAAAGTGTGCCGGTCCTGGGCGCCTTGATGTTAAAGGCGTTGTATTTAGCGACTTTTGTCGCAGTCGGGTAAATTGTCATTAAGGTTGGTTATCCAAATAATTGTGTTTAACACAAATTATTTTGTCGAAGTTGGCCTTTCTGCGGAATTGTGGGGTTTACTCGACTCCCTAATCTATATAGGGAGGAGTTCTCTTGGATAGGGTCGCCCGTCCGGCGGCCGTGAGTGCAAAGGCGCGAAGCCGTTGAGGTGTTCATGTAGCCCGTTGTCGGCGCGGTCGAACATACCGCGCGCCAGCCGGACCACGAATTCTTGTAGGCTCTCCATCTTTAGGTTGGCTGCTATAACGTCGTTACGGACGTAGCGACCCGCACCGACTATAGTTCGTAATGACAAACTCTGCTGGGCCTGAAGTCGCCGCTTCTGATGATCGCTCAGGAGTGCATACCAGGCCGGAGCAGCGTATGTTAGCAGGGGTCTTATATATGTTTTATAGATAGTTAACTTCGACTTTGTCGGTAACTTGGATGTCAGGACAGGGCGGAGCATTGCCCGCGCACATCGAGCGCGCAGAGTCGACGTGCGCAGTCATACGCAACATCCTGTCAATCCGACATCCAAGGTAGGTCACGGCCTTCTCATATGCGATCTCCTGGCCTCCGAGGGTTAGCGGTGGTGGTAGATTTCTATAGCGGCGAGTGAGTAGAGCGGTCGTCTTGCTAACATTGACGGCCATCCTCCACTCATCCAACCATGGTGGCAGCAGGTCCAGCAGACTTTGCATCCTGGCAGCTGCAATGTGGGCTCTTCTGGACGACGTGAAGTATGCGCTGTCATCCGCAAAAAGCGCTAGTTCGACGTCGTCCTCCCATTCGTGCAAGTGTCCTGCCAGGGTAGGAATGTCATTGGTGTACGCCGCGTACAGGGCTGGAGACAGACAGCTGCCCTGTGGCACACCAGCTGTAATGGTTTTTATTGCGGACTCGGCGTCCTCTATGCAGACGTAGAACTTCCTGTCTTCAAGGAAAGATGCCACTAGCCGCAATATAGCAGGAGGGATACTTGTTTGATCGTCTAACTTGTAGAGTAATCCTGTGTGCCACACCCGGTCGAACGCATTCTCGATATCGAGAAAGACGCCCAACGATATGCGGCCGCGGTTGTGCTCGGCCGCAAGCAGGTGCAGCACTCTGGTCAGCTGTGTTGCTGTGGAGTGACCCCTCCTGAATCCATGTTGCTCCGCCCGAAGTTGGATGCACGGGCGGAGACGTCTTAACAGTAATCTTTCGCACAGTTTAGCTATATGCGGTAGCAGCGTGATCGGCCTGCAGTTGGCAGCTCTACGCCTGTCCTTCCCGGGTTTCGGCAAGACGATAACTTTGCCTTTCTTCCAGTCCTCCGGGAAGTGGGATGTCCGCAATATGCCGTTGTAGAGCCGACCTATCTCTACAAGGACTCTATTGGGCAGCTGTCGTAGTGCAGCGTTGGTAATCCCGTCGTGCCCCGGCGCCTTCCTCGGTTGCAGGCGGGTTACTGTCCTCCGCAGTTCGGCGGGGGAGATAAACCACTCTCCTGCAAGCGGTGGCGCGGGCGACGACAGGAGCTCCCGCACGCGGCTCTCTTTCCGAGTATGGATTTCCAGGAACTCCGCACTTGCTGGGTTCGGCATAAACTGCTCCTCGAAGTGCTCAGCTAGGATATCCGCTCTGCCCTTGGCATCGTAACGTTGAATGCCCGCGTTGCTGGTCAGCGGGCAAACAGGTGGTCTAGTTTTCGTTAACTGCCGGTTCAATTTGTAGAGCGACGCATGCTGTTCGTCCGCCTTCCATATGCGCCGCTCCCAGGCCTCTCCTCTGTGGGCCTGTATTGCAACCGACAGTTCGTCTGACAAGGTGTTTAGCTTTCTTTTTACTCTAGGGCAGCGAGTACGCGCCCAGAGCTTTCTCAGCGCTCTTTTATGATTTAGCTGCACGCGTAGTCTTAGCGGCAGCTCCTCTTTTCTTCCCGTGAGAGGGACGATCGTAGAGGCTGCGTTGAGGGCCTCCTGGATGCACGTGGATATTCTAGTTGCAGCGGCCTCTACATCGTCCGCTGAGTTGATCTGTGTATGGACTGGAGGTCTCTCCTGCAGGTGTTGGTGGTAGAGCCTCCAGTCGATCTTGGTCTTGACAGCTCTGGGCGGTGAAGTCACTGCTTTAGTGCCAAGGGTTATCAGAATCGGGAGGTGCTGTGTATTCAGGTCATACAGCACTTATACCACTACTGGGTAGTTGACGTTCCTAGTGAGCACGATGTCTAATACATCCGGACGCTTCCTAGGGTCAGTAGGGATGTGCGTCGGTTCCTCGGGACCTAGAACGTCATAGTCATGGTTTTCTGCGTCTTCATAAAGTTCACGACCCGGCGGGGTGATCACTCTGGACCCCCACGCCGGGTGTTTGGCGTTCAGGTCCCCGGCGATGATGGTGGGTGCCGTAACTTCCATTACCGTCCGGATGTCTGAGGAGTGAAATGGAGTCCCTGGCGGGCGGTATGCTGCAAAGATCCTTAGTTCCTCGCCCGCCGCCTCCATTTTTATGCCGATGGAACGCATCGTCTGGAAGTCTGGCAGGTCCAGCTCCTGGTGGACGATGTCTCTCCTCACCAGGATCGCCGTCCCTCTATAAGCGACCCCTTGTGGATCGACCTCGTCCCTCCTATAGATGGTATAATTAGGCAGCTTAAGATGCGTTGTAGGTCGTAATTTGGTTTCACCCAGCAAGATCACCTGGATGTCCTGTTGCTGGGTGACCGTGCGGAGTATTCATGGATCCTTTGACGAATCCCGTCCGGGTTCCAGTAAAGCAGACGCAGGTTACTATCCTCCGTAATGCCTTGCCAGTAGTGATGCCAGCGCCTTCATGACGGCGGTAACGGGGTCTGTCCCGGCCCTTATGTCGGCCAGGACTTGTGTACCGACTTCGATGGCTATGCCTACCAATCTGTGGATGGCATCAGCCGTCTCGAAGTCGGACGTTGGTGGTCTGCGTTCTGCACTACGCTGTGAAGGCACTGGTCTCGGGGCATTGGTTGAGGTCTTCCTTTGGATAGAGCGCGCTCTATGTGTGGAGCGGGCTCTGCTTTCTGGTAGAGCCCTTTCTGGCGCTCTACCTGTCGTAGTTGGTGCTGGTGTTCTTGCAGCAACCTGCGCCTGCGAGGCTATTGGTCCTGTGGTTGTAGGGGTAGAGGTACTCACAGCCTGAGGAGGAGGCTGTTCCGTTCTCTTGCTCCTATTCCTCCGCCTCTTCCTTTGAGAGGGTTGCCTCTCAGTGGCGTCATTGGCAGGAGGTCGGAGAGTCGCCCCGGTGGTTGCCCTTTGTTCTGTGGGACCCACCGTTTCTATTGGTGCTGGGGGTACGGGGGTAGGGGGGGGGGGGGGCTGGTTGCCTACCCTTCCCTCTGGTGATGATGGACCACCCGTCCTCCTGTATGGTAACAGCCTTTGGGCGACTCTGGGGGATCCTCTTAGGGTTCTCCGGGAGTAGCCCAGGTAGAACGATCCCCTGCTTCCTGGCAATCCTCCTCAGGACCGGGCAGCGGCGATCGTTGGCCGTATGGTTCTTAGCGCAATTTGCGCACTTTGGCTCTTCCTCTCTACCCCTTGGGCAAAGGCTGACAATATGCTCTCCAGCACAGCGAACGCATTCCACTGGCCTGAAGCAGTTTGCTGAGGCATGTCCGAAAGCCTGGCAACGGTGGCATTGTGATGGTCCCGTTTTTCTTTGCCAGGCTTCGATGACTACTCCTCTCATGTAGAGGAGTTCGTGGATGTGATATAATTCTTGGAGCCGCTCCAGGCTCAGATGCTCCAGCTGTGCATAGTAGAGGCAGCCCGGTCTGCCTCTACGTGGTGGTATGGCCTTTACATAATTGATCGGGAAGTCTTTTGCCCGGATAGCCTCCTCGATCATTTTGGGATCGGTGCCCACTGGCAGACCCCGGATGCCCACTTTAGTGGGCTTCTCCTCTGCCGGGGTGTAGCAGTACCACGACATGGTTTTATCTTTCTCGGAGAGCTCGACCATGTTTTCTGGATGGTGCGGAACTCATCCGGACTCTGCGGAGAAAATCTAACTTCCTTCCCGAACGGACGGGCATTGGGTGGGTGGCCCAACTTCTCGTTGAGGACCTTGAAGTGCCTAGTCCAGTCCGGGAGGCATTCTGCGACGATCGGCGGATATCTTGACTTCTCCTTCTCTTTCTCAGGTTTTTGAGGCTCCTCCGCCGATTGAAGTCGTGGTACTGCAGGGGCCGCAGCCATGTGGGCATAGCTCGTTGACGGCCGCTGTCCATCGTCATGAGCTAACCCGGACGGGTTGGTGGTTTGCACCGGTGATGATCTCCCGGCTGATGCAGCTAGGGTTGCATACGTTGTTGAGCCCCAGCTGTAGGACTCCTCACCTCCTTGCTTGAATTGGACCGAGTCGTGGCTACGTCGGTCCGGAGAGATGGATGGTGGCTGTTGTGGTGGTGATGGCGACTTAGGAGGTGAGGTGTGGACCTTCTTCCTAGTCGCTATTTGGGGCTCTTCATCATCTGATGATGTTGATTGGTCAGATGAGTTGCCGATGCGCTGCCTCTTCTCGTAGAGGGAGGCTTCGGTCTCTGGTGGTGTATGCCTTCGTGGCGTCTTCATGGGCCGCTGTTGTTGAGAGGGCAGCGGTTCACGCCCGGTCGTACACTCAGGTACGATGGGCGAGAGTGCAACCCTAGGTGCGGACTCCTTACCCGGCGACGAAGGTTTCCGGGTCGGTATTTGAGAGTAGGATGAGACAACTCTCATCCTCTCCGGATTAAAAATGTCGCGGTAGGCGATAGGTCTTTCCAGTACGCCTGGCCGGTCCGGTGGTTTCCTCGATTTAGGAGGAGGTTCCCCCTTATCGTTTCCTGACATGTCCCTAACCTAACAGTCAGCGGTAATCTACTATAGGCCCTATCTATATTCCAGCCGATCGGCAGCAGATGATACTATGAAAGAGACTTTCCTCACTATGGGCACTGCCTACCCCTTTTATAGCAAAAGGGTTGGGGGAAGTGCGGAGGTGGCACTTTGATGCGCGACTGGGCACGGAATGCACGGAACGCATAAAGTGCCACGAATCACCTAGGGGCCGGTGACCTCGACGCCTCACGGAATCACGGGAGTCAACGTCGTCGTACCGGCGGTCATTTGCAGCCACTGCTAACTACAAACAACGCGCACCTAGGAAATCCTTATTATTAGTAATAATTAATATTAGTAGTATATGATTTTTTATGACCTTTATGATTATTATATGGGGGCTAATACTGCACCTTGCGAGCGCATCTGAATGTACATATTTTAAGTCTTTACCCATGAAATTACATTTTTTTATGAAAAAGTTAACATATTTTTTCTATGTTTTTTATTTCTATTAGTCATAGTGATCACCCATGCGATCAATGCATCGTTGTCAATGCAGTGACAGTTTATTGATGCCCTTCTTGAAGAAATAAACTGGACGGTCTGGTAGGTAACAAATTTTTCGAAGGCATTTTTCTCTCAGGTATTGAATTATTTTCCCGCCAATAAAATATTTTATCCCAATTCTGGAAAAAGTAGAAGTCTGTAGGTGCAAGGTCTGATGAGTACGGCGCATGACGGAGAGCTTCCAACTCCAACTCTTGTAACTTGGAGACAGTCTGTTGTGTAGTATAAGGTCGCGCGTTGCCGTGTAGGAGAAGCGGAGACGAGCGATTGACCAAAGCCGATTGGAGACGTGCGAGCTTCTCCATCATTGTGTTCAGTTCTTTACAGTACACATCTGCAGTAATGCTCATCCCGTTTGGTAAGAAGCTGGGATGAATCACACCAGTGCTAGACCACCAAACGGTCACCAAGCAGTGACAATCACTTTTCTAGGGGTAAGTTTTCATTTAAGGCATTGTTTTGGTGCTGAACCAACCAACAAACCAACTTGCTGAGCGCTTGCGATTGTGAAACAATCCATTTTTTGTCGCAGGTCACAATGCAGTTCAAAATTCCTTCATTTGTGTGTATGTTGTACTATTCGCGGTGGCGATCATTTTTTTGTTCATGTTTGTGTGTTGTGTCGTTGATGTTGCGTGTCGCTTGTGCAGCGATGCTGTCACGACGATACTCATATTCCATAATAATTCGAATATTTAACGTATCTATGACAAAAAAGATTCAAATGCGATGAAATCATAACGCGAGTAGCTTTATATTATTAGTAGCGTTAATAAACTAAAGAATTCCCTGTTTTTAAAATACAATAAATTTGAAATTAGAATTCTTAGCCAAACAAAAATTATTTTGGTTTGAAATTGAAAAAAAGTGCCAGTGGACCCAATATATGTACATTCAGATGTGTTCGGAAGGTGCAGTATTAGCAGGCCTCCGTCATTCGCTCTACACGCGTTATATGCCTATCGCTTTGCGTATCGCCCACGATACAACCGACATTGGGCTGCAGCACGCCTGCCGGGTTTTTGATGGTTCAATTTTGGATTATTGTCACTCTAATACCTGCAATTTTGCCTGCTGACATCGCCGTTAACGTGAAAGTGTGCCTCGTCTGAGAAAAAAATGTTGGTAAAGCTGGTAAATCTCTCTAGCATTTCGTTGGTTAACTGCAGCCTGGTAGCGTGATCTTGAGGCATTAATGCCTGTACCATTTGGATTTTGTGCGGATGAAAACGTAAATCTTTATGAAGAATGCGGTTTAAAGATGTTCTGGGCACATTTAAGACGCTAGACCGCTTTCGAGTAGAGAGTCTCGGTTGTTCACGAACAGACGCTCTTACACGATCCACATTTTCGGGATCTCTTGATGTTCTAGGTCGGCCCGATCTTGGTTGTTTTAACGTTGAACCTGTCTTTTCGAATTTCTTTACCCAACTCTTAATCAACTGAATCGATGGAGCTTCATTTTAATGGCGTATATTATAATGATTACAATAATTTCATTGCGATATTGTCAAAGAATCGTTATTTTTGTAATATTCGCGTACGCATAACGCACGTTGTGCTCCGGTGAAGGACGCCATGGCACTAAATTCCCATCGGCCGCTCTTTGATTTCGTAACCCCGCCGCCCCGCCCCGCCGCCGCTCCCCGACGCAGCTACCGATTCAAAAGTTAACGGACTTTTGGTTCACCCTGTAGTAAAGATGGGTTAATACCGATATTTGTCAGTATTAGTTAATATGAATATATTCGTCAAGTGATAATATAAAAGTAATCGAAAAATTCAAAAATATATAACACTAAATTAATTTTTAAAGGATAGTAGGTAATACTGATTATTGCGTACTCAAATACTAAGTGTTGGTAAATTATTTATGATTACCATTAACTGTCGTGCATATTTGGTTTTGTCGGAAGTTTTAATACCTATTCCTCATTTGTAAAGATATTTAATAAAAGTTGAATTAAAATTGAACGTATCTTTCACTACCCAAATACATAAGTTTACATAATATATACCTACTATGTATCTTCTTTGTTAAGTCTATAATATTCCATTTCGGTTCGATATCAACCCTAGCGTTACACGCTTCGACTCAAGGTCACCGGCGCTTAAGCTCTAACGTACAGGGAGTGTCACCGCTGTGTCGGTGCGAACAGCAGATATTATTATTAAGATTTTGTAGGCTATTATAGCATAGGTATTTTCACTTTTGTATGGGAGTGATGTATCTGTTGGTAAACTATTAACTAATCTGTAGTATTAGCCACCATATGATAATAATCAGAAAGGACATAAGAAAATTATGTACCATATTTATTGAGCTGAGTAATTTAACAACTTGTACTTGTGGTTTGATAGGAAAAATTTAGATGTACTTTGCCAACATAGCAGTTTCATTCACCTATTATTTAGCAGTAGATTGCGCTGTTAGTCTATGCGACTCTTACAGCTTCATCTGACTCAGGGCTCTAATTAGGCATCTAATTAAAAAGGGAAAGGCAATGAGGTGAGGATGATGAATGGTTTATGATTTGGTATTGTTACCAATCATCATGTCGCCTTTTTAGGCGTTTTTTGAGCTATCTAACCACATTCCGAGGGGGGGGGAAGTGCGGTCCCCCGTCACCGACTGCTCAGCTCGTGTCGGTCGATGGTCTGGAGTCTGGAGGAACGCGGGTGTACGGTGTGTACGCGGTGTGAGCTGGAACGCGTCGTGTCCGTCTGCGGGTGCGACGCGCCCCATTAGAGTGGGCGCAGTGTCATTGTGTGATGTGCCTGCGACGTTTGGGTCGACTGGATCGAGCGGTCATTAGATTGCTTGAGAAAAACTTCTGAATTATATTTACACAAATTGATTAACACATCAAACTGGATGGGGTAAAATATTTATGTAATATCAATTTATGGTGCACTGTTAATTAAAAAGAAAATAAATTACCTGCTCTGCACAATGTGGATTTGCATATGTAGTAAAATAGCCCAAACATTTTAATATACCAGTAATAAGCTCTTCTTGGCTTCTTTTTAGCTCTTCCAATTCTTTTTCAGGGTTGGATGATTTCATAATACCAACAGATTCACATTGCATAATTAACAGAATAACAACGCACCTCACAGCATTTAAGCTAAGCATTTCATCTCTCTTATCTGATACCATCCATAGTTGCCTGAACATACAAATTATTTTGTGTTACAATCAATTATTTTTGAAATTCATATACAGTAACTAGCAATAATCTTGTAGTCATATAGTCTAAACAATTGTAAGTACTATAGTTTTTATTTTCTTACCTGATTGCTCTTACAGCCATTGTCAAAGTAGCATGTGAGGTGGTTTTGTCTCTACTTTCAATCAAGGCAACAAGTGCAGCAACAGCACCATGGTTGTGTAAGCCTTCAGCATTAGAATGCCTCTGTGCTAAATTCCCCATTAGTCTGCAGGTCCTTCCTAAGATACTATCCCTACATACCGTCTTTAATATAGATACTAATGGGCCAAAACTATTCAATTTACCAACCTAAAACAGAAAAAATAATTATATCATGAAATTATTTACTAGATTGTATAACCTCTTTTCAGCCTAGTAATCTGCTTAAGTATATACCATCTTCTTACCTATTTCTGCCGAAAAGCAGTGCTTGCATGAGTGAAGAAAAGGCTCACATGTTGCTAGTGTGTTTGGTGTTCACGAATTATACCAGGGCTACCGAGGGCATGACGAGATCGCTCACCAAGGCAGTTATTATCATTTAGGGAATACTGAACTTCTATGAGAAGATACCATGAATTGAATAACTATATTGTCCCTGCCCACACGCAAAATACGCTAATGATATGGAGTCAGGATTGTGGTCTAGCACTGGGTTATAATAAGTTAATAAAAAAGTTATGAAAAGAGTCTATTATAAAGTAATATACTAGCAGTGCTTGCACTGCCGTTCCAGTCTGAAAGGCAGGTGCCAGTAGTTATAATCACAGACTGTGAGACATAACATCTTAGCACTGAGAAGTGATAAAGCATCTGTAAATCTCTTGGATTGAAGTTAATGTGGTACAACTATAACTTCACCTGTCATTTCAGTATTATAAATAAGTACAGAACTAATCTCAACATGTATCTATTGGTATATGGTAGCATGTGAATATTGGCTTGACTGGAAACCAGATTCATAACCTAAAACTTTTAATAAAAGCAAAACCCAGCTTCAAAGAACTAAAAGGGCCGGAAGATTTTTGTGTGCTGATGCAGATGTGGAAGAGCTATGATGCAGTGAACTAGAGATACAGCAGAAAAAGGCCAGCTTGATCAGGCAAGGATCATGCTCATACAGAATTCCAGCATGAAATAACAACATAACAGTGCATATAGTGAGTAAAGAAAACTGGAAATCCTTATAATAGATAATGAGGCATTGCATCTTAGTCTTCTAGAGGTGATAAAAATTCTACATTTTCATTCTTAATCATGAATAAATGTAGGTGTCTATACGGAGCAACTTTTATTCATCATCAGTTAGACTATGTGCTTATATTAACTTGTACCCTTTCAAAAATAATAACTATATAATTTATAAGAAACCAATTTTGTAGCTCAAATTGGTCACACAAAAAACAAATTACTGCTATTCTCTATATATGATTCTTTTATATAATAGGTCAAGATTTGTTGCTAATTTGTGTCTATCAAGCAGTGTAAGAAAAATTAAGAAAATCCAAGAAGAAAGTTGGACTAGTAGATAAATACTAGTGTATATATGCAGTTTTAATTTTGTTTCTGGTCAGAAATTTGCCAATATATGTGACCTAAAGATAAATATACAAACAAAGGGTATACTCCTCAATGTTTATCTAAAAGACTCAAGAAATCATTTTGCTGAGGTACATAACAAAAAATAGCAAGAACTAAATAACCGGGGCCTTTGTATGACAGCAGAATTCTTAAAGTAGGGGTAGTATTTTTTTAAACATAGCAAATAAATGATCACTCAAAGAAAGAAAAGAATGTTCTCTATTTGTTTTACATAATATGAAAATTACATATAAACAAATATCATGAGTCTCTGAGAAATGTCTACTCATTTGTACCATGCTGTCTGTCAGTGGGGTCCACACCTAGTGAAGTACCTAAATAAATTTTATGTTTGCCTTGATATCACCACTGCTGATAAGAGGGCTGGTTTTTTTTAATGATCAAAGGCTTAGTATAGCCATTCAAGGGGGAAACTCAGGGAGTGTTCTTAACACTATACAGGATGGCACGAATATGATGGATAGTAGGGAGGACTGTATGATAATTGTAGGTCGGAGTAGGTAGAGCTGTTTTTGCTGTTGTGCGTGTCGGATCACCTACAAGGTAGGGTAGCAGGAGAGCACAATTTACGTAAACAAGTTCCCTGCTACTCAAGTCACTAACGAAAAATTCCACTTTAAACTTTTGTATATAAAAATGGCTGTGGGCTGTGACAAACAGACGGACATGACGAAACTATAAAGCTTCCTTTGGAACTTCGGAAGCCTGAAAAAATATGTATTTAGCAGAGGACAATTACTTTGGTTTTTCACTAAATGTCCTTTGTAGTAAGTAGATATTATAAAAATAAAAAACACTTACCCAAATGTGGTAGGTAAATCAAACAAACAGTTTCAAATGTATCCAGTCCGCAAAAAACAAATCAAAATCCGTAAATCCAAGCCAAAGTATTCATGTTAGTAAGATTCCAGAAACCAGTTAACAAGCCAACGTCAAATAAAATAAGAAACACAATAAATCACACATGCACACTCTACAAGCCATAACAAGAGAGTGTGTGAAGCCCGCTGTACTGTACCTGTATCTGTGTAAGTGAGATAGCTAATACTTTGGACGTTTTAAGATAGAAAGAGACAAAAAATAAGCGACGAAAACAGCATGTACGATGGGTTTGCAACATGGAGCATAAACATATAAAAATAAAGGAGATAAATTGCTTTGCTAGAGAAAGACAAAACACATTTTCTAAATATTAACTACAAGAAAAATAGAATGTATAGGTAGTTAAAAAAGAGATCAATAAAAATTTCTTCTGTGTTTAAATAAAAAAAAATTATAAAACTCTACATCCTTTTTTATTCTGTAATGTGTAGGTATTTAATATTTCCTTGTGCAATAAAGCATATTTAGTATTGTTTCTAACAGATTTACTTAATTAATTCACATTTCACGAAGCTACCTCTAACAACATTCCAGGATCCCTGTGTGTGTGTATATAAGTATATTCTGTTTGGGTGCTCAGCTACTACCTGCATATATTATCTCACTTAAATCAATCGACAATTTCAAAATCAGAGGATTTCAGAGGCATAATTAACATCAATGTTTGCGGTCACCCCAAACAGCTCTACCTACTCCGACCAGTGATGATAATATACATTTTTTTATGGCAATTAATATTCTAACAACAAAAACAGATAGATTTCTTCCTATCCAAACAAACTCTCAGGTACAAAAGAAGTTACGCCTCGATAATAGATTCTTATTTAACTTTTCGCCATAAAAGTAGTTATGTAAAGTTATGTACAAAAGGTACCATTAAGAAAATTCAAAATAACATACTTTTATATGGTACATACCATAAGACTACTTTTTTCGTCTAAACAGCAATTACCAAGTATGCTTAATGTTATATCAAGAATTCTTTCGTTAGGTTTACGGAGATGTGGTATTAAATTATCTAAACCCCCACAATCTCTAAATAACTTCAAACCCCTGTCGTTTGAAATAACATTATTTTTTATCTTCAAAAGACTGTCTTGAATACGACTTGATGCTGTAGATTTCAGACCCTCTATAGTCGTTTTGATGTAAGTTTTATCCATCATGAAGAATTATATTCATCAATTCAAAACAATATAAATTATAAATTTTATTTTTACGAACGAAAATAAGTTGTCAAAATGTCAAATTGACATTGACAAATTTGACTTAATTTTTTTTGGAGGTTATGGCCTGGTATCTAGACCTTTAGGCCAGTCATAATTTTTTCTAGCCTATTACCATAGACGTAATAAAACCAAAGATATTACAATACACTGCGTATAGAACTAAACGAACTAAGGTTAAAATAAGACTTACGGACTTGAAATGTTTGACTATAAAAAATAGATGCTTATCGACGCTGACATAATAATAATTCTGCTCTCTTTCTCTTTTTAACCTTCTTAATATTGTGTAGGTGAAAAAGGATGGTAGTGAGTTTGACAGCTACTATAATCACAATCCTTCATTCTAGCCTCATTGAAAAACCTATTTGCGGCAGGGTCGCCAATTTATCCTCTCGTTTATGGGGTGTGGAAGTAAAGAGTACAGACTGTGTATTAAAAATGTCCATAGAAAACCGGTAAATAAGGGTGGCACTACTATAGCTACAGGCAAAATTTTAAAGGACGTGCCGAAAAATATAAGTGGGATAGACGACTTTTTCGAAGTTATATTTACTAAATAAAATTATTTTAGATTTTAGAGCTACTGAGCAGTTTTGCAGCAAACCTTAAACCGTCGACAACTGCTAAGTTCATTTCATCCCAGTAGCTGTTGTGGAGAGTTTTTGAGCTGTTATTTACTGCTTGATGACCGCTTTTCCAACTATTCTACTATGGGAGTTGGTACTCCTTACTTATACACTCCATACTCTCGTTGTTTTGTACGTAAGTTGGTACGTCAACTGTCAAATGCTCTTGTGTTGTTAGTGTAATTTGTGATTTTTGTAGTAATTTACTGTGGTGTTGCATTTGAACTCGGTTCAATAGTAGCAATCGTCAATAACAAGCTACCCAATTGCAATATATACCCCTATTGCGCTAACCTGAATCGGGGGCCCTACGCCCTGATTCAGGGTAGTAATAAGAGCAAGGGAGTAAGGGTCCCGAATTAGAGCGTCAAAGTGGACCCGGTCTGCAGTGCCCTTGCCACCGTGCAGTGTAATAACACTAAGGGAGTAAGGACACTTATTCGATGTGCGATTAGGGATGGAAACGATACATCAATTCTTTCCAACGTCAATATATCGTTCATAAGCACGTTTATTCATGAGCGATGTTTTGGCTTGCCGTCAAAGGTTACTTAATAACCAACTATTTGAAAGTAAAAAATTCCGTATGTAAGAAGTTGCGAATGATGATTATCATGAATTTTATGTTGATGATGATGAATTGTATGTAAATGGCATCAAAAACATAACTTGTAAAAAAGTCTCGCAACTCAGTTCTTCTACCGTAAAAAGTTGTAAGATCCATGTAACACCAAGTCGGTTAATTTATTCAGTCCCTACTTAAAGGTCCTTCTGTCTTAAGTTATTACTTAATCAGCTCACATAACAACATCTTATTGTGACCATATCAATACTAAAAATGTTTTATGTTTTAAAAATTTTTTTACAAAATATGTTTTTGATGCCATCTCATTTCTTTTTGCAGATAGTCCTACTTTTTTCCTTCCGGCACCTTCTACTTCTTGATTACCAATAAAGTACCTAACTAAAGCCTTTTTTTACATTATATTATTCATCTACAGGTACACTGCTTCATTCACTGCAATTGTAACTTTGTAATCCCATATATTTATATGGGATTACAAAGTTATTTATGCAGTTAGTGTATCTAGAAAACTGGACCGAAATTGAAAAATATTTTAGTTTTTCCTTGATTTATACACTAAACACTAATTGTGTTCTAAGTTTGAAGCTTCTATGTCTGCTAAAAGTGCTTTAGAGTTTTGATGATCGGTCAATCAGTGAGTGACAAAATTAATTATAACTCCTAAACTACTGTTTCAAATTGAATGAAATTTGAAATACACCCTATATACAATGCCTGCTTGTTTCAAATTCATGTTGTTAGTAGTATCCACAACGACATTATACGGAGGTCGAAAATGGCCTTAATTGCTTCGAGAAAAGTGTGGTACGGCCGTGCTGCTTTTTTGCTTGATTCTGCCAGATATTCGAAACAAAATATGTCAAAGTTAGATAACGTCCATGTTTCGGCCGAAAATAACTAATATACTTGAAATTTCCATTTTCGATGTAATATTGTAGTTATTTCTATTGTAATAATTAATTAAGATAAGTTTACAAATATTGAAAATGGATTGAAATTGTTTGATGCATTTTCTTGTTAATAATTATGTTATATGAAATTTAACTTAATGAATAGCTTAAGGACAGTCTTATAAGGTAATTGTTGTTTTGTAATGGAAATTATTTTATCGGCCTACGGTACTTCATATTTAGTTACAAGCATTTTTCTGAAATATTGATTTTATTGGATGAACGGTTATTCACCTGTTTGTATTTCGATATAGTTTCTTAGATGTATTTAGAAAATGCGATTATACTGAAGGTGACATGATATGGAACTACCATAAAAAATTAACGCACCACAACATAAGAAATAAAACTAAAGCAGAAGACGAATTTCATATATTACACGTGGGATGGCATTCCCGGTTATTTCCCGGGCTTCATAGCCTAGATAAGATCTATTTGCCTATCGTGGTAACTTCGGTATCCCGTGAGTGGTTATTTTCAGAGCCTGGATCTACAACCACCCAGGAGAGATACCGCTTATTAGATGCCAGGTTGTCAAAATTGTTATTTTAAACAATTTTGACAACCTGGCATCTAATAAGTTGTAATTGTTATTTTAACAAATTTATCCACATACAAAACAATTAAATAAAATACACGTACATAATAAATATAAACTAACAACACTATATAATAATAATCACAAACCACACTTTATACCATACCTGTTATAAACGTTTTGCTAAACGAAACATCCTGTAGAATAAAAAGTAGTAAAAAATGAAGATATTGCTGCATAGGATAGTCCACAAAAGGTTTTTACATAACCTTATCTTGTGATATACCCTCATTGTGTTTACAAAATGTGTAGCAGTCTTGTGATTGTTATTTAAGTATGGATGTATGAAGTTTGTAGCAAATATGTTATAAATAGTCTTAATCTTTATTAATGTATAACGACGGCTCAGGGTGTACGGTAAAACTCAAAAGAGTTTATGTTTACACCTTATTAATTGTTATAATTCTAACTGTATTGGAAAACAATAATAAATGAAAAAAAAATTCAATTCGAAATAAATAAAAATAAAAGTAAAACATATTTATTTAATTCTTGTTTTCTGATATTTATTTGATAAAATTAAATGTGTAAAAATAAATAGTGTAAAACTTCCTAAAGTAACATAAATATAACGTTTGATTATTATACTTCTTTATATCATTTCTGTTCTAAATGATTATTTATTATATATCATCATCATCATCATCATTACAGCCTTTCACAAGTCCACTGCTGAACATAGGCCTCCCCCAAGTAATGCCACAAAGCACGGTCCTGAGCCACCTGCATCCATCGACCTCCTGCATGTCTTACCAGGTCGTCACTCCATCTAGTGGGGGGTCGCCCTACACTACGCCTACCGGTACGAGGCTGCCACTCGAGAACCTTTCTTCCCCATCGGTTATCGGTTCTTCGAGCTATATGGCCGGCCCATTGCCACTTCAGCTTACTAATCCGTATTATATATGTATGTATATATTTAAATCGTGATAAAAATATCGAAAAAATCGATATGTCGTACATAAGCTTCGATATTTTAATGAGCGATGTTGCATCCTATAGACGTGCTTACTCGGAAAAATTACGACTCGAGTTAACTCGAGTTGAAAATCACACAACCCGAACTAAACTTGAGTTACGCTACTAGAGTTAGCAGGATGAAACACAGTAAATGATTTGTTACAATTACTTTAAAAATATCGATGCAATAAATATATATACTTTTTTCACTTGTCCATCCCTATGACTGAGTAAGGCAGTGTTGCCGTTTTAGCGCATTTGGCGCTAGATCTAGTGCAATTCTTGGGTCTATAGCACTTTTTATAGATATCTAAACGCTAAAAAATATCTAATAGAATCCGGCGGAAAATTTTATATCAGTTGGCAGCACAGTCTAATAAAAACACTAGCCTATCTAGTCTATTGTTCGGGTATTCTCCGACTAAAATGTTGCTGATGTGTTAATTGTTTTATCTCCCTTCTCCATTATGCTATCATGTAGCTTTATTGATTTTCATTATATTAATCCTCTAAGCTTTAATATCTGAAAGAACGGGTTTTTCCCACTTTCGAGTTCCGTGTTAGTCTTTTAACTCAGTTTTAATTGTTTCGTGAAAATTTTAAATGAAAGTGTCACCGAGGAAGTAGGCTGATAGCCAGAAATATAGATCTGAGTGAGAGCAAATGGTCATGCAAATGCAAATGGTATTCAATAGGTCAAATAAGAAGGTGATGGTGATGATACAGTGAAATTTTGGGCTCAAGTCTCCCGATACAAAAATGCGGCTAGGATCGCTTCAAAATTTAAACGCCGAAGTATAGCGGATTTTCGACGTTATGAACATAGTCAAAAGCAAGCTACTTAAACGTATGTCAGCGGAAACAGTGAACATAAATATAATGATGCGTCATCAACAAAAAAAATCTTAAGCAAATCTGCCACACATAAAGACTTAGCTACCTGAAAAAATCCTCGACAAATTATTAAAACTGTGAAAAAAAAGAACGGAAGCAGGTGTAGGCTGGAGCTATCTGGAGGTGATGGTGACCATGAAAATATAGTAGAATTGTCTAATTTAGCTGATTTTAGTACTTAATATAAAGAAGAATTTAGAAGGATACCTAATATTACTTAAATAAATGAAAATGTCTTTAAATAATCGCATTTTTTTACTTCCTATTACATTTACAGGATACAACTTATCGGAATTAGGTGGATTTTAGGTACCAAATTTTTGTAAAATATAGCGCAATTTTATAAGGGTTTAGTGCATCTTTTTTTCTTCATACGGCAAAACTATATGTTATAAATTAGTCCAACATGATTGCGTGGTGGCTGGTGGCTGATAAATTGAGTGGTGTTGACATTAATTAACTTCATAGTCTATATATGACTGGACTCTACTGCGTTAAAATATTTCGTCGGTTATTAAAAAAAACTATTCCATACATTTTGACTGCGTACTATTGCACTTTTACCGGACACAGCCATTGACTTATATATTACTAGCGTAAGGACCGGACCAACCGAACAACTAAAACGGACCAGTGAGCTAATCCTAAAATAACAGTTTAGGACTAACGCGAATCGGTTGACAGTGGTGCGCGCGCAGGACAGATTTGCCTGTCATAAATATGTCTAGTTGCGTGGTAAAAGAATGCAAAAATTACGATACAAAGATTTAAAAGAAACATGGAATATCGTATCATCGGTAAATAACCTTATATTAATTTTGTTACAATTAAATTATAATATAAACACATTTTTAAAGTTTTATTTTACAGTTAGTTTAGTTACGTTACCAAGATTAGGCCAGGGTTGGATTCAAACCCTCAAAATATTGTACATGGAAAATAAAATTTTACTATTTTAAAAAAATTATATCACATTTGACGTTTTATATTTATTTTTTCCAATGTGCCGGGATTTTTGCGTTACGCGCGTAGACAGTAGGATTCTCTGTCTACGGTTACGCGTCTAGTTTATCTATACGTTTCGTATTTTGACGGTTTTATTTTTATTTCTGATTAATTTTTGTCTAAAAACTTAGCGTAAATTAAATTTTGAATATTGGTACCTAACATACTTTAAAATCAATAAGGGTAAAACGAAAAGAGTACAAAAGAAACCATATCTGCTTAATTGAATCTGAAAATCCGATTCATAAATATTTTGAAACTATGTTATCAAACCGATTGCTTCCGGAGCATAGAGTTTTTATTATAAACGCATTGATCGGGCATCGATTGACCAGAAGGGGAGCTAATTCTAATTTTATTGAAAAAACGCGGTACTCATGAACAATACTGAAATTCTCGATATCGTATGGTTAATATTAAAATGTAAAAGGACCCAATAATGATACAAGTCGAGCTTTAGGTAAAATTATGGTATTTTCGCTTAGATACTATATACTACTAAATATTAAATAATGGTACTAGGATAATTATACTACGAAATCCGACCCTGGTTACGTCGTGTTTTGATATGACGTTTGCATTATGACAGATACGCTACTTTTTCTTGTATGAAAAAGTTATGAGTCAAATATTTAGATGGGCCTATCCTTCCTTTTGAAATCATTGGACATAGCAGATTTAAAAAAAATGGCAGTAAATTTTAACGCAGGAGGGCCCAGAATCATGAACTTAATATGTGGTTTAAAAGAATGTCAATTGTTCTGTTCCACCTTGTATAATGTACACAAATAGTGATGTAAAGAATGTGTTCAAGTGTGGTCTTAAGATTAATAAAAAATCATATTAATAAATCAAGTAACATAAAAAATACTAGTCATTTTATTGTTTGTTTACAGCCTGCGATTCAATGAAATATATCTGGCATTTTAATTGAAAATGATCAAAATCATTGTGACCAGGATTAAGAAAGGAATGCTTCGGTGGTTTGGTCATGTGGAAAGAATGAATGAGGAAAGAGTGACAAAGAAAATTTATGTTGCAGAAGCGAATGGCAGAGTCGGAAGGGGACGTCCTAGGCGAAAATTTATCGACCAAATTGGCGATTTATTGAAAATGGGCCAAATTAGGAGTACCCTTAACCGACGAGCATGTATGTGGAGGTGTATGGATGTGAAGGAGGCGAGAGAGTTGTGTCAGGATCGTGCCAAATGGAAGTCTGTAGTCTCTGCTTACCCCTCTGGGTGACAGGCGTGAGTGTTTATGTATGTTATGTATGATCAAAATCAAACAAACTCACAATCAATATCTGGACGTGGTGCTCCAACTATTTTATTTTTTCCTAATTGAAACAGCAGGATAAGCCTACTATTTTTGAAGAGACATAATTTTTTTTTAGTATTTACTTTTCTATTTTTATTAATATTTATGTTAATAATAAACAGTGGTTTTCGGGTCGAACCTTGTTGTGTGCCTAAGAAGTGGCATAGATTTAGCCCCTAGCAGATCTTCTATGCTAGATTTAGTCACTAGCATATCACCAGATTTTGCTGAATTAATATTAATATGAATCTATTTCAAACTACCTACATTAGTTGTAGAATTGAGTCACAATATAAAAGCGCGTACACTTGACGCTCGCGGTATGCGCCCTCCTTTCTGCCAAGGAGGGTCGCGTTCGTATACGGCTTAGAGATCTCTAGTCAGATCGTTAAGCCAATTCCTAAAAGGCGGTGTTTAGTGGGTAAAAGTCTCCACATAAACACGCAGCCACTGCGTGGTATGCTATGAGCATTCACCGCCTCCCTCCCCCGCTTTCCGGAGGGTTGCCCATATTTGCTTCGGGCGCAAAAAAAAAAACGCTCGCGGCAGTTGATTACGGACATTGGTGGTGAGAAGTTTATAATAGTCAAGTTTATTGTGAAATAAGGTTGGAGACGCCAGTAACTTAAGGTATCTTCGATAAAGATTTAGTGGACTGTAATTTTGGTGCATACGGCAAAGGGGAAAATAAATAGGTGGGATAGCACGCACTGACCTGATGAGGGCTGCCGCGCCTTCCTCCTGGAGTGTCTGCTATATAGCGAGCTCGCCACGTGGTTCGGCGCACACGCACTCTCGGAACAGTCTCGTGAAGTCCCACACTCTCCACCTTTGCCCTTACGGGGGCGTCTCACACTTTTATGAGTTACAAAGACACAATGTCTGATGCGGTGAATATTAAACATAAACAGGAGAACTCAATGTTCGTCCTGCGCGGTTTGCGGTTAATGTACATAAGACGCGACGGGTGGCCGTGCGTTGCGGATGGCGTAATATCACTTAGTATAATGACGCGCGCCGAGATCCTCTTTTTCACCTCGGCGGCAGCGCGTGCGGTAGGAAAGGGAAGGAAGGAAGGAAACAAAAAATATGCACTAGTCATGTTGATAAAGTAGATATAACTTAGGACGAACTCAATGCGATATGTAATGTAATGTTGATAAAGTAGATTGTTAACTGGCGTTACCATTTCCTCCCGCCCTTAAAGGGTCACCTTTAAAAGACAACCGTAATATAAAAAGTAAAAGGAAAACAAATAAATAAGCGGTATATAAAGTGAGAGGATGCGCTCAATGCGCATATCTCATCTACTAACCTTACTTGGTAAGCGAGAAAATGTATACATAAATATAATATTGCGGTTTAATACTTTTTTAATATATATAAATATAAACTTAATTCCTAATTTAGATAAATAATTATAATCAAAATAATCGTGATTTATTGTCTTGGGAGAGGGCAAATACGAGCAACAGGACGGAGATATGTTCCCTTAGTAGTTCTCACGGTCACTACTCGAACTACGCCATCCTTCGAAGGATGAACAGACTCGACAATCGCTAATGGCCAAGCAAGGGCGGTTCATTATCATTTATCACAATTACAACCATGCCTGGTACGATAGCCGTAGACGGGGTGTTCCACTTCTGACGAACTTGTAATCCGTGAAGGTATTCCGTCCTCCACCGGTCCCAAAACGACTGAACTAATTTATCCAGTAAAGAATGCCTGTGTAACAGACTGGTAGAGTCAGATTTGACTTTGGGTGCGGGTAATGACAATAAAGGTGCGGTATTCAAAAAATGACTCGGAGTAAGAGCTGAAGGCTCTGCAGGATCAGAACTCAATACTGTCAAGGGCCGCGAGTTTAGCAAGCACTCAATTTGCGCAAGAACAGTATTAAGCTCTTCGTATGAAAGTAACTGATGTCCGATAACTCGGAACAGACGCGTTTTTACGACTTTGATCATACTCTCCCAGGCGCCTCCAAAATGAGGAGAGTTGGGACAGATGAACTTCCATGTTATACGATTCTCAGCACACTCTTGCTCAAGCTTTGGGCGGTATTCAACGTTTAGAAATTTATAGAGATCGCGAAGATACGAAGCGGCACCTTTAAAATTCGTTCCATTATCCGAATATAAAAACTGAATCGGCCCTCGTCTAGAGAGGAAACGTTTAAGCGCAGCGAGGAAACTAGAACTACTAAGATCTGTAGCGATTTCTATATGTACAGCTCGAGTCGTGAGGCATGTGAAAACACATAAGTACGCCTTCTCGCTGAGTACACCACGACGACGTACAGGAGTGTATGCGATAGGACCGGCATAATCGCAGCCCGTGTGTGTAAATGCCTTAATAGCTTGTCTTACACGACTATGGGGAAGATCAGCCATCAAAGGGTAAGTTGGACGGGGTCTAAGCCGGAAACATATATTACACTTGTAGACTCTGCTTCTCACAGTGCGGCGTGCGGAAAGTATCCAAAATTTTTGACGGAGCAATGACAATAACAATTCAGGCCCAGCGTGTAAATTTTTAATATGATAATAGTCAATGATCATGTTCACTACATGATCACTGCGCGGGAGTATAATTGGATGTTTTTGCGTGTAATCTAATGCGGAGTTCGAAAGACGACCACCAATGCAGATTAAACCATTCTCAATAAAAGGCCTTAAACGATTGAAAGCGGGCGAGCAAGGTTTGTTACCTTCAATATTTAAATATTCCACTGCAAAATGCTGTTTTTGCAGGGCGCGGAGAATTATAACCTCAGAGAAACTGAGATCATCAGCAGTCACTACAGTAGTGCTGCGGCGGGGCAATAATTTAGCAAACTTACACACGTACGCAATTATACGTAGAAGTTTACTCCAAGAAGAGATGCGGAGTGCGAGCTCATAAATCGCAGAATTACAGACGGATGTGCACACAGTGTGCGACAAAATCTTCTTCTCAGGCATATTTGCAATAACCTCATTGTCTAAAGTACGAAGAGGCCATTGAGATGGATCTAACGAAGTCCACTGAGGCCCATGGAGCCACAGGGGGTTTGAAACTAATTTATTTGGCGTAACGCCACGTGAAAGTATGTCAGCGGGATTCTCAGTACCTGCGACATGATAAAAGTTATCAGCGCGAATATTGTCGGTAATCTGAACAACGCGGTTTGCAACAAAGGTCTGCCACTTGTGTGGCGAACTCTTTATCCAGTACAGAGCTACTTTTGAATCTACAAAGGCATAGACTGATATTGCAAGGTCAAGAGAATAATTGTCGAGTACTCTGCGAAGCAATTTTGAGAGTAAAACCGCTCCACAAAGCTCAAGACGTGCAATAGATAGTGGTTTCGTCGGTGCGACTTTAGTCTTTGCACAAATCAACTGGATGGTGTTACCATTGACGCTCTTTACATGTACGTAGACTACGGCACCGTATGCGTGCTCGCTGGCGTCGGAAAACCCCAGGAGTGACGCAGTACAGTTTTTGGATACACCAACATGTCGCGGGATACGTAAATCATTAAGAGCTGGTAATTCAGCACAGAATTGCCTCCACATCTTAATAATTGGCGGTGGTGGTATGTCATCCCAATCTAAATTAAGTTGCCAAAGCTGCTTTATTAACAATTTGGCGTACGCGACTGTGGGAGCAACGAAACCCATTATGTCCCACAGGCGAGCGACAGTAGATAAGATGGCGCGCTTAGTGCACGTCACATCAGCGGGAACAGATATCTTAAAATAAAAGGCGTCACTATCGGTAGACCAATGCAAGCCTAGTATTTTATGTGGCATTGATTTATCGAACTCTACTTCTCCTGTAATTTTATGGGAAGTAGGGAGGTCATCTAAAACAGATCGACGGTTGCTATGCCATTTTATCAGGTCCCATTGGGCACCCTTGAATAAGTCTATCAGCTGCCGAGAGGTCTCACTGGCCTCGGATTCACTGGGCATAGAGAACGCGATGTCGTCCATATATATCGAAGTAAATGCGATACGACTCGCAAGCGGATACTTTGCGCCGTCGTCATCAATGAGCTGTCTTACCGTGCGCAATGCATGGTATGGACTCGAAGTTAAACCGAAGCACACGCGATTGAAGTGGTATAACACAAGTGGGTCTTGTGGACGGAAGCGGTATAGGAAGCATTGGTAACGACGATCAGAATCGCGAACAACTATTTGCAGAAATTGTTGGCGACAGTCGGCTGTCATAGCGATTGGATGTAAGCGGAAAGTTAAAATTATATTGAACAAGTCGCCTTGCAAATTTGGTCCTGAATGCAGAATATCATTTAATGATCGCTCAGTGCTAGTCTTACTGCTAGCATCCAGGACGATGCGCAGACGCGTTGACTTCTTATCTTCGCGTAAGACTCCATGATGCGGTATGACATATATTGGAGCGGGTTCATGAGAGTCATACGGCGGTGCGGGGGATATATAATTTTTAGCTAAGTATTCCTTTATGACGTCATCATATGCTAACCTTAATGTAGGCGAGGCTTGAAGTTTCCTCTCCAAGCACATGAATCGTCGTCGAGAGGTTTCATAAGAATCTCCGAGAGAGTAAACGTCATCTTTAAATGGCAGGCCAACAATATATCTACCAGTAAAAGGATCGCGGGATGTCGTAGATTTATAAAACTCTTCACATTCAATGTCTGAAGGACACTGAATGGGCGGTGCGGAGGGTGGCTGTTCAAGCTCCCAAAATCGTTGCACTAATTTGTCAACGATAGGAGACTCTAGAACTGAGCAGCACGTTAAAGAATGCTTTACCTGAAGTGTCGGCACTGAGCCCATAATAACGTAACCAAATACCGTACTCAAAGCCGAGGGCCCGGACAAGTCGTTAGACGAATAAATTACGTCTGGACATAGTAAGTGCGGGAAAAGGGATGCGCCTATCAAAACATCAATTTTATTAGGCATGCTATAACATTCATCAGCGAGTCTTATGCCATGGAAGTGTGATAAGACAGATGTGTCTACCACAGCGGTGGGCAAAAGGTCGGTGATTTGATCAACAACTAGCGTTGAAATATTGAAGTTAATATTCGAGTCGAATCGTGAGAAAATTTTAATATCAATCGATTTCGATTTTACAATTTTTTCAACTCCACCGAATCCCTTTACTACAGTACATTCGGTATCGTGTTGTCGAACGCCTAAACGATGACAGCACTCTTTAGTCATAAAATGGCTTTGAGCCGCGGAGTCTAATAATATACGAATAATTTGTTTCTCTCCCTTAGCATCGTAAGCAAATACTTGAGCGGTTGATAATAAAACAGTTCTCTGCGAACGACTTGCGCGCGCGGGAGGCGGTGAACGTTGAGAAACATTCTTGAACGAAGTACACAGCGCGACGTCTGAACGCGCACCTGCGGTGAGGGGTGGCGAGTGTGCGGGCGCGGGGGTTGTAGACTTCAGTGTAACTGGCTGAAGCGGTAGAGAACGCGCCAGCGCAGGGGAAGCATTATCGCTTCTGCGGTGGAAGTGCAACAATGTGTGATGTTTAAATTTACAAACTCGACAACTATAATTTGAAGAGCAACTAGACACTCGATGACTTAAACTGAGACAATTCACACATGCATTGTTACTCTTTACGCATTTAAATCGTTCCTGCGGCGTCATTTTATTAAAGTCTGCACACTTAAATAGGTGTTGATGCACAATATTATCGCACAGACACTTTGAGCAACTAGTCGTCGTGCTTACGTACGCCTGATACTTCGGCGACGAAGTATTATTACAGCGACGATTATTACCGTTACCTCGTCGATTGTTTGGTGCGCTATTAGAATTTGTACTAGAATCGGTGCGTTGCAAAACTTTGGAGCGGGTCTTAATAAAATTTACTAAATCATCAAAGGTAGGTACCATCGAGTTATGACTATATTCGAAAGAGCGAATGGTATCCGGGTCCAGCTTCTTAAGCGCGATATGAAGAACAAGTCCGCGAGATTATCTAACTTTAAGTTTTGTAAAGCGCGCACTGCACTTATAAAGTTATCAGTAAATAAATCAAAATTATTTGCGGTGGCCGATTGCAATGGCTTAAATTCGAACATCTGATTAATATATGTAGATGCTAGCATACGCCGGTCTTCATATTTGTCAACGAGTGCTTGCAATAAAATTTTATAATTTTCAGCGCAAGGAGTTATACCTGAGCATGCAGATAGGGCTTTGCCCGTTAGTTTACCTAGCAAATAGTATAACTTTTCAGCGTCGGTAAGCGATGTGTTGTCATGGACGGTTGATTTAAAGCTAGCATAAAATAAAGGCCATGAGCGAATGTCACCCGAAAATGGCATAAGTTCGATAGGCGGAAGTGTGAATCTGGCTTTAGATGGTGTACTAGTACTTTGTAAATTAGATTGCGAATATGGTAAATAAAGCCTATTTATTCTACCGCAAAGAGACTCAAACGCAATGAGGCTGTTATAATCAGGTTTAGCAATAAGGTTTATTTTTAATAAATGTGAATTATAATTATCTAAGACCTGTTTAAACTCAATACGTAAAGCATTAATATTAGAACTTCCATCAAGAAAACGCTCCATCGTGGAAGTGTTTGTGAGGATGTCCGAGGACATATCATATATTTTTTGCACTATTTCAAATAAAGCATCTCGTTTACCTAACAATAAAACCAACTCAGCATCAGGTGTGCTCTCATTATCCGAGGAATCGCTATTATTCGATGCTATTTGTTTTTTAGGCGGCATTACAACTTAAGTTATGCGGCAAAAATAATATAATTATAAGCGGGTAGTCAGTAAGCGACCTCGCTACGCGGTTGAATTATTAAATATTAGTTTCGTTAACGATGAACTTTAATTGTTAACTTTTATAATAATTATGAAGTTATTTATAACGAATATAATGCTTAAATATATGTGCAAATAATAAATGTAATTTAACAGTATAATCTATAGATGTAGTTAAAAGTTGATGACGTGATGTGAACATACAACAAATAATTTATATAGATAATTATATGCTTATTCATTCTATGAATATAGTTTTAAAATTACTGTGAATGTCACCTATTAGGACCTATTCTAGTGTTCTAATAAGGGCGGGGTTAATCCGAAGTCGGATTAAAATATAAATAATTAATTATATAAACGCTTATTACGATAACGATCTAATAAGGGCGGAAAGTCAAGGTCAATCCAGCGAGAAGTGACCATTAAAAATGGAGACGCCAGTAACTTAAGGTATCTTCGATAAAGATTTAGTGGACTGTAATTTTGGTGCATACGGCAAAGGGGAAAATAAATAGGTGGGATAGCACGCACTGACCTGATGAGGGCTGCCGCGCCTTCCTCCTGGAGTGTCTGCTATATAGCGAGCTCGCCACGTGGTTCGGCGCACACGCACTCTCGGAACAGTCTCGTGAAGTCCCACACTCTCCACCTTTGCTCTTACGGGGGCGTCTCACACTTTTATGAGTTACAAAGACACAATGTCTGATGCGGTGAATATTAAACATAAACAGGAGAACTCAATGTTCGTCCTGCGCGGTTTGCGGTTAATGTACATAAGACGCGACGGGTGGCCGTGCGTTGCGGATGGCGTAATATCACTTAGTATAATGACGCGCGCCGAGATCCTCTTTTTCACCTCGGCGGCAGCGCGTGCGGTAGGAAAGGGAAGGAAGGAAGGAAACAAAAAATATGCACTAGTCATGTTGATAAAGTAGATATAACTTAGGACGAACTCAATGCGATATGTAATGTAATGTTGATAAAGTAGATTGTTAACTGGCGTTACCAAAGGTGATTCTTAAGGTTGTGAGTACAGTTAAATTGGAGTATAGTCTACTTAGTGAAAGTAAAGTATAGTGTGTTATAAAGTATTATATACAATTTAAGAGTGAAAATAACGCACATAGTGGTTAACCAGTTAACACAGTGAGTTGTCGTGGTTTTATTGGAGAAAAGCTGACAGATTCAAAAGTGGGATGAAACAACCCACACGTGATTGCAAGACATCCTGTCTTATAGTCGATTTGGAGTGTACGCAAAGAAGACTGCTAAAGTGAATTTACTATGATCCAAGGTTAGTGACTTTTACTCCTCTTTAGTAATTCGTAATAAACTTGTACGTGGATACAGCCTGTGTCCGTGTTAATCTCATAAGTGGCAATCTAAGTAACCTTCGAGCTGCCACATATAGTGTATACAGTTTGACATACAGTGCAGTGAATACGATTTGACCAAGTGAAAAAAAACTATTAGGCGTGGTTTAAACAATTCGATTAGAATAAGATAAATTTAATCCTTTTTACTAAGATTGCTTAAATATAATTTCACAGCCTGTTACCATAAAACCTGTAAAGTGAAATTGCAATATCTTTGCTATCATAACATCTAAAGGTGATATCAGACAGTTCATTTTTCGTTCATTTTTATCTTTCATTCGTCACCTTTCACTCAAAGTGAATCGTTTGAACACAAAATGAAACAAAAGTGCCGAATGAATTCATTAATGAACCGATCCAACAATGTTGGATATTGGCACTCGGCATCTTTCACTCTCAATTCGAATGAACGAAAAATGAACGGTCTGAACACAGAGTGAACGTTCACTCGTATACGGCCATGGTGTTTAAATTGAATGACCAAAATACGCTGCTGTTTTTGGACAACTTTTAAAATTATCAATGCCTTTGGAACCACAAAATTGATGAATATAAAAACAAAACAATAGGGGCAAACGCTATACAATCTTTAATTTTGCCGATTTAAACTTAGATCTTACTGAGGAAGACATTAAACAAAATAAAGACGGAGAGGACCCGCTATACACGCCGTTTTCTTTGTTTCTTTTATGTCAATTCCTTAATTAAGCTATCGCAAATTAAATTAATTCCAATATGCACAACTGTATCTGACCACATCTTGAGAGAAAAGAGCGGGTGAATGTTCATTTTTTATTCACTCTGTCTAGGCTGTGTGAACATGGAATGAAAGATAAAAACCGGCCAAGAGCGTGTCGGGCCACGCTCAGTGTAGGGTTCCGTAGTTTCCCGTCCGTCACAATAAGTGTTCCCACTTATGAGTTTAAAGGTTCCGTACGGTAATCCGTTACTTTCGCGCTCCTGCAACTGCTCCCGGTAGTGGGTACTGTTGTTTCCATCCAAGTTCAAAATGATTTTCCTAGAAAATCCTTATAAAGATCTACTTTTCAGATTTTTTTCATATTTTCTAAACTTATGGTTCAAAAGTTAGAGGGGGGGGACACATTGTTTTTTACTTTTGGAGCGATTATTTCTGAAATTATTGACATTATCAAAAAATGATTGTAATAAACCCCTACAGTTGACAGACATGGCGAAACTAAAAGGGTTCCTAGTTGACTACGGAACCCTAAAAAAATGAAGCAGTCACTCCAGTGAATATTCATTCGAGTGAACTGTCTGATATCACCTTAAGGCATCATAAGATTATAATTATAATATTTGTAATTATAAATATTTCTTTGAATAAAACTATTATATACGGATTTTATCGCGCTTCATTACTTTAATTTATGTCTATTATCCCGACGTTTCAAGTGCTTTACAGCACCCATGGTCACGGGGGGGGGGGGGACTGAGATGTTTGACTACCCAATGTCATAGTTAGTCCGGCTATTTCAGTTTTTGAATATTAATTTTTGGTCCGATTTACGCAAAACGAGCTTAAGGTATCGTGAAGTCTTGCAGTGGTATGCTTGGGTTTGGGCTTAATTTTGTTAATTATAGGATCCCAAGCGGCTGGCAGCACCCATCCATCTTCTCTATTGAAATTTGGATGTTTTTTTAATTTCAATAGCCTCGCGTATCATCCTTGGTAGGAATCGGTGTTCTTTTGCGAGGATTTGTGGTTTATCAAATCGAATGTAATGGTGAGGACGATCTTAAACATGTTCGCAGATTGCAGATTTCCCAGAGCGTCGGTGCTTCACGTCAGCCATATGTCCCTTCACACGGGTTTTTATAGATCTTTTTGTTCGACCTATGTAAGAGAGACCACATTCATAATCTAGCTTGTACACAGCTGCATCCTGTAGAGGAATATTACATTTGATGGATGGTTAAAATTGACTAATCTTCTTCGGCGGCTTTTAGTATGTTTTAATGGAAGCTCGCTTCAAGATGTAGCCAATCTTGTCTGAGCCCTCTGACATATGGTAGTACAGCAGACGCGCGCTCGACTGTGGCTGGCTTCACTCGTTCACTGTGACGTAGGCGCGGGACTCGAAGCTTGTTGTCTTGCAATACTTGCTTGACGTGCTGAAGCTCGGCGGCCAGATGTTTTCTGTCACAGATCCCTCGTGCACTCTGAAACAGCTGTTTAGGTCAGTTGCGAAAATGAAGCTTTGCAAAAGGAAAACAGTAAAGCTGTACTAGTTTCAACTAACAGCTCGGTACGCATTATTAATGACAGTACGGTAGGACTACTAATATTATGCCCGTAACAGCCTTGTTGCTTGGATTAAAGATGTGAAGACGGTTTTCAACGATTTCAACCGAGTCTTTAATAACGGTTGTTTTGGTTTTCATTGGTTGACAACCGCTTTTGATGGCTTGAAATGGATAAAAACATATTTTTTTTTGTGCAATTAGTGTTTTCTCTTTAGTAATGAATAAACCACAGAAAGCTCTATAATATATAATAGTCCATTTTCTTGAGATACAAGTAGCACATTTTCAAGAACCGCAAATACGACTTTGTCATTTATACAAACACTGTGAAAAACAAAGTAATTATTTGCTGGCATTAATGATAATGGTATTTTGACTCGATGTAGAATCTATGCTTGTTACTACGGAACTCTTCATAGGCTTAGGAGTCCGACTCACACTTGGCCACTTGTTTTTTCAACTTTTAGTTTTATTTTATTAATTATTTTTTCGTAAAATCGGAGCGAAGCTCTTTTATTTTAGATTTATTACCTATATCTACAACAATCAATCTGAGTAGGTAAAGTGTGTAAATTTGATTCTTAAATTGTAAAAATAATAATTGGAGTTGATCATCTTAGGTAGGTATTTACTTTTATTTATTTAGAAAATTTTAATGTCACAAATAATTATTTTAATAATATAATTTTATCACGTAACTAACGCCCTCATTAGCAATGGTGAAAAAATTTTAAAAAACGGTTAACTACTTATAGAGATTAGCAAAAAAATAAACATATTCATAGAAAGTAACGTCTAACCCCGTAAGTAACATCTATAATAAAACGTATCCTACATTAGACATCTATAATTATACACAACATTCTAGTGGGAAAAGAATTTTCAAAATCGGTCAAGTACTTTACGAGTTTAGCTAAAAAAAAAGATATTGATTGATAGTACCCTCTATAATAAATGCATCCTACGTTTCACAGTCATAATAGAATTCTAATGGTGAACGAATTTTTGAATCGGTCTAGTAGTTTTTAAGCACCATTGCAGAAAGTGATTCAGCTTAGTCAGCGGCACACACAGTAAAGACAAAACCATCCTTTTTCGTCTATAGTTGGATAAAAAACTGGTTGCGTATCGGCTGCTTTGAATAAATATGCGTTGTCAACGGTTGCTTTACACCTATAGCCTGGATGAGTCGATAAGTTTGTGTCACTGTACAAATATAGCCGTATCCAAAATTTGTGTGGAAAATTTACTGCATTTTAATGAGAATCCAGGATTGATAATAATAAAATACCTACTTATTGTGATGGATTGGAATACCAAATCTACTTTTTTATAGAATTTTAACAAGGTGAACCCGAGATAATATCGGGTTATAGAAATCAGTTTTAAATAAATATTAATAAAAATAAATATTTCATCATCATTATCATTACAGCCCTTCACAAGTCCACTGCTGAACACAGGCCTCCCCTAATGAATGCCACAATACATGGGGTTGAGCTATCTGTATCCATCGTCTTTCTGCATGTCTTATTAAAGTACACATAAAGTCGTGGCAACGAGACGCACTCATCCATGTTTATAGATCTGCTTTGAATGGATACCGACGGATATGTAAACGCCTCGGCGAGTTTCTCTTGCCGATTGTCTTAACGTGCCATCACCAAGTCTCAGACCACAGAGTATATTTAAAATACGAAATTTGTCCCTTCGTCAGAAATAAAATAGGTACAAACCGCCATAAATTTATCGTGAATAAAAGCTATATTTTCTAAAATTAATTATTTCTTAACTTTATAGCAATATCAATTAAATTAATTATCTCTTTGATAATTAATCCTCTTTTATGCAAATAGACTTAAGTGGTTATATACTCTTTGATGAAATTATGTCATGTTGTAGCCCTAGCTCTAGACATTTGACAGAATTAAATAATAAAATAACATAAAAAAACTACATGTTCAGTTGACAGAGTTGCTGATACGTTTTTTTACATTGAAACCATCTGTGATTGATTATAATTATAACATAAAATTGTCATGAAATCGTTTTGTGAGAGATGAGCGTATTCGGGGATTTTCAACGTGTTTGGGTGCAACGTTTTCCTGAAAGTGCTTTGCCAGCCGCTTGGGAAGAGGATGTCCGTGCTAACTTGGCTAAACATAAACAGAAAGTTGCTATATTGAGGGAAGAATTGGAGAAGGAAGAATTTTATGTAGAGTATTTGGAAACTTTATTGTCAGATGTGGAAAAACACAAAGCAGCTGCTGAAGGTAACAAGGCGGCGCCGCCCTCTGGTACAGACACAAATGACGATAAGACTTCTGATAGCAAACAGGTACCAAAATAATTATCAAATCAGTCAATAATTATAAATCCTTCATAATGAAAAATTGATAGATAACAATAAGACCAGTTTGTTAGTTGTCTGTAACTTGTTTCAAATCATGCATTTTTTCAAATTAACTTAACATTTGTTTTAAAATATTAAAACAAAAGTTAATTTGAAAAAATATTATTACAAATTAAACCATGGTTACATATTTTTGACATATTATTATATGAAGATATTAGGGTTCCGTAGTTACCTAGGAACCCTTATAGTTTCGCCATGTCTGTCTGTCCATCTGTCCGTCCTCGCTTAATCTCTGTGACCGATAGCACTAGAAAGCTGAAATTTGGTACCAATATGTGTATCAATCACCCCGACAAAGTGGTAAAATAAAAATTGGAAAAAAATGTTTTATTAGGGTAGCCCCACTATGTGTAAAGTGGGAAGTGATTTTTTTTAATTTCAACCCTAACGTGTGATATATTGTTGGAAAGGTATTTAAAAATGAATATAATAATAATAATATACTAGAATCATTTTTTGATAATGTCAATAATTTCGGAAATAATTGCTCTAAAAGTAAAAAACAGTGTGTCCCCCCCCTCTAACTTGTGAACCATAAGTTTAGAAAATATGAAAAAAATCTGAAAAGTAGAACTTTATAAGGACTTTATAGGAAAATCATTTTGAACCTGGATGGAAACAACAGTTTTTGTACAAACTCATAAGTGGGAACACTTATTGTGATGGGCGAGAAACTACGGAACCCTACACTGAGCGTGGCCCGACACGCTCTCGGCTGCTTTTTCAAATACTACTGCATTGCAGAAGATAGCTGTGATGTGATTCAACATTATTTGTGTCATGAACATGAACAAAATGTTTAGGAAAATATTTAAATTAAAAATTTATTTATGTGTTAATATTAAATAAATTGCATATAGGTACAACATACGTACCAGTGTCTTATGCTAAGTTTTAGTATTCCTAGTAATTTTATGAATATTCATTATTAACTGATTCTGAATAACATTTATTAATAAAATACTAGGTGTGTAGGAATTGTAATTATTTATATTCATCATTAAACTTTCTTTTTATTGTATTTGGTTTTAGTTCTATAGTTTGAAAAAATTTATAATGACTAGAACCAGATTTTGAGCTATAATTTACTTAATTATCACCATCATCTTCATCATCATCATTATCCTTACAGTCTATCAAAAGTTCGCAGCTGAACCTGAAGCATGCTTGGTTTGGTAACAAATAGAAATAGTTTTTTATTATTAGAGCTGTTTCAGGAAGATACTGCTATTCAATATCACCTGTTTCATTTCTCTCTGTGGTGTGTACATCACTCGCGGGATGATATGGGTTAGAGAATTCTTTCATGCCACTATTACTTGGTGACTTATTTTGAGAAATTGCAATTTTATTTGTTATCAACAACTTGGTGCTTGCTGTAAATTACACAGCAGTACTCAAACAACTTGGGTTTGATCTCCGTCAGCTTCAAAGTATTTTTTAGTTGAAATATAAGGTGTTGATTTACTACATCCTTGGCGGTGAAGGAAAACTTTCTGACGGAATCTACATGTCCAAAAAATAAAGAAACAATATTGACATGTAAAGTTTGCTTACATGCATTGGGGTAGGGCAGCAAACATTCCGTTACCCTAAAATGAGAAGAGGCCTTGCTTAGCTGTGGGACATAAACAAGCTGTAGCTTTATTTACTTTATTTTTAAATATAGCAGACATCACAATTTATTCTGAATAGCTAATAAATTTGCCAATCAAAAGTTATTGAAAATGCTAGTGTATACCTAGTCTTTTTATTTTTTTGGGTGCTAACAACTTAACCTCTCAAACCCCAAATGGTTGGATCCGACCACAGCGCTATTCCATTAAATCCCAAGTGATCGGATCCGACAACACCCACCCACAGAATTTTAACCCATAAATACTTATGTTTAGAGAATACTTTTCTATGAAGGAGTTTGGCATTATAGAATCAAAATGAAATTTTCTATCCTCTAGTGGAATAAAAAGTTAGTTAGTCTATGGATATTTAATTATAATCTACATTCAAAGTGCGTCTTTGTCGTGTGTTCGTTGTTGTATATTGTTGCGTTGATTTAAAGTTATTTTATAAAATTGTTATGAAAGCTTTGTGTGAATATAAGTTATTTTTTTACGTAAATAATTTCGAGTAATATATAGAAATAATAGTAATTTTCACGCTACCGACATCCGCTTGGTATGTACTTATCAAAATTCAATAAAGTATTTTTGTAATGATTAATCCATTGAATAACTGACTTTTGTTTAACTGGGCCCTCTAGGGATTTGACGGAATATGGGTGCGGTCTCATGAGACTGCTAGCTGATTGTGCAGTTAAATAGCTATGGCTTAACTTGTAAGCCTATATTTAATAAAATTTTATATTTAAGGCTTGTTATTCCTAAACCAAGATTAGTTATTCTCATGTTGTTTCTGCCATGTTGCTAAATTTATAACCATGAACTTTATTTATGAACATAACATTTTGATATGGGAACAAGGAATCTCAAATGACATGCCATATCAATGCTGTATATGGACTTAACACTACAAAGGTTGACATAACAACTGAGTGCGATAGTGGAAGTAGATCTGTCTAAAACTACGGCTGAGCTAGAACTGGCTTTTGATGTAATTATCATAACAATATTAGTTCATTTTCTACAAATCAGTAAATAAAGAAGTTGATGTATAAGTATCTCACAAATTGAGTGTGCTCAGCATGAGGACTGCATCTAAGCCTGCATTTTAATGCTCAAACTGCATATATTGGAGGAAATTTTTAGTAGAATTGTTACCGGTAATGTGAAGTGGATGACAATTGCAAGCGTTCACCACAATGGTTATAGAAAAATTCTGAAAGAAGATCCAAGTAAGGAATGCATTTAAAGAGTTCATTAATTCTCACGCAGCAGGCTTCAATAGCAAGGGCATCAACATATTGCCCATAAAATGGTTAGAATGTGTTAATAGTTTAGGCAAATATTTTTGATTGATTAAAGATTATTGTAAAATTTTTAAATTCAATTGTCACATGCAAAACAGCAGTTTCATAGGTAGGCTAATAACAATTTTAGGAAAGCTTGAGTAAAGGTTATTAAAACCATTCACAAGAACAACTCTGAATATAATTTTAAATTTGTACAGATGCCCGGAAATCACTTACCTAGCAAATTTTGTCCTCTTAATTAAGATAATTCCGAACCCACCTACTTTTGCCTTACCTTGTGATCCTTTAGAGAGGATACCCCTCTCGCCGCAGTTCACTAACACACATCCAAAGTGGGCTGGTGAAGTCCATCCAGAGTGGCCACCTCGGGCCAACCATTTGAGTTTCTCTTTTGTTCACAGTGAGTGATCAAGCCACTTCTACTAGCCCCCTCGCTACGACAAGGCGGGAACTCGTTCGGGGGGGGGGGCATACCAACTCCTAAGCTAACCCACATCTGTTACGGCATATAAACCTCCCACTGCGGGGCACAGGCCTCTTCTAATTTCTGAGAGGGTTTTAGAGAAGGGAAATCCACCATGCTGCCCCAATGCATGTTGACCAACTTCACATGTCTTCGAAATATTGTTTTTATTCTTTCTTAGACATGCAGGTTATCTTTCGATGTTTTCCTTCACCGCTGAGCTTCTTAAGTTATTGATTTACTCTCTTATCACTTTCTGTCATGCACCTCACAGCATCCATGCTTGGCATTATTAAATATATCCAAATTTAAGAGCAAGGTGCTTCCAAATTGATTTACAGTATGCAATTAAACATGGAAATGTTGCATAAAAACCTTGCAATTTTTATTTAAAATTAATTTCATGTAAAACTACTAATTTTTTTACAATTTACTACAAAGTTTCTTGTTAATAAGATATTGTAAATTATTGTTATTATCATTCCTGTAAAAATCCACACATCTATGTTTTAAGTCTTAATCAAGGATACAAGTAGATGTACATAGATATATACAGGCCACACTTTCCAATTACCATCAGATGGAATTTATGCATTTTATAAAACACAAAAAACCATTATTTTTCATTTTTGTCTATAAAGGACATTCCATAAGCAGATTAGAATCTCATTCACATCATCACATCATGTGTATCATCACACAAACCAATTGTAAATACGCATGGGATAAAGCTTCATTATGAATTGCCAATCAAAATGATTGATATTTTATATTCATTATGACTGTAACAAAAGTTATATTAAATCATGAAGCATAAATTGTCTGGCATTTATACTTTTCGATATGTATGTATAATAATTTCAAATTTCAATATGTATGTATAATAATTGAGTGTCAAATTGAAGTGGTTGTGTGCACAAGTGCTGTTGATGATTTGGTACCAATAAATTCAAATAGTGTGTTCCATGTTATAAAAGTACAATCAAGATATGAGGCAGGCTAAAGATGTTTAGTGCTAGTGTTTTCTCACTGTAATTATAAACTTAAAGTGCAAAACTTTGAATCTCAAAATCTACCTTCATAATTTTATATTTCTTTTACATCATTGATTTCCGGTTCTGTCAATGAAAGCGACCTATAGACAATAGTGTTGCCATTACAAGAAATTTTCTACTAAATCAGTAAAAAATAAAAAAAATAAAATGAGTCCAAAAAGCTTTAAATGTTCTAAATGTAGCAAAACCACAAACGATAAGAAGCTATCAGTAAGTTGTGACTCCTGCAAGAGCATTTTATGTGGTGATTGTCATGGAATGTCACCAACTGAAGTAAGAGTGTTCGAGTTAAAGACAATAGCTCGAGTGGTTTCTTTCTTATGTGTCGATTGTAAGTCACTAATGGCACAAATACCAAATATAATGAAACAACTGGAGGAACTTACTAAAGAAGTACACCACTTGCGATTACGTCAAAACATGCTTGTAACTGAAGGAGCAATACAAGAATTGGCTGAGCGCACTAAGAGAGCTAACAATATAATAATTTACGACGTACCAGAATCAACCTCGGATAAACCTTTACAAAGGCAGGAGCATGATAAAGAGGAGTGCAGGAAAATAATAACATGTGTGAGCAGAAAAGTTAGCTGTGATAATGTGAAACTATTTCGTCTTGGTAAGTTTCAAGCTGAAACTCCTCCTCGTCCCATTAAAATGGTAATGAAGTCTAAGAATGATGCTATTGAGATACTTCGTAACAAAACTAAACTGGATAAACCGTCAATTATTAAATCAGACCAAACTGCCATGCAACGCGAGTACTTAAAATACCTCCGTGATGAATTAGAGAAACGTACTAATAATGGAGAACAAGGCTTGACTATCAAGTATATACAAGGGCAGCCTAAAATTATCTGTAAACAGGAGATAAAAAACTAGTCCAAATTCACCAACCCTCACTAGTAAATCTTTTTAACAAAAAAACGCGACCTTCGATACCTTCCGCACTCTTAACAATAACAATCTTATACACAAACATACAATCGATAACATCTAAACTGGATTTATTCATTGCAAGAGTTGATCAACTAAAACCATCAATTATAGTCCTCTCAGAAACATGGCTAAAACCAAATATACCTGACTCACTGATAAAGATACCGGGTTACGACTTATACAGAGACGATCGTATTGATAAACGGAGTGGAGGGGTCGCTATTTATGTATTGAACAATATTACATATATGACATCAAAGCGAAATAGTCAGTATAATACGAAGTATGACTCTTGGGAATGTTTATGGGTAGACATTGAAGTAGGTTTTCAAAGAATACTCTTATGTGGTCTTATATATAGAGGGCACGAATCAACTATCGATCATGACAACTTGCTTCTACAAAATTTAGAACTGGCTTCCCAGTTAAACACAGTAATAATAATGGGTGACTTTAACTTTGGTGGAGTCAAGTGGCCTCTTTCAAATTGTGTGTATCTACTGCCAAAAGAAACCAATTTCTTGCAATGGTATAACAACAACAATCTATACCAATTGGTAGATCAATATACGAGGTTTCGCCAGGGTCACCAGCCATCTACTTTAGACCTAATCTTGACAAACGATGAGTCTTTGATAGTTGGAATTAATTATGAGGACGCAATTGGGAAAAGCGATCATGCATGCTTAGTATCGACTATACAGTTACAAACACAACAACAGAATAGGCAGCAATCTAAATCTAAAAAGAACTTTAATAAAGGAGACTACAACAAAATCAAAGAAGAAATTCACTCCGGCTTAAAAAAAATGTTTAGAGATGTACTTTGTCCAGTTGAACAGTTTAGAATAATACATAAAGTAATAACTAATGCCATAGACACACATGTTCCTCTTGTAAAAACATTTAACAAAATAAATAAACCATGGATAAAAAATGACATATCTGAGTTAATAAGAGAAAAAAAATCTTTGGAAGAGATATACTGTAACAGGGTCAGATAAAATCTATAAGGAATACAGGAAGCTAAATAACAAACTGAACAATTTAAGGCGCACGGCAAGGGCAGTTTATGAAAATCAACTATTAGATCTAGGACCAAAGAAATTTTACTCATACATCAGGCAGCAAATCACCTCTAAAGTTAGTACACCAAACATTTTACGGAACAGTAATGGGCAATCTGTGACACGTTCTAAAGACATAGCGGAAGTATTTGCAGAACATTTTTCTAATGTATTTGAAAGAGAACCACTAGAAGAACTTCCTGCGCTTGACCCAAACCTAAGAGCAACTGAAGTTATAGAGGACATCATGTTCACAGAATCCAAAGTACAAGCTGCTATCAAAGAAATGAATATAGACTCTTCACCTGGCCCCGACGAAATACCCGTACATGTTTTAAAGAACTGCGGAATTGATAGTTACCTAGCATCAGTAATGCAAAAATCATACGACAAAGGAGTTTTGCCTTATTTATGGAAAACGGCTTTAGTGACTCCTGTTTACAAAAAGGGAAACAAATTAGATCCCGCAAATTATAGAGCGATAAGCTTAACTAGTGTGGTGTGCAAAGTCATAGAAAAGATAATAGTTAAGCACATGAGGCAGTTCCTTAACGAACAAAAAACTATTGGTAAACAGCAATATGGTTTCTGTCCTCATAGATCAACGATTTCTAGCTTGATGTCTTGCTTATCATCCTGGGTCAACAGTCAAAATGATCGAGAACCAATAGATGTTATATATCTGGATTACGAAAAAGCTTTTGATAAAGTACCAATAGGCAGGCTTTTTCATAAATTGGAATTTGTTGGTGTTCGAGGGAAACTGTTAACTTGGATTGAGAGTTTTCTACGACAAAGAACCTTCAGAGTAAGGATTAGCGACACATTGTCAGATGAAAAAGAAATACAAAGCGGTGTGCCACAAGGTTCTGTACTGGGACCGGTATTGTTTATACTGTTTACCTTTGATCTACCAAAAAGCTTGAGTTGTAATGTAAGTATGTTTGCTGATGACACGAAGATATTCGCAAACCCACTAGTGGACTTTGATCGCCTTCAAGCAGATCTAATTAAAATATCAGAATGGTCAAAAAGGTGGCTTATTAAATTAAATATAAATAAATGCACAGTCCTCCACATAGGAAACAGAAACCCTCGTTTAATATATAAAATCGATGATATACCTTTGGAAGAAGTTAAAGTACAAAAAGACTCACGTGTGCATATAAGTAACGATTTAAAATGGAATCATCATATAACAGTTATAACTAAAAAAGCAAATAGTTTTATTTACCTGATTAGAAAAGCCTTCGGACATCTTACACCAGAAATGATGCTAAAAATACATAAGGCATACATTCGACCTATTTTGGAGTATGCGTTTAAAATCTGGAGCCCCTATTTCAAAAAGGATATTGAGTTACTGGAGAAAGTTCAACGTAGATTTTCAAAGGTCCCTAGAGTATTGAAAACCATACGATACGAAGAAAGGTTGAATAAGCTTAAACTAACGACACTGAAGGATCGCAGAGAACGGGGAGACTTGATCGAAGCATATAAAATTATACATGGACACTACGATCTGGAAAATTTTGACAGAGATTTATTCCAGTACTCAACAAACACACATCTTAGGGGACATCACTTCAAACTAACCAAAACCGTGTCACATAACCCAAATAAGCACTTTTTTAGCCAAAGAGTGGTTGAAGCATGGAATAAACTACCATCAGAAGTAATATCTGCACAAACTATTAACCAATTCAAGAACAGATTAGACAAACATCTAAAATAAGAATAATTACATATTTCAAAATAGGATACGGGCTTACATCAGTTGTTTCAACTGCTAGCCTGTTAAGTAATAATAATAATAATATACTTTATTGTAGATAATAAAAATAAAACAGATTACAGAAACAAAAACATAAGAGGCAGGTTAATGTAAAATTGAATGATTGGACAATGGGATGAGGTGTATATAATGAAATTACTAAACTAAAAACCTAAATAAAATATACCTTGTTACGGGTGGCTAGACTCACCAAGATCTTCACATCAGCAGAAAATTCTGATTGCAGACCACAGGAAATGCTGAGTGCACAAACAGAAACTGCCGAGCTTCTGTGTGAACTCTCATGCACTTTGTTTTAAGAAAATAATGTTCAGTTAGTCTTTTTCTCTATTAAAAATCTTTTCATTAATAAATTAGTATTTTTAAAACATCCTCTGGCCCCTGTATAACTTGACTACCTACCAATCTTCTATAATAATACATAAATAAATACAAAATAAATAAGTATAATAGACTACAGAAAGCTAAACATACATTAGAAAAAAATTACGTAAATAAATATAGAAGGAAACAAAAATCCGAATGTTCTACTATATGTATGTACTGTGTAATCCAAAGTGTAAATACAAGACACTTAAACTTATCTAGTATTTACAATCTTTGGTTCAAGAATTCTTTAAATTATAGCTAATTTTATAACAAACAGACAAACAAATCTATTTTACCTTGAGTAACAAGTTTTCACCTTGTCGAAAACAGGCATTGGTGGCACTGGTATATGATTTATTTTTACTTATAAATGTAATGCTTTAAAATATCATTGTTTTATCAATCGTTGCTTTCAGGAATCAAATACAGATTCATTGTCAAAAAAGAGTGAAATTAGTTTAGCAAGTAGTAATAATGAGGAATTAACTAATGATCCCCTTGAGAATGAAGAAGTGCATCTTAGACCTAAGCCTGTACATATTGGTGAAAGAAGCTCTGTGAATCAATGCATAAATGAGCTTTCTTCTAATCTAGCTGTTGAAGCTCGAAGAAGGTGTAACAGTGAAGTAGTACAGAGAACTGAACCTGATAAGAATAGTGATGGTAAAATATTATGTGATATTTTTGATAAATTATAATTAATATAACACCATAAAAATAATGTTTGAATTTAATCTATTTTACAGTAGCAGGAGAACAAAAAATTCAAACTCAAGCTAAAAACCGTCCAACATCCCAAGGTGGAGATTTTGTAACAGTAATTGAGGTAAATGGATTAAAAGTTGCAGAAAATGCACCTAAAAAGGCTGACGAGTCCCCTCAGTCACTTGAGAGTACTACTGCAGATTCAGCAATCGCTACAAAAAAGAAAGTACCGCCTAAGTGAGTGCTTTGTATATTTTTAAACATATTCTAATTGAATTTATAAACCACTATGATGATTGATTAGTGTTTCTGTAGACAAATTAGAATAGAAAGCCATTCAGATTTTCCTATAGTCGGTGTATATAAGTTCTATAGTCTAGTGATTACTTATAGCATAGCAACATTATCTGTGTGATGTCACGACGATATATATATATATATATATATATATATTATAATATACTATAATATACTAATAGTATATATATATTTTATCTACTTTGGGGATAACTATAATTGGCTTTTTCATGTTTAATTATTTAAGTGATATTGTTAAATATTAATAAGCTGTTGTTATCCTGAATAAATAAATAAAATAAATATATATATATATATATATATATATATATATATATATATATATATATATATATATATATATGTATATATATATATATATTATTGGTATTCTATGAGGAATACTTATGTACACAGTCAAAAAAGTCTGTACGAGGGTGACACTGAAAATTCTTAGAACAGGTCACTTGTGAATGATATAGTAAAAAAATAAGTTCAAATTTTGAAAATGGGAACTCTTTGCCAATATTATTTTATATGTATTTTATTAATTTGTCATTTGTTTACGATTTGGCGGCAAACTGAAAATTGTCTGTGTCACGTCAGTATGAATTTAACACGAGGAAATTTTCGTACAATGATTTTTTATGACTTACGATGTCATTTAAGTCAACAAGGAAGTTATAATAGACATCGAGTGGCCTTTCACGATGAAGCCCAATCTTGTGCCACTGTTTACAACTGATTTCATAAGTTTAAACATGGTCGCACTAATCTCATCGATGATCTGCGTGAGGGACGGCCTTCTACGGCGACGACTGAAGAAAACGGCAATGTTATGCGGCGTATGATAGAGACTGACAAAAGAGTGACTTATCAGCAGGTTCGGACAAGCTTAGGCATTGGTATGAGTCAAGTGAACAAAATCCTCCATGAACACTTAGCGGTCAGGAAGCTTTGTGCCCGGTGGATACCTCATAATTTGATAGAGGCCCAAAAACTCCGTCGCGTTGATTAGTTTCGTGCAATGGTTCAAAGATTTAACGGAGGTAACTCAAATGCTATGTTCGACATACTTACAGTTGACGAAAGTTGAATTTATTGCTATGATCTTGAAACTAAGAGACAGTCTGCTGTCTGAGTTTTTCCTTCCGAGGAGTTGCCAACTAAAGTGAAGAGAAGTCGAAGCGTGGGAAAAAGATGGTGGCCTCGTTCTTCGGAAGGACAGGTCATTAAAAAAAGTGAAGTAAAGTTACAGCCTATATACGTCCCACTGCTGGGCACAGGCCTCCTCTCATTTCTGAGAGGGTTTTAGGGCAAGGAATAGTCCGCCGCGTTGCCCCAATGCGTGTTGGCGAACTTCACATGTCTTCGAAATATTTTTTTCTTATTTCTCAGACATGCAGGTTTCCTCACGATGTTTTCCTTCACCGACGAGCACGTGGTAAATCAGCACTTAAAATTGCAATTAACAATTTTATTGGTGCCGGCGGGGATCGAACCCGGTTTGCTCGCGTAGTGTGAAATTAACCATCTGAGCTACCACGGCTCGGTCATTACGCAACAATTATTTTAGAGGGTCGAAAAACGGTTACTGCAGACTGGTACACTAACAATTGTTTGCCACTTGTTTTGGAAAAAGTTCGGGAGAAACGACCTCGCAGTAGGATCCTCCTTCGCCATGACAACGCCTCTTTGCACACCGCCAAGCAAACAATCGACTACTTGGCGACGTCAGACGTGGAATTACTGGGTCACCCGACCTTGCACCTTGTGACTTTATTTATTTCCGAAAATAAAAGAACAATTTAGAGAAAAACGTTTTATGGACACCGAGGAAGCAGTGGCTGTGTTTAAAAATGCCGTCGAAGAGACCCTTAAGGACGAGTGGGCAAAATGCTTTTCTCAATGATGTATTGATGTAAATGGACACTATTTTGAAGAGATATAATAAAATTTCATAACTTGCTAGTTTGTTCAGTTTTTAATTTTCTAAAAACTTTCAGTATCACACTCCTATTCACAAATAAAAATAAATTTGAACTTGCATATTATTTAAAATACAATAATACTTGATTGTATAGTGCAGGTGCAGCATACACTATAATTGCAAACTAGTGCACAACATTTCTATCTCATCCTTCGCCACATCAAAATCATTTTATATTGATGTAATGCATATGCTTTATTAGCTAGTATCACCTATCATCTCAAGCAGGTGTTGTATCATCTTCATCGTTAAATTCTAAAGGTAATAGTCGACCAAGACCTTCCCATCGGTTGTCGATTATTCATATACAGCAGTCTCATTACCGCTTTTGAGTACTGATCTGTTGTGCTGTGTGTCCGTGTCGTATTTTTTCTTGTTTAACGTGTTTATTGTTATCAGACCTCCACCGAAAGTATTCAGCAAACGTGGTGCGTCGTTACCAGAGACGGGTTTAGAAGACAGTCCCCCTTCATCACTTGGGCGAAGACTACGCAATGCTGATTCCCGAGAGTCCATCGCCAGCCGAGCATCTACTCCCTCAATCAGCGAAAGAGTAAGGCTTAAGAACATTGAAAACTTAATAGGGGGAGGTGCCCGAGAACCGGACACTTAAGGAATAATAAAAATAAAATAGAACGTATAATAGTCTCATTTGTTTATTTCACTTTAATAAGTTCACAACTATATACTTAATCAACACAGATATATCAACAGCCTCAAATCTTACTGTAAATGTAGTAGGTACTAAGGAACATTTAACATAGAAAAAAGGATGTTTTTAAAAAGGTCCCCTAATGACGGACAACCAACTTTTCGTTCATTTTTAAACCTAAACATTATTTTAACAAACAATTCATAAGAATATCTATTAAAATTGATCAAATCAGATGTTTATAAAGAAAACTATTCTTAATTGTAATTAACTTTGGTCATAATTAGGAACGGTTTCTATAAAATTACAAAACTTTAATTGTATAACCTGCAAAAATCACAAATGTAGCTAACTGAGCTTTTTTCAATATTTCATGTTTGGGGGTATTCCCACAACTCGGTTTGGGCTTATCCATGTTGAATCTGAAAAACAAAACACAAAAATAATAACTACAACAAAAATAAACTTACTGTAAAACTGTCCTGTATTAGGGGACTTTGAGAGATTCCGAACTTAGGGACCCTGAAGTACATACAAGAAAAATTCTCATTCACGTTATGTGTTATGAATCTTAAAAAAACACCTGGTTTATATCAGACTAGTACAATAGCAATAATAATTAATAACAATGATTATCATCCCATACTTTAAATACTGTTTACAGAACCCAAAAAATTACTCCGAACAAAATTTTTACTTACCTTAAAATTTGCTACACGTTCCACGCCGAACGAGTCAGCACTAACTATTGACACGCTCCCCCCACATTTCACTTGGGAAACGCTCTCTAACCACGACTCAAGCAACAAATTGGCGCACTTTTTCGCACTGATTCAGATTCTGTCCGGCTTTAGGAGCCGTCCGGGCTTAGGGGACTTCCCCCTACAGCTTTTACTCATATATTTAAAACTATTTTCTCGCCAATCAGAAAAATAATAGTATATTATAGGTGGTAGACCCACGCTGCAGCTATGTCATAGTTGTAGCACGAATGGGTCGGCTCGACCGGGGAAAGACCACGCTGTCACAGAATACCAGCATAATATAGCAGCTTAATGCTGCTGTGTTTTGTATGTTGAGTGTAGAGAACTGGAGACCCTATTTACTGGAAACGAGGCATTCCATCTCCGTCCTCAGAAGTGACAACGCATCTGTATTTTTATTCTGAATTGGTGATAAATGTAGATGTCTATGGGCCACAGCATTTACTTACCATCAGGTGGATGTTGTGCTCGTTTGTCACACATATTCTATAAAAAAAAATACATCGATTTAATTAGCTAGGTATCTAAAATTCAGAAAGTAGAGAGTCAACTCTCTACTCGGATAAAGTTGAGTAAGTAAAAAAAATATTATTTCTTTCTCCAAAGAGAAAGATACATTATATCTGCCTAAAAATACAAGATTTTTTATATACCGGAAGTGGCAAACTTCCAATTGACCCAGATGGTAAGTGGCTATTGCAGTCTATAAACACCTGCAGCCAATTTCAAATATATATAACATTGCTTCCAAAAGCCAAGTATTTTAGTGGAAATGATACTATTATAATAAATGGTAATACTGATTGGCTATTTCAGGTGAAAAGCTATGAATCAATAAACTCTTTATCTTCTGAACGCAAGAGATCAGGAGGTGCTGCAACTCCTCGTTCAATTGATGAAGAAATAACATCTACAACACCTGATTTACCTGAAGGAAACGATGTCGACAAATCAGCGCCTGTTTCGCTTGAGAGTATCCCAGCTGCTGTACCCACAGTTGAAGACGAGCCATATTATGATCAAGTACCTGTAGATATCAATGATGGAGAATACGTTTATATACAAGCGGGTATGTCACATTAAAATTTAGAATATAATTTTTTGAATTAGATTTCTCAGTTCTTTTAAAAGACACACAAATTGAAAATGTAAAATTAGGATTGATAATGTAAAATTTCGTGCGAGACACGTGGTTAGCCTGAAAATCATTTAGGTCACAAATTATCGGAATCCGTCGATAAGAATCAAATTATTTATTATCGTCAAGATTTCAACCAGTGACATTTTTTTTGGAGGCAAGAACTAACAATCTGGGGTTCATCAACGTTTATTGTCCTTGCTAGCGAAAAAACGTGTCAAAGAAATAAGTATCAAATAAATTGGATGCGGCGATCACAAGAAAATTATATGATCAGTCATTACAGATGGATGTAGTATGACGACCAAATTTGGCAAATTCGCCAAATTCGTCTTACATCCAAAACTTTACCTTTCCACCAGTGTACCAAGTCCATCATCAAAGCATTACGGATTGCTAGTTCCAACACGCACAGGTCTCTGCTAGACAAACCGGCAGTTCAGCTTTTTGATCTCTCGCCGAAAGGGTTAAGTCAATTTTTAACGGCTTACACTGCTTCTGCTGGTTAGACCGGACTTTAGGACTGGAATAGTGCTGAAATCCCGGAGGCTTCCGATTATTGCGCCTAAGCCCAAAAAAGGCAGCCGTGCAGACTGTGCTTACTATCTCGTACTCTGCAAGATTTTGGAACATACATTGAATGCCACCTCATTTCAAACCTAAAACAGAGTGACCTCCTCACTCCGTTTATCGATCATACCGTCAGGTTCTGCTATGATTGGTCGTCAGAACCATCCTATAGTGAATGCTACACACATTTAATTTCTTTCGCTCTTACACACTTTAATTCATCACAAAATCGGCGCCTCCAACGGTGGATGATATAACTATTTTACGATATGATTACTAATTTTTTAACACATAATAAAGTGGCCGTGAGTGCGTTTAGCTGTTCATATGGTCAAACGCTGATTCATTGATCTGGTCAGACCATATCATGATGTGTTCAGCGGATATTTTTCATTTTATGAAATACAGCTATTTCATAAAATGAGAATTGATCATTTCATAAAGTATAGTAGATCATACTTTATGAAATGATCAATTCTACGAAATGGCTACAGCAGTAATCTAAACCTTTTGAATCCTATTATGTATTGAGATAGGAATCCTACAAACAAAGAACTTGTCCACTTACGACAATATTTTAATATACAGAAATGTGTGATTTACACAAATAAATGAATGTTTTTTTTAAATAAATCACTACCTATTGTAATCTTTTTTTTCAGCAATAATACGTACCGTGACTTTAAGATCTGCTTAACCAATTTTTCGGGTTTTTTTTAAAACCATTTCTTCGGTCACTACTATATGGCGTCCTGAGTGATGGTCGTGTTTGGTGGATGTTATTTTACCCTTAATTTCAGTGCAAGTAAAGTAAAGTAAAGTTACAGCCTATATACGCCCCACTGCTGAGCATAACAGGCCTCCCGTTATTTCTGAGAGGGCTTTAGGGCAAGGAAGTGTCACCCGCGCTGCCCCAATGCGTGTTGGCGAACTTCACGTGTCTTGGAAATATATTTTTTTCTTACTCCTCAGACATGCGGGTTTCCTCACGATGTTTTCTTTCACCGCCGAACACGTGGTAAATCAGCACTTAAAATTGCAATTAATAATTTTATTGGTACCGGCGGAGATCGAACCCGGGTTACTCGTGTTCTGTTATATTTACAGCGAGCGTTAACCATCTGAGCTACTACAGCTCTTAAATTCAGTGTAACTGTAGAATATATCGAAGCTTTTATTTGTAATTTATTAAGTAAATCTTGATCGAGTATTTTACTATATTGAGGACAACAAACAATTGCACAATAAGGCTTAAATTAAATATTAAAAAAAAAGATAGTAGCCTTAGTGAGCGGACTGAATGCTCAAAAAGTCTTGGGTTCAACGCCGCCATTCGACCGCTGTCGTGAGCTACTCCTACTACACGCATTTAAGCTTACTTGGAGTGGTATAATTATAATGATATGATAGTATAATTAATAAAAGAGTGTAGTTCAATTGTTTTGCTAGTTGTTTGCAACAAATTGTAAATAAGTGACTTTTATTTAATATATCTAATTCTAAAAAATATATCTAATATCTAAAAAGAATATGATTATCTTTTGTTTTTAAAAGATAATCATCTTATTTTTTAGATATTTTACAGTTATCAGCTTTAGCGAGAACCGCTTCCCTACTTTTTTTGAAGGTGTCTGCTACATATTCTACTATACTTACATTATTAAAAGCAACTTTTTTGTTGTCGCCCCCAAAGTATTTTTTATCTTAATATATATAAATTACGTGACACGTTGTTTGTCCGCGATAGACTCCTAAACCACTTAACCGATTTTAATCAAATTTGCATACCGTGTGCAGTTTGGTCCAACTTGAAAGATAGGATAGCTTTTGCCCATGAGTAACCCACAAATTTTTTTTCTGCGAATTTAAGGATTTTTTCCATATGACATGACAAAGGGTTGCCGAAAAGGGCAGAGCGGCGTCTGCCTGTCAAGCTAGTTTTTAATATATATGTTGTACAGGAGGCACTGGATCAAGCGAGGACGCATCTAGTGGTACCAGCACGCTACCACTCAGTACAGGGGCAGCACCCACCGCTCCCACCGCCCCCCACGCGCCTGACTCGCCTCCCTGTGCCATTGCACCCAATTATGTCAATATACACTACTTCATTCAGTGAGTATCAATTTAACTTTCCTGGCATATTAATATGAAATAAGTTCAATGGTTAAAAGTCATTAAAAACCCGACTGTCTAAAAATTACTGTAAAGAAATATTCTAATTTAAATATTATTATTAATATAAAAATTTAAACACTTTCTGGTTTTATATCAATCGTTTAAGTGAATTCAAATTTACAACTAGATACATAAATATATTTCGTGTGAATGTTTAAGTTAATTAAATATCACGCGAACGAAGTCACAAGCATTTGTTTGTTATATATATATATATATATATATATATTTGTTACGAGTTGGCAATTAGGCACTCACTCGTCCTTATCTATTCGATTTCGAGTTAAGATAATGCGATGAGGGAAGTTAGAGTGCAGTTTCAAAATTGTTAGGACAATTTTTTAGGACATTAGGACATTATTTTATTTGAAAAGCATTTTTTTCGTAAATGTTTAACTTCGGCCGATATTCCGACACAGTATTCACAACGTGGTGGCTACATACGCTAACCAGTGACGCATCCTTCTAACCTGGAAAAGGTTTATGTTATATGTACCCAATCGTGTTGTGAACTGTTGGATAAATATATGTTAAAGGATGTTAATAGTTAATACATTGTCTTTGATCATGATATAGGATATCATGGTAATCAGTGATAATGTTATAGTCTTGTCACTGATATATTCGACATAGGTGAAATTTGATACTTTTTTTTACGGCGGAAAAAACAGTAGAAGTATCATCGCAGTACAGTTAATACCCACTAGTATCTGATAAAGATTAAAAAACATAATGTAAAAAAATCATATTTATGTCGTGTCTGATTCCACATTTTATTCTAAACTATTTTTTGGTTATGATGTTATAGAGCCGTAAGTATTCGCATCAACGCAAGTACCGGTTACTGATTACGATTTAGGCTCATGTTTGAGATCGAATACAATGTTAAAATTTAAAACACAATTATATATATATATATATATATATATATATATATATATATATATATATATATATATATATATATATATATATATATATATATATATATATATATATATATATATATATATATATATATATATATATATTGACCTCGACTGGATATGAACTTAATACTCAATAAGTAGGTACTGCTATCTGTCTTGCTCTCATGATAAATTATTGAAAACTGGGAGTTAACTGAAAGAAAACTGGGGACACATAAATCTGGTGATTTTAGATTTCCAAGAATTTATCATGTATTTGTAATTTATTGAACAAAATAAGATATTTATTAAGGGATGTAAGCTGTTTACTTGTACCAGCTAAAAATGATCCTTTCACGTAAATGTCAATATTGATGTTAATGCTCGGGCTCGAGACTCATAAAGCTTTCGGTGTTCGTATTAAATCAATTAGTATAATATGGTAGCGTGTATCATAGAAGGCAATGAGGAAGTTCCACTTTAACATTAATTAATGACATTGAATGAGCTTGCTTTTTTAACAGAAACTATTAAATTATATTTTAAACACATTACACATCATTCTTTTTTATAATTTTTCTAGTATAATATATTAGTTAGTATACATTATTTACTGTTGCTTACACAAATAGGTGATGATACTTCACCTCTATTTACAACATGAAGAGTGAGCTGACTTAATGAATTCGTTCAGAATACATCATTTTCGTACATCACTATCTGTGGCAGAATAACAAATAGCTTAAACAAGGCAAATCCCACCTACACTGTGTAAATCCTTAAATGGCAATCATAGATACATATGTAGTCTGTCAATAAGAGGTAATTTATTTCATATTTATACTTACAGATCGGTTGATTAATAGTGTTAAAGTTTTTTTTTTACCTCAGTCAGATAAAGTTACGCATTCCTTAAAATTTGTAAAGGTGATATAAGTGAATGTAGTAAATAACTTGTTACATCTTAAAACTAAACACGAATATTATTTATTGCTTAGCTCGGTCGGTTTATTGGTTTTGATTTGGTTGGTGGTCGGGATGTATACTGGTTTTTAAAGAAATAAAGAAAAAGGGGGGATGAATCGCTCGCGTCCGTGGACTTCGATCACTCAACCCTAGGCACACCCTACACGTGTCCGCCGGGTGGTGCTAAACGAGCGATAAAGCCGAAAAAATAGACTCGGCTCCTCGCCGTATGGTAGCGGCGTAAAATCTACCACCACCCCTAGTTCGCATCATGAGTCATGAAATAAAAGAAATGGCCCTGAGGTCCCGGCGCCCCTTTAATGGGGCAGGGGTGCAAAGAATCTCCGGGAAAAAAACCGGTAACTAGGTTCGCCACCCGTCACGTTCTGTCTCCCGGAGGGGTGAAAAGTGTATTGCGGAAGCCCGTCTGGCTACGCTGAATGTATGTGGAGCAATGAATGATAAGATGGATGAAGTATGCGAAATGATGAATGGCGGAGGAATAGATATGGGTTATGTGTAAATGAGACGAAACGAAAGGGAAAGGATGCCACTTCACATGGTACGTATACCGCGTATTGGTCTGGTGTAGACGAGACCGAACGGGCATGCCAAGCAATGCAATGCAATGCAAAAAAGGACGAATTTAGACATCTAAATAAGAGAGTAAAAGAAGTAGTTGAAAAGAAAAAGCAAGAAAGAACGGATAAGAATGATAGAAGGATATCTGATAACTCCCAGGCGAATATAAAAATGTTCTGGAAACTCATAAGAACTGCCAGGAGAAATACAAAACAACCTATAATTAATGCTATAAGAGACTAGAACGGATGTATTCTAGAGTGACTTTAAAGTGAATTTAAAGAGATGGAAGGAATACTTTGAAAGCGTGTTTATGAGTAAAGAGTCGTCAGAATTAAATGAACTTAGAAATTCCGAAAGAAGTGTAAGATAAGTGGAGATAGTGTAGATGAAATAATGAAAGCAATGAAAAGCATGAAAGCACTTAAGGCAGCTGGATATGATAGAGTATCATTGAGATGCTAAGGGCTGGAGATGGAATGGTAGCAGGCCTGCTGTACACCTTGTTTAATTTATGTTGGGAATTAAAACGGGTACCGGAAGACTGGTGTAAAGCAGTTATAGTTCCAATATATAAAGGAAAAGGGTCGCAGCAGGACTGCAAAAACTACCGTGGTATCGGCTTGCTTAGTATTGTCGGTAAACTGTATGCTAAGGTGTTAATTGAAAGGTTATGAAAGAAACTGATGGAAAAATTTGGGATGTGCAAGCGGGATTTAAAAAGGGAATGGGGTGTACAGATCAAGTCTTTTCCATGCGCATGATTGCGGAGAAGTTTTTGGCCAAAAACCAGAAAGTTTTTTGTTATTGCTGAAGTAACTGCACAAATTTAGCACCGCACAAATTTCGACGGACTCAAAGACTTTCTCATAGTCCACATACGAAAGTCATAGTGGCAGATTGTACTCCTCGGTCTTCTATACAATTTACCGAAGAGTATTTATGTGGTCTATGGTAATAAAGCCTTCAAAAACTGGTTTGTTCGGGAGGCTTTCGTCTTTTTCGAAAACGGCACGTAGACGCGGCTCAGAAGTGAAATCGTTCTGTAATTTTTCAAGAGAGCGTTGTCGCCTTTCTTGAAGAACAAGATCATAGCACTTCTCCACGTCTCTGAAGAGGTCCCACCATAGAGAACGGAATTAAATAGCTTCTGAAGGACTTTAAGTATCGGTTTTTCACCCGCTTTTAGAAATTCCGCTGTAATTCCATTCTCGCATGAGGCCTTGCTGTTTTTAAGGTGCTGGAGAGCCATTCTAATCTCGCTCAGACTGACGTTCAGGATATCGAAATAGTGTCGCATAAGACTTATCCGACACGAAGCAATTTTACTCGAGAGAATAAATTCGTGCGTAACCCTAATTCTTTTTATAAAATAAAAATAGCCTAAGTTACTTCTTAACAACAGCTATTTCGGTTTTCACTTCTACCACGTGTGAACTGCGCACTTATTTATTTTTATAATATTGTATGTATATATCCTGAAGCAAGCGCGAGGAAGAATTATTTATTATGATTTAATGAAACTTACTATCTAAACTAACCTAAACTTTATTTTTATATTTTGATAGGCAAGGTGGTGAGGGAACTGATCCTAGTGAAGCAGGCTCGGAATTAGCGGACTCAAGTGATACACCGCTGTTGTTGCGGACTATTTCCTCTGAAACAGAAACCAGCGCAACGCCGCCTCTACTAAGAAAACTGCAACACCAGGTGAGAATGCCTAAAAAGAAGTGGCAATATGTGAATATTCTTGTACTGAGCGCTTGAATCGGTAGACTACTTATCAACAATATACACATTTTATTTTTATATATATGCGAGTTATTTCTTAATCGCTAATCACTATAATACATCAGCAATCAAAAAACCCGCTAATGGATAACACTAGCGATATAAGAAATCATTGTATAAACTAGAGTTTGTCTTCTACCGTAGCTATCCTTTTAATAATGCTCTATTTCTTGTACTTATATTTTTAGTATTTGAGTTTTAGTTTGTACGCTGTTTATTTTGAATTTTAATTTAAAAAAACTATTAAAATTATTAATTAAATCGTTTCGCTTTTTATCATTATATATTTCAACATTACACCTTTTTATTCAAATCAGTGTTAGAGTAAAATACATCAATTGTTGTTCATTAGTCTCGCAAAAAGTCGAATAGGGCTCGAACGATTTTGATGAGTTTTCTGTGTGTATTTAAGTGGGTGCCTGGAATGTTTAAAAACTTAATTGGACCCGGAAGGTGGCGCTGTTGTCGAGACCCAGAAATCTTCCGTGTTAAGCCGGGGCGGTTCGCTAGTCTAATATAAAACCCCTCAGGCGAGCATGGAAAAATTTGTCGAGTTTGACAAGCGAGCACACAGCCTGATGGAAAATCGACGCCGTTTTAGCCCATAGACATCTACATCTATCCTCGATTAAGAATCAAAATGCGTTGTCATTCATGAGGACTAAAATTGAACGTCTCGTTTTCGCTTTTTTAATCGACTTCAAGGTGCTCAATTCACCTGTATTTTGTATATTACGCGATATCATCGTCGATTGCGAATCGATTTTAATTATTCTTTTTTTATTGATTAGGTTATCCCCATTTTGAATAAAAAATTCCACCTTTGAAGGTGGAGAGATATAGATTAATTTTTTATTGTAACGAGATACAGAAAATCTAGTTGTCACCTTAAGCCTTGAGCATTCTTTTAATCCACTCAACAAATTGAAATGATTATACCTTAATTAATAAAACCGACATCAAACTAAAAATAAGTAAATAGTTTCTACATAATTTATTAGCTTCTGAAATCGAAAATTCTTCGATTCACTTTGTCTTAGCTCAGAAACTATTAATGAATGTGAAAATTATTTTGTTAGGTGTTTAATGTCAGTTTTATTTTTAAACATTTTAATAACGTGGTAGAGTCACGCTGCAGCTATATTATGTCTGTACCACGAATGGGTCGACCGGGGTAGGACCACGCTTTCATAGAATAACAGCTAAATACTGCTGTTTCGTATGATGAGTGTAGAGAACCAGAGACTCTCTTTACTGAAAACAAGGCATTCCATCTCAGTACTCAGCAGTGATAACGCATCTGCATTTTGATTCTTAATTGAGGATAGTTGTAGATGTCTATGGGCCGCAGCATCCACTTACCATCAGGTGGACTGTGTGCTCGTTAGTCACCCTTATTGTATTAAAAAAAAACTATTAATGACGACTGCGTAGACTAGAGTTTCTGACCACTAACATGCAAGTACCTTGGGCTTGAAGCCCCTTAGGAATTAAATAACTTGGCAAAAATACAAATAATTATGATACTATAATATCTCCATCACTCATAACTTACTCGTATTACTATAGTGACGCCGTGCTTAAACATCGTCATCGATGACTAATTTTTCTTTTAATTGCACGCCGGCACTGCTTACAGAATTATAGAAGCTTCAATTAGATAATACGTAATTAGGTATCTGCATATCTGCGTTCATAAGCAGGTTATGGAAAAAGGTAGTAAAAATTTCAGAAATTGGCTAATGGCAATGTGTGGCAAAATTACTGAACCCTTGTTCTTACCACATAGTCTGAAATACACTTTAAATTTTAAATATTTTTTAAATAAGTTGTAGTTTTTTTTAAATTGAAAATAAGCTCAGTAAAAAGGCATTATCTATTTCTAGATTTTGTTGCAATAATAAAAGGTTAAGGAGGGAAATTGTGGATTAGGTTGTGGATTGTGGAGTTTGAACCTTGATATTTTAAAAACTTAGTATAATTATGGAAAGTAGTTAATACAATCTCCTAAGTATTTAAAAGACATTTACATTCTGTTTACATATAGGGGATTTATATAACACCAACGAACGATATGTGTAATATTTTTTTTATCTTCGCATTAATATTTTGGAGAAAATACTTCTAGTTTTTAATCTTATTTGGTAAAACATGTAGTTTAATAGAAAGGTATGGCGACTATTAGCACAGTTAACATTCTTTGAAATATGTTAGAAGATAAACAGAGTAAAGATTAAAAATACTGTTTTACTGGGTCAACAGCAATCTAATTTTAAATGAATATTATATTATATTTATGTTTATGGACAGTGAACGCTCATTATCGAGTTATGTGTTACAGATGAATCATTAATTGTCTTCTTATCTTTACTTAGTTTCTGCTCGTTATCTGTCCACTTACCTTATGGGTAAAAACGAGTATGACGACATTAGTGTATTTAGTGAACACAATAATTATTTCGTTACAAGGTAAAACTAACAATATTAAGTAAAAAGTGTTGACCTTTCTTGTTTAATGTTAACGAGTAGTCCCTGATTAAAATGTTCCTTCTAAATCAGGGAATGGGAAATTGAGACAGGGTGAGAGGACTGAGCAATTACTCGCAGTACATATTTTTTGTATTGATGACCCTGTAACCTAGTGTTCAGAGTTTTGAGTACTAGACACCCACAAGCTCAGCGCGGTTACGTGACAACACAAGACGCTATATTGAGCTGTTTAAAGATGCCGCCGCTAGCCGCAACATACTGTGAGGCTTCGCTTTTACGGGATGTTATATTATACTGTATATTTTGTAGTTGGCAGCTAGCTATAAGCTGGTATCAGTAATAATTGAATAGGGAGACATTAATATGAGCATTTTAACTAAGTTATATAAAAAAATACAAATATTCGAAATTTAGTCAGTGGTAAATTCTAGGCAATTTGATGATTTACTTAAATTAATCACTTTATAGTTAGAATATTGCAGCTTATAAGGTCTATACAAGGGAACGGCGAGTAATCATAGCGTCTTGTATTTGTTCAGTTTTTATTATATCTCTATAAAATAGTGACAGCAAAAAATATGTCACAAAATTTACGATAAGTATGCCGCGTGTTGTAATATTATACATATTTTTTAATTTTCAATGATTTCTATGAGACAAAACTTCGTGTTGCGACACCTTAGTTTTAAAAACTTACCCGTCGTTATCGTGGTACATTTATTTGAATTCTGATAACATACTGATCTAATTTACTACACATAAGTTCTTAAATACTAAAATTTTAAAGATATTTACAAAATTGTGGTATAAGCTATAAGTGTATATGTATTACTATATTTTTTAGCCTAAAATTTATAAGAATATGTTATAAATTATATTTTAAAAACATACTCCATCAACCGGTAATATTTTTATTACCAACATTTTATTCTTTAATTTTCGTTAATCGGTAGCCTCTTCAAGCTTTATGTCATCATCGTTAACTGTGGAGGACAAAACTGCTTCTAGCTCCAGAGGGCGATCTTCAACTCCCATGTTGGTATTGGCAGGTATAGAAGACGTTTCAATGGGGTTGGCAGGTAAAGAAGACGTTTCAATCGTTGATGTTGCCTCGGTCGTCTTCTTTGGCTCTTCCGTGACTTGTGATGTGGTTTTTGTAGTTTGTGTAGAGTCTTCTGGCTTGATTGTATATTCTCTACATACACCGGACATATCAGTATCGTATATGTTACATGTGAGGTTTAAGCAGCCGTTTTTATCGCATTTCATGGTAGTGCATGTCTGATCATTGCACCACACGGTCACATTGTGCTTAGCTATTTCTATGTTGTTATCATGGGTGAAAATGGACGTTGTCGATTCAACTTTATTATCATTATCGTTTTCGGACCCTGAACTCCACCATGTGAAAGGATATGTTATCCACCCCCATATTGTGGAACCAATACCGCGTCCTTCAGTTATATCTGCAAGCGATAATATAAGCTGTTAGACAATTAGATTTAGATGATGAAATGTAAATTCGATAAGTAACTTTGAATGACGCTGTAAGAAAAGAATTTTTTCTACGGCCAAGGAAACTTAATTTTGTAAAAGTTATTAAGATATAATAAGCAAATTTTAAACAATAATTATTTAAGTGGTATCCTTATCCTCAGCACGGGTACATAATGTGCGTACATAGCACAGCTGCACGTAACGAAAAATGTTGCGGTTTATATTTTTCCTAGCTGATACTCGCTGTACGATAATATTTTCGTTTGACTATCGTAAAATTCGTTCTTAGTGGTCGTCTACAATGCGAAATGAAAAGCTGTACTAAATTTCAATTCAATCTGGTGTATAGTTTTAAGATCTTGTGATGAATCAGTGGTATTTCGCTTATATTCGTCTGGTAAAAAATATGGTGTAACATATGACTGGAGTAGAAGCATATGGCACTGATATTTTACAAATTAAATTTTCAATTTAATAAATTAATTAATTAAAATCTATCGAAATTCAAATCATATCCATTCTGGCCTCTGAGCCTGCGAAGTAACAAGGTCAAAGATGCCTACTTTTATTGTTTTAATGTCGTTTGTAAAGTAGGGTTGGTATGATTAGGATTTCGATAAATTTTAATTAATGTACTTATTTAAGTCAAAATTTTTGTTTTTATTTTTTGTAAAATATTAGTGACACCTATGTCAACGGAGTAGAAGCCTACTTCTACTCCGTTCACATGTTACACTCTATTTTTTTCCAGACGGTAAAAAAGGTCATCCCACTATATAGAGATTATTTACTATTTATTTATTTCTAGTTTATTATTATTCATTTCACTTCATGTATGCAAGCGCGCATGAGCTTGGCATTTATGTATTTATGCAGTGTTTTCGTGAATCTTTATGAGGCTAAGCTAATATTCCATATATCTGCGGGTTCTCAAAACAAGAAAACTTTTGATAAGAAATGTTTTAACTGGAAACCTCCTTAGTACAGTAAAAATAAAATTTAACTTTTCACAAAATTCCCATTTTTTTTATAAGGCTTAGTATCACTTACTGAGCATAAAATCACAAAATGCTGACAGATTCAGGTGGCGCTTCAAGCGCCATCGTGAAAAAACGTTTTCGGCCGATATCTCGGAAAATATGCACTTTAAGAAAAAAGTTATACAGACCATTATTGTAGAAAATAAAATTTCGCATCTTTTGTTTCCAGTAAAACTTTTTTGCAAAACTTACCGTTTACGATTTATGACCCATTTAATGAACCTGTTTTTCTATCGCGACCAATAACTCTTGAAATATTAGATTAATCAATAAAATGCATCAATCCATTTTTAAAGATGAGTTTATTCTCTACAACTTTTGTTTCAAACTTTTTTTCTAATGTCCATAATTTTTGAGTTATAGGACGTTTAATGTTGGACTATCGGGCGTAAAGTTAAAAATTTCAAGATACGCATAGCTGCCGCGGCAGCACGTCCTATATGTTATGCTACCTTTACAAAAATGATTATATATATATATATATATATAAATAATGTGTATATATATATATATATATATATATATATATATATATATATATATATATATATATATATATATATATATATAAATATAAATTAAATCTGTTATTGCTACATGGAACATACACGTCTCACGCCTTTAAAGAAACTGCTTGGTATTATAAATGTACTTACATTCAGTGGGGCTACTATGCGATGTGCTGATTACACACAATATAAAGAATGGTACCAATTTGTTGGAAATCAACATCACGACAGGTAACACGCGTTTGGCTCTTTCAAGGGAATAAATGTTTGTACAGTCCTACCTGAGGTTTATATACGCTATAGCCCCGTACGTCCCTATCGCGAGATAAGCCCTTGGGAATGTTTACATAATGAGCTACGAATGAACACACCGACTAAACTTTTAATTATCCCAAAATGACGTTCAACGTATTTAAACAAAAGAGAATAAGATAACTTAAGGCGTACAAACTTTTAACTTCATCGTCTAGTAAGGAATAACGCTTAACTATTTCATGAAATATTAACATAACATTGTCTGACCGATAAGGACACTCCGCCACATAACGCATCCTGGTTTTGTGTTATTAAAGCTTCGTAAAAGTAAATCGCTGCAAGAAATGTTTTCGTTTAACTAAATCATGAAGTTTAAAAATACGAATCTAATATGAAAAAACGCTGAAACATTTTTTATTTGAAGTGCCTCGATTGAAAAATCTTTGTCGTATAATTTACAACACATTTTTATTTTAGACCACTTTATTGCACCACATTATTTTGACTCGCCATTTGTCGGCTGGCTCGGGCAGGAATTAAGCCTGCCTTTTGTAATGTAAATTTGTAGAAATTATTAAGTAATTATTAAACAGTAGGTATACTAAAACATATATTTTAGAGTGCTAAATGTCCCGTAGGTTCTATATTACATATTGTAGAGTTTTCATCGTTGCTAGTCATATTCACTTCACACAAAACGCAATGTTTGTCTATGTCTGGACAAGCCAAGAACCTGCAGAACGTGTCGTGTTCTATACAGTTGGTTAATATCTTTAATTTCTTCGGAGCTGCAGATTCTGCGTACATTTCTTGCATAAGGTGTTGAAAAATCTTAGGATTCTCTATGTTCATATTGTTTTCTTTTAAAAGGTCTCTTAAATTTAAACTTCGCCCATACATTTGTACTATTCTTTTTAAATTTACTAGTACTTCCGATGATATATTTTCTTCCGAAATATCTCCAATTGAATTAAAATGAATTATCTTTGAAGGATCTATTTTTTTAGCAGAGTCCCACGGATTTATATAAACATTCTTACTCTATAAAATAAAACATTTATTGTTATTTTACGTTAAAAGTAGATTATATTAATTATTATTTAATAAACAATTAGACTCACTTTAAACGTATTTGATTTTACAAGTAGAACACTTAAAAAATCAAACATTAAAATGATTCTTACTAAAAAAATTACATAACTTTGTAAAATTAGATTCATTGCTTTTAGCTCAAACTAAAAAGAAGGCTTGCTTACTTATCAGCTACTGTGAAAAGGTAGGTGCAATAAAATGGTGTAGTCATAATATTTCTGTTTCAGAGTTACCATTTATTTTCTAAACAATAATATGTAACTATTATTACATAACTTTAAAGTGTTTGAAGTTCGTACAATGTCCTAATGCATTCAGTTCTTTAATAGAACATTTAGCCTTTAAAACGTTTTTCTTTGACGCTACCAAGCTGATGCACTTCGCATTGATACAAAGGGTCACCTTTCCAAACATCTTGCCCAGCATTTTATCTTGTAAAATATCAACAACTTCAAATGCTATGTTTGATGGTAAATCCATAATTGTTTCCATTGTAGCCACGCTATCTGAAAAATAATAAAGTGTTATTTACATAAAAATCTATTTCTATTTAAAAATCTATTTTTTTTTGCCACGATCCCGAAACACCTCTTTCGCCACTTTCATATCGTATCTACGCAAAGATGCTCGTTAGTTAAGCCGCCAATGTTCGCCAATTTGTTTGATAAGCTTCTGTCTAGGGCATCCCTTGCCGACTCGACTTTTTAACATAACTCTTATTCTCAATATATATAATGTACCCATTTTATAAAGTGCCCTTGTGATTAAGTGGCAGATTTATTTATCCGTGTAAGACCTATATTGCCGAGATATCCAGTGAATGACGAGGGTGGTGGTAATAGTTGGGTTATGCAAGTTATTGTATTGTGCTATTCACTATTGTATTGAGCTTTTCTAATGGAATAAGGGTAACGAACAAGCGTACGGTCTGCATGATGATGGTAAGTGCATCCTACATTTATGCTTGATTAAGAATCAAGATGCAGATGCGTTGTCACCTCAGAGGGGCTAGGAAATCTGTGTTTCGTTCGTAAAAAGGGTCGCTGATTCTCTACACACACCTTACAACATTCAACAGCATTAAGGAGCTATTTTACGCTGGTATTCTGTTACAGCATAGTCCCTGCCCTGACGAGCCGAAACATTCGTGCTAGAACTTTAATATAGCTGCAGCATGGCCATACCGCGTGTAAAACAACTAAACCATAGATATAAAAATATATTGTGGAGGGATAACAGTAAAAACCATTAATGTTAAACACTCGCTACCCGTGGTGCCATAAATCATCAGTGCGCTAGGGACAGACGCTTGCTGTGCGTTGCTTATCGATAAACGATTATTGATTCCTAGAAAGATGATTAATAGTGTGTGCTGGCGCGCGGTACTCATTTTATTTAGTCTCAAGTACCTATGTATTTTTGACCAATAATATAATTCTTGAAAAGTTTTCTTTTTCTTTTATATTCTTTACTTTTCGTAATATACACATTGATACGACAGTGGCGCGTCACTATGCTTGCCGTAACGGCCGTAAGTGCAACAAAAACCACTGCTGGTGGTGTCCTGTTTTAGCGAGCAGCGAGTGTTTAACATTAGTACAGCAATGTACGCCATTTACTTTAATACACTAGTAAACTTACATACACTTACACTTTAATACATACACGTACACTTTAATTTTTAATGCAAAACTTAACAAAGTATTTGTTTCCCTTTTCATTTGTGATGGATTTCTGCAGTAACTGTTTTTAAACTTGTGAAATGTGTCAATAGTATAAAATGACAAATCTGTTACTTACCTGTCGTGTTTGATCCGGCGCAATGACCTTTTTGATTAAACCTATCTACTGGTAGACAAATTCTGTGGATGCAGATCTTCTCAGAACATTTCATAGAATGACATATTTTTTGGGAGCAAAATGTCAAAACTCCTCTAATGTATTTGCCCATAAAGGACATGAACACGGGAGCTACAGTATCGACGTCATTCCAATCGACATTTCCAAATATAGCTTGTTCAAGAGCCATCGAATGGTTTTTAAGTATGCTCTCTTGCGACATGTTTAATTTTACCTTTTTGTTTTCTCTATCTAAAATTATTTCTGTAATGTTGTTTACAGTGGTGGAGTTATAATTTCTTGTATTATTTGGCCAATATAAAAGTTCCGCATCTGCGGTCAAAGTTTTGAAATCATTTTCTTTAATACTTGTAGACGCTGCTTTTATAGTTTCTGTTAACGTTTCTTTGGGTGCGTTATTTTTGTTGAGTGTTAATGATTTTCGATATATGACTGAACGCCTGCTTCGTAAACTTTGTGGTGCATCAGTAGAAATATTTAATTTAGTGTTGATGTAATCTGTTTCTATACTGTTTTCAAATTTGTCTGTTTTATTAAAAATTGTAACGGGAGCAATAATTGCTATTTCAGGTTTGCTTTCTTCTTTTCTACTTTTATTGAATAAAGGACTTGTGGTAGTAACGTTTTGATTGAAAGTTGCATTTTCAATTATTTGAGTATTATTGAATTGAACGAGCAATTGCGGTCTCATTCTGATGTTTTCACTCCCGCGATTAACGTAACTGCTATTGTTATTTTCATCGATTTTAATTAGTGGAAAATGTTGAGGGTCGACTTTAATGTTATGGAAAGTTATTATTTTCTTTTTGTGTTTCTTATTGCCACTGTTATTTAATTTTGTTTTCTTTTTCTTATGTATTATTATTTTATGTAAACTTGTAGAATCATCTTTGTTAAATTGCATTGGTTTTTTCAGTCCAAAAATTTCAAAAGGTACAGGAAAATTAAATTTGGAAACCGGTGAGTTCATGAGAATCCTAACTTCTTTAGAATTTTTCCCATCGGATTCTATAGTTTTATCCTGGCTACGATTTTTAAATTTTAGAATATTTTCTAATATTTTTGGTAGTTGTATATCTACTTTTATATGGATATTCAGATCATTATCGGTTACTCCTGTTAAAGGACTTGAAAATTCTGGTTTTTCTAACATATTACCTCTTATCAGTGCTGACGCGCCGAAAGCCTGAATTCTGTTATCATCAAGATCTATGTGTTTTGATTGATCAGCATTATCGTACAAAGTGGTATCTAATGATGTTAAACAGTGCTTACAGTTGCAATTGCATGGCATTCGATTGTCTTTGCAGATGCAGGGTTGTTTTACTGAATGATAGTCAGTCATGGGGAAAGGAGACTGCAAATTCATGAATTTCTTTTCACTGATTACTGTTCTCTCTCTGTTCTCTTGATTATTTTTATAAGCCGGGTTACTTAACTCCACTTTATTAAAATAACTCAAATCTGGGTTCAAAGGAACAAATAGATCTAATTGGTTATTAATAGGTCTCGCTGGAAGATGGAATGTATTAGAGAAGGAATTCAAATAATCCTCATACTTATTGTTGGAGAAAGGTTTAATCTTCGAATATTTCTCTTGGCGTCTTAGTGGTATCCTGTTTTTAGTTTTGGCCTTTTCCTCGTAACTTTGTTTTTGTTTGTGAGCTCTATCCAAATAGTGTTGGTATTCTGTTAATAAATCTTCGATATTTTCGTCACTTTCACTTTCACTCGGTACGGGTGAATACTGCAATTGATATTTGTTTTAATCATTTGAAGTATAATAAATATGCATCATATTATGTTATTCGAACATCAAATACGAATATTGTTAAAATATTCTGAAGTTATAAGGTTAATACTACGAGAGTCTTTGCGTATGTTGTACTTATAGTACCTGGGCGTAAGGAAAAATATAATTTTATTCGTGAAGACGTTTACCTGGATAAGCTTTAAAAGTAAAACATTATTTCTATACAAATTTTTATCCAAATAATTAAAGCAGTTTCTACGAAATTACATAAGTATATTATTTTCCTTAATATTTTTTAATAATTCAAAATAATAATAATAATGTCTAATATATAAAAATAATAATAGTAATGTGTAATGAGAAAACTTGATAAGAGAAGACCTTCGAATAACTTATATGCAGAACGATCCTACAGATTAGTGCACCAAGCATTCATAAAATTCTGCACGATATAATTGGAGTGAAAAAAATTGTACGCATTGGGTACCCCGTGACTTAAAAGAAGTACAAATGGTATACAGAGTGAAAATCTCGGTCAGGAAAAAAGAAAATGATTGCTGTGTTTTTCACAAGACGAGGAATTTTTGGTCGAGTAGTTTTAGAAAGTCAGCGTACATTTACGGCTACTTGCTACACAAAAGAAAAAAAAACTGAACCAAAAACTCAAGGAGCTCCGTCCAAAGTCAAAACTTGATACTTGGCAATTTCATCACGATAATGCTCCTGCGCATAGGTTGCGTGAAACTTTAACTTTTTACAAGATGTTGGAGTAAAACTGCTTGAATATCCTTCATAAAGTCCTGATTTTGGGTCCTGTGACTTCGGTCTGTTTGCAGTCATTAAGGACCAGGAATTAAAAATAAAAATCATTGAATTAGGTTTGCCAGCGACACGGAATTGTTAGCTGCTTGGGAACAGGCTTGCTCCCGATCTTCCAGAACAAAAATGGAAGCAAATTTTGTAATGATAGGTTTATACGAATGTATATGTGTATAAGCTGCGGTGATAATTATTTTAAAATATTGTAATAAATACAGCTGCATTGCAGGACATAATATCTCTAAATGCTTTATAACATAGTCCTGTGTGCACCGATGGTTCTTTTATTATTAAAATAAAATAAAACTCTTGATGTGGCTTGCGTTCCGTAGCGCACGTAGCCAGTGGACTGAACTTAAAAAAAATCATTTACATTATTTCATTCATACATTATGTTGCCACCTACTCTGGTTTCGAAAAAGCAGACCTTTCCACAAAAAACAACTGCAAAACTAGATGACTAGACCGATAAACGTATCATATGAACTGTACTCCTGAAATTATTACTAAAAATAATCCTATTTTAACGATATATGATGAGATTAAGCTATAAGATTCCTACTTTAAATCTGGTTTAAAATAATTTTTCAAATTAAAAGAAATTAAAATTCTATACCAACCGTATTACTGTCGAAATCGTTAATAATCTCTGCGATATCATTCAAAAGAATTGCATCGTTGAACGGAGATAAGTCCAATCGGTTCGTTTCATAACCTGCTAACGTTAATATGATTTATATTTTTGATTTATTAAAATACATAATGTAATATTATAAACTTGAACAGTTTTACAATTAATACTTACTGTCTGTCACATAATCAACACAGTCAACTAATTTTAAAAGAAATATACAGCATAATGTGCCAACTATTTTAAAGGTGAAATTCATTGGTATTTTATTCGTCTATGTTTCAATCAGCGCAATACAAATTTATGAACTTCTCAACTTCAGTTACATGAAAACTCGGAATGTTTACAGAGTAAGGAATTGTTATAAAACAAGGCACTTTAAAGGCCCATTGTTTTTTGCTGTAAGCATATTATGCAACAAAAATCAATGCGTGAATAAAGAGTTGTATTTTGTGCTATATTTTAAAAGAATAACAAAATAAATTAACAAGATTGACTGTTTATGAAAAATAAAACTTTTGGAAAATTTGTGTTTCATGATTTCATTATCATCTAGTCTACACTCTAGTGGCTAGTAGTACACTAATTGGTTGCTGTGTCCCCTAGACACCTACATCTATCCTCGATTACGAATCAAAATGCAGATGCGTTGTCACCCGTGGGCACTAAGATGGAATGCCTTGTTTCCAGTAAAAAGGGTCTCCGGTTCTCTACACTCACCATACGAAAGACAGTAGCATTAAGCTACTATTTTACGCTGGTATTCTGTGACAGAGTGGTCCTTCCCCGGTCGAGCCGACCCATTCGTGCTACAAATATACTACTAATATAACTGCAGCATGGCTCTACCAAATATTACAGTCAACCTAATGGTAAGTGACTGGTGCAGCCCGTAAACATCCCCAGCTAATTTCAAGCAAAGGCTTTAAACTTTGCTACTCCCGAGGACTTATATGGAATGCCTCACAGCCTGTAATTTGTATTGACTCTCTATACCTTTTAGACCGGAACACAGCAGTGATGGCACTGCTATTTTACGGAAGAAATAGTTAAGGGGTCATGATACCGAATCTTAAATTCGTTCATCAGCTCATAAAAGTATATTGTTGGACATTGGCCTCTTTCGTTGCAGAAAGGATTCATGATTTCAACGCCAAATGTATCACACGCTTAACTCTACTGAACGTCGTGGGTCAGGGTATTTCACTTCAGGCGTATATACTGGCTGACCTTTTTTATCGTCTCGAAAAAAAATCGGTTGTAACATGCAAACGGATTTGAAGTATCTTGATATTTTACAAAAAATAAAAACTAAAATTTTGAATTAAACGTAATTTTTTTTAACAATAACTTTGCCCCTTTCTCTTGAGCCTGTGACCCTTCTAAATAACAAGGTCAAAGGATGGTTACTAAATTTATTGTTTTATTGCCATTAAAAGTAACAAGCGACCTGCGAAGTAACAAGGTCAAAGATGCCTACTTTTATTGTTTTAATGTCGTTTGTAAAGTAGGGTGGATATGATTTGAATTTCGATAGATTTTAATTAAATAATTTATTTACTCAAAGGTTTTATTTTTTGTAAAATATCAATGCCATAGGCTTCTACGCCGTTCACATGTTACACCCGATTTTTTCCAGACAGTAAAAAAGGTTATCCAGCATAAAATAGTCGCTATCTATCAGGGCTCAAGAACTCTCTGCTTTTTAAAATTATATGACACTCATGGGACAAAATGGATGATTGATTTTTTCCACTGACCTCTATATACAATATGTAACGTGATTAACGCACACCCTCAGACACCCCAATTAGTATATTATGTTATAATCATAATACATACACTGAATTTTTAGTTAAACATTTTTATGCATTGATTATTTATCAAATTAGTTATACTAATTCCGAAAGAATGTTGTGGTCACAGTACAAATCCACGAACGCAAAGACTTTAACGTGCTTGAAATAAAGTTCATTTTTCTTTATTTTTATTGAATGACAGAATTAGTAATAATACAAATAAAACTGCACTCTTAAAAGTCTTATCGCCTTAAGTTACGGTCCATTTCAGTTTATTTTGACTGTACAGATTTAGTGTGACTGTAGTTTACGTAGTTTTAATTATTTTTAGGATAAAAAATTACCTATATTAAAAATGATAGGAATGGATTCAGTAAACGATTCTGAACAAACTACTTTTTCAAAGTGCGTTAATTATGTTACGTGTTGTATATAAGCTTCAGTGATTCTCTCACACCGTTTCTCACACAACAACATAAAACATATAAACGGAATTAATAACAACTCACGAATGCTTATGGTCTTTATATGGTGTGTTGTTACAGGAATCGAACACGAGTAACAATGCCGAAGCCGAGCGGCTCACTATGCATCGCTGCATAGTCACAAGTATCATAGAAAGTGAGACAGTGTACGTCGAATGTCTTTATGTCATGGAGAAGGTAATATTGATTTTTATTTGAACATGCTCTAAATAATGATTGAATATAAAAGTGAAACAATAGAACTTGTTTTATTTTACTGTAATATTTTAGATTATTATTTTGGTTGTGATGTTTTACAGAAGATATAAAATATTAATATATAATTTCAGTATATGAACGCAATCAAAGCTACACTCTCGACATCACAACCCGTTATAACAGAGGAAGAATTTAACACAATCTTTTATAAAATATCAGAGCTGCATGAACTGCATAAGAATTTTCTGGAAGGACTGAAAGCGGCTGTGGCTAGTTGGGAGGAGCCCTTATCAGTAGGCATTCATTTTAAGAAAATGGTAAATATATTTTCGTATGCGTTTATTAATTAAATATTTTTATATAAACAAAATTACTGATGTTTATTTATAATATTAAAATAAGTTTCTTAACGATTTTTTTTTAATCCACTTCGGTATATTTCTCTTGGCTAAGGCATTAAGCGATATGCGTATGTATACGCACGCCCTTCTCGTTTGAACGTAGTATGTCTTACAATAGTATTGTGTATTTATTGCATTTTAATTTAACTGAATATAAAATAGTTTAAGTAAATGTCTCTTAACGGAAAAGACAGAGAGATATCATTATTAATTATATTGTACAAAAACGCACGCGATATAAGATTGATTGCTTAACATAATTTTTGCGAGCATGTGGGAAGTTTAACGTTTCTATTTACAAATAAATTGAAGGCTATCTATGTATTCGTTGATTACTTTGTGCAGAAATAAAATGTCGGCAATAAATCTCCTGTGTGATTCATAACAATAACTGACAACAAAGATTATTTTTAAACGAAATATGATATAAAAACTTTTTTTGTAGTCTTTCTAGACTATCTATACACAATGGATACGATCTATAATAATAGTGATGTGAGATCAACTTGGCTAAGTTCGTAAATCGTCGTCAATGCACATTATTATTTGAGTGTGTAGTGACCATAGAATACTATAATACACAATAGAATGGCTGTCAACGCTATTTTGTATGAGGGTTGGCGTCGCCGGGAGCGCACATACAAGCAATTACGTCGTATTATCAGTTAATCACTAATACAGACCCGACAGACGGATTTTAATACATATTTATTTGTAAATATGGTACAATTTGGCATTTTCTAAATAATTTGCATGCGAAAATTTGAAACGATTGTAACGTCAAAACACATCTCGTGTTGACAGTTATACGTGTGAATTGACGTGTTAGTGGCATTTTAGTGGCTTCACGGGCTCCGCCCACGCCCCCGTTCTGTTATGTATGTATTATAGTATTCTATGGTAGTGGCGGTGTAGATATATCCGCTACCCTATATCGTCATGTGGGCGTCGTAGGAGGCGACAGAGGGAATCAAGCCAGAAGCTGGGCAGCAGCGTCCTTATAACAACTAAAAAAATAATAAAAATGCGGTTGCCAACCCGCCTGCCAAGCGTGGCAACCATGCCAAATCCCGCTATAAAGTAATATATGGGAGTAGCTAATGTTCAGCAGTGGACTTCGATAGACCATAATGTCATGTTAGAGGCGTAGTGTTGCTAATTCGGTGTTAGGTTTTCGAGCTTAATCGTATTTATAAAAGGAGCTCGATAAGTGCTGAATACTAAATAAATATATTTGTTGAATGAGTTGATTTTTTAAAATAATACTAGCTTGCCGGGCAGACGCTGTTCTGCCCTTTTCGACGACACTGTCTTGTCCTATTAAAAATCCTTAAATTCGCAAAAAAATTGTAGATTAGTCATGGGCAAACTATCCCATCTCTCAAGTTGGACCAAGCTGCACACGGTGTGCAAATTTGATTAAAATCGGTTAAGTAGTTTAAAAGTTCATCGCGGACAAACAACACTAATGTAGATTACCTATTAGATAGCTTAAAAAAGAAAGAAAAAATGTTTTAATTATCCTATACTATTAAACGAGCAATTCTTGTATATATACATATATATATATATATATATATATATATATATATATATATATATATATATATATATATATATATAAAATCGGGATCTCGGAAACGGCTCCAACGATTTTCATAAAATTTAGTGTCCAGGGAGTTTCGGGGATAATATCGATCTAGCTAGGATTTATTTTTAGTAAATGTATTTTTGTCCGTGTTTTTAGGCAATGAAAAACTGCTACAATATTGTTAGAAAGAATAAGAAGGTAAATTTTGACAGATTGTTAATGATTATAAATAGCTTAATTGGTATAATGGGCGGTCACAGAATCGTAAAACCCCGGTTCGAGCCCAGACCGACCGACCGACTTTTTTAATTTTTTTTTTCAAGTTCCTTTCTTTTTTGAGAAAATCTATTTTTTCGAGCCCTTTTTTTAGTATTTTTTAAAAACAGGAAAATGTAAATTAAAATAATTGCACTCATGATTTTTTATTCAAATAACCAGTTCCGTTTTTTCTGTTATGTCGCTAAAATCAAAAAATATTATTTATATTTCATCAGTATGTAATTTGTATCTAAATATAATTTCCAAAACACACGAATTAAAAAAAATCGAGCGAAAAATACCGAGCAAAGCTTGGTTAACCAGGTACTAATTAGCTTAAAGTGAAAGTTTAAGAGCCGTGGTACCTCAGATGGTTAACGCTCGCTGTAAATATAACAGAACGCGAGTAAACCGGGTTCGATCCCCGCCGGCACCAATGAAATTGTTAATTGCAATTTTAAGTGCTGATTTACCACGTGCTCGGTGGTGAAGGAAAACATTGTGAGGAAACCTGCATGACTGAGGAATAAGAAAAAAATATTTCGAAGACATATGAAGTTCGCCAACACGCATTGGGGCAGTGCGGTGGACACTTCTCCGCCCTAAAACCCCCTCATAAATGAGAGGAGGCCTGTGCCCAGCAGTGGGACGTATATAGGCTGTAACTTTACTTTTTACTTTAATGTGTATCGACGCGGAGAGTTCAGGAAGGCATGAAGGAGCCGTCCTCTATGAGCCAATCTTTTTTTTTTTTTTATAGGATAGGGTGACAAACGAGCACACAGTCCATCTGATGGTAAGTGGTTGCTGTGGCCCATAGACATCTATATTTATCTTCGATTACAAATCAATATGCAGATGCGTTGTCACCCGTGAGGACTACTAAGATGGAATGCCTCATTTCCAGTAAAAAGGGTCTCCGGTTCTCTACACTCACCATACGAAACACAGCAGCGTTAAGCTACCATTTCACGCTGGTATTCTGTGAGAGCGTGGTCCTTCCCCGGTCGAGCCGACCCATTCGTGCTACAACTATACTACTAATATAACTGCAGCATGGCTCTACCACGTAAAAAAATCTATGTGGAAGCCTACGTTCAGCAGTGAGCTTTAGATAGGCTGCGACGATAACGGTACGTTATTTCAGGCGGAGAACATAAACGTGTACGGCGCGTTCCTGCACAACTACGGGCGCGCCACGGACGCGGTGCGGCGCCGCTGCGGCAGCTCGGCGCGGTTCGCCGACCTCACGCGCCAGATCGCGTGCCGCGGACAGCCCATGTCGCTCGACGACTTGCTGCACAAGCCCGTCGCCAGAGTGCAGAAGAACGCGCTCGTCCTGCACGTAAGTAATAAAGTCCTCCAAACCGAATTTCAGTCACGCCGGCCTGCCTCAACAGTAACTAGCCATCAGCACAGGACAGGATTATAGTGCCCAAGTGGTATGCGCAAGCACAGGTGTACTCTCTATTCCCTAACTCTCATAATCCGATGGGACGGTAAACCGACACGACCGGAGAGAGATCAGGCGCATGACCAACGGCTTTACGTGCTCTCCGAGGCACGGGGGCAAGACACCGCCAACATCTTGACTCCGGGCAACTACTGAGAATTTCTTGACGGAAAAACTCAATAATTAATTTTTTGGCCCGACCTGGGATTCGAACCCAGGACCTCATGATCAACAGTCGTACTACTACAACCACTAGACCAACGAGGCAGTCAAATTCTGCCTCGTTGCACGTAAGTACTAACTACTCTTTGCACATTATGAGTATGTACCAAAATGGAACCCAGTGTACTGTCCAATGCAAATGACGTCATGAATCGACGCTATACTGGTGATTTGTTCCAAAACATATTGGTTGGGCTGAAAAGTTCGTATCGTCTCTATGAGATGGCGCCACTAGAATAAAATCCATATCATTTTTAGGTAGTACCAACCTTCAAAAGAAACGTGTATAAATTTGACAGCTGTCTGATTATTAGTTTGTGAGACAGCATTTTGAGTGAAGCAACTTTTGTTATTTTGAAAAAAATGGATAAAAAGGAATTTCGTGTTTTAATGAAACACTATTTTTTGATGAAAAAAAGTGCTGCTGATACCAAAAAGTGGCTTGATGAGTGTTATCCGGACTCTGAGCCGGGCGAAGCAACCATTCGTAAGTGGTTTGCCAAAAGTGGTTTGCCAAATTCCGTACAGGCCGTATGAGCACCGAAGACGATGAACGCAGTGGACGTCCAAAAGAGGCTGTTACGGACGAAAACATTAAAAAAATCCACAAAATGATTTTGGAAGATCGTAAATTGAGGTTGATTTGTATAGCTGGCACTCTAAAGATATCAAAGGAACATGTTGGACATATCGTTCATGAATATTTGGGTATGCGAAAGCTATGTGCAAAGTGGGTGCCGCGCGAGCTCACAATCGACCAAAAACAAGAATGTGTCGATGCTTCAGAGCAATGTTTGGAGCTGTTCAACCACAATAGAAGTGAATTTTTGCGTCGATATGTGACAATCGATGAAACATGGATCCACCACTACACTCCGGAGTCCAGTCGGCAGTCATCTGAATGGACTGCACGCGATGAACCGAATCCAAAGCGTGGAAAAACTCAACAGACGGCCGGTAAGGTTATGGCGTCCGTATTTTGGGATGCACATGGAATAATTTTCATCAACTATCTTGGAAAGGGAAAAACCATCAACAGCGACTATTATATAGCGTTATTGGAGCGTTTGAAGGACGAAATCGCGAAAAAACGGCCCCATTTGAAGAAGAAGAAAGTGTTGTTTCATCAAGACAATGCGCCGTGTCACAAATCGATGAAAACGATGGCAAAATTGCATGAATTGGGCTTCGAATTGCTTCCGCATCCACCGTATTCTCCAGATTTGGACCCCATCGACTTTTTCCTGTTCTCAGATCTCAAGATAATGCTCGCTGGAAAGAAATTTAAAGCCGATGAGGAAGTAATCGCCGAAACAGAGGCCTATTTTGAGGCTGAACACAAATCGTACTACAAAAATGGTATTGAAAAGTTGGAAGATCGCTATAATCGGTGTATCGCCCTCGATGGCAACTATGTTGAATAATAAAATCGAATTTTGCCAAAAAAATGTGTTTTTCTATAAAACGATACGAACTTTTCAGCCCAACTGTAGGACAGTATATGACGTCGTACATTTGCAACATATTGAAAACGTGTTGACAATTATTTTATCATTTTGTGCTCCAAAAATGGAGATACGAGCAATTATTCAATAATTTTTTGTATTTGAATAAATAAAAACAAATTCCGGCATGCTTCATTCAGCGTACACACAATTAAAAATTGTTTTGTTATGGCCGGATATCCGACACAATATGGCGGCGGCACGCCAGTACAATATAGTGTCAATTGATGACGTCATTTGTATTCGGAAGTATACTGAAAACGTTTCGGAACATAGGCACCCTTTATTTGTTAATTTTTTTATTTGTATTTGGAGGCAGATTGGTGGTAGTAGTACCAGACGTCTCACATCCTTTACGCTGCTTCCTGTCGCCAGTCTGGGAAATTATATAGCCAACTATCGAAAACCATAACATCATTCTTGCATTTTCCATAGACGCCTTTTACCATACCCTCTAGATGGAATGTGGTGAGTGATTTTAGCTGACGCTGTCGATTGTGATAAAACAGCTAAGCGGAAATATGTACCATTGCCTTAATAAATAGATAAATAAATATGCAGTAAACGTTTTTTACGTCCGCTTGACGTCTGCGGGATAGGACAAGGTGCTTTCTAAAATTGATAACACTATCAGAAAACTTAAAAGCAACATGACATTCATATGACTTATCGTTGATTTCATTGACTTTTATAGTTTTCTATTAACGGTTACTATGCCTGCTCTATGCTTGAAATTTTATTAAACTACTACCAAATTAGTGAAATATGCTGCAGCTAAACTGTGGGTGAAGCCTGAATGGATCGGCTCGATCGAAGAAGAAGGAAAATGATGCAGGCATAATTCTGCTGTGTTTCATATTTATGGTGAGTGATGAAATCCGGATTTTCTTTTTCTGGTAACTAGACATTCTATCTTAGTCTTAAGAGTGATATCGCATCTGCGTTTAAATTCTTAATCTAGAATAGAAGTAACTGTTTATAGGTCACCTATGGTAAGTGGATGGCACTTTCCATAAGGTAGACTGCATGCTCGTTTATCACGACATCTGCTACTACGTTCGAAAATCCGGGTACTAGGATTTTACGACTTATAAAAAAGAATTTGTGTTATGCATATTTATTACTAATGTTTTTCACTTTTCAGGATCTCATAAAATACACACCAGCTAGTCACCCAGATCACGCAATGTTAACGGATGCTTTAAACATGACGCAACATTTCCTTGACGAATTCAATATCATACAAACGAAATCTATGTTCCCTGTATGTATAAATTATTATTTATTTAAATAAGATTGTCTCGGTGTATAAAATATTCATTGCTATTTGATTTTATTTATAGAATGCTGATCGCGCACAAAGAAGGCTCGTGAAAAATTCATTTATTGTAGAACTTTCGGACGGGCACAGGAAACTAAGGCATTTGTTCCTATTCAATGATGTTATCGCTTGTGCCAAATACAAGGTAATTTAAATAATTATTGTATTCATAATGTATTTCAAGAAATGATAGGAAGATAAAATATGCAAATAAACAGGAACCTCTTATTTATTTGTATAATTACATCAGTAATCGTGATTGTGGTTTTTATACAATGATGTAATATGTTTATGTGGTTCTTATGATAAAAATTAATAAATATATGCCACATATACACAGAAATATATTTATGCAGAATACAATTTTCGAAAGTAACTAATCATATGCAATGAATGTTTAACAACAAATCTGGCTAATATCTAAATGTTTGCAAACTCAAGGACTATATTCCCTTACAGGCATCAGGGCGCGACAAGTTCACGTTCGAGCTGAAGTGGTTTATCCCCCTGCCGGAGATAGTTGTGGTAGAGGATGAAAGCGTCGGTGGAGGAGAGGCGCGGGAGACGTCGCCCGCCAACATCGTGGCGCTCAAGTCGCAAGCGTCCACCGTGCGCGACCAGATCCTGGCCGAGGAGCGCGCCGCACACGACGACAAGGTACGTCCCACACCACATCGTGCCGCTCAAGTTGCAAGCGTCCACCGTGCGCGACCAGATCCTGGCGAGGAGCGCGCCGCACATGACGACAAGGTACGTCCCACACCACATCGTGCCGCTCAAGTCGCAAGCGTCCACCGTGCGCGACCAGATCCTGGCCGAGGAGCGCGCCGCACACGACGACAAGGTACGTCCCACACCACATCATGGCGCTCAAGTCGCAAGCGTCCACCGTGCGCGACCAGATCCTGGCCGAGGAGCGCGCCGCACACTATGACGAGGTACGTCCCTCACCACGTCGTGGCGCTCAAGTTGTAAGCGTTCACCGTGCGCGACCAGATCCTGGCCGAGGAGCGCGCCGCACACGACAACAAGGTACGTCCCACACCACATCTTGGCGCTCAAGTCGCAAGCGTCCACCGTGCGCGACCAGATCCTGGCCGAGGAGCGCGCCGCACACTACGACGAGGTACGTCCCTCACCACGTCGTGGCGCTCAAGTTGTAAGCGTTCACCGTGCGCGACCAGATCCTGGACGAGGAGCGCGCCGCACACGACAACAAGGTACGTCCCACACCACATCTTGGCGCTCAAGTCGCAAGCGTCCACCGTGCGCGACCAGATCCTGGCCGAGGAGCGCGCCGCACACAACGATAAGGTACGTTCCACACCACATCGTGGCGCTCTAGTCGCAAGCGTCCACCGTGTGCGACCAGATCCTGGCCGAGGAGCGCGCCGCACACAACGACAAGGTACGTTCCACACCACATCGTGGCGCTCTAGTCGCAAGCGTCCACCGTGTGCGACCAGATCCTGGCCGAGGAGCGCGCCGCACACGACGACAAGGTACGTCCCTCACCACATCGTGGCGCTCAAGTCGCAAGCGTTCACCGTGCGCGACCAGACCCTGGCCGAGGAGCGCGCCGCACACGACGACAACGTACGTCCCACACCACATCGTGGCGCTCAAGTCGCAAGCGTCCACCGTGCGCGACCAGATCTTGGCCGAGGAGCGCGCTGCACACGACGACAAGGTACGTCCCACACCACATCGTGGCGCTCAAGTCGCAAGCGTCCACCGTGCGCGACCAGATCTTGGCCGAGGAGCGCGCCGCACACGACTACAAGGTACGTCCCACACCACATCGTGCCGCTCAAGTCGCCGGCGTGGCATAATAATTATAAATATTTATTGTGTGCTCTATAACTTGGTTCTTTTAATAGAATAAGAGGCAAACGAGCATGCGATACACATGATGGTAAGTAATCACTCCATGAACAACTACAACACAAGAGGACCATATAATAGTTATAATAACTTTCTGATTACAATTACGCAAACCATACTACATTATTCTGAAAAGCCCCGGCTTTCTTCACTAGCCACGTAACCTGTTCCAGATATTGTATAAGAAATGAAAAAAGCTGGGAATGATAGTACTTGATACTTTTTCTAAAATTGTTTAAACAGATGATGTATTTTACAACTTCGTTTGTTTTCCCCGTTTTGCTAAATGAACAATAGAAACTAGTTTACTTATATTTCAAATCACCTGTGACTTTCGTCATTGAAGTAGTATGACATCTTTTATTTTCTTAGTATATGGTAATTGCAGATGTTGAAATTATAGAATGGTTCACTTATACTACAGTATAGAAGTATTACAATTAGAATAATATTTAACATAATATAATACTTAGACAAATTTATACATTTCCAACATTACATAGGAATGATTAATTGTAGAGCACTGACCTCTGAATAACTAGTCCGGCCATAAGTTGAAATTAAAATGTATTTTTTAATGAAGTAGTGTAATATTACTAAAACTTATATGTACATAGTCTCAGCAAAAAATAAAAACAATATTCTATTCAAAATGGCCACCTTTGTCTGTTTTAATCTGTCTGGCCACGAATCTATGGATTTGCGCAAATTTCGCCACTGCTAGCTCCAGAGATTCTTTAAGAGACTCAATGTCACCGTGTCGTTTAGAGCAAGTCATGCCCTCTAAAACTGACCATAATTTGTAGTCTAAAGGGTTGAGGTCTGGGCTAGAAGAGGGCCAGACTTGTAGCTCGTGCCTTGTGACCATGTGCAGAGTCCTGCTGGAAACTCCATAGTACAATTTTAAAAAGCGTATTGCTGAAAGGTTTCACAACAACACGATCCAAGACTGTCTCTGAATACAATTTCGTTGAAGTTTTCACTCCTTTTTCACAAAAATGTAGCTTTGTGACGCCTTGATAAGACAAGCCCCACCAAACCATCACTGATGCAGGATGAGACATGAAGAGGCGATTTGATTTGCGCCATTTTGACAGCAGAAATGAACGTCCTCGGCACTAATAAAGAGATAAGACAATGTGACAAAATATATCGACAAAAATTCTTTACCCTACCTATATCTAAATAAATAGAATGAACGTTATGGGTAAGCCTCTACCCGTAACTTCCATTCTATTTACGTACCGTATTTATATAACGCCATCATCATTCATCATCATCAAAGCTCTTCACAGCTCTTCCCTAAGAAGTCTGACAAGGTTGCCATTCCATCTAGTGGGGGGACGTCCTATACTTCGCCTGCCGGTACGAAGCTGCCACTCGAGAACCGTTCTTCTCCATCGGTTATCGGTTCTTCAAACTATATGGCCAGCCCATTGCCACTTCAGCTTACTAATCCGTTGGGCGATGTTGGATATTCTCATTCCTAAGTTTATCACGCATTAAAACTCCGAGCATAGCCCTCTCCATACCTTGCTGAGCGACTTTGAGCTTCATCATATGGCCAGCTATGAAGGACTACGTCTGAGGATAGTCAAGTGGCGCATCGCCAATCGCCATAACAACACATCTCGAATCTCCTCTAGCTGCAGTCCACTAACATCCAAGGGCTCGACAAGCCCACTCAGAGTGACCACCTTGGTTCAGTCATATGAGTCCCCTACTTTTAACTTGGGTTAACCCATGACTACTAATTTTTAATGTTTATCAAAACTCAGTAATATAAAGCCAAACATGTCCGTAATTACGATATTAAGATTAGTAACAAACTAAGTACCTATATTATCAAATAGTGATTTCATGAATATACTTGTTAAACTTTTTTGTAAAGTATACTAGCAGTGCTATCAATAATAATAACACTCCTGTTAACCACATCAACAAAGCGTAAAATGCTAAAATGGTTCACGATGATAGGGCGAAATCGAACAAAAGACATTTTAGTTTCATAGACCATATTCTTTATCATTAGGTTACTTTCACTTCAAGACTAAATCATAAAAAAATATTCTATCACAAAATAAAATCTGATTACTTTTTTTTTAGAAAATCCGAATCGGCAGTCGTGGCGTAGCAGAAAAGCAACGTAAGAAATTGGCAGAGTTGGAAGGGCAATTGGTATTAGCATCGCCGAATCTCGTATTACGTGTGGGTGCGAAGGCTCCCGGAAGTTCGAACGCGTTACAGCGACAACATATATTTTTCCTCAGTTCTGAGTACGAGCGCACGCAGTGGATAGATTCGATACATGCTTTGCAAGTAAGATTTTTTTCTGTGTACAAACATTTTTAATTCATATTTTTTTTATTAATTAACAGTTAGTTAAGGTGGATGCTTCGACCGTCCGTCCATACATTTTTTAACCAAAATCTTCACTAAACACAGACACTCTTTCTTTAAAACCAATCATTTTATCACTTCTCTACAATGAAATGTGCACGCGTCTGACCTTTATAGGCAATAACTTACATTATATACTGAGAAAAACAACAGTGAAATCCCGGAAAAATTTGACACTTCTTTAGTAGTGTGCGTGACTTTTGACAAGCAAACGAAAGGCGACGTTTATACATTGGCACGCTAGATGGCATCCAAGTGATCTTAAATAATTCTGATAAATCAATATCTTAAGTTCAATAATTGGTTAATTTCCTTTCCAACCGTTAATAAACCGTATAAAATAACATAAAACTAATGACCTTAGACACCTATGTTTTTTTGTAAACAATTTTATTACTTATTATCGTTGTGTGGCAAAAGTCGTAGGTAAAGCGACGTTGCCGTCCTTTCTGACAACAAACTGCCGTAGACAGAGAAGTCTACGGTACTAACGTATTCCTGACCTTGAATTGACGAAACAAAAGCGTTGCCAAACTTACGTACGTTCACTTGTTTGACTTTTATAAAATATATATTCTGATTTCGGTTGTCACGCGCTATGATTTGCGCGCGGAATTTCTTGTGTATTATACATATTTTGTATGTATGTTTTCATTGATTCGAATTGCAATATTTCTCTAGTATATATTTGAGACTATATTGTAATTTATCGTAGGTATAGTAATTAATTATTTAAAAAAAACGCAATTATGTTTTCGATAGTATTATTAACAGCAGGCTGGCCCGTGATTTTTCTGAAATATCGTCACAATACTGATTACCTACGTCATACGTGTCAGTGTTTCATATATGAATGTGTTTGAATATGTTTTTGGTCAACAATAAATGCAATTATTATAAATCGGTAAACTACCAAAGTAGTCACAAAATTAAACTTGCAAACAATTGCTAAAAAATATGGTTTTGCCGGGTTACATTAAACACCCTTTACGCATTTTGCAAACAGTTTCAGACAGACACACATTAGTAGTTTGTTATATTTTGTAGAGCTCAAGTTCACTCGTCACTACGTCACACCTTATGATGCGTTCAGAAACAAATATTCAGTTACATAAAATCATCTTTTCTGTTCCGTGCTTTATTGCTCATAAATAATATATATAGCTTATTCCAATCCGAGTTATATTTTTCTTATTCGTCGGCCAATTCTACCAGGAATATAAAGATAACATTGAAATAAAAAGAAAAGTAAATTTTTGCACATTTTAGTGTTCTAGATCTTGTGTTCCGAACGCAACCCTATTCATATAGAATTGAAGGAAGATTTGTATATATTATATTGTATAGTACCTGGATGACCGAGCATTTCTCGGTATTTTTTTTTTTGAAATCGTGTGTTTTGGAAGTTATATTTAGATTAAAAATACATACTGATAACTGATAATATGAAGAATATTTTTTGATCTTACTGACATAGTAGAAAAAAACTGAACTGGTTATTAAAATGAAAAATCATGAGTGCAATAAAATTTTCGCATTTTTAAAAAAATACTACAAAAAGGGCTCGAAATAATAGATTTTCTCACAAAAGAAGGGAACTTGAAAAAAAAGGGAAAAAAGTCAATCCTAAGACAAGACGCGAACCATGAAACTACGATTTCGCGACAGTGCGTTATCCACTTGAGCTATTACGACCATTATTATAGTGTTAAAATTTACCTTCTTATATTGTAGCAGTTTTTCATTGCCTGAAAACGGGTATATAACGACATTTTATGAAAATCGTTGGAGCCGTTTCCGAGATTCCGATTATATATATATATATATATATATATATATATATATATATATATATATATATATATATATATATATATATATATATATATATATATATACATACAAGAATTGCTCGTAGGTATAGGATTTATATTTTTGTTTTACTAAAAGCTTTTGTTGAGTGCTTCGAAATTAGGAAACATTATTTTCAAACTTCCTGGTTATTATCACAAAATAAATAGTGTTATAGATTTGTTGTTATCTCTTGTTTGTGATTTATAGTTTCTTACGTGTTGGTTATGAAATGTCTAATTATTGTAATAATTGTTACTGTTACAAATCATCAGTGTTATTAGTTTTGAGTGAATAGGTATGTATCAGTATAATTATGTTGCTTCAAATAGGTACTTCTGTTTTGATAAAAAATTCAATAGTGTAATGTAATAAAATAAAATAGCGTTATATTGTAATCAATGTTGACATAATTTATTCCCCAAAGTTATAAATCAATTAAATAGTTTACGCCAACAAATATAAATTTTATTTTTATAACAATCGTACATAGCGTTTTGTAGTTCTGCCTACCCAATCTACACATACAGAAAAATTTAAACTTGTTTTTTTACATACAAGCCATCTAGTGTTCTAGCTTCGTAAACGTAGGGATACGTCTATGTGTGTAAACGACCCTATATTCAATGACAGATGTTATAACCAAAATTAATGTCGAATTGGGTTGATTTTGAGGCATTCCAATAAAATGTAATATCCAATAACCGCTAAGTCTACTCCTACGACTTAATAATTTTCCAATTACACAAAGATCCAAATAAACTTAAAATGTTGCGTTCAGCGCCATCTTGCGGGAGAATGGCTGAGAACAGTCCGAAGGTTCCACCTTAATTAACAGTTTTCAGTTTTCATCATCATTACAGCCCTTCACAAGTCCACTGCTGAAAATAAACCTAAACACATCCCCATCCCCAAGGAAGGCCATAAAGCACGGTCGTGAAGTAACTGCATCCATCGATTTCCCAATACAATAGCTATAGTATAAAACAAAAACATTTGTGATACTTTATAATCTGTATTTTATGCCATACACTCCTTGTTTGTACGCCTAAAACATTCTACAGCTGAGCAAGGGCTGGTACTATTGCAAAAAAAGCACGCTATATTTAGTAGGTATTGACGATTAAACTATCAGATGTCGAGCATCATTTAATGCAACCCGTTACCGGTTTGGTCGAATACAAAACGGTATCTCGAAATCGTAGGTTATTAAATTTCTTTGACTTATTCCATAGTAGCCTCTAACGAAACCGGAACGAAACTGAAGGTAGGGGAATGATTGCTTGAATGGATTGATAACGCCACCACCTCACGGCCAAGGTCAAAGTATAGTCATATTTACTGTTAGTCTATTGATTACAGGATAAGTTATTTAACATTTGATGAAACCATATTATAGAGACCATCTCTAAACCATGAAGGTTAGAGAACAGGAGAACGATCACTACGTACTAAGGCAAAACCGCCTGTCCTTGAATATTGTAGATTGTATAGCGGCGCTGACGTCGATGAGTTGTGACTGCGAAGTTAGCTGTTTATGACTACAAGTAGATGAAGTTAGTTGAATAATGTACAAATTTTCGTGCTCTGTAATTTTGTATTTTTTGACAAAAATAAACATTAAGAAATGGAGAAATATTTTATTGTGCGCGGACAAGTGGTTTAGCATCTGATCGGAAAAATAGATTGAAAATGACCATTATTGACCGAACTTAGCGATCGCAGCGCCTCACTTATGGTGTCCATATTTCTGGGACACTATTTTCTATGGTGATCGTTCTCCTGTTCTCTAACCTTCATCCTCTAAACATATTATTTTTTAATAATTTCATGTGTTTGAAGTGATGAAGCACTATAGAAGAAAATCTATCCCTAAATGAAAATATAATTTGCAGCTAAAAATTTAACTTATTTTTTAAATGTTTAATTAATAACGCAATTAGGAAGAAGCCACTGGCTCCTAAAATGTATGCTAGTTCTGGTAATTTGTTTTATGTGTAAATAAAGTAAGTTTAATACGGTTTTCACACATATCTTATTCCTTTGTAAAATTGTTTTATTTACTAGCGCATTGACGTCACGAAGCTAGTAGCATGGCGGCTAGCGTTTTCACGCGAGAATTTAAAACGATAGTTTAACAGTAATTTTTATGGCACTTCGGTTTTAGAAAATTTATATAAAAATTATAGTGGTTCATTATCAGTCTAGAATTCACTTAAAACAGTATTATAAAATGGGTGTAACGCCGTATTGTATGTGGTTCGCAGGCGTCGTCTGCGCCTCCCGGCGGACTGTGCGCGATCTCGATGCTGGAGCTGCAGGCGTGGGTGACGGCGTGCCGCAGTTACCTGCAGACGGACATGGGCTCGTACCTGCTGCGCAGCGGCCGCGACGACTCGCTGCTGCTGGGCGACCTGCAGCTGCACATCGGCGGTATGACCGCGCCGCTCGACACGCCCGCAGGTACACCTACATTATCACTTACGCACCTCACCTTAAGCCCGCCTTGGACAAAATATCCTATATTCCAGTACAATCCAGTTTTTTTTTCTCGATTTTTTCGAAAACCTATACTAGTTTAGTTTTATGATAAAACCAACCTAACATAAGCTTAAATGTTATCATAAATCTGAACAAGTTCAGGTTTTTGATCAAAAAACAGGAGTTTTTCAAGTTAATGATAAGATTAAGTAATAACTTTTTCTTTTTCCGGTTGTGAACCTGACTTATGTTAAGACTACGTAAGAAGTACTACTTTTAAGGTTTTAGAACCGAAAGTCATGTATCATTTGTTCATACTACATCTATTACGTAAATAGTAAAGCAAAGTTTTTATTCGGTTATTGATTTGACAACCACGGGTCCTATGATTAGAGGTCCTACGCAACCGAAGCTAATTATAATAAATTGTAATATAAAAAGAATTATCACTAGGGCTTGTAAAGAAAATAAACTGATTATATTGAAAAATGCCATCCTCTCTCATTTGCATGTGGTTTGACGGACAAGGCTATGAAAACTAATTGTAGGTGAAAAATCCAACCGAATATTGCCATATTATTGCTTACGTCCTTATCCGTATAATTTGTAAAAATATCCAATAAAAAGCTATTTGTCCCTCCTATAGCTAAGTGGCAGTTTAAGGAAATCCATTATTCCATTTTGTTCCACAAGTGTCGGTAGATGTCATGGTTGTCGATAGATGGCAATATAACGATTATTTTTGCATCAGGCATGAAATATCCAGACTGGAAACGAGAGCAGTTTTAAAAATGCGAGACGAGATAAATCTACCTGCTTAGAGCGGCCAACCCGTCTTACTCTTCATACAAACGCTCGTACGTGATTATGGCGTTGTAAAAGATCTTTCTTTGAAACTTTTGAACTAATAGGTATCTTGTGCATTATATCTAGGTTTCTATCAAAACAAAAAATCTAAATTTGGAGAAACAAATTTAGTATAAGCCTCCAAAAATCTGCTTTTTACACATATTTTACCTGAAATTTGGCCGTTTATAATATTCTCCTAAATTGTAAAACTAAAGAAAATATTTACATAAAAACCTCGCAAATGTAATGGAGTTTAAAAATGACTAAACATTTTTTTCACAAACTTGTAAGGCTTACTGAAAACAGGTATTTCCTGGAACAAGTTTTATGAAATTTCCGCACACTATTTTTCGTTCAATGTATACTATTATCAATACTATTATCAATGTATCGCGTTCTCACTTGCTTGTTAGTCAAGTGGCGGTGAGGTATGCGGGGGACGAGTCGTGCGGGGTTGGGGCGAGGTGAGACGAGGGAGTTGAATGACGCTCGGATCTCTGAATTATTAGTAGGTAGCTAGGTAGTATAGAATTTGTTGACAGCGCGTACGCGAATGTGCTGTTGCATTTTATTTTTAGTGAGTTCTGTTTTACCTACTACAAAGATCTTGTTTTTTTATACCGGACACTGATTTGGCTTGCGAAAGGTTTAGTGATTTTATAAACAGAATAAAAACAGAAGATGAATATTGAACAACAGAAATTATTGACCCACGTTTCCCACGCAAACTGCCAATGAGAGATAGACTCGATGATTGTATGTATGAGATGATAATAATTAAATTTTTTCTAAATTTTCAATCACTTCTGACGGTTTAAAAACTGTTTGTGTTTGGGAAACGGAATTTTCTCGACAACTGGGTTGTTTTATGTATTGTTTTATAAAGTGTAATAAAGTTCTTTTGAATAAAAATTGATATTTACCAAACTGTATTTAGACTACTTTATTTGATCAACCGCCTGTACTCCTGTACAAATTAGTACCAAACATACATCTGTCATCAATCAAACTGGATAGATAAAGAATTTATTCTGCTTCTACTGCTACTCCTAAGCAGAATAAATTATTTGCCTTTACTTTTACGTGCTCAATTTAGCTATATGATAGACGAACAAAAAGTCGAACGGAACTCCCTGCTAAAACAAAACTGAGTCCGGTCTTTGTGTAAGTATTGACGTTTGCGCGTGTAATGGCTGAATAATGTGTGAATGTGTCCGGCCTTGTACGCACGACGACTAATCAAGTTTTACTATACCAGTTTATGCGGATCTCTCATTGCACGGGAAACTGATACAAAGAGAGGCCATTGTATACTGGAAAGTGTAGCTTTATGTGCTGTCGAGTGAACTTACAGTGAGTTGGTGTGACACAGTTTTGAGTACTTGTATAAATAAAATACGAAAAAGCTAATGTATGTTATAAATAATTTCCATATTGTCAAAAATAACGCACGTACGGTACGTAGATTGGTAAAAATACAACACACAAATAAATCTCCGAGGCCAGCGTTACGTCCGTACTAGACAAAGTATGTAACATAATAAAATAATACGGTACTAAATGTAGGTATGCACATAGAAATTTACAAAACTATGGTTATGCGCACGCGAGGACATATTGAGACGCGCGCGAGCGATTCAATATTATTGTCATGAATGGCTCACACTAGCGTTCGAACACCCGCGAGTGAGCGGCGAAAGTTACCGAATGCCAACCGAGCGCTCTGGCGCTATCTCTTTCTTTTCGCTTTGCCTCTTTTTCTAACATTGCGCTGGATGAAACAACATGCTTTTCAACCATACTGGCGGAAGCGCGGGAAGTTCTGAAGTAGTCCTTTTTTGGCTAAACTTTTGAAAATTAAATTAAATTGATATTACAGGATCAGTTAAGTTGTAAAGTATATATATTAGTAGTTATTGTTGATTATTTATAGTTTTAGCTTGATTTCTTCATCTGGTAAGTCATTTCATTGTATTATATGTAAATAGGATTTTTCTCTTGGCGTCCATGTTGGAGCCCGAAGACCCTGGAGGGACATCCCTCCAAGTGCCTCATGTAGTCACAATCGATGCGTCGGGAATGGAAACGGAAGGTTCAATTATAGATACAGACTGTTCGGAAAACACGAAATCGGTGAAAAGAAAGAGAATTTCAGCTAGAAACCAAAAGAAGAGAAGGAATCACAGACAAACGGGTCTATCAGATTGCCAACTTTCCCCTAACGATTTAAAGGATAATGTTATTACTAAATTGCTTGATTCTGATGATAAAAACACTGAAATTCACCATAATGATGACACTCACTCTAACAATATTACAAGTAACCCCCGCGCTGCTAGGTTGCTTTACCAGGCGTCAGATCCTGCGCCTTATGTTGTCCATGTCCAAAAAATCTTACAACCAAATCAAACTGGATCTATTCACCCAGTACAATTTGGATTATTCCTTAAAAAAAATTAATAAAAAGCATTGTAGAGGGAAGCATCAAAAAAATTGGAAGAAACAGATTGTATTTACAATTTGAAACATTTCAGGATGCTAACACATTTCTAAATCACAAATCTCTTGATGTTAATAAATACAAAGCATTTATTCCAGCCTTCACTATCACCCGCATGGGAATAGTGAGAGGTGTTCCATGTGATTGGGATGAGAAAGATATAATGGAAAATATAGACCTTCCGCAGAACTGTGGAAGTATTTTGAAAGTTCGGAGATTAAACAGAAAGGTATATGACGGCGAAACGCCCAAGTTCATTCCAACTGAGACTGTAGTTTTAACCTTTGATGGGAAGGTGCTACCTCCCAGGGTCTTTATATGTTTCAACTCCCTATCTGTAGAGCTTTATACATATTTACCCCACGCTGCAATGCTTTAATTGCTGTCGTTTTGGTCACACCAAAATGCAATGCAGAGGCTCTCCAAGGTGTTACAAATGTGGAGACAACCATTCAGGTATAAGCTGCGAGACTGAAAGAGATGATGCTGTGTGTATCTTATGTTCTGGTTCCCATTTCGCCACAGACAAAAAGTGTCCAGAGTACGCTAGGCAAAAAGCTATAAAAGAAACAATGGCTAGAAACTCTATATCTTATTCAGAAGCCAGTAAAATCCACCCACCAGTTTCGAAATCTTATGCTGACGTTACTGCTTCTGCTTCATTGGCCCCTTCTGGTCGAACTATTACTTATTCCAGCCCCTATAATTCAACAAGCCCTTCTAAGAGTCACACACAGTCATATAGGAAAACAGTATTCTCGAAACCCAAAGCTCGTCCCAGAAATACTAGTAAGGGATATGATCAAAAAGCGCATGCAGAGCTTATCCAAGATTACAGCAACATTCCTTCCTCTTCTACAGGTTGTCTCAAAAATTACAAAGATCTATCAGAAATAATAACAAAGGATCTCATCATTTCTATAATTCAGTACCTTTCACAATATAACCTAATTAAAATACCGTCCAACGATGCTGCTTCTTCAAAAAGTTTTTTAACTCATGGACAGTCAGGACCATCCACGAAACCAGTCTCTGGTGATTCAATGGAATTGCCGGAGTATTAATAGCAAAAAAGTGACCTAATTTTCTTATTGAATAGTTACAAACCATTTGCATTCTCTCTTCAAGAGACTTGGCTTCGTCCCGGATTCAACTTTAGAATTCCAGGACGTATCTGTCTTAGAGAAGACAGAACAGATGGGTATGGAGGAGTTGCACTAATTCTGAAGGGCGGTGTGCCCTTTGTCCACATACCCATACCTAATCACAGTAATAAATTTTCAATTATTGCTGTTAGTGTAAATAATATTTGTTTTGTAAATATGTATATACCTCACCCTTCCACTGAAGTCTTTGACGATATTCGTAGCATTCTATCTTCCCTCCCTCGCCCTATATTGGTCATGGGAGACTTCAATGCACAACATTCTATGTGGGGAAGTTCTAAGTCTGACCATTATGGGGCTAGAATGTTAGACATCTTAGATGATAATAATTTATGCCTTCTAAACTATGGTTGTCCTACTAGAAGGACTCGGCCCCATGAGGGTATTAGTGCACCAGACCTTACCCTGTGTAGTCCCTCCCTAGCTCCTACATTAAACTGGTGGCCTCTATCGTCGTCATATGGAAGCGATCACTTTCCGTTAATTATATCATTTCCTCAAAAAATTGGCGAAAAGATGTATAAGGCTCCTCCCCGGCTAAAATATAAACTTAACGATGCCAACTGGTCATTATATAGAGATAAAGTTCAACAAAATTTATCAACTATACCTTCACTAAATGACAACAATAATCATCTTTGTGCTGAAGCTTTTACACGGGCCCTACTACAGGCTGCTGAGGAAGTTTTTCCTATTAAAAATAATAGTGGCAGTGGGTATATTCCATCACCTCCATGGTGGGACAGTGAGTGTTCTGCTGCGATAGCTGAGAGAAAGATAGCTGAAAAAAATTACAGGAAAAATTCTACAACACAAAATTTTAATATTCTTTGTAACCTTATAACTAAAACACGTAAATTATTAAAACAAAAAAAATTTAATGGCTGGAAATCTTTTTGTGCCTCAATTTCACCACACATTTCTCCATCTGAAGTTTGGCAAAATATTCGTAGATTCAGATCCGCTTTTAAGCCTCCAAGGTTTCCTTTTATGGATAGCAGTACAGTTGATTTGTTTCTTGACAAATTAGCCCCATCATTTGTCCCATCTATAGATAATATTTCTTCTGACCTACAGTCTTCTCTCCTCTCCCAGCATGATAGTAGCGATTCATTCATTTTCTTTAGCCTTTCAGAACTCCAAGGGGTTCTTTCAAAACTTAGGGACTCAGCCCCAGGTTGTGATGGAATCCCATATTCTTTTCTTCAAAACCTGAACGACTCCTGCCTTTCTTATTTTCTTAGTTTAATTAATTCAATTTTAACAACAGGTAATATTCCTCCATCATGGAAAATTCATGAAATTATCCCAATACATAAGCCAGACAAACCGATTAATGATCCATCATCTTACAGACCAATTGCATTAGCTTCAGTTATTTCCAAAATTTCTGAACATTTAGTTAAAAATAGGTTAGAATGGTTTATTGAGAGTAAGGGGTTACTATCTCCAAACCAGTTTGGATTTAGGAAAGGTAGGAGTACAATGGATAGTCTCAGCATTTTTATGACAGACTTAAGATTGGCATTTTCGCACAATAACTCTGTGTTAGCATCATTTTTAGATGTATCTGCAGCCTATGATAATGTCAACCTTTCAATTCTGAAACAAAAAATGATTAATTTGGATATCCCACAAATTTTTATAAGATTTACAATCAACCTTCTCTCTGGTAGAATGCTTAAAGTAATATCAGAAGACTCTTACCAATCCCGTATTGCCTGGAAAGGTATACCCCAGGGCTCAGTTTTAAGTCCTTTAATTTACAATATATATTCTCATGATCTGGAAGCCTCCCTTAAGGGTAAAGTTAGCACTCTCCAATATGCAGATGATTTACTCCTCTATGTCTCTGGTGATTCTGTTCACAACATGTCTGATACTATGACATATTCCCTTAAGTTACTAAAAGTTTGGCTAGACAATAACTGTCTCAGCCTTTCAGTTTCTAAAAGTAGTATAGTCTTATTTTCTCGTATGAGGGTTCCACCTCCAGTGTCTGTACTTTATAATAACATTAGAGTTCCCGTTAAAAGCGAAGCAACATTTCTTGGAGCAATTTTAGACTCGAGACTTACAGGCATCCCTCATTGCTACTATATAAGTGCCAAATGTGAGAAGATTCTAAATATACTGCGCTGCCTCTCTGGAGTTTGGTGGGGAGCCCACCCTTTCTCTCTAAAGCTTCTATATAATGCCCTTATAAGGAGTATTTTAGACTATGGAACATTTATTCTTGAACTCTGTAATGCAGTAGCCCTCCATAAATTAGACATTATCCAGTCTAAGGCTCTGAGAATAATTGCTGGGACTATGCGTTCGAGCCCTATTAACGCTTTGCAGGTTGAATGTTCTGAAGCGCCCCTGCATCTCAGACGACAATTTCTTTGTGACAGGTTCCTGTTTAGAGCATTCCAAGTCTATAATCATCCTCTTTACTCTAAGTTACGGTCTCTGTTGGAATGTATGGATTATCCGTACTGGGCTCATAAATCGTCGCCATGCCTTATTGTTAGTCTCCAAAAATTCTTAGCTCTTCAAGCTCCAACACATAGATCACAATTTCTTCCTATATTTTGTGTTAACTATGATGCCTTAATTTTAAAACCATCTATTTTGTTTGATTTCGGTGTATGTAAACAAGATACTTCTGCCAACGTCAAATTTATTAATATAGTTGACAGTGACAGCCGATGGAAACATTGCCATTTAATTTTTAGTGATTCTTCCAAACCCGGTTCCGAGAAGTGTGTGGGAGTTGGTGTTTTCCATCAACAGTTTGGCATTGTACAAAAAATAAAATTGCCTCCAGAGACTTCAGTATTTACTGGAGAATGTTTTGGTCTGTTGAAGTCTCTGGAGTACATTTTAATTATTAAGTTAAAAAACTCAATAATTTTTACCGATGCTAAAAGTGCCCTCCAAGCCTTGGAAAGATTTCCTTTTAGCAATAACAGAAATAATCATCCAGTTATTACTGCATGTCGTGATTTATTGTATCAATGTTACATCAAAAATTACACAGTTTCCTTTGCTTGGATTCCGGGGCATTCAGGTATCTTTGGCAATACCAAGGCCGATAGCCTTGCCAAAGCTGCAGTCAATGACGGAGATCTAGTTCCGTACAAAAACTTTTGTTGTGATTTGGCTCTCCTTCCTAAATCCCAGTTATTGAATTCTTGGACACATATTTGGCGTTCTTCAAGTCAGACTATAGGTCGATATTATAGCACGATCCAGGTGGATATACCTCATAAACCGTGGTTTTCAAATCTGACGTTTGGTAAAGCTATCACTTCGACCCTTATACGTATGAGGCTGGGCCATGCATGCATTCCCTTGCATTTGGCACGACTTAAACTTTTACCTAGCGATATATGTGAGTGTGGCAATGACGTTGGGGATTTTAACCATATATTTTTTGCTTGTCCTCGACTTGACCGTTCCGCTTTTATTTCCTCGCTTTTGTCCATTAAAATTCCTTTTCCTACTTCAATTTCTGTCCTTTTATCTTATGTAAATATTGATGTATATAGAATTTTAGCCAGTTTCATTTTTCATAACAATATAAAATTATAATCATTTATGTACTCATATACTAAATTTACCTGATCCTTTTTCAAATTCCGTTCCAATTTCCTATTCAATAAAATAAATCTTACTTCCTAACCTTCTTGCATGGCTGACGCACAAACCGTGCAGGCCAAGAAAGGGAAAAAAAAACCATACTGACGTTGACGATAGACGGGCCGGGAAGGGCCCTCATAAGCGTTGTGGTTGTAATAAGTCTTACAGTATTACGAGAGAATACCCATGTTTAACATTGAATCTTTACGAGCTGATGCTAATAATAACTATAACAGATACAAATCATTACAGCCCTTCACAAGTCGACTGCTGAACAAAGCCTTCCTCATGGAATATCTGCACTGCACCTGCATCCATTGACTTCCTGCATGTCTTACTAGCTCGTCACTCCTTCTAGTGGGGGTCGCCCTACTCTTCGCCTACTGGTACGAGGCTGCCACGAGTACCTTTTTTCCCCATCGGTTGTCGTTTCTTAGAGCTATATGACTGGCCCGTTGGCACTTCAGCTTACTTGTCCGTTGGGCTATGTCGGTCACTCTGGTTCTACTATGGATTCTAATGCGGAAACTCCCAGCATAGTCCTCTCCAAAGCTCTCTGAGCGATCTTAAGCTTCCTCATACGGCCAGCAGTGAACGACCATGTCTCAGATCCATAAGTCATCACTGGCAGCACGCTCTGGTTTTAAGCAGGGGGTGCTAAGAATCTCCGGTGGATATAATAATATACCTTATAAAATTATATTGAAAATCGTTTCTTTACAGATTATTACATTGTAATAGAAGTGGATTCTTACGGTCACTACTTTCGCAAGGCGAAATCGAAACTGGTGTGCCGCAGTGCCCAGCCGCGCTGGAACGAGAGTTTTACCCTCGATCTCGAAGGATCTCAGAACCTGCGTTTGCTACTGTACGAAGATGCCGCGAGACCTGTACTAAGAGGAAAATGCACACTAAAGGTTAGATTAAATAAAAAAAGAAATTTGAAAGAATGAATTAAGCAAATTAATCAAACTTTTTAAATTTTTCTCTCGCGTTTACATTTTTAATATTGATTGCTGGGTGATTTACCTGTTATTCTGATAAAACTAAATACATTATGATTTTATTTAATTTTGATAGTTATGAATTCCGATCAAAGGTTACTCAAATCATAGACTATAGAAATATACAATGTTCCTGAAACAACTATAGAGCGTGGTTCCCGTTTAGATTCCAACTCTTTTATCGGCAAACCTTGTCTTGTCTTGTTTTTATCGAATTTGTATCCCTTAACACATTTATGTTTTTAGTGCAATATAGTCAGTAAAAAAATATATATTATGTACTTTGAACGTTTAGACCAGAGATTATCAAACTTATTTCTTTTACCGCCCCCTTTGAAAATCAATTATTTTTCAGCGCCCCCAATTTTTTACACTTCTAAAACTTCAAAACCACAATTTCATTACTTTAATTAATTTAGTTATGGTGTGCTACATAGGTTGATTTTGGTGTTTAAACTTACATTTTAAACTAGACATTATTACCAGTGGGAGCAATTAAAACGCAACTTTATAATATCAAGAATATATTTTAATCAAGTTTAAAGAAACGATATAAATAGGTAATCAATTTTAGTTTTAAAGCTAATCTAATGAGATGGATGAATTTGATGATTTTTAACCAGTTTGTTTATATCAGGTTCGATTTTACTCAAAAACAGTCGTAAGTCGCTGCGTTCGGTAACATCAAAACGATTTCATTTTTTAGTAAGCAGCGTTGTCACAGCACTAAATCCACGTTCACACAAATATGACGATGGGAATGCTATCAAAAATCGTTGAACGATCGACCACAATCCAGGGCACAACTGCGGATTGATTTTTGTAGCCAAAATTCTTGGTAGCCATTTTTGAATTTGTGTTTTCTTTTCTCGTTCGTTGTCAGTTCTATAAGTTCTTCTTTCGGTTGGGGTGATACTGCTATGTTGACGTTTGAAAAAGGATCTAACACGCAGTCTGGTATTTTCAATTTTAAATGTCCTGGAATCTTTCAATGAAATCACTGCGAAGATTTTCCAAAAGTTGGCAGTCGACAAGCAAATCGACGTTGTTGCAGGGTACTGATAAATTGGGAAAATTATGGAACTCTTGTCTGCCGATATTCTTCTTATGTAAGAGCAGCTTGGCTATTAAAGCACCGACACAGAGCAGAAAGCACAGCACAGACAGAGTTCAGGTCATCGCTTTGAAGTTGGAGATTCATATCATTAAACAATTTATAAAGGTCTGTGGCCGGTGGAAGGAAAAGGGGAGATCTCCCGTCGGGCAAGGTGTTCTGCCCGGGGAGCGGCCAACCCTCCGTGTGATATTTCGGAGATGTTCTATATATACAGTTTATGATTCGGAATGTTGATAGCGTGACGAGCAAGCGAAACACACCGAATCCTAAATCACGCTACGCACGTTAACGTTCTTATAAAGAAACAAGAAGCAGCCGCAAATATCATTCAGCGCCACAGTGTCTTCACACGCCGTTGTCATCACGTATCCGTCGACCAATGGGGAGCCGTTTCTTCAACGCCGCAGCTCGCTTCTTCTTGCTGTTCCGGAGCTGTGTCCCACGCCGCCGCAGCTCGCCGACTACGCGCGCGCTTTTTTTTTGCGCCCGAAGCAAATATGAGCAACCCTCCGGAAAGCGGGGGAGGTAGGTTGGGAATGCTCATAGCATACCACGCAGCCGGCTGCGTGGTTATGTGGTGACTTTTACCCACTAAACCCAACCTTTTAGGAACTGGCTTAACGATCTGACTAGAGATCTCTAAGCCGTATACGAACGCGACCCTCCTTGGCAGAAAGGATGGCGCAAGGTACGCGCGCGCTCCGATCTGCATGGCTTTTATAGCCCGGTCCAGCGACGTAGCTTCGTGAAGATAACACGAGTCTCACGCCGGCATACGAAACGTACATAATAATTGTGTATTTTGATTAATCTTCATTGGTCATAATGTAAGAATTATAATTGGCTAAGCACAATAAAAACCATGTAAACCAACAACGTAGCCAGCCATATAAATATAGGCAAGGTTGACGAAAATATATAGTCCATTCCATATTCATACTCCATTCGACTTTACATAAATAGTAGTTTCATTTCTCCACCTTAAAACCACTCGGAGTCTGTTAATAGTGGACTGTTTATCTCCACTATTACAGTGGTGACCCCGTGGCGAACACCGAGGAGGAAGATCCCGGTACGGGCACCAAGAAGGAACACCCTGTGACGTACCACCATTACAGTGTAGTAGTACGAACACCGAGAAGGAAGACTTCAGTATATATAAAATCGGTGTAATCAGGCCGTCATTATGGAGCAAGAGGCGAACACATATACATCAATTTTTGAAGAAATTCGAAAGCTATCATACGAAGTCGCTGCGCTCAAAGCTTTCCAGCATCACACCTTTTACCAGCAACAGTACAACCAGCGTAATCAGCAACACCGAAGATCACCTTTTCGTCGCAACCGCTCTGCAAGTAGAAGTCGAACAAGCTCAACATCAAGATCCCCTTACTGCTACTATCATCGACGTTTCGGGTTCGAGCAGGGGGCTGATGTAGCGGCGCTGTCGTCGCGCCGCAAGCGAAACACACCGAAGCATAAATCAGAATTCCGAATCATAAACAGTATATATAGAACATCTCCCAACTATCACATGGAGTGTTGGCCGCTCCCCGGGCAGAACACCTTGCCCGGCGGGAGATCTCCCCTTTTCCTTCCACGGCAACAAACTCTATGGACAGAGTTAAACAGATTGTAAAATCGAGTCAGACAATTTCCTTTTGATAGCTAACGCACTTCTGTTGGAAAGATCAATTGGTTGAAATCTTTATCATTACTAAAACAAAGCTGATTAAATAATCTGTAATTTAAAGAGTTGTTTCAGATTTTATTGATTGCTGTGACGAAATGTTGCAATGGTTGAAACAGTTGTTCACACATCTGAAATTTTGTTTTTTAGTACGCTTCACACTCTATACTTTACATTCTTCAAGGTAATATATATATATATATATATATATATATATATATATATATATATATATATATATATATTATATTTACGAATATGTTCAGCATATCTAAAATATCGTCATAAGCCACGTGTTGGTTTTTCTCAAACATGACATAGACGAATAGAATTGATCAAATATGTCTTAGTCACCTTTCGTCTGGTTAGCAGTTCTTTGATTATCTACCAATGTCAATTTGCAGGATTTCTGTAGCAAGCTCTTAGCCAAAGGAACGGACGTGAACCAGAAGTCACACGTAAAGTCTTGTATCGATTATGCGCTCCCAGAGGTCGTAAAGAATTGAAAAGAGGTCTCAGCCGCGTGAAATGGATACCGGCTTGGAACGTGCGCCAAATTGTTCGTTGGGACGCTCAAACGTCGTCGGTCGCCGGTTTTTAACGCGTATGAAAGTAGTTAAATTTCGATACCCGCGCCGGTTGAGACGGTTGTTTTCATCATTCCCGTGTTCGTTGCATTCCGAGCTATGGATAACCAAAGTTGCCGTAAATTGATAAAATTATATAGTTCAAAAGAACTGCTGTGGAATAACAAAAAATCGTTTTATCATTAAAAAAAAGAAGATGTATGGAGAGAACTATGAAAGCGGCAGCTGCTCGTACACGATAGACATTTTTTTATAGAGTAAGGGTGATAAACGAGCACACAGTCCACCTGATGATAAGTGGATGCTGTGGCATAAACATCTACATCTATCTTTAATTAAGAATCAAAATGCAGATGCGTTGGCAGCCCTGAAGACTAAGATGGAATACCTCGTTTCCAGTAAAAAGGCTCTCCGGTTCTCTCCCCTCATCATACGAAACACAGCAGCATTGAGCTGCTATTTTACGTTGGGTTTTCTGTGAGAGTATGGTTTTTCCAGGTCGAGTCGACCGGGGAAAGACCATAATATAGCTTTACAACCATAATATAGCTGCAGCATGGGTCTACTACCATTTTAAAATCAGATCCATGTTAAACGGTCAAACACTGGAACAGCTGCCGTGAACTCCAGGCGCGCTTAGTTGACTCCGAACATTTTGAACGCGTTACACGGAACGTACTGGTCGGCGCGGTCATTCGTGGCGCACGTGCCAAGAGCGCGTAATCGATACGCGGCTTAATCTTTTTACAGGTATATAGTCCTCAACAACAATAGTTCTTTGAATAATTTCTCTAATATTGGTTCAATAATAAAACTCAATAATCGTAACGATAACTTGAAAATTTTCGAAATAACACAGCACGTTAGCTAGTTCTCTTAATCAGTGACACAGAACACTAATACCCTTAGGTTGGATTAGTGACGTCACGACGTGATCTAATATGGCGGACAGCGTTTTGCAGATTTGAGGCACAGACGAAAAAAATTTCTTAAAATTGAAATATAAAATTCATAATGCAATTCTATAAACAGAAAGCAATATTTCTCGTTTACTTTTTACAAAATCTATCATAAATATATATTTTTTGATTTTATTTTACATGGTGACATTACGTCTGTTAGACGTACGCCATATATGTACCAACGTAATCAATGTACTTACAGTGTTGACACAGCTATCATACATAAGCTTTGCTCGGCAAATAAATTACACACAGAGAGAGAGAGAGAGAGAGAGAGAGAGAGAGAGCGAGAGCGAGAGAGAGAGAGCGCGAGAGAGAGAGAGCGCTCTACGGTGCGAATTAAAAAAAGATCAATTTGTGTATTTCGTTTACGTCGCAAAGAAGAAGATTATCTTTATAGTGTTAACGTAAAAAATTGTATTAATTCAGTATATAAAATAGTGGTAAGGTTTTTCCATGAGCTTAAACGTAGCGGCGTGCGTGTGGTGTGTGCAGCTGTCGCGCGAGTGGGTGTCGAGCAGTGCGTGCGGCGGCGTGGCGCGCACGGTGAGCGTGGGCGGCGGCGCGCTGCCGCTGCGCCTGCGCCTGCTGCCGCCCGAGCGCTCCGAGCGCCGCGTGCCCTCCGCCAAGCCGGGCGCGCTCTTCGGCGCCAAGATCACCGTAGTCGCCAAGTAACACACGCTTTGTTTTCTTTACTAATCGACTCGTACTGCTGTACTTTGGCCAGTAATAAAGTAAATTAAAGTAAAGGTACAGCTTATATACGTCCCACTGCTGGGCTCAGGCCTCCGCTCATTTCTGAGAGGGTTTTAGGGCAAGGAATTGTCCGCCACGCTGCCCCAATGCGTGGTGGCGAACTTCACATGTCTTCGAAATAATTTTATTTTCTTATTTCTCTGACATGCAGGTTTACTCACGATGCACCGCCAAGCACGTGGTAAATCAGCACTTAAAATTGCAATTAATAATTTCATTGGTGCCGGCGGGGATCGAACCCGGTTTGCTCGCGTACAGTGAATTTTACAGCGAGTGCTAACCATCTGAGCTACCACGGCTCTTGCCAGTAATAATTAATAACAAAATTATCTAACCATCAGATTACGGTAAAACTTTGTCAAACGTATTGTTTGCACTTGCGCGAAGGTTATAGGTATACTTATAGTAGGTAACGGTACAGTACAGTAGATGGTAGTTATAAGCAACTTACAATAGGTGGTGCGCATATTGTACTGACTAATTATATAGGCATATAAAAATATGTTATTTATCGTTCAACTCCAATGAATGATTGATATTTATGATTTCCTCACTTATTTATTCTGTGGCAGCAACACGCCGTATACCAGCTAGTTCTTTATAATAATTTGATCAAACTTCACAATATGTTAATACGTCACATTATTAAGTTTTTGAGAGATTTTGATGCCAGCTTGAACGAGACGCCTAAACAAACATATCTTGTAATTCACTTCACAATCGAAACACTTGTTTCATCGTTTTTATCTAATAGTTTCATTGAATAACAAAAGTGGTAACAGTCGCCATAAAGAAGATGCAGACTTCCAAACGAGATGGCATATCCAGCTGTAGGACTAGACCAGCTGTTACGAGCTAATAATGAAAAAAAAGTCAGAGTACTTGAATTGAACTGAGTTACAAATCTTTAATCTGTCTACTTGTGTAAAACAAATATTGGTTTATCAGCCTGGTTTTTTGTGATTGTATCTATGTAAATATAACACAAAAATAGTTAAAATTATTGTACTTATTTCCTTATTGTCTGTCTAACCTACAGGTATGCGTTATAAGTTTTGTTCCCTGAATGTAATTGAAATTGTTTTCGTATCATGGATACTGCATCTGAGCTATCTCTAAACTTATCACATCAAATTGAAAGGATGAAATACGTCAGCGGTGTAAGATCACAAATCTTCTACTAAGAATAACCTGAAACGAGATATATCAAATAAATGTTTTAAATACATATTAATTTAAAAACTATACTTGAGGAAAGACTGAACAAAAAACAACTCGTTTTTTGTTTTGAAAATATATATATATATATATATATATATATATATATATATATATATATATATATATATGTGTGTGTGTACCGGCACGAAAGTCTAGCGGTGACCGTTATTGCGCGTAAGTCGAAAATAAGATATCATGGGGCATACCCGATAGGGTCGCGGGGCGGGCTTGCGTAACGTTCGCAAGCGCTGATTGGCTGTGCGATGACTGTTACTTGCATACGGCTACGGCTATTGGCGTACTGATACGATATGCGCAACTATCCCCGCCACTTTTCGTTCAGCGCTAAACTTACGTGCCGCGGGTAATACAACCATTTGACAGCTGACAACAGAGCAGTATCATTCATTTGAGATTGAGAGATATCATTGATTTGAGAAATCTATTAAGACAAATTTATGAGACATTATTTCATTTTAAAATCAATAAATAAAATTCAGATGTTGGTGATATCTAATTAAAGATCTATAAAGAACATAGGTATTCTTTTAGTAGCTTCTCAATATTATAATATTTATAGAAGAAGGGTGACAAACGAGCACACAGTCCACCTCATGTGGACTGTGTGTTGGTTTCGTTTTTATTTTATTTAGTTTAGTAAATGAAAGCTGTGACCCAAAAACATCTATTATCATATATAATCATTTATCCTCGATTAAGAATCAAAATGCAGATGCGTCGTCACCCATGAGGACTAAGATGGAATGCCTTGTTTCCAGTAAAAAAGGATCTCCGGTTCTCTACATTCACCACACGAAACACAACAGCTTTTAGCTGCTATTTTATACTGGTATTCTGTGAGAGCGTGGTTCTACCCGGTTGAGCTGACCCATTCGTGCTACAACTAATATAGATGCAACGTGGCTCTACCACGTAAAAACGTTTCTTCAAACAGAGCCTTTCCTAGAGACGTAACGCTAATTAGTGCATAATCACAACATACTGTGTAATATTGTAAGGTACGTGAGGGTAATATGGTCACCTTAAGCTTTGTCGTCCTATAAAACCAAAACTAGGAGGAGGACGGACATAAAAACAAAATGTCGTGTACTATCAGTAATATATTAAGGAAAAAAACAAGCTTTGGTAATATTAGGAACACTTTGAAAAATCAACTTAAAAAAAATTAACTGCACTTACACCATACTAAAATCGACTAAAATATTTACTATTATGTCAACCGTTAAAATGGTATCGATAAAGCAGAGCCCTTTTGACCCTTTATTATTTGATTGACCGATGAAGAGCTTTCGTGTCACAAAGTCATCTATGGCACAAATACGGCTCTAGTTTTTGAGTTATAAGAAAGTGACCATATTAACCGAAAGACCATATTACCCTCACGTACTATAGTTATAATGTCAAATTTAATGGAAGGCTGGGGACAGGGTTCAACAATGGACTTGTTACAGGGTATAATAATAATTACAAATGATGTTCATTGCTTTTTGACATATACATGGTAGGCGTAGTGTAGGGCGACCCCCCACTAGATGGAGTGACGACCTGGTAAGATATGCAGGAAGTCGATGGATGCAGGTGGCTCAGGACCGTGCTTTGTGGCGTTGCTTGGGAGAGGCCTATGTCCAGCAGTGGACTTGTGAAGGGCTGTAATGATGATGATGATGATGATATACATGCAACGACGAATTCCGTCTTAGCCCTTCGGGGTGACCACGCATATCTATTGGGATTCTTATCTACTCTTAACATCAGGGGGACTGTGTGCTCGTTTGTCACCCTTATTCTATAAAAACAAAAAGCAGTACCTAAGCATTAGGTTGTGTTGTGATCAGACGCGAGAAGCGCACCATCCCGTTCATAATCAGCGCGTGCGTGCGCGAGGTGGAGCGGCGCGGCATCCACGAGGTGGGCGTGTACCGCGTGTCCGGCAGCGCGTCCGACCTCAACCGCCTCAGGAAGAGCTTCGAGACCAGTGCGTAGCGCTTCATATAACTGCCATTACCATGTAATCATTCGGGGGAAGTTGTGGTGAAGGGATTGGTGTTTTTCCAACTTACCATATTACCTGTAAACGTTGGAGTCAAGCAAAACAACTCGTATATAGGGTCCCATAATAATGTCCTCCAGACCGATTTTCGGTCACGGCGGCCTGCCTCAACGGAGGCTAGCCATCGGCGCAGGACAGGATTATAGTGCCCAAGTGTATGCACAAGCATAGGTGCACTCTCTATTCCCTCACTCTCGTAGTACGATGGGACGGTAAACCGACACGACCGGAAGAGAGATCAGGCGCAGGGCCAACGGCTTTACGTGCTTTCCGAGGTACAGGGGTGAGACACCGCCAACTTCCTGACTCCGGGCAGCTACTGAGAATTTCTTGACAGAAAAACTCAATAATTGATTTTTTGTCCCGACCCGGGATTCGAACCCAGGACCTCATGATCAGCAGTCGCCCTACTACAACCGCTAGACCAACGAGGCAGTCCCATAATTATACTGGGTGGTCCAAACAGTGAGGTTATATTTTTTTTTGATTCCTCACACCTAGGGGTATCCGAAAATACCCTATGTATGTTCCGCGATTTTTGTAGTTTTCGAGTTATGATTTTTTTATCCTTTTTTTGAAAATGTTCACCCTAAACAGCCTAACATAAAAAAAATGTAATTGTGACATTTTTTCCAAGTTTTTTTTTGTTTGTAGCATGACCCTTATGAGTTGCCCTATTATGCATAAAATAATTAGCTTCCTAACATTCACCGAAGATACAATAATTTTAATCGAAACTTAAAAAATTTCGGTCAGGAGAGTGGGGTTTGAATTTTCAACTTTAAATGAAAAATAGTAATAAATGATTTCATACTTTCTAATTAATTTTAAAAACTTGGCAGTACCTTAATCTTTCTTAATAACATAAAAAATGACACTTAATAGGCCAGTTTTTCTGTTACAGACTTCGGAAGTTACTCAGGCAGGAAACTACCTGAATAATTTTTGATTTAAAAAATCTTTTTATCATTTCTAGGGCTAAACTAAGATAGTAAATGCTTCAGGTTAGCAAATATAACATCCAGTGTTTTTACTTATTGTTAAAAATTTATTGACAACAAGGTATCATTTTACTACGTTCTGGACAAATGATTTCAAGATTCATAATAAAACTAGTAAATAATTTAAGATAAATTTATTTAAAGTAAAGAAATGGCGGCCATTAACTTCGATACACAGTCTACATCGTGTTAAAAAATTTGCTTTTAGTCTTCGAAAAGCATTCGCATTTTCTTTGATTTTTTCTGCGCACTGTCTCAATTTTTCCCTTAATTCATTTTCCGAATTAATTTCTCTAGCATACACCATCTCTTTGTAGAATTCCCAAATAAAAAAATCTATAGGGTTTAAATCTGGTGAGCGTGCAGGCCATTCGATTTGCCCTGCACGCCCAATACACCTTCCTGGGAAAGTTCTGTTGAGGTGCTCCCTCACTTGTTTCAAAATGGCAAGGAGCACCGTCATTTTGAAATAGAAATAGAAATAGAAATAGAAACTTTTTTATTCAATGTAGATTATGAAAATACTTATTGAACGTCACTTTTTTAATTTACCACTGGTTCGCAAAAAAAAACCTCTGTCCTGGGAAGAACCAGCAAGAAACCCAGCGGGACTTTTTTTTTTAATAATAGCTTACAATCATGTTTACAATCAACAACACAAGATAAATTAGAAATAGCTTGGTAGCGATCACCCTTCCCAGGGGTTATTATCATCTATAAATTCCTTAATATTATAATAACCCTTTTTATACAAACTTAGTTTAATAACATTTTTGAACTTTGTGTATGACAAATTTTGTATATTTTCTGGGATTTTGTTGTAAAAGCGTATACATCGCCCCAAGAATGAATTACTGACTCGGTGGAGTCGAGTAACAGGTACTACCAGCTTGTGTCTGTTCCTAGTATTTACAGAATGAATATCACCTATTTTCGCAAAACTACTTTTATTTTTGTGTACGTACATTACATTTTCATAAATGTATTGAGAGGCCAGAGTTAATATATTAATTTCTTTAAATTTTTGTCTCAGTGACTCTTTTGGTTTTAAATTATATATTGCTCGAATGGCCCTCTTCTGTAAAATAAATATAATTTCAGTGTCAGTCGCGTGTCCCCATAGCAAAATACCATACGACATAATGCTATGGAAATAACTGAAGTAAACTATTCTAGCTGTTTCAACACTGGTAAGAGTTCTAATCTTTTTTACAGCATATGCTGCAGAACTAAGTCTGCTAGCTAGTTTTGATATATGGGGGAGCCATTGAAGCTTTGCGTCCAGTGTGATTCCAAGAAAAATGGTGGTATCGACAAGACTCAGCTCCTCCCCATTTAAAATTACATTAGTATTGACATGTTTAACATTAGGAGTTACGAATTTCATACATTTAGTTTTAGTTCCATTCAAATGCAAATTATTAACATTAAACCAATTGACTAACTTAGCTATAGCATTATTTACTTCGTCGTAATTTAATAACTGTCGTTTTAATTTGAAAATTAATGAAGTATCATCAGCAAATAATACTATATCATGGTTATCCCCTACTATGTAAGGTAAGTCATTAATATATACAAGAAACAGAAAGGGGCCAAGAATTGAGCCCTGAGGAACGCCCATTTGTACAATCGACCCGGAAGAACTCATACTATTAATAACAACTTTTTGTGTTCTGTCACTTAAATATGAAATAATTAATTTAAGAGCATCATTTCTTACACCGTAGTGTTGAAGTTTCCTGATTAATGTTTCATGGTGAACACAATCAAAGGCCTTGGATAGGTCACAGAACAAACCCAAAGCATCCTGTGAATTCTCCCATGCATTAAATATATATTTAATCAGCTCAACACCAGCATCAGTTGTCGAGCGACCCCTTGTGAAACCAAATTGATTTTTATGAAGTAATTTATTTACATTAAAAAAAATTAACAATTGATCAAGAATAATTTTTTCAAAAATTTTACTAAGTGTTGGCAGTACAGAAATAGGTCTAAAATTAGAGGGGTCCAATGTACTACCAGATTTAAATAAAGGTATTACTTTACTATGCTTCATTAAATCAGGAAACACACCAGATTTGATACTACTATTAAAAATAATAGATAGTTGAGGTGCGATTGTATCTATTATAGACGCAATAACTTCAACAGAAATCCCCCACAGATCGGCGGTTCTCTTAATATCAATAGTCTTAAAATATTTTACAATATCTTTTGATGAAACTTTATGAAATGTAAAATTCTTTGTACATACATTTACATTTTGTTTAAGTAATGATTCGGCGACGGTAGGAGAAGAATTCAGTGACTTAGTGGTTAAGATCGGAATATCAGTAAAATATTTCTCAAAAACCATTGCAACGTCCTGATCTGATTTAGTTAATTTATTGTTAAAACTTAACTGGTAGTTTGAATTGCGAGAGTTGACCTTACCAGTTTCACTATTAATTATACTCCATGTCATTTTAATTTTATTAGAAGCAGTCTTTATTTTGTTGCTTAAATACAATGACTTGGCTAAGGAGCACACTCTTTTAAATATTTTGGAATATTTTTTTACATATTCCCTAAATTCGACGCTAGGATTATATGACCTTTCATTGTAAAGTTCATATAACCTTTGTCTACTCTTATGGACTCCTACCGTCGCCCATTCATTAAATGCTTTACGATTATTCAAGGAGAATGTTTTAGAAGTAAAAGTGTTATTAAATTTATTGCAAATGAGCTTAAATAATTTTGCATACAAAAAATTTGGATTATTTTGATATGAAAGTAATGGAAGTTTTTTTACTATGTTACTTCTAAACTTCTCCAAGCGATGTGCATTTACTGGAACAAACACTACTTTTTTATCTACTTGCTTTTTGTGAACATAAGGTAATGAAACAAATTGTCCACAGTGATCAGAGCTCAATTTTTGAATAATACATTTATTGAACGGCTTAGCATTTGTAAAAATGTTATCTATACATGTTGCACTAGATTCAGCAATACGTGTTGGTTCCAAAAATAAATTAAAAAGACCATAGGATTTAAACAATGATCTAAATTTAATATTAGTGGAGGAAGCTTCTAGGAGATTGATATTAAAGTCTCCACATATTACAACAGATTTATTCTGTTTATTAAGCTTAGCGAAAACTTCCTCCATAATTTTTTCAAAAGTATCATATAATGAACATGGGGGTCTGTAAACGCTCACAACAATGAGGTGCTCAAACTCAACACATGCCATTTCTACAGTTCGCTCAACAGAGAGGCTCACAATATCTTTACGTTCTTTATATGATAATAATTTACTAGCTAAAATTAAGGAGCCACCTCTTAAAATCGTTTCTCTATTGAAAGAACTGAGCACCTGGTGATTACTAAAGTTAAACATTAAATTATGAGCTTTTAACCAATGTTCAGTAATACATAAAATATGAATATTGTTGCTATTTAAAAACAATTCAATTTCTAGCTCTTTGCCTATCATGCCTTGTATATTCTGATGCACCAGGTGTAAACAATTTTTAATATCATTTTGTGGAGTTATACAATTGCAACTATTAGGGATTTGTAAGCTACATTCTAAACTATTTAAATTATTATAATTGCTAGAGATTACCTCTATTGTCTCATTTTCTAATTTAAATTACTTGGAACGGATTCCAAATTACATGTCAAATCATTATGCTGCTCAATAGGAGCAGATGTCTGGGTAGCCAAGTCCTTGGCTGAGTTAATATATAAATAATAAGATAGCACATTTGCTATCTGTCTTAAATTATATTTGGATAGGTAATACCTATCTGTAGTCAAAAATTTCTTAATTAAATTATTAATATCTATTAAATTAATTCTATTGGTATAATTGTTACAATTAAATGTCAAATTTAAATTATTGTTACATGATAAATTATTCATTAATAAATTTAAATCATATCTTATTTTATTCTCTTGTGGCCAACCCTGTATGTAAGGCAATGTAAACAAGATAATTTTATGTACATTTAAATTATTGAGGTAATCAATATATTTTAATAATTGATTTTTGTTTACATTGCCTCTTCTCCCAACAAGAATTATTAATGTGCTATTAGGAGTAAACTTACTGGTTAAAACTTTATTCATTATATGACTAAACGATGCTCCAGGCATACAATAATTACTAATCAAATGTCCTTTCAAATTGTTATTTAACATCATGCCCAAATTTTTACCTATGTCATCACAATACATAATAACTTTATGTTTTTTAATATTTAAACTACTTTTTAAGTTTTTATTCTGTGTTATGGCACCGTCATAGAGTGTTGGTGAAAATAAGGAGTCATTGCTATTTACACATATTGTCCCCGATGAACATGGTATGGAGCGTTGATTTTCACTCTGATGTTTTATTAAGGAGTCAAAGCGCTCCTCATTGTATTTACATGACTTTACCAGATCATTCATGGCCAATATGTGTTCTTTTATCTCAACCTGAGCCGATGCATATTTATTTGAGATAATTTCTAAGGAGTTTTTAAGCGACAAAACTTCTGAATTGAGACACTCTATTTCAGTCTCATAACAGTTTTTCATATTTTCCACCTCAATTGCATATAATTTAAGTTTATTAATTAATACATGCTTTTCCTTACATATATTTATATAATTTTTTGTATTAATTTTTGTTTTAATTAACTTTTGTACTTTCCTGACATATTTATTAATTTTTATGTATTTCTTTAATTTTCTTCTACTGCATGTAATCCTTTCTGCTGTTCTAGATGTGACAAAATCATCACCAGTCAAATCGATTGTTGTGGAGGGATGCAATGTTTTTGATGATTTACATTCTATGAGCTCATTGAACAGACTTTGAGTTTGGGACACTTTCAATTCATCTAAGTATTGTTTTAATTGCAAAATCTGCTGATTAGCCTCACTTAACTGCAACTGCAATGCAGCAATTAATCTGAGGGATTCCTCATATTCTTTGCTGCATCGGTCAAACTCATTGACTGTTTCCTGAAGCTGATCCCTTTCTTTTAAAACATTTGTGTAGTCTTTATGCAACTTAACCATATCACTTTTTAGTTGACTATTTTTGGCAATTATATTTATTATTTCCTTTTCGTTGTCATCCATTTCTTTAAGCAACAGCTCACACTGCTCTTTTGATGCCTTAAGTTCTAGAAGCGCCATTTGAAGTTGGTTCTCCATTTGGCGCGTTTTGGCGTTGCGTGTATTCATTTTACTATTATGTGTAAATAGCAAAAGAAAACAAAGAAAGAAAACCGTAGAAACAGAGTAAGCTAATATCTAGATCTATGGGTCTACTTACAGATCTCAAATTAAATTATCAGGTAAATAATTCAAATTGAAATCCGAAACTGCACTAATTTAAAAGATAAATCTTAAAATATTAAAGGGATAACAAGAAAATTACAATAACTTACAGAAAGTTCAAACGATGTTCGTTACCTACAGCTGTCACTTTTAGTTGAAACACTAAACACTATATAATTAAAATACTTATGACTTTTACTTATTTTACCAACACAATTAAGTATTATTTAACAACAGTAACTAAAAATTGAGGTGGATATTATCAAATTACAATATTTAATTTTGCTAAATTGTTGGGAGCTATTATTTTACAACCCATTGAATTACAAACATAGAATTGAAATATCATATCCCTCCTCGTTTGTAAATTAACTTCAAACAATAAACCATTTAAGTTATTTTGTAGAAAATTCAGGTACTGGGACCCGTTCAACCTAGCCGACAATTCAAAAGGCCTAACCATTTCTCCATTTATGACTCCTGACCACATGTTGATACTAAATCTGTTCTGAAAATTTGACTGCCTTGCTTTTTTTTGGGTTTTCAATGACCCAGCTATGATAATTGTGAATGTTAGAGACGCCAGTCCTTTCAAACCCGGATTCATCCGTCCAGAGTATCTTGTTAAAAAAATCCGGATCTTCCGCAGATCTTTCCAGCATTATTTGGCAGAAAGCAACACGCCTTGGATAGTCTGCGTCTTTAAGTTGTTGAACACGCTGAATATGAAACGCGTGATATCCCTCTGAAAAAAAAATTATTAGTATTTTTATTGTAGGTTGTCATTGTACACAATACGAAAGGTACGTACCGATAGAGCACGTGAACGTGAAACTAATCAACACTTATCCAGTTGCTCTCTATAAAGCCGTGCCGCTAATGCGCCGTTTCCTTGGGCAACGCCGTAGAAATAGTGCATCTCTGCGTTTTGACTGAGAGAATAACTCATTGCTGAAAGTAATCCAAATCACTAAGCAACTCAAGGTCCATAAAACAAGCACAGGTCAATCGTAAGGTAGTCAAATAAGAGATCCAAATAATCGTAAACGTGAGTAGTGGTTGCACGCGGAAAAGCAGTGAACTGCTGTCGACTGGCGGGACCGAGCGAGGTGAAAAAGGGACGCGGTCGGTGTGGCGCGGGGCGCGGGGTGCGGCCTGGTAACAAAATGGAGCGCAAAGCAGGAATGTTTACCTGAGCCTTTGTTTAAAATTCCTTTGTGTGTTTGTGACTGAATGTGCTATCATTTTGTTTGAGTGAAATAAAAAAAAAACATGTAGTTTGTAGTAAAATGATACCTTAATAAATGTCACGTTTTAATAATAAGTAGTTTTCTTTGCTAACCTGAAGCATTTACTATCTTAGTTTAGCCCTAGAATTGATAAAAAGATTTTTTAAATCAAATTAACTATTCAGGTAGTTTCCTGCCTGAGTAACTTCAGAAGTCTGTAACAGAAAAACTGGCCTATTGTCGTTTTTTTATGTTATTATGAAAGATTAAGGCACTGCCAAGTTTTTAAAATTAATTAGAAAGTATGAAATCATTTATTACTACTTTTCATTTAAAGTTGAAAATTCAAACCCCACTCTCCTGACAGAAAATTTTTAAGTTTCGATTAAAATTATTGTATCTTCGGTGAATGTTAGGAAGCTAATTATTTTATGCATAATGGGGCAACTCATAAGGATCATCCTACAAACAAAAAAACTTGGAAAAATCTCACAATTACATTTTTTAATGTTAGGCTGTTTATGGTGAACATTTTCAAAAAAAGGATAAAAAAATCATAACTCGGAAACTCCAAAAAATCGCGGAACATACATAGGGTATTTTCGGATACCCCTAGGTGTGAAGAATCAAAAAAATTTATAACCTCACTGTTTGGACCACCCTGTATAAGAGCCCTTATAGTTAAATGTCCATCTATATCTACATATACAAACAATTCTGTTTATGTATATGATTGTGCATGCGGATATGACTACAATTATGAAATTAAAATACTAGGTAGTATGGCTCCTTTTTTTCTAGAAGTTCGTCGGTCTGTAAACCTCTTATTATCCGATTCAAATAAGAATAGGCCTAACGTGGCACCATATTGTGATTTGATAGCTATCAATTTAAACCAGTTAGGTAGGGTGATCAAAACAGATATTTTTGAAATAATATATTTTTTAGGACAAATTATTAATCTGAATCCAGCATTTCAATTTCGCTCATCTCTGCATCACTGTCTCAGCTATCATTGTTATTATTATCATAACTGCTGCTTTTCCTTGTCAAAATAGAAGATTTATTTAGGTTTCTATTTAAAATATTCCACCAACAAGTATCAATAAGTATTTAAAATTAATTTTTATAATAATGAGTTTAATAGATTGTGTATACTGAGATACAGTTAAATAAGCAAAAATAAAACCCGTTATTAATATGCAAATTAATTTTCTTTGCAAGCCGTACTTTTAAGTAACAGTTGACAGATTGCGATCATTGGTCACTGACGTTCCTATTTTTATTTGAATCGCATTGTACCCTATTTCTGCCGTCAAGCAGCAGTACCTGATTCGCTGTGTTCCGGTCTGAAAGGCATAAAGTGCCAGTATGATGACAACGCAGTTGTATCCTTTATTCTTTAAAGTTGGCTGCAGATGTCCGTGTGCTGAAGTAGCCACTTATCATCTGAACTGTCTGATTAAATACTTGTTTACAATTAAAGCGACCAACGTCCAACAAAGTGCTTTTATGGGCTGGTTTCAAGCTCGGAATCACATGACTGATTTATACGTGGTAGGGCCATGCTGCAGTTATATTAGTAGTATAGTTGTAGCACGAATGGGTCGGCTCGACCGGGAAAGGACCACGCTCTCACAGAATACCAGCGTCAAATAGTAGCTTAATGCTGCTGTATTTCGTATGGTGAGTGTAGAGAACCGGAGACCTTTTTTACCTGGAAACGAGGCATTCCATCTCAGTCCTCACGGGTGACAACGCATCTGAATTTTGATTTTTAACGGAGGATAGATGTAGATGTCTCTGGGTCGCAGCAACCACTTACCATCAGGTGGACTGTGTGCTCGTTTGTCACCCTATTCTATAAAAGAAAAACTCATAATATATACTTTTGCCGAAAAATATCAGTGCAAGCACTGCTGTTTTCGGATCTGAAGAATATAAGACAGCCAGTATAATTACAGACTGCGACGCATTCTATCTTAGTCTTCAGAAGTGACATATCCATATACTAGTTATATATTCATAGATTTCAGTAGTCATTACCATCACACATTAGTTTTAAGTGAAAAATATATAGAAATATCGAGTCTGTATTATACATGGCCTATACCCAGCTGTGGACTCAAACTATTTTGTTGTGTGAATTGTAAACAGATGCATATGAAGCAGAACAGTTGTTGAAAGAAGTGGATATACATTCCGTGACGGGTGTACTGAAGCTGTATCTACGCGAATTGCCCGAGGCGCTGTTCACGGACGCACTGTATCCAGAGTTACTTCGCGCTTGGGGATCTACACAGGTAAATTAAAATATTACGCATTTCCTTTCTTGTCCCTTTTTTATGAATACCTAATATCGTTTTATTATAGTGTCTACAACATTTTTAACAAAAACCTACGTCCGTAATTATTATAATGGCTCAACAGTTTTGACACACCAACAATAACATTTACAGAATATTTTCGCAAACAAAACCAAAATATTGTTTCTACCCGTAAGTATTTATAAAATATTAATGTTATTTCAGGGCGTGGGAACATCCGTGGACTCGGGACCAGCGCATACAAGGCGACACGCACTGCTTAAATGCTACGCGCAGCTGCCCGATCTCAACAAGAACTGCATAGACTTCCTCCTCAATCATTTTGTTAAGTAAGTATCGAGATGCTAATACGTTTTTGAAAGTATATACAAAATAAAATGCAGTTAAATATATATATATATATATATATATATATATATATATATATATATATATATATATATATATATATATATATATATATATATATATATATATATATATATATATATATGTCGTCGATTAAGATGACCATTTTATTTATTCTTATTGCATAATTTATTTATTTATTTAATAAGCATGAATTCCAACCAGACGAGACTGCAATGTAAATATTTGGAGTTATAGTTGGGTTTTTGACATCGTTATCATCATTACAGCCAACAGTAAGATAGGCCTCCACCAGGGAATGCCAGAAATCATGTCTTAAGCCACCTGCTTCTATCGACTTCCTGCAACCAAAAAAATAAAAAACTGGAGGTTTCGAAGCGTGACATGTGTGACAAACATCCACTCAAAGTAGTTCATTTATTTTCTTGTTACTATGTCATATTTTGACTGCCTCGTTGGTCTAGTGGTTGCAGTAGTGCGACTGCTGATCATGAGGTCCTGGGTTCGAATCCCGGGTCGGGCCAAAAAACTAATTATTGAGTTTTTCCGTCAAGAAATTCTCCGTAGTTTCCCGGAGTCAGGAAGTGAGGGAATAGAGAGTGCACCTGTGCTTGCGCATACACTTGGGCACTATCATCCTGTCCAGCGCCGATGGCTAGCCTCCGTTGAGGCAGGCCGCCGTGGCTGAAATTCTGTCTGGAGGACATTATTATTATATTTTTAAAATAGTAAGTATTACAAATAGTTTATATACATATTTATATATCCCAACTACATGAGAAAATAACAAAAATATATCAATAAATAATAATTACTTTATTTATAACAAAAGCTTTCTTAAAAGATTTTACGTGGTAGAGCGACGCTGCAACTATGGTTGTAACATGAATGGGTCGTCTCGGCCGGGGTAGGAGCACGCTGCCAGAGAATAATATTAGCTTAATACTGCTGTGTTTCGTATGGTGAGTGTAAAGAACCGGTGAACCTTTTTACTGAAAATGAGGCATTCCATCTTAGTCCTTAGGGGTGACAACGCATCTGCATTTTGATTCTTAATTGAGAATAAATGTATCCACTTACCATCAGGTGGACTGCTTCTTACATACCTTCAGGTGAACTGTGTGTGTGTGTGTGTGTGTGTGTGACTCTCACGGGCTTTTATACACAAATGAATTTCGATGATAAAACAGAAGTAACAGCATTACTTTTAACATACATTATTGAGCATGTACCACTTCGATGGAAAAATCTTACAAGCCTCGCCCTATGAACAAATACTGTACACTAATCAAAGATTCACAGAGGGCCTTGTAAGTTTGTAACAGTAGCTTTGAACTTCACTAAAAAATCACCAAATATTTTATTGTGTAATGTCCTCCAAACTGTATATATAGGTCTCGGTGGCCAGTATCAACGGAGGCTAGTCATCTGCGCATAGCAAGATTATAGTGCACGAGTGTATGCGCAAGCACAGGTGCATTGTCTTGTCTATTCCCATAGTTCTAGGCAAGGGGTGAAACACCGTCAACTTCTCACTGACTCCGGGTTGCTATTGACAATTTCTTAACAGAAAACCCCCAGTACCTCATTATTTTCCTACCCGGGATTTGAACCAGAGACCACATGACCAGCAGTCGCTCTTACGATCCTAAGGTCAATGAGGCAGTCGAGTTCTGGTCCAACTACCGTCACATTACACACATTTTGATATTATACATCGTAATATCAAAACTTCACCTTCTTTTCGCGACTCTTGTGCACTTTTTGCTAAACCAAATTACGGTAAAGTTACAGCGTATATACGTCCCACTGCTGGGCACAGGACTCTGCTCATTTCTGAGAGGGTTTTAGGGCAAGGAATTGTCCGCCGCGCTGCACCAATGTGTGTTGGCGAACTTTACATGTCTTCGAAATATTTTTTTCTTATTCCTCAGACATGCAGGTTTCCTCACGATGTTTTCCTTCACCGCCGAGCACGTGGTAAATCAGCACTTAAAATTGCAATTAACAATTTCATTGGTGCAGGCGGGGATCGAACCCGGGTCACTCGCGTTCTATTATATTTACAGCGAACGTTAACCATCTGAGCTACCACGGCCAACCAAACCAAATTACAGGGTACATAAAATTAGCAGCTCATTTTAGCGTAGATGTATTACTATTATTTATAACAAGATTCCCCGTAATATTACTGAGTTAGCTTTGCGTAAATTCTAGGCATATGTTAAAAAGGTTTATGTAAATAATGTCACTATTTAATAGATATGCATTTTTGAACATGAGCTTTCTTTGATTAGCTTGTATATATTGTATAAGGTATATACACCACCAAATCTAAGAAATACCTTTTCACAGCGGCCACATTTATTGGTAACCAGACATTCCAACTAAAAAATCGGTACCTACAATATTCGATTTTTAAGAGAAATCGATATCGATTCCTGAGAGTAGTTAATTGTTGTTTACTTATATTTAGATTAATATTACAAAGAATTAGAAACAGATAACTAAAAACACAAAATCAGTTTCTTCGTATTTATTGCTTACTGCTAATTTCTAAAGATAAAGTTATATAAGTTAAAGACTTCCCTAGATAAAAAGGAATATTTAATCACTTTCACTACAACTAGTTGAGCTGTAGTCATCATCATCGTTATTTACATTAATTATTACTTGATTTCATAGTCATTTATAACAATTTTCTTTGTAATGATTTCTTATATTTATGCGAACACTACACATTGATTAAAATTATTTTTACGGATTTTATCGCATTTAATTTATTTGATTTTTAATTCCCGATAATTCGGGTGCTTTCTAGAACCCATGGTCATGGGGGACTGAGGTGACTGACGTCTCGATGTCAGTGTTAACCCAGAGTACCTTCAGTTTTTTTAATCCATCACTTTGGCTCACTCATCCCTTGTTTAGTAGATGTATTTTTAAAAAATCCTCCTCCGGCGGATCCCTCGTGGCAGATTATGGGGTGCCAAAGTGATGAACATTTGCATACAAAAGCTGTGACCACGAGCATGTGTTACACCCTGAATGATGAAATGATACACTGAATATTTATTTGGAAAACCTTTTAACTATTTCCCAGTAGGTGACGCTACTAAAAATAAGGTAAAGATCCGGTAAAAAACATGTAATGAAATATAGATAATTTCATAATTCTTTGGATATACGTGAAAGGTTATTTTAAATCGTGTGACTACGTTTGTACAAAGTTATTGCGGAATGATAAATGTGAAACTTCAAAAGGTATTTCTTAGATTTGGTGGAGTATAATTATAACTATTAGGACAAAAATAGTCAACTTATGAGATTTTTGCCACTTTTCACGGTATCTCTCGCAGGTAGGAAGTTATTGAAGGATGGTTTTGAATAAAAATATTTTTAATTTGACTTTGACTTTACTATATTTCGACTGTGTAAGATAGTGAGACCGCCTCGCACCACCTCCACTGCAATCATTTCAGTTTTTAGCCGCCCCTTGTCCCTCACGTCCACTATTTGACAAGGGCTGCTGAGTGGACTCGTTATAAAAACGGATGGTAAATATAACACTGCGGGCGCACAGGGTGAACCAGCACGAAGCGGACAACAAGATGTCGCTGCACAACCTGGCGACGGTGTTCGGGCCGACGCTGCTGCGGCCGTCGGGCGCGGGCGCGGGCGGTAAGCAGCGCGCCGACCAGCTGGCTGCCGGCACCGTGGACGCCATGGCGCAGGCCGGCATCCTCTACTGCCTGCTGCAGCAGCGTCAGCTCGCCGCGCAGCTCTCCTCGCACCACCGCACGCCCGCGCTGCTCGATTAAATGTGCTCGTATTCGTGCTCGTGCTCGTGCTCGACGACAACGCAACCTCACCAACCCTGGCTGGCTGGCTGAGTAAAAAAAAACCTAATGTCGCATGTATTGGAGCAACGCAATGGCCGCTTCCCTGCCCCAACACTCAGTAGAGGATTCTTGCACCTAACTGTAGGACTTTTGTAAGTCTATAAACTTATTACTTTTTTGTAATAACTCAAAATACTGAAGCCTATTACCGTTGCCTTAATTGATTTTCTTACACCGCCATATGGTGTCATATATTGAATTGTATAATTTGAACTTTTTATTTTATAGTGGCTCAAAACTAAGTCGATTTTAAGTTAAAATAGTTTATATTATTTAAAATTATACCGCAATAAGATGTTTATTTGGCTATAAAAATTATGATTAGCAGTAATTGACACTGTTCTTCCTATATGATTAAAAAATATATATTTAAAAAACAAGCACTGTATGTCAAATTCATATAATACCAATATTTTTTTCGACAAAAGGAATTCAAATGTCGTTCGTTCAGCGTCATATTATAAATGTATTACGGTATATTATTAAGATCCTCTGACCAAATTAAATACGGTGAAAACTACTCCACGGGTATCCATTTTTAATATATTTAACGGCCTAAAATTCTTTTTTCGTTTATTAAATAATGAAGCTAATAAATTATGATACTATATGCAATAACTATAATACAAACTAATCTTAAAGAAATAACCTCAAGCATCTGTCTAAAGAGTTGGGGCGCGAATGTACTACTTATCTGTGCCTTGATTCATTCGACAATTAATGGAAATAGGCGTATTTTTTTCCGAATTAAAAATGTTAATACATTTCCCTTTACAAACTGCTGTTAGGTAACTATAGATGTTTTATTCAATACGGCCTTTTAAATTGTTAGGTTACAATAATTCTACCAATGTCCAGTCGGTGTATCATATCTTGTCTTGGCATCTCTATGAGAAAGAAGTTGGCAGTTTTATCTTACAAAATGTGCATAAGATTGAGAGTCAAAATCATAGAATACTAAAAATACACAATAGAATGGCTGTCAACCTTATTTTGTACGAGGATCGGTGTCGCCGGGAGCACACATACAAGCAATTACATCGTATTATCACTACTACAAATCTGATACGCTGTATTGACAGACTGAGCGAATTTACATATTTTAGACTTTTATTTATGTTTTTGACACATCAATATTTCTTTATTTTTGTTTCTAATATTACAAAATATAAATAGTTTCGACTTACTGGTTGTATGTCTCCTATATTTAAATTCCATTTACGGCTGTTCTTTAGACACGTAATTATTGCACGATTTCGCATTTTTAAATAATTTGCATGCAGCGACGCTTGACACGAAAATTGAAAACAATTAATTGTGTTGACATTTATAGGTGTGAATTGACATGTTAGTGGGCTACACGGGTTCCGTCTACTCCCCCGTTCTATTATGTATGTACTATAGTATTCTATGGTTTTTACTTATATTAAATTTATTATCGAATACCGTCAGAATGGAAAATTAGTGAAGAAAAGTAGTTCACAGTGAGGTGGGAAAATTATTTTGCCCTTTGCTAAGCAGCAGTAACGTATAATTATTTGTTATACTCCTGTGTATTATTTTCTCAAGACAATATGAATTTACAGAGTCATCAAGATCCAAATTGTGATTTAAATGTAAATAAATTCCTTTTGTTGGAAGCGAAAAATAATTTTATATCACTACTAACTAAATGTACTGTCTGCAGTTACGCATCTATACTAATCTATGCAAGTGAAGCTCGCTCGCCGCTTTCAGATAAATTAAGTATACATTTTATCCTGCATTTGCTGCCGTAATCTAGTTTTTGCGCAGTTATTACATAAGTGCATATCGGTGTAATTTCAGATAAAGTCCTATTTTATATGAGATTTTTTACAAGCATTTTCCATTTTGTAGACTGATGTAACAGTTCTGGCTAGCATTGTATATTGCATGCTATGCAAAGCGTTTGCTGCGTAGACAGAGAAACCTATAGGCTAATGATCGGCGTGGCCTCGAGTGAGAATGAACGATAACGAATTTTTAGGTTATAGAATAATCTTTATGACTTTTAAACACATTTAGATAAAAATTTTAACTGTTCTAAGAACTGAACTTAACAAGATTCACTAATCTCACAAAGCTCTTTTTTCTCACTTAAACCAACTTGTAAACTCCTTAAAACGCTACGCTGTCAATGTTGTTTAGCAAAGTGTAGAGTTTGCTAAACAAAAAAACCGGCACGGAGAAAGGGACAAACAATCACACCGCTCTATCTCATTTCTATGCAAGACGTATGCATAAATCTTATCTTTTTCATGTGCGAATGCGAAGGAGGGCGTCAATTTGTCTATAGGTTTCTCTGTCTACGGTTTGGTGACTTTTTATTTAAGAGAAATTAGTTTTCAAAACATTACTACAGATACTTCTTGTTTTGTATCCTTTAATTATAGAATAAGGGTGACAAACGAGCACACAGTCCACCTGATGGTAAGTGGATGCTGTGGCCCAGAGACATCTACATTTATCCTCGGTTAAGAATCGAAACGCAGATGCGTTGTCACCACTGAAGACTAAGATGGAATGCCTCCTTTACAGTAAAAAACGGTCTCCGGTTCTCTACACTCACCATACGAAAAGCAGTATTAAGCTGCTATTTTACGCTAGTATTCTGTGAGAGCGTGGTCTTGCCCCGTTCGAGCCGACCCATTCGTGCCACAACCATATAATATAGATTAAGTGTGACTCAACCACTTATAAAATCATTACAGCCTATCAATATTCGCTCCTGAATATGAGCCTCCCATCTCCTCATTTGCCATAGTTGGCACGCTTGGTAAAATATTTAAACAATAACTTATGTTATGCACATCATATAGACATTATATTTGTATTACATTCGATATATGCGGGTTTTATATGTACAGCGCATAGCATAAATTGTGTTATTAGCTTACTCGAAATTTGAAGCACTTTACGTATGTTCAGTTTTTAAAATGTAATTAATTTAAATCGTTTCAGTAGATATACAGAGTGAACCTCTGTAAATATATAAGTTAAATAGTGCAGTCATCTTAAGTTTGCGCGCGGACAAAGAAACATCGTGAAACTCGTAATTGAAGTTTTATATAGAAAAATCAACTTCAAAATTGAAAATGAAGTTGTTATTGTTATTCTAAGTGCTGTTTGCTTTTTTTTTAATAGGGTGCAAATTTAGCATTTCACTTATCACTAAATGCTGACAAGTCTGATTAGTTATCAGTCACAATCTAAATAAAATCTCCATTGACAGGACGGGGCTTTGTATGCGCTCTGAATGAAGTCAATAATAATTGGTAAAATTATGTAGTTTTGGTAAAAATTAAAAAAACTACTAACTACTTAATTGCCCGAAAAGGCTTCTTTTAATATCATCATATTTTTTTAATAAATACATTCCACAAAATATAAAAACATAAAACAGACTGAATGTAGAGATATCAATTAGGAATAATATCATTTACACAAAACTTAGTATGAATAAGTAATTTTAAGAAAAATTATCTTAAAAAACTTAATTCAGTATTTTATTACAATGTGAAGATTGATGCTAAGAAATATCCCTTTTTTTTAAATATACTGCCCATTAAAAATTTTGTTAAATCCTTCAGAACATTAAAACATTGAATAAAATCTGACATTTAAGTCCAATACCCAAATAGTCAAACGCTAGTTGATTTTAAGATGCCATTAAGTCTCTTGCTATCTCTTTTACTTTAATTAGAAATGACTGTGACATGACAAGACGTATATAACGGCTCTTAGAATTGAGTATCGTTTGAATATTTAGGCATAAAAGTGTTAACAAATGTTTAGCTTGCTGGTGAATGGTTTACATTTATAAAAACTGCTTTTTACAGATACTTTGTTTTTATAAAATGTAATAAGAATATACTTAAAGTCATGCATTTGCAATGATAAATGCTATTGTATTATTGTTTTATGTATTATGTTGCAAACTTGCAATTTTGGGAAGTGAGAAGTGAAAAACGAGATTTGCTGAGTATTAAAATGAGGGACCGAAACTAATATTGTATTAAACTATTAGCTTGTATAAAAGCCGACTGATTATCCTAAAATTATCAACAGTAGGGTTTTGCTTTTGTATTTGCAGGGTTTGTTCTCACAAGAAGTATAATTTTCTCTTGAAAAATTTAAACAGTGACTTCTTCTAAAGAATTCAAATAAAAATGAATGTTGTAGGTAGCTATTTTTGCATTCTGCATCATTTCACAGCTAGTTGTGGGTACATATATTTTGTAATATTTTATGTCATTAGTAGTTTACCACTTTAGTATCTTGTCATGTTGTGTGTCATGTAATTTCATTTAAGCAACAAGCTTTCAGAAAGATTTGAATAATAAAATTTAGTAATAAAATTAAATGTAAGTGTTTTGTTTCACATTTAGTTTTAAATTAATGGAGTTATATTAGTACTTAATAATGACAAATTACCAAAAATGAACATTTAGAACAATTTTATTCATCATTTTTAATAATTTGTATTGATTTTGTTACAAACATTTTTACTTTTAATTAACAATGATTTATTATATTGAGTTATGTAGATAGTATATAGGTATATAGCATAAGATAAGTGATAAACACTTTAAAATCATCAGCAATATTTCTATTCACCAAAGACCATTTAATTTAATTGTGGAAACACAGTTTATTTAAATAAACTGTGTTTCCACAATTTATATAGAATCGCAAAAAATTTATTACATACCAATATACCTTACGTAGTACCGTATATCAACAAACACAATCCATGAATGTTCTAAAAATTGAAAAAGTATTATTATATTAAAAAGCTTTACATACTTCAACCGTTTCTTTTTTAACTTTATTTCATGTAATATATTAGGTTATTATGCTTATTGTTTAATTGACAATGATAAGTTGTATTTTTTCATTGTATATTACATTACATAATTTATAAATGTAACTGAAATTGCATTCACTAGTGACATAGAGCCATCACAATAATCTTATATTGTTATAAATTTTAATGTGCACATTTTTACTAATTAATTATGTTTTAAATATTGATACCACACTTGTGTCCAAGGCCAAAAGAATACACATGAATTGCCAATTTACTCTAAACAAATATTTTAATGACACTTTAGAATACTTTACAATCTTCTATGTAATTACATCAGACCTTTGAGATTGAATTTTTGGGATATCCTTTTGGAATGAATTTCATTTGAAAATGTCCATAATTACTATCAATTTAATTTTTACAAGAAATTTACAGTATTCTGTATAAGAACTACACAATTCGATTATTATGCTTATACAAGTTTGTATTTAGTTACTGTATATACTTGATATTGAAACATAGCTGTACCTTTCACAATAAAATGTATTTTTAATACACCTTTAACATGAGTTTTAATATGCATTTTACACATTTATTGAGTACCAACATACAAATCACTTAAAATAAGTTTATAACATTCATTGATTTATTATTACATATTAAACTGGTAATCAAAACAGTGAAGTTTTGAGTCACCAAGCACTCAGCAAAACACATATCTTAACTTAATGTGTACTTTGATGTCGGCACATTTGGCTGTAAAAAAAGAACTGATTTCCAACAAACAGAGAACAACATCCTTGCCAATATCTTTACTAACAGACATCTGTCAATCATACTGACCCAATCATGCATGCATTCGTTTTACGAACCAGGTTATTTGGGTCGACCATTCAAATGGATCATTTTGGGTTTCCTTAATCCGTGGTCTTCAGAAGTCGTTCGGTTATGTCGGTCGTCGGTTGAGAGCGCATGTCCTTAGGATTAGGTTATTAAGGCTAGCAAATAAGTACCGTCAAGCACGGCATCTTTACCATATTTTTGAAGAAAAAACTTAATAAACGGAAAAATAAAACACGTATAAATAAGCTATTCTTTTTAATCGATGAATATAGTACTTCTACATTTCTTTATAAATGCACTGCTCCTCATAGCTGCAAAACCACTAAAGCAGCACCATAAACATAACACAGGTAAAGATGCCGCAAAAATGGCTACTTTACCTACGAGTATATCTCGATAAAATGAAGCCTTTATAACTGAAATTGGTAAAGATACCCTTTTATTACATAATATAACACGTACTGAGCATAACACTATCACACACATATACTTACACCTGAATCTTCCTAGGTTTGACCCTACGTCGACGAAATAGGTAAGTTATAAAAGAATGCTTCAGTATTGATAGCAATTTATTAACGAAATATCTGTTGAGATGTGTCTAGAAATTATTAATACTTATTTTTATTTATTTATTAAAATAATAAATAAATAAAAATAAGTATACATTTATCTATATTGAGTACTAGTTATTCCCCGCGATCTCGCCCGCGTGGAATATGGATTTCATGGGTTTTAATTTTTTTGCGCGGAACCCTAATTCTTTTTCTAAAACAAAAGTAGTTCAAGTTATTCCTTATATCATCAGCTATCTGCCACTGAAAGTCCCGTCAAAATAGATCCAGCTGTTTCGGAGATTAGCTGGAACAAACAGACAGACAGACCGACAGACAGACAAAAAATTTAAAAATTGTGTTTTTGTTACTGGTACTTTCATATGCATTTAATAAAAAGCTGTTATTTTAACATTACAAACAGACACTTCAATTTTATTTATTTGTAGATATAGATATAAGATATTATTCATATTGGTGTCATTTTAAAAGGAATATCATGTACTATTATAATAATAAAATAATTGATAGGACTATGACACCACTAAGGGAAGTGAAATTTTGATATAGGTAAATTCATGTCTTTATCTTGAATTTGATTGCTCAAAAACACGATAGTATAATTTTGACTCGATCATAATTATTTGCGAAAACACCTCTAAAAAACCACTATAGTTGAAATTACAACGAAATTATTTAATTATTCATAATTTACTTGCTCATTATTTTGATTACTCAAATCAATAATTTTTACAAAAATATTTTAAAGTTTCTGAGAATTTCTAAGCGCTTTTAATCGTCGCGGGCGCTACGCTATTTTAGACCTTATGAGGGCGTTTTTTCAAGTTTTTATAGAAATTATGCATTCACTCGGATCAGTCCGGCGATAGCCCTTTCGAGGTGTCGTCTTAACGCAATTCCTTTGTATAGTGCGACGTTGCCACTCTTATTAGTTATTCCGTTTTTTTTTTTGCGCCCGAAGCAATTAAAGGGCTACCCTATACGTAGGGAGGCGGAAAATGCATTACGCATACCACGATAGCCGGTCTATCGTGGTTATGAGGGGCTCACTGTCCTACCGGGGACCCTAAGTGATACCCTCTAAAAACCGCCTTTGGGAACAGGCAGCCGGCTGATTAAGCTCTATTGTGCCTTATCATGAGCGACCCTCTTTTGGGAAAAGAGGGCGCAGGCGGCTAAGAGCCGCTGAGGGAGTGCCTACGAAGGCAAATTAATGTTGGTTAATACAATATTTTAAACTAATTAGAGTTGGCCTGAGCCGCCAGAAGGCAGTTCAGGTCGTTTGACAGTTTATTAGGCGGGTCCGAGAGAGAGTTGCTCGGCCTGCGGACACGATAGCGAGAGGGGGGTGGGGCTGCATAAGAAGCCGCCTCACGAATTAAATTGTTTGGGTGCGACTCTGAGGCTTTGAAGAAGTTCTCAGAGAGTTTTTTAAGGAATTGTTGAATTGTTGGGAGCTCTAAGTCCCGATGAAGGTCGGCATTACGGACGTACCAAGGTGCGTTCGCAGCTCGACGACAGAAGAGGTTCTGAACTATTTGGAGTTCATTTAAAATATTAGGGTTTGCGTGGGCAAAGACGGGGCCCGCGTAGGACATGACGGGTCGTATACAGACCTTGTAAAGGGTGCGCTTGTTTCGGAGGGACATTTTACTGTGTCGGCCCAACATACTGTTGAGCCTACTCAGATAAAATCGTGCGTGACGGGTTACTCTTTTGACGTGGGGCCTGAAAGTGAGCCCTGTGTCTAGAGTGACACCTAAATATTTGGCGGACGTATGCCAGGGGACAGGCGTCCCTAGCATACGTATTGGTGGAGTGTTTTTGAGACGGCGTCGTTTATAATCGAAATGAACGGCGGAGCTCTTCTCCGGGTTCACATCGATGCGCCATTTTTTGAACCAAGCTCCTAGGTCATCAACTGACTTTTGGATCTTGTTCCGTATGAAGGGTAGTGAGACACCTTTGCAGTAGATGGCAGTGTCGTCTGCAAAGAGGGAGAGTTGAACACCTTTCGACGGGATGGGAATGTCGTTGGTGAACAGGATGTACAGCAGAGGAGCAAGTACTGAGCCCTGAGGGACACCAGCCTTGATAGTTCGCTGTGAGGATAGCGTGCCTTCGTGTCTAAAACGAAAGGTACGATGTTTTAAGTATGAGGCCACGAAACGAACTAGACGATCGGGGAAGGTTATTCCGCTTCGTAATATTTTATTTATAGGTGATATTTTGTTTATGATAGATATATATCGATAGATTCCTATAGTCTGTTTTTTTCGCAGGAGACAAAAATAACAGATCTTTATTAGACTCGTTTAGCCCGAATAATACAGTTTTTATGATTCTGGTTCAGATTAGATTTAATTTTAGTCACTTAAGTTTCGTATATTGTTCAAAATAATGAAATAAATCCACAGAATCTGCAGTTACGAAAAAAAGCAATATCATTTTAGTCTCCGGCGAAAAAAAAAGATATATATCATGATTAATTTATCAACTAGTTATTCGTTTACTAAATACGAAAAAATATCTAGGATTCCCCAGCCGTGATACATTACAGATTGACAATATTATCATTTATTTTACTATTGTAAATAAGTATTGTAGATATTGACAGGTTTAATAGAAGTTCATTTTCTTATATTGTTACTAATAACCTAATATGACCTTGGGAAGAAACTCATTTTAATATAAGGTTTTACTGCAATGACTGCCAATGGGTTGTTAATTTCTACAATAGACCGTGGCGTATTGTTGCTGACATGAATAACTCCGAAAATATAATTTATTTACTTGATCGTGTTGAGTTTTTGTGCTCTCACTGCGAGTTTACTTTTTATGATCACTATCTTAAGGAAGAGTGCGAACTATTTACCTAATCTGTACAAAATTACTCTATACTTAACTAGATTCATTTTTGTGAAAGGCTATTTTTGTTAAATTAAGATATTATGTTTGGTTTTGCAGTTACTTGAATTACGTCGTATGACGTCAGATTATCGGTAAAGTTTAATACCGCACGATATTTGACGTCCATATAACCATGAATATATTTATATTTTAATTCCTTGTGTATAACACACGCATTAATGATCATTGATTTAATGACATTTTTCGTTATTGTTTTATTCGTATTTTAGTGTATGGAGGCCATACGGTGTAAAATAGTCAATTTGGTGTTTTATAAAACGTTTCGTTCTAGAAATGATAAAACGCTTAGAAGCTTAGAAAACGTGTGTGAAAAATTAAATTGTAATTCAAATAACTGCAAAACCAAACATAATATCATAATTTAACAAAAATAGCCTTTCACAAAAATGAATCTAGTTGAAAAAAAAACGATCTCAAAATTTTATTAATGTTCCGCTAATTTTATCTGTACTTACCTATGTCAATTTGATTTACATTCGATTATAATTATATTCTCAGACGTGCAGGTTTCCTCAATATGTTTTCCTTCACCGCCGAGCACGTGGTAAATCAGCACAATTGCAATTAACAATTTCATTGGTGCCGGCGGGGATCGAACTCGGGTCTGCATGTCTGAGAAATTAAAAAATATGTATTTCGAAGACATGTGAAGTTCGTCAACACGCATTGAGGCAGCGTGGCGGACATTTCCTTACCTTAAAACCCTCTCAGAAATTAGAGGAGGCCTGTGCCCAGCAATGGGACGTATATAGGCTGTAACTTTACTTTTTTTTACTTTTATAAATACATTATTTTACTGACGAAAATTTTAAAGAAAAATAAAAAATAAGCAACCGACAACCTCCTAGGTCCCTAGGTGACTTGCGAGATGTCAGTGTAACAAAACAAACCGGCCCAGAAAAACAGACTTTCTAACTGATAGCTAAATCAGCACGCAACAATTTCATTGGTGCCAGTGGGGATCGAACCCGGGTTGCTCCCTTACTGTGATACTTATAACGAGCGCTAACCATGTGAGCAACCACGGCTCTCAACGACATCGTTCCGTTCGTGTACAGCGCTGAAGACAGCAGAGTAAAAAATTAGAGATTGTGGTGTTTGAAATTTGTCATCTATGAGAGTGAATTTTATCTGTGTACTCTGTAACAAATAACTATATAGAAAAAAAATGTGAAAATGACATTTCGCCATTTTTGTTTGTGTACTAGTTAGGAACTCGATCAAAAATTTGATAATTTTTCTGTTTTTATACGTTATTTCTAAAAAAATGTGAAAATGACTATTCGCCATTTTTGTTTGTGTACTGGTTAGGAACTCGATCAAAAATTTGATAATTTCTCCGTTTTTATACGTTATTTCTAATGTTATTTTACATCAAATTAATTGTGAAGATATTTTCTTTAGGAAATATGTATCATTACGACGATTCAAAAACGTTTACATATAATAATTTACCTCGAAATTCACTATACGCGATTATCGTTTATTGATTATATGTTGTTTAAAAAGTATTCTTATCAGTTTTTTGTGTTAAATGGATGCTAAATATAAAAGAATGCTTCAGTATTGATAGCAATTTATTAACGAAATATCTGTTGAGATGTGTCTAGAAATTAATAATACTTATTTTTATTTATTTATTAAAATAATAAATAAATAAAAATAAGTATACATTTATCTATATTGAGTACTAGTTGTTCCCCGCGATCTCGCCCGCGTGGAATATGGATTTCATGGGTTTTAATTTTTTTGCGCGGAACCCTAATTCTTTTTCTAAAACAAAAGTAGTTCAAGTTATTCCTTATATCATCAGCTATCTGCCAGTGAAAGTCCCGTCAAAATAGATCCAGCTGTTTCGGAGATTAGCTGGAACAAACAGACAGACAGACAGACCGACAGACAGATAAAAATTTTAAAAATTGTGTTTTAGTTACTAGTACTTTCATATGCATTTAATAAAAAGCTGTTGTTTTAACATTACAAACAGACACTTCAATTTTATTTATTTGTAGATATAGATATAAGATATTATTCATATTGGTGTCATTTTAAGGGGAATATCATGTACTATTATAATAATAAAATAATTGTCTCCAGTAAATATTATACTTTTCTTGTAAAACTCGAAATAAAAAATAAATACGATTTATTTTTATATTCCCATATGCTTTATTTTCATCCTTTATTTTTTATTTGACCAATTTTCTTTTAATAAAATTAAATTCTGAATTCGTTGAGCTTTTTGAGAATATTTTTATTTGAATATTAGTTTTTCAGTAGTAATCGTTTTTGTTGCGACAGTCTCGCGCGGTCGTAAAAAAAAAGTTACTGCGCGGACAGGTGGGACGAGAATCACTTGCGCGGCGCTTGAAGGCCGTGCATTGTCTAACGTCATTTCTTTTCGGCAGTCTTCGACACGGTGTTTGTGTGCGTGCAACTAGACGTATTGTACGACTCTACGAAGCTCACACGAATCGAGACGAGCTGCTCCGAAATCGGACGAATACATAAGCAGCTGTTTATGAGAAAGTATATAGGTGTATAGGTATTTATGTACAACAGTGAATAGCTGTGCTTGTAAAATTTGTGTATAAAGTGTTTTGAATATGAATGAACAAAGTGCATTTATTATTTATTTATTTAATAAAAGAAAAAAATTTGTTGTCTTATCGGTCACCACGCTCAAAAAGTGTAACTTGAATTAATATCAAAGAAAAAGAAATACTGATAACTAAAATAAATAAATAATTATAATTGCATAAGTTGATACAAAATGCTATGAAATAGCTTTACCGCGGCAGTCCCCGAGTGCCACACGTCTTTTTTATTTTGTGTTTTAGGTAGAAAATTGACTTTTTTTAGCTAATTCTTATTAAAATTCCAAAAAATCTACATCTTTTTTATAATTTTCACTAGATTGGTACCGATGAGTCCTTGCGTTAGACATGCTATTTATGATTGTTTGTTGGGTGTGTTGAAGATAATATTAAGTTTTACGATTTTTTTTCTCAAATCATAACTTTTTATTTACTTCGGACACACTGTGAAAAAAAAATACTCTACCGAAAAGTGACCCTGTATTACAAGTTTTGGCGCATTCAATAGGGATTCTGAAAAGGTATTACACATGGCTATGCGTGGCTTTGATATCTATCAAGTACGATTATTCGTAGCAAGGCTAAAGTTAACCCAACCATAAAACTCGGTTAGGCTTATTTAAAAATAAACTGGAACTAATACAATTAATGACAAAGACTCTCTGCCTCTCTTTTACACTAACCATTTAATCCTTTGTCAATAAAAGGCCGGTTGGCCCGTCAGTTCAGGTAGCGATATCTTTTCTAAGAAACAAAAGGCCCGGCCGGCAGGGGCGGGGGCCGGGGGATGCGCGTGAGCATGTTTCTTTAGTTTTTTTTTTTTTTTGCGCCCGAAGCAATTAAAGGGCTACCCTGTACGTAGGGAGGCGGAAAATGCATTACGCATACCACGATAGCCGGTCTATCGTGGTTATGAGGGACTCACTGTCTTACCGGGGACCCTAAGTGATACCCTCTAAAAACCGCCTTTGGGGACAGGCAGCCGGCTGATTAAGCTCTATTGTGCCTTATCATGAGCGACCCTCTTTTGGGAAAAGAGGGCGCAGGCGGCTAAGTGCCGCTGAGGGAGTGCCTACGAAGGCAAATTAATGTTGGTTAATATAATAATAATTAATTTAATTAGAACTGGCCTGAGCCGCCAGGAGGCAGTTCAGGTCGTTTGACAGTTTATTAGGCGGGTCCGAGAGAGAGTTTCTCGGTCTGCGGACACGATAGCGAGAGGGGGGTGGGGCTGCATAAGAAGCTGACTCACGAATTAAATTGTTTGGGTGCGACTCTGAGGCTTTGAAGAAGTTCTCAGAGAGTTTTTTGAGGAATTGTTGAATTGTTGGGAGCTCTAAGTCCCGATGAAGGTCGGCATTACGGACGTACCAAGGTGCGTTCGCAGCTCGACGACAGAAGAGGTTCTGAACTATTTGGAGTTCATTTAAAATGTTAGGGTTTGCGTGGGCAAAGACGGGGCCCGCGTAGGACATGACGGGTCGTATACAGACCTTATAAAGGGTTCGCTTGTTTCGAAGGGACATTTTACTGTGTCTGCCCAACATACTGTTGAGCCTACTCAGGTAAAACCGTGCGTGACGGGTGACTCGTTTGACGTGGGGCCTAAAAGTGAGCCCTGTGTCTAGAGTGACACCTAAATATTTGGCTGTCGTATGCCAGGGGACAGGGGTCCCTAGCATACGTATTGGAGGGGTGTTTTTAAGACGGCGTCGTTTATAATCGAAGTGAACGGCGGAGCTCTTCTCCGGGTTCACATCGATGCGCCATTTTTTGAACCAATCTCCTAGGTCATCAACTGACTTTTGGATCTTGTTCCGTATTAAGGGTAGTGAGACACCTTTGCAGTAGATGGCAGTGTCGTCTGCAAAGAGGGAGAGTTGAACACCTTTCGACGGAATGGGAATGTCGTTGGTGAACAGGATGTACAGCAAAGGAGCAAGTACTGAGCCCTGAGGGACACCAGCCTTGATAGTTCGCTGTGAAGATAGCGTGCCTTCGTGTCTGAAACGAAAGGTACGATGTTTCAAATAGGAGGCCACGAGACGAACTAGACGATCGGGGAGACCTATTTTGTAGAGCTTGTAGATGAGGCCTGTGTACCAGACTCTATCGAAAGCTTTGGCTATATCGAAGAAGACCGCGATGGTTTTATGGCGTCGAGGATAGAAACCGCTGAGGATGTATTCCACAATGCGGTGAACTTGTTGGGGACATGAGTGTTTGGCTCGGAAGCCGAATTGGTGGGGAATAATGAGAGGGTCACCGTCTGTGGGAAACAGATAGCGCCTCATCCGTGTTTGGATGACTCTTTCGAAGAGCTTGCCCATTGCCTTGAGGAGGCTAATGGGGCGATGGCTGGAGGGGAGGTTGAGAGGCTTGCCTGGCTTGGGGATTCCAATCACAGTTGCCTCTTTCCACGAAGTGGGAAAATAACTAAGGTTGAAGCAGGCGTTGAAGATAATAGATAGAAAGGTTAACACCTGCTCGGGAAAGTGTTTAAGGGCTTGATTGGAGATGCCATCCGCGCCCGGGGCCTTTTTAGGCTTAAGTCCTTTGATGAGGGATGAAATCTCATCATTGGACACAGAGATAGGTTCGGAGGCCGTAGGGGGTGAGTTCCGGCGGCGGACCTCATCCTCCACTGCCTGGACGTGTGAGGGGTCGATAGGTTGAGAACTAGGGGAGCATTGAGCGACAATGCTATCCGCAAAGCACTCAGCCTTTTCCTCGTCCTCGAAGGCAACCGTGCCGTCGGGACGGGAGAGAGGGGGAGTGTGGGTGATAGCGTCTATGCGGAGGGCTCTAGCCATCTGATAGTACGCTGTGTGAGATGGAGAGATATTGTCCATGAGCTTACTCTTTTCGAGATCTTGAAATTCAGAGAGGCGGAAGCGGAGTTTTCGTTGAAGACGATTGGCCGCGCGCCTATATTCGGGGGTGGGATATTTTGCTGCTCTCCGGAAAGCAGCTTTTTTGGCTTTTAATAGGTTGCTAATATGTAGGGGAAGCCCACTATTGTTAGCAACCGGGATGACCCTTTCGTTCTCCTTAAGGGAGGATTTAATAAGGGTGGAGAGTGAATCGACCGCGGTGTCGATTTTTTCGGGACTGTCTAAGTCCGACGGTATGGAGATGGTAGAGTCCTGTGAGTCCAGAGCTTTAGCTAGGGACTCCTTGAATCCCTTCCAGTTAGTGAAGGTTTTTGTGTGTGTTGGGGGAGGTGGTTGATGGCCAAGAATGAGGGAGACCGGTCGGTGGTCTGATCCTAGATCGTCTAGTGTCTCGATTGCTCTGAGGTTGAGAGAAACTCCTTGGAGTAACGCAAAATCTAACACATCGGGTGAGTGATCGGTGTTATCGGGAAAGTGAGTAACACCGAGAGGACTATGGACAGTGATATCAAGAGATTGCGTGATATCGAGCAGTATCTTGCCACTAGGGGACGTAGTGCGGCATGTCCATTCAGTATGCTTGGAGTTAAAATCTCCAAACATAATGACTGAATTGCCCAAGGATAAAATGGCCTCAAAATCTTTTTTGAGGGGATAGGTTCCTGAAGGGATGTAACAGGAGGCTATGAGGATGGACTGATGTCCAGTCATAGCTAGCCTGCATACCGTGGCTTCCATATTGGTAAGCTGCGGAGTAGAAATGGGCGAGCAATGAAGTGTCTTCTTGTAATAGATGGCCGTTCCGCCGCCTCGGCGGTCGGGTCTGTCATTACGAAGAAGAGAGAAGTTTCTAATAGAAAGGCCTCTAGTGTCCTTAGCTTTAAGATTAGTTTCCTGTAGGAGGAGGAAATCGACTTCACGGTTTCGAAGAAAGAGCTTAAGCTCTGGGAGGTTATTTCGCAAGCCGCGAATATTGAATGATACAAGCGATAAACCCTTAGGTTTGATACGACCGTGGGATCCTGGTAGGTTAATATTATTCTCAGACATTGGAGTTAAGTTAATTAAGTTAACTTAACTACAACGCTAGCAGAAGATCATTATGTTCGGCAAGAGCGAGGAGACGCTCTTGAGGGGACTTCGCCGCGCGCAGTTTGCGTGAGATTACTGTAATCTCCCTAACATCTATATTCCTAATCGCGGAATATAGCGTGTTGTAGTCGTCTATTGTGGGCTATGCCTCGTGTGCGTACGAGGTTGTCCGCGGAGGGTCTGCCTTTTTGGGCCCCCAGGGAAAGACTGGAGGCTGCATTGGCTTTGAGAAGCCCGGAGGGGGCCTAGGGGGACCCTGAGGGGACCCTGAGAGGGTCGAGGGAAGTCCTGGATAGGCTGAGGAGGGCCCTGGCGGGGCCGTTGTTGGAGGGCCGGGAATGAGCGGTCATTCACCGGCGGTGGAGCTTTCCTACTGGGGCGAGGTTGAGGTGCGCGTGGGCAACCCTTGTAGTTCGCCGGGTGTCCTGTCTGGTTGCACAGGACACAGGTGGGCGGGGATTCGGCGTCTTTGGGCCGGGGACACTCTTTGGTGTTATGTGGCTCCAGGCACTTCACGCACCTGGGTGGGGCGGAGCAGTTGGCCGCCGCGTGACCATAAAGTTGGCAGCGGTGGCACTGCGCCGGGAAACCGGGCCTATGTGGGGGCTCTACCTTCACCCTAGACAGGCCGCACACTGTGCGCACCTGCCGGAAGATGGCTTTAGCCTCCGGCACGTTGGACATGATTACTAGGGCAAGGTTGTACCTCTTGCCCGTACGGTTGTGCATTTTGTGCACTGCTTCTACTGGGAAACCTTGGGACTTAAGATCCTCAAGGATTTCCTCGTTGGAGAACTCAAAGGGGACGCCTCGGATGACGGCCCTGACTTTACGCTCTTCAAGGAGAGCGAAGGTGTGGTATGAGATGCGCTCGGCTGTGAATAGCCGGGTTATTGCGCGGAAGTCCTCGATCGAGCTAGGGATTATTTTGATTGCTTCCCCGAGGTTGACCGCATGATCGTATTTAATACCTGCGTCGTAGCAGGTCTTGGACAGTTGGGTGAACTTGGCCTTGTCTCTTAGGAAGACAGGGGGCGGGACTTGCTTCTTCGCTAGCACTGGAGCACAGCGAGAGGCTGGTTTGGATGGTGTGGGGATGTCTAGAGACATCAGTGGGACGGGGGCAGCGTCAAGGGCTGCGGAGGTTGAAGGAGCGGCAGGGGCCGCTGAAGTAGGGGGGGTGCGTTTGATCGCGGCGCGCTTTCCGTTGCGCTTGGAGGTGACAGTGGTGAAGTTGGATTCATCGGTACCTTCGGAGTCAGAGGACTCCGATGAACCGGAGCCTGAGGTAGTGGCGGGCCTCTTCCGGGAGGTAGACGCCGAGGATTCGGAGCATGCGTACTCCATTTCTAAGGGGGCTGACTGTAGCGGGGCAAAGGAGTTCCTCGTTTCGAGGTATGCCGCTAGTACTGGCGGCGGACGGTGTGCCTGAGGGGCAGGGAGGGGAGCCTGGGCGGCGATGGTGGCAATGGCGGCGAGGACCGTCTCATTGCCGTTTAACCCGTATTGGGTAATGAGGGCGGCTAGGGACTCTGTGAAACTTGAGTTGGCCATATTGGGTTGAGTGAGATAATCTAGTAAAGATGAGGTCGGGTCCCTGCTCTCGGTAGAACAGGGACTAGAACGCGAGACGTACTACAACACACTATGCACGTACTAGTAAAAGTAAAGATGCAAGAAAAACACAAGAAAAAAAAATTGAAAATGGTAAATGAAAATGAAAATGAGAAATGAAAGCGGAGGTCAGTCAGACCTCCCTGCCCGAAGACAGGGAGGTAAGAGCTGTAGCGAGAAGTGACTCACCGGCAGCCTCGACGCTGTTCCGCGTGAGCAGGACAGCGGAGGCGCGTGAGAGCGAGACAGCACTACCGTACTGTACGGGAGCGCGGACCACCAGGAGGCGACCGTCCGAGAACGATGCCGCCGGCGGACTGAGCACTGCGTCGGCGCTGTACAGCGCGAGCGGGCCAGCGGAGGCGCGAGAGCGGGAGAGCACTACCGTACGGGAACGAAAGCACGGACTACCTGGATGCAACCGCTCGGAAGCGATGCCACAGGCGGAATGTTTCTTTAGAATGTTTAGTGTTCTTTATAGGCATGTCGATTCACTCTTAAAAAAATCGATCTCTGAATCGATTTGAATCGAAGGTACTTGAATCGATTTTCGATTAAAGCGAGGAATAAAAGATCGATTTTCGATTAATCGCGACATTTTCATGAAATTTCAAGAATTTTCGATTTTTTTTCTTTAACTTTTTTTAAATAAAATATTAGTAATCATATTGATTAACATTAATAATTTTCCTTTTAACCACTCCTGGTAAGCTTGAAACACTTGTGTTAGGAGTGGTTCGCACATACTCCACTCGATCCCTTTTTTTTACAAAGTGATTCCTCGTAACACTTTTATTTGACATTTTCGGCTAAAAACATCAACAATACTTTTACAAAAGTCAATCTAATAACTCACTATTTATCATATTGAAATGAATGCTACACGAACACAATACTGGTTATTTCCTTACTATAAACCTCTATAAACTTCAACGTACGGTATAATATTTTTTACAGTAGGTATTTAAAAAGTACTCTGTCTGTATTTACAGCTCACAGTATATACATGTATTTTAGATAATAAATAATGTAAATTCACAAGTTCACAGTTCAAACAGGTTCGCACCTATAATATTATATTATATTATAGTACAGGAGGTGAAATATAATATGAAAATATCGCTCGGTCGATCGAAAAAATATTTATAGTTTGGGATTTAATATATATTAAACCTCAGTGGAAACGGTTCTATTTAAAAGTACGGTGTGCGATATTAATTTATATCTCGAGATGTAATATTAAATTACATTATATCCCTTAGTGGAAAGTGGTCTTAAGAATTTTAGAAATGAAAATGAAATGACAACTTTTCGATATATTTGGATGCGTTCATAAACATTTATTTTATTCAAATATATATTGCTGTCAAATACGAACGGTTGTTTTTGCGTCCCCCAACAGCAAAAAATTAAAAAACTGTGGTATCTTACCCCAGTCAGCTTGGGAATTTTAGCTAGTTCTTGAATCAAATGAATCAGTCCGATTCAATAGGTTTTTGGATCGATTCAGTGAATCGATGCGGTGCTTCGAATCGATCTAAAAAATCTTTAATTTTACTCCAAAGAATCGATTTTTCGATTAATCGATTTTAGATCGACATGCCTAGTTCTTTAGTGACTCGCTTCCTGCCTATGAGTACTCATGTGTTCTTTTTCTCGGTTTTACGAATTACTTGGTTTTACTAATTTGTTTATAGTATAACTTAATGTGCCTTTAATTTAATCCTAAGATTACGTTTGTATGTATATGATGTTGTTGTGCTTGAATAAAAAATAAATAAATTAGATGTATTGTAATTGTTTCATTAAGTATTCCTGTATAATGCACTTATGTCGATATCGATAAAATAAGAACACCACTATAAATCGATATCGATAATTTGAAGGATGTGTGCTTGCAATCCCTAAGCTATACATAGCTATACTAAATTGTATAGTCAATACTCATCTGTCAAATTGGGCGACTGCAGCGCCAAAAGGCGTTTATCTATGTTTACGACGACTTGTGATCAGTTTCTTTCCTTTGACCTACGCTTTGTTTTTTGGACTTGTGATAGATTGCCTACCTGTGACCAGTGCTGTGTGAATCGGACTAGATTCGGAATCGGACGGATTGGCTACAAAAGTGGAGAGATGGCTGCTGCGAGGAGAGAATACACCCAACGGGAGTATGCAGAAATGCATTGCCTGTATGGCTTTTGCGACGGTAATGCCCGGGCTGCTGCCAGGGAATATCGTCAACGCTACCCTAACACGCTATATATTTTTCCGGACTACAGGGTCTTTATGCGCGTACATAATTCGTACATGGAAGGAGTCTTACCGGGTCAGCATGCTCCGAGAGCAGGCAGACCAGTGGTGCAATTTAAAAATGAAGATGAAGTGCTGAGAGAATTAAGATTAGATCCCAGTATAAGTCAACGCCAAATATCCCGTAATCTCGGGATTCCAAGATCGACGGTGCAACATGTCATTAACAGAAACAAACATCACGCCTACCACGTGCTAAGGGTGCAAGCTTTGCTGCCCGGTGACTATGAACCTAGAGTGCGGTTTTGCAAAGAGATGTTAAGATACCACAGAGAGGATTCGCAGTTCTTCAACAAGGTTTTATGGACGGATGAGTCAACTTTTAGAAGAAGTGGTGGGAGTATTCAATATCCACAATCTACATTTTTACTAAAGAGTGAACCCCCATATCATAAGAAATGATCGATTCCAGCATCTGTTTGGTATTAACGTGTGGGCTGGTATAATTGGCCAGCAGTTGGTGCTGCATGAAATGCCAGCAAAGCTGAATGGTGCTCGGTATTTAAATTTTTTGCAAAATAATTTAAACCATATTCTTAACAAAGCTGAAGTTCCAGAAGAAAGAATAGCAGAAATGTGGCTGCAACATGATGGCGCCCCACCTCACTACGCTCGAGCAGTTAAAGATCATTTGAACGAGCGCTTCCCCAACCTGTGGATTGGTCGAGGCGGACATGTTGCGTGGCCACCCCGGTCGCCCGATTTAAATCCATTAGATTTTTTTCTTTGGGGCTATTTTAAAGAAATAGTTTACCAAGGAGGAACAATAGCGAACAAGAACTATGACAAAAGCTCGAATTTGCCAGGGTACAAGTTACTAACAACAGTGCATTCCGTAGGTTGCGTAGGAATTTTATTAGACGGTGCAGATTATGTATTATGGTCAGAGGCAGGAATTTTGAGCATTTATTGTAAAATGTTTTGCTTAATAAAACAATTATTTTACAATCGTTGTTTTGTTTTTTCGTCCTAGAAAGATATTAGAGCCACTCATGGCCATGTGTAATACCTTTTCAGAATCCCTATTAAATACGCCAAAACTTGCAATACAGGGTCACTTTTCGGTAGAGTATTTTTTTTCACAGTGGGGTCCGAAGTAAATAAAAAGTTATGATTTGAGAAAAAAAATCGTAAAACTTAATATTATCTTCAACACACCCAATAAACAATCATAAATAACATGTCTAACGCAAGGACTCATCAGTACCAATCTAGTGAAAATTATAAAAAAGATATAGATTTTTGGAATTTTGATAAGAATTAGTTAAAAAAGTCAATTTTATACCTAAAACACAAAATAAATTATAACTCTGCAGGGGTTGACCTTAAGGACCTCCCGTAGAACAACTTTTTGCAGCTGATGATCCCATCTAACCCCTAGTTGCGTTTGATCCACGACTTTTGGGCCATGTATAGGCGACTTTAATAGGTTTTCAGTCGCTTCATAGTCTAATGGATCATCAACTGATCAGTTCAAACTAGGACTGTTTATTGACATTTTTTGAAATATCGGTAGAGGAAAGTAACTAAATGTGGGCTAGTGCTTTAATACGGGCTAGTCAAAATTCTCGGAAACAAATACTCTTATCTCGTAAGTTCTGCGAGAGATGATGATAAAATAAGACGTTGTTGCTTCACCGCTCTCAAAAAATTTCGTAAGATGAGTAAAAATATGTTTATATTTTATCAATGATTATCAAGACTAAATAGTGTAACTATATCTTTTATTTGTAGAAAATAAGTTTAATTTTATGTCTATCGGTAGAATAATTGTTAGTAATGTATGACTTGTGAAGTACAAGGTCAACATTATTTCGTTCAAGCATTTTGAATATGGGCTATGACTATGGTCCTAAATATGGGCTGGCCCATATTTAGGTACTAGTACTTGGGTAGTTAGAAATTAGTCTCTAGAGGTAATTTTTTTTCTAAATGACACCGACGCAATCAAATGAACCAAGTAAAAATTGGGATGAAGAACAAATGGTTGTAGCCATAAAAGTGGATCGCAAGAAGACAACAAAATCATCATCCAATAATAAAAAACCACCGAATAACTATCCTAGATTGCCCCTTTCACCTAGATCTTTGACTGCAATTCTTAATGAAGACAGTTTGATGTTTAGAGAAGCATCATTATCAAAGTTCTAGATCTGAAACAAAAAATTAATCTCAATTTGGACCTTCAACCTTAACATCCAGATGTGATACTCAAATAGAAGCATCTACTTCTAGAACTACACATGAATCTATCGCAGTAGTCTAGGCCTAGTATATCCCTATGTATGTCATAGGGATATACTAGGCCTAGACTACTGCTAAGTCCTGTGCCAAAAAAATCAGAAAGATGTCTAATAGGGGTAGAAAAGCTGCTATGGTTTCTGTCATAACTTCGTCACCCCATAAAAGAGACCTTGTTTAAAAAATAGAAGAATATCGAAAAAGAAAAGAAAACTAAAGATAAGAAAGTCAAAGTAGAGAAAACAAAACCCTAGAAATAAGAAAAAAAACAAGAAAACAACTAGTGACGGTGACGATGAAGTGACTGACAGCGAAGGTGGAGAAATTTTCCACTTTGGTTCAGGCTCTGAACCAGAAATCATAATCGGCAAAGAAGCTCCTGATTCTGCAGATGCATAATATATATTCTGCCAGCACCTTTTTTCAGAAAATTCACGAGACTGGATTAAATTCTTGATGTGTGGGCTCCGGGCACATAATCACTGTGCTGGGCCGGAATTTGATAGTTGGATATGAGACATTTGGAAGTAAAATAATTCATTTCTTAATCTTAGCAAAGTTAATTATTGATCTCTTAGTAGATAAGCATTTATGCTTATAATTTTCTTAATTAAATATTTACAGCCCATATTTGAGTACCTGTTCCATATTTAGTGCCAATTTTGCAATTTTGTTTAATGCTCAATTTTGATAGTATAGTTTAGTAATAAAAACATAAAACTGTTATTTTGCTCTTTAAAAATATATGTCTGAATATTATAACATTAATATAAAGTTGATTTTAAATGGTTTTTAATTTTTGAGCTCAAATCAAAATGGTAGCCCATATTTAGTTACTCTCCTCTACAACATGTAACATAATTAACGCACTTTGAGAAAGTAGTTTGTTCAGAATCGTTTACTGAATCTATTCCTATAATTTTTAATATAGGTAATTTTTTTATCCCAAAAATGATTCAAACTACGTAAATTACAGTCACACTAAATCTGTACAGTCAAAACAAACTGAAATGGACCTTAACTTAAGGCAATAAGACTTTTAAGAGTGCAGTTTTATTTGTATTATTAATAATTCTGTCATTCAATAAAAATAAAGAAAAATGAACTTTATTTCAAGCACGTTAAAGGCTTTGCGTTCGTGGATTTGTACTGTGAACACAACATTCTTCCGGAATTAGTATAACTAATTTGATAAATAATCAGTGCATAAAAATGTTTAACTAAAAATTCAGTGTATGTATTATGATTATAACATAATATACTCATTGGGATGTCTGAGGGTGTGCGTTAATTACGTTACATATTGTATAAATATAAGTAATTATAAATATATCAATTTCGGAGATATTTTATATAGATGATATTTAATATAAGTTTATTTATCGATTTATCAAAACTCCGATATTTTAAAAAATATCAACAGTCCTACTTTGAACTGATCAGTTGGAATGATTAGTTGAACTGACCGTGTGTGTCGTCCATATAACTTTCAGATATTTAGTAAAGACGGATTTGCAGCTAGATTTTGGTAAGGGGTAGAAATTTAGGATATTATTCAGTTTATTATACAGTACAGTAGTGTGGTCCTAGAAAACACAAGAAATTGTGTGAGGTAGCAGAATGGTAGGATTGGGTGCGACTTACAGTGCCTTTTCTGCGTTTGTCTCTTAGAAGCTCCGGATCGTATTTGCATTGAGTGATTCATTAGAACAGTTTGTATGATGAAAGACTGTCTCACTGTTAGAACATCCCACTTTCTGTAGGTCCACTGTAGGAAAGCTAAACGGGATACCGGCACTGACTTTTAAGATGGCCCTTTTAGCTCTTTCTACCTCGATTAGATGTATTTTAGCAGCAGCACTCCATGAATCAACAAGTGATTGGCATAGAGCGTAATAGACCTCCACGTAATAGATCTTGATGATTCGGCAGTTTGCTACGTGCGTAAGAGACTTGAAGATGAAAATTAGCTTTCGTAACCTAGTGACAATTTGAATATAATTGAAATAAAGAATGACAATTGAATTAAATAAAATACTAAAAGTAAAAAAAAAACAAATAAAGAAACAAGAACCTAAACAAATTAAGAGGATGCAGAAAGAGACAGCGTTAACACAATCCTGTAACAACTCATGAACAAGACAACGAGAAATAAAAAGGAATCACGTTCCCAAAAACTATAGACTCTGTATATTTAAACTACCGCTTCCAAGTAGACATGGATCGTATTTGCAAAATAGAGTACGTCCACTTTCAGATACCAGCGTCAAAAACCAGGGCTCGAGATACTTTGAAATATTTTCTTTCTGCATCGAAAATTGATTTTTAAGATTATATAAATAATGAGTGCAATCGCATATGCTAAAATTGTAAACTTTCAAACCTTGTTGGAAGAAAAATACTTGCATAGAAGATTAATCCGTAACTATACAAATAAAGAGCACAATTGCATTTACAAAAATACTTCCAAACCTTTAAAAGTTTCAATTTTCAACAATCCTTGTTGGAGGAAAAATACTTGCATAGAAAATTGATTCTTAACCGTATATAGAACACAAATAAAGAGTACAATCAACATACAAAAAAAATATTTCCAATCCTTTTAAGTAAATATACCTTGTTAGGACATTGATCCGTAATGAAATATAAATAAGGAGCAGAGTCGCGTCGAGGGTCGACAGAGTGAGAATATTGAAATACTTTGAAGTCTTGCGAGTATTTTGGGTTGGCACTTGCCGGCATACTTGCAAGTAAATACCTGGTATAAAAACCTGGTCCCGTAAATGCGCATCTTCCCTACTTCCAAGTTCTAACTGAAAAAATGAAAAAATACTTAATAAAATTCAGATTTTTGTAAGCTAGTTAATTCGAGCAGCAAATACCACTAACCAGATTTAATGGAGAGAACTTTAATGTATCTTTTGAAGATTTTGTTAAATTGAAAAGCTCGCAACGATCCTCCAAAAAAAAAACGCGTGACAAGAGGAGCGGAAATACTAACTTATCAGGAAGTTATTGAGAGAATAGAAAAGAGATAAGAAGAAAAAAGAACAAAGAAACCAAAAACGATAAAGAAACGAAAATTGACAAGCAAAATAAAAAGAGAGAAATTAAAAGATATACTAAAATAAAAAAGAACCATTGAGAAACTGACAGCAACAGCAGTTGTTTCTCAGATGAAGGTTTCAAGCTAGCTATGCCGTATTTTCGGGAGAACCTCAGGTCCCAAAATTCCCAGAACAAGGCACTTTTGTTTTAGCAAAATTTAGTTCTGCCCGGGGAAAAAGACTTACAAATATGTATGCTGTGTATGAGACATCTCAGATAACAAAATTGTAGTTACAGGGCTAAAATCATACAAACTGAAAAACATGTCTCAAATAATAAAAGATGACATATCAATTACTGATTTGAAAGATATTGTTACTTATCTTCCACAAACAGAGTGCTTAGATGGAGAAATATTAAAGTTTCTTAATAATATTGATGTGTATGAAGTGTAATTTTTGTTGTGTATCTATTTTAGAATAAGCAGTAATTTTTTTAGGATCTCATAAGAAAATATGACTAATATGTGCCATTAATTTAGTATGAGTAAAGTGGAGTTAATTTTAATTATATTATTGCAGAATTGAAACATTATAATTCTGATAAAATACCAAGTGAAGTTAAACCAAAGTATAGGTTCCTATTATTTTTGTATTTGTCTGTAGAATAAATTACTCTACTTGTTTTAGGATGTCTCAAGTATAGTTCAAAGTAAAAACAAACCTAATATGTTGCCATAGATTTTAAATAATTTTTGATAATTTTTTGTTCTCATAAATTTTTGTATTATGATTTGAGTAGTATCTGAAACTTTTATTTTTAAATGTGATATTGATATTTATTGATAATTTAAATGTGATGTGTGATTTTAGATGTGCAAATAAAAAATAAAAATGATGCATGGTTTTTTTATTACTTAGGTTTATATCAGTATCAATTGCCTACACTTTTACAATTTATTGATATTTTTTACGTCAACACTATTTCTATAGAAAATAGTCACATTCGCCTCAAACATTACAAAACATAGTTTTAGTTTGACCGGGACTACTGGTTCAACTCAGAGAATATGCCTGCATAAATTTCACACTGGGTGACACATGTGTGCTACAAAAACCAATGACTTATTTTAGATTGTCGCATTTACCCCAACATGGGGCTAATGTTACCTTTCCTGTCTCTCTTATCTTTTAATAAGATTTAAAGTAATCTCAGATATATGCTTAATTATATAGATACAATAGAAAACCCCTTAAAATCAAGTTGTCATTTTTGGTGAAGGTTCAAGTTTCAACATATTTCTTTTTAGTTGCAATAGCCTCCATGGACTGCATGTGCTACGAAAGGTAGTTTTGTATATTTGCAAGTAATTTCCATGATTATCTTAAGCTCACATACAAACATTTTCACCTTATTAGTATAGTTTGGTTAAAGCAACTATCACATGTATTTTGAATAATAAACAGAAAAAACACATTTGTGTAATACTATTGGATTCACAATTCATGCAAAACAGTCAATCGCAGGTCACAGGTTATAAATGTTCTGTCAATTGTTTGTTTCCAATTGTTCAAGAAAAATTGATAGCAATCAATACTTTTACACCACCTTGGTCATACAACTGCATCATTCACGATTGACACATGTCTACTGTACCAATTAACTAGTCCACTTGTGGGACATATCATTAGAAAAATTCATAAAACATTGAAAATATATGGTATTGACTCTCTTTTTCACTAAAATAAATAATAATTCCTATTAACAGTACAGTAAGTGATGATACAGCTTTCATTCTTTTGTACATAAGAATTGCAGCTACTATTAAAAATACATATAATCCTAGTTTCTTTAGAGCATTTGAAAAAATTTGCTGTTTTAATGTTTTATCTAAACACATACCACCCCACAACATATAGTTGGATTCACATGATGTACAATTTGCAAGCCCTTCCCCTTTGCAGGTTCTACAAGTATCATCACAATTTCTGCAGGCATATGAGCCCTCCCAATTAATACAGAACTGATGAGATTTACATAAGCTGATATTGGCGCATTCATTAATATCATTACAAGCTCCTGATTCTAGCTCCCAACCAGGCTTGCAAAATTTACAAGCTGCTGCACCTTCTCCTCTACAGCCATTACATGATTTATGACAAGGCTGACAATATTCTTTATCTACACTGTAAAAATTTTCTGCACAGCTTTCACAAAATTGTCCAGAAAATCCTCTATTACAAATGCAAGTACCATTGCCTTGTCGAGTTCCTTCCCCATTACATTCCCCACGTCCTCCACAAATTTTATTATTTTCATCTTTAGGGCAGGGAGCACAAGTCATACCATAATGATTCTTGGGACAACAGTAATGCAGAGTACTAACACATAACCAAGCAAATACATCTTGTGAATTAGGATCCTCATGGACCCACCATTGCTCTAACAAATGTTCGACTTCTTCAGCGAGAGCGTAGCACTGATCCTGATGCTTTTTTACATCGGAACATAAACCCTCTTGTATTTCCACTAAGCGCATTTCACTTCGAGAATATGATTTAAGTTTTGCTTCTTCCCATGCTGCATCTCCGCCTTCGTATTTTCCTCGAGCTGTTTTTTGTAGCCAATTTTTAAAAGAATTTGATAATACCTTACATCGATTACAATCATTTAATTTTTCAGTAACTATTGAAGGAACAAATATTAAACACATTACAATCAAATTATAATACATAATAATATTTATAACTTCTAAAAACTAATTTAACATAAACAATCATAACCTGTAAAACATGTAAAACATCTGTAAAAGTGTAAAATCAGTAAATAGTGGTAATTAGGCTTGGGCAAAAAATATCGAAATATCGATACTTTCTCTAAAAATATCGATATATATCGCCGATATATTTAATTCTTGATGTATCGATATCTTATATTTATTTTCGATTATCGAATTAATATCCATTTTGATATATTTTAAAATGTTGTATTAATCGACAAACCAATAAGCAACAAAAATAACTAAAAAGCCAAAGCCCGGTCCAGCAACACCATTTTGGGCCTTATCTTACAACATCATGCAAAACATGACAATATATTGATATTTATCACGTGATATATATCGATACAGTTTCGAAATATCGAAACGATATTGTTTTCACTGGACAATCCCTGTAACTACCTAAAAATATCGATACTTCCTTATATAGTTATCGATATTTATCGTCGATATTTTAATCGGGATATATCGATATTCAAAATTTATTTTAGAGTTTATATTGTAGAATGATATATTTATTTTATAACATAATAGGTAAAACAGTAAGCAACAAAAAAGTGGTAGTTGTTTCTTTTTTGTAGTCAAAACGTTCATTAATAAATTTTTGGCTCTCGTCTTACAAAACACACTATATAAATCAACATCTACTATCACAACATCATGCAAAACAAGACGATATATCGATATTTATCGCGCGATAATTATCATATACAGGTTACTTGAGTATAATTATCACATACAATTAAAATTTCTAGTTACAAGGATAGCCGTTACTTGACTAACTGAGTGTCCGAAGATGTGACGAACCCACCCTAGTACTCGAGTACTGATCTTAATAAGTGTGAATAAATAACGATTTTAAGTGGTATACTAAGCTGATTGCTCTATTGAATAAAAGTCTTTTCACTAGGCGCTACCTGGGAGTCAAAAAAGTTTTTTTAGGTAGCGTGGCGGCTTCTGCTAAACGAGTTCTCGGAAGTTAATCCGTACACGTACACCGTAACTCTAAAAACTAATCAGTTCTAATGAAAACTATAGTGCATCAGCAAAAATGGGGCGTTACATTGGTCCGTATAAAAATAAAAATATTCGTGTGCAATTGGCTTTGTACCTCTGCGTAAATAATACATCAAAAGAAGGCAATAACTAAGCATATTTTTAAAAATTATGGAGTGTAGAGGTAAGGAGTACAGACTCTGTATAAAAAAGTGTCCGTAGGAAAGCGTTAAAGAAAGGTGGCGCCAATGTAGCTACAGTCTAAATTTTAAAGAAATTTTTATATTTTTTTTATTGCACAGACTTTCACCATAATTCTTTTTACAATAATTATTTTATTGCTTTCAAAATTTTTATTTTCAAAATCACTCTCAACGTATTTTACATACTCCGGCGATTTAACATACCCCGTAGCTAATCGAACGCTGTAGTGGAGAGTTTTTGAACTGTTATTTACTGCTTACAGATGGACACTTCTTCAACTATTCTCCTATGGGAGTTGGTACTCCTTATTTCTACACTCCATATTAAAAAGGTTTGGACAAAGGCTATTTTTTACGGTGGCATCAACACAACAATTCTTTAATTTATTTTTTATTTCATAAATTTATATATACGCGTATAATGTTTTTCTGTTGATGAAGATGCTTGGAAATTATTTTGTTTAAATAATCACACATTACATTCTTAAAAATTTATTAACATAACAAATGTTAGCAATCAATTGAAAAAAAGGATTTTATTGTTAAAAACTTTAGAAACTCAATTTAAAAAAAGGACGTCTTAAAAAAAAGGTCGTTTAAGACAAGTTTAGGTTTATGGGTTCTAAATGGCTTAAGGTATCTTCCCCGTCAAGCTTTGCACCCATCTTCCAAAAAAACTGTATTTATAATATATTTATCAGTTATGCCAATAAAATATTTTAATATTGCAATTAACAATTACATTGTTGTCCGCGGGTATCGAACCCGGTTTTCTAACGTACAACGAGCTCTAACCACCTGCATAATTGCATCATTGTAATAATACATAAATCAATATGGGCCACCGGCGCAGTGGTGCAGAGGCAGACCTCCGTCACACGCTTAAGGCCACGCGTTATATGCCTACCGCTCGCTCTGCGTATTGACTACAATACAACCGACATTGGTCTTTAGTATATATGCAGTAAACACACAGATGCCTTCCGTGCATAGATTCCGTGGTAGTTTCCGTTTTGCTGCCACGAAGTGCTGGAATGATATACCACCACCGATTAGAAATAGTAAACAGTTGCCACTTTTAAAACTTTATTAAAAAAGTTTCTGATTTCCGTACAAAAATCCGGCAAATAGGAATAAATGGTATGATTCAATCTCGATGCTAGTACCGTACATGCACATACGAACGCACTCACGCACTCAAACACGCATGCACACATCCACATACACATACACAATTTATTTTATTTTTTCTGTATGCATACCACTGTTTGTTCATCTCTACACTATCAATGTTGCACTGACACGTGGAATTTTGACAGTTTTTTTTCGTTTGATTTTATATTTTTGTTTAGTTCTTTTTTTCTCTTGCTGTTACTCGTCATCTGCCTCACACTACTGGCTCCACTGAAAATCAGCGTTACGAATTGATGTATTTATATCTTCAATTCGTGACTTAAAGCTGAGTGGAGACCATTTTGGTGCATATTATGTTATTCCTTTTTCAAATATTTTGATAAGATATAAAAAAATGTTTTATTTTAATTCTTTTTGTTGTAATGTATGTACCAAATAAACTTTTTCTTTCTTTCTTTATTTTTTTCTTAATCTATGGACATTGGGCCGCCGCAGGCCCGCCAGAGCTCTCGCACCGCGCACATATCCCATGCTTACTTCGTGTCGAAATGCCGAAACCACGCAAGTATTGTGCAGTGGATGGGTGTCAAAGTCAAAAAACAAATGAAAAATTGTCTTTTATTTCATTGCCGAGAGACGAACAAATGTAAGTAGTATTTAAAATGTTATCTTTATAAATTGTCACCACTTACTTCTATAAACATAGGTAGCGAGGTACTATGTAAATAGTAAATTAAGGAGCTCAGGTATTATAAGTATTGTTTTTATAATAGCTACCATAGTTACCTTACCTAGTACCTACCTACGCAAAGGTTTTTTCGTGGACTTGTTAATTTCGATCCGTATTAATATTATAATTCGAAAATGTTTCCGTCTGCCACGCTTTCACAGCACGGCTATTCCGAAAAATGAAAAAATATGCAACAATCATAGCCGAAAAGTTGCTGGAAGTTGCCAAAAAAATAATAATTTTGTAATCGTTCGCTCGTATCCAAAAATTGACTTTTTAGTGTTTCGTAGTAAACTTATAGTTTCGACATCTCCTTTTGTCTGTCTATCTGTCTGTTCGTTTGTTCACAGCTCAGAGACGTTTATAGAATAATTTTGAGTAACTAGAGGGCTGTAATTTGACAGGGGTATACATATTAATCACGCCGACATAGTGTTGAAATAAAATTAAAATTAGTTCTCTCTGTCCCTTTCTGTCTTAGCAATTTGTCTATATATTATTTATTAATAAAGAGGGACGGATAGAACTTATTTTAATTTTGGATTAAGCATGGCGGTCCGAATCGCCCACAATGACGAAGAATAAACTTTAATACCTTAATATTTACTTTTCAGGCAGACATGACTTGAAATAATAGGGCCTGATTAATAGTAGGCCTGATTTACTAACAACTCCAACAAAGCAGCTTGTCGTTTTGTTTTCTCGCTAAATTTTGACAAATCTATGATATGGTACATACTACAGCTGAAACCTGATACGCGCGAAATTACTACAAAATCAACCAAGTACTTCCAACCACTATACAAATGAAGACTGTAAAAATATATCGACTCAAACGAAGGAATCATTTATTAATCGATTGCCTATATAATTTTTTTTGAAAATTGGACTTATGCGCATTACGAACAATATGGTATTGTAAAAGCGTACACAGCGAATGAAAATAGCGATTAAAAGAAAGAAGAGCACATCATTACTTTCGGTTTGTTTGTTTTCGGTTTTCGGCATCATCAAAATTCGGACACTGACCTGTCAAGAAATATTGCAGTGATTCGGAAGTATACGGTCAAGATATACGCGCCGGCGGCTTCTGTTGATATCGCATACAATTGTCGCCGCCGCGCCGCACGCATAACATTTGACACCGTTTGATTGCCGCCACAGAGTACATGCTCCAAAGAATCAAATAAGTTTCCTGATGCTCAGAATGGATAGATAGATACATAATGCTGATCTCGCTAGGAATATTGTAATTAGATTATGGTAAGGATAGGTAGATATAATAATTTATTCTAGTAAGTAATTATTATAGTATTAACTATATGGGTTTATAATAATTAATTACTATTATTATTGATTAAAACTACTTTTACGGATTTTATCGCGTTTATTTTTACTTTTTATTTTTAATTCCCGACGTTTCGGGCGTTTTCCAGCACCCATGGTCACGGGGGACTGGAAAGCGCCCGAAACGTCGGGAATTAAAAATAAAAAGTAAAAATAAACGCGATAAAATCCGTAAAAGTAGTTTTAATCATGTGTAGTGTTCGCGTAAATATAAGAAATCATTACTATTATTATTTTTATTACCTAATAAATAAACATGCTCAATAAGTTCACTGCAAATCTAGATTTTTGGAAGTGTGTGTTTTAAAAAACATAAAGTGCTCGTATATGTTGTCACCCATTTGATAACTATTGTAGACACTTTTAACACACTCGAAATGTGTAAAAATTTTCTACAACGCTTATCGAATAATATGATAAGCGTGCAATAAGATCTATCTACTGCTTAGGAGCCTGAGGATCTCTGAGAGAATTGTTTAAAGAAATTCATATCTTGACTGTTGCTTCACAATATATATTTGCAAATATCATGTATGTACGACAAAATATTCACTTCCATGTAAAAATAGTGATGCACAATTTTAATAGTAGAAATAAAAATAAAATCACATTACCTGCTTTCCAGTTACACAAAGTATACAGTTCGTTCTCTGGTAGCGGTATACGCTTTTATAACAAGTTTCCAGATCAATGTTAGATTTTTCACCTTTTCAGTTTAAGTCGCACATTGAAGCTTGTTTAGCAAAAAAAAGCATATTATTCTGTAAATGATTATCTTATTAAAAATGCTTGGAACTGACCTCTAGTACTACACAGGACTAACTAGAAATTTCTATACCGATTTTGGTATCTACATATACATTTGACATTTAATGTTTGACTTATTGCTTTACATAGTTATAGTACTATTGTAAAAATATTTTGAAAAGAGCAACTACTGAGTAATGCCTAATTAAATTAAATATAATTGAATTTCGAATGAGTGAAGTCATATTCGTGCATTTTGTGTTTTAAAATCACACACTTCCAAAAATTGATTGGCAGTGTCGGTTTATTAACTTATATCGTACTCTAGTAGTTAGTAGTACCTATATAATACAGCAAGTAACGTACCTAGGCCAATTTAATTTAATTAACGTAGATTAATTCCATCATAAGAAGAATATAATATATACTATTCACATCACAAGAAACAGACTGACTCCCGTAGCCCTGGGACTCGGTAGATAGCTCTGTTGGTTAGAGCATCGGCACGGATTGCTTAGGTCGTGGGTTCAACCGGTGTCAGTTGATTTTTCGAATTACTCGATAAACTTTTAGAAATTTATTAATTTAGTTGATCTTTGCTATGGCTAAGTTAATTGAAGCTCAATATATACCTACTCTGTTAAGTTGTTCTCTGATCTAAAGAAAAGTTTAATAAATAGCAATAGGCTAAAAGGTAAGTGCGAGACTTGCGAGACTTGCCGCAAGATCAGGACCAAGACCAAGACTGGCAGCGCAATACCAAGACCAAGGCTAAGTCTCGTCTTGTTCTTCAATTTGTGGTGACTGTTTTTACCGTCTGGAAAATAATATTGTGTTTTATGTAAGTGGAATAGAAGCTATCTTCGAAAGTATTTGTAAAATATAACTAGATAGGCAAAATTTCCGAATATATAATAAACTACAAAAAACAATTCATCCTACGGCGTTCGCGTATAATGTCAATGACCTTAGGCCAAAATTAATTTTTTTATAGAAGAGAGGGCAAACGAGCATACAGCTCACCTGATATTAAGTGACTACCGCCGCCCATGATCAACCGCAATACCAGGGGAATCGCAGGTGGGTTGCCGTCCGGAAAAATCGCCGGTGGTAAACTATTCCACAGAGAGGTCGTACGCGGAAGAAAACTCTTTGTGAAACGTACAGTGGCGGACCGCCAAGCATCCAGATGGTGTGGATGGTTATCGGTCGGGACGTTTGCCGCGTAGTACGTTCACGAAATTTGGCGGCTGGGATTAATCCGAACAATTCCTCAGAGCAGTCCCCATGATATATGCGAAAGAAAATGCAAAGAGATGCAATATCTCTGCGCAGCGTCAGTGGATCAAGCCAATCGGAAAGCACTCGTTCGTCGACGATTCGAGCCGCTCTACGCTGGATGCGGTCAAGTGAAAGGAGCTGCCACTGGGGAGCACCGGCCCGGAGATGGGAACGGTATTCCATGTGCGGCCGAACCTGCGCCTTGTAAAGTTGCAGGCGGTGTGCCGGCATGAAATACTGTCCCACTCTGCTGATCACGCCAAGCTTTTTAGAGGCCAATTTGGCCTTTTCTACCAAGTGACCACGAAACTGCACGTCACTCGATATGTCTACGTCGAGGATTCCGATACTGGCTGAGGCAACAAGGGGAGTGCCTTGAAACAGAGGAGATAGTCAAACGGGTTCTTTTTAGCAGTTAACGCGCAAACTTGTGTCTTCTGAGGGTTAAACTGAACTAGATTTAGTCCCTCCCAATCGTCTCGGTCTGTTCAGCAAAGACTCGACTTCAGACACAAGTTTGTCCCGGTACTCGGACACGTTTTACCGAGAAATATTGGCACGGCCGGTGTAAAGAGTGCTGTCATCTGCATAGCAATGGATGTTACGGATTTGCAACATATTGTTAAATTAATAATTACTACTACTTAAAATAAATAGGTGGCGAGGTACTAATTTAAATAAATAGGTGGCGCAAGATGCGATCGAGGCAGTGTTGATTTGGGCGAAACAAGCGAAGCTTCGGAGCGTAATAAAGTGGATTAGTGTGTTTAATTATTAGTGTTTTAACTTTAATTTGTGTAAAGTAAATTAAAGTGTTAATTTAGGTAATTTTATCGGCAATTTTTATTGTCACGAACCTCAAGCTCGTAACAATATCATTGATATGCAGAAGAAACAGCGTTGGCGATAGCACGCAGCCTTGTGGAACACCAGCATTGATAGTCTTGTAATCGGAGCTTGCACCGTCTACACCGACCTTGATGCTCCGATCTGCAAGAAAGCTGGTGATCCGGGAAGCCCATAGGAAGCGAGCTTCGAAAGAAGTGCTTTGTGCCAAACCCGATCGAAGGCCTTCGCAATGTACAAACTAACGGCCCTTGGACTCTACTGCCTCCACCCATCTATGAGTTAGGTAGTCTAGATCAAGATCACCAGCTGATCGATCACAACGAAAACCGTATTGGCGATCACTAACCAGCTGGTGATCCTCAAGGTACCTCATGAGCTGACAGTTAACAATGGACTTCATTGTTTTGGAGAACAAGGAGGTGATGGCGATAGGCCGATAGTTGGACGGGTCTGAGCGGTCGCCTTTTTTAGGGATCGGGTGGACGAAAGCCGTCTTCCATGATTTTGGGACTACGCCTAGGGAGTAGGAGTACTGGAAAAGACGCGTTAAAACCGGTGCGAACTCTGGAGCACACGTCCTTAGCACAATTGGGGGGATTCCGTCAGGCCCACTCGACTTGTGGATGTCCAGGGTGAGGAGTGCTTTGGAACCGAGCGCTGTGTAAACTGCACTTGGCATGAAGCACTCACACCACAGGATGGTCAGCGGCGTACTCTCCCCGTCATCGACAGTCGAGTTGGACGCAAAGAAAGAGCCTAGCAGATCGGCTTTATCCTTTGCGGTATGGGCCAGTGAGTCGTCCTCCCTGTGCAGAGATGGAAGAGATGGTTGACAGAAATTCCCCTGGACAGCCTTGACTAGAGACCAGAATGCACGGGTTCCAGAAGGAAGGCGAACTAATTTCTAACCAATTCTGCCTATGTGCTCTGACTTTGCCTTGGCAATGACTCTTTTGAAGGACCTAGAGGCGGAATTATACTTCTTTTTTAGAGCGCTGGTGTTTACATCCCGGGACGTTGATGTGTCAGCCCAGGCTTGGTAGCACTCCTGTTTATAGCATGATGCTATTTTACAGGAGCGACCAAACCATGGCTGAGATTTGCCTCCGACCGCATCCTATCCCAATCGGCTGACCTATAGTGCCAAACACGGCGGCAGCCTGCTGAATGAATCTGCGACTTCAGCGTGAGTGGCTCTCTCACTCACACACACAATGGGCCAAGAAACGAATTCTGAGGAACACCTATTGATACGACTGTTCCGGAAGAACCTTTACCATTGATCGAATCGATATATCAATTAAGTATTCATAAATATTAATAAAAAATATGCACTCCATACTTATTTTAACCAAGTATTTAAACATTGGGACTCATTTTAGGCTAAGAAAAAAAAATGCAGTAATAAATTTATTGACACAAGGGTTTACATCTTAGGTCACAATCATCATCATCAGAATCATAGTCACTGGCACAATCTTCGAGATTAATTTCTGATCACATAAATAATCAAAGCGGACATCACGTCAATCTTCTGTTCATGTTGACATGCATTGTAGGTACAGATTTAACATTTTATTTACCGTGAACTGTGGGGTGGTGTTACGTCTTGCTGCATGACCTAAAATGAAAACAATGAGTTATTTTAAAAAAATTAGTGGTGTAATAATTAATCAACTTCATTTAAATATTAAATACCTTTAACTTGCGCCCAAATCAATTCTGCGTAATTGCGTTATCCTGGCAATGATATGGTGGCAGGTGGATAGCGGTATGTCCCTTTTCTTTCGCTATCTCATCTAAAACATTTATACGCTTTTGGGGCTTGAGTATTCACACTAAACACAAAAGTTTGTATTCAACATTGTGATGTTGGTTTAAACACCATTGGTTTGCAACCACGAAATTATTGCATTCTTCTGGTTATTTACTGTCGGAGGCTTATTTTTTAAAATGAATGATAGGGTGTATTGTCCATTAGTATCACTTGGAGTTCATCTAAATTATTTACAAATTTTATAAACCATTCTTCGAGTTTTTTAAAATTCATCTGTTCGTGGTACTCCGTCGTATTGACAAACTTGAATGGCAGTAAACAATTTGGTACAAATCCCGACGAGGTACCAGCACGGCAAAATTATTAATCTATGACCTTTGCCCTCTTTGCCTGCCAGGTACCTTGGTAGAGATTCGAGTTTATCATCAGTCCAAGTTTTAGAAACCGTGTGGTTTGCATTCAGCCATGTTTCATCCAGGAACACCACTTTATCCGAATTATCAATATCTATCACTTTTCGTAAAAAAATAATGCGTGCAAGATCAACAATGCCATTAAGTTCCATATTAATTTTTTGTTACTTTTTATAATAGAATCCATTTTTTTAAATATTGTTGATAAAGATAGTAGGCTCCCACTGAATAAATTTGTATCTTTCAGAGATTTTGTTAATTTCTTAATGTTGGCGGCTCGTTACGTGTGTGGTATGCGTAGATGTGATTACGAATGACTGCGACGTCAAAATCGTCTATGTCAGTTACAGGGAAACGTTTCCTTCTCTTTTTATTTGGAGTAGATAACTTACTCTTCTTCGTTGATGTATCTCCAAACTTTTTCTTTAATGTTTCTAGTCACAGTAGCTCTTCCAACTACAAGAGCCTCAGCAACTCTGCCACATACTTATTCAGGTTCAAAATAGTCACGCAAACGAATCAAAAAGTCGCGAAATTCGCAATTTAAAACAGTTTTTCTGGGGATTTTTGGCATTGCAGCAACATAAAGGCAATAACAAAATAGGAACAACAAATACTCAAAACAACGAAATAAACGAAAACTGACGAAATAAACAAAAACCGGTCGTGTCGATTTACCATCCCCGTCCCGATTATGAGAGTGAGGAATAGAGAGTGCACCTGTGCTTGCGCATACATTTGGAAACCATAATCCTACGAAACTCAAACAAATAAATATAATGTGAAAAATCCTAAACCTTCAACAAGTACACAATGCGAATTACTGAACATAAATAATAATAATTTTCGTCACTAACTTTGATGTGTTATACCAAAACAAAAGAAGTATAAAAAATAAACGACATTTATTAGAAGCTGCAACAGAAGAAGAAAAAAATATACAAGCAACCTGCATATCAGAAACATGGATCACTACTTCAAAAATCGATCTTCTTCATATAGACGGTTATTAGCTCGCATCTTGTTTTTGTAGATCTAGTTGTGAAGGGGGAGGTGTATGTATACTTTTAAAAGAAAATATTATTTTTAAAGAAAGGGAAGATATAACTAGTATTTCATTAGAACTTGTATTGGAGATATGTGCAATAGAAATACCTAAGTTGAAACTACTTCTGATAGTCTTGTATTGGCCTAATAAAACTAGGATGCCTGAAATGTTTTGTAAAACACTAACAAAGCTACTGCAACACGTTACTAAAAAAGACAAATGTAAAAATATTATTATTGGAGGTGATTTTAATGTCAATATTTTAGAATCAAATAACTTAAGTTTTAATCTTTTAACACTCATGAAAAGTTTTAATTTCCTTCAGTATGTCAAAGAACCAACCAGAGTTACCGAAACCTCTACTACGTGTATAGACTTAATATTCAGTAATATGCAAAATACTAACAATACTTTGACAATTAAAACAAAAGATCATGGATTTTCAGATCATAAGGGAGTTATTGTCAGTATTAATAATGTACAAACTGAAAATACAAAAAATTGGTCCATGAAAAAGAGAATTTTTAATTCAAAAAATATTGAAGTATTTAAAACTGAACTTAAGAAAACTGATTGGAAAGATATAATTTCGGAGAGTGAAAACATAAACACTAACTTTAATTCATTCCATAAAAAAATTCAATCCATTCTAGATAACAATATACCTAAAAAACGAATACTATTGAAGAATAAAAAACATAACACTTGGCTTACCAACGGTTTAAAAATATCTTTTAAAAATAAACGCTTACTAAAAATATTTGTATCACAAACTAACAATAAAATCTTAAAAAGTTATTACAGACAATACGAAAAAATGTTGAAGAAAACAGTAGCCACTGCAAAAAAAATCGAATATAAAAATAGAGTAAAAAATTCAAATAATGTAATCATAACAATGTGGCAAATAGTGAAGGAGCGTACAAATAAAACAAAAAAGAAACCTAAAAATAATTTAAATTTTAAAATAAATAATATGCTTACTGAAGATCCCATAACAATTGCAAACCATTTGAACACTTTCTTCACCTCAATGGGGGTTCCCGCGAACAATTCTCGCTCACAAGCTCAGTCTGCCGCCACTACTATCAATAACTCTATATTTATCGAGCCAACTAACCCAATAGAAGTATTTAATATCATAAGAAACCTAAAAAATAAAAGAAGCTATGGATTTGATGAAATACCACCAACCTTAATAAAGACTTGTGCCGATGAACTTGCCTCACCACTTTCCCTTCTTATTAACCAATCACTGTCGCAAGGAATTGTCCCAGACTTAATAAAAATAGCAATAGTCAAATCGCTACACAAAAAGACGACTCCGAAAATTGCAATAATTATCGTCCAATAGCACTTCTCTCAACATTTTCCAAAATATTTTAAATAGTCATGTATAACAGACTCTATACCTTTTGTGAAAAATATAATATATTAAATGACGGATAATATGTCTTTCGAAAGAGTCGCTCTACAGCACTCGCAGTATATAAATACATAAGGGAAGTATTAAAGATAATTGACAAGAAACATCACGCTACTGGTATATTCTTAGATATGAGCAAGGCATACGATAGGGTTTCTCACTCTGTTCGCGCCGCTTAAAAAAATTAATAGCCGCACCGCATAACATTATTTAATACATTTGAACCAGCAGTTTGGTGGTTGAAGGCCAAACGCCAAATCCACCACACTCGATCCTATTAAATAAACTTTATAATGTGGGTGTGAGAGGTCTGGCCTATGAATGGTTTGTATCTTACCTTAATCTACGCGTCCAGTATGTAGATATAGGCTACACAGACCCACAAACCAGAATTATTGAAACTGTAAGGTCTAAAAAAATTTTCTTAAAACACTCTATACCTCAGGGTAGCGTGTTGGGCTGTTTGCTGTTTTTAATATATGTGAATGACCTACCGAATATACGTAATATCCCCTGTGTTCTTTTTGCTGACAATATTTCATTAATTTTTACCTGTCCTAATAGCACAGTTTTACACCATCTCCTAACCTCTAATTTAAATGTAATAAATTGCTGGCTCCAAGATCACAACCTCGAGATTAATTTCAAAAAGTCTAAACTTTTGCAATTTAGACCATACCAAAAACGCCCCTTACTTATCAACCAATACCTAAATATTCCCTTAGAATCTGTTAACTCTCACTGTCTCCTGGGTATAAATATAGATGCACATTTAAATTGGAAGGAACACATTAATAAAATTGTCAAAAAATTATCTAGTTTTACATACGCTCTTATAGAACTTAAAAAAACCACCGACTTAAAAACAGCAACCTGTGCCTACTACGCGTACGCAGACGCCTGGATACGCTACGGTGTGGTACTTTGGGGTAACAGCACAGACGCTAACAAAGTATTTCTAATTCAGAAAAAATGTATTCGCGTACTTGCAAATATCGACTCCATAACAAGTTGTAGAAATTACTTTATGAATTATAATATCCTGACATTAACATCCCTATATATATCCGAAATATGCTCACTAGTTAGAAATAATATCGACTCAACATTTTCGCCCTAAAAATTTAGGACCAAAAATAAAATTATCCACAGTTACATCAAAATTACAAATCGTAAACACCGGTCCCTATGCCATGTCAATAAAAATATATAACAAAATTCCAGAACAAATCAGAAGCATTAAAAAATTTAAAAAGGAAGTTAATACATATTTAATGAAAAAATGTTATTACTCTTTGCAGGAGTTTTTTTAGTGATTGAGTAGGAAATAGGAAATTGAAACAAATAAATAATATAATATGATCCAATTTATATTTAAGTTAATTGTAAATATTCATTAAATGATAATTTTTAATCGCTGTTTAGCGATAAGGCCACCTAATTGTACATAAATTTATCTATAGTTTGTTGTTCTTTGTATTATTGTGTGTGCAATAAAGAGTATTACAATTTTATAATACTATAATGTGAATGTAATAATAATATTAATAATTGCCTATATTTGCAGTGCCCTTGGAGGGCACTGTAAATATAGGCAATTGTTTTGAACATTTTTTTTAAATATAAGACCAAATGTACAACAAGAATAGCAAATAAATTGAATTGAATTGAATTGAATCCTATTCTGCGCCGATGGCTCGTCTCCGATGAGGTAGGCCGCCGTGACCGAAATTCGGTCTGGAGGACATTACATCGCTTGCAATTTTTATTTTTATGTGAAGAAACAAAAGGGGGACAGTTCATTATGAGTAAATAAGTAAAAAATGCCAGTGTTAAGAAATGAATCAACTTTTTTATGCTTAAAGTTGTTTAAGCTTAACCTTGCTTTTATGCTGGCTTGCATTCTGCTTCTCTGCCGGTACACAGATTTGTTATCATTTTCTTCAGTGAGGAATTGCCATTTTTATGAAATAAGTTAACGTATTTTTTTATTAATCAACTTAACCACCCATGCAATCGATAAAACACGCAATGGTAGTTTTATGATGCCCTTCTTCAACTAATCAACTGGACGGGAGGTAAGGCGTTGTTGTAAAAGAGCAGCGTTAACGAGCGATTGACGTGTGAGCTTCTCTATCATTGTGTTCACTTTTTCACAGTACACATCTGTAATGCTCATCTCGTTTGAGAAGCTGTGACGAATCTCACCGGCACCAGACCACCAAACAGTGAACATAACTGGTCTAGGGTAAGTTATCGTTTAGGGCATTGTTTAGGAGCTTAACTAGGATCCAACGAACTTGCTGAGCGCTTGCAATAGTCAAGCTGAATCCACTTTTCGTCGCAGGTAACAATGCAGTTCAAAATTTCTGGCACTACTACGCGCTGGCGGTCATTGAATTCGTGGGGCATCCATTTGTCAAGCTTTTTTACCTTGCCAATTTGACGCAAATGGACCAATATTGTTTTGATGCTAAAGTTGAAAGCTGCTACTAATTTAGCCGTAGATTGAGTATGGTCAGCTTCCACAATCGCCTTTAATTCGTCATTGTCAACAAAATTTTCGCACGACCACGGGGTTCATTTTTCAGACCGAAACGGGCAAGCCTATAACAGGTGGTGCGTTTGTTTGTAGTATTCGCTCCGAAATCGTCGTTGCTATTGCGTGCCGCTTGTGCCGCGCTGTAACGTATCCACGATGACGAAAAAGATTAAAATGTGATGGAACATAACGCTAATCAATAAACAAATGACTTTTTGAAAAAAGAATTCCATATTTTTAAAATAAAATTAATTTGATATTAGAATTTTCAGCCAAACAAAAATTATTTTGAATTAAAATGGCCAGTACTGCAGAACAGAAATTCAATTTAAGACGGGATTACTCAAAGATCTTGTAGGCTCGTCTGCCGGTGACGCCGGTAGACGTCTTGATGACATTACAAAATTATGTAATTTTATGCTTTCTGGTAATGTCAACCCCAATTTGATTCCCTACTTATAAGGGGTAAGATTGTATGCCTTAAAAAAAGGATAACGATATCTGTCCTATTGCTGTTGGTTCCACATTTCGACGCTTAACTTCAAAATTAGCCTGCAGGCACATAATCTCAAACCTTAATACAAAATTTCAGCCTACTCAATTAGGCTTTGGCACTAAAGGTGGCTCTCGAGGCGGCGGTACATTCGATGCGTACTTTTTTAACAAATTCTAATTCAGATGTTCTATTGAAGGTTGACCTTACAAATGCTTTTAACTCTAATAATGGGGTAACCCTGCTGAAAGAAGTGGCTAACAATACCCCCGAAATTTATCATTACGTTTGGCAATGTTACAGTCAAAGTTCAAACTTGTTTATAGCAAAACCATATTATTGAGTCTGCTGTCGGTGTTCAGCAGGGCGATCCACTAGGTCAAGCTCTTTTCAGTTTGGGAATTCAACCTATAATTTCAAATTTGAAATCCAAGCTATATGTCTGGTACCTGGACGACGGTACATTAGGAGGTAAAGCAGATGACGTCTTCGGTGATCTTATTCATCTTTTTCAAAATTTTAAAAATATTGGTCCTGAACCGAATAACAATAAATGTGAAATATTTATCTCCAATATTATTATATAGTTAATTTATCTAATTCTAACAGAGACGCTTTAATTCGAAATTTCAATCGTATTTTGTCCATGAATAAAAACATATATACCTATACCTGCTCGATGCACCGTTATTTTTCGACAGTATTAAACCTGTTTTAAAAACAAAATTTGATCAATTTTTTTTCGTTGATAAATTGTATATCTTAAACCCCCATATTGCTCTTACTATTTTAGAATATTGTCTCTTTGTACCTTACTTAATACGCTCAAGTCAAGTCCGGAAATGTTCGGATATTTTAAAGATATTGATAATAATCTTAAAATAGCTTTAGAAAAAAATCCTAAATTTGAGATTACATACAACAGCCTGGAATCAAGCAAATTTACTTATGAAATTTGGTGGTATTGGTGTAAGAAATGTTTCTAGCGTCGCATTGCCTGCTTTCCCTGCTTGCGTGCATAATATGCATAGTGTCAATAAGTTGCATAACATAATCTTAAATAATAAAATAGACCTTTGCTTTGCTACGGAGGCAAGGCAAACATGGCTAACGTTCTGTCGCGGCCAAAATGTCCCACTGGAAGTAAACCAACAAAAACAGTGGGATATTCCGTTAGTACGGAGGGCTTAGTAAAATTTATTTCACAATTTCCACAGTGACCAATATCAGGCTCGCCTTCTAGTTACTGTTTCGACTAAGGAATCTAGTCAATGGTTACACGCTGTTCCATCAGGTAATCTCGGCACATTGCTTGATGGGGAAAGCTTGCACTTCGCCGTAGGAATCCGTCTAGAAGCGGAAATTTGTCAACCTCACCAGTGCCCCTGTAGTAGCAGCGTCGTTGAGTTTGGGCTCCACGGACTTTCATGTAAGAAAAGTGCTGGTAGGTTTTCCCTTCACGGCTCTCCTATAAATCGATACTTTATGCTCTGTGGTAACCATTTCCGATTCCGATTAGGGATGTCGATTCTTTCCGAAAAGGTCGATTCCTGAACCAATTCAAACCGAACTCGGATGAATCGATTAATAAAAAAGTCGATGTCTAAAAGATCGATTTCTCAGAAGTAGATCTTTTTCTATTTGTTTTCAGAATAGTATAATGTACAGATTACAAAAGTTACATATTTTTTATTTCTTTAATCCACTAAAATTAATCAATCCATTAAAAAGAGGCGGTAGAAACTGAGCACACAGCAGTTATGCTAGTTTTTAAATAGAAAAACTGTCGTTCTTTACGTGTTTGGGTACATAATAAATTGTAAATAACATTATAGTTCTTATGAAAACAGAAAAGGAATCTCAATTTAAAATCGACCTTTTTGGCAAAGAAATCGATTCTTAGAATAATCGATTTCATCTCGACATACCTAATTGCCTTTATTATCTATTTTCAACAATATTGTTCAATATCATCGTGGTTGCGCTATGTAGAGATTGCAATTTTGTTAAAATTTTAAATATTTTTCATAGTCACGACAAACAGAACATAGTCTTGAAATTTTAAAGATTACATACCAATTATAAATTAATAATAAGAGAATCAATTATATAAAAGGCAATGATTATTTATTAACCTGTATTCAACGTATACATTCGTAAATTTTCGAATAAAATATAATTTTAACCATGGCAGATAAAATAAGGTATGTAATAGAATAAATTGATTTTTCTGTATTCCCCTGTTTATTCTTCGTTTACAGCTTCTATGAATCCACAGCTGAATGCAGGCATTTTCGAGATTAATGTGACGCCCATACCCACAACGCTTGGCACACTGGTTCGTCAGTGTGAAGGACACTCACGTACTGGTGATGCCCAACTTCAGTTCGTTTTGTATTTTGTAATAGATTTGCTGGTCTAGCTCACTATGTGGCTGGATGGCTAGAGTACATGAAACAGTAGCGCGCAAGTCCTGGGCTTAAATTGCAACGGATATCAAAATGTATACAAAACCAATTTTATGAGTTTGCCTGATCAGTTGTAAATAAATATGCCAGGCTGCTTGACACTCATATTGCCAGATTAATATAATATATTGTGTGCAGATGATGTCTTGTAGTATAAGGGACTTTTTGTTGCAAAATAGCATCATAAACTTCAAACTCCATAGGTTGGTAAGGAAAAAATTAATGTCTACGTTCTATAAATAAACATGGTAAATCTGTACAGAAAAATTTCAGTTCTTTTATTTAATGGATAAATATTCAATAAAGTAAACATTTACTATTATACTTCACATTATCATCATCATCAAAAAGCATGGCCACCTGCATCCATCAACTTCCTGCATGTCTTACAAGGTTGCTCTACACTACGCTCACTGGTATGAGGCTGCCACTTGAGAACCTTTTTTCCCATTGGTTGTCAGTTCTTCGAGCTATATGGCTGGCCCATTGCCACTTCAGCTTATTAATCCATTGGGCTATGTCAGTCTCTCTAGTTCTACTACAGATATCCTCATTTCTAAGTTTATCATGCAGAGTAACCTCCAGCATAACCCTCTCCATAGCTTGCTGAGCGTCTATGGCCAGCAGTGAATTCTTAGATTCATAAGTCATGACTGGCTGCATGCGCTGCTTGTAGAATCTAATTTTCAGATTTTGATTCATTATATTTCACATAAATATAAAAAAAGGCAGGGGACAAACAACAAACACACAATCCTCCTGATAGTAATAGATGCTGTGGCCCATAGGTACCTTTATTTATCCTCAATGAAGAATGAAAATGCAGATATGTGGTCAATATCACTAGTGATGGTGCCTCATTCCCAAGGTTCACTTCACTTACCATATAAAATACATTATGCTGCTTATACGAGGGTGACACTGAAAGTTCTTAGAAAATCAAAAACTGAACAAACTAGCAAATTATTAGTTTTATTATATGTTTTTTAAAATAGTGACTATTTACATCTATACATTGCTGCATCCGATGGAACCACTCAGAAAAGCGCTTTGCCCACTCGTCCTTAGGGGTCTCTTCAACTGCATTTTGAAACGCAGCCTTCCTCGGCGTCCATTAAACATTTTCCTCAAAGTATTTCTTTTACTTTTGGAAATAAATAAAAATCGTATTTTTATATATGGTAGAGCCATGCTGCAATTATTATTTTATTAATATAAATTAATAAAAAAAATAATAAATTATTAATAATAATTAGTAGTATAGTTGTAGCATGAATGGGTTGGCTCGACTGGGGAGGACCACACGCTGTCACAGATTACCAGTGTAAAATAGTAGCTTAATGCTGCTGTTTCGTATGATGATTGTAGAGAACCAGGGCCATTCGTTGTGGGTGACCTAGTAATTCCACATCTGACATCGCCTAGTAGTTGATTGTTTGCTTGGCAGTGTGCGACAAGGTGTCATGATGAAGAAGGATCCCACTACGAGGTCGCTTCTCCTGAACTTTTTCCAAGACAAGTGGCAAACAATTGTTACTGTACCACTCTGCAGTAACTTTTTTCGATCCTCTAAAATAAGACCTGTCCTTCCGAAAAACCAGGCAACTATCTTTTTTCCCACGCTTCGACCTCTGAAGGACTGGACAGCAGACAGTCTCTTAGTTTCAGGATCATAACAATAAATCCAGCTTTCGTCATCCGTATGTCAAACACAGAATTTGAGCCCCGCCATTAAATCTTTGAACTATTTCACGACACCAATCAACACGACGGAGTTTTTGGGCCTCTGTCAAAAGCTTCCTGACCGCTAAATGTTCATGGAGGATTTTGTGCACTTGACTCATACTGATGCCTAAGCTTGTCCACATCTGCTGATAAGTCACTTCTTTTGTCAGTCTCTAAAATACGCCGCACAACACTGATGTTATCTTCAGTCGCCGCCATAAAAGGCCGTCCCTGAGATCATCGGTGAGATTAGTGCAACCACATTTAGACTCATTAAACCAGTTGTAAACCGTGGCATGAGATGTGGCTTCATCGTGAATGGCTAATCAAAGTTTATCGTAACTGTCTTGTTGACTTAAATGGACATTGAGTCATAAAAAATCATTGTATGAAAATTTTCTCGCGTTAAATTCATGATGACGTGACGCAGACAATTTTCAATTTGCCGCCAAATCTATGGAGTGTAGAAGTAAAAAACCGTTAAATTAGGGTGGCGCCACTGTAACTACGGGGTAAATTTTAAAGAACGCACCGAAAAATATTAGTGGGATAGACGACTTTTTCGAGGTTATGTTTACTAAATAAAATTATTTAAGATTTTAGGGCTACTGAGCAGTTTAGCAACACACTTAAACCGTCGACAACTGCTAAGTTCATTTCATCCCAGTAGCTACTCCAGCGCTGTTGTGGAGAGTTTTTGAACTGTTATTTACTATATATATATATATATATATATATATATATATATACATACGCAGATACACACACACACACACACACTAATATTGGCAGAGTTCCATTTTCAAAATTTGAACTTATTTTTTTATTATATCGTTTACAAGTGGCCAGTTCTAAAAACTTTCAGTGTCGCCATAATAGCATGTGTAACTGTAGCTCTCGTGTAAAATATTCTTACATTTTATTTATGTTTCAGAGTAAATTCAAAGTTTGATCTTCAGGGAGATTATGAGCCATCAGATTCTGAAAATGAATACTCAGCTAAAGAGAAAAAACTTATGGACAGGTTGCGAAAAAGAAAACATGATGAATCAGGAAGCGAAGAAGAAATGTTTGCATTTTCAGAGACAGAAGAGGAAGATAATAATAAAGATGACTTAGGTATTGCAGATAGTGATGTTGAGGGACAAGAAAATTCTGATGGTGACTTACCTGATGCAAAAGCATGGGGTAAAAAGAAAAGATCTTATTATTCTACTGATTATGTAGATGAAGATTATGGTGGTTTTGGTGATGATGAAGAAGATGCTCTAATGGAAGAGCAGGAAGCGAAAAATATTCAGAAAAGACTAATTGAACAACTTGGAGAAGAAGATTTTTCAATGGAATTTTTCAATTCACAGATTACAGTAAGTGATATAAAGGAAACTGTAGTAAAAAGTGATTTAAGCCAAATGTCAAAAAAACAAAAACTGCAAATACTTGAAAAGGAAAGTCCAGAGTTTGCAGGTCTTATTGATGATTTTAAGACTAAATTAACTGTTGCAAAAGATGATTTGCATCCTGTTTTAGAACTTGTAAAAGGGGGAAAACTCCCTAAATGTCCAGCGTCTAAATTTATAAAAACTAATTATGACCTTATTTTAAACTACTGCACTAATATCAGTTTTTATTTGCTTCTAAAGAGTCAAAGAATAAATATTCAGAATCATCCTGTCATTAAAAGACTATATCAGTACAGACAAATGCTTAATAAAATGGAACCTATTTATTTAGAGGTGATAAAACCTCAAATAGACAAAATATTACTGGCAGTTAAAAATAATTTAGAGCTTACTGTAACGAAAGACAAAAATAAAGAAGGCAAAAAAAGGAAAACAGACAGACAGTCATTTGAAAATGTACCTAAGAAACTTAAATTGATTAATGCGTTAGAAAAGGATGATGGTGAAGACACTGGTGTATCAGATGACGATGATACTGCAGAGGATCAACTAACTGATGAGTTCTTAAAACCATATTCTTCCAAAAATGTGCAAAGAAATATTAATGAATCAGAGGAGAGTGGCTTTTCAGACAATGATGTAGTGGAGAATGATGATAACAAGCCGTCCACCTCCTCTACAGAGGTCATTACTGATGACCTGGGAGAAAAACGTGAAATAACATACCAAATTGCTAAAAACAAAGGCCTTACACCCCATAGAAAGAAGGAACAAAGAAATCCGAGAGTAAAACATAAATTAAAGTACCGGAAAGCAAAGATCAGAAGGAAGGGTGCAATTCGAGAGCCAAGATCAGAAATAGCAAGATATGGTGGTGAACCTTCAGGAATAAAAGCAAATGTTAAAAAGAGTATAAAAATTAAGTAGCAGTAAACACATGAATTAATTTATAATAATGAAAACACATTATGTATGTAATAAATTGATTTATTCCGAAAATAAACTGATAAATGTAAACTGTTTATTTAATGTTGCCACCTGTAACAATGAAACATTCATATATAAGTTACTTTTATATTAAATAGCTCAGTTTTAAATGTATCTTCAATCTGAATACAAAGAAATTATGCAAAATAATAATAAACAGCATGTATTAAAAAAAAAAACAGTAGTTGGACTTACAATTTTAATACTTTATCTTTTCCACCTGAAGCTACATAACCTCCATCAGGAGACCAATCTACAGCAAATACTTCATCAGCATGTCCAGGTAAATCAAGCTCTAGCTTTTTTGTTTTCATGCTCCAAACTAAAATATTTGATAAAGTAAATTTCCACCAGTTTTAATAAATTTACAGCTAATGAAATTAAATTTAGCCAGCTAGACTAGATTTTTTTTGGTAACCCTCGTAACATGAATGAATCAAACTTAACGTAAACAAGACTAAACCTAAGTTTAGCCAGCTAATCTTAAGTTAACTATTTACACTAATATTAGCCGTAACATAATATACCGTACGGGTTACTTCGTTTATCCGCTCTGGGGTGTATACTCGGAACCGCGTGTTCATCTATCTATATAATCGGAATTTGTTCTTCCGACTTTATACCACAAGTACAGTTCAACCTTTGACTAGAGAAAAAAGAAATGACATGACATACCTACGAAAAAAACGTGTATACCTAAACTGAATCAGGCACAAAGATGGCGGCTTGACTGGCACTATACTTAATATCGATAATGTGGCGCTTATTTAGAAAAAGATTCTTTCGTGTGATTCGTCTCAAACACCCGTGTGTTCTTAGATAGGTTTTTTTAAAATCAATATGACTGAATTTTGGCGCCAAATTTTAAGTCCATAATTTTTGTTTACCCAACCTATCGATATCAAAATAAATGAAATTAAAAGATGATTAAATATATTATAAGTTATACCTATGTTTTCAGTTCATTACTTTTAAGCAGTCGTTTTCGCTTTGTTTTTATAATGTGTGTCTATAATTAATGTTACCATTATTTCCCGGGAATTACTTAACAAGAAATACTAATTAAAGAATTTTTCTTTGTTTGTTAGACAATAAATTAGGCTCAGTCATCATACTCACACTAATCAAACTATAATAATTGCAAAAGTTTGAATGTTTGTTCCTCAATCACGCCAAAAATATCAAACCAGTTTGAATGTAATAATTTAACACAGAAACAGTTCACATGATTAAAACTACTTTTACGGATTTTATCGCGTTTATTTTTACTTTTTATTTTTAATTCCCGACGCTTCAGTCCCCTGTGACCATGGGTGCTGGAAAGGGCCCGAAACGTCGGGAATTAAAAAAATATAAGAAATCATTACAGAAACAGTTCATTACCTGAATTAACATATAGGATACTTTTTATCCCGAGGAATAGAATAAGAAATTCCGTAATAATCGAATTCCACGAGAGAAACATATGAAAATAATACACTCACCTCACTAAAGTCGTAATGACAACTGATACACTTGTCATTGACTGTGACAAAATATGGCGCCCGGCCGCAGCGAAAAAATCGTTGCCATATTCGGTAATGATGAAACTACTGTTGTCCTTTTTTACATACGAATATACTCATAAGCTAAAAAGAGGCCGATATTTCGTTACATTCCTACAACTAACGTGTAACTGGCGTGTGACTGGCCTGTTGGTCTAGTGGTTAGTGACCCTGACTGCTAAGCCGGAGGTCGTGGGTTCGATTCCCACCCAGGACAAATGTTTGTGTGATGAGCACGATCATTTGTTCTATGTCTGGGTGTAATTTATCTATAATATTTATGTATTTAGAAATATATAAGTATGTTTCATCAGTTGTCTAGTACCCATAACACAAGCTCTGCTTAGCTTGGGACTAGATGGCGTTGTGTGATAGTTGTGGATTATTATTATTATTATTATTCCTACAACTAACGATCTTAATGTCATGTCCTTTCTTTTTTCTCTAGTCAAAGAGTTAAACACATAGGTACCTACACTTTAATTATTAATAACTAAAGTGTGTAACAGCCTATTAAAGTCCATGCACTATGTACCTATTGCATTGTAATCAAATTAAACTTTCTCGTTTTAAATAATATTATTTCATAATTTTATAAATTGTGGAAATTACCATCATTAATTTTATTATTGAGTAGACTTAATTTGCCACCCTGGATAAATTCGTCACTTTAAATGTATATTTGCAATAGTTTTCTAAAGGGGGATGCCCATATTAGGCCATCGAACGCCCAACAATGTGCATTTGTTAAAAAAATATATCTTTATTTATGGTTATTAATCGCGGTATTCATTTATCCTAAAACAATGGGAATATTTTTGCACAAATTAAAAGTACCGAAAAGATAAAAATAAAATTAGGTAAATACGTAATTCATTAGTCAGTGAATAAAATAAAAAATGTTGCCAATCACAAAAATCATTAAAAAATCGATTCCCCTTTTCAATCGATTACTTATGGTGTCATTATTACAATGCTTATATGATCTTTCGATAATTATTACGATGTTATGATATAGGTTTAAAATAACCGTTGACAATGGATATTTATCCAAAGCAGTCGATACGCAACCGTTATTAACCAAATGTTTACCGACTACAGACGAAAAAGGATGGTTATGTTTTTACTGTGTGTGCGGATTAGGCTATGTTGAATCGTTTTTTGCTATGGTGCTTAAAACGTAGGATGCATTTTATTATTGAGGGAGCTACTATCAAAGAATATTTTATTCGCTTAACTCGTAAAGTACTTGACCAACTTTAAGAATTCTTTCACCACTAGATTGTTATGTATAATTTTAGATATCTAATATAGGGTTAATTTTATTATTGAGGGCGCTACTTTCAATGAATACGTTTTTTGGCTAATCTCAAAAATTACTAGACCGATTTTGAAAATTCTTTCACCATTACATTGCTAATGAGGGCGTTAGCTGTGTGATAAATTATATTATTACAATAAATAATTGCGAGATTAATATTTTCTAAATAAATAAAACTAAATACCTACCTAAGATGTTCAAATCCAATTATTATTTTTACAATTTAAGAATCGTATTTACACACTGTACTTACTCAGATTGATTATTGTAGATAAAGAGGTAATAAACCTAAAGTAAAAGAGCTCCGCTTAAACGAAAAAACTATTTATTAGAATAAAACTAAATGTTGAAAAAAAGTGGTTCAGTGCGAGTCGGACTCGCAGGCCCATGAAGAGTTCAGTAGTAACAAGCATATATTTTAAATCGAGTCAAAATACCACTGTCATTATCGCCAGCAACAAATTATTTTGTTTTTCATAGTGTTTGTATAAATAACAAAGTTGTTTTTGCGGTTCCTTAAAATGTGCTACTTGTATCAAAAAAAGGACTATTATACATTAAAGGGGTTTCTGTGGTTTATTCATTACCAAAGAGAAAAAACTTATTGCGCAAAATAGGTTTTTATTAATTTCAAGTCATCAAAAGCGGCAGTCAACCATTAAAAACTAAAACAACCGTTGTTATAGGCTCGGTTGAATTCATTGACATCCTTCACATTTATAGTTATGATAATTAAACAAGCGAATTACTAGCTGATTTACCAAGAATTCTTTAGAGTATAACAAAACGCTACTGCACAAGTTAACTGTTATTCTTATCTGTTTTTAACATAACATTTAAAATGGAATCATGTTATGATAATTCAAGAAGTTAATTTCCAGCTGATTTACCACGAATTCTCTAAAGCATAACAAAACAATACAGCACAAGCTAACTGTTCTTAAAAATACATTTGAAATAGAGTTTCAATAAATAAAATTAAATTATATTTTAAAAAGCGTGCAGAACTTAAAACGCGTCAAAGATTATTCTTTTTATGATATTATTAATCGAATAAAAATCGATATCATTCCATAGATTTTATGACCGTTAAGTGGCAACATCGTATCCGACAGGTAGGCCGCTGTCACTGTTATGTCACAAGAATTAAATTACGTGTTGTTATCATGTTATTGTTTTGTTATAAAAGTAAAATGCAATTGTTGATCTCTCAACAATTGGTTCGAACACAGCAGGTAAATAGTTGGTACATATCACGATGTGGTATGTCTTCCTCTAAGAAATGCTTTATAACTGAGTTTACTTGAATAATATCAATATAATAATTGTAGCTTCTTTATTAGGTACAAGTTTCGAGTACAGTGAACGTGTAGTGTGGCACTCGCAAAATGCACCAATAGTTCGTCTTGAACATCTATACATCAGCTGTGGCACTGACACTTATGAGAATAAGATCACACACATTGTTTGTCTTCGATTTTCCACGTGAGGAATTATTTGCGCTACGTGAGGTAAGTGTTTAACATGTTTAACATTTCAATTTATTAAATGTGATCCATATATCTGATAATTATACATGTTTTTACACTGATTGTATATCAACTCAAGAACTTGTTTTATTTTTTCACATCTGCCCTAGCTGTATCTGACAAACATACTAGCTTATTTATGAGATTAACCAGTTTTATCAACTACCAAGAAAGGAGACAGTTGATTTTTCATTGTTTTTGGACTGCTGGTAGTCTGTCAGTCCTTAATTATTAAATAATATAGGGCATTAAATCCGTCCTTGTGCAGTAACATTTAACTTGATAAATATTTTATTTATATTTGAGTTTGAAATAAATCTATTTTATTTTTATTTTTTCACTTTGACTTCATTTTTTGTATTTTACATTATTTCAGTTGTCATGCCGTGTATATCATAATTGCTGGCAATGAACTGATAGAACAGCATCATGTTCAACTGCAGAACGGGAACCATCTGAATCATCTAGTCCATCCTCGTTGCAATCTGAAGTGAGTAATGTATTGCACCCAGAACAACAAAGCTTAAATCATACATCACACAGTGTACTGCTAACTAATTATATAAAAGCACAATGTTTTTTACCATGTTGTAACAGTTCCATCAGCATTGCAAGTATGTCTCTTTTGTGATTAACTACATTTTGCGATAACAAACATACATAGTGACAAGTACTATGTATGTGTGTTATACTTGGTAGAGCCATGCTGCAGTTATATTAGAAGTATAGTTGTAGCATGAATGGGTCGGCTCGACCGGGGAAGGAGCACCCTCTCACAGAATACCAGCGTGAAATAGTAGCTTAATGCTGCTGTGTTTTGTATGGTGAGTGTAGAGAACCGGAGACCCTTTTTACTGGAAACGAGAAAATGATTTAGTCCTCACGGGTGACAACGCATCTGCATTTTGATTTGTAATCGAGGATAGATGTGGATGTCTAAGGGTCGCAGAAATGTCTCCAGCAGATGGTGAATTTCAGTTAATGACAAGATATGCTAATAAATCCAGAGCCGTGACTATGTGTCGATATGGGTAGTAGAGGTGGTGAATGGCATTTTTAAAACTGAATTTAAAATATTTCATCAAAATTACTTTAACAGGGCTTCTACACATTTGATGATAGACTGCTGTGGCTTCTGCTATAGTTAATAAATTCCACACAAAAATAAGGGACAGGGATGATGCGGCTCAAATACTTGAAATAGTTCATCAAAATATGGAGACAAATAATGATTTTTCTGAGTATGCTAGGGAAAACAATCTAAATAGAGCTAGGGCAGGCAGACTTTAGAAATATAAATGTAGACTTTAAAATGTTAGGGAATTTCCTGTTTTAACTTACAGCGACTTAATATTAATTGCTTGTGTCACATACCAATTAAAGCAAGCTCGCTACTATTATGGTGAGCATATAAGATTTAATGGTTGCTACCGGATAGAACTCTGTAATAACCAGAGGAGCAGCATTATGGAAGGAATAAAGTTAAGCCCTAGCTGATCTTTACTTAGGGCTAGAATTGCAAGTCATCACTATTAGTCGTAAAGTGTATTTTATTATATAAATTCTATATAATATCTAATATATAAATTCTTTTTTAGGAAGGATGCTTGCTACTACCACCTGCTTAGGACCCTGGTAATTAATGAAATTAAAAACCCAAGCATACCACTGCAAGACTTCTAGACACAGTAAGTTCATTCTGTAGATCGGACAATAAATAAAAATTAAAAATCTGAAGGTACTCCGGGTTAACACTGACATTGGGACGTCGGTCACCTCAGTCTGCCGTAACCATGGGTGCTGGAAAGCACCCGAAATGTCTGGAATTAAAAATCAAAGAAATAAAACGCGATAAAATCGATAAAAATAGTTGTTAAAAAAACTGCATTTGTGAAAATAAAAACTTCAAATATTTTCAAAACCCCGACTTTTTTTAAAGCAATTCCTTTACCATTTCATTGTTTTAATTGCATATTATCATATCTATATGCTTTTATATGTGGGCACTCATGGCCGAAGTGTCTATGAAGACTGGGCATGCCCCTTTCTTTGCTACAACGGATATGTTAGCGAAAAACTGGGCGTTTTTTGTTGCAAGCATTCCAAAAACGTTACTTTTGTCTTTATCTCTATTTTGAATTATATTATGCCAAGATTCCAATGAATCTGTAATTCTGTGAGGTACTCCTTTTATTTCAGCGTTTACCTTTCGAACAAGAAGTATGTATATAGTTATAATGTGTACTAAGTATCTTCGGCCAGTTTTTATCATATTTCTATAAATGATTGTACACAGCCGATGGAGGAAATTGGAAGAAAAATAATATATTATACGAATTCCGATTTCTTGGGTGGATAGATAAACACGCATTTCCGAGTATCCACCTTAGGACGGATTTTCTAGGGTGGATAAATGGAATAACTTACCATCAGATAAGCTCTATGCTTGTTTTCTACCTCTCCTATAAAAAACATAACCCTTCCGTACATATTAGTGACCAGATATACATAATTATACTATAACATTACTTCTATTTTTGACGTCTACTATGTGTTGCGTCTGAAGGGTATAGAGAGCTAGTACGATTATTAGGCGTGAGGCGTTCCATGTTACTCCTTAAAGACAATGCATCCGTAGTTTTTTTTAAGTTGGTTACAGGTCATGGAATGCAGTACCACTTACCAACAGGTAGACTGTAGTTTCATTGTCTTATTTTATATTAAAAAAGAAAACACATAATTTTCAAATGACATTTAAGACAACACCTTTTAAAGTAGAATCGGCACTAGAGCTAAGAAGAAGTCTTGAGTCTGCTGACCACGCTACCATATAAACTGCTTGCACGTGTCCTCGGAGTGTAGTAATAAATTTGCCTGAAGCTGCTTCCCACAGCTTGACTGATTTATCAAATGATGCTGATGCTATAATTCTGGAAAACGGAACTTGTGTTAAACAATCCACCGTACACAGTACAGAGCAATAACAAACTAAAACGTAATAATAGCATAAACTTTTGGTGAAAGAGATAAAGAAAAGTGAATTTCTGAGAGGAATAGAACTGATTCAGGTTACATACAGACAGATAGTAGTTAAAGAATAGTAAAAAAAAACAATTCTATGAGGCTAAATAAAGAATAATTAGTAATTACAAATAGTGATTTATAGAATTTTTGTCTGATACACTATTCACGCCAAAACTACGGACGGATTTCAATGTTCTTGAAAAAAAGCTTGATAAACGTAGTACGCGATCGATATACTCTTATGTTTTGAATTTTATTTAAATTTAATTTTAATTTTCATCTTATTTTAATGTTATAGCGTTTATCAGAATAATTTATACATTTTATAAAAATCCAAGAGATGATTAAAAATTTTATAAGCATATTAACACAGCTTTGAAAAGCTATATATATTAAACACAAAAAACGAACCATGTCAGTTTTTATAATGTATGTGCATATCATCAGTTGATGCATATATATACTATTAATTTTTAAATTATCCGACACTATTCTGATGATATCCTGGACGTTACAGTACGTTTACACCAAAACCGATTTTGTCGGTCGATGGCGGACAGAACTACCCGGACGAGTAACTCGGACGTGTATGTGCTTACACTGCAATAGTGTACCACTTGTGCCGACATTGGACGTTGCCGGTATTCGTTTCTATTTTCAATATCCATAGTCGTTTAGGTAGATAACAACACTGACAGAAATAACAGAATAAAGACAAAATGATTAAATTAAACTATAAATACACTCAATTTGCACTGTAGACGCCGGCAGTCGGGCGAGAAATCCCAACAAGTTCGGACTGGACATATCTTAGACATTTCAAATTTCTATTGTTTGCTCATGATAAAATTTTTAACTGTAATGTAAGAGAAATTGAAGATTGTATACTTCTTCATAATGACTTCGACAACTTGGCAAAATATTATAACATTACTAGAATAAGCATCAATATAATTTAATTTCAAAGTGTAACCAAATAAATAACATTGCCCTACAAAAATCTTGTAGCTTTACGGCCTGGCACGGGGATCGGCGGCGCGAACGGCGAAGCGACAGGCGGGGCGAAAATTCGCGCGGCGTGATTTGAGGGCCACGGGAAGTCACGTTTGCCGCCGCGACCAGATAGGCCGAGAGTGAAACGTCTTTATCACAGTTATCTCGATATTGCTTAGAAAGTAATTGTTTTTTGATTCAAGACATAATATTTGGATGAGATTGCGGAGTACTTGATTTGAATAGGAATCGGGTTATAGATGGAGAATTCCACAACAAATAGAATGCATCTAGAAAAAAAAATTCGAGTAAATACCAGAATGAGTGTTGCAACCTGCGATTATATTCTTGTTAATATTCAACCAGAATTGGAGATAAAAGTCAATGCGGATAGAATTTTAAGTTGTTTTTGTCGGCCCGGCATTTTTCGCGGCGAAAACAACTAAAATATTTTGTTCCCTATACTATTCGCCGCGTCTGCCGCCGCGATTGCCGCCCGACCCGTGGCTTGCACCGTACTGATTCATACATTTCTTTCAGTCTCCCGCCGCGCCGCCAGTCGCCAGCGCGATTCGCCTGGTAAATTTCGCCGGTCGTGTCGCCACTCGCCGCTACGCGTGGCATGCTTCATACATTTCTAAACATTTGTTTTAGTCGCTAGACGCCTCGCCGTTCGCGCCGCGCGAATTTTCGCTACGGCGAATGTCCCGTGGCCAGGCTGTTAGGGATTTAGGAGTAAGTTTGGATTCCAAGCTCACAATAGTGGATCATATAAACCACATAATAGAAAGATCGTACAAAATTCTTGGTTGTGTATTGAGTGTGCAAGCGTTTCAGTAAAATCATTTGCATAAATGCCATTTACTTTGCTTATGTAAGAACCTTACTGAAATAAGCAAGCTGTGTTTGGTCCCCACAGTACGCTAAGCATATTGATGCCATTGAATCAATCCAGAGAAAATTCATTAAATGCCTAAATTTCAATATGATTCGAAATTGTACTACCTACGAAGATAGCTGTCGTTTTTACGTAATTCTACCATTAAGAGAACGGCGTGAGTTGCTCGGTATGATATTTTTGCATAGATTGCTCACAGGTCAAATAGATTCTCTGAAGCTGGTAATTACAACACCAAATTTCTCGACCCTTACCTACAAACGTACATACTTCCATACACACACACGTGCGCGCGTACAAGCACGCATTATACTTAACTTCCGGACAATAATATGATGTTTTGTGTAAGTGGAATAGAAGCTATCCTCGAAAGTATTTGTATAATATAACAAAATATAACTAGATAGGCTAAATTTCCGAATATCCAAGAAATGCATAAAAACAATTCATCCTACGGCGTTTGTGTAAAACTAAAAATAGGCTACGATCGCTAGTGAATGGAAGTTGTAGTGGGCGAGCGAGACGCATGCAAATCTTTCGTTGTGTAGGCGCCAAGCGGCCAAAACATCGTTCCAGCCAACATTTTTAGAATCAGCTGACGCGCGCCTTACGTTACCAAAAAATATTTCTCTCTTATAAGTATTTAGGCACTTCTGATATATATTTTTGATTTTGACTACCTCGTTGGTCTAGTGGTTGTAGCAGTGTGAGAGCTGATCATGAGGTCCTGGGTGCGAATCCCGAGTCGGGACAAAAAAACAATTTATTATTTCCGTCGAGAAATTCTCAGTAGTTGCCTGGAGTCAGGAAGTTGGCGGTGTCTCACCCCCGTGCCTCGGAAAGCAAGTAAAGCCGTTGGTTGGTGGTAGTTTTTCGCCTATAATGCCAATGACCTTAAAGATTCAATATAAGTAGACCTCTCAGTACTAGTTACTGCCTACTAATGCAAGATCAGCATATACTGGTTTAAGGAAAATACTTGTTCGATAAAATAAATACTTAAAATAGCAGCACTTTTCATTGCCACTCTTTCATTAATTATGCCGTCACGTGTCTAATGTTTGTAAATAGCCAAAAAATGTGAAGCAGAAAACAGTAAGTAGTTAAATTACACATTTCAAATTATTATATTTGTGTTTTCGATCTGCCCTTCATACTTTTATGGGCTTTGGACCGTCTAATAAGTAAATTAAATTTTATCTTGCATTAAAATGAATTGATAAACAGTTTCTAATAATAATTTTTATGCCTACGTTACAAAGAAGTTTATTTCGTGCTTTTGCACGAAATAAACTTCTTTTTCTCACATTAAATGCGTATATTATACGCTGATTTAAGTAACTAATACCTTGTGCTTCTTCTGTGCACACTACGGCCAGATTACAGGACAACTGCGACCTATCCACTTATCAACGAATTGGCTCGTCATTGTTAGATACTCGACATAAGAGTATTGGTACATGTTTACGATACACACGCGGAAATAAAACCAATACGACGGCGACGCGACGTTACACTTTAGCTAACCACAAGTAACTGAAGAGAGTTGAAAGCCCGCGGGCACAGGCGGCTTTGCCCTTGAGTCTGTGACCCTGCTTATTAATTTTATTGTTTTATTGCCACTCGTCAAGTAGGGTGGATATAATTTGAATTTCGATAGATTTTAATTGATTTATTTATTTATTTCAGAATTTATGTTTTATTTTTTATAAAATATCAGTGCCATAGGCTTACACTCACAGACGGTAAAAATAGTCATCCAGTATATATTTTAAAATTTAAATTACCCTTTTAAGTTGTGATTTGTAAGAAAACTGTAATTAGCTTTAATTTAAGACTAAGTAAAGGTTGTAAAATATTATTGTAATCACCCTTAGTTTACTGACAAATCTATATACATGAATAAAAGAGAATGTTTGTAAATAAGAAATCGTTCGGTCAATTAAGAAGGTTTATATTTATAAACTAAAAAAAATTAAAAACAAACAAAATTTAAAATTTTTGATTCTATTTGCTATTTGTGAATTAAGCGCGGCAATTATTAAATTAGATTGCATGCACTTAAATAAAAAAACGTTGCTGAACACAACCTATGATATTAACTGGCAGGACGTCTGGTGGGTTCAGCTATTAAATAAATAAAAATCTTGTAATATCAGCAATAGTAGATTATGGTAGATTAAAGCCGCGTATATTTATAAAAAAATAGCACACATAGTGCATAATTAGGCTTAAAATGTTGTATTAGACGCATCGGCTGAAAAGCAACGACTGAATATCATTCAGGCCTCTAATTAAATGGCGCCGCTTAGTAAAAATGTTAGTCTGTTTACTGAAAGGCTGAATAAGCTAGTTACCTGCGACATATGCATTTTCTCAAGCATCGAATTCTTCTACACTGTAATATGCTCAGCTATCATATAAAATATTTTTTTAATTGCAATATATCAATAGGCGGTTCAGCGTGCAGCTAAGGCATTTTTATAGAAGAGTGAGCAAACGGCTTGCAGCTCACCTGATGGTAAGTGACTACCTCCGCCTTTGAACTACTGCAGTACCAAAGGAATAGTAAAAGCGCCAGTCCATTGAAAAAGAACTAGATTCTTGTACCTAAGTTATATCGACTTGGAAAATTTATGGCGGTAGCTTATTTTATGAGTCGTGGAAGGAGAAAAACTTCTGGTAAATCGCACAGTGGTGGACTGTCAAGGCATTCTTGGTGGTGTAGATGGTATTGCGATTTTTGTCGCAATGTGCACTTTATAAGTACGATAGAAAATACAAAGGGATGTAACATTCTCCTCGCAGACCAGTCGAGCCGATTCGAAATAGGAAGAACTGGGTTGTGTACGATTCGGCCGCAAATTTATGGATTCGGTCAATTAGAAAGAGCTGGCACTGGGGCGCCCCGGCCCAGAGACGGGAACTGTGAGGTCGGACTTGCACCATGTATATTTGCAAGGTATTAACCTACTTTCGCGCCCTACTGAACTTGCTAAGCTATCAAAAGTCAATTTTGCCTTCCATTCCAAGCGAACACGTAACTGAACACGCATGTCGACGCCCTGAAACTAAGAAGACACGACAAAGGGACTTTTTCTGAAACTTGTTTTTACTAAGGTTTAAATTGGACTAGATTTAGTCGCATGTAATCCGAGATTTTTACTCAACAAAGACTAGACTACAGACATAAGTTTGTTTAGGCACACTATTGAATATGCCGAACTTTCAGAGGCCAATGCAATTTGGTTCCACCGAACCAAGGCCTAAGTGTGTATGATGCTTTTCAATAAATATTCCTAATACTATTATAATAAAACTATGACTATTGAGTAATGTACCTTGTATCAGGGGAAAATTTGACATCATTAATGAGTTGCTGATGTCCTGTCATTCTGGCAAGTGGCCGCTTTTCTTTCTCAGGAAGCCATAAAAATAGTGTGAAATCATCTGAACCTGATACTAAACGCTCTGCACCGTGGGGACATGCTTGCTCGTACCTTTCAATTGCCCGTTGTTGTAGAACTTTTTCTAAGGCAGATATAATTTTGTGAATAACTTCTAGAGATTTGAAAGGTCAGTTTAAATATTGATCAACATGTTAGTAAGAATATACTACTTACTATCTGTAGTTGGTTCATTTCTGTCAAGTATAGGGTGATATGGACCTGTCCTTAACACATAATCAGTGCTGAGAGCCAATGTATTTACCCAATGAGCATGTCCTTCTAAAGTTCGACAGAGAACTCCATCTTCAGCTCTCCACACCTTAAATGTTAAATAACTATAAGTTATGCCTTTATAGCATCATTTATACATGAGCTTCATAAAATTATACCTTGATAGTTCTATCCTGGGAAGATGTGTAAATGAGACCACTACCTCCCCATTTTACAGAAGTAACAGCTTTTGAATGCCCTGTCAAACTCAGTATGGTTAAGCATGTAACTGTGTCCCAAATTCTAACATCTCCATCTTTGGATGAACTAGCCAACTTGCGACATTCTGCATTTCTGATAAAACAAATTAGAAACAACATACTTAATCATAGTACCACATAACACAAACAGTACTTTAAACATTACATTATTATTCAAAAAAAACAACATATTTTACTATTTTACTAATTAAAAATCAACTAATAAAAAGATAATACATAATTCCGATTAATTAAACAGATAATGAGTTTTGTTATATTTACTTTAAATATGGTTCCCAAGCTAAAGCTGTAACCCACTGTTTGTGTCCCATCATTGTTTTCCCAATTTGATTTCCAGTGATTGGATCCCATAGGATTATTCTGCCCTGTTTGCATGCTGAAGCTAATTTAGAACCATCTGGAGACCAGCTTATACATAGCACCCAGTTTGTATGACCTAAGAGTATACAGAATTAAAATCAATAACTATTAAAATATTGAACATATTCATTTAATAACCATGCTAGATAATACATGTTAAATTTCTTGACAAAAAGCTTGTTTAACCTTAAAATAAAAAAGAAAAAGAAAAGAAGATAGTATCGAGTTGTATAATTGAACATATTCTCGAAAAATCGGCCAAGAGCGTGTCGGGCCACGCTTAGTGTAGGGTTCCGTAGTTTCCCGTCCGTCACAATAAGTGTTCCCACTTATGAGTTTAAAGGTGGGTATCCATTATGTTCGCGCTCCAGCAGCGCTCCGCGCTCCTGCAACTGCTCCTGGTAGTGGGTACTGTTGTTTCCATCCAAGTTCAAAATGATTTTCCTAGAAAGTCCTTATAAAGTTCTACTTTTCAGATTTTTTTCATATTTTCTAAACTTATGGTTCAAAAGTTAGAGGGGGGGGACACATTGTTTTTTACTTTTGGAGCGATTATTTTCGAAATTATTGACATTATCAAAAATGATTTTAGTAAACCCCTATTCATTTTTAAATACCTTTCCAACAATATATCACACGTTAGGGTTGAAATTAAAAAAAAATAACTTCCCACTTTACATATAGGGGGCTACCCTAATAAAACATTTTTTTCTAATTTTTATTTTACCACTTTGTCGGCGTGATTGATACACATATTGGTACCAAATTTCAGCTTTCTAGTGCTAACGGTCACAGAGATTAAGCGAGGACGGACAGACGGACAGACAGACATGGCGAAACTATAAGGGTTCCTAATTGACTACGGAACCCTAAAAAGAATGAACCTGCAAAAAGCTACTCGGAGATATTGATGTTTGAAGTATGTATTAGTATGGAGTGAAAATGGCTTGAAAATTACTTGAATTGGTTTGTACCTACACATGTAACCTGAACAAAGTTTTATTAAATAAATCACTCAAAGAACATAATATTATTATCTCTATGTTAAAACTATGCTCATATATGATATTTAACAGGTTGGATCATTATTTATTATCTTAAATTTGATTTTAACTATTTGTTAATGTAAGATATATATATTTTGATGTAATTTGTTATGAAGAAATCACCTTTACATACATGTAGTGGGGTCTGAGTATTTAAATCCCAAAATCTAACAGTGGTGTCTCCAGAACCACTGGCTAACTGTTTGCCTGATGGACTAAAACTTGTCGATATCACAGCTTCAGCATGTCCAGGGATAGAGCTGTAAATGAGTAATAAGTATTATAATATTTAACATAAGCAGGCCTCCGTCATTCGCTCTACACGCGTTATATGCCTATCGCTCTGCGTATCGCCCACGATACAACCGACATTGGGCCGCCGCACGCCCGCCTGAGCACTCGCACCACGCACGTTTACCGAGCATACTCGTCGAAATGCCGAAACCACGTAATTATTGTGCAGTGGATGGGTGTCAAAGTCAAAAAGGGTATTTATTATATATGTGTTGCAAAAAACATAACTGTACTAGCTTCAATGATTTGTTATAGGAGAAACCTAATGTTGACAAAACAACACTGTATGCTCATTTCAAAGCCTATAATAATGATTCATCCTTTTATGGTGGGCTAAAAGTCCCACCAGAAATGTTTAATAATTATATTGAAGAATTAGAAACAGCATTCCTTAAATATATATAAATTTGGCAATATCATAATGAATCGGCCCGGCAGCACTTTGTTGCAAATTTTACAAAACATTGATTTTCCTCCCCTTTGCTCCCGTTTTCCTCATGATTATTTATTAAAATTATTTACGCGATTTAGGATATTTTCAACGATAAAATTTAAAAACAGAGAATTCATAATAAATAATCATCATAATATTATGTACAACCCTAGCGCATTCGTGCGATGACGCGCTTGCATGTGACTCGCACGGCGGGCAACATAATCTCGACTCTTTGGATGCGTATTTATGGTACATTTTCTTCTCGCTGCGAACAGCAGATATTATTATTAAGATTTTGTAGGCTATTATAGCATAGGTATTTTTGCTTTTGTGTGGGAGTGATGTATCTGTTGGTAAACTATTAACTAATCTGTGACATAAGTGAAGATAGGAAAAAATCATTAAACTTTTTGGTAAATTTGATGCATTTTCACAAGATATCTTTCTATTAGATAGGTTTCTGCAAAAATTTATCTGTCAATTTGGATTTTCAAGTGGAGGTCATATTACTGGATTTCACGCATTTTTCAACGTGGTAAAGCCATACTGCAGCTATTATGGTTGTAGCATGAATGGGTCGGCTCAACCAGGGAAGGACCACACTCTCACAGAATACCAGCATAAAATAGCAGCTTAATGCTGCTGTGTTTCGTATGGTGAGTGTAGAGAACCGGAGACCCATTTTAATGGAATCGAGGCATTGCATTTTAGTCCTCAAGGGGTGACAACGCATCTATATTTTGATTATTAATCGAGGTTAAATGTAGATGTCTATGGGCCACAGCATCTACTTACCATCAGGTGGACTGTGTGCTCACTTGTCACCCTTATCCTATAAAAAAAATGTCATCACATTAGTGGTTTGTGCAAAATATCCATAACTTAACACCTAATAATGCTGTATGTAGTAGCAATACCCTATGTCCTCTTTTACAACATAAAAGACGACAGAGGGAAAATAAAATTGGTAGATGAGCAGCAGTTCCATGATAAAAATTGACAAAAATCACTTATTATTACATGGAAAGTTGGAAAGGTCAAAGTCAGAATTTTTGAACATAAAAGACGACAGAGGGAAAATAAAATTGGTAGATGAGCAGCAGTTCCATGATAAAAATTGACAAAAATCACTTATTATTACATGGAGAGTTGGAAAGGTCAAAGTCAGAATTTTTGATGAGTGAGAGAAACTTATTTGTAATTGGGTGGTTGACACATCATTATTCAATTTAAATCTGGTACTTTTAGTAACGGCCGTTTCTGTACATAGTATAAAACAAAGCTTCCTGCCATCTGTATGCTTAGATCTTTTAAAATACATAAAGAGGAAGGTTTATATGTATAATACATGCATGTGTTGTCGAGATCTAAAAATCACACTTGCGAAGCCGGGGCGGGAAGTAGTAGTTAGTTTCATTTTAGGTTAAATTACTAAAACTAATTTTATGTATCTTTTCGCGTTGAATTTAAACTTTTTATTCATGACATGTCGAGTGCTTTACAGCACCAATAGTCATGGGGGGACTGAGGTGTTCGATGTCCCGATGTGTAGCCCAGCTTCTAAAATTGTTATATGCTGTAATGATGAAGCTAAAATAACAATCTTAAATTTATCATAACATACCTTGTACACCTTGTCACCGGCCTAACTCTGAAAATTGCTTGCTGTTGATAAATTATTTCTACCACTTCTTCCGAGTTTAGAGGAACAGTGTCCAACACTTCCTTTAGAGAAGATGTTATTTCAACATCTTTAACATAAAATAAAAAGGGTTTATCTTCCTTAAAATAAAGACAAATGATTAATTTTCATGAATAAACACTTTTGGAAATACATTAATGCAGAGAAAATCTTAAGAGGGCTAAAGAAATACATAATTTACCTCTTGTAGCAAAGCATTGCATATAAGTGTAAGTTGATCTTTCGTTATATTTATAGGCAAGTCAAGTGGACTTCCGATTTCTTCCCCTGTATCTGATTTAAATTTAGCTTGTACAGAGCTCGGTATGTCATTATTCACCTCCATTTCTGTTTCTCTGTGATTTAATGCAATTACAAATTAGAATTTATAACCTCCAAAAATAAATAAATCACTCACATAGTCACATTGACTTGACATAAGTTTAAGTTTTTATTAAAACTGGCTATCCGGCTCTGGGCTCTAGCACTTCTGAGCCTCATACGTTGTCAATGTAAGATGTAAGTACGTGAGTACTCTTATTAGTTTAAAAAAGTTATATATTTATTAAGTAGAGCAGCCTTCACCTGTAATCTCGAACATATTTATGCAAAGGGGAGAGCGCCACCACTAATGGCTGGGAAAGTAAAATGGCAAAGCTAGACGGAAGCCTTAATTGTTTTTTTGATGATGAAGATGCTTGGAAATTATTTTGTTTGATTACTCACACTTTACATAAATAAAAAATAATAACATAAGAATTGTTACTCGACACTATTAGTAATCAATTGAAAAAAAGGGTTTTATTATTAGAAACCTTAGAAATTCAACTTAAAAAAAAGGAGCAGACTTCGTCCAAGGCAAGTTTAACTCAAAATGTTCTAAATAGTTAAAGGTATTACTATCACCCCTTCAGGCTTTGCACCCATCTTCCAAACATATATTGCGTGTACAAAATTATTTTTGTTAGTAGTATTAACTAGATTTTTGCTACTGCATTTAGTAGATTAGTATAATAAAATCTGGTCACACAGTGTAATATTTAGATTTTTTTTAGATTCTAAATCCATCATCGGCATTTTACTGACGTGTTATGTTTGTAATATTATTTAGTGGATTTTACATTGTTTAATTATAATGAAATTATTATTCTTTTTCTTTTTGTGGTGCGTCACAGTTAATTGTGATGAACATACACACACCTATAAAGATGGAGAGCAGGTCGTTCTGTGGATGAACACCGTTGGCCCATATCATAATCGACAAGAGACGTATGCGTATTTTTCTTTACCGTTTTGTGTGGGTACAAAAGTTACCATCGGGCACTACCATGAAACCTTATCCGAAGCATTGCAAGGCGTTGAATTGGAATTTAGTGGCTTGGATATTACATTCAAAGACAATGTTCCAGCGCAGCAGTTTTGCGGCATAGAATTGAACGATCAGGCTTATAAAGCGCTTGTGTATGCGGTGAAGAATCATTATTGGTATCAAATGTACATAGATGATCTACCAATATGGGGTATAGTAGGCGAAATCGACGGCGATCACTATTATATTTGGACTCACAAGAAGTTCGACATTGGTTATAATGGTAACAGGATTGTAGAAGTTAACCTTACCGCGGAAAACAAGGAACGACTTGTACCTGATGCTAAGATCCCTTTCACTTACGAGGTAAACTGGAAAAAGAGCAATATTCGATTTGAAGATCGTTTTGACAAATATTTAGATCCAAATTTTTTCCAGCATAGAATTCATTGGTTTAGTATCTTTAATAGTTTTATGATGGTAATATTTTTAGTGGGCCTTGTGTCTATGATTCTTATGAGAACATTACGTAAAGACTATGCCAGGTATTCAAAAGATGATGATCTTGATGATCTAGAGAAAGATTTAGGGGATGAATATGGTTGGAAGCAAGTACATGGTGATGTGTTTAGACCTGTTCCACACTTAGCCTTATTTTCAGCTCTTGTTGGTGCAGGATATCAACTAACAGTAGTAACATTAGCTGTTATTATTTTTACAATATTCGGGGAACTCTATACTGAGAGAGGTTCCTTACTTTCCACGGCAATATTTATATATGCTGCAACTTCACCAGTTAATGGTTATTTTGGTGGTTCTCTATATGCCAGGATGGGAGGTAAACTTTGGATTAAACAAATGTTACTCTCTGCTTTTCTGCTCCCTGTATTAGTTTGTGGTACAGCTTTCTTGATCAACTTTATTGCAATGTATTACCATGCATCCCGGGCTATTCCATTTGGCAGTATGATTGCTGTAATGTCTATTTGCACATTTGTAATTTTACCTCTGACACTAGTGGGAACTGTTCTTGGAAGAAATTTAGCAGGGCAACCTGATTATCCTTGCCGTATTAATGCCGTACCTAGGCCTATTCCAGAAAAGAAATGGTTTATGGAACCATTTGTCATTATTATTATGGGAGGAATTTTGCCTTTTGGTTCTATATTTATTGAAATGTACTTTATATTTACATCATTTTGGGCATACAAGATTTACTATGTCTATGGATTTATGTTGCTGGTATTCTTGATTCTAATGATAGTAACAATTTGTGTGACTATTGTGTGTACATACTTTTTGTTAAATGCCGAAGATTATCGTTGGCAGTGGACTAGTTTTTTGTCAGCTGGAAGTACTGCTTTGTATGTCTATCTCTACTCATTCTATTACTTTTTGTTTAAAACTAAGATGTATGGATTGTTTCAAACTACTTTCTACTTTGGCTACATGGCTCTGTTTAGTCTTGCCCTTGGTATAATTTGTGGCACTGTAGGTTATGTAGGAACAAGCATATTTGTCAGAAAAATATATTCCACAGTTAAAATTGATTGAAGTGATATAATGTAATTGTAATGTGTTATAAATAATATTCCTAATATAAATTTAATGTGTATGCAAGTAAATACACATAAAGTGTATTCACTGCACTCAAATGTCAGAACATCTATTTGATTCCAAATTATAGTGTTTTGCAAATAGCATAAAAACAGTCTTTGTAATCTTTTGTCATAATTTGGACACATGCCTGAAATTTTAATTGGTCCTTGAATATAAGTGTTTTAAGTGACATATATTATGTAAGATAAGCCATTACAAATCAGATATTTTACCCAGTATGAAAGTGTTTAGAATATTTCTATTTGATTACATTTATTACAATTATGTGTCACCATAGAGTTCTGATAGTGTAAAAGCATTGTTAGATATTGTATATGATTAGGAATCTGTTTACAATTATCAAGAGTGAGCTCCAGAATGTTTAATGTGTTATGAAGCAGACTGAATTTATTGTATTTAGACAGATGAGCAATTTCTCAATGCATATTTTAGTCTTATTAGATTTTTTATGATGATTAGTCCTATAGTGAAATATTTTTGTTTAATTTTAATCTGTTTTTATTTTCTATTATTAAATTGTTTATTCTCTAAACATGTAAATATATTTACCAACCTTAGAAAAATATCGCTTAAATTCACATTCATTACTTGAAGTAGTGGAATAAATTATGTACTTTCCACAAACAACTGTTTTAATTTTATAATATAGTAACATTGATTTTATAATATAGTTAGATTTACCTATATAAAATGATTATGACCTACATGACATACCTACATTTCCTGCCACTAGGGCGGCGCCACTTAGGAATGAGGTGAAATATTTGACAGATTTCATGGCTTGGGAAGATGTAAGGAAAATGTAAAGGTTAATTTTTTTTCTAGAATATTAGTTGTATTTTATATTTTTTAGATTATAAATTAATAAACCAAACTATGGTTATTCTTTGAATTTCGAAAATTAAAATGAGAGCTAAAAATTTCAAAAAATTTAAGGGCAAACCATTGAGGCATTGTTTTGTGTATGTATATATTCTAGAAACCAATAAGCTATAATTTTAAATGCAGCTTCTCATTGTGGAACAAATAACTCCATCTTTGTCCACCTAGCGACATCTAGTGAGCGGAAGATTATTATTACCGCTCATTACAAAATAAATTATAATGTTATGTTATACTAAGACATAAGCCATGTATGTAAATTTAATATTAAGCAGGTTTATGGATTGCCTTAGAAATTTTTGTGACCATGTATACTTATTTTGTGTAAATATAAAACTAGTAACAATATTAACACAATTTTGATGTTGAATCTATTGTGTTACTTTATTTCAATAAGTTTGAAGGAAATTTTTTATTATGCCAACCATAATTTATATTGTATTGTCATCATTGAAATAAAAGTGACTATGTATCACAAATTTTATTTTTATGAACATCTATTTATTTGCAATAGTTAATTTGTGAATAACCCATAAAATATAAACTTTCTTCAAAATATTGAACTTTGTGTGCAAAACCTTTAAGTGCACTTATACACATATTTTTGACTGTTGATTTCGTAAATACGAAATTAACACTTCAATTCTGATTAGTAGTGACTTAGCCATGGCTTCTAAAAATTTTCAATATTAGACTGCCAAGCAGATTGTAGCAGCTGTCTTTTAAGTATATCAAGCTTGATATTCAATACTCGCGTCTTAATTTTACACATAATGGAGGTTATTTAAATAGCTCTATATCTATTATTTTTTAGGTATACAGTGTCCAAAGTACATGACTTTGTAGAAGAGTGATAAATAAAGCACACGGTATTCATGATGATTAGTTTAGTTTAGTTTACGACGGGCTGTTTTCCGCAACTCCATGTCTAAGCGCGTATTTTGCGCGTGGGCAGGAATAATGTGCTTATTCTGTCAGGCCTGTTGGTCTAGTGGTTAGTGACCCTGACTGCTATGCCGGAGGTCGTGGGTTCGATTCCCACCCAGGACAAACGTTTGTGTGATGAGCACGATCATTTGTTCTGTGTCTGGGTGTAATTTATCTATAATATTTATGTATTTAGAAATATATAAGTATGTTTATCAGTTGTCTAGTACCCATAACACAAGCTCTGCTTAGCTTGGGACTAGATGGCGTTGTGTGATAGTTGTGGAATATATTATATATTATTATATTATTCGAGCCATGATGTCTCCCCGAAGAAGCTCAGCAGTCCCTTGATGTTGCAAGCAACTTCGGGGAGCGATCCCGGCGTGCCGAGATGTTTAGCCCTGTATGAAGCGACTTCTGGACATGTCAGCAACACGTGAGCCGCCGTTTCTTCCTCTACCATGCGTGCCCTGCACAGGGGGCTGTCAGTAACACCTATGGTGAACAAACGTTTCTTAAAAGAGCCATGTCTGCCTGTGATAGCACTTGTTACTATCCTGATCTGTGGCTTGTTCAGTCTCATTAGAACCTTGGTTAGACGACTGTTTATTTCAGGTAGGGCCTCCCTAGCTTGTCTACAATCTACAAAATTTTTCCAAAGCTGAACGTGTAAATTATTGAACTATCTACGTACCAGTGAATGAACATATCCGAAGGGGATTGGTATTATTGGTTCCGGCCCTATAGTTGCTAGGGCCGATCCCCTTCTGGCCAGTTCATCAGCTGCATCGTTGCCTCTAGATCCACTGTGTCCCTTGATCCATTGCAGAGTCACATTGTTGTGTTTACATACCTCATTCAATCGTTGATGGCACTCGTATATCAGTCCCGAGTTCGTCACATTGCAACTCAGAGCTTGTAGTACCGCCATACTGTTGGTCAGTATTCTGATAGAGAAGTCTTTCACCTTCCTAGCATCTATTGCTATGGTCGCTTGGATGATACCCATGCATTCAGCCTGGAAGACTGTGTTGTGGGTACCCAGCGGTGTGCATATGTGGATATTAAGGTCTTCAGAGAAAGCCCTAGACCCCACACCTTCATTTGTCTTAAAGCCATCCGTGAAACTTTGAGCTCTTTTGGACCCTATTCATGTTATTCATGATGATAGGTGGATGATGTGGCTCATAGCTAACCTACATCTATCTTCGACTAAGAATCAAAATTGAGATGCATTTCATCCATAAGAGGACTAAGTTTGAATGCTTTGTTACCAGTAAAAAAGGTTTCCGGTTCTCATCATACAGCATTACGCTGCTATTTTACTCTGGTACTATTGCGAGGTTGGCTTTTCTCTAGTAGAGCCCACCCATTCGTGCTGCACCCGTAATATTCTTAATGCTGCATGTTTTTTGTTCTGATTGCCTCTAGATCCACAGATCCATCAGAGTGGCTTAGAATATTAAAAAAAAGATTTTAATATTCTAAGCCAGTGTTACTACAGAAGTTGATTCAGGTGCACCACTCTTCAGGACAATTGCTGATACACACAAATATCCTACGATAGTTGGATATAATACTTGCCATGTCACCTAAATCAAAGTGTTAGAAGGTACATTCCAGTAGATAAGATATCAGAAACTGCAATAGAACTTGGTACCCAGCTCTAACACCTTTATCGGCGAAACCGACAACCCAGAACATTTGTTACATCATACTTGCACCATTTTCACATTTATGTTTTTGGTAGAATGTCATTAATTTTTTTAAAGTTTTATCCCTTTATTAATCACCATCTGGATGCTTGGCGGTCCACCACTGTACGTTTCAAAAGGAGTTTTCTTCCGCGTACAACCTCTCGGTGGAATAATTTCCCACCGGCGATTTTTCCGGACCGATACGACCTGGGGACTTTCAAGAAAAGAGCTTACTCCTTTCTAAAGGGCCGGCAACGCACCTGCAATTCCCCTGGTGTTGCGGTTGATCACGGGCGGCGGTAGTCACTTAACATCAGGTGAGTCACATGCTCGTTTGCCCCCTCTTCTATAAAAAAAAATCTAAACAAAAACATGACCTTATTTTTTTTTCTTGCTTTTGTTTATTCTTTACTAAATACTACATAAATTATATGTCGAAAAGTTGTATGAATGTGCTATGCTCTGTTACGAGTATGTGTTCTGTGGTGCTGTTTAGTTAAAACTATTTTTTATAACCGCACTAATAACTACGCTGAATGTTGAGAATTTGTAGTTCTGGACTTTTTCTTTGTATAATGGTTTACACTGATACCCAATTTCGAATTTTCTAAGTCACCTAGAAGTTGTCTAGGTTTTTGTGAGTGACAAAAATGGCATTTTTTAGACTAAAGAAGTGATAAGATTAATTGTGAAATTTGGGATTCTAGGTGTTCAAGGGTCTTATTAGACATGCAAAATTACATGTGTTGGTTTAATAGTTTTTGAAAAGATGATACTTTTACTAAGTTCTCGAAAGTAGCTTAGTTTAAAATGGTTTTTGTAAATATACATACTGTTCAGTTCTTTTCGAATTGTGCTGACATATTTATATCATTTCCTTAGATACAAAATCGCAAAAAAATTATTAGCATAAGACTGAAAATTTACATTTAAATACAATAAACAGAATCCCTAGGTTATGGACTTTTAAATTTCCCAAACAGCTATAAGCATAGCATGATAGAAATTAAAATAAGCGCATTTTTTTAAATCACTTTATTTTAAAGTCAACTCTTTTCTCCCTCAACAAAAGTTTCAACATCGACTGCTGCTTTTCTAGACTTCTTGCCCCCTGGAAGCTTAGCGGTAAAAGCTTCGGCCGTTCTTTTTCTCAAAACATTAATATCTTCATTTTCATCTGTTTGATCCGCCCACTCCAAAACTAATCTTCTACCATAAAGATGAGTTGACTGACATAATGCTTCAAAAGCAGACTACAAAAAATAAAAGCATACTTAGATGTTAAACATATTGAATTATCTGCCTGCCACAGCCCACAAAAACTAATGTCTACTGAAGTTCGTCGAAGTGGTGTTATGTGTTTAAGAGTTCGAGTTTCAACTTTAAAGACCAAAAAGTACGGCGGAGGCTGCCAGTCGTCTGAGCAAGTTCCGAGAAATGTAGTATGTATTCTGTAAATTTCATAGTACCCGAGTAACCCGGATTCGATTTCAGCCGGCATCAATGAAGTTGTTAATTGCAATTTTAAGTGCTGATTCACCTCGTCCTTGACAGTGAAGGAAGTGTATGTCTTAGAAATACAAAAAAATATTTCAAAGACGTGAAGTTCGTCAACATGCATTGGGGTAGCGCGGCGGACATTTCCTTACCCTAAAACCCTCTCAGAAATGAGAAGAGGTTGGTACAGGACCAAACAGTGGGATGTATATAGGCACTTAAAGATTTATAAGCGCATCAAGTATCTACATAAGGTATGACCACAAGTCAAGCAAAAAGTACCTACATAAGGTATGACCACAAGTCAAGCAAAAAGTACCTACGTTAAAAATATCTATATTCAAATTATATATGCTCATTGACTATAACTACGCAATTAGCTACTTAGATACATATTACAAACAAATTACTAAAATATATAATGTTTGCGTAGACATTCATTTTATAAGCCGGAAATCTATATGTGTTACGACAATACTGTAAAATGCAAATAATGGCCCATTCAGATGTGTTGTAACATTTGCAAGTGCTACTAATGTTCAATGTTGTGTGCTGTGTTCAGGGCAGTACTTAATAAAATACAACAAGCAATAGACTTTTTATTACCACTACGTGTAGTGGCGGTGTAAGAATATACATTATCGGTCCGGGGGTGCCGTGAGACGACAGAGGGTAATAAACGACAAGAGACCCCTCCCCCACCTTATGAGGGAACCATTAGGGAGGCCTATATTTAGCTACGGATAAGGTGTACCCATAGAATACTACAATACACAATAGAATGGCTGTCAACCTCATTTTGCACGAGGATCGGCCTCGCCGGGAGCACACATACAAGCAACCCGATTCGCTGTGTTAACCGACTGAGTAAATTTACACATTTTAGACTTTTCACTATTGTTCAAGATCAGCATTAAAAGTCGTTTAAATTTTAATACATATTTATTTGTAAATAGTGTGCAATTTGGCATTTTCTAAATAATTTGCATGCGAAATTTGGAAACGATTGTAACGTCAAAACACGTCTCGTGTTGACATTTATACGTGTGAATTGACATTTTAGTGGCTACACGGGCTCCGCCCATTCCCCAGTTCTATTACGTACTTATATATTATAGTATTCTATGGGTGTACCAGTACCACTGCGACATAACCTTTGACACTATTTCCGGTCGTAGGTCAGCATACTTTAAGTTTAAGATATAGTGGTAGCTGTTTCACCAATTGGCAGAACCCACAAGAAATTCAGACTTTCCTTAATTGATTTTTACGGCACCCACGAGAGAAGTTGGGTCAATGGAATTTCCCACGCTGCCATCACACGCAATAAGTTATACTCGTATAGATTTATTTCAAGGATACCTTTGCATCAGCTTTGGAATGGAAATCAACGAACGCAAATCCACGATGTTGGTCAGAGCCAGTTGTTAATTTTTTCGGCAACCTCAAAGTCTTTATTTCACCGAACGCTCTGAAAGAAATCATTGTAACATTATCAATTAATAGTTACAATTAAAATTAATTTGTAAATCGATTTTGTGAAGTAAAAATAATCAGAGTTAATCAATGAATTGATAAGCGTACTGCGTTCTAATTGCTAACATTGATTAATGTAACTAGTACAATTACGACCCATGTTTTCCCCGTCAAATTAGAGATAAGACACCCACTGTCGGTACTGAAACTTCGTAGAAGTCTGATTTGAAAACGTAATCAAGGATTCTTATCAATACAAAATTACTTAAATGATAGAGCATTTTTAACATAGTCATCCGATTTTTAAAGGCTTTTTTTAATATAAAATTGAGATACCAAGAGAGACCTACCCATAGAAAAGAGCTACCCAATTTACCTTTTTTATTATAAATACATGTTCTATAAAAATGTAGTAAAAAACATCCAATATGTTATGTTATTCATACAGTATACATGTTAAATTTATTTACTATAAAATATTTTCCAAAATAAAATGTTTACATATTTAAATAAATTATTAATTTTCCTACTTAGTTTAATTAAAAATAAGAATAAATATATAAAGATCATCTAAGAGGTATTGTAGTTAGTTTTTATTCTCTCAATTTTTTTATCTAAGGAACAAACTTTGTACTGTTTGATTTCATATTAAATATTTTAAATATACCTGAAAATTTCATGTAGTTCCTTTCTGTTCGCTTGGAATGGTACATTACGAACAAGTATTTTCGTTCCATTTTGAATTGTGTCTTTAGCGCTCTTCTTCGATGTTTTAAGTTCACTTCTGTAAGAATAATAATGTATTATAAAAATATATCTACACTTACTCTAAGCTATTTGTCTAGGTGCCTTTAAAGAGACAGTTGAGCGCCTTCGACAAAACAAACTTTTTTACGTGGTAGAGCCATGCTGCAGTTATATTAGTAGTATAGTTTTAGCACGAATGGGTCGGCTCGACCGGTCAAGGACCACGCTCTCACAGAATACCAGCGTCAAATAGTAGCTTAATGCTGCTGTGTTGCTTATGGTGAGCGTAGAGAACCGGAGACCCTTTTTACCGGAAACGAGGCATTCCATCTAAATCCTCACGAGTGACAACGCATCTGCATTTTGATTCGTAATCGAGGATAGATGTTGATGTCTATGAGCCACAGCAACCACTTACCATCAGGTGTGCTCGTTTGTCACCCTATCCTATATATATAAAAAAAAAAAACAAATTTCTCTAGACAGACTTCGCGTATAACCAGCCCCAACAGTAAGCCCTAATAAACTTGCTCAGCAAGTGTACTAAGTTTGATAAGTCGAAAGCAGCGAAAATAATGAAAGCCACAAGGAGGTGTTGTTTAACGATTTTATTTTAATGTAAACCAATTCTGTACGATAGGATATTATGCTGATGACCTAGCAATATTGGTCTAAGAAATTTTGGCCAGCATGGTCTGTGACCTAACTCAAGCGGCACTACATTTATGTTAGTACGATGGTATAAATATCACGATTTAATTTTTTACCCGAAAAAAAAAGAAACTTAGAAATAACGTTTACAAATAACTTCTTTTATATTCCGAGGGTAAAATTCTAGATCACTACAGCCCTGTGCGAATCTACTGCACAACAAAAGCCTCCTCTCAGATTGCTACTACGTACGGTCCTGATCCATTTGCAAGCATGTATCTGCGTGTTTCATCAGGTCGTCACTTTATCTAGTCGCAGGATACTGCGCGCTGCCACTCGAGAATCCTTCTTTCTCATCGGTTGTCGGATTTATCAACTTTATAGCTGACACTAACAGCCTAGTGGATCAGTAAGCTGAACCTTTCAGCTTATTGATCCACTAGGCTGTTAGTTTTTCTAGTTTATCTGCGGATATCTTTGTTACGATTATTCCGCAGAGAAATTCTGAGCATAGCCATATCCATCTGGATTTAAAGGAAACGACGCTGCTGACCAACTAGTCAGAGGAATATCTAAACTATGCCATAGGACCCGAACCAATTTTAAAATGTTACCGTTACAATCTTATCAAATCCCACTCCTTAATATAGCCCCCCCCCCCTATAGATTTACTCATGGAGAAAATATTCGCCATAGTTCGCATGCGGGTTGGAAGTTTTTTATTTTTAGTTGCTATTAGGCAGACGATGCTGCTCATTCCCTGGTTTATTTACCTTCGTCGCCTCTTATGACACTAACGGGATGATATGGTGTAGTGGATATCCGTCTACTACACGGTTCGTTCACTGGTACTTTATCATATTCCATCATTGAGCTATTACGTACTACGTACTAGAGGCGACACTGCATTCGGCTACTATGTTCCACTCAACTGCGGTGCATACACCGCACTTTAATCAGTCACTCGCTAGGCGCTTGTAGAGTTGACACGTATTGTGTTGATTTAAAAAAAATCTCGTTATAAAAATATGTCGTCGTGCGTACTTAGATATTGCACAAATAATTCAAGAAATGTCAGTAAAAACCAAGGAATTACTTTTCATTAGCTAGTAAGATACTTAATCTATAAAAAGTATTATAAATTAGTAATAAAACAAATTATTCCTAAGACGCCATCTCGTGTCACGTAATATAGATTATGAAATTAATTTGTTCAGATGCGACATTTGGGTATAGGGCGAATATACAGTCCCTGGCCAAATTATTAGACGCACTGTATTTTTTTAGTAATTTTATGTTTCTTAAGAGTTTTTATGCAATAATGGTATATTTAAACTACAATATTATTGATTTTTATTTAAAAGAATTGTTGTAGACTACATATTTGTATTTATTTTTAACATATGGCAACACTGTGTTGACAAAGTGATACATGAACGTAAACAAGTACAAATCTGTATCAGTCGCGATCGGAATCGAATCAGGTACGAACGTGTTTTTGTGGCTTTATGGACTGTGATTGTTTGTTTAACAGTTTTATACTACTCAGTTATTAGTTTATTTTGTATGCAGTGTTTTAAAAAAGTAATTGGATTATTTTCATTATGGGTAGAAAATGCGATCTTTCACCACGTAAAAAAGCTGAAGTGAAGGCCCTTGTGATTGCGAAAACATTTACAAACCGAGAAATATCACGAAGATTGAAGGTTTCTGAAAGTAGTGTACGACGCATAAAAAAGAAAATTGAGTCAGGGGAGGAATTAAGCCCGAAAAGAAAGAAAAGATGCGGTAGAAAACCAATTTTCACTCCACGGTCAGAGAGATGTTTGAAGAAAATTTGTCTACAAAACAGATTTGCTACCACAAAGGTAATAAAATCACAACTCCAGGATGCTAGCGTAAATGCTTCTGAGCGCACTGTTCGAAGAAAATTGAAAGAATTAGATTTCAAGGCTTGTCGTCCCGCCAGGAAGCCCAAGTTAACAGCTGCAATGAAAGCAAAGCGCCTGAAGTGGGCCAAACAATGGCAAGACGTGGACGTGGAAGATGTGGACTTCTGGAGATCGGTAAGATACAGCAATTTAATCAAAAATTGATACATTGTTATCATTTTCAGTTAAATAAAGCAAATAAACATGGAAGTTTATATATTTTTTCCTATTTTTGACAGGTCTGCTTCAGTGACGAAAGCACATTCGAAATTTTACAAAATAAAGCTCAGTATGTGCGTCGTCGTCATGGAGAAAAGTTTCATCCTGATTGTGTCGTCCCGACGGTTAAATATCCCACCAAAGTGATGATTTGGTCAGTCATCAGCGGCAAGGGCACTGGACGTCTGTACGTCGTCAAAGGAATAATGAGGCAAGATCAGTATAAAGAAGTACTGGAAAATCGGTTGATTCCGCAGCTCAGAGAATGGTTTCCAAATGGGGAACCATTCACTTTCATGCAAGATGGAGCTCCCTGCCACACTGCTCGGTCTGTTAAAGCTTTTTTGGCAGAAAAAAATATCCCTCTGTTGGATTGGCCCGGTAATAGCCCTGATATGAACCCCATTGAAAATGTGTGGGAGCTGATGAAAAGAGAAGTGGCTAAAGATGTGATTACCAACAAAACCCAGCTCCTAGAAAAGATTATTTATGTGTGGAATCATCATCCTCAAATGCAGGAGACAGTACAGTCTTGCATTGATAGCATGCCGCGCAGAATTAAAGCTTTGATAGCGGCTAAAGGTGGCTCAACTAAATATTGACTTTTACTAGCATTAATTTCACTTTTCTTTAAAATTTAATAAACTTACTCTTTTCTAAATTAATGCTGTTTTATTTATGTCAAATAAATAGGTAATTGATTGGATAATATAAAAATAAAAAACAAATCAATTTAAAATAATAAAACGGTACAATATCACTCGGTAATCAATATTTTACATGAAATCATGCAGTGCGTCTAATAATTTGGCCAGGGACTGTATTATTATACACATTTTTTTTGTAGAAACGTATGAGTTATCATAATTAGGCCATTTTTTTATTTAAATCTGCTAATTATTCTTATATTTTATTTTTAGGTTTCCACATCAAAGTCAAAGTGGAATAAATTCGTCAATTTTTAACTCTCGCGTGCCCAGTATTTATAAACGATTCTTATTCTAATTTAAATAAATATATTTGTAATTTAAATGTTATATTAACAAGTTTTGTTAAACATACATTTAGTATGTTTTTTTTTTAATATTTGAGATAGATAACTTCTAAATTATTGAGATAAAAATATCATTAAAATGTAGTTGTGATATAATATTATGTTATATTAAATAAGCAAATGTAATATACAAAATAAATGACAAAATTTAAAAAATTGTTCTCGATATAATTTACCTATTTAACAGTGCAATCTATTATTACCTACTGATCATTCTACCTATGTTTATTCTATGATAAAAAACTAACCGCGGGAACACAGAGTAGCGCACATCTTTTGTTTGAAATAGCTGTTCTAGTACGTAAGTACATATTACTTTAATGTATTCCATAAACAATATGCACACTGCAGTTAAGCTAAGCAAGACTTGCCCGCGCCAATTGGTCACATACCTCACTTTAAAAGAAATTATATCACTGTGGAGAAAGGCGCTAGGAAGTTGTGACAAAATTCCGTTGATACATCGAGGGAGGGAGGGATGTAATCACAGAAATCGTAATAATAAGGCAATAGAAGTGGCATAGACGCGTGACCTTGTCGTCGCTATGTGGAAGGGGAAGAAGTCTCCCAGTGGTCACCTAGCACGATGAGTAACGTAACGGCGGCGTAAGCCGAGCTTTGCATTTGTGCGAGTGATCGCCAAAAGTACAGTTAGTAAATAATCAATGTTTTATTAAAAGTTAATGCTGATATTATGGTTATCCTAAATTATAGTAATAACAGTAATTAACTACATAACAATATTATAACTCTTCTTCTCCGCTCATTGCATCTTCATCTTCACTCTCGTCTGAGACTCATCAGAGCCTGTGTTAATAATGAATCGCTCCGATAAACCATCGATAGCGGCGTTTCGACCATCAAATGCTTTTTCTTGTTTAACTGCATGGTCACAAACATTTTTCCACTCTTGTACAGTGATCGCGTCAACTTTTTCCTTTGTTAATCTCATTATAGTGTCCATATTCATGGACACGTTTTTTTTAGCTACATATCCTTTTACCATTGCCCATTTTTCAATAGGATTGAAATCAGGGTGGTAGGGTGGTAGACGTAGAACACTGTGACCATGTTCTTGGAGCAAATTATCAATTTTATATTCAACAAATCTTGCTTTGTTTTGTAGTATCAACTGATAAAGTTGTGGTTTAAGCATCCATCCAGAGTGATCGATATTTCGATATTTGAGCCAATCAATCATAGCTTGTTTACGATGGTTTGAATTGGGCGCGGGATTTTGATACGAATTGTGGTATGATACATTGTCAACCACCACAACACTATTCGGTTTTAAATTTGGAATTAGCTGCGTTTGCAACCATTTTGTGTAATTCTCGGTGTTCATATTATAATGATAGTCATCACTTTTTTGGTTTGATGAAACCGTCCTCTCCGCCGGCATGAACTATTATTAACCGATTTCCCTTAGAAATTTGTTTCTTTAAACCAGAGGTGCTTCCATCTGAATAAGATTTCGACGAAGTGTGAGACGTGTCTATATATGTTTCGTCAGTATAAACGATTGGGCGGCCCTGAGCGCGATATTCGGCAATTTTAATGAGAAACATTATTCGAAGATATCGTATTTCATGTTTCTCCATAAGGATTCTGCGATTATCTTCTGTCCTTTTCCACTTGAATCCTAATAAAGATACTTCTTTTCTTAATGACGTAATTGCACCTGGATAATTTATTTCTGCCTTTAACTTTTCGTGTAATATTTTCATAGTGGGAACCTGTTTGTCGGTGATGTGAAAGTTATGAAGTATTCTCCGAATTAACGCTTTATCAAAATCATCGATCACAATGATATTTTTCCTGCATCTTGTTTTTTTCGGAAATTTAAATTTGCTTCCATCTTCCAAAGCACATTTACCTTCTAATAAAACCTTTTTTATAGTTGACAGCGGAATTCCCGTCGATGTCGCTACCAATTGGGCCGACATAACGACACTTGACATATCCTTGTCGTTTAAATCTTTGAAATACGTATTCAATTTGTATAAAATTTCTTTTGTTTGGCTGCTTAATGGTCGTTTAGTCAATTTACTTACAGTAGGAGCCATTTCACAAAAAATTCGAACACAACCACAAAAAATTACACGTCTATCTGCTAGCGGTACCAGAGGTGAAGTGGGGAATGTGCGCGGCAGGGAAGCGACGCGTGGAGGATGCGCCGCGCCTCAGGCAGCGTTTTAAAAACCAGTATAAACTGGTTTAAACCATGCGCGGGTCGCGCTGCGCCTCAAGCTTTATCCTACTGTACACTATCTGTGTGCCCTCACACAAATGCAAAGCTCAGCTTACTCCGCGAGGACTGTACCATTGTTTTTCAGCCGACGCATTAATTGGCAATGTACAGTCGGCCGTCTATGAGAAACGTAAGGAAAGTAGGCCTAGTTAAGTTAACTGACTCAGAAGCGAGGCTCCAAGTCTAGATTAGAGAGGGTTGATGTAACTTGATATCAGATAGCTAGCTCGTTCGCCTCGTTTTTGCATATATTGTAAGTTATATCGCTTCTAGTGATTATTTATATAAATAAATAAAATTGAAGTGTCTTTTTGAAATGTCAAAATAACAGATTTTTAGTAAATACATGTGAAAGTATATATTATGGTACTTATAACAAAAAAAAAAAACAACTTTTATGAATTTTCTCTGTCTGTTTGTTCTGGTTAATCTCCAAAACGGCTGGACTAATTTTGACAGGACTTTCAGCTGATATTATAAGGAGTAACTAAGACTACTTTTATTTTAGAAAAAAAAAATTAGGATTCGGCGTAAAAAAATTAAAACCCGTGTAATTCAATCGTAATAAATTCCACGCGGACGATGTCGCGAGGAACAACCAGTACCCAATATAAAAAGATGTTTGTTCTTTCAATATAAGAAAGTATCGCACCTGGAGGGAAAACTTTCTTATGTACTCGTATATTACAATTTATAAAACATACACAACATTCGACTTACACATTTCCTCGCTCCGATCTCTTTAATTCCAATGTTTTGCCATCTAAGTTTGAGCTCTGTAGCAATTTCAATGCCTCAGTAGCTTGTTCTTTTCTATAAAACTGCACAAAACCGTATCCCATGGACAGGAATTGACCGGGATTCTTAGGATCTTTCTTCTTTGCTATGATAACGCTATGTATTTTTCCACACTTTCTAAAGTGCTACAAAACAAAATTTTATATGAAAAGCATTTTTTAATCTCAATTATAAGAGTGATTGGCAAATCATCATAAGGTTTGCTGTTTTGAACTATCTTTTCGAATCATTATCTAAGCGAAAGGCTTTATCCTTAAATTATAAGTTGCCTGTGATAATTTAATTGAAAAGATGGGTTAACAACAACTTAAGGGTTACACACTTAGTACTACGTAGTATATTGTAAGTAATTAGGTTACACTATAAGGTGCCCAAGTAGTAAGCTGCGAGTCACCACGAGCCACATTTAATCCATTTACATGCGACTAGGGCAATTGTCTCACATCAATATACCGGTATCCTATTTTACCTAAAATTTTAGACAATGTGGTTGGGATGGCCCAACCACATAGTCCAAAATTTAAGTCCTTATACGTGGTAGAGCCATGCTGCAGCTATATTATGGTTGTGGCACGAATGGGTAGAATACCAGCGTAAAATAGCAGCTTAATACACACAGCAGTGTTTCGTATGGTGAGTGTGGAGATTCGGTGACCTTTTTTACTGGAAACAAGGCATTCCATCTTAGTCCTCAAGGGTGACAACGCATCTGCGTTTTGATTCTTAATCGACGATAAATGTCTATGGGCCACAGCATCCACTTATCATCAGGTGGACTATACTCTCCAAATACATTTAGATAATAGATGCGGAGAAGAGCCCGTAATGCCACATTACAAACTATAGCAAAATTCTCCAAAAGGCCTCTGCTTGTTTCCATCAGACCCGGTAAAAAAATGTAGAAATAAAATAATAATGTTGTATAGTTATTCTATTTCACGATGAAGGTTTGACTTTGGTTGTTGTTAACCGTGCACATACACATTGTGTAAATGAGCGTAGGTCTCGGGAGCGCTCAGTCATGATCGCGAGTCGAAAGAATCGCAGTTACACACACAAACGCGCCGGTACGTGTCGGTACACGTCACTACTACAATCAAGGCGAAACCTTTATCGTGAAATAAAAATAGTCTAGGCGGTGTGACTCATTTTTGCTTAGGATTCTGTCTGAACTACCTTCTTGATTGTAGAATTTAAATAACTTCAATTGCATGTATTGGGTAGTAGTTCATTTCTACCTCCAAATTGCAGTCAGTGCCCTCAATGCTGTATTCCAGTTTGAAGGGTATAGAGAGGTAATATTTCTAAGAGGTCACAACTTATCTGGAGCATCCTTTGTTGTTGAAGTTGGCATCAGTGAATCGTAAGTTTTGTTTTTCACTTAATTTTTATTAAAAAAAAAAATAGTAATTTGAGTACCTCTTTTAAGCTGTCTTCAGTAGTTTTAAAATTGAGATTTTTGACAAATATAGTACTATCGTTTTCCGGTACATCCGTTGTTTCTTCGATTTCTTCTTCAACTAAATTAGTATCTTCCCCTTCCGAATGTTTCTTGGTTCTAATTTCTTGTTCTTGTTTACTTTCGTTTTCTAACTTGTCTGTTTCATTAGGAGCTGTTTCTTTCGTTTCTACAGTTTTTACGAAAACATTTTCAGGCGCCCATTCTAAATATAATGGACCCGCTTTAAATTGAGAGTACGCCAGTTTATTAAACGCCTTCTTTGCTTCAAACGGTTCTATAAAGTCAACCAGGGCCGTGATGCCGTGTTTTGGCATTAAGAATCTCGCGATTTGTCCATGCTTTTCAAAGAGAGCCTTTATTTCATCTTTATTTGTATCTGACGGCAAGTTTTTGACTATTATGCACGTTTTTGAACGCTTTTTAGGTGGCTGTAATGAAATTGATTCATTAAGTACGTATCTTAAAACGATATAAATATTTGTTATTAAAGAGGTGTTAATATTTTAAAAAAAATTATATAAAGGACACATCCTTTTGCTCATTTTCGTCTCGAGGGTAACAGCTGAAAAACAGAATTTGCTCTCTTATCTTACCTTACATTTATCACGTGTTCGGCGGTGAAAGAAAACATCGTGAAGAAACCTGCATGTCTGAGAAGTAAAAAAAATATTTCGAAGACATGTGAAGTCCGCAAACACGCATTGGAACAGCATTTATAAGCGTGATATGCAAATAAATAATTGTTTATATTTTGTCACGCAGGAAGGAGGTAAACTAAGTTCATAACAGCACACGTAGCATCGCCATGATTCTCTCTCGCTCGATCACATGAGAGGCGGTCTATGCCCAGTCGTGGGACAATAAATAGGCTGTTATTTTAGTTTATATTCATATCTAAAATTTACTGTCTATATTTAAATTCTTTTAAATCAAACATTTGTTTCTATGTGTGTCTTCTATTTGTATAATAATGTTCTTCAAGTCGAATTTTGGTTACTGTTCCGAAATAAATTACTATTATTATTTGGGGTATTTATAAAGTATTTTCATTTGGTTGGGCTGAATAAATATATAAAAGAATAATATTATAAATATACATAAATATATATTAAATATACTAATGCATAAATAAATAAAAGTCCAGCCAGATGTAAGGCCTCGGCAGGGGAGACCAAACGGCCGAGGGTTAGGGGGGAAAGGGAAAGAAACCGGCGAAAGACGCGGCCTGTATCGAGGAGCGCCGCCTTCTGCATTTGAGCCCGGAGCGGTCCGTCACGGAGTCCCAGTCGCCTCAGATGACCAGAGAGGCTGACCGGGATTAGCCTGTTTGCAGCGACGACTACAGGTATAATGTCGGTCGGCAGACCACACCACATGGCGGTCACCTCGTGAGCTATGTCCAGATATTTTGTTTTCTTATTTGTTTCGGCTTTCCTTGACCATGCCCGGTCCATCAGCACAATATCAGGCTTATTCGCAAGAATAGTCTTGTCTGTGATGATGACCCGGTCCCAGTAGAGCCTGGCGCAATCATTTTCGAGCACAGTTCCGTCATGTACTTATATAATAAGGCAATTTCCGATCCACGATATCGTATTTCAGAGCGAGCTCCTGGTGCAGAATTCTGGCTACTAGATTGTGTTTGTGCAAGTACTGAGTTAGAAAGAGCCGAACAACAGGAGATGACATGCCTAAGTGATTCAACGGGATGACGACAAGTTCGACAGATGTCGACGGCGCCATCCTTTAGGATGTATCTCCGATAGTTGTTGGTCTTAATAACCTGATCCTGTATCGCACAGACAAAACCCTCGGTTACCATAAAGAGGTCACCGTACCGTAGCCAGTGAAGGGAGGCGACCGTATCTACGAAAGGCTCATGTAGTCTTGTAGAACCTCCCATGTAGCTTCATCTCCTTCCATACGGTCTCACGTTCGAAAATGCTATACTGCCGGGTCTTGAAATTGCTCGTTGGCTAAGGATAGAGGGGTAAGCCACAAGAAATGACGCCCCTATAGAATGGATCGTCCAATCTCGCCAGGAAGTAATTACGAAGGCTGCAAACTTCGCCATTATGCATGGTAAGCGCGCTTAAAAAGCCACGCCTACCGTGCTTCCGCGGCAAGTACATCCTTATTACCGACGATTTCGGATGGTGCATCCTATGGAACGTCGTAACAGTGCGAACTTTTCTATCCAGAGCATTCAGTTCGGACTGAGTCCACCCGAGTATACCAAAGGTATACATGAGGACAGGCATGACCCAACCGTTAAATGCCTGTGTCTTATTCACGCCCGACAAAAGGCTGTTAAGCATTATGGTCAAGCGTGCATAATACCTATATTTTGTGACATACCCAGGTATCGGTATGTTTCAGCCTCGGAAAGGGTCCTTATATTGATGGGCATAGATAATTCTATACCCGCAGAGTTAACTACCTTACCCCTCTCAACATGAAGGTCCGCACATATATCCGTCCCCAGCTCCATTCTAATAGAAATGCTAAAATCATATGTTTAGCAATTTCATAATTATGATTGGAGGGACTGGAAGTGAATAATATGAGATCATGCATATAGAAAATGTGTGTCACTTTTGTACTTCCTTTCCGAAGCTGAAATCTCCTCCAGTAAGGTACTGAGAAGGAACCATGGGAATTTGGTTTTGTTGTTGAAAAACCAAATTCCTATGGTTCCAAATTGGACTCAAACAATCGCCCTGGAAGATACCCCTTTTTACCCTCATGTGGTCCTCCGTAGTCGTCACCCGCTAGCCTAGACGACAAAGGATCGTACTCTACTACCCCAAACACTGCACGAAGAAGTCTCTAAATGTACAGCCAGTCTTATACAGCTTGAGGACTCTCTTCAGCCTTGTATGAGACACCGAGTCGAATGCCTTTCTGTAGTCTATCCAGGCGGCGGATAAGTTCCGACAGTTGCGTTTAACCACATTGCTAATGACCGCGTCAATGGGGAGCGGTTCCTTGGTACCACGACCACCGCCCCGAACATTCATTTTGAGCGCGCGACATCACCTGATTTGAGTCCAGGTGACGAATTATTCTCATGCTTAAATTGGATGTTAGTGTCTTGTATATGGTCGGTAGACACGTGATGGGACGGTTTTTGCTCGAGTCTGTGTTATTCTGGTCTTTAGGAATCAAATAAGTGATTCCAGTAGTGAAGAAGCTCGAGAGCGACTTCTGGTCGATAGCTGTTGAAATTATCGGATGAGCACAGCGTGAACCACTTTAGCGAGTAGTGATGCAGCCTGTCGCGTCCCGGGCTTTTACAGTTCGGTGCCCTACGGACCACCTCAGCTACTTCGTCCGGTGTTATAATGACGGGGTTCATGGACGTAACATTCGCACACAGGCTCGCTCTACTCCGTCCAAGGGCTCTTAGTGTACTTTATGGGCTCTGACCACAGACCGCGCCAAAATGCGACAGTGTCGGCCTAATTAGGTGCTTGCCCCGTTCCACATGCCATTGGTCGCCCCAATGATTTATAGAGCCTTTTCTGAACACTCTGAAGAAGACGATTCTGGTTAAACCGTGTTGACTTCTCTGTATATTGCCGAATCCTCTTTCTCCAAACAGCGATTCTCTGCTTTAGTTCGTCTACGCGCTCCGTCAACTTTTGCGTAATATCTGGCTGGAACAAACTGACATTTGTCCCAGCAAACGCCATCCTGATTGTGTGCACAATTCTATAATAATTATTATTATTACGATGGCCAGTCTCAACGGAGACTACGCAGGACAGGTTTATAGCAAACGAGTGTATGCGCACACAGATGCACTCTCTTTTCCCTCACTCCCATAGCAACAACAATCCGACTTGATCAGAGAGAGATCAGGCCGCTTTACTTGGTTTCCACGGCGTAGTTGAAACATCATCGATTTCATGATTACTGTGACTGGTTTTTGAATCGACTCAGGATTTCATTCACCATATAATCAGCAGCATTTGAACCAAATAACAGCAGTCACACTTATGACCACTAGATTAGAACGAGGCAGTCAAACTTGTGTATACATAACTTGTGTAAAGAATTTCAATTGTGTAGTGCAATAAAATCATTATTAGTTATTGGATATAGAGTTGAAATGCACATGAAAGTACTAACCTTATTAAATGCATCTAAATATACTCCATTACTCTCTAAAAATGATCTTGTTTCAGCAACCAGCTGAGTTTCACCAAGTGCTAATCTAACAGCAGCACTGGTATCTAATGGCAAAAAATGAGTATAATGTAAATCATATATACGTGCTAGATGCTTCAGCTATGTTATGGCTGTAATTCGAATGGGTCGGTTCGACTGGGGTAGGAGCACACTCTCACAGAGTACCAGCGTAAAATAGCAGCTTAATGCCACTGTGTTCCGTATGGTGAATGTAGAGAACCGGAGACCCTTTTCGCCTTTTATGACACCCACGAGATGGTGTGGGTAGCGGATATTTTTACTTCGCCACTACACTTCACCATCACTACACGGCTTAAAGGCAGGTTTAAATGTTCTTTATGTAAAAAGATAAGCAACATTGTTTAAAAATCAAGTTCTTGGGTAACACAACTATACTATAAAATACTCCACAAGTTTTGACGTAGGCCTTGTTTGAATCAACCAAAGTCACTTACTTTTATTGACATCACTGAGTAGTTGTTCCTTGGTGGTGTGGTAGTTAGCGGCGATCACATCGACTACGGCGTTAGTGCCCAAGAACAATGAATTCCAGTTGTGCGAGGAATTTGCTTGCTCTTTCAGTTTTTTAGCTTTTTTCTCTTTAAAAGATAGGTCACCTGAAAAAAAAATGATGTTTTATAAGTTTTTATTGTGATCTATCATAATATATACGTGGCAGAGCTATGCTACGTGGTCCTTCACCGCTGGCCGTATGAGGACGCTCAAGGTCGCTCAGCGAGCTATGGAGAGGGCTATGCTCGGAGTTTCACTGCGTGATAGACTCAGAAATGAGGATATCCGCAGTGAAACCAGAGTGACCGACATAGCCCAACGGGTTAGTAAGCTGAAGTGGCAATGGGCCGGCCATATAGCTCAAAGAACCGATAACCGTTGGGGAAGAAAGGTTCTTGAGTGGCAGCCTCGTACCGGTAGGCGTAGTGTAGGGCGACCCCCCACTAGATGGAGTGACGACCTGGTAAGACATGCAGGAAGTCGATGGATGCAGGTGGCTCAGGACCGTGCTTTGTGGCATTACTTGGGGGAGGCCTATGTTCAGCAGTGGACTTGTGAAGGGCTGTAATGATGATGATCATGAGAGCTATGCTGTTGCGACATTATGCGACAGAATGGGTCGGCTCGACCGGGGTAGGACCTCGCTCTCAAAGAATACCAGCGTCAAATATCAGCTTAGTGCTGCTGTGTTTTGTACGCTGAGTGTAGAGAACCGGAGACCCTTTATACTGGTAAGGAGGCATTCCATCTCAGTCCTTAAGAGTGACAACGCATCTGCATTTGATTCTTAATCGAGGGCAGATGCAGATGTCTATGGGCCTCAGCACCCACTTACCATCGGTTTGACTGTATGCTCGCTAGTCACCCTTATTCTATAAAAAAACATAATCAATATACTTTAAAAATACACCTAAGTAAACTTTTCTGAACCGTGGTATTTCACATAGTTTAAAGCAGTAAATGATAAATTAAATAAATCATAACAGTAATTCAATTAATCAAACTATTTTTATAGATATACTACAATCTGAATAAAGAGTGTTTAGTACTCATTAAATTCTTTTTTAATTCAACGGAGGCCGATGTCGTACCACAGGGTCCAAAAATAGCGTTGTTATATTGTAAATATAGTAAATCATTAGTGTTAAATGATAATTTTGTAAATGTAAGTATGGCTTTTGAAGAAATAGAACTTGCGTTTTTATGTAAAGATTATGTAATCAAAAATATAGAATAATTATTAGGCTTACTGTCATCTTCTTCTTTATCGAGTTTCTCGGTTCTAGCAGGCAGCAGATGTAGCATCCGACCGCAAAACGAAGTTCCGTCTAGATCTGAGTATGCCTTCACTGCATGTTCGGGCATAACGAAGGTGATAGTAGCGAAACCTTTCGGTTGCCGAAGGATTGGATCTATTGGCATATTGACTTCAGCTAACGGCCCTGAACAAATATTAAAGTATGAGGGAATTGATATTTTATTCATTAATTAAGCCTATCAAACGTTTAGGTTGAGCAAAGGTCTCCCCGTATAGGTGGCCTTATAAGTAATTTGGTAGGCCGGTTCGCAAAATACTGTGGATTTTATTATTTTAAGTCGGTACCCGGAAGCTGCTGTTGTCCATTATTGGTTTAAATTCTCTCTATTTATACAAGATATCCAAGAACATAAAACTGAGAAGAATGAAAGCTTTATATTACTGCGTGCGCGGGAACATTATTACACGCACAGCTATGCGTGCGTGACTTGTCACCGACAAGGCGCGGGGGGCGTGTGCCGGCGCCCGCCAGGATACAAACCGCTTTCAGCCTACTCAGTGAGCGGACAAAGTTAAGGGTTGCCACTGGCAGCGACACGACGACGCGAACGTTTAGTTTTGTTTGATTTTAACAAATAAGTAAAGAAAATATCATGTAAAATATAAAAACTTTTAAACGTGTATTAACAATTTATTATTATTATTATTATTAATAGTACTTATATGCAATATTGTAACTATAATTGAACAAGTCAAAGCAAATAAAGTTTATAAAAATATATCATTGTTTTATTATCCCAAACAGGGTAATAGTAGGTAATTAGGACTTGATAATTATTTATAAATGTGGTAGATATGTATCATATACGTCAATAAATTTATCGCATTTGTTGAATTGCTTTAACAAAGATTTCTGTAATATTTTAATTTCGTAATAATCCTTGTTAATATTGTTAATGATATATTAAAATGTGTGCTAGCTTCTACTTATAATCATATGCCTAGATTCTTTGAGAAAGAAACTATATATTATTACAATAAAACTTACCATTCAACTAAAAGGCACAACAAATTATTCAAAAACATAAAATATGAAAATAATATATATAGAGTAAGCAGTATGCAAAAAAAAAACACATTTTAGCACAGGTACATAATAAAACAATAATAAGTTTTGTTTACATCCTCCTGTGTCAACCCTACCAAAATAGGTAAAAATATTGACTCCTTAGAAGCTTAGACTCTGTTCGGTTTCTTTACTCATGTGCCTATAGTACATACATACATAAACAACTACAACAAAAGGTTGTACAAACTATTTACAAAATATCTTTTAGAAATAGCTTGGATGCAACCACCTCATTGTGTCATTTATAATAAAATTGTCCTTTTCATACAGTTTTTATTTAATAAAATATTTAAACTTGGTAATAGAGAAACCTGGTATATTTCGTGGGACTTTGTGTAATAGCGTATACATTGCCCCATGAATGAATTAAAAACTCCGTAGAGTGCAGAAACTGGTATCACTAGCTTGTGTTTGTTCCTAGTGTTTACTGCGTGTATATCACTTTTTTACTAAAACTACTTTTGTTATTGTGAACATACATTAAATTTTCGTAAAATAAAACTCTCTCTTCTTTTAATATAGGATTCATAATATATGGCAGTGTAGTGGCGCCATAAGAGAATTCATCATCCCATTCCGTCCCGTGGTTGTCTTAAGAAGCGACTATGGGATATATTATACCACAAATGGGTCGGCTCAACCTGGGAAGGACCACACTCTCACAGAATACCAGCGTAAAATAGCAGCTTAATACTGCTGTGTTTCGTGTGGTGAGTGTAGAGATCCGGAGACCTTTTTTTACTGGAAACGAGGCATTTCATCTTAGTCCTCAGGGGTGACAACGCATCTGCGTTTTGATTCCTAATCAAAGATAAATGTCGATGTCTCGTTTGTCACCCTTATTCATTAAAAATATCTTAAGGCTTTCATCTGGTTTTTAAATACTTACCATACTTCTCAAAAACTTTTGTGACCTCTTCTTCAGAAATGACATAAGGTAAATTTCTTACAAAGATACTTCCACTTTCCCCTATACTTTCTTCATTATTTACTTGCTAGGGAACAAAAATTTAGCTTTATTCACAATTTTATTAAATGTAGATATGTAAAAAACAACAACATTAAATAAGGTGTATTATTGGCTTGTTGGAAAAAATACCTCTTGTCTCTTTTTTATATTTAATTTGTCTTCCTCTTCTTCTTTAATTGATTTGCTTTCATACTTGTTCACATGTATGCGGTGGTTACCTGACCAACAAAATATTGTAATTTTATACATCTTTTCTGTGTTAGCCATACTGACATATTTACAGAAACAAAAACAAGCATTTATTAAGATTACTTTTGTAAAAATTTTAATATGACTACACAGTTCAAAGCCAGAGCTGACAACACTGTATACTACACTGCATCTGTGCTATTTAAATTTTTGATTTTAAATAGTCAAAAAAATGTATTCAAGTTTTCACTAGATAGGTAATGTCCTTGGAAAATGTTTTTGTGTATAAAGTAACTAAATAAATATTTTTTGTTATAAATTTCATTGATTGAGAATCATAGATACCCAATGGCGAAATATAGCCCTCCTTTCTGGGGTTGCCCCCTAGATATAGAGGCAAAACATTGAGGTAGACAAGAGGGTTGCCCATGGTTACAAAAAAAATATATATTGTGTATAGAGATGATTCTTTTAAGAATCGCAAGCCACATGGTACTTTTTTTTAAGAGGCCAAGCTGTGTGTGACTTACAAAGAATAGGACAGTATAGAATAGAATAATTTATTATTCATAATAATTATTGAAAGTCAATTATGTTATTTACTAGTTCGGAAAATACCTGTCCTGTGAAGAATCTGCAAGAAATCCAGCAGGATTATTATTTTTAATAAAGATTTACAAGAATTTTGTACAATTATTTATTTGAAATTAGGCTGGTAATTCTAGCGGTACGAATGATGATATTGAAAGAAAAAAGGCAGTCTTTAGACATCTTAATAAGAGAGTAAAAGAAGTAGTTGAAAGAAAAAAGCAAGAAAGAACGGATAAGAATGACAGAAGAATATCGGATAATTTCCAGGCAAATATTAAAATGTTCTGGAAACTTGTAAGAACTGCCAGGGGACATTGAAAACAGCCTATGATGAATGCTATAAGAGGCGAGAATGGCTATATTCTGAATGATGAAGTTTTGAGTTTAAAGAGATGGAAGGAATATTTTGAAAGCGTGTTTATGAGTGAGGAGACAACGTGTGTACTAAGTGAAGTAGAAACTCCGAAAGAAGAGGAAAGAGGTAGCGAGATAAGTATAGATGAAATAATGAAAAGCATGAAAGCAGGTAAGGCTGCCGGATATGATAGAGTTTCACTCGAAATGCTGGAGCTGGGCTGGAGAAGAAGTGGCGGCAGGCCTGCTGCACACCTTGTTTAGCAGGATAGACGGAGGATTTATGCTGGGAACTGAAGCGGGTACCGGTAGACTGGTGCAAAGCCATGATAGTCCCAGTATATAAAGGAAAAGGGTCGCAGCAGGACTGTAAAAACTACCGTGGCATCAGCCTTCTTAGCATTGTGGGAAAACTGTATGCTAAAGTACTGATTGAAAGGGTCATGAAAGAAACTGATGGAAAAATTTGGGATGTGCAAGCGGGATTTAGAAAGGGAATGGGATGTACAGATCAAGTCTTTTCCATGCGCATGATCGCGGAGAAGTTTTTGGCCAAAAACCAAAAGGTTTTTTGTGCGTTCATGGACTTGGAAAAGGCCTATGACAGAGTTGATAGGGATGTGCTATGGCAAACACTGAAATCATTTGGGTTGAGCGCAGGCTTGATACAGGCATTGGAGTCTCTTTATAGGGACTCTAGTGCTTGTGTTAGGATCAACGGGGTCTACTCGGACTGGTTTGACATCCATAAAGGTGTCAGACAGGGCTGTGTGGCTTCCCCGTGGCTGTTCAACCTATTTATGGACAGTTGTTTGCAAAATTTGAAAGTTGAAGAATGCGGATTAAGAATGGTTGAGTTAACCGTCAAATGCCTTTTGTACGCCGATGATCAAGTTATCCTTGCGTCGTCGGCGGCCGAGTTGCAAATGATGGTTACATTAATGAACAGATCACTAAAAGAAAGGGGTATGAAAGTGAACGCAAGTAAGACGAAGGTTATGGTTTTTGAAAGAGAAGAAAGTAAAACGATTTGTGAAATAAGAATAGAAGGGGAGTTGATCGAGCAAGTAGACGAGTTTGTATATTTGGGTTGCGTATTTAGCAGGGATGGGAGATATGATAAGGATATAGAACGACGAGTGAATGCGGGAAATAGAGTAAATGGGGCCCCACTCTATTGTGAAGAGTCAAAATGTGTCGAAAAAGGCACGTATGGCAATTCACAATGCTGTGTTGGTCCCTACTTTAACGTATGGTAGTGAAAGTTGGGTGTGGCAGAAGAAGCACGAGAGTAGAATGAACGCAGTAGAAATGCGGTCGTTAAGGAGTATGTTAGGGCTGAATCTGAATGACAGGGTAAGAAATTGTGTAATAAGAGAAGAGTGTGGTTTGCAAGATGATGTTGTGACCAGGATTAAGAAAGGAATGCTTCGGTGGTTTGGTCATGTGGAAAGAATGGATGAGGAAAGACTGACAAAGAAAATTTATGTTGCAGAAGTGAATGGCAGAGTCAGAAAGGGACGTCCGAGGCGAAAATTTATCGACCAAATTGGCGATTTATTAAAAACGGGCCAAATTAGGAGTACCCTTAACCGACGAGCATGTATGCGTAGGTGTATGGATGTGAAGGAGGCGAGAGAGGTGTGTCAGGATCGTGCCAAATGGAAGTCTGTAGTCTCTGCCTACCCCTCTGGGTGACAGGCGTGAGTGTTTATATATATATATATATATATATATTTGAACTTTAATAGAACCAGTATGGTAACAATAACCTCATTCTCAGGGGGTTATTATTTTCATTCATGTATTCCATAATATTATGATAATAGTCTTTATAGTAAATGACATAAGAACCTTGTGTTCGTTCCTAGTATTTATAGTATGAATATCTTCGTTCTTATAATAGTTCTTCATGTGTTCGGTCCGACTTTTCTCCTTTTTTTTCCAAGTTCCCTTCTTTTGTGAGAAAATTTATTATTTCGAGCCCTTCTTTGTATTTTTTTAAAAATACGAAAATTGAAATTAAACTAATTGCACTCATGATTTTTTATTCAAATAACCAGTTCAGTTCTTTCTATTATGTCAATAAGATCAAAAAATATTATTCATGTTTCGTCAGTATGTAATTTGTATCTAAATATAATTTCCAAAACACACGATTTTCAAAAAAAAAAAATACCGAGGAAAGCTCGGTCATCCAGGTACTATTCATTAACCATATCGTCCCGTGGGTGTTGTTAGTGGCAACAGAAGGAAAGCAGCATCTTCCTAATAACTAGAAAAAATTTCTCATAAACCCCCTTATGAGGTATAGCTTACTCCTTTCTAAAAGGCCGGCAACGCACCTGCAATTCCCCTGGTGTCGCGGTTGATCATGGGCGGCGGTAGTCACTTAACATCAGGTGAGCCGCATGCTCTTGACTTTTTCAAGAGACTACTTACAATTTATTATAAATTGCCATTTGCAAAAGATTTTTTTGAAGGCAGATGATAATGGTTGTTATAATAGAAACGTCATATAAAATTAATATTGTACCTATAAACAACTTATCCTTTGCAAGTGCCTTTTTCAATTCTTTCTCTGTTCTGAAACCAACATAGCAAAATCCAGCCAATTTCTTTCCTTTTCCAAGTGGTAATCTGAGGGAAAAAGGTACCAATGGTCTGAAAAACTCTTTCACATCTTTCTTTTTGCATTTAAATGGTAATCCTGTTAACTGAAAATAGAAAATGAGTTAGTTTTATTAAAAGATGCTAAAGAGAATTAATTCTAATGCTGGAAATTCACCGACGTAAATAAAGTGATATAGAATTTAAATTTAATTTGAAATATGAAGGTATTTATTATTTTAAATTATCATGAAAAAAAAAATTAGGTTTATCTATAAATGTAAAAAACTCACTTTACAATAAAACAGTGGTCTATTTCTAATTTTCTTAGGCTTTTCTTCTTCTTCTTTATTAGCACCTAATTCTGTTGTCCTACCCTCAACTTTCTTCATTAATAATTTCATGTACTGAAAAAGACATTAATTTGTAAATTCATAATACTACAATTTCAATTTGTCAGCCTGTCTAGTCTAGTGTGACTGCATTATACTTGTTTTTGACTTTAAAAATTCGGGAGTATATTATTTTTATTCAGTAATATATAGATAAAAATAATATCCACATATATAACGTAATTAACACACACCCGTAGACACCCCAATTAGTATATTATGTTATAATCATAATACATACACTAAATTTTTAGTTAAACATTTTTATGCACTGATTATTTATCAAATTAGTTATACTAGTTCCGGAAGAATGTTGTGGTCACAGTACAAATCCACGAACGCAAAGACTTACGTGCTTGAAATAAAGTTCATTTTTCTTTATTTTTATTGAATGACAGAATTAGTAATAATACAAACAAAACTGCACTCTTAAAAGTCTTATCGCCTTAAATAATGGTCCATTTCAGTTTGTTTTGACTGTACAGATTTAGTGTGACTGTAATTTACGTAGTTTTAATTATTTTTGGGATAATAATTACCTATATTAAAAATGATAGGAATCGATTCAGTAAACGATTCTGAACAAACTACTTTCTCAAAGTGCGTTAATTACATTACATATTGTATATTTATATATATATATATATATATATATATATATATATATATATATATATATATATATATATATATATATATATATATATATATATATAATATAGACATAAATATACTGCCTTTTATAATAAACTAGCGATTTGCCTCTTTGCACAGGTGATTTCTGGATCTTCATAACAGTACCACCTACTGGGTTCAATTGTGTATCTAAACCATCCAAGGACTCACAAAAAATCGCATGAAAACACATTGTATCTCACAAGTAATTAGATTGTTTAGTGTGATTGCCAAGTCAATCTATTTATTTAAAACAAAAGATTTTTAACATTGATATGGTCACTATAAGATGGTGGATCGATGGATGGTGGTTAGCTAATTATGTAATAAATGAAAACAGAAGGACCCTTAAGTAGGGATTGAATAAATTAACCGACTTGGTATTACATGCATCTCACAACTTTTTACGGCAGAAGAATTGAGTTGCGAGACTTGTTTTTTTTTACAAGTTATGTTTTTGATGGCATCTCATTTCTTTTTGTTGATAGTCTTACTTTTTTATTTCCGGTAGATTCTACTTCTTGAATAACAACAACGTATCTATCAACACCTATTATACATATACTGGTACAGTGATTCATTCACTGCAAATGTAACTTTGTAATCCCATATATTTATATGGGATTACAAAGTTATTTATGCAGTTGGTGTATCCAAAAACTGGACTGAAATTGAAAAATATTTTAGTTTTTCCTTGATTATTATACTAAACACTAATGGTATTCTAAATTTGAAGCTTCTAGAAGTCTGCTAGAAGTGCCTTAGAATTTTGAAGATCGGTCAGTCAGTGAGTGACAAAATTAAGAAACTTTGACTGGTTATAATTATTAAACTACTGGTTCAAATTGAATGAAATTTGTAATGTACCATCTTTATACAATGCCTGCCTGGTGTCTGAAAACTTAGATTCCTAGTTTTATTCACAACGAAGTTATAAGGGATTGAAAATGGCCTGAACTGCTTCGAGAAAAGTATGGTATGGTCGTGCCACTTTTTTGCTCGACTAGGCGGGGGCACTGCCGTGCCCCCAGATCCAGTAAGAAATCCAGTAAAATGATTATATAGATATCATTGATTAAATACCTCTAAATCACTAATTTGCTTATTGGCCACTTTTTGTTCACTGTTTGAAATAACTTCTTCCTCATTGACCTGAACATTTTTTTCATGATTAACACCAATAACTTCTTCAGTTTTTTCAGCTTCCTCACCACTGCTATTGTCATTGTCACTTTTCTTAACCTCTTCTAATGCTTCTTTGATCCAAGTTGTATTTTCATTAATATGTGCTTCTATAAATTCTTCAAATAAGGGGTCACCTTTATGCTAGAAATAACCAAAGAATTAATTAATTAGTCTTTTCTAAACTAGTATAATTCAAAAAAATTATGTATTTTTTTAATATATCAAGTTTATCTTTTTTTTCATATTTCTACATTGTCATTAGATTCTCAGCTCATCGGGGAGTTAGTTTAAAATCAATTACTAAATGAAACTCAAACAGAGATACACGCAAGAGAGTTAATAGATATGTGGGCTAAACTATAGACGTCCGGTACTCGCGTACGCTGTTGGGAGGGGGAGGGGGAGGGGATGGGGTCGTGAGAAGCCCCCCCCTTCCCTTGCCCCGTTGCGGAAATGTATAGTTTAGGGTCAGCGCACACCAAGAGCAGAGCACACTAAAATATTTTCTGAGAACACTAAAATATTAGTTTTATGACTATTGAAAAACAGTGCAAAATTATATACACATCCAAACCCGATGCTCGACCATGCTCGAGCTTGCAGGATGCATGTTCGAGCATGCGCAAGCACGCTCGCACCGTCGCCGCCCGCGCTCAGTATTGCCGCAGTGAAAAAACTGTTTGGACGTGTGTTTAGTTTATACCTATAAGCGCGTCACATAAGTCGGAATCGTGGACGAAGAAAAGTTGATAAGTTTGGTGCAGCGTTTTGAGTGTCTGTACAATATATCAAGTTCAACATACAGCGATCGTATGTTAAAAGCCAATGCTTGGAAAAGAATCTCCATGTTTGTTCAATCCATATTGTTCTTCCAATTTTCTGAAGTCTAATTTCATTAATGTTCTTCAGTTCTAAAACGGCCATAATAACAAAGTCTTAATCGATCATATTGCACATATCTATCAAGGTCGGATTTTGGCATCAAATTGGTAATGAACGCCACCCTAGCAACCCAGAGCACTTTTTTTTATTTTTTATTTTATAAAGAATATTAACAATGCTATAAACATTACTAATATTCCCCCTAACCACTTGTGGTAAGCTTAAATTGCTTGTGTTACGAGTGGTATCGATAGTGAATTCGAACCCACGACCTTTTTGAGTTCGCAGTCCGCACCCTGCCATTAAGCTACTGTCGCTTATATTTAACTTTTTAGGTGCCTGAGATTTGCTGAGAAGCAGGCGGGGACTGCTCTCCCTCCATGCCTACGGCTTTACAAAAACACTTAGGGGTAGAGCAGACAAGACTATGTGGAGTTGGGGTGTGCTAATTCGGTTTTAGAACCGATTCGACCAATCTTATCTATAAAGTTGCCCTAAACTCTGCTATGATAGTGGTAAATGAAATAATGTAATGTGAAATGTTATAATTTTGTTTTCCGAAAAACCTCATGACTGCTCTCCACTGCAACTCAATTTGTTGTATATAAGTCCCATCTCTAGCCACAAATGGATTGTCTGGTTCCAAGTGATTAACTTTTTTATGAGTGTATCTTTGTTGAAAAAACAAGTTGACATATTTGTGTTTCAATATATGCAATTTTAAGTGGAATTTATTTTTATTGTAATTCAAAAGGCATTTCCGTTTTTTTAAAAATTTCATTGCGCATATAAAACCATTTTTTTATTTTTTAACTACACACACAGAAAAAAATTAAATGTTTCACATATTTTTTTATTTATTGGTGCTATGTTGATAAGTCCCGACAAATAGAGCAAACTAACTCAGAAGTCCATTAAGTTAGAGCTCAAAGAAAGAGACAGGGGCATGTGTACCGTTGACAGTAAAAGGATGTGACAACTTCATGCAGCATGTACTGTACTCGGTGAACTGGTCAGCTAACATGTTAAGAGATAAAAATATATAGAGTATAAGCAGTCAGATATTACCTTTTTAAGAAGTTCTTTGATTTTCATTTTATTTTTTTCAGCTTTGTTTTGTTTTTCTTTCTTTGGCTTTACTAACTCTTTGTCTTGATCATTTTTATTAAGTTTTTTATAAGCTGAACTATCACTTGCATATTTGCTCCAAGCTCTGGGTTTGTTTTCGTCTCCCAAATTAGCACAAAATTCAACACTAATTTTCATAGAATTAATACATGTACCATCAAAATATTCTTTCGCGGCAGAAGCCTGTTCTTCTGATCTATATCCAACAAAACCAAAGTTTCTGAACTTTCCATCTTTTGTGTATTTCAATTGCACATCAGTGACTTCTCCTTTTTGACCAAACAAATCTCTAAGCTTTTCTATTGTAACCTAAAACAAAATGCTTTATTATTATTCTGTTTACTGTTTACAAGTGTTATAGAGAAGCTGTGGTTAATAAATTAATAACTTTGTTCGGCAAGTTTTTGATGATAAGACGAGACATCGTGTATGTTTTGATGTTTTGCACATTTACGTAAATGTATTTTACAACATGTAATTCAATTCAGCCGCCCAGTAGACTTTTCCTTGGGTCAGCTCAGCTCCATGACGAACTTACGATGACAGATGACATCCTATGACAGTGACAAATGACAGTAAAATTCACGTGCACACCCATGGAGTATGGAATTTAAAAGTAAGGAGTACCAACTCCCATACGAGAATAGTTAAAAAAGTGTCCATCTGCAAGCAGTAAATAACAGTTCTAAAACTCTCCACTACAGCGCATAAGTAGCTACGGGGTATGTTATATCGCCGTGAAATACGTTGAGAGTGATTTTGAAAATAAAAATTTTGATAGCAATAAAATAGTTATTGTAAAAAGAAATATTTTGAAAGTCTGTGCAATAAAAAAATTATAAAACATCTTGTAAAATATCGCCTTGAGTGGATTCTCTAATATAGATGCATTATATAAAAGACCCAATTTGGTTTTAGAAAAGGATTTAGCACAATGGATAGCATTAGTATATTTTAGTCTGACCTGATCTGATATAAGGCTGGCATTCTCTAATAATAACTTTCTCGTAGGCGTTTTCATTGATGTTTTTGCGGCATGTGATAATGTTGTTCTCCTACTGCTCAAGCAAAAAATAGTACAGATGGGTTCTTGTTCAAAGTGACAGGCTATTTACTCCATCCTCTCTTTTCCAAACTTCATTCCTTGTATCGGTTGGTCAAGGACACTCCATATTGGTCCCACAAGGATTTACCATGCATTATAAAAAGCTGAATTAAATTGCTCAACATTTCTTCTCCAATTTACCAATCCCTTAGTAACCCACTTTACAATATTCCATACGAGGCTCTAATTTTTAATTAAAAAATTATTCTAAATATCGCAATAGATAAAAATATTATTGAAGCAAATAACAAGTTAAATATGCTCCTCCTCCAAAATTGGCATGATTGGTTAACTATGTACAATGATGCTTCAGAGTTAAGTGACGATGGATTTTATTTATTTATTTATTTAAGAAATTTATGATTACAAAGATGAATAGTTTTAGTGTAAACATAAACTCATTAGAGTTTTTCCGTACACCATTACTGTCGACACATTATTCTTATTAACACTTTACAATACATTACATTACCAAAGTTACATTCATATTATTATCAACTTAAATTAGGTGCATTAAATGTTATGTTTCTATTTGACAAACTATTTGTGGGTACAAAAATATAAAATAGTTTTAGGCGATGAGCGTAAAATCACATGGTGAACTTATTTTATGAACTTATTTACGACTATTGCCAAGTACTAACAGTTAGACAATTATTCATTTTAACCACCGCTCTCAAACAACATGCCTCAACCAAATATATCCCTGAATGGACACGACGAAACCAACTATTTGCAAAGTCTACTCAAGTTAAAACTGCATTTAGTCATAGATTCTTCATATTCCTTGGCCCCTATTTATATAATAAATTGCATAAAACCTTATCCCTCTTTTCCCGAAATCAATATGAGTGCAAATATATTATTCTCCAGTGGCTCCTTAAGCAAACATATGCAAAAACAGAAAGTATTTTAGAGGTTGTCGTGTAAAATACACACACACCTACATACATAAATGCACACACACACACTCCCACTAACACACACACACATACACACACGCATATACTCTCTCTCACACACACACACACACACACACACACACACACACACACACACACACACACACACACACACACACACACACACACACACACAACACGCACACACACACACACACACAACACGCACACACACACTTTTCTAAGTTTCTTAACCATAACCAATTATCTCAATTAGGTATGACAAATAAGGAAATAGAGTAAAACTTTATGTGTTAATGTTTTAGATATAATAGCATTCCTCGCAGAGGTGGAGACCTGGTGACCTGTAATACGGGTATCTTACCCACCACAGGCACCAGCGATCCACGGGCAAAGTTGTTTTGTACTAATTATAGGCTACTTATAACTCTAAATGTAACTTTGTTTTGTGGTGAGAAATAAACGTTATTATTATTATTATTATTATTATTACATTCTGTGAATAATCGTGATACAGGATGATTATAACATATATTTTCATAAATTTATAATAAGATAATATGTTGGTAAAGTAAACCAATAATATAGAACAAGAAGTTAAAAATCTTTGGGAGATTTTAAATAGGCTGACGGGCAAGATTAAGTCTTCAATTGATGATGCACTTCATAATTCTTCAATTTATTAAATATGCGTGTACAAACTGTCTGTGAATGCAGAAAGTAGTTGTGAAGTATTCTTTTGAGGTTAGAAACCATATTGTTTGCTAGTTAATTATTATATTACTTTCATAAAACCTATGGTTTTGTGCGCTTAAATATTTTCGACTATTTTGTCTACGGTAGGTAATATCGTTATTGGTCTATAATTCTCATACTCAGTCCTACCCACCTTTTTTGTGTATTGGTCGAACGATTCCATTTTTAGCAGGGGAGGATATGTACCAGTAATAACGCTTGCATTTATTAATTTAGCAATAACTGTTTTGATTTTTCCGCACAGCAGCTTTATATCAATGGCTCTTATCCTGTCTGCCCCAGGGGCTTTGTTACTGCTTATTGATTTAATTATAATTTCCACAGCTTTAGAATCGGCAGGGATAAATCGCATGGTTACATTTGCCGAAGATTCATAGATTGCTTTGTCAAGCAGTAATTCCGAACATTTCGGAATTATTTGTTTCACACTATTGTTGAATGTACTAGCAAATTTGTTCGCAATGTCTTTACTAGTGCAGCCATTACTACCGAAAGAATTATAAAGTGCATCATCAATTGAAGACTTAATCTTGCCTATCTGAGTCTATCACGCAGAGAAACTCCGAGCATAACCCTCTCCATAGCACGCTGAGCGACCTTGAGCGTCCTCATACGGCCAGCAGTAAAGGACCACGTCTCAGATCCGTAAGTCATCACTGGCAACACGCACTGGATGTACAATCTAGTTTTTAGAGATTGAGGTATACCTGACGAGAATATATGTCGTAATTTCCCGAACGCTGCCCAGCCGAGTTGAATCCGTCGATTGACCTCTCGGTCGAAGTTGGACTTACCTAGTCGGACTATTTGTCCCAGGTAAACGTACTCGTCAACAACTTCGAGCATAGTGCTCCCAACAACTACCGGCATAGGTGTGACATGGACATTAAACATGATCTTTGTTTTGTCCATGTTCATCTTAAGACCTATCCGTTGGGAGGCACTATTGAGGTCATTGAGCATAGTGCTTAAGCCCTCCAGCGATTCTGCCATAAGGACTATATCGTCGGCAAATCGAAGGTGAGTGATGTACTCGCCATTAACGTCAATACCGTATCTTTTCCAGTCCAGTAGCTTGAAAACATCTTCCAATGCAGCGGTGAAGAGTTTCGGGGTTATAACGTCACCCTGTCTTACACCTCTCTGCAGTTGGATAGGTTTCGAGCTCTGGTTCTGTACTCGGATAGCCATCGTAGCCCTACTGTACTAACACTTCAGCACTTCGATATACCGACAGTCAACTTGGCACCGTTGAAGGGACTGTAGCACCGCCCAAATTTCGACGGAATCAAAGGCTTTCTCATAGTCCACATACGCCAGGCAAAGTGGCAGATTGTACTCTTAAGTTTTCTGTACAATCTGCCGCAGGGTATGTATGTGGTCTATGGTACTGAAGCCTTTTCGGAAACCGGCTTGTTCGGGAGGCTGGAAGTCGTCGAGTCTGCGTGCGAGACAATTCGTAACGACTCTCGAAAATAGCATATAGACGCGGCTCAGAAGAGAAATCGGTTTGTAGTTCTTTAATAGAGCGTTGTCGCCTTTCTTAAAGAACAAGACCACCGCACTTCTGCTCCACGCATCTGGAGTAGTGCCGCCATGGAGGACGGAATTGAAGAGCTTCTGAAGGACTTCAAGTACCGGTGTTCCACCTGCTTTCAGAAGCTCCGCTGTAATTCCATCCTCGCCTGGGGCCCTGCCGTTTTTAAGGTGCTGGAGAGCCATTCTAATCTCGCTTAGACTGACGTCCGGGATATCATCGGAATAGTGTCGGATAAGACTTGCTCTTGGATCGTTACTCACACTTGCGTGTGGCTCCAACGATGATGTGTACAGCTGCCCATAGAACCTCTTAATCTCACTCAAAATCTCAGGTGTCCCGGAAACGATGCTGCCACACTCAGTCTTCAGCTTTGACAGTTGGCTCTTACTGGCAGACAGATCTCTGACAAAGACTTTGGAGCCCTGGTTCCGCTCGATCGCTTCTTTAATACGAGCAGTATTAAAGTTGCGTAAGTCTCGCCGCATGCATTTGGAGATCTGTCTGTTCAGTTGCCTGTATGCTGTCAAATCTGTTGACGATTGCAGCCTCATCTCCCGTCTAACAGCCATGAGATTAAGAGTGTGATCGGAGAGTTTTTGTGTTCTTCTGCGGCGGGTCTTGCAGAAGTTAGCTCCGACCGCATGGACAGTTTCCACGAGCTTGTCATTCATATCGTCCAGTGCATTGTAATCTTCTAGGCATTGAAAGCGGTTACGTAACTCGAGCTGAAAGGTTTCGGGATTCTGGATTAGAGCACGAGGGGGACGGAGCGTTGACTTCATTAGACGAGACCTCTCCAACTTAACGTTTAGGTTCAGTGTGCCTCTAACCATTCGGTGATCGCTGCCAGTTTTCACCCTTGCGATCACTGAGACATCACTGAACAGTTGGCGTCTGGTCGTCATAATGAAGTCAATCTGATTTTTTGTCGAACCGTCGGGGCTCGACCAGGTCCACTTCCTGTGGGGCCGCTTCTGGAAGAAAGAGTTCACCATAAAGATTCCCTCTTTCTCCATAAAGTCGACCAGCTGCTGGCCCCTTCGGTTCCGTTGCCCTACTCCAAATTTCCCTAACTTCAGCTCACCGTTTTCTCTTGTGCCTAGTTTTGCGTTTAAGTCTCCCATCAACACCGTGTAGTGAGTTTTGGAGGAATGCGTGGCTTTGGAAATATCCTCATACATTTCATCCACCTCCTCATCGGGATGTGCCGAGGTTGGTGCGTAAAGCTGTATGACCTTCAGCGAATACCGTTTGGTGATTCTGAGTATCAGGTACGCGACCCTCGTCGACACACTCCCAATCTTTACAACGTTGTTGACGAGAGACTTGTGGACGATAAATCCGACACCTCCTTGGGACAGATGGTCACCCTCCCGGTGATAGAACAAGTTGCCTGATTCGAGAATCACCGTGTCCTCCCCCTCTCTTCGGACCTCGAATAATCCTATAATATTCCAGCGCAACTTGTCTATCTCTTCTTCCAGCTCCAGGATCTTCTCGTCAGTCCTCAGAGTGCGTGCGTTAAATGTTGCCAGGTCGAGTCGTCGTAGGTGGTAACAGAACCTCCACCGGAGATTCTTAGCACCCCCTGCCCCGCCGTTACCATGGTCGCTACCGTAGCCTGGAATAGCGGGGCCGCCGGGGACTGGGGGCTGTCTATTTGTGTAATTGTTCATGGGGGGTATATCTCTATGATATCCCGCCCAATTAAATCCCACGTCAAGTGAATTTCCAATATTTGCTGACCCTAGTGTATACTAGGGTTTTGTACCCGGGTACCCGGATCCGGGTATATCCAGGTATATGGAATTTTAGTACCCGGGTACTACTTCCAGACTCAGGTACCCGGGTAATATTCCAGACTCTGGAATATTACTTTAATCAAAAAATTCATCAAAATTCTTGCAAAATTATTAAATTAGGGAATAAATATAGGGAACAAATAGGGAATAGTGGTGTTGGAAGTAGTGGTGTCGGGAGTGGTGGTGTTGGGAGTAGTGGTGCTAGGGGGTAAGTGGTGCTAGGACTAGTGGTGACGGAGTTAGTGCATGCAGTTGAGGGAGGGCGGGAGGTGCTCTTCAATCCAGGTAAGACACATCATTGTAATCAGTTAGCGCAAGGTTGCAAAGTAATAAATTATTTATTATAAAAAGTTGTTGATTTTGAAGAGTTATTAAATGGACTATCTGGAAAATATTTAATAAATTAGGAATATAAAAAAGTTTTACTCTATATAACAGTTGAACAAAGTGAATTTTAGACAGACAGCTGCTTAAAAATAAAACGTGACATCTACCTAGGGCTAAGTATTCCCCAGAAAGATGTTTTGCTAAACTAATGTACAATTGTTAGCCGACTTGGTACCACAAAAAAGCGTTAACTGTTTTAAAACTTAGACTAGAGAGTAACCCTAATAAGAAATTGTATTGTATATTAGTGATAGATGAAATGAAAATAAAACAATTGACGGAGTACTATGCAAGTTCTAAGAGACATAATACCTTTGGCTGCTAGCATGGTATTCCGTCAATTGCTTAATTTTCATTTCATCCATGACCAAGGTACCATAAATTTTTTTATCAGGGTTACTCTCCGCTCTCAATTTTAATGCCGTCAGCGCTTCTTGAGTAAACCCTGGTCGGCGATCGATGGTAGTGTATCACCTAGTCAATGTCCGTGGTGCAGGCAAACATGTTCCAAAAGTTTTACGTACATAGCGATAGGCTTTTGGTGAGTAATAGTTAAGTGTCAGGGCAAAGTGTTTCTTGCAAACTTGTGAAGCCTGTTTATGCTATTGTTTTTTTTTTATGTCAAGGCATTTTTTCAGTTTAATTTTCCTTGGCCTAAGTGTTGGCTCGTACTCGCAGTGAAAGTAGGACTAGTTCGGGCTATATAAAGAAATTTTTTCGAATTGTGACTTTCGAGACAACTAATGGAATTGTATATAAGTATATGAATTAAATTTGATAGATTAATGCTCTTGTAAATTTAATAAAATATTTTCAAGTTGAATAATATTGGTGTCAAACGTAATGTTACGCGCTCAAGTCAACGATACACTAGCGCCATCTAGTGTCAGGAACGAGAGCGAGGGGAGCTTTGCAGAAAATGACATCACAAATCTCTCAACCGACAGCGCCATCCGAAGAACTAAGTTTCTAGAAAATCTACACTCGCATACTCGTCCCTTTGCGCGCATTTACTTGAATATTCCGGATGCTTCTTTGCTAATTTAAATAAATAGGCGCTGCAAGATGCGATCGAGGAGTATTGAATTGGCGATACGAGCGAAGCTTCGGAGCGGAATTAAGTGAATTAGTGTGTTTAATTATTAGTGTTTTAAGTGTTAATTTGTGTAAAGTAAATTAAAGTGTTAATTTAGGTAATTTTATCGGCAATTTTTATTGTCACGAACCTCAAGCTCGTAACAATTGGTGTCAGAAGTGGGATAAAATAATGCCGATTTTACCTAAGGAGGAAACGGAGGGTGTCCGTACCCGAAGTCAACGCCAGCAGGAGGCGGACCAACGAAGATTTGGTGGTGCAACGCCGCAGACGTCGGAGGGCCAGCTACCGGCTGCAGGCCCGTCGGTAGGTCCTATATCTGCAGCACCTGACTTAGGTGCTCTGATGGTGATGCTGCAGGAGCAGGCTAGCCGACAAGAGGAGCAGGCTCGTCGACAGGAGGATCAGGCTCGCCGACAGAAGGAACAGGTCCGTCAGTTGAAAGAGCAGCTGCTCCTCATGAAGGACCTTCACGCTACCTTTGGGAAAGAGATAAGGGACGTGAAGGATAGGGTTGCTCAAAACGACAACCGCCTGTCGGAAGCTGAAACCCGAATCGAAGAATATGAAACCCGAATCAACCATGTGAACAATCGGGTTGACAACGTGATGGCTGACGTGAAGAAAGCGCTTAACGACCTCAAACTTGGGGATGGAACTACAGCTCCCGTAGTAGCTGCAGCACCTTCGCTACGTGGATTCAAAGTGCCGCCGTTCGACGGGACCTCTTCCTGATCGGCCTACAAAATCCAGTTCGAGGCCGTCATGGAGGCGAACGACTGGAATAAAAGCCAAGTCATGACTGCACTCACCCTAGGCCTGCGCGACCAAGCCTTAACTGTGTTGGAAGCTCTCGGTAAGAAAGTGACCTATGAGCAGCTTCTTGAGGCCTTGGAAGCGAGATATGGCGACACTCATCTGGAACACGTCTTTCGCGCGCAGCTTAAAGATCGCGTGCAACGCAGCAACGAAAACCTGCAGCAGTGGGCCCTTGAGGTGGAGAAGATGGTTCGAAAAGCATACCAGTCTATACCTGCGCTCATTGAAGGGGACCTGGTTCAGACATTCATCGACGGCATCCGCGACCTTGAAGTCAGAGCTGCTGTGAGACTCGGGCACCACGACACGCTTAAGAACGCCTTGGCCCATGCACTGGAGGTGGAGCCCGTGCGGCAGGATCATCGTTCCCATCGCATCAGGGAGGTTGCAGCAGCTACAGTTCGCGACCATAATAAAGGATTCAGCCCTAGGTGCTATGGCTGTGGGGAAAAGGGCCATCTTCGATCCAGCTGCCCTAAGCGAACCCTAGAAAGGGAAGGTGAAAAATCTCCGAAGGGAAGTGCGGCTAACATCACCGCCCAGCAGCAGCCGGGATACGACTTTACTATCAGACACTGCAGCGGGAAATCTCATGGCAACGCAGATGCATCGTCAAAAAGACCTTGTCCTGAAGATTGCAACCATTGTAGTAGGCAAGAGAGTAAGGAAGTGGTATCCGTGAGGATGCTCAGGACAGACCACCTCAGCAACGGGTGGGAGGACAGCCTACGACATGCACAGCAGGAAGATCCAGACATCAAGCCGATTCTGGGATGGATGAAGGCCCGTGCTACCAAGCCTAAGTGGAGGGACGACTCTGCGATGAGTTCAACCACGAAAAGCTATTGGGCCCAATGGGGCAGCTTGCTGATTCAGGATGGAGTCCTGTGCCGTAAATGGGACAATGGTCGAGGAGACAGCTGTCGTTTGCAAATGGTTGTCCCTAAAGCTAAAGTGCCGAATGTTCTACAGCTGTGCCATAATGGTCGTTCAAGAGTCCATCTGGGAGTTAAACGAACTCTACTGAAGGTCCGAGAACAGTTTTACTGGGTCCATTATCGTGACGATGTCGAGGATTGGTGTCGTACATGTACAAGTTGTGCGGCCGTGCGGGGACCTCAGACACGTAGTAGAGGAGCATCGAAATTGTACAATGTTGGTGCACCACGGGATAGGACAGCCCTTGACATTGCGGAGCCGTTACAGAAAGGCGCAAGAGGGACTCCTAAGATCGTCCATGTGGATCGCTTGGTGCGTTATTATGGGGCCGATAATGCTCGGGACGAGCATGTCTTAGGAGGGGGCAGTGTTACGCGCTCAAGTCTACGATACACTAGCGCCATCTAGTGTCAGGAACGAGAGCGAGGGGAGCTTTGCGGAAAATGACATCACAAATCTCTCAACCGACAGCGCCATCCGAAGAACTAAGTTTCTAGAAAATCTATACTCGAGCACTCGTCGCTTTGCGCGCATTTACTTGAATATTCCGGATGCTTCTTTGCTAATTTAAATAAATAGGCACTGCAAGATGCGATCGAGGAGTATTGAATTGGCGATACGAGCGAAGCTTCGAAGCGGAATTAAGTGAATTAGTGTGTTTAATTATTAGTGTTTTAAGTTTTAATTTGTGTAAAGTAAATTTAAGTGTTAATTTAGGTAATTTTATCGGCAATTTTTATTTCACGAACCTGAAGCTCGTAACAGTAATAATAAAAATCTAAATCTAATTACAGCCAAACATTACCTTCCTACAAGTTCATGCTTGGTACTGCAGTATCAGAGTTCTTTTATTGTAAGCTTGGGGTATGAAATATGATTTTTCAAAATGTTCGGAGCAAATGGTGCTAGTCCGTTCAGGTATCCAAGATTCATGGTTTCTACAAACTACGATCCAATTTTGTCGCCTAAAAGGATCTTTTGGAAATCTGTAAAAACAAACCAATAATAGAAAATTTACTACTTTTTGTAATACTTTATTGTAAAAGCTAAATAAAAACTACAAACCTGTTCGGCAGACGAACCCGCATGGTTAATTAACTTATCGATAGCTAAAGTTGTGGCGTTCATCACTATAGTGCAATACTTTCGGTTGCAGTGATACCAGCTTATTTTTATAAAAATTGCACACTTGCTGCGAAGTAGCAAGTTTCGATTTGACTTATGCGGCCTTTATTTTGATAAATACTAGTTATCGATTATATTAAATTATATAATATTCAATATCGTGTTGAAATTCTGCTGAATATATAAATCATTTAACAAAATCCATTACACATCTATATGTAGTGATTATTAATCACAAACTGATTTAGTCATTATGAAATATATTTTCGTTATACGAGCTGTGTTCAAAAAGTGACTTTATATTTTTATGAAAAACTATTTATTTATTCATCAATATTTATGTTGTCCCCTTCAAAGTAATGCCCTCAGATATAATACACTTGTGCCAACGCTTTTTCCAATCGTCAAAGCATTTCTGATATAATTGATAGAATCAGGCGTTACTTTGCGGAAATCCATTATAATAAAAAATAAAAATATAAATTTCTTTGCAACTTTCCGCTAAACATATAAAATGATGTGTCTTACCTGGATTGAAGCGCACCTCCCGTCCTCCCTCAATTGCATACACTAACTTCGTCACCACTAGACCAAGCACCACTACTCTCAACACCACTATTCCAGGCAAGACACACCATCGACGATAATACGACACGTGTTTCGCCTCTACACGAGGCATCCTCAGGTAATATATACTCTACGGCGGCTGACCGCTAAGTGACTCGCCGCTCACTTCATCACTCATCACTTTCTGGTATAGCCTTCAACTCTTTCAGCGATGCAGTTTTTATCTCTTCAATCGTTGCAAATCTTCGTCCTTTCATAGGTCTCTTCAGTTTTGGGAACAGGAAAAAGTCACATGGGGCCAAATCCGGTGAATATGGTGGCTGAGGCATGATTGTAATGTTGTTTTTGAGACATGTATACCAACGCAACAAAACACAAAAATCGAAAGTCAAATGTGCGTTGCCCGCGAAATTCAAAAAGTCACCTTACTTTTTGAACACACCTCGTATATTTAACTTGTGTAGTAAATTATATTTATTTAAAAATAAATTATTCTTCATTTTATGAACTATGATGGCCACACTTGGTATTGGACGAAAATATTCACAAAGTACGAGTTTTAATGATAAAATTACTTTAATATTATGTTGAAAATACTCACAGATGAAAAGTCACATTTTCCTTTTGTATACTTGACGTTTTTGATTGTTTTTTTTAATGTAAATACACTGCAATTCGGCATTTTGTCGGAGCTCGATTTACTGGCACGATCATTTCGGAATGACGCACGACGCGGAGCAACTAGTTTTATATAATGGGTATGAGTCGGACTCTCGTATCTTTTACAGAGGGGTATGCCTTGCGATACCGCCTCCTTTGGTTTAATACTCAAAGATGGAATGCCTCGTTTCAAGTAAAAATGGTCTCGGGTTCTCTACACTCGCCATACGAAACATAGCAGCATTAAGCTATTATTTCACGCTGGTATTCTGTGAGAGCGTGGTCCTTCCCCAGTAGAGCCGACCCTTTCGTGCTACAATTATACTACTAATATAACTGCAGCATGGCTCTACCACTTTAAAATGGGTGATGGCATTTTATATATTTAATTAGTGATGGTATTTTAAATATTCGTCGTCTTTTGTTCTAGAGTGTGAACCCACTCGTAAAATTGAGAACTCTTATTTTAACCATTATTAACTTTTCACTTCTATGACTAACTTGACACTGGAATTTTCTTCATAATCAGCATATTGTGAAGAAAAAATATATAAAAATGAAGATTCTGAAAGAAATGATAGGCTCAGAAGGGCTAGAACCCAGAGCCGTAAAACCAGTTAAATAATTTTTTTTACAAAACAATCAATTTGACAAATTATCAGCTGTTATTGTTGACATAATACGACGTAATTGTATAGTGCGATTGAATGTTTTTTAATGTTATTTATATTTGAAGAACAAAAAATATTATTATAATAAACTGTTTAAGTTGTTCTTATTATTACATTGATAGTTATTTATAATTGATAAATTTTGCATAATTTTCCGTTAAAAATGTCTACTGCTATGACATTTGGTCAAAAACAGTTTATACCAACACCACCCGATAAGGGAAGTTTTCCTCTAGACCATGAGGGAGTGTGCAAAAAAAGTATGACAAAGTTTATGAAGTGCTTATTTAATAATAACAACAACAATTCATTGTGTCGTGTTGAAGCGAAAGAATATTTATCTTGTAGGATGGAGAATAACCTCATGGCTAAAGAAGAATGGGCTAAACTAGGGTTTAAAAACAATGAATGATGACTAAACTGACTCTTGAATAGCTTATAGCGAATTTAATTTTTTAATAAAATTATAGTAAACAAGGTAATAGTTTTTTTATATTCCTATTTATATTTTAAATATCATTTGGATGGCTCAGGGCTGTAACTTGCTGTGGGCCATAGACTAGACATAGAATAGATGCGTTGACGTTGAGAGAGGTGTATCGGGATCGTGCCGAATGGAAGTCAATAGTCTCTGCCTACCTTTCTGGGTTACAGACGTGAGTATTTATATATTATATTTCACATTCTCAATTTGGTGCTAAGATGCATAAGGATGGTGTACAGAAAATAAAAGCCCCGACTTCATAATGAAAAATTATGAACTAAGATGGATTAAGGTATATCACATCCTCAATATGTATGAATAAGCATAATGTCGATCACCTAATTTCTTAGGGTTATTTATTCACCATCATCATCATCATTACAGCCCTTCACAAGTCCACTGCTGAACAAAGGCCTCCCCCAAGTAATGCCACAAAGCACGGTCCTGAGCCACCTGCATCCATCAACTTCCTGCATGTCTTACCAGGTCGTCACTCCATCTAGTGGGGGGTCGCCCTACACTACGCCTACCGGTACGAGGCTGCCACTCGAGAACCTTTCTTCCCCATCGGTTATCGGTTCTTCGAGCTATATGGCCGGCCCATTGCCACTTCAGCTTACTAATCCGTTGGCTATGTCGGTCACTCTGGTTTTACTGCGGATATCCTCATTTCTGAGTATCACGCAGAGAAACTCCGAGCATAGCATAGCCCTCTCCATAGCTCGCTGAGCGACCTTGAGCGTCCTCATACGGCCAGCAGTGAAGGACCACGTCTCAGATCCGTAAGTCATCACTGGCAACACGCACTGGTTGTACAATCTAGTCTTCAGAGATTGAGGTATACCTGACGAGAAGATGTGTCGTAATTTCACGAACGCTGCCCAGCCGAGTTGAATCCGTCGATTGACCTCTCGGTCGAAGTTGGACTTACCTAGTCGGACTATTTGTCCCAGGTAAACGTACTCGTCAACAACTTCGAGCATAGTGCTCCCAACAACTACCGGCATAGGTGTGACATGGACATTAAACATGATCTTTGTTTTGTCCATGTTCATCTTAAGACCTATCCGTTGGGAGACACCATTGAGGTCATTGAGCATAGTGTCAAGGTCCTCCAGCGATTCTGCCATAAGGACTATATCGTCGGCAAATCGAAGGTGAGTGATGTACTCGCCATTGATGCTATTTATTATTAAAGTTTTTTTAGAATAAGGGTGACAAACCAGCACACAGTCTATCTTTTCAAGTAAAAAAGGTTCTTCGGATCTCTACACCAACCATACGAAATACAGCAGTATTAAGCTGCTATTTTACGCTGGCATTTTGTGAGAGCGTGATCCTTCCCTGGTCGAGCCGACCCATTCGTGCTACAACCATAATATATCTGCAGCGTTGCTCTACCACGTAGGTGGTACGACTATTTATATTAATTCATGTATTACTTGATATTATAATAAAACTTTTTGTTGAATTTTTTCTATAGTAAAACTTTTAAACTTGTTTATTGATTAACTTTGAAACTTGTTTATTGATGAATTACAGATTCTTAGAAGTCTAGCAACTGGCATTACGAGTTTGTTTGTTCCTAGTGTCTAAAGTATAAACATATTTATTTTTATCAAAATATTCGTTTTTATGTACATACATTACTTTTTCATAAATATACTAATGCTGAGCCGTGGTAGCTCAGATGGTTAGCGCTCGCTGTAAATTTCACAATACGCGAGCAAAAACCGGGTTCGATCCCCGGCGGCACCAATGAAATTGTTAATTGCAATTTTAAGTGCTGATTTACCACGTGCTCGGCGGTGAAGGAAAACATCGTGTAGAAACCTGCATGTCTGAGAAATAAGAAAAAAAAAATATTTCGAAGACTTGTGAAGTTCGCCGACACGCATTGGGGCAGCGCAGCGGACTATTCCTTACCCTAAAACCCTCTTAGAAATGAGAGGAGGCCTTTGCCCAGCAGTGGGACGTATATAGGCTGTAACTTTACTTTTACTTTAAATATACTAATAATTTCTTCCAGACCGAATTTCGGTCACGGCGGCCAGTCTTAACGGAAACTAGCCATTTTCGCATCACAGGCTTAATATTGCACTAGTGTATGCGCAAAAACAGGTGCACTCTCTATTACCTCACTTTCGTAGTCCGATAGGATGTTAATTCGGCACGACCGGAGAGAGATTAGGCTCAGGACTAACGGCTTTACGTGCTTTCCGAGGCACGAGTGCTAAACACTGCCAATTTTCTAACTCGTCCCGCTACTGAGAATTTCTTGACAGAAAAACACAATAACTGATTTTGGCTCGACCCTGGACCTCATCATCAACCAATGACTGCCTTGTTGGTTATTCACAAATATATTACTATGTTAAAGTTAATTTGTTTATTTCTTTAAAGTTTTCTTTGTGAATTTGTTTGTGGTCTGAATTTATCTATAACTATGTCAAACTACATCTTTGCAGCTCCGTGGGTCTCTGAGTAAAACCGCGGTCGGACAGACCACGAACAAGGCGAAACTATAAGGGTTCCTTGTTGTTTAACTACGAAACCCTAAAAATTAGTTAATCAAAGAATAATCATCTTGCCTTTACAGTACTCGTATATAATATAGAAAACTTTAATACTGTTACGCGCTCGAATCGACGCACTAGCGCCATCTAGTGTCAGGAACGAGAGCGAGGGGAGCTTTGCAGAGAATGACATCACAAATCTCTAAACCGACAGCGCCATCCGAAGAAATAAGTTTCTGGAAAGTCTACACTCGCACACTCGTCCCTTTGCGCGCATTTGCTTGAATGTTCGGGACGCTTCTTTGCTAATTCAAATAAATAGGCGCTGCAAGATGCGATCGGGGCAGAGTTGAACTCGGCGACACAAGCGAAGCTTCGGAGCGGAATTAAGTGAATTAGTGTGTTTAATTATTAGTGTTTTAAGTTTTAATTTGTGTAAAGTAAATTAAAGTGTTAATTTAGGTAATTTTATCGGCAATTTTTATTGTCACGAACCTCAAGCTCGTAACAATACGTTGTGTAAAGATTATCTTGCGTGAAAACACTTATAAATTTCAAACCGAAGAGACTTTACTTGTAATTACTCCAAAAGCTATCATATTTTATTATAATGGCATTGCATATTCAATTTGTGGTTTGTTAATAAATGATTTAAAAAGTAGCCAAAAAGAGACAATACAGTTGATACTTACATGTTCGTGCAAAAAGATCTTATATTTGAGATACTTTGTTAGTCGATTATGAGCCTTAAAGTTCTGAGTCAGAGTTTAGATCTGAGTCGTAAAGGATGCTTAAATCTATATCAATGATCGTTTTACAAAAACAGTGTAGTGGCGGTGTAATAATAATCATCACCGCATAGCGTCTCGCGAGTGTATTAGGAGCCAACAGAGGCTAACGAACCTGGAGACAGCAACAAAGTCTTCCTAATAGCAACTGGACAACAAAAGATGGAGAGAGGAAAGCATAGGCAACCTGTGGTGGACCACTGTGCAGCAGAGGATTCTGATGATTTTTTAAGAGATTGTTAGGAGTTCTGCGGAGGTTGAATTGCTTATCACCCTCATCATCACCACCGTCATATCACTCTCACAAGTCAACTACTGTTGAACAAAGGCCTCCGCAAGGAAAGCCATAAAGCACGGTCCTGAGCCACCTGCATCCACCGACTTCCTGCATCTCTTACCACTTACTCATCATGCATCGGTCGTCACTCCATTTAGTAATTTATAGAGAGGTTTGTGTGCAGTAGTGAACTTTTTTTTTTAAATTTATTAAACTTCGGACCACAAACAAGTTCACAAATATCGACTTATCTAATGTAATTACTGCACATTTGTTATTATTGTGAACTCAGCAACGCTGATCACTAACTTAAGTATTACAGTTTTCAAAGATAGATGAAGCTTATTGCAAAGTATACCTATACATACAATATCTTGTTATTTTTAATTAAGAATTAAAGTTTACACACAGAATCGACTAACAAACATTGTAGGGTTATGGTAGGATATATGACGCCACTGCTCATACGTTTTTTTTAAATAGTTGTGTCATATATGACTTTGATGGGCTATAATGAATGAAATTATTAAAAAAAATATTTTTATTTTTATAGGACAGGGTGACAAACGAGCACACAGTCCACGTGATGGTAAGTGGTGGCTGTGGCCCATAGACATCAACATCTATCCTCGATTACAAAACAAAATGCAGATACGTTGTCGCCCGTGAGGACCAAGATGGAATGCCTCGTTTCGTTTTTTACTAAAGGGTCTCCGGTTCTCTACACTCACCATTCGAAATACAGCAGCATTAAGCTACTATTTCACTCTGGTAATCTGTGAGAGCGTGGTCCTTCCCCGGTTGAGCCGACCCATTCGTGCTACAACTATACTACTAATATAACTGCAGCGTGGCTCTACCACGTATAATAATAAATAAACAAAACATTAATGTATTACTTCAACCAATTATACTACCAATTACAGCATAAATATCAAATTATCTGGACCTTCTTCAAGTTAAAGACATTTTAAATAATCTGAATGGCCAGATTTTATAAAATTTAAAAGTTAGTCTAACAGTTTTTCAGAAAATTTTAGTTCTATGGATTAATTCTTGTTGCTGTCTTGTAAAATAATTTCCTTTAAATGAACAGTATAGTAGTGTGCCACCAACGCCCGAGCGATAAGACATTAAATTTTTCTTAAAAAATGAGTTTCACCGATTCCGAGGAACAGAAACTGATAAACCGGGTGGCCCAATATCCCGAACTGTACGTTCCCTCACTTCCTCTGCATTTCAACATAGGACGTGTGTCTTTTCGTCTCTTCTAATTTATACTTATATAATAAAAGCAAGTCATCGTCGTCTCCTTCCTCTTCTTTCATTTTCAAACACATCAGACATCATGTCCTACTGAACACTCGGAACAGACTGGACACGGGCTGCTGCCGTCTGCAGTCGGCTACGGAATTGCACCTTTACGTTCCGCGGTGTTGGAAGCCTTGTTGCAGATTTTAAGTTGGACTTAGGCATTTCAAATAGTAAATATTGCCCTATCTTTTACTTCGTACTTTTGTACATTCATCCTCCCTCTTCAATAAGTCGTTTTTTATTACAGCTTTATGCTTGTGGAATAAGACTATATATGGTAGATCCTTGGCTCTACGTAAAATTACGTATTACTTTATTTTATTTACAGGGTACCTTTAGTAAGTTTCGATTCAATCGCTCGGTAAAATGAAAACATTTATACAAACTAACATCTCTTTCAACCTCTTAGGGGTGTAACTTTTCAAAATCTTTTCCGTTTTCACGCGTCTTCGTCGTACCCTGGGGGCGGCTTTTTATAATATTTTTTATATGTACCAACCTTTCATATCTTAAGGGTATATGTTGGGAAAATATAAAAAATTGATATTTTATTACTTTAATTCAAGAATATTTGTACCAGTTTTAGGATAAAAATAACAATTAATTATTTTTCCTCCATACAAATTTGAACCTCTGCTGCCACCCCGTTACCCGTTAGTGTTAAGAAAAATCGCAAAATACGTGTCCATTTATTTTATTTACGGTATTTCGAATCAATTTCCCTGTTAAATAAAAAGTATCATATAAACTGTAACATCCTATTTGTCGACGCCGTTACGACAGCACCGACGGTGTTTGCGGGGAGTAGGTGAAGTGCGGGGGGTTTTCTCACCACCGCGCCTAAGACCGGCACTCGCCGATAGCTCGCGACCCGATCGCCACCAAATTATTTTGTATTTTATTATTTAAATACATAATTTTGCCTATCGTGTGAGTCACCTATTTTATTCATGTTCCCTAAATGAACACTATTTACACCCTCTTAGAGGTTGAATTTTCAAAATCCCTTCTTAGTGGATACCTCCATCATAAAAGGAAGCTATTTCAGATTTCTACTTATACTTATAATATACTTGGGCTATGCGTTGATTGACGAGTCCAGTCATTTAGGACTTTGGGTTTTAATTAAATAGTAGAAGATATTTTCGTCATTTATTAACTTCTCAATAATTTTATAAAGGATGAAAATTTTAAGGTCACTTAAGTTCAATGGGATAAATGTGCACGTTGTACAATTTGGCGATATAGTAGAATATATTATTTTAGAAACAAGATTGTACGTGTATCATGAACTTTGTGGAGAGCAACGGGCCCAACATAGATCCCAGCTCAGATGAAGTAAAAAGTTTTTTTACTTCATCTGTTGGGTCCAAGGATCACAGTTACTTGTTCCTGTAATGAACGTAGAGAAACATTATAATAGGTTTCCGCGTGTGCTATTTTGACTCAGGTTCCATCAAAGGCCTTACGAAAATCTGTGTAAGCAGTAACAATTTGTATTCGTTTGTCCATCATACAGAAAAAGCGTAAATAAAGCAGCTTATACGCAAGCCCCGTGGGATGCTTATAAAATGTCTGAGATTAATAAAAACCTCGAATGTTTTGATACAAACTAGGTATATTGATACTCAGTATATGAATAATATTATATTCAGTTATTATTTTTTTGTTTTTAATTTAATACAAACATTCAGAAATCGGTAAGAAAAACACGGTAGCTTATAGAAATTCTTTATTTTCGTTTATAATAGTTAAACATGTTACCTTATGAGTTAAAATGCAATTACTATTTATTGAGTACATAACTTTAGCAAGGATAAAATTTTGATTTATTTTTAATGCCAATAACTGGCCTTTATAAAAGTAAATATCACAGTTATTATTAAATTATTTGTGACCAAAAGAAATTGTAAAAAGTCTACTACAGTCTACACTAAAATAATGAGCGACTTGAGAGGTAAAAAAATGCTTAAAAGTACAAGTCACCTCTACATATTATGTTACTTATAGTAATGTCTATATTACTAAGAATATTTAATATAATAATAATCCACACTTTATATTTTTCTGCTGATTGCACAAGAGTATTTTTAATATACATAATTAGCAAAATTGTAAATAATCGAGTAGGTTATATATATATTATAATATGGAAGAAGAACATTCGGCTTACAAACGAATGCTTTGCTACATTAGACATTAGACACAGAGAGATATATTTAGATCAGACACAACAACAGCAAGATATAAAAATATTAAGTTGAATTTATTCTGTACAGTAACTAACTATAATAAGCACCATTTCATACCATATGGCTTCCGTTCTTTTCCATTCATAAATTGGCAACACAAGCAAACATGTTGTTAGTATCTTATATCTTTAACAAGTCTCATAAGGCCTTATATTTTATTTTTAAGCTACCATTCATATAATGTTGATGAGTAAATATTTAATTACCACACTGACAATAACTATGTCTGACTAATATAATTTACAAATTACAGAATATGTGTACCTCTTTTAACCAGCATAAGAGATATGAGAACTATAATCATAGCTCAATATTATTAAATATTTTACACCACAAATCATTATACTAAGGGTAATTAGCTTTATGTCTACTAAGGCATTCTGTGGATATAATTTGTGTAGTAAATTTGTAAATCTAGGGCTGTATAAAAATACTTTTTGGTATTTGGAAACCAATACTCGGTATACCAGCCTACAATAATGAGGTCAAAGACATGCAGTATTATTATTATTATTGTTACGATATTTTACTATAGTTATGATTTAAAAAAATTAACAAGCCTTATTTTTTTTGTAGTATTCTACTAGTACACTTGAGGATATCCGAGTGAGACAATTTTATTAACTTTAAAATGTTCATAGTACATATTTAAATTACTTAAAATAATAAAAAAGAGAACATTGGCATTTTTAGATATAGTTTGTATTGTGAACAAAAAGTTCTAGGGCCATTTTTCATAGAAAAAACAGAGAAAAAGAGAAAAAATGAAGAACTCAGAAGAGAAAACTTTTGTATAGACAATCTACTAAAACGTCGCTGATTAAAATGTCTGCTGTTGATACCCTCTTCAATTCGGCACATAAATTTAAAGAATAATATTCAGTATATTCAGAGTATTACAAACTGTAATGAATGATTATAAATCCGTTGTATTCAGTTGGTAACTGGACATTACATACGACCAGTATTATCAGTATATACTAGTGTATATTCTAAGCACATGACATAATTAAAACACAGAACTCAAGTCTTAGAAGCGCCACCTAGTGGTCGTAATTACTTTAACCCTTACTATGCAATAAGTAGATAGCATAATTTTTAGGATGAATACAACACAAACTGTACAGAAGCTAAATAAATGGTGTTATGTACCTTACATCATAAAAACCAAGCACTCGATCATGTTGAGATCAAAATGTACATATAATGTTACAATTATGCTTCATCTACTAGAATTATACTAACGCGTATTACAATACGAACGCGGCAATAAATACTAAGAAGGGCAATGCAACGTTTGCGCATTTATGTTAATTATTAAATCTAATATTTTTCAGACATACAATCGATATGTACTTGTTGACTCATTTGGATTATCGGCGAATGGACATTTTAATTTACTAAATTGTTGCGGCTTAGATATGAGCTTTGTTATTTTTGATAATATGTAGCGATAAAGACGCAAAATCTCAGAATTTTTTGGAAAAATGTTACAAAAATGTTTTTGTTAAACATTATATTTATTATAAATTATTGCATAAAAATAACGCACATTTTAAAAGAATATCATTTCTGTTTTTGTTCTAGTTTAAGTCTTAGCGGACTTTAAATGAATAAAGGTGCTACTGATGAAGGTTTTGAGCTATGCTTGTGATTTAAGTAGCGCGGAAGTAACTGTGTATGGAATGCATACAGTCGCACAGGGTCGTTTAATTTTAAATAGGTTTATTATAATCAGTCGTATCGAGGGGTGGTTTCGAGTATATAGTAGCGTGGGGGAGATAGATGGGAGATTTGTGTGTGGTAGCGACGGAGCTGGGGGAAAGCAACGTAGAGCCGGGCGCGGGCAGCGGTCTGAAGACTGTGTGTACACAACGCGGCACAAGTTTGTTTCATTACAAATAAGTTTAACATAAGACGTATCGAACGATAGTAGCGAGTATAAGTAACGCGGAGAATACGAAAGCTTCGGTGTGTGGTGTAGCGGCGGAGCTGGGAGACCGCAACGTGGAGCCGGGCGCGGGCAGCGCTTTGAAGGGCGCGCGCCGGCCTCCACGCTCGGTGGGGCAGCTCATCCAGACCGGCGCTGAAAGTTTTTGCTTCTCGTGCTTCACGCGCATTTGCAGATCGTTGAATTCCCAGTAGCCTTTGCCTTTGAAGAAGTACGTTTTGCCTGCAGATAGGTAACATTATTAATATTATATTTTTGAAAAAAAAAATTCACATTTCATAATAAATTGAGATTTGCATTTATATATTTAACATCGCGTCGTTTCTTTTACAATGTGCCATCGTAAAGAACAAGTTTTTAATTGGTAAGTTAATTATCAAGTTCTTAATTAGCGAAATAATGCAGGTTATTTTTAGTAAATTTTGTTTTTATGAACATAATAACAAAGTTCAAAAGTCCTGTACAGTGAACTTTTCAGTATTTTCTAAACAGAAGGAAACAATTACTGCGTGATAACTGAGTAATTAATTCATTTCTGGCGATGAACTTCTGAACCGAGGCTTGGCCGTTTTATATTATGCCTTTCATTAGTTCTTTCATTTATTTATTATAGCGTGTCAATGTTCACTGCTGTACACAGGCCTTCCTATTGATCGCCTCATAAGGGTGATGTTTTCCATGGCCACGCTTTGGTTTGGCTTGGCAACTCAACTAAACAACAAACTCGACACAAAAAAACAAATTAGGTATCCAGATGTTATCAGGAAGACGGTGTTGCCTCCTGGTCCATATTCCTCTGTCGATTCTTGCGAAACCCGCGGGGTGATATGGGCTACTGGATATTATTGTACCGCCCCCACATGCTACTATATTTGATCTTTTATATAGTTGTATGGTTATAGTTTAGTGACAGGCCTGTTGGTCTAGTGGTTAGTAACCCTGACTGCTATGCCGGAGGTCGTGGGTTCGATTCCCACCCAGGACAAATGTTTGTATGATGAGCACGATCATTTGTTCTGTGTCTGGGTGTAATTTATCTATAATATTTATGTATTTAGAAATATATAAGTATGTTTATCAGTTGTCTAGTACCCATAACACAAGCTCTGCTTAGCTTGGGACTAGATAGCGTTGTGTGATAGTTGTGGAATAATATATAATATATATTATAATATAGTTTGACATTATGTATTTTTTTTACGTACTAGGAAAAGACCATGGGTTAAATTTAGGTATTTAGGCCATTTGCGCGCACCAGACGGTAAAATTACCGTCCGTAATTTTCATTTTATTTGATCCGATATATCAGGCCACTATATAATGCGGCTAAGTTCGAGGATTTATTATGTGATTGAATCCGTAACGCGGATTCAATAAACTGGTTTTAAAGTAAGAGTTAGTACAGCCTATATACGTCGCACTGCTGGGCACAGGCCTCATCTCATTTTTGAGAGGGTTTTAGGGCAAGGAAGTGTCCGCCGCGCCGCCCCAATGCTCGTTGGCGAACTTCACACGTCTTCGAATTTTTTTTTATTTCTGCAGGTTTCCTCACGGTGTTTCTTTCCACCACCTAGCAAGTAGTAAATTAGCACTTAAAATTGCAATTAACAATTTCATAGGTGCTGGCGGGGATCGAACCCGGGTGGCTCGCGTACTGTCAAATTTACAGCGAGCGCTAACCATCTGAGCTACCACAGCTCTGGTTTACCGGTTAACCGGTTTTATTGAACAATTTTTGTTTATTACCGTCTTTCCACTGAAATACGCTGTCTATATTGTAACCGACGCCTTTCCACATAGCCATGTCACGTGGATAATCTAACTCAACATGTCCTACATCTTCGTCAAACCTGAAAAATAATAATAAATATGTTAGTTGAGGTTTGTTGCATTACAAATGCAAATAAATACATAAATTCATTCATTAACTCTTATGCCTGTTACCCCGAGGGTAGAAAGAGACTACAGACTTCCATTTGTTACGATTCTGACACAACTCTCTCGCTTCTTTCACATCCATATACACGTTTGCTGGTTATAAGAGTATTTTTATTTGACCCATCTTCAATAAATCACCAATTTGGTCGACAAACTTCCGTCTCGGTTGTCCCTTGCCGAGCATGTCACTCACTTCTGCAGTATAATTTTCCTTTGTCGTTCTTTCCTCAATCATTCTTTCTACGCGTCCAAACATATAAATACCTAGTTCTAAATAGTCTTCGACTAGTCTTTAGAATACTGCTGTTATTATCATAATATGGGAAGTACTATATCTAAAAACGATTACAGTGACACCAGCGTTTATGCCAATACTATGATAAAAGCGGCAATAGATGATACAATTCGAACTACTGTTGTGATTTACCTTTACAAAATAATATAAAGCTTATGTGCAGTAGTTAATGTGAAAATTATCTACTTAAAATAGCGTTGCGAGTAAAAAATCAAACTGTATGTAGTTGTACCAGTGATTGACACTTCCAATTAAATTAGTTTTATTATACTTATAAATTATAAATTAGTTTATTAATTAATTAAAACTTACTTCCAATACATTGTGCCACTGTAGAAGTATGTCTTGCCATTGTGTCCCCATACCATAGCAGCGTCCAATTTTTCTAAACTATCAGGTAAACCAAGCTTCACTAAGCGTTTCGGATATCCCGGCACTAAGTACTGGGAGTCAAACAAGTACAGCTCTTTACCTAAAATAAAGTAAAAATAAAGTTTTAGTTTAGTTGAATGTTTTCAAATTTTGATACTATAGAGTGTTTGTTAGAAGAACCGACTATGACACCTCTTATTGTTTCATGCAAGGTTTCATGCATAAGACTGTAAGAACTACGGTAAAAACAAAAGTATATTGACTATATAAATTATAGATCCATAATAATAATCGGTCTTTACACAATATGAGATTGCCGTTCTGCAATACTGGCCATTTCAAATTAAAATAAATTTTGTTTTGCTAAGAATTCTTTTTTTTTTTTTTTTATAGAATAGGGTGACAAACGAGCACACAGTCCACCTGATGGTAAGTGGTTGCTGCGGCCCATAGACATCTACATCTATCTTCCATTGTCTACATCTATCTTCCATTGATTCTTATTTCAAATCAATTTTATATAAAAAAATGGAATTCTTTTATCAAAATTAGTCATTTGTTTATTGATTAGCATTATGTTTCATCGCATTTGAATCTGTTTCGTCATCATGGATACGTTAAAGATTTGAGTAATTATGGAATATGAATTCCCTTGCGGCAGCCACGCGGCGCAAGCGACACGCAACATCAACGACGCGACATTCTGTAATTGATTTGCCCGCTTCCGATCTGGAAATTTCGACATGAAAAATAAACCCCACGGTCGTCTGAAAACTTTGGTCGACAATGACCAATTAAAGACGATTGTGGAAACTGATGATACTCAATCTACGGCTGAATTAGCAGCAGCTTGCGACGTTAGCATAAAAACAATATTGATCCATTTGCGTCATTATTGGCAAGGTAAAAGAGCTTGACAAATGGATTCCCCACAAACCTAGCTTGCTACATATTTATTTATCTATGCCACAAACTCAATGATCGCCAGCACGAAGTACGCGTCGAGACGGGCCTTGAACTACTCAACAGGCATACAAACGAAGGAATTTTGAACCGCTTTGTTACCTGCGACTAAAAATGGATTCTGTTTGACAATAGCAAGCGCTCAGCAAGTTGGTTGGATTCTGTTCAGCACCTAAGCAATGCCCTAAACAAAAAATTACCCCTAGAGGAAGATGGTCACGGTTTGGTGGGCTAGGGCTGGTGTGATTCATCACAGCTTGTTACCAAACGGGATGAGTATAACAGCAGATATGTACATACTGTGAAGTACTGAACAAAATGATGGAGAAGTTCGCACGTCTCCACGACAACTAGCGACCACAACAGACGGTCTCCAAGTTACAAAAGCTGAGGTAGGTAGTTCTCTGTCATCCGCCGTACTCACCAGACTAAAGTTGTTCAAAACGACTATAAATCAATCGCACGCTACAGACTATAAACTAGAAATTTCTAGCGCGCTATTAAGTACGCTATGTTATAGCGCGCTATTTATAAAAAAGTGTGTAGGAGGCCGGCAAGCGCGTTAAGTTTAGCAGCACGCTATATCTCTGAGCACGCTACATTGTGTACCTGTCGTTCATTGGATAGACCGCATGCTATATAAGAACATTGTTACGTAATAAATCGCATTTTAGATTAAAATAAAATAAAGTGGTAAAGAAAAATTAAACAACGCTCTTTCATACTTTTCAGACTTTTTATAATCCTAAAAATATTTTTAAGGACTGTACTTTTTTAAACAAATCATTTTTTATTATAATTGATGTAAACGTTATTTTAACCTTATTATAAATTATTAATCAAAGGTGTATTTAAAAGTTTATTAATTGTATATACAAAATCAACTATTTACAAACACTATTATATACAATTTTTATCTATATTTTATTTACATTTAAAAACATTAGTTATGCTTCTTTTGTAGCAGACAACTGTGTTCTTCGATCACTTATAAATATACAGTATACACTAACTAAATAACGTCTAACACCAAATTAGTTCGCGCGCGATGAATAACGTGCTGCTAGATTAAATTTGCGTCATAAGTCTACTCCCAACAGCGCTGCACTGCTAGAACTAATTGCCGCTTGATATGAATAGCGCCAAAGCGTCATAGCGCCATGGCGACTACTTACATAGCACGCGCTATGCGTTATGAAGAGATAGCGCGCTATATTATGGCGCTATGCGCTATATTAACCACCATTACACCAGACCTTGCGCCTACAGACTTCTACTTTTTCCAAAATTTGGATAACTTTTTGGCGGGAATGAAATTCAATATCCGAAGGGCAGTACAAAATGCCTTTGAAGATTTTTTGCCTACCGTCCAGCTGATTTCTTCAAGAAGGACACCAATAAACAATAAAAAAATTACGTTATTTATTAGGGAATTTCATAGGTAAAGAAGATCTAATATTATATAATATGTACCCTCAGTCAACTCGTACACATTTTTTTTATAGGATTGGGTGACAAACGAGCTAAATCTATCCTCGATTACAAATCAAAATGCAGTAGCGTGTCACCCCTGAGGACTAAGATGAAATGTCTCTTTTCCAGTAAAAAGGGTCTCCGGTTCTCTACACTCACCATACGAAATACAGCAGCATTAGGCTACTATTTCACGCTGGTATTCTGTGAGAGCGTGGTCCTTCCCCGGTCGAGCCGACCTATTCGTGCTACAATTATACTACTAATGTAACTGCAGCATGGCTCTACCACGTATAAACACATTGTCTAACATATTGTCTAACTCTAATTTGATAAGTTTAATATAGTTTCCTAGCATTTTCGAACTGTACCATCGGAGTTCCATGAAATGCCAGAATGGTGTAACAAATATCCATCTTGTAAATTAACACGTCTTATAGTAAAATACTCGTACATATCCGAGTCTTATTCCGTGTCCAATTTACAGTAATATAAAGTACCTACGTCTTCAATAATATAATTTTCCTCACAATATATCTAAAATTGTTTAAGGGTGTGTGATCAAAACCATTAACTATGTGGCTGAAAAGATATATTACATGTGATAATTATTAAAGTACGTACCAACAAAGATAGCAATTTTTCTGTCAGGTCTCTCATACACGGCGTCTACGTGTGTAAGATTCTTTGGTAGACCAGACCACATTCTTGTTATCTCAATAGGGTAATCAGGATAATGACCTGAAGCTCCTATCCTCCAATGATACTGTAAATAAAGTACAAATTATTATTTTTAATGAAAAGTAATAAATAATTAAAATAAGAAAAAGTAATTGAGCACGAGGATTTTTCTAATTTCAAAGAGTTTTCTTTGGTTAGAATTAATTACAAAATCGATTTGATGAAAACTTAATCAAGTATAGCATACACGTTTATGTGTGTGCGCGTGTGCGTGTGTTTTTGTCGTATACTTTTCATTTTATTTTTATTTCCGTGTTCCATTGTTATCACTGCGCTATGGATTATTGGCAGAGCTATAATATATATATATATATATATATATATATATATATATATATATATATATATATATATATATATATATATATATATAGCTAGCCTTTTGATCCTATACATATAAAAAAGACATTAATAATATCTCTATAAATTTATTTTCTTAATGAATGCAAGTATAATGTAAACCAAATATACTTACCCTATTTTTAAATATAAATAGTTCGTTGCGAATAAGTGCAACAGCGTCGTAATTGGTGTCACAAGCATCTGGTTTATCTGGTGGTGGTGTTGTATGAGATGGCGTAGCACGCGGCCTCATCGTAGTCTTGACCGGATAATAGGGTTTTTTCTTCGGATAATCTTGGCGCGGATCAGTTGGATAGTTAGGCCTGGGATAACTTGGATACTCAGGACGGATGGTAGGATACCTAGGACGGTATGTTGTAGCGTGAGTGGTAGTTTCAGTTGGTCTTGGATAGTGATTGTGATTTGTATGGCGAGGATGCTCCTCACTAGTGTTATAGTGACGTCGATCGGGATAATATGATGGTCTTTCGGGATAAGAAGGCCTTTCAGGATAGCTTGGTCGCTCCGGGCTAGACGGTCTCTCTGGATAACTTGGTCTTTCTGGATAGTACGTTGGATATTTGTTTGGATTGCGCGGGTACGGAGTATAAGGACGATGGTTTGGATGACGCTCTGGGTGGTAATAGTGATGGTGGTGAATGTATGGTCTTCTGGTTGTCGTCGTAGTGGTAGTTGTAGTGGTAGTGGTTGTTGGTGGAGGGGTTTCTATGGGGCGGTAATAAGGTATCTTTCCCCACTTCCTTTCGTTTTCTTTCGAACCTAAAAAAATACAATTTGAAAATATTCAGATACTTATTTTGTTTATTACGTAATAAATAAATATTAAATCAATACTTACCATACATTTGCTGGATGCCATTACGATCGTCCTCTGGTAACACGAAATTAGGTTGGATACCTTGATACCAAGGGAACATAAGCGCACCTTTAACCGAACTATGGCTTAGACCGAGAGAATGTCCAAATTCGTGGGCAGCCACGGCGAATAACGATGTACCTGTAACAGGAATCAATATTACTAAATGAACTTGAAGTCTATTCAACATACAGTAAGTTTCGTTAACAAAATAATACCACATTTATACGTGGTAGAGCCACGTTGCAACTATATTATAGTTGTAGCACGAATGGATCAGCTCGACCGGGGTAGGACCACGCTCCCACAGAATACCAACGTAAACTAGCAACTCCATGCTACTGTGTTTAATGAGTGTAGATAAACGACGACCCTTTCTACTGGAGACGAGGCATATCATCTTAGTCCTCACGGGTGACAACGCATCTGCATTTTGATTCGTAATCGATGATAGATGTAGATGTCTATGGGTCATAGCAAACACTTACCATCAAGTGGACTATGTGCTTGTTTGTCATCCTATCGTATAAAAAAATTTATTGAAAAAACATACATGATTTATGTGATCTTAAAATATGATAAAATAAATGGTTTTTGATAATATCCTATGAACTGTATAACATATAAAAAATATACATTGTTTGTAATTTTGGAGAAAAAACGCTTGCACTTTATCTATACTATCATTTAAAATTAAGGTACAAATCGATTAGTAACATTTTTTTTAAACTTCAACAGCATTCTACAACAAAACTATGATTGCTAAAAGATAAGGTGAGTAGACCTTTTTTCGTGATAGTAAAGGATTTTCAATTTTTATTTTCCCATATCATACATGATTTTCCAGAGTTTAAAGTGACTTTGCGATAATTGAACTATTTGCTGAAATTAGGTACTATTACACTATTATATCTGCTGGTTTTTCGTTTGAGTTTTACGCGGATGAAGTCGCGAGTAAAAGCTAGTTATTAAATAAAAAATGTATGCCATCTTCATCATTATCATTACAGCCCTTCAAAAGCCCATTGTTGAATAAAGGAGAACCTTCAAGAAATGATTCATAAACGATCCCCAGCCACCTGCTTGTCTGACCAAGTTATGACTCCATCTTGATCTGCTGAGCTTTTTCGGTTGTTCTTGTTCTGCTGCTATCATCTGAATATCAGATTCTTACAAATTCTATCACGCAGACAAACTTCGAGCCCTCTGTATAACTTGCTTAGCGATTTTGATAACCTTCGTAGCTATAGGAGTGTTTTAAATAGTTTAAAAAATGCCCCGATATACAACACGTAACATAATTAACGCACTTTGATAAAGTAGTTTGTTCAGAATCGTTTACTGAATCGATTCCTATCATTTTTAATACAGGTAATTTTTATCCCAAAAATAATTAAAACTACGTAAATTACAGTCACACTAAATTTGTACAGTCAAAACAAACTTAAATGGACCGTAACTTAAGGCAGTAAGACTTTTAAGAGTGCAGTTTTATTTGTATTATTACTAATTCTGCAATTCAATAAAAAAAGAAAATGAACTTTATTTCAAGTTTGTTAAAGTCTTTGCGTTCGTGGATTTGTACTGTGACCACAACATTCTTCCGGAATTAGTATACCTAATTTGATAAATAATCAGTGCATAAAAATGTTGTGACTAAAAATTAGCTAACTTAGAATTAATTTGCAATATACAGAAGTTTGAGTAATTTATTCTACTGTTGACATTACAACAATCTTAGTTAGGCTTAATCCACATTTTCTAGAAACGATTGCAGGCCTTTTGTCGCCCTAGCTGCGTTCATGTTTGTGTAAATTATCACGCAGGAATATGCGTAACGGGCGCGCCTACTCTGCTGCGGTTGCTCTTCATATTGGGCCGTGCATTGAGCGGATGCATGGATTAATGTGCAGCGGATGTCCTCTGATACTGCAAAACACGTGCACTCGATGTATTCCGTGATGCGATTTTGTTCGTTAACTCGTCTCTGTGTTGGCATGCAGTGCTAAGGTTACCTGCGACACTTTTAATAGCTCAACTTGCATCTGCATTTGAGTACCGGTATACGGTACCGGTTTACCCGTGTAAGTTTCCATCTGTGACCCCAAGTAATTGTGATCACATAGCAACATTAGTGTCTTTTTATTTATTGATATCAAATTTTAAATATTAAGCTCGTTGGATATATTGAAACCAAAGCAGTGGTGTTTCTAATTAACATTATCGAGTTAGTTAAACGGGTACTTGAAAAATCGTTATAATGGAAAACGAACGTTAACAACATAGGTGTTCAAGCAAGCGTCGTTACCGCACCCCGCCATTTGCATGTCAAAACAACGGTGACCGCGACGTGCTCATTTCCGAACGAACTTTTCGCGGAAAAACTACGCTTTCGACAGAAGCTTAATTAACTGTCTCATATATGGACTTTTTCATGTCAAAGTAGGTTTATGTGCCTTTCATTTTACATGTCAGCTTATTGCTTTTGTAAGGTATTGTCTTTTAATTATTATAATTCACAAACATATTATGCACGATATTTATACTAATAGACTATAATAACAGCGAGGGATTTGCAAGGGAATCATCTTTCATTTCTGTTATCTTTTTGGATTGTTTTTTTTTTTTTGCTTTGGACTTATAATAATACCTACCAATTGTACGTATGTAATATTTTTAAAATTCGTTAAGTAAACAAAGTTACTTTTATATTTTTGAGATTTGAGGTTAGAGAATAGGTTTAAACCTAGATTAAGCAAACATCATATTGGTTAACGTGTTCTTACCTTCTTCATCATCATTCTTGGGCTGTAGCAGCCATAGTTCATCATCGTCAAAGTGTGCGTCACCGCCGCGTCCCGATCCGGGGAAGAACGCATGCGCAAGGATCGAGCCTCGACCGTCGAAAGGATATGCATCATCGTGGTAGCGTCTGTGAAAAATAAAAATGAATATAGTAAACTATTAAAATCGAGAGAAATATATAGGATATACCTATAATAATAATGTCCAGAGCAAATTTCGGTCGCAGCGGCCGGTGTCAATGGAGATTGTTTTGGAGCCATCTGCGCAGGACAGGATTATAGTATCCCAAAGGATGCGCAAGCACTAATACATTATCTATACCTTCACTCTCATAATTCAACTAGATCGGAGGAATCCTACGCGACACCAACTGCTTTACCTGTTTTCCAAGACACGGGGGTGAAACACCGCCAACTTTCTAACTTCGGGCAGCTACTGAGAATTGCTTGACAGAAAAACACAATAACTGATTTTGCGCCCCTCTACGGTTAAGTCTACGATCGCTATCAGTTATAAGTTTATGAACATTTGGTATATCTATAATTATAATAGTTGTATCTACCTTTGTTAGTATTTCGTGTTGAAAGTGGTTTCACAAGTGAATGGCGATTGTGATTTGGTGTTTTTTTTTTAATTTGACTGGTTTAATATTTGATAATAATAAAAATATTTTCAGATCTAAATGCATTGCGACTAGTCACATGCCTTTAGCAAAGCTTAAATAATAAAAATATTTAATAATTATTAATTATAGCATAAAATAAAAAAAACAAAACGGGAATTTACTGTTAATTAAGTGCTTCGGTATTTGCTTTTAAATTCTTCCTCTCAGATAACAGTAGTAGAACAGTTCTTCGCTAGATGGATTGATGACCTGGTAAGACATGAATTATGCAGGAAATAGATCTATGCAGGAAGTTTAGGACCGTGGCAGTTTAGGTGGCATTTTTGGGTGAGGAATAGTTCAGCTGTGAACTTGTGAAGGGCTATAATAATGATGATTATATTTAATATATAAAGTATAAGGTCGACAAGTTAAGTGTATCTCTTTGTAAAACAATGTTACAATTTATTTTTGGTTATATTTAAAAGATCCTTAAAACTGTAAAATAATGATAGATAAAAAGATGTACTTTAATAAAAATAAAGGTAGGGTCTGCGTTGTTAACAATATGTAATTCTTGCTTACCCTAATAACAGATGACGTTGTTGAAAATTTTTAATAACCCCAATTTTTGACACTTTAAAATAATTTGTTAGAAAAACAGCCCATGTTATAAATGCGTTTGCACTGTTCTTTATCTTGTAAAGTTGTCGAGATACCTAATTTAAATAGTCATGTAGGAATAACGTATTCATTGTGCAACAAACAACAACAGCTTCAGTGGATAGAGTCTGCAGAGCAATCAAACTTGCCTCCCTCGGGTCTCGCTCGGACACTACCAACCTAATCATTTTTCGCGCTAACAAAATAGAAAGACTGATGCATATTTCACGTATTATTAGCGAGGTTGCATTATTGAGTTTCCGAAGTTAAAGCTCCAGTCATAACAAACTGCAGTTGATATGGCAGAGCCGTGTAGTCCTATGGAGTATGGAGTGTTCAATTCCATTTTGAGAGACGTTATGATCATTATCAAGTTGTTGAATAGGTACAGTATGCAATCACTTACTCTTGAATACTACACATTGTATAAATTTTTTTTTCTTTACGGATTTAATCGCGTTTAGTTATCTTACTGTATACAGTATAAGTATATGTATTATTTAACATATTATTTATTAAAAATAAAAAAAATAATTTTAAACCGAAGGTAGCCTTGGTTAACTATGACATTGAAACGTCGAACACCTCAGTCCCCATGGGTGCTGCAAAGTATACTCGCAACGTCGGGCATATAAATAAGTTAATATAACGCGATCAAATCCGTGAAAACTATATAGTTTTCATTAAATTACTTAGTGTTATTTCTAAGTAAGTAACTTAAAACGAATGTTGATCTGGATGCACTTGCACGCGAAACACTCCATTTGTTACATGTATTCAATTGATAAAGACTGATAAAGTACGCGATTTAGGCGTTATCACTCAATTAGGTTACTGAAACGTAACTATGATATCCGCATTAGAACCAAAGGAACCAACATAACCCTATAGATCGGTTAGCTGAAGGGGCAATTCGTAAATATATGCATACAGGTAGAAGAATCGAGAACAATGGTGAAGAAAGGTTTTCGAGTGAGAGCTTCGTACTGGTAAGCGAAATATAAGGCATCCTCCCACTAGATGGAGTGACAACCTGGTAAGTCATTCAGGTGACTCAAGACCGTGCATTGTAGCGGAGGCCTATGTACAACAATGGACTTGTAAAGCGATATTTATAGAATTACACATTCTATATTCTTATTTAAATGCAGATGCAGTGTTACCCCTGAGGACAAAAAATGCCTCGTTACCAGTATAAAGGGTCTCCAGTTTTCATCACTTTACAGCAGCGTTATGCCGTTATTTTACGCCGAAAATTCTGTTCGAGCGTGGTCCTTTTTAGGACAAGCCGACCCACTCGTGCTACAACCATAATTCGCTGCAGCGTGACTCCACTACGTGGAATATAATATAATGATGAAGTTTAGGATGAAATTGATTTCAAGATTTTTTATTTACAAGGAAGCCTTTGTCTATAATTATTTGACAGGAAATGTAAACGAGATTATATAGTCCCTATTATGAGCCTCAGAATCATCTTGGTACACAGTGTTGACAATCTCTATTGTTATATAAAGAGTGCAATCTCAAAATTAAGTGTTATTTTTAAATTCACCAGACGTGTACATTTCATTATGTACGATAGCACCTTCATCATGGATGTCTATTTTCTAATTTACTTTGATATTACTTTAGTTCAGAAACCAGACACCGCGCAATTTATAACTAAGTATTTTAATTTCTATGCTCTCTGTGCAGTATTACAATCATAGTTTCAAAACTTGCGATCGGAGTTCCCAGTTATAGCTTTTAATAAAATTGCCATTTAAATACCTATAGAACTAAAGGAATGCAATATGGGTGTCGTGAACAAGAATCAGAATGGCTACTTATTGGGTCCTGGGTTCGAATCGGCGATAGACAACTAATGTTGCACTTTTTATTACTGGCATAGGGTAAAGTGTGCGGCAAGCTCGTGGAACTGTTTAGGTAAGATATTTATTTATCCATGAAATCGCAAATTTTATTTCTAAGTAATATCCCCCCCCCCCTCATCAGTCCATACCAGGACTTTCTTCTGTATCATAGAGTTGTTTCACATACGGTTACCCCCTCTACCGCGTACCAATACTTCGAATTTACCGCCTGCAGAGAATTTAAGTTTTCGGAATAAGTAATAGCAAAATTATATATTTTTATTCTTTATTTGCAAGCGCAGCGTGGATGACTCCCACTAAATTGAATGATGATATGATAAAAGACGCAGGCAATCGATGGATTTGGGTGGTTCAGGACCGTGCTTTGTGGCATTCTATGGAGAAGGCAGATGTCTCGTGATGAGCTGTAGTAGTAGTATATTCTTTATTTAATTTCGATAATTTAATACATAGATCACATATAAATATTTTAGGAGTAAAAATGAAAAATCAACTAAAATTCAAAATGAAATTATCGTGTGTTGGTCGATTTTGAGCAAAACTTCATTATTATACGAGTACTTTAATCGTGACAAAATACGTATAATTTTTGAGGAACCCATCATATTACACTGAATAAGTAATCGGGTTAATGAATAAAATTTCATTACAATAAATAATATTAAATATTAAACGTAGGCCATAGTGCAAGTTTGCAATATGGCCGTCGCAATATGTTCGCGATCGAGGTTTTTGTCGATAGTACTTTCTCATATCGTCGAGGTCATCTAATAAGCGAAACTTTTCCCTTTGCTCATTCGTATGCGACTCCTGTCTTGTGTCCAAAGCGTTGGTGCTTTTTTGAACTAGCTTTTTTCTTGTAATATACACATTATATATCAAACCCTACTCTCACATTATATATAAAATTATGAAACTCAGTAAAAGAAATAAATAATTATACAAATTTCGTCATATTCACAAATTCACGAAAGTTTTGCATGTTTTTTGTCTTCGATTATATTGATATAAATATAATAAAATACTCGAAGAATATTGTAGTGATATTTAAACTTTTTATTTAACAATTTGTACCCACATACCTATATGTATTTGTTAGTTAAACGTGTAGAACGTGTAGAATCCATTTCAAATTCTATTGCAGAAAGTGTAGAGCAATTTACTTTTTTGGGGCAGGTAAGATCTACCTAAGTATTGGATTAATACTAAAGTGAATTTAGCAAGTCACGTACCTTGTACAAAGTGAATCGTGTACAAAAAGGTCCATGTTGAATAGAAATCAATTGGTGTTGTAGGGTTAGATTATTGGTAAGGTATATTAAATACCAGTTTTGTGTTTTCATATTATTAAACGTAATGTAACAAATTTTTATTTATTTATTCTTCAGTGTATGACATAGAAAGACATTATAATTTAGAAAGATACCAGGAGGTATATATAGGTACATAAAGCTAAGGCCGTACTGAAAATTGCTTAAGCAGGCATTCTGTACCCGCCAGATTATTTAAAATTAAAGTTTTAATTTATTAATATAGATTTGGAAGTGATAGTACAAGTTTTAATTTTAGTAGTAATAATTTTTAAGTTTAGTGTAAGTTTTGATATCATAAATTAACTACATATAACGTTATTATTAAACGTGATTGTAAAAAGAAACTACCTAATTTACAGGCTACACAATTATTATTATATAATCCCATTACTGTAAGCAGTTTTATTCTAAAAAGTTAAGTTTTTAAAAGCAATTTTTTTGAATATTTTTATATTATACATTCCTCAATATCCCCTTTGTCGTTTTTAGTAACATACAACGATAAAAATGTATTAAACATAATATTAACTTTGATAGTCGGTGGAAGAGACGAGACGAGATGAAGAGAGAGTAGAAATTAATGCCGGACAGTAAATGAAATATTATCTCCATTTAAAAATGTTTATCAAATATCTATGTTTAAAGCGGAGAGTATTACACGGCCCTATTGTGATGCCTTGCACAGGAACGTTAGCAAATCCCTTATAATGGATAGGACGTTACAACAAATCCTCGTCCTGATTATTATTTATTGTCGAAGCAACGAATTGAGAGCCAAAATAATGAGTTTACAAGAAATAAGATGATCGTAATTACAATGAGATAGTCTGAGTTTAATTTAGGTAAAATATGAAGTTAATATACAAATACAGTTTAAAAAGCTTTTATAATAAGTGTATTGGTGTAAGTGATTCGCCTAGAGTTAGTGGTGTAAAATATGACAACATGCCGATAAATAAACGTCGACTTTGACGAGTGTTCCTTTTCAAAAAAAAAATTGAACTTAAGCGTATGATACTAATTCCAATCTTCATCATTATAAAATCATTATAATAATTACCTTACTCTTTAGTAAAAAATCAATGCTGGAATTATAGGTTAAGCTTTTTCAAAAAGAAAATTTTTGTCTTAAAACTGATAGACAGTCAGCGACATTTGAGTATATTAAGTGTTATATACTTGCGAATTTTTCGGTTATTACTCGTAGTTGTGACGCGACGATGGATTATTTGTCGTACATAAGGAGTACATTACACGCTCATGCAGACGTCAATCAATTTCATCAATCATGATTGATAAAAAACGGATGGTGACTGATATGCGTACCTACACTACGCGCTCATGCAGGCGTCAATCACAGCATTACATGGTAGGTTATTGTTCAATCACAACCGTGGTTGTCGTAAAACTGACAGCCTGCATGAGCGTGTAATGTACGCCTGATGTACGCCCGTAGGTTATAGATCACCTTAATGATAACGCAGCTGTAGCTTTCTCTGCTTGAAATTGACCACTGTTTTAGGCGTGCATTACACGCTCATGCAGGCGTCAATCGCTGCGTTACACGGTAGGTTATTCTTCAATCACAACCGTGATTGTTGTAAAACTGATAGTAAAACCTACTGTGTATGTGACAAACTATGAAAATAAAAAATAAACCTAAATAAACCTAATAAGGCCTAATGGCGTTTCTGTGGAGTGTTTTATTAGACAACAGTTTAGCTTACTTGGCAAAAGACACTACGATATCAGCCTCATCGGAGTTGACCTCGGTGAAGGTAAGCCTCGAAGCCTGTTGCCATACGTCGAGCGCGCGCGCCAGCACGCTGCGTGTGCCATAAGGATCCAGCTGCGATGGCCGTCTCGCTGATGACAGACTGGAAAAGAACTTAATGTTAAGTCGAATTCGTGTAAAAATTGCTCTAAGTTTTTATTGATTTATTACTTCAAATTAGTCTAAGTTTTTATTGGTTGTTAGTGACAGATTTGGTTTCTTTTTTACAAACTATAAACATAATTACAATCACACTGTGGTAAGTGAAAATGTAGCTTTTGAATACTTAGCTTTGAAATGAAAGTGATTATCAGTACCAATTAGTAATAACTACGTTGCTTATGATCTACTACTTTTGAAGTTCAGTAACTTCGTAAATTAAATGTTTTATTTACCTGAAGAGACATTATTCTTTTTGGAATATTTTATATACCTACACAGAAAGTATATTTCGTATACAAATACACAATAAATTTGCATATAATATTTTTGGATTGTGACTTTTTGACAGTTTACGTCCGCCATATTTTACCTTATAAATAGTCACAGCCATGGTGGCTCAAGGGCTTATGCCCGCTATAAATTTCAGAGTACGCGAGCAACCCGGGTTCGATTTCCGACGACACCAATGAAATTGTTAATTCCAATTTTACGTGCTGATTTACCACGTGCTCGGCGGTGAAGGAAAAATCGTAAGGATATATGCATGTTCGGGAAATAAGAAAAAAAAATTTGAAGACATGTGAAGAATATAGATCTAAGCAACTAGAGGTCGGACATAGAAATAGAAGTAATATATACATACGAGCCAAAAATATGACCTTGGTTTTGGGGCTTTGGTGCAATTTTGTAAGAACGGCAAGGGTTATCAGCATATTTTTTATCCCTACCCTAATTATTATTTGTTAAAACAATCAATTCGTATATAAATATCTAATTTATTTTTAATATTTGGATTATGTGGCTTTAGCTTGAGTTGTATTCAATTCAAAATTCTGCAGATCACAAGAAGAATTTATAGATATCATTTTTAGACAAACGCTTATAAATTTGTGTACATGTAATTTTAAAAATCTTAATGTTTTAAATAAAAATAAGGACTAACAGTAGTCAAATTGTCAATTATGCCGTTGCTGCCGGAATTTAGTTGTAATTGATGGATATCGGCTTTTACCATTAACTAAGTTTTTTCCTGCTCAGCCATATTACGGAGGAATGTTTTATGGTTAAGTTTCACTCACTTCTTTTAATGGATTTTACAAAGGCGGTTATATTTATGGACAAAGTACAAAGTTACAGTATTATAATCAGTGTCGAGTAAAGTGCTCCCCTTTTTGCAAGATTTGTTAGGTATTTATAAACTTAGGAAGTTCTCTTTGATAAGTATCCTTGTTAAGTTGATCTTTTACAATCAAAAAGATTTCTTTTTACTTAAATAAAGTTACCATAATACGAGAATTTAATTCCGTATCGTGGAAGCAGTTCACATATATAAATTGTATAAAAACATACATTCAGGCCCGGAACAATTATTTGTAGACCTTACAAATAGTTGTTATGTGCGGGATTCGAACCCGTGGCGCTCAGCACCGCAACTCAATGCTAAATCATTGCATCATGGATCTGTTCCAATAGAGATTACATGGTAAATAGAAAATAAATGTATAAGTATCTTATTCAGTTACATGATATGTTCAAGATAAAATAATATGTCGATTTCGTTGTTGTCATTCTATGTATTCAGGACAAAAATGTATTTGAAATAGCTGTATATTACTATAAGCTACAGGTTTAAAAATGGTTTTAGAGCGTAGTGGCTAAGGTTGTGGCGGGTATCGGTTCGGTTTTTGCACGGAACAATAATTTATATAACTTGTTTACGCAGACAAATATTACTAATATTTCTCTGGGTTTGGATATTTGCCCAAATGCAATTTATGTTTTAACCGTCTAATGCTATAGTAGGAATAGATTTATAAAAAGAAAAAATGGTTTAATTATTATTTTAACATAATAACGAAAATGGCAAAATGTGCTTTTAGTAGATTGCATAATTAATAAGTGGTCTACTGCTTAGGTTGAGTAGTTAGAGGACAAGGCGGTATAAACAAATTGGATTGACATACGGAGCCCGGGCATTAGAAGTAGGAGTAAAATAAGCGGTATTATTACAAAACGTGATTTATTGATAGTCTTGGGTTTAAACTATGGTTTAAGAAGAGCCTTTCTCACAAAAGAAATCCCTTAGCCGTTTAATTCCATTATTTTCACGAGACTTCTTTTTGAAACAGACAGAAATAACTTTACAGTGCTTAAAGTCCAAGATCGAAATTAGAATGTCAAAAATGATTGTATTGTTATGGAAAACAAAAAGTTGCTATAGAACTTTAGATTCAACGTATGAACGTATAAATTAAATAGAAAGAGTGCAGATGTAATTTTTGACTTGTTGATGTTTCTAACAAATGTAAACACTTTAAATGTTATTAGATATGACCATTATAAAGTGTCAGCAAAGATACCCGCTTGCCAGTGCTGCGGTCATCGCATGCATATCGGTGCAACACATTGTGTCGTATAAAATATCGCCTCCGCGGCTAATTAATACTAACCAACGCGAGCCCCAGTCGCCGCTGTAAATAATTATTTCAATAACATTATTAGCGGCCACAGGGGAAATAAGAACAGATAACGTTGCCCGCGTTCACTTTGAAAGTTACAATTTTAATTTTGTAATTGCTCGCGCGTAATTTTACCGTCAACAATTATGCTACTCTGCGAAATGAGATGTGCGAAATATTTAATCGAGTCTTTTAATGGTTTAGCCCCGGGACGGAGCGGCGAACTGATGGAAACCGCTTCAAATTTATTATTGCCGTATTAACAGAGTTGGTCCGCGTACGCTACATCAGTCTACTAGTTAATTGCAAGCGATGGATGAAATTTGCAACCGCATTTCAAAGTTAACGTCGACTTGATATAATGAATGCGGTCGGACACATAACTTTCGTGTTAAAGTTAATTTATTGAGTGCTGCTTTTGTTATTTTATTTAAATTATCCAGAAGCATCTTTCAATTTATGCGTTCACTATTTTTACTTCCATTCAAACGTAGCTTTCATGATGAAATACTGACACGGATAGTTAACATTGTAAGAAACAAAACGGGTTAACGTCCTTCTGTATAAAAATCAAATTTACTGAAAATTAAAAAAATACCAATGCAGTCATTTAAGTAAAAATATTTTGATTTTTGTTATATAGGGTTATTTTACAATAAACGGCCAAATTTGCAGAGAAGGTTCAGAATAAGTAGTATAGGCAAATGGTGAAGAAAAAGAAATATCTCAAAAATTCTGTCCTTTTTATCTTTTTAATTCAAAATGCACGGTAATGCATTATTTAAAATTGATTTGACTGTGCACGCATACATTCGTAAGGGTCAATAGGTAGACAAAAACATTGTTGCCCATAAATCACATTCAATTTGGGATAATTTAAAATAGAAGTAGAAGCCTTATTTACTTTGAACTTAAGCTTAAAATGCTGTGTGATTTGACTGTGCACGCATACATTCGTAAGGGTCAATAGGTAGACAAAAACATTGTTGCCCATAAATCACATTCAATTTGGGATAATTTAAATAGAAGTAGAAGCCTTATTTACTTTGAACTTAAGCTTAAAATGCTGTGTGATTTGACTGTGCACGCATACATTCGTAAGGGTGAATAGGTAGACAAAAACATTGTTGCCCATAAATCACATTCAATTTGGGATAATTTAAATAGAAGTAGAAGCCTTATTTACTTTGAACTTAAGCTTAAAATGCTGTGTGATTTGACTGTGCACGCATACATTCGTAAGGGTCAATAGGTAGACAAAAACATTGTTGCCCATAAATCACATTCAATTTGGGATAATTTAAAATAGAAGTAGAAGCCTTATTTACTTTGAACTTAAGCTTAAAATGCTGTGTGATTTGACTGTGCACGCATACATTCGTAAGGGTCAATAGGTAGACAAAAACATTGTTGCCCATAAATCACATTCAATTTGGGATAATTTAAATAGAAGTAGAAGCCTTATTTACTTTGAACTTAAGCTTAAAATGCTGTGTGATTTGACTGTGCACGCATACATTCGTAAGGGTCAATAGGTAGACAAAAACATTGTTGCCCATAAATCACATTCAATTTGGGATAATTTAAAATAGAAGTAGAAGCCTTATTTACTTTGAACTTAAGCTTAAAATTTGGCTACTCTTTGAAAAATGACTCTGTATATTTCTTATTTTTCCGCACCTAAGCATTTAAGATTATCATAAAAATATCAAAGATCGAAATGTAAGTAAATTCGCCCTTTCTCAATTTATAATGATTTCTTGTAACATTTTGAATGAAAGTAGTTTTTTTACCGATTTTATCACGTTTAATTAACCTATATTCCTGATGTTTCGAATACTTTGCAGTACCCGTAGTCCATGATCATAGGAGCCACAAAGTACTCGAAACGTCGGCAATATAAAACAGTTAAATTAATTAAACACGATAAAATCCGCAAAAACCAAGTTTCTTAATTTGTGTTGAAACTTCCCGAGCAATTTCAACAGCAATATGTTTTTCAATAAATGAATTTTAACTCAACAACACAGTCGAAGCTAGTTAAACGTTTAAAACAGAAAGTCAGTTAGTCGCATAAAGATTTCCGTTTAAGAAACACGTGGCAAGAAACAATTTTGTAGCGGCTCCTTGAAGGACTTCAGAGCACGTCACGTTGCGCTTTCGAGGACTTAAAGGAGTTATACATAGGTTAATAAAAGCCTTCGTGTGCGTTAGGGTTTCGCCTCACTCATATTCAGGCAATAAAATATTTTACTAAGTAAAAATAACTATCGTATAAATAAATAAGCCATTTATAAATTAATACTAAGGTTTAAATTTATTAAATCAATTAAGCAGTCACAGTCGAATACTGTATTATATACTACATTTACTTTTCTTTATATGATAAGGGTGACAAACGAGCACACAGTCCACCTGATGGTAAGTGGATGCTGTGGCCCATAGACATCTACATCTTTACTCAATTACGAATCAAAATGTAGATGCGTTGTCACCCGTGAGGACTAAGATGGAATGTCTCGTTTCCAGTATAAAGGGTTTCCGGTCTCTACACTCACCATACGAAACACAGAAACATCCAGCTGCTATTTTACGCTGGTATTCTGTGAGTGCGTGATCCTTACACGGTCGAGCGGACCCATTCGTGCTACAACTATACTACTAATATAGCTGCAGTATAGCTCTACCACGTTTAAAATTTCATCAAAGCCTTGACTGAAAAAAATAGGACTATGTGTGTACAGTGTAAGAGCTTGCTACTTTTTATGTTTATACTAGCTGGCTAGGCAGACATTGTTCTGCCCTCTCCGACGACCCTTCGTCCTATGAAAATCTAAAGAAAATAAAATTAGTAATAAAAAATATTGTTGGTCACTTATCGGGATAAAAACTATCCTATCTCTCAAGTTAGACAAAACTGTGTGTGCAAAACTTCATTGAAATAAATTAATAAATTTCATTGAAGTCAGTTAGGAGGGCAAGTAATTATTATATAGAGAATTTATATTTAGACTTCAGACTTAATGTGTCGTGTGCAAGAGCCTTTACTACTTGACTTATATTGAAAATGTGGCTGCACGTGAGACGTGAGTACTGACGAACGGTTCGCAACCACGTGTCCACGTGACCCTTCACAAAACTACAATGGCCGATATATGCGGGGTAAGCCTTTAGTGACATGGCTCTATCGAAGCCATGTCACGAGTACACCTGCTTCATACTGTTAACATAGCTGTTCTTTATTTAATGTGAAATAAGTTTTTGAATAACGCAAGATTTCATTTTAGAATAAGTAGGGCTGATTTGCGGCATATTTCATTTAGAAAATAAATGTCTTGTCAATGTCACTCAATCTAAAATCCCTTTCTATTTTTAATTTTTGCTGCACTGCCTTTTATATATGTCTCTCTCTGGTTAGGCTAATAATTGACTGTGACAGAATGCCCTATGGCATTATGTCCGCCTAGTGTACTACTTTGTGCATGGAAATATAAATAAATAAAATGTTATTATCATAATGATTTCTTAAATTTACGCGAACACTACACATTGAATAAAACTATTATTTACGGATTTTATCGCGTTTAATTACTTTAATTTATTTTTATTATTATCCCGACCTTTCGGGTGCTTTACAGCGCCCATGGTCACGGGGGGGACTGAGGTGTTTGACGTCCCAATATCATAGTTAGTCCTCTGATCCTGAGATCAGATCCTGTCATAGTTAGTTAATGGAGTTAAAGGCAAATAATTCTTTAGCTTTCCTAGATGTTTTAGTCATCCGAAATCCTGATAACACTATTGGTCACACTGTGTATAGGAAAAAGACCCATACCAACCGATATCTAAATGGTGAATCTCACCATCATCCTTCACAGTTAGCTACCGTGGGTAAATCTTTGTTTCAGAGAGCACGAGGGATCTGTGACAGAAAACATCTGGCTGCGGAGCTTCAGCATGTCAAGCAAGTACTGCAAGACAACAAGCTTCGGGTCCCGCGCCTACGTCACAGTGAACGAGTGAAGCCGGCCACAGTCGAGCGCGCGCCTGCTCTACTACCATATGTTAGAGGAGTCACGGACAAGATTGGCTACATCTTGAAGCGAGCGTCCGTTAAGACATACTACAAGCCGCTGAAGAAGATTAGTCAATTTTTACCATCCATCAAATGAAATATTCCTCTACAAGATGCAGGTGTGTACAAGCTAGATTGTGAATGTGGTCTCTCTTACATAGGTCAAACAAAGAGATCTATAAAAACCCGCGTGAAGGAACATATAGCTGATGTGAAGCACCGACGCTCCGGGAAGTCTGCAGTCTGCGAACATGTTCAAGATCGTCCCCACCATTACATTAGATTTGATAAACCACAAATTCTCGCAAAAGAACACCGATTCCTACCAAGGATGATACGCGAGGCTATTGAAATTAAAAAACATCCAAATTTCAATAGAGAAGATGGTTGGGTGCTACCATCTGCTTGGGATCCTATAATTAACAAAATTAAACCCAAACCCAAGCATACCACTGCAAGACTTCATGATACTATAAGCTCGTTTTGCGTAAATCGGATCAAAAATTAATATTAAAAAACTGAAGGTAGCCGGACTAACTATGACATTGGGACGTCAAACATCTCAGTCCCCCCCGTGACCATGGGCGCTGTAAAGCACCCGAAACGTCGGGATAATAATAAAAATAAATTAAAGTAATTAAACGCGATAAAATCCGTAAATAATAGTTTTATTCAATGTTATTATCAGATAACTCACGAAAGAAGTAGATAAATTCCGGAACGAAAGCTAAGACATAAGTTGTGTAGCTTGTAAAAGGCATAAAGTAAAAGTTATTATTACTCTAGAAGAAAAGTTTCTGAGTGTTATAAATAGGGGAGTAGAGTTTAATATGTACTTCTTGCTGATTTCGATTTTGGCGATAACTTTCGAGTGATAGAACAATGAAGCGGTTGGCATTTTAACGTGAGTCGTAGCAGAGGCATCAATAAAATGTATAATAGTGGGTGAATCTTATATCACATCTTTACTTAAGTAAACATGCAGGCTGCTTGTTTTCTAGGTTAATATGGATTATAACTTAAATAATGTAATTCCGATGCTAACATCAAAATATTTCTGTATAATTCGTGGAGACGGATGGGACCGCCGTTTATAGCGCGAAATAATAAAACGTGGCGAAGTGACGACATGGCGACGTCTTCACGGCAGAAACGGACATAATCTCGTTACGATGTCATAACAAAGAGATTTGTAAGCATGAACTTTATGGTTTGTGTCCAACGAGCTAAAATTTAATTTTCTGAAATAATCTGTCAGCGAGTCATTAAAATTGTTCGCCCGTGAACCGCCTCCCTTCATAATACCCACTATTCACTAGATAAAATGGATTTAACAACAATTTTGAACGAAGTAACAAATTGTATAATATATGATACAGTACATGGGAACAAAGCATTTGATTTTGTAGTAGGTTGTGCACGCGGTGCATTCTGCTGATTTGATCAGGCTGTGGAGCCGGCTGATGTCAGAAAATTCATCCAAAAATGCTAACCCGTATTTCAAAGACTGGTGATGGTGTCAGTGAGTCGATTCTGCACTATTTTGCTTGGCAAGCGTGATGAGAATGTTAAAATCTTACAAGTAATGCTTTTTTATAGGATGGGGTGACAAACGAGCACACAGTCCACCTGATGGTAAGTGGTTACTGTGGTGTGGCCCATAGACATCTACATCTATCCTCGATTACAAATCAAAATGCAGATGCGTTGTCATTCGTGATGACTTAGGTGGAATACCTTGTTTCCAGTAAAAAGGGTCTCTTGTTCTTTACACTCACCATACGAAAGAGCAGCATTAAGCTACTATTTCACGCTGGTATTCTGTGAGAGCGTGGTCCTTCCCCGGTCGAGCCGACCCATTCGTGCTACAACTATACTATTAATATAACTGCAGTCTGTGCCTTGGCTCTTATCATTAATCGTTATCTCTAGCTTATCAAAGTCCTCTACTGGCATAGGCCTCCCTCATAGATTCCTCTCGACAGGCTCATTGGTAACCATTGGCTCCTGTTTCATTTTGCTCTGTCGTCTCTTACGACACCCACGCGAAGTGATATATTTGGAGTAGTGGTTTGTTTCCCTTTTGCCGCCTCGACATGGACACTTGTTTATTATTTACGAGTCAAGAAAAATAACTGAGTGTGTTTAAACAGTAAAAAAAAAAGTTACAGACTATATACAGTTCAAATGCTAGCCACAGTCTGTGTGCCAATTTGCACAACCTTGGAATTGGGGAGTTTGCACCTTAGACAGATTTCCTAAAAGGAGGGCAAAGTGGAGTAATGGGAGCGCGAGAAATTCTCAATGGAACACGAAATTTAAATTTTTGGAGCAAGAGGGGACAGTTAATGATATAGGGGTTGATTAATTAATAAGTTCATATGGTAAAGTACGAATACGAAAGTGTAAAAATAAATCACATTTTAAGGCAATATTCATATTTCGAAAAAGAGTTGATGTTAAGATTGATATTATAGTTGTTCACCAGTTGCAGTAATGCATTCCTTTGAAATACTCCTCCCGTCCCACATTTTCCCGTCCCTCTGCCTCCGTGCATTGTAGATAAGCGACATGGCAATAGGCATTGATGTTCACTGGGGATTTCAATGGCAAGCTCTTCCCGATTCTTTGACGTAGAAAAGGATTTGAAGCAACTCTTTCACAGTGAGGAAATTCCAATTTTGAAAAGGCGACGCGATGCGTTCCAGTTTACGGATTATACAGTGACTGATTCGATTAGCGATATTTAAAAAAATGTAAGTCCATAAATCTATAATATAGTTCATTGTGCATGAAAAAACAATGGAAAAAATCTCTATGCGTCGCTGTATAACTTTATGTGGATATTATAATAATATAAAAATATTTGACCTGATTTATCTGCAAATAGAGCGTACGTTTTTCAATCATTTATGTGAATGTTCCAATTTCTTTTGTAATTTAACTCGTGATATTCAAGAGTTTTATAAAAACTATTATTTATAGTAAATGGCTTTAATCATTTGTTTTGATTGAAATTCGGGCTCAAATCATTTTTAATGTTATATTATTTTCTTATTTATTATTATTTTATATTACTAGCTTTCCAGGCATCCAGGCTTTTCGACGACCCTTTGTCATGTCCTATTAAAAATCCTGCAATACGCAAAAAAATTTTTGGGTATCTCATGGGCAAAAAAAAACTATCCTCTATCTATCTCTCAAGTTGGACCAAACTGCACACGGTGTGCATTTTTAAATTATCTATCCATTAGTGTAATCCTCAAATGATTAGGGCGTTGCCTTTAGCAACAGATGCATGCAATCAATAATTTTAGTCATTTTTTAAAAGTTGATTTAATGTATTTGTAACACATAAAGACAAATTAAAACGTGGAATGTGATGATAGGATATCGAACATTAATAATGTCCTTTAAATGTAGCTTATTTCTCATAAATAATGATATAATAGTCTCTGAAAAACGCACTTTTGCAAGGTTTTGGTCGGGGTACCGCCTTAAGTAGTTTAGGAGTCCATTGCAGACAAACAACGTGACACGTAATTTATATAAATTAAGATTAAAAATATTCTGCAATAGTTAACAAGTATAAAATTGTACATTAATTAGGAGAAGTATGATAACAACACAAAACTCGAGGTTTTGAATGTTTCGTAGATGTGCAATAACTATTGCCACGTACTCGTATTATAAAATATATTGAGTAGATTTGTTGCATACTTAAGAGATTTCCAGCGAATATGGAAGGAACGAATGAAATGCTATTTGAGTTTGTTTTAGTTTTATGTGAAGAATTTTTATTAATTACACCTTTAGTAAACCTCAACTTTCCCACATAAGACTCACCTAAAATTGTTGATTGCAATATCTAGCACCTAGTACTTTTAACGCTGCTTACTTCTGCCGGTCTGTGAATTTTTGTCAAGAATATTCGATATAGTTTTTCACCACCTATCGGAGGCCGTGGGATCTTTCTATGCGCTTATCATAATTTAAAATAGGGGGACGTTTCTCTCTCTAATGTCTAATGTTAAATTAGTACTTCAGTCTAAAAATTAAAATTATACGTATAACAAGATTAGCATTAAAACGTTCTGTTATTATTTTAAGGACTGCGCAGAATTTTCGTGTTCACAAGCATGCATAAAAGAGATTAGTAAATCTGGCCGATGAAGCGCCGGGGGCTGAATTAAGTGGAGAGTAATGTTGTTATGGAGGTAATGGCATATTACCGTTCACTTCGTGTAGCCATTTTCCGCGCCGGCGTGGCGCCCAAATTGAAACAATTTTTCTATAACACAATTGCATCGACGACCAGCATTCGTATTTCGGATATTCATGCATCGAGGGGATGTAAAAGATAGAAATTATTCAAATAGATCTTGCGTGCGTTATTATGTAAAATGTAAATGCTTTTATTTTATTTACATCTTAGTGGAGATTACGAAAATGAAAACCAGTGGATAGGTAAACATGTGGAGGTGAAGGTATATGTACCGAAAGCTCGGTGGTTGGATATAAGTCACCATATAATAAGCTGATGCAAATATCTCAAATAATGATTTTTAATAAATAATAAAAATAAAATATAATTTAGAACAACTAAGCTTAAGAATAAATGATATCTTATTGTATTTAAGGTCCGTATTTAAAAGATAATTTTTGAAGTAACTAGTAGTTGTTTATATATTATTTATAAATAAAAAATTAGCCAATCAAATTAGGATATTACCTAATTTAGTTAGGTATCATTACGTTGTAATTGAGAAAAGAATAAACAATATTATGAACAGAACAAAATTACACGAGATAGGTAGTTCTAGTAAAGTTTTAAAGTTGTCGGTATGGATTAGTTTTTAATGATCATATCCTTACATGAGGCATGGCGAGATGTAGTTAAAGACGCTAGTCGTTTGAACTTTTATATGAGTTGGCTAAACTGAAGGAGATATAATTGGAAACTCGAGATGGGAGCGTTGGTGCAATACCCCAGTATTGCGCGGAGTGCGGTTACTGTTTTAATTTTATCTGTTAATATTAGATTACATACTTGATACGAGTATGAAAGCTGATATACATTATGGGTATAACGTATAAGTGTAGTGTAATTGTATATACACGTATAAGCAAAACGAGTAAATGCAAACCGTAATAAATCACCATCTATAACAATCAATTGCTCTCCGTCAGTCTCGCAGACACTCGAAAACGGTTCGAATGATTTTGATGACATGTTTTGTGTATGTTTGAGTACGTCCCTTAATGACTTAGATTCTAAATTGGACCCGATAGGTGGCGTTGTTCGAGATGAAGAGAAGAAATCACCCGTGCGAAGCCGGGGCCGTTCGCTATTATATAACAAAAGTGTTTCGCTTTTTGCATTCCATCCATTACAGCCCATAAAAGTCCACTGCAGAACGTGGGCCTCCCTCATAAAATGCATGGGATTTCGCCATGTTTGCCACGCTGGGTAGGCTGGTTTACAACCGCAGTTTTTGATTATTTTGAGTTGTTAACAGGAAGATGCTGCTGTCCATCTCCTGTTTTTGTTCCCGTCTGTTGTCTGACACCCACGGAACGATATGGGGGTAGTGGATATTCTTACACCGTCACTAAATACTGAGTTAAAAATGAAATCAATTTAATTAGCTTCATAACTTATCCACAGTAGTTTTTCCGTTAAACGAAGTTGTAGTGATTTTACCAAGTATTAGAGAGCTGTGGCAGCTTAGACGTTAAGCATTCGCCGTTAATTGCACAGTACTCGAGCAATCTGGGTTCAATCCCCTCCAGTAGGTACTAATGAAACTGTTAATTACAATATTAAGTGCTGGTTTACCACGAGAAAACCACCGGTTGGAGGAAAACTTTGTAAAGAAACCATCCATGTCTGAGAAATAATAAATAGGAACAAATGAAGTCTGCCAACATGCTCTGGTGGCTGCGGCTAATTGGAAATATTTCTTTAGAAGTATTGCCGTCATTTTCATAGGGTTTTTTAGATTACTGTTTTCTTTATATACTCGGGCCATTTATCACTTACTTCAATCGCTTACAAGTGGTATAAATTAAAATTTTGTACAACCGACTTCAATATCAAAAACTTTGACAGAAATGAAGGTGTATCGTGGTATACTGAACACATCTGCGTACCCCTTTAGAGGACACAGGCGTGATGTTATTTTGCGTGATTGCGATAGCAGCAATCGGGGTTGATTTGCTGGTATTTATTGAAGAGTTCCATTGTCTGTCTCCGAAGCCCATCATCAGATCTTTATGATTTTTAAATTGGACCATTTCGCAATAAACCTTTTTCTTTCGAACAAAATAAGAATTCAGCAAATCCGTCCATATATGACGGATTTATGGCCTAACATATATATATAAAAAAATATCCGAATTGAGAAGCTCCTGCTTTTTTGAAGTCAGTTAAAAAGCGATAAAATAGGTAGGTGACTTATAAAGTGTAACTCCACGAACGGTGCTTTGAGGCTTCCTTAGAGGCGTAGTTCCGCGTGATAACCGCCGGATGTGGCGGCAGACGCTCCCCGCTAGCTTTCCGTTACGTGCACGTATTGGGGGCGTTACTGTCACTTGTGCGAAATTTGTGCATTTAGAAGGATCGTCTTGGGAGGCTATGAGATTAGCACCGTTTGTAATTTGTGATTCCAATGATATTTCAACAACACGTTATTATATATGTTATTACTAAATAATGTACGTAAATATGTTGATGTCGCTTTGTTAATGGTACTTTAAACCGTAAAAGTAAAGGTACCGGTACAGCGGTTGTAGGAAATTATTGTTTGTAAAAGCGTTGGTAGACTTTTAAGGGGATTAGTTCAGCATGAAATAAAGTCCACGTATTTTCTATACTCCAGGCAAATAGGTCTTGTTGTTGGGAAAATGTTATAAAATTGCGGCAAAGAGGTACGGTTTAAGTTTATCTATCCAATAACCCCATCGACTAAGTCAACGGAGCTGTTTGATGTTTTAACTTTAGTCTTTGCACCTCAAGAGCTCTAAGCGAAGCGCGTTGTTTTTACCGTTCCCTAGTGGTGGAGCGCTAAAAGCGTTTGTCTTGAATTTTTAAAGTGCCAATTGAAGTTTGTAACGGAGGTAAGTTCTAGTTGGAAGTTCAGTGCATTACAGTGGTTGGGTTATTTAAGATTTGTACATCTTTATCTATTTTCTTTATTCTTTCTTTTTCTTTTTTGGATTTAAAATTTCCCATTGAAAAGTTAGAAACCATTATGAAATATAGAAAAACTAGAGTTCGTGTATGATATTAATACATATTAAAGTAGTAAAATTTATTTACTTTCACTTTGGAATTATACAATATTTATAGAACTAGAATCTAATCAGGTTACAGTGCGATTACGCTAAACAGGAGCAAGCTCTCGCACTCCATTATTATATCCAATTACGTTAATGAGACAATTTTAGGTAAAGGTTTAGTAGTGGTAGTGTCACCCCTTAACTCCCACGGGAGTCGTAAGAGACTATGGGTAATGCCACTAAAATCTTACAGCATTTAATGAATGAAATTGAATTCACATCTTGCTTAAAATGAAAGAAACTTATGTTGTACGCAAGATGTGAATTAGCCAGATCAGCGCTTAAGGCGCGAGACGTCTAGAACTGCGATCGACAATCCGCCTGAGAAGTTACCAAGCATTTCGACTACGAAAATTCTTTTCTACAATAGGAGTTTTCTACAACATGAACTATTTTGAGTTGATTTATAAGCAGTTTTAAAACATTATCAGAGACAAGGTTGCGCACTTTATTTGTCTATAAAACCACGTTGGCTTTGTATAAAGATGATTCCAGATTGGATCATCTCTTACAAATCCAGTGTTATCATAAGCCTAACTCAAGAACTGATACAAAAAAGGGTTCTAAGTCACGTGCAAGATCATCCATTTGTTAGTCGAGTCTCGCTGTATTCTACGCTTACCGTTATATCCTATCGAAAGTCCTCGGCTGCTACGCTTGCTGGCACTTATTTAATGATAATTCCTTCATCGCCATCCTCTGATAATCTTGGTAATTATAAAATATACCACTAGGGGTAGAGGCTTATTTCTACTTCATACTTAATTTTTTACAAGATGGTGACGATAATGACGACGACGAAGTAAAACGTATTTGAATAACTTTACTTCGTCACTATCCATTATAAATTATCCACCTTATCCATATGATATACATATGTACATAGTATGTATGTATATTATATCGTTGGTGTCACATACATAATATTTATGTATATATTACATCGTTGGTGTCACACACATAATATTTATGTATATTATATCGTTGGTGTCACATACATAATATTTATGTATATTATATCGTTGGTGTCACACACATAATACTTATGTATATTATATCGTTGGTGTCACATACATAATATTTATGTATATTATATCGTTGGTGTCACACACATAATACTTATGTATATTATATCGTCGGTGTCACATACATAATACTTATGTATATTATATCGTTGGCGTCACATACATAATATTTATGTATATATTACATCGTTGATTTCACACACATAATATTTATGTATATTATATCGTTGGTGTCACATACATAATATTTATGTATATTATATCGTTGGTGTCACACACATAATACTTATGTATATTATATCGTTGGTGTCACACACATAATATTTATGTATATTATATCGTTGGTGTCACACACATAATATTTATGTATATTATATCGTTGGTGTCACACACATAATACTTATGTATATTATATCGTTGGTATCACATACATAATACTTATGTATATTATATCGTTGGTGTCACACACATAATATTTATGTATATTATATCGTTGGTGTCACACACATAATATTTATGTATATTATATCGTTGGTGTCACACACATAATATTTATGTATATTATATCGTTGGTGTCACACACATAATACTTATGTATATTATATCGTTGGTGTCACATACATAATACTTATGTATATTATATCGTTGGTGTCACACACATAATATTTATGTATATTATATCGTTGGTGCCATAAGAGGTGACAGAGGGAAACTGAAGTATGAGATGGGTTAAAATATCCTCCAGAAAACGGCTCAAAATAATAAAACACCGCGGTTGACAATCTAATTGTAAAGCGTGGCGACAAATATTCCCGCTATGATCTCATATATGGGGAGGCCTATTTTTAACTGTGGACTCCCGTTCTGTACACTCACCATACGAAACACAGCAGCAAAACACAGCTGCTGCTGTGTTTCGTATGGTGAGTGTAGGGAACCGGAGACCCATTTTACTGGAAACGAGGCATTCCATCTTAGTTCTCACGAATGACAACGCATAAACATTTTAATTCGTAATCGAGGGTAGATGTAGATAGGCCACAGCATCCACTTACCATCAGGTGGACTTTTGATAGGCCGTAAGGAATGAATATCGTCTTTCACGAAGTTAATGGGTCGATATAGGACGATGTTTTCTCTTACACCGACACGTCAATAATGAGAAATTCTAGACAAAGTAGGCATCAAATATGTGGTGATATAACCATTACGTCGTGAAATAACTAGATTAGTGACAGGGGGCGGCGTCAAAGTTGCGTAACTTAAACGTAAGTTTGGTATTGTAATCGTCAATACGCTTATCAAGTATGACGTATAAAAATAAAAATGAGAGAGACCCTTGTCTGATGTCTGGCTGATGAAAAAGAGAAAGATTACTTTATGTATTGTTATGTATGTTAGTGAAAATGCCGACTTAGCTGTAACCTGCTGCAATTCCCCTAGTGTTGCAGATGTTTATGGAAGTCGGTGATCACTTACCAATAGGTGAGCCATATGCTCGTTTGCCTTCCATAAAAAAAAACCTTCCAGCCATAAATCATAATGACGCTAATAATATTCGATAGCTATCATTATGACTACGTAAGGTCGTCTACAGTGCCTTTAGTCTCAAATACTGGTATCGCCAATACCACTTTCTGCACTTTTATGTACTTATTGCTTGCAACGATAATAAAAAATAAAAAGGGATTTTTATTTACCTAAAACAAAAGTAAAACAAAGATATGTGTTTATTCTGTAACTTACTAAATACAGTGGCCCCTTAAGTCAAAAAGCTTTGATGTCTTTACTTTTTAGTATGAAGCTATGAAATGCATGAAATGCTATGAAATGAAAGCCTTGGTAATAATGGGCGATACAAAGCTTATATAGATACAATATCTATATATCGGGCAACAGACTTACTATGTATTAGGTACCGCTGTAATATAGCGTCACCTTTACTCATGCGGCGTCACTTTACAGAACATCTAACATCGAACTCGAAGAAATAATAATAACGTAAAATATCGAAGATAACACAATGAATTCGAATGAGCCGTGAGCGCCCGAACGAATACGAGATATTATGAAACTTCGTAGTAGTATATACTCGTTTCATAGTATCATAGATATTAACCAGTACGTATTAACATAAAGATATAAGTATGTAATATCTAACATACTTAGATATTACATACTTATATCTTTTTTATTAAGCAAAACAAATCCATCAAAAATCGCGTTACAGTGTTACAGAATCGCGAAGATATCAACCGATGTACAGATATTAAAATTCAATATCAGATATTCAAATCCAATAAATAGATACGATTTGATACAGGGTAAGAATAGTATAAGTATAATACCTATAGTCTGACTAGGTAAGTCTAACTTCGACCGAGAAGTCAATCGACAGATTCAACTCGGCTGGGCAGCGTTCGGGAAATACTGCACATCTTCTCGTCAGGCACACCTCAAACCCTGGGTGGCTCAGGACCGTGCTTTGTGGCATTCCTTGGGGGAGGCCTATTGTTCATCAGTGGACTTGTGAAGGGCTGTAATGATGATGATGAAGAGTAGTATACCCATGCCTAGACCTTTATGCCATTTAGTGCGTTTACCGTTAAGCCCGCCACTGACTGCATAAACTAAAATATATTTTTTTTTTGAAAATATAGTAATCCTTTGTTTTGATGGATTGGGGGGTTGAAGTAAACAAAAGACGAATAGGTATGCAAAAAGGGCGTCAAGGCGGTCGATTGCGGAAATGACAAACCGATTAGTTGTAGGTCTTCGTGCTCCCGGTAAGATATATCCGGCGGAACCGGCTGAAATTGCTTCCCGCTTCGGAACCAATGTGCAGCGGCAATGTTTTACTAAGTACGCAATTCGATTTAGGGTGATGCGTAGGGTTTCTATTTGTAGCAGGTTTTTTTCTCGATCAGCGATTATTATACTATTCGCCGATCGGAAAATAACTGCTACAAGAATACGATATTTTAATAAATATAAAAAGGAATCTATAAATAATTGTATAATTAAAACACTGCCACATGAGGTCCCAGGTTCGAATACCGGGTCGGGCCAAAAAATCGAGTATTGAGTTTTTCCGTCAAGAAATTCTCAGTAGCTGACCGGAGTCAGGAAGCTGGCGGTGTCTCACTTCCGTGCCTCGGAAAGCACGTAAAGCCGTTGGTCCTGTGCCTGATCACATTAAGGTAGGTGTAAATTTACCGTCCTATCGGATTATGAGAGTGAGGGAATAAAGATTACACCTGTGTTTGTGCATACGCTTGGGCACTATAATCCTGTCCTGCGTCGATGACTAGTCTTTGTTGAGGCCGGCCGCCGGGACTGAAATTCGGTCTGGAGGACATTATTAATTAAAACACTAAACTACACTTACGCAATAACTTGCTAATTTTTTTCTACATATCTGAAGCGACAAACGAACTAACAATCCTCATGATGATACAAAGCAACTGCAGTCCACGAACACCTGCTGCCAACTCTATACAACGAAGGCGACAGATGTGTTTCACGCCTGAGTACAAAGATGAAATGCCTCTCAGCTTGTATTGTCTCTATACCCTTCAGACCGGAACACAGCTGTGCCAGCACCGTTATTTGGCATAAATAGGCAAGACGGCAGTACCTAGCCAGACAGAATCCTAGCCAGACGGAATCCTAGGCAAAAAAATCCTACCACCTAGTAAAATCATATTAGTCTTTAGTAAAATTTTCATTTCATATTATTCTTTAGTAAAATTTTCATTTCATATTAGTCTTCAGTAAAATTTTCATTTCATATTAGTCTTTAGTAAAATTTTCATTTCATATTTATCTTTAGTAAAATTTTCATTTCATATTAGTCTTTAGTAAAATTTTCATTTCATTTTAGTCTTTAGTAAAATTTTCATTTCATATTAGTCTTTAACAAAATGTTCATTTCATTTTAGTCTTTAGTAAAATTTTCATTTCATATTAGTATTTAGTAAAATTTTCATTTCATATTAGCCTTCAGGCATGTCAACGGTCTATATTTTGATTGTTAATTGAGGATAGATATATAGGTGCGTTAGGGCTAAAGCATTTAGCCACCATCAGATCATTTGTCAATCCTGATTGTAAGAGTATAAAGTCAGTAAATGTAACGTCCTCCAGACCGAACTTCTGATGATAGTACATGAGTATGTGCTCAAACACAGGTGCACTCTCTATTCTCACATTCTCATAGCCCGATAGCACGAAATATAACAGCGTCGGAGAGAGATTAGACCGATGGCGATTAGTTGCTTTCCGAGGCACGGGGGTGAAACACCGCCATCTTCCTGACTTCGGGCATCTACTAAGAATATATTCACAGAAAAACCCATTGACTGATTTTGACATGACCTAGAATTCAAACCTATGAACACATGATCAGCAGTAGTGCTTAAGACTAGTAGATCTCCGAGGCAGTCTAAATCATTAATTGTATAGGATATACCACAAATACGCAAACGGTAAGACAGTCAATCGTCTGAGCCCGTTACCCGATCCGATAGGAATAAGGCATAATATGTGATAAGATCTGAAGTGCACACGGATGCAGTGTCAGAGATACGAAAACAGCTATATTAAATCTGCACTGGAAGTCCAAGTTAACTAAACTGCTTTAGTACTGTTAGGGATCATATTGAGCGAGTATTTTCGTTTTTTTTAATGAAATAATGATGACAAACGGGCACATAGTTCACATGGTGGTGGAAGATTCGTTGTCGCCCGTGTGGACTAAGATGAAATGCCACTTTTCCAGTAAAAAGGGTCTCCAGTTCTCTATACTCACCATACGAAACACAGTAGCGTTAAGCTGGTATTATGTGAGAACGTGGTCCCGGTTGAGCCGACCCATTCGTGCTACAACTATACTACTAATATAGCTGCAGCATGGCTCTACCACGTAAAAGATTCTTTGTCGATATTGACGTTAAGTGAAGAAAGTTATCATATAACGATAATTCATTAAGTTATTGTTGTTAATTCGAAGATAATTAACAATTGTGTAAATATAGGATTTTTATGCATCTAAATATCCGAGTAAATGCAACACAGTATACATATACAATAAACGAGGAACGAAATGTCACCTGAAAGTTCCAGCTGAGCTTAGAGCTTGCCATTGAAGTTCTCCTGCGCTTCATTAGAATCGAAATTCCCACGGTTCATTAGGATTCCTCGGAATTCTCAGCGTTCATTAGAAATGTTACGGCAGGATAGGGACCGGGGCGTAAATAAGTGATTAACGCAGTTGAGATTGTTTTCAGACGCCCGAGCCAGCGCTGCAGCGAGTTGGCCGTGAAATTTTGATACAACGAGACGCCGTCCATCAATTCAACACGTTAATGTTTTATTAAAATACTTAGCTGGCCTTTATTAACATGCACTTTTTTAAAACACGATAATTGCTATGGATAAAATAAAAAACAAGGGCTCAGTGAACTTATTCGGATTCTATATAAGGCAGTTTTAATCTTTTTACTTTTGTTTTTAAATTAATGTTTAATTAATTATTTAAATAATTTACATAATACCACAGTTCAGTATCAGTACAGTTCTCGAAATAATAATCAAAAGCATTGTAGATTATCTTTTATTGCAGTTTGAATTTTTGTTGTCAGAGACTAAGTCTTTGTAATTAATTATATGAGCGTACCTCCTCTCAGGTATCCTAAGATTATTTTTGTCGATATAAGCGGAATATATTTAGGTATTAAAATATATCTACCAACCTTAACCAATACCGTCACTCACAGGTACTTTTAAGCTGAATTTTATTACATCGCCGTGAAAGACGGTAAACGTAATCCATGGATTATACGTAGCTACCTCAACTTGCCGTCGAAATTTCAATCAAGTACTATAAATCATCGTGTTATATAGGAAGCGTTGATAGTATCGTATGTGGTTCCTTAGAAATAATATTTTCGTCATGAATGAGCCAAAAATTAAAAAAAGAAGGAATGTTTTTCCAGTATCGCAAGAAAGATACAGCTTTAAAATTAAAAAATATTTCGTAATATCAATCATCGAATAAAAATAAATAAGTATTATTATTAAGACCGAAAAAACACTTCATCTAACACTTCATCTTCAGAGAGGGGATGAGATTAACGATTGCAAATAGATCACGAATTTTCATTATATGCTCGATACTACGAGTCTTCTGTGATACCTTTTCTTTAAAGAAGTAAGAGTGGCAAACGAGCATAAAGTCGACTAACTAATAAGTGAATTCAGAGGCGCAAAGACGCCTATAGTAATGAACAGTTAAATCAAAATGAAAACGCGTTATCATGCTAGAGGACTAAGATAAAATGTCTCCTTATCAGTAAAAAGGTTCTCCGGTTGTCGTCACTCACAATACAAAACACAGCAGCATTATGCCAAGTATGCTGCTATTTCACGCTGGTATTCCGTGCAAGTACGTTCATTCCGACAGTCAAATTTCTTTACGTGGTAAAGCCACGTTACAGCTATATTAGTTAGCACGAATTGGTCGGTTCAACCGGGGTAAGACCACGCTTTCACTGAATACCAGCGTAAAATAGCAGCTAAAAGTGTTTCGTGTGGTGAGTGAAGAGAACCGGAGACCCTTTTTTACTGGAAATTAGGCATTCCATCTTAATCGCTACGGATAAAATAAAGCCGAACTATTTGTGCTGCAGCCATTACAGTCTACAGTAAATACCCTTACTAAATATTTCAAGGTTGTCAATCAAAGTCTAGATATTTGATATGGCATTACCGTCATTTATCCTAAGCCATAAGAATTTTCTGGTGTTTCCCAGTCATCTCTTACGACAGCCGACGTGATGAAATGGGGTTGTAACTATGCTTTCTTAAGACCTGCCACTGCGTCAGTACAAGATGCAGTGGTTGAGACCCATGAGTCTTCTTGCGGAAGCAAACCGTGTGCTTGTAGGTTGAATAGATCCGATGACATCAGATATCTCGAAATCATCATTGACGATAAGCTGACGCTTGACATACATATGAAAGTTCTGTCGACTTGAGTCAGGAAGGTAGTTGGTGTTTTATATGTGGGCATTTGCGTGATATAGCAGGTTTAAATATTCTCAAATCCGTGGATTATACGTTATGTCATTCGCTTATAATTTACTGTATTACTTGCTGGGAAGTGGATGGGACGGAAAAAGGTTATAATCGGAGGATTGGAATAATGAGTTGATTTTTTTATCCAAGTAAATATATTATATTTTTAATATATTTATTTGTAATTTTACATACATTTTCAAGAAAAACATTTCACTTTGTGGCGGGATTGGGGCAAAATCAAATTTTACGCCTAACGTTGTCAAAGTTACATTGAAAATCTTCGTTAGTTATCGGCACTTGCACAGAAGTTCGTGGAAGGTTTGAGGGCTAAATGGACCCGCACGTCCGGACAAACATCGCGAAATTCACAACTCAAACAACTTTAAACAAATTTATAACTTCCGTGGATTGGAAACAGCCTGCGCCTTCTTGCAAAACTGTTGAGTACTCTGTGGTTATTTAAATTGTTATTTGTGATATTATGTTTATGTTTTAATGGATAAAAACTATTTTAAACTGTAAAGAGGACATTATAGTTTTTTTTACAAACAAATGTTTGGTCAAATATATTAAAATAGCTATAATTGTCAATTAATATTTTGTATAACTAAACTTTTTGGCTTTTGAACATTTGATGAAATATTTATACAAATATGAAATGAATACAGCTTTTATTAAGAAATTTTAATAAGAATTTGCAAAGTAAAGTGGTGATTAATTTTATTATTTATATGCTATTTAAAGTATTTACCTATATATAACTATAATGCATATAAAATTCTCTTAGTATATGAATCATGCAACGTGTAACAATTTTTTTAAGCACAGAAAATCTAAGAGCTAGGTAGATGTGAACTTTTACTTTTTAATTTTTATTTGGTTTGAAACAGAACGCCAGATGGAATAGAAATATTTTATTAGTCTACTTCTAAAATGGACGACTTACGTGATTAATTCGATTTACGATCTTGTGTAGGTGTGTTACGCGATATCTTCGTCAATTAATGTATGATTTTGATGATTAATTTTATTACCTATGTACTTCAGAAGTGTCCCAGACAAATATGAAGAAAATATTCCACCACTAAGGGAGAAAAAGAAAATTTTGGAGTAGCTATTGTTAAGTTTTCGTTTTTAGCTTACGGCATTCCAAAATTTACTCAAAAGGGTTAATAAGTTAAACTTTTAAAAAGCAAAAGTTGACTTCAAAGAACTACAAATAAATTAATAATTTCCACATAATAGCTTCTGCAGTCGAGGCTTTAATTCTATGTCTTATCATCGACTTCAGAAGCTGTTGTGTGAAAACTATTTTTTGTGTTACTTTTTAATAGCCGTGGCAGCCGCTCGCCGTAAATTTTGCAGTACGCGAGCAATCCCGATTCGATCCCCGTCGACACCAATGAAATTGTTAATTGCAATTTTTTGTGCTGATTTACCACGTGCTCGGCGGTGAAAGAAAACGTAGTGAGGAAACCTGCATGTTTAAGAAATACGAAAAAAATTCGAAGACATCTGAAGTTCGCCAACACGGATTGGGGCAGCGCGGTGGACATTTCCTCACCCGGAAACCCTCTCAAAAATGAGGAGGAGGCCTATGCCCAGCAGTGGGACGTATATAGCCTGTAACTTAAAGTAACTTTTTATTCATCATCATCATCATAATTACAGCCCTTCACGAGTCCACTGCTATGTGGCTGCATGAATCTCATATCCATCTATCACTGTTAAAATATAATTGATTTCCTTTCTTTACAAATTATTCTGAATATATTTGAATACTGGAAACAATGCAAACGAACAGCAATCGATTTAATTTCAAATGCAAACGGAAATTTGTTCAAACATAAATCCAGATACTAGAGTTACAGAAGTAAAGCTTAGTGTTGTATGAACGGGGTGCAGTGTTCCTAGGGCGACGCCCGTGCTTTGATGGTTAATGGCCTCGCGGTCCCGCTTATGCAATGGATGGCGGCAGTGTAGACGATGTTCAACTGAGTTTTTATCATCTCCTTTTAAAAAGATAAAGTGAAATTGGAGCATTAGCTGCAAGGGTGTTTATCTTGAAAATATATTTTTAGTTTAAAAGTATATATTATAGTATTAAATGACTCATATTATTGAGCTACACGTCTGAGTAAAATAGATATAGAAGGTTTATAAAAAGTCTCGATTTTCAGAAAAATGTATTGGTATATTATACTCTCTTGCTATATATTGGCAATGTAATAAATTCTTAATATTTTGATTTCAATATAAATATTATTTTGTATATTTACAATCCCATGTCATTTTTGTTTATTTTTTTTCTGTATTTGTCAACTACGCGAAATTTTCATCATACCATAGGTTGCGAGGTTAAGAATCCCTTTTTTATCAAACGGAATGGAACTACTGAATATAAATTGCATAAGCATCATTCTAATAAACTAATAAATACTTCTTTGAATACAAAGTAAATTGTGCTTAAACGTTATAAATCTAATTTTAACTACACGTGTACAGTACCTATCGTGAGCTTTAAAATGTTACGATACATGAATATAAACGCAAGACGTATGTCGTACATAAACAAAACGCTAAAGCTTTTTAGTTAATTAAGCTGGAACCACACTGCATTTGATTACACTCAAATGCAATAGTGTTTTTATATACATAGTGCTTATTATGTATCATTATAAGGTTTCTTACAACTAGGGGAGTTTGTGAGTATCCCGTATTCATTTTATTGTTTCCACATAATATTACACAATATTGGTTCATTTGTGTCAAATGGGCAAGTTAAAAAGCTTGACAAATGGGTGCCCCAGGAACTCAATGATTGCCAGCGCGAAGTATGCGTCGAGATGGGCCTTGCATTACTCAACAGGCATACAAACGATGGAAATTTAAACCGCTTTGTTACCTGCGACTAAAATTGATTCTGTTTGACAATCGCAAGTGCTCAACAAGTTGGTAGAATCCTGGTTTAGCACCTAAACAATGCCCTAAACAAAAACTTGCCTCTAGAAAATAATGGTCACTGTTTGGTAGACTAGCGCAGGTGTGATTCATCACAGTTTCTTACAAAACGGGATGAGCATTACTGCAAATGCGTACTGTGAAGAACTGAACACAATGATGGAGAAGCTCACGCGTTTGCAACCAGCTTTGGTAAATCGCTCGTCCTCGCTGCTCCTACACGACAACTCGCGATCACATACTGCACAACAGACGGTTTCCAAGTTACAAGAACTGGGGTTGAGGTTGGAAGCTCTCCGTCATTCGACGTACTCACTGGACCTTGCATCTACAGACTTCTACTTTTTCCGTAATTTAGATAACTTTATAGCGGGAAAAAATTTAATATCCGAGAGGCAATACAAAATGCCTCTGAAGAATTTGTTGCCTCACGTCCAGATTTCTTCAAAAACGTCAACAATAATATCAATAATTTGCCACTGCGTTGGCAGTGATGCATCGATTGCGTGGGTGATTACTTTGATTAATAGAAAAAAATAAACGTATCCTTATTAACTATTTCATAAAAAACGGACATTTCATAAGTAAAGATCTAATAAATTACTTGATAAAGCCGACAATGCATATGAAACAAAGAGTATCGAGTGTCAGCATATTATAAACACAGCGTGAAACAGGGGGCAAGTACTAAAATAGCGGTTTAATTTAATAATTTATAATGTTACTGTTACTTCCTTTTCTTGAGCAAGAGTTAAAATTTTTGACAGGTGTCACCTAAGATTATATAGATTTCAATAATATCGAGCGCCAAAAAATATTAGAGAGGATAAATTTAATTCAATTTATATTATCTCACAGTTTGTTAGACTAGCTCATGTAATTAAACTGTGCAGATGTATTTATACCTCCTTTTTGCTAGCACGAAATAAAAGTTAATATCTTTCAATATAATGCTTAAGATACCGAGTCGAGTCGAACGTAACGATAAAAATAAAGTTGGAAAATAAATAACTGCAAGAGCAAAGGTATTTACTTTCGCAGTCGACTGGCTGTAATCCATTTTTTACAATATTACTGTCTCTAAGCCACTGGTGTAGTATAAAGAGTATTATCTCAAGACTAACGCGGATAAAGAAGCGTCGGTGATGTTGTAAGTTCTAGGGTGGCGCAATGTCAGTTGCTTCGTAGTTATTCTCTTTTTTAGGTAAATCTTTTTTATTTTCATACTTGAGTACAGAAAGTGGACTTTTGGCGTTTTTGTTAAGAATAGACCATTGGTGTATTAATAATTCGTACTCGTATATATTGCCATGTAATTTAAATACGGTTAATTTCAACCACTGCTGCATATTGTTATATTGCATAAAAGCTTGAATTTAAATTATAATAATTTATTAAGTGTCCATCTATAATTATCCACGCATACCTTGTACTCTTCATATGTAAAACCTGTGAGGTAATACAATAAAATTAGATAGAAAAACATTCAAGGAAGTTATTGCCCCGAATATTGCTTTGATTACAAGAGCTTTCCGTAGTCAGTTCGTCATACCAGATATTCAGGATCTCATTAAAGACATAGAAGAAATTTATTGGACTGCAAAAAGTGATACTGATGGTAAAGTTGCCAGCCACATTCTCCAACTTGCTAGAGCATCGCCAGAAAACTGGGGAGTTAGTGTATACATGATCAACGGACAAAGATTTTCAATTGGTAAGAAATAAATTCTATAAGATTTATAATGACAGACTATGAGAGACTGAAGGGAGGTTCATACGTAATATTGGGAACAGGGAGGGGAAGAAACCTTATAAGAAGATTCAAAAACTATTGTACTTCTTATACATGCATGCTTCATACATTCCAATATATTAAGAAGGCTTGAACTTGGAATGCTGACTTAGCCGGAAACTTTGTCTAAAATTTATAGAAGAACTGAAACTGGAAACAGGGTTCTAGGCTCCGCCCGCATGGAAACACCGTCACATTGCCATCATGTTAATTTTGAAGGCATTTCCGGACATTGTCTTTCTGTGTAAACAAATACTAAACCCTTTTCTATCCGAAAATCTTCACTATATACACTTTAAAATACTACCTAAATTTTGATTCAGTTAATTGTTTCACAGATTTTGTAAATCGTATGCACGTTACTCTACGATGTTATTAAACTTAAGTTGTATAATGAAATTATTGAGAAAAGCGGGGACAAAAGGGTCAATGTACAAGTCAGTAGCTAACTACGTTCCAGGTTCAACAGCATTCAGGGGTCGACGCTTCGAAGGTCGAAGTCCGCCTTATGCAGTTTCTTTGTTGTGCAATATCTATTTTTTAATTTATGTCACACTATATTAGAGTAGTTTACTCGAATTACTTTGCTCTACGTATTAATTTGTTATCATACTACCGCTTTCTTTAGCTTGTAACTAGTTTCAACAAACAGTGTATGTACCTGAACAGAGACGTAACTTCGTATCGTACCTAACTGCCGGCTTAGGTAAATGCCAAAATCTTGTAGCCTTTGGCGGGTAGCGCATTAACCAACTCTCGGTGGTAGAGCTTTTTTCAACGGCTTGCCTCGGTTAATAGTTAGTGATTTTTACGTATTCTTACGGCCTGTGTTGATCCGTTTCCATTTGGAGAGCTAGTATTGTTCTAGTTCTAGTAGCTAGTTAGTAGGACTTCAATAAAACTATATACACAATAAAATTATATAACATCTAAAAATAGCGTCTTTTAAAAATTTTACGTTTGTGTGCACACAACAAAACACACAGTCTTTGTCATTCCTTTTTTTCTTCCTTTTGTTTTTTTACGCATTTACTACGCAGTTTCTTCTCAGCCAGTATTTTTATACAACAAAAGTAAAAAAAAGGAATATAAATTGCAGTCGCAAGTGATAACAAGTAGAATTATAAGCTAAAGTTATTTTATGCTAGTCCTCAAAGGTGAAATTACATCGGTAATCTTCTTGTTTGTGTAGCAGGTATTTAAATGCTGCTGTTGTCACACAAACGATATTATGTGTCTATACAGGCACGAAGAGGAATCAAGAAGATGAAAGGTCTTGTACAGCGATCGCCATTGTAATTGTGACAAATTTGAAAAACCAGTAGAGAGGGCCCATGTCCTGCAGTGAATTGTTTACAGAAAGTGACATGATGATGATGAATAAAAAAATCACAAATCATGCAACCATATATTAATCTTTTGGCAACACTAGTTAATTTTAAACATTTATAAGCATACATACATACATAAACACTCACGCCTGTCACCCAGAGGGGTAGGCAGAGACTACAGACTTCCATTTAGCACGATCCTGACATACCTTTCTCGCCTCTTCCACATTCATATACCTACGCATACATGCTCGTCGGTTAAGGGTACTCTTAATTTGGCCCATTTTTAGTATATCGCCAATTTGGTCGACAAACTTCCGCCTAGGACGTCCCTTTCCGACTCTTCCATTCACTTCTGCAACATATATTTGCTTTGTCAGTCTTTCCGCATTCATTCTTTCTACATGACCAAACCACCGAAGCATTCCTTTCTTAATCCTGGTCACCGCATCATCTTGCAAACCACACTCTTCTTTTATCATACAGTTTCTCACCCTGTCACTCAGATTCAGCATATTATAAGCACTTTTAGTAAATATATTTTTTTAAAATCATTAATACAGATTTTTATTATTAATATAACTTACCGATGTCCAGCCCGTTACTATTCTTCCAATATTGAAGTATTTTGTAAGTTTATTTTTATTTACTATTTTAGTCTATTTCATTTTTATTTCGTTTATTTTTATTTCTATCATAAGTGTCTTTATTCTTATAATTCAGAATTTTCGGCGATCAAATGAAATATTATCGTTGGTCTTTGACTTTAGAGATATAATTTCTTAAAAAGTTTTAAAATTTCTATAAAGATCACCCAGTAAGATAGAATCGGCTATATATAGAAAAAAAAAATTCTATCACAGTTCACTGTATAAGTGCCAAATTTCTAAGATTTATTTAAAAATTGATACTATCTTTACTACAATTTTATTACTCGTGTACATAATACAGGAAAATATTTATTATGAAAATATTTATTATTAATTATGAGTAATCCGCGAGCATAATATGAATCTTTTATGTATAGCTGTTAAGTATTTCATTTCAATACCATTCGTTCGGGTATTTAAATTTTAGCATATGCTTTTGCATTGAATTTACTGTGAAAGTTACCTTACGTGGAGGAAGGGCAATAAAATAAATAATTATTTCTTTTCGCGTAGCCCTTAACTTATACTATTACATATTAAATTAAACCCTTTTCACGGATTTCTGGCAGCTATTTTAACTTATTTCCGACGTTTCGAGTGCTTTGCAGCACTCATGGTCACTGACGGATTCTAATGTGATTTCCTAAACGCGATCTTTTGATGCAGTCGTGGAAAAAATTATGTATGCTTTAGCTCGGTTTAATGTTTAGTTATAAGGTTTCTTTGTTATAAACGAATCTAAAAAACAATTATAAGGTAATTGGCGTATTATTTTTCCTCATTAATATTTTAATTAAAACAAGAAAAGCGATTTACAAATTTGGTAAAAAGCGAGCTTTATCACGTAACACCATGTCAGTCTCGCACTTGACGTTATTATATTACAACGCTTTGTGTTCTGTAATCAGAAGGCCTACAGAGCGACGTTGTAAGGGACTGGCTTTTATCAGCGGTAACTGAATGAGTCTCGACCGTATGCTGCGTATAATTACCTAAGCTCTTTTATTTTTAGAATTTATGTTAAAACACGTTATTTGTGTCAACGGCCGTTTGTATATTTTCTTTAATTTTGGCTGATTCTTTTTATGTTTCAAATTGAAAATGTTATTTCAAGATAAGACCTGGCTACTGTGACAACGTACAATGGTTTCGAATATATTACTTACTACAGATAACAAAATCTATATGTAATATAAAATATAAGATAATTTTGTGTAAATTTTGCATGAAAATCTACTTAATCTAAGAATATGTATTAACACATTTAATTACAATTTTTTATGGTACTTATCTAAGTATCAAAATTTATGATTAAAACTACTTTTACGGATTTTATCGCGTTTATTTTTACTTTTTATTTTTAATTCCCGACGTTTCGGGCGCTTTCCAGCACCCATGGTCACGGGGGACTGAGATGACTGACGTCCCGATGTCATTGTTAAACCCGGAGTACCTTCAGCTTTTTTAATTATTGTTTATGGTCTGAAAAAGCTGAAGGTACTCCGGGTTTAACAATGACATCGGGACGTCAGTCATCTCAGTCCCCCGTGACCATGGGTGCTGGAAAGCGCCCGAAACGTCGGGAATTAAAAATAAAAAGTAAAAATAAACGCGATAAAATCCGTAAAAGTAGTTTTAATCATGTGTAGTGTTCGCGTAAATATAAGAAATCATTATATCAAAATTAAATGATATTTTAATGAGAAGAACAATTAAAGAGAATATGTAAAACGGATTTTAGACAGCAGTTCATCTTGGTTTACACTGTGTGAAAGTGCTACGATTTTCACTAGCCCGCTCAGCAACTTTATTTAAATTAAGTCCAACGTTTCAAAGCGAACCTCATTTGCGTTTACAAAAGTGCAGATCATATTTTTTCTCTGTGAGCGAATTGAAAAACGATGTAATATTTATTAATTTTTTTTCTATGAGCCCCGCTAGGAGCCTTACAATGAACGTCGGTTTTGTATTCGGTTCTTCACTCACCTGGAAAGAAAAGAAAAGAAAATGTTAATTAAAAATCACTGAACAAAATTGATATCATCATGAATCTCCTGCTCACAATATAAACGACAACGGTCACTTATTGTTTTGTTGTAGTGTTTTGAATAAACGTTTCTATTATTGTGATTTAAACATTTTACATTTTTAGCTGGTAGAGCCATGCTGCAGTTATATTAGTAGTATAGTTGTAGCACGAATGGGTCGGCTCGACCAGGAAAGGACGCTCTCACAGAATACTAACGAAAAATAGCAGCTTAAGGCTACTCTAGTTCTTATGGTGAGTGTGGAGAATCTGAGACCCTCTTCACTGGAAACAAGGCAGTCCATCCTAGTCCTCACGGGTGATAACGCATATGCATTTTGATTTGTAATCGAGGATAGATGTAGATGTCTATAGGCCACAGTAACTACTTACTATCAGGTAGACCGTGTGCTCGTTTGTCACCCTTACCCTATCAAAAAACTTTTTTGTAATTTTATGAACTTTTTTTTAAGGAAATTGAAGTGACTTGCGAACTTACAGTTACGAACTTACGGTAAATGGCTACCGCCATCCATGAACTCCTGCGGGCCAACGTCAAAAAAAGAAGGCGACGGATGCGTTGTCACTTCTTAGGACTAAGATGAAATGCCTTACAGCCCGTTATTATACTGGTTCTATATATTTACTAACTATACTCTATATAGTGTAACCGTTCAGGCCAAAACATAGGAGTGCACTCGGCGGAGGCAGAAATAGATACGCTACCCAGACATACTCCTAGACAGCCAAGAAGTCATACCACCTACATGAGAATGCAGTAATTCGAATTCTACAAGTATTTATGTACTTTTACGTAAAATAAACATTTTCGGTCGGTGGTTCATATTCTTTTAAATATATACAACTCTTGGTTGATAGTTGCAAAAAATAAAAGCTCTGGGAAACAAATAGGATACACGATCTGAATATAGTAACTTGTTATACGTGCGTGGCTTGCCAAAATTTAAGCGGAGGGACATTATACCTCGGCAAGCACCATATGCAGATATTTAATGATTAGGTAGATACGTAAAAGGGCTCGCCTTCGCTCTAGTAGCCTACGTTGCCAAACTGGCTTCAAACGAACATCTCATTAACACGTACAGGAAATATTTGGAGAGCGGGTCGCGCGGTGAGCCGCGAACTAGCATTTGGCAGAGCGAGCGTTTACACACAGCCGGCGCCCGAACTAAACAACTCGTAAAAGTGTAAAAGTCGTAACGATAGCGTAAGAGCGAGCTGCCTAATATGAGCGGCGGCTGGAGCCGAGCCAGTTGCGTTCATTATCAGATGGGATGCTCAGAGCACAATCCTTTCGTTTTACGATTGGTCTCTAATTACAATTGACTGCCTCGTTGGTCTAGTGGTTGTAGTAGTGCGACTGCTGATCATGAGGTCCTGGGTTTGAAACCCGGGTCGGGCCAAAAAATTAATTATTGAGTTTTTCCGTCAAGAAATTCTCAGTAGTTGCCCAGAGTCAGGAAGTTGGTGGTGTCTCACCTCCGTGCCTCGGAAAGCACGTAAAGCCGTTGGTCCTGCGCCTGATCTCTCTCCGGTCGTGTCGGTTTAGCGTCCCGTCGGATTATGAGAGTGAGGGAATAGAGAGTGCACCTGTGCTTGCGCATACACTTGGGCACTATAATCCTGTCCTGCGCCGATGACTAGCCTCCTTTGAGGCAGGTCGCCTTGGCCGAAATTCGGTCTGGAGGACATTACAATTCGTGGTCTTAGACTTTTACAGATGATACCGGTCGAGTGGATTGCCAAATAGACGTATTATAGGTGGCGGCTAAATCGATTACGCGCTTCGTAGCCGCTACAAACGTTGGTTTGCCCTACAATCAACGTTTCACGATATGAAAAAAGCGTAAGAATATATCGCGAGAGCAATAACGGCGGCTGTTGCTTTACGAGAGACGCTGATAAAGCGCGCAACGCAGCGCTCGCCTTACGACGTGCTGCCAATTTATGCGCCGCGATAAGCGGAGTTTGTTTAGAGCCTGGCGGAGGCGAATTACGACCGTTGACTCATATGGGCGGTACTTAAACTTTGCAAGTTGTAGTGGCATTTTTTGTTGATGTTTGTGAAAAAAAATGTTCAGCAATTATTATTTGATATTTTATATGCCTACTGGCGGGACATAGACAACCTACCTTGTATTTTACTATGTATATATTGAGATCTGTAAAATAATCTATGTTCACAAAATAAACTAATTTGATTTGATATGAAAATATTTAAATACCTTAAAATTTGTTGTTAAATAAGTACCACAAATGAGTTTACAGCAGTAAGATTTAGGTTACGAAAGATAAATAAAATTTGTGCAATAATTTACTAGTTTTCTATTATTTTTTCTTTATTATTTAACTTTACATTAATATATTATATGAAATTCAAGAAAAGGTTATTCTTTTTTCTTTACTGTATGAAAAATATTTTAAACTTCCAATTATATACAAAACTAACAAATATCGACGCAGGTAAACGTATCTTATGCCACACACTGTAAATGTAATGTGTTAACATTGCTGAAGACAAAAAATATTTAAAATATTTGCTAATAAAAAAAGGAAATCTGTAAAGGATTTTATTTTACTAATATGTCCGCAACATGTTTATACATATTAGTAAATGTATAAGTAAAGTAGATTTTGTTTCAATAAAATAAAAATAAAAACATGCACTGTATGCCTTCTGCAATGTTGAGAACAACTGTCAGAACCCGATGGGGTTTTGGGCGAATAAATTTGGCTTTCAGTCAGGTATTTCTGGTACGTTGGATTGTGTTATTGTAACATATTCGAAATTCTGGTAGGAGCTCATACTGTAGCGGAATATCGACTAGAATTAGATGGAATTGGTCGCATGGATTATTAGTATGCCACTATAGACCACCACTGGAATGGATCGATGTGACGCGGGCCGACGGTCTTGACGTCAAAATGCAATAACACGATGGTCGTAAACTAGTTATGAAATTCTTACGTAATTTTAAAGCTATAAAAAGGCTATTCAAATATTTTTAATGTTCTAAAAATTAAAGTAAAATATAATTTTTAAGCCTCGTAATTATCATAAGTAATGATAAAAAGGGTGTTTTGGAAACTTTTAGTTCGTAGATCGGATCAATTTATCTATAATTTTGCGTATGAAAATAATATAATAAAATGAAAAGTAATGTTTTTAAAGTTATAAAAATATATTTTTTCATTTGATTATATTTACACGGAAAATTACAACATTTGTAGGAACCATAATTAAATTTCGCATAACATTATATCTATATAAACATTATAAAAGTAGGGATCTACATCTCTCTTTTAACGCAATGAGAAAGTGTACGTTATAAAAGGATTTATTTTAAACCTATTACCTAAGGGAAAGGAGGCGATGAAAGATGGGTGTGATTCAAAACATAACGCGTGACGGGCATAGAGCATGTGGGTGTGAGTTCGGCTCGTAATCCAGCCATATTGGTGTCGAGACACGACGTGCATCCTATACCGTCATTACAAGTGTCTACGCAATATTCTTGGCCGTTACGCAAAAATACTTACATTTTCGTATATATATCTTATGAACGGATTTTTATGAAACGGAGGATATTGTTTTGTAGCAATTATTACAAAAGTTTAATCTCACAAAGCTAGCGGGTAATAGCTAGTTAACCGCTGGTGAAAGTTATAAGTTTTTGTTTATAGGATGGAATGACAAACCAGCACACAGCTCTTCTGATGATAAGTAGATGCTGGGGCCCACAGACATCTACATTTATCTCCGATTAGGAATCAAAATGCAGACGCGTTGTCACTCCTGAAGACCTGCGATAGAATGCCTCGTTTCCAGTAAAAGGGTTCTCCGGTTCTCTACACTCACCATACGAAACATAGCAGCATTAAGCTGCTATTATGTGTGATATAAGTGGGAAGAGAATTTTAAAATCTCCTTATGAAAGCCTCATAAATATAAATGCCTCATAAATATAATGATTTATAGGCAATGCTTGAGTCAATTTGTTTTCATAGTATATATATTTAATATAACTGGTGTATATTAAAAAAAACAGTTTTTAAGAACTGATCGAAATTTACTACAACCTCCAACTACGTCGGTATTTACCACAATTGCTATGGCATTGGTCACAACATGACTTTATTGAACTAGCTTCAATATTGAGGTACTTGCTCGTTTTAATTTACAGTACCCGGATGACCGAGCTTTGCTCGGTTTTTTTAAGTTACATTTACAAATTACATGAATAATAGTTTTTGATCTTATTGACATAATAGAAAAAACTAAACTGGTTATTTGAATAAAAAATCATGAGTGGAATTAGATTAATTAAAATTTTCGCATTCTTAAAAAATACTAAAAAAAGGGCTCGAAATAATAGATTTTTTCACAAACGAAGGGAACTTTAAAAAAAAAGGAAAAAAAGTCGAACTCAAGACGGGACGCAAACCACGGAACACTGATATCACGGCCGAACAACATCCCATCTGAGCTATTACGATACTGATGGTGTAACCTGTCAAAATTTACCTTCTTATATTGTAGCAGTTTTTTTATTGCCTGAAAACACGGACAAAGGGACATTTTCTATAAATAAATCCTAGCTAGATTGATTTATTGCCCCCAAAACTCCCTGCACACAAAATTTTATGAAAATCGTTGGAGCCGTTTCCGAGATTCCGATTATATACATATATATATATATATATACATATATATATATATATATATATATATATATATATATATATATATATATATATATATATATATATATATATATATATATATATATATATATATATATATATATATATATATATATATATATATATATATATATATATATACAAGAAGTGCTCGTTTAAAGGTATAAACGATTTAGCCATCGGAACTTTTCGTAAATAGATCGTAGGAATAGTTGAATGCGGCATTTATGTTTAAATTTTTTATAATTTTTAATTTGACGACTCCGTGGCGCAGTGGCTTAGCAATGAGTGGCGGCGCTGGGGGTCGCGGGTTCGCATCCCGCACGGAACAAGTATATTTGTATGGCCTACAAGTAGTTGTTCCGGGTCTGGATGTTCGTTCTTGTGCAACTTTTGCAACTTTGTGTTTGTAAACTGCCCCCACAATACAAGAGAAAATCTTAGTGTACGTTAACTTTTTAAAAAAAGAAAAAAAATATTTATTAGCGATAATTGGTAGACAACTATATCTTTTATTTCATACAAAAAGTTTTCCTCGGCTGTGCTCGCGTGGATTTTTACCAATATCATTAGTGTACATGCCAAAATTCATTCAGGGATCGCCTAGTTTGTTTTCTGTCACTATGTATGTATTTTTGACACGAACGTGTTTCTCAGACTTAATAAAATAATTTTACTCCCTTTATAATGTAAATATAAAATTTATTAATAACTTCACCATAGTGGTAGCGATGAACTTGACACGCTAATCGATAGATGGATGGATAGTTATTGAATCAATGTTAAAAATAGTATAAAAGCTTTTGTCGCATTACCGACATTATACGAATAACAGTAATTCCAAATCATAACAGCTATATAGTCGCGTGGACAGTTTTTTAATTGTAAAATATGTTCAGAGATGAGACACGCGCGCGCCCTAGCGTTGCCCTCGCCGGGGACCGTCAACTCAATCTTGCCCCATTACGCGCGACAAATTGGAAAAATATTCAATTACACCTTGCTAAAATATTGGATTATATCAAGGCAAATTACTATTTTGCATTGGGGATGTAACACTATACGATCTAATTTTATATTTGCGGCGACTTAAACGAAACAAAATAAAATATTTCTAAGTAATTTTAGATGTAAAACACTTTTTAAGTACGTATTTAATATATAATACCAAAGCTACATAAAATATTAAATAAAACCAAATATTTTTGTTGCAAAAATTACTCACTTCCGTTTACTCGAAGATTTTTCGTTGGAGAAACTAGGTTTAAGATTTACTTAATTTTAAACTATCGTCTATCGTTCCAAATTTGGTGTCGTTAACTATTTGTATAATGATCATGAAGTATAGGAATATAAACTAATATGCTCACTGGGACTTATTATTATATAATATTAATATTAATTTTAATACTATAATATAATATATAAATAATATTAATATTAATTTTAATACTTAATTTATAAATTAATGTAAGACAGAAAATCATCCATAATCAATAACGTTAAACAAAAATAATTTATCAGGTTTTTGCATATAAAATTACCGTTTTGTTAAATTGGCCACTTTAAAATCTAATGAATATTTTCGGTTTCCGCAGGTTCTTATTCATTTTATTTTATTACTTGTTTTCGTTCGTTGTTTGTTTTCGTATTTACAATTCAAATAAAATGTATATTTAAGGTATGGTATTATTTCTTCCTATATCAAGCGTGCTGTGTAGCGTCGGCGGAACTATATTATCAACCTCTCGGTAGAGAGTAATTGTGTTCTGTGATAGCAACTGATCAATATCATGTAGTGGGTGTCGTAAGAGGTGACAGCATTTTTCTGACAACATAAATGAAAAAAGTTGAAGATTAAGATTGTCAACCCGCCTGTCTATCAAGCGTGGCAAACATGATAAAATCCCGTCTATGAAGGCTTATTTTCTGCAGTGGACTTTTGGTAATTGTAATGAGTGAAGGAATTCCCTTTTTCAATATCAATTGTTCTCTATATTTATAACGATGATCTCTAAGAATGTTCGGGCTATGTTCATATAAAGTATGGTAGTAATAGTGCGTTTCAAGCGGTAGGTAACTACGTAATACGTAACATCACCAGTCAATGAACTGCGTTGCATTTTGGGTGTAATCGCTTTCTATCGGGAAATTTTGACCTTTTAAATGAACTTCATTGCCACAGGAAGGAGAAGGTTGATAATGAATAGAATATAGTGCAAGTGTACACGTCTCAAGCTAGCGCGGTGCTAGCGTCAACTGTTAATGTGAGTGTCAAAACGATATTAGGTAACTTCGGGCAAATCGGTAAAATAAATAAGTTTGATAAATGAAAGGTTTTCCAGACCTTGCTCCAGCAGACTTCCACATTTATCGAAGCTGAGATAACTTTATAATAGGCCAAAATTTTAATTACACAGAAACAGTAAAGAACGCCTTTTAAGAGTTCATCGATTTTCGTGCAGCATACTTAAATAGTAAGGATACTGTACATAAAATCGACTTGATAACTTTATAAAACAACCGTCTAGCAATCGGCAACTACTTTGTGATAGTTACTTTACTCTTTGGGTCTGCTCTCTGTGCTATTAATAGGTAGCTACCCATGAACACATGCGGCGAACTTCAAACAAAAAAGCTACAGATGGTTTGTCACTTTTGAAGATTCCAATGGGATTCCCCACACCTGTAATTGTTCTGGCACTCTTCTGAACGGAACACATCAGTGCAGGCACTGCTGTTTGGCGGTAGAAATAGGTAAGAGTAGTACAAGTTAATAAGAGAGTTGAGTAGGAGTAAAAGTAAGAGGAGGGAGCCTCCTATCCGTTCCTGCCCAGGCGGATCGAAGACGAGCCCTATCATCTGGTTAGTTCTTAACGATGTTCTGCTCCCGCGCATCGCTACCATCTCTTTACTGTTCCTAATTGTCCGGAGGTAAAGCGTAATCTTTTGTATTATACTTACGGAGGACGTAATCACCGTGCGGATTCAGTTATATAACTTTGGCATTTTTCACGATAATAATTTTTACTGTTGTTTATACTTTTTTATTGTTTTGTAAAACGTACGTAAATATAAAAATAGTGCATCAAAAGATATTTCCTTATTACTTGGCGCATGTTGACCTCGCTACGTGACCGTTATTGAAAAAATGTCGTAAGTGTTATTCCAGGATATAAGCTACGACCGTGGCAAGTTTCATGATAATTTATTTGGTAGTTTCAAAGCCTATTGTATTCAACAGAGCAGTAGACAGACAGAGAAAAATAAAGTTGTGGCTTCTATATCGATAAAAAAGGATAACGTAATTTGAATTTTCATAAAATAATCAATGTACAGATTCCGCCTGGGAACAGTTTTACTATAGTATATTTGGTTGTTTCCAATCAAAACATTAAATAATTTAGGTGTGTTCATTAACGAAAAAATCTCGAGGGAAATTAATGTTGTTTATAGGTAACTTTGAAACTTTAATGAAAGTTTCAAAGTCTTAGTTTAACCTATTAAACTTACCATTTGATTGGAATTTAGGGTGATTTTGAATTTGTTGTTCAAAACATAAATTGGCGACAGTTGTTTGGTTATTTCTAATGTAGGTAAAGTATATGCAGGTAATGCAATTCGAATATTATGAAAGTCATCGACTGCACAACACATAATATTATAGTGCCTATATTCCTGATCGATATAACGTTATACATAATATTAAACTCAGGTTGGAATAGACTTCATTTAGTTTCAGAAAACCAAGATATTCCGAAATTCATTCTTGGGCGAAGAACAAAATGCCAGAAAATATACAAAATTTGAGCAAAAATTTATTAAACTAAGTTTGTATTATAAGGGTTATTTTTTATACAATAAGGGTGACAAACGAGCACACAGTAAGTGGATGCTGTGGCCCATAGACATCTACATTTATTCTCGAAATAGATTGAGAATCAAAACACAGATTCGTTGTCACCCCTGAGGACTAAGATGGAATGCCTCGTTTCCAGCAAAAAAGGATCTCTGGATCTGTACATTCACCATACGAAACACGGCAGTATTAAGCTGCTATTTTACGCTGGTATTCTGCTATTTTACACCGGTACTTGAAGTCCTTCAGAAGCTCTTTAATTCCGTCCTCCATGGTTGCACTACTCCAGAGGCGTGGAGCAGAAGTGCGGTGGTCTTGTTCTTTAAGAAAGGCGACAACGCTCTCTTGAAGAACTACAGACCGATTTCCCTTCTGAGCCGCGTCTATGTGCTGTTTTCGAGAGTCATTACGAATCGTCTCGCACGCAGACTCGACGACTTCCAGCCTCCCGAACAAGCCGGTTTCCCAAAAGGCTTCGGTACCATAGACCACATACATACCCTGCGGCAGATTGTACAGAAGACTGAAGAGTACAATTTGCCACTTTGCCTGGCGTATGTGGACTATGAGAAAGCCTTTGATTCCGTCGAAATTTGGGCGGTGCTGCAGTCCCTTCAGCGGTGCCAAGTTGACTGTCGGTATATCGAAGTGCTGAAGTGTTTGTACAGTAGGGCTACGATGGCTATCCGAGTACAGAACCAGAGCTCGAAACCTATCCAACTGCAGAGAGGTGTAAGACAGGGTGACGTTATATCCCCGAAACTCTTCACCGCTGCTTTGGAAGACGTTTTCAAGCTACTGGACTGGAAAGGATACGGTATTAACATCAATGGCGAGTACATCACTCACCTTCGATTTGCCGACGATATAGTCCTTATGGCAGAATCGCTGGAGGACTTAAGCACTATGCTCAATGACCTCAATAGTGCCTCCCAACGGATAGGTCTTAAGATGAACATGGACAAAACAAAGATCATGTTTAATGTCCATGTCACACCTATGCCGGTAGTTGTTGGGAGCACTATGCTCGAAGTTGTTGACGAGTACGTTTACCTGGGACAAATAGTCCGACTTGGTAAGTCCAACTTCGACCGAGAGGTCAATCGACGGATTCAACTCGGCTGGGCAGCGTTCGGGAAATTACGACATATCTTCTCGTCAGGTATACCTCAATCTCTAAAAACTAGATTGTACAACCAGTGCGTGTTGCCAGTGATTACTTACGGATCTGAGACGTGGTCCTTCACTGCTGGCCGTATGAGGACGCTCAAGGTCGCTCAGCGAGCTATGGAGAGGGCTATGATCGGAGTTTCTCTGCGTGATAGACTCAGAAATGAGGATATCCGCAGTAAAACCAGAGTGACCGACATAGCCCAACGGATTAGTAAGCTGAAGTGGCAATGGGCCGGCCATATAGCTCGAAGAACCGATAACCGATGGGGAAGAAAGGTTCTCGAGTGGCAGTCTCGTACCGGTAGGCGTAGTGTAGGGCGACCCCCCACTAGATGGAGTGACGACCTGGTAAGACATGCAGGAAGTCGATGGATGCAGGTGGCTCAGGACTGTGCTATGTGGCATTACTTGGGGGAGGCCTATGTTCAGCAGTGGACTTGTGAAGGGCTGTAATTATGATGATGATGATGATTCTGTGAGAGCGTGGTTCTTCGCCGGTCGAGCCGACCCATTCGTGCTACAACCATAATATAGCTGCAGCGTGGCTCTAACACGTGTAAAATTAATGAATTTATGATTAAGGAGTTTATGGATGAAAATAATCCCTGGGAAATGTGATCGCTAGCAAGCTATTTCAAATTTGTTTTGTGTTGATTAATTGTGTAACATATATGATAGTAAGCTGTTATTTAAAAAAATGTTCACTGGGTTTTTGTTGGTTCTTTCCGGGACAGGTTTTTTCCCGAACCAATTTTAAATTAAATAAAGTGATTTTCTAAAAGTTTTATCTATGATCTATATTGAATAAAAAAGTTTCTGTTTCGGTACTTTCCGTGGATTCCGAATATTTGCAGTACGATTGTGTAACTCTGGTGGGTATTGTAGTTGGCTCCGTTTTGACGTCTGATACGAGTAGTCAGTTTTGTTGTACGATTGTCGACGATGCCTTTTTCGCATTAATATCTATTTTTGGCCGTGTAGAAGGCGTAGCAGCATAAGAGAATAAACTCAATATCACTCCGTGGGTGGCGTAAGACACGACAGAGGGCAATTCAAACAGGAGATGGGTAGCTGAATTTTCTTTATCACTCAACAATAATTGGTTTTTAAACTTGGTTATTGGTTTAAAAAAAACTACGATAGCTACTCCACCTGCCAAGCGTGGCAACTATGGCAAATATCTCCCTTATGAGGCAATATATGTGGGAGCTCTACGTACAGCAGTGTACATGTGATAGGCAAAAATAAATCAATAAGTGACCTTATTTTAGGTTACAAAGTATAAAATATATATCGTAGTAAATAAGTAACGTCGTACTAGGCTGCACTAAAAGTATCGGGAATGGAATATTTCCACTGTTCCTGTCATATTAAAATCTTTTTAATTGAAAACTCCTTGGTTTTAAAAATCGAATACCATTTATTTATTTAAAAAAAGATTCTCGGTCTTGTCACAAGGTTTTGTCAAACTTGTTTAGTCTCGAGAAAATTCAAGAGCGATGATTTATTGTGACTTTCGAAGTGGTTTAACACAAAAACGGTGTGTTGACCGGATGATTTCTGCATTTGGTGATGAAGCCCCATCCAAAACCACATTTTATCGCTGGTTTGCTGAATTTCAACGTGGACGTGTCAAGCTCAGTGATGATCCCCGTCAAGGTCGTCTAAACACTGCAGTCACTCAAGAAAACGTTGATGCTGTGCGTAAGCTGATTGAGGAAGATCGACATGTGACATACCGCGAAATTCAGGCAACTTTATACATTGGCATGAGTCAAATACAAATAATCTTGCATGAATAATTAGGTGTAAAAAAGTTGTTTTCCCGATGGATACCGCATTCGCTCTGTGAAGAGCAAAAAGCGGCTCGCGTTACTACGTGCGTCAGAACTCTCCAAAGATTCCACGCAGGATCCTCAAATGCTGTATACAACATTGAATCAGGTGACGAATCCTGGATATATGCGTACGAACCCGAAACAAAAAACCAGTCACGAGTTTGGGTGTTCGTAAATGAGTTAAAGCTAACAAAAATTGTTCGTTCACGGAGTGTTGCAAAAAAAATTGTTACCACGTTTGTCTCCAAAACCGGCCATGTTACGACTATTCCTCTTGAGTGACAAAGAACGGTTAATGCAGAACGGTATGCTAGCATTTGTTTGCCACAGGTCGTTTCTGAACTCCGTAAAGAGAACTGCAACCGCCGCATCATCCTCCATCACGACAATGCGACTCACACCACACAAAGAACAAAAGAGTTTTTAGAGCAAGAAAACCTAGAATTATTAGACCATCCGCCGTACAGACCCGACCTAAGCCCTAATGATTTCTATACTTTCCCTAAAATAAAGAATAAATTGCGTGGACAGAGATTTTCATCACCTGAAGAAGCTGTGGACGCCTACAAAATGGCAATTTTGGAGACCCCAACTTCCGAATGGAATGGTTGCTTCAATGATTAGTTCTATCGTATGGAAAAATGTCAAATTTCGCGGAGAATACTTCGAAAAGCAATAAATACATTTTTAATAGTAATGTTGTGTCACTTCCTTGATTCCCGAAATTTTCTGTGCCGCCCTCGCAGTTAAGAAAAATAAGTTGTTCGAGTGATTTTTAATGGCAACGATTCTCAACAAAGTTACACAAAGCTTTGCTGAAATTTCGACAGATCACGTCAATTTCTTTCGAGAATATTAATATTTTCTTCTCCGGAGCTGTTTACAATACAAAAATTTTCAAAGAAAAAAAACCATATGCGGACTTAAACGCCAAGACAAGTGGGCGCGGGAATTACTCGCCAGTTGGAGTAATTGGCAATTAATCAACGACGTTTTCTATTTCAGCCGGCGACGTACCCAGCGCTAACGAGATTGAGACTGCACCGTATATGCCGGTAATAACGGTACACTCCATTTACTTCCGATAGCGGACTTAAATTACAGAATCGACACCGAAATAGTTACAGCGTGTACTTTTTTATTGGAAGACAAACTTTCATTTTAATTATTTAATCATTTAAATTACATTTGTTAGTTTTAATTTAAAAATACACAGTAAGAATCTTACGTCTCAAAATTAAGACTTTTTTGTTTGTTCAAGGTATGCTACCTGTATACTACAATTATTTTTTGCATTAAGACCTTTTTCAAATATCTGTAATATGATTCCGTAAATGTGCTTTACATCATTGTGGCTTACTTACCAAAATAGCTAAATAAATGTATTGTGTATTATCCTAGAAGGATTAAGTTGCAATCTGACTTAATATTTGGTGTAAAATTGAAAAAAGTATTGTTCCCGTATCACCAACACTGCAAACAAGTCTACTACTTGTGCAATAAACACTAAGGCCCGGTTAACATTTTGAGAAGTGACAAGTGCGAGTGGCAAGTGCAACTGACAAATGGCAAGTGCTTAGTGCGTATTCTATCCACACTTATCACTTAACACTACCTGTTCACACGCACTAAGCACTCGTCATTTGTCAGTTGCATTTGCCACTCGCACTTGTCACTTCTTAAAATGTAAATCGGGCCTAAGTGGCTATTGATTTGTGTATACACTTTCACTAATATGCTAAGTCTCATAAGTCCTGCATTGTTATATATTTATTACATTAATTACTCCACGTTTTATAATTCACTGTGTTTTAACTACATACACTACATACGGTATTCCGTTTCGGAATTCCAAAACTAAACGAACGGGTCGACCAAACACATACGGAATCGTGTTTTGGCAGCAAAATTTCGAACGGAAAACTACCGTAGGTGTGTGACAGGTCCTTGATTTTATATGGACTTGCTGCGTTCGGAATCCCAAATCCGATTTTCGAAACGGAATTCCATATGTATGTGGAGGGCCTTAATCGTGTTTATTATTTCAAAAGCAATTATTACTATAAAAAAGTCCAATAAAAATCATATTGTAGATGTCCTTTAGTCTGCAGTTCATAAATTCTCTGTATACAAGATATTTCGAGAACTACTTAACAAAACAACTGCTGGTTTCTTTTGATAATCACTTCTGCAAGCCTTCCATTCTTTTTTAGTTTCTTTTCTTTCCTTTATTTTCTTTCATTCGAGGTGTGCACTTTTGGATTTTCCAAATACTTTTATACATACCTAATGTGATCATTAGTGCGTTCGTATATCTTGTGAACAACTTTATCAATTGAGATGAAAATGACATATATACATACAACCGTGAACTTCGTTAGGCAGGAATTAAAAATGAGTGAATGACTTATATTTAATTGTGTTTCAGTTCCTTTTTTTGAAATTGTTGAAAATAAATTGAAAGAATATGATATAAAGGATAGTTTAAATGAGATAAAAGCACTTTCTCTTGAATTTTCGTCGCCTTTCAGAGTACCCACTTTATTCTGATCGGTATCTTTATAATGTAATTAAGTAAATTTCGAAGTCGTCGCGCTCCATCTCCAAAATAATAAGAGTAAGAGGTTAGATAACCCACGATTTAATGTAATTTACCGTTATTTTCCCATCTCTCATAATTAGAAAATTTAGGAACCTGTTACGAATTCATTTGACATGTCACGTCTTCAGGGAACCTACGTGCTCCTTTTATTTTGCCAAAATACATCATCATAATGCTTAAAGAGACGTCGGCTTAAAAAAATTATAGATATAAAACTTTTTTGTCCGTGGTTGGTTGTCGAGATCCGGAAATCATCTACGCGAAGCCGGGGTGGATCGCTAGTATAGTTATAATAGTTGTTGACAAGATAAGGTAAGTCCAACATCGACCAACAAGTGAATCGACGAATCACTAAGCTAGGCGTTTGGGAAATTACTCCATATCTTGATATTCACACTAAATATATTAATAGGTGCTGTACGTATTGTCAAGATATTTGTTTTTTTTATTTTTTTAATAAGAATAACAACAGCGTATAATACAATTTCAAATTTATCTCAAGTATGCCAATAATAGTTATCTACATATTAAATATAAAGTTACAATTATAATGAATGAAAACGGTGGAAATTAAACAATTTAAAACAGCTTAATAAAATAACAGTAACAAAATTAAGTAGTTTAGGTTTACTAACACTAAGATATTAGGTCTTACTGACAAATTGATATGTGATTTATTTATTTATTTATTCTTTTTTGTACACCACAATAGAGAAATATCAATATAGTTAAAACTAATTAAAGTATGTACAATAGGCGGTCTTATCACTGTAAGTGATTTCTTCCAGACAACCTTTGCGTAGAGGAATGTTGCAAACAAAAGTTACAAATAGAGGGGAGCATACAAAATAATAATAATAATAATAAAATAAAAAATAAAATACAATAATACATACAAATAAAAATTAGTGAAAGTTATATATAAGATATCATATAATAGATTAAATGAAAAGAGTACGAGAAAGGTAAAGTAATTTATCTAATAGCATTCTAAATAATACGCTTTAACAAGAATTTTGAAAGAGCGAAGAGATTTAGCACGAGGTAAGGAGTTCCACAATCGCACAGCGGTTACGGTGAAGGATTTCTTGAAAAAGGAAGAAGAGTGCAAAGGTGTAGAGAGAGAAAGATTGACGGAGGATCGAAGGAACCGATTATGGGTAAGAGAAAGATACTGGAAACGGTTTTTTAAATAAAGAGGAGTAGAAGGATTAAACAGCACACTATACAACGTGGAGAGAATGTGAGTAAACCTGCGAAGGCGGATCGGGAGCCATTTGAGCTGTTTGCGAAATTCGGAGATATGATCATATTTGCGAAGCCCAAATATGAATCTAATGCATAAATGTTGAATGCGCTCAAGCTTATTAAGCTGCTCCTCGGTAATGTCAAGATATCAAATATCAGCATAGTCAAGGATAGGCAGAAGTAGAGACTGGGCGAGCGTAACTTTAGTTTCTGTAGGAAGAAAATTACGTAATCCACGTAAAGAGCTTAACGCAGCAAACATTTTTCTACTGACCTCATTAACCTGTGAGGTCCAAGACATACAGGAGTCAAGATACAACCAAAGGTTTTTAACCCTGTTACTGTAAGGGATTAGAGTGCAGTCAAGTATAATAGGGGGTAGGGAAGACCAGTCAATTTAACCAATTAATCTAGAACTACCTATGACAATGGCCTAAGTTTTCTTAGGATTAATCGTTAAACCGTAACATTTACTCCAATTCGAAATACAATTCAGATCAGCGTTAATAGTGTCAACTGCCTTAGATAGATCTTCAAGAGAGGACTGAGTATAGATTTGGAGATCATCAGCATACAAGTGCTAGGAAGAGGACAAATTATGACTTATAGAGTTAATGAAGATTGAAAAAAGGAGAGGAGACAACACGCCATCTTGTGGTACACCAGCAGCTGTAGTAGTCCAGGTGGAAAAAACCTCTTGGACCTGAATTCGCTGTCGGCGACCAAACAAGTAACTTCGAAACCAGTCAACTACAGTTGGAGATATGTTGAGAGAGCGTAGGATGCTTAACAAGATATCAAAATCTACAGTATTAAATGCGTTACTAAAATCAAGCAACGTAAGAGTGGTAAGCTTTTGTTTCTCCATACCATACCGAATATCAGCAGTGATTTGTAAAAGTGCAGTAGTCGTACTATGGCCAGGACGGAAACCGGATTGCAAGTGATTTAAAAGATTGTGTTTTAAAAGATAGGTGCTTAATTGATTGTGCACAAGACGTTCTAGAACTTTGGAAAAGAAAGGCAAAATAGAGATAGGTCTATAATCAGAAAAACTAGAGGGATTTGACTTTTTCGGAAGAGGAACTACAACTGCGTCTTTCCAAGCTGAAGGGAAAAAAGCAGAATTCAGTGAATTATTCAAGATAGACGTGATTATAGGTAAAAGGAGATCAATGAGAGGGATGACCATTTTCCGACTAATGCAGTCACTACCAATCGAATTTGAATGGATGGACATTATGGCTCTCTTAACATCACAACTGTTAAATTGGCTAAAATTAAAAGCAGAGGTGTTCGGAGTGGGAGCTTTTGAAAGAGAGTCCAAAGTATTATATTTTGCTTTATCGTTAATGCAAGACGAAGATGAGAAATGCAAATTAAGTTGATTGAGATCAAAGTTATGGTGTGTGAGATTTTGTCGTAATTTCCCAACTCCTAAGGACTTAAATTGATTTACTCCTCGAGTTAATTTTATAATTCATTTATTTATATCATGGCAAAATATATTCTATATATCATTACATATATACATACAAGTATACGTACACACCAATGTACATAAATATTTTAAAATATATAAATATGATTCTTCAGTGTTGACCGTATGAGAAAGTTTAAAGATGCTCGGTGAGCTATAAAGAGAGCTATACTCGGTGTTTCTGTGCATTAAGGAATGTGTAACGAAAATATCCGTAGAGGAACCAGAGAAACCGTTATAGCCCAACGTATCAGTAAATTGAAGTAGCATTCCACCGTCCTTAAACCAAAAAACCGACAACCGATGGTAAAAAAAACTTGCTGGAGTGATGACTAGATAAGACGTATATAGACCGTGTTTTATGACATGTTTTAATGAAGGTCAGAAATAATAATATCCTCCAGACCGAATTTCGGTCACTGCGGTCAGTCTCGATGGAAACTAGCCATCTGGGCAGGACAGGATTATAGTGACCGACTGTATGTACGAGCACAGGTGAAATTTCTATTCCGATGGGACTGTAATCATTGCACATGCTTACTGAGGTGGTGAAATACTGTCACTTCTTGACTGTGGGCTGCTACTGAGAATTTCTTGACAGAAAAGCATAATGACTGATTTTGGCCCGACCCGAGATCCGAACTCGGGACGTCATGTTCAGCAGTCGCGTTTATCAGGACCAACGAGACCTTTCTATATTTGGTATTTTTAAAGAGAAATAAGATAAGATAAAAATATAGACTATATTTAGCAGTGCAGGCTGATGCCATCCCCAATGATGACGATGGAAATTGAGATGGAGACGTGTTTGAAGGGCACTGGTATCACTCTGTCGGAGTTCTTAACTAAAACTCGACATGAAGCCTTTATGGCAGCTCGACGGAGATATGGAATATCGAATTGCTGGACACGTGAAGGCTTTGTTTTTGTACTGGGTAGCGGTGGCGTTCGACATCGCATTAGCTCTGTGATCGAACTCGATAAAATTGTTGAGCCTCCTGTGTCGAAGTCGAAGACAACGACCGCGGTCAGGGAACCAACTGGAGCTTCCAAAAGTCGACGTACTGGCACCGCAGGCAAGAGATAGTGTCTTCGCTTAGTGTTTATTTACCACAATTTATTTGTATTTTTGTGTAGTCTCCATTTGCATAGTGTTGCATCTCTTCAATTTTTGTGTGTTAACTGAAACATCGTAGTTCATAGTTATCTCAGACATTAGTGATTAAATAAATCATAGTGACAGCTATTAATATCTGTCATGCTGTCATTCGATTTGCTTATACTACTAGTCTTTTTGCCAGACCAGATCCGTAGATAATATTTATCTGTCTTATTATTTATGGTAAGACTGTGCTTTTTCTATATTTTTTTTATTATATTAATTAGTCTTAAGTAAGTTATCTAAATATATAATTCTACCGATGCCACTGCCGGCAGGTATGAAAGAAATGTTTTGTTAAGTGCATAATTGTTGGCAATTTTATTTTAATAATAGTTCATAACATATTATTATTTATTTTGTAGGTATTATATCCAGACTTATATAATATTTATTTGTTATACATTATACAGGTATATATTTAATTTTTATTGATTTTGTTATAGCCTAGTTTATGTTATAGTTTTGATTAGCATGTGTGATATTTTAGAATTTGATGATAGTTATTTTTCTTGCTCTTCTTCTAGCTCATCCGATAAGACCTATAAAAGCGCCTTAAGCGATGATTCCACTCATTTACATGATCAACTAGTAGCCGTATTCTGTAATTATAGTAAAAATCTTAATATAGTCCATATTAATGCTCAAAGCATTCATGCTCATTACGCTGATCTTTTATCAACCTTCGATTCTAAATATGTTGATGCCATACTTGTTTCTGAAACTTTTCTAAAGCCTGAACTTCCGTCGGTACAGTATTGTCTCCCTGGTTTTCAACTTATACGTAATGACAGGGTCGGCAAAGGTTATGGTGGAGTGGCAATCTATTTGAGAGCTGACATTCCTTATAAAATAGTTGATCATTCACCCAATATATACACAAATTTTGCTGAACATTTATTTATTGAAATTACTATTAATCATTCTAGGACTTTGCTTGGGGTCTACTATCCCCCCTCTCGCAATATAAATTATTTTTCTTCTTTGGAAGAAAAACTTGTAAATATAACTCCGCTTTATGATAATACCATTATTTTAGGTGACTTTAACACATGCCTGTTAAAGAACGATTCTCGTAGCAAAAAACTGCTCTCCCTGGTGTCATCTTTTAATTTACATATTCTTCCTCTTTCTGCTACTCACCATTCGCCTAATAATAGCCCTTCTCTTTTAGACCTTATTCTTGTTTCTGATGCTGACCGGGTTGCTTCCCATGGACAACTATCTGCGTCTTTCTCTTACCACGATCTTATCTTCCTCTCCTATAAAATTCAACGTCCTAGGCGTAAATCGAAATTCTTACTCCTAAGAAGCTTTAAATCAATTAACCTGGAGCGTTTGAGAGATGATGTAAATAATATTGACTGGTCCCCTGTTCTAAATTCCGAAGATGTTAATCATAAGGTTTATGCTTTTAATCACCTCATTTTAAAACTATTCGATACACATGCACCTCTTAAGCGAGTCAGAGTTAAACACTTTCCAGCCCCCTGGCTTTCAGAGTCTATAAAAGCAGTAATGGCCAAAAGAGATAAAGCTAAGAGGCGTTATAAGAAGCACCCTACTAATGAAAATTTATTCACATATAAAAAACTGCGTAATCGCTGTAGTAAGATGTGTCGTGATGCTAAGAGGAGACATATTTATAATGAGGTTGAAAATTCTCATTCCGCTCAGATGTGGAAATTTTTTAGAACCCTGGGTATTGGCAAATCATATATTGATTCTAATATCTCGTTTGATTTGACTGCACTCAACCGGCACTTTTCTGAGCCTCCGATTTCTATTGATGACTCTATTAAGTCTACTACACTTAATCTTCTCTCCAATATTCCTAAACCGCTGTGTTCTCCTTTTAATTTCAGTAAAGTTACTGATGGTGACATAAAAAAATGCCTTTTAGCCATTTCCACTAAAGCTATTGGCTATGACAATCTTTGTATGCAAATGATTAAACCTATCACTAATGAACTTGTCCCTATTATCACTCACATTATCTCTTCTTCGCTTGAGACGAGCTCCTTTCCGACTTGCTGGAAAAAAGCATACGTCATTCCCCTTCCAAAAACTTCTAATCCTAAATCTTTATCCCAATTCCGCCCCATTTCCATTCTTCCGATCTTATCTAAAGTACTAGAAAATATAGTTCAGAGGCAACTATCTCAATTCCTAACTGTTCACAGCCTGCTGAGTCCTTTTCAATCTGGTTTTCGTCCAGGCCATAGCACAGTCAGCGCTCTGATTAAAGTGTCTGATGATATTCGCTGGGCCATGGACAAAAGACTTCTCACTGTTTTAACATTATTGGATTTTAGCAGTGCATTTAATTCCGTTGATTATGACATACTTCTTGGTATTCTTGCGTCCTTAAACATTTCACCATCAGTAATCTCTTGGTTTAATTCTTACCTTAGGGGTCGCTCGCAGTGTGTCCGCCATGAGGAGGATTTCTCCGAGTGGTGTGATCTTACGGCGGGTGTTCCTCAGGGTGGTGTTCTTTCCCCACTTCTCTTCTCTATTTTTATCAATGCTCTCACTACTGTTCTCTCCTCTCATTATCATCTCTATGCTGATGACTTGCAATTATACCGTCATTTCAAAGTCCAAGATATAGATGAGGCTATTAATAAGATGAATGCTGACTTAAGTAGCATAAGCAGTTGGGCAAAATCGTTTGGTCTTCGTGTTAACCCTGCTAAATCCCAAGTAATGATTATCGGCAGCTCATATATGCTTAATTTATTAGATCGTTCGAAGATCCCTGCAGTTACGTATGATAATACTCAAATTCCATATACAGAGACCGCTAAGAACTTAGGTGTTATTTTTGATAATAATTTGTCTTGGGTCGCTCACATTAATATGATTAGCAGAAAAGTGAACTACTCTTTTCAATCTCTCAAGCGTCTCCAGATGTTTTTACCGTTAAAAACTAAGATAACCTTAGCTCAAGCACTTCTTCTTCCTCTCATTGACTACGCTGATGTTAGTTTTTTGGATGCTTCAGAGGAGCTGTTGAACAAACTGGAACGTGTTCAAAATTTGTGTATACGTTTTATTTTCGGTCTTCGTAAGTTTGATCATGTTTCAGAGTACAGGGCTCAATTAAAATGGCTTCCTATCCGTAGACGTCGAGACTTACATGTGTTATCATTTCTATACTTTCTACTCTTTAATCCTCTTGCACCTCCATATCTCCGCGAGCGTTTTGAGTATCTTGTACCCCGTGAAACTCAGTGCCGGACCACTAAACAACTACTTCTCAAAACTCCTTCTCATTTCACAAGCCGATGTGGTGGATCCTTTACAGTAAGGGCGGTCAAGCTATGGAACTCACTCCCACATGACATACGTGCTAGCTCTTCTCTTGATATATTTCGGAGCAGAGTAAAGAAATATTATCTGTCAACTTAGAATTATAAATATTTACATATTTTATGTATTTATATGTATAATTGTATATATATGTATGTGTCTATGTATGTATGTGTATGTATGTATGTATATATATATATATATATATATATATATATATATACATATATATATATATATATATATATATATATATATATATATATATATATATATATATATATATATATATATATATATGTGTGTGTGTATATGTTTATATATGTATATATTTATTGTCTTTATTGGTATGTATGTATGTAAATCAATAGAAATGGGAATATCTTTTATTCTTATTTCTATTGATATAATAAGAAAATAAATTATACTTATATGTTATACACTTATATGATAATTGTAAACTGTAACTTATAGCCAATTTCTATTAAGTAGCGTTATGTTAATTATTAAGTACGCACGCTGCTACCTACTTGCTTTGTATATAAAACTATTTCTCTCTCCCAATAGGTTTGCTGGAAGAGAACTCTTATTAGGGTTAAGCTCGCCTTTGTACATTTATTTAAATATTTAATAATTGTTACCAACTTATTGTGTGTACAATAAAGAATAAAGAATAAAGAATAAAGAAATTATAGCATTTTTAAATCAAAAAAATATAATTTTATTTTATGTGGAAATGGTCCCATTGGAATGATGGACAAAGAAGATAAAAATTATTCCAATTGTCAAACAAAAAAAGAAGAAAGTCATTTTATTGAAGCTTGCGCGATAAAATTGTAACAACAAGTGTATTTGACATGTCCAGTTAAGCAAATAGGTCAGACGCTTTATATCTGCGAAGTGATTTATAGCCAGGTATTTGTGGAAGGTTATTTGTATCAAAGGTGATCGCAGGAAGAGTGGATTGCGCCGCCACCTTTCAAATAAATTGTCTTGAGACCGACGCGAGACGGTAAACAACCCACCCCTATGCAGATACGAATTTAACACTTTTCATTTCCTCGAGGGCTAGTGTCAGCCCAGAAAATGATTTCAAATTCATTTTCTCGCACAGGCGAAACTAAATTTACATTCTGTTTATTTTAGCGGAAAAAGAAATGTGCAAATGTCGGTACCTGATTATATTCGTAAGAATATCAAATTCAAACTGAAATAAATGTTTTCGAAATAAGATTTTTTTTCTATAAAATGGAGATAATAAACGAGTTTAAGATTGTATAACCGTAATTACATCCCACATTTTATACAGTTTGTCTGTAGGAAAATGACAAGCGAGATCAGTATCTGCATTGGGTCTTTGATTATATACCTATCAGGTACATGATCAAAGCTTTGGGTATTGAAATTAAATTATGCAGTACGTTAATTTAATGAAATTAGTTTAATAAAGTAAATGTTTAATAAATAATGCCCGCTTTTTTTTTGATTTATAACTAAACATTTTTTTTTACAAATAATACCAACCCTGAATTACATTCAGTTCGCGATGACACCACGACGCTGGAACGTGACGAATTGACGATAATTTGCCGGAGCGTTGCAAGCAACGAGTTCGCGTCTGAGAATTATTGAAATAATTTTCAAGATATTCACAAAACAACTTTGCATTTCCTCTCGAATATTTTTATTTACAATGTTAGATTTAACGAATTGACTTTCAGATTCTTCCATTCAATGTATTCTCCGTTTCGAAGGAAAATGTGTTCAAACACTTCGGTAAAAAATAGACATATTAAACAAATATTATTTATGAAGGTATTTGAAAACCCGACACTATCCAGACTTTTTACGGTCTTAGCGTTTTACCTCCTAGTGCCAAATCGTGTCTTATAGTAAAGCAGATACGCTGTGTTCCGTTCCGGCGGTGCAACGATGTTGTGTGATAACTAATCCGGAAAAATCATGGTGCTGCATCATTTTACAGCCAAGAAAAGATGCAGACCGAGAAACAGCGTATAAATATTCTTTCAAATTAAAAGAGAAATTATCTTAAAAGAATTTCTTAACAAGAGGGATGTTTAGCGCAGTGCCAAACGTTTCACATCATAAATAGAGGTACTCCTTTCGTCACAAGTCTATATGTTTCAGTTCTGGTATGTTGAGGATGTTATTGAAAACAACTGATAACTAGAGATTTTTCATACATTTTAGAAAATGTATATGGATTCAGATTTAAGGAAAAATTGCTCCTGATTTTTCTTTATTAATTTTAAGTCTCATGGCAAAAGGCATAAAATCGCACAAGATTAAATACATTTTGTAATTATAGAGTTGATCTTAAGACCATAGTGTAATGGAGTGACTACTATATCTGATAAACAATAAAAATAATTTTGCTGAATGTCGTCCGCATGAAATTGACATAGAAATAAACACAAAGATACTGTCAAATTTTGGCTTATATATTACTTAGTAACACCTTGGTATGGGGCAGACATCACATTAGGTTATTATATTAATAATAACCCGCCAGTTATTACATTTTGATGATCTAATGTCTGTCCGGTTTCACAGAATTTAATCTGATGATTGTTATTTAAATTCTGTTAATACTGAAAGAAACTAAAATGCCAGTTACCTTTACTATTACGTTGTTTCTTGTTGAAATATGTTTTCGTATTTAATATGATATGGGAGGTAAAAAAAGTTTAAAATTTAAAGATGTGTGTAAAGTCCCAGTTAATATATGCGATTCCAAAGCTAGAAGTGATTTTGTTTTAATAGAAATTTTTAATTTTATTGAAATTGAAATGTTTTAGTTTTAATTGTTTGAATTGTAATTGTTTAAAAGGAGAATAATTTAAGTTTTAGTTATTACAAATACAGTTAGTAATTCTAATAATTAAATAGTGTAATTTAATATAATCGTATATAATAAAATCCCTTTTTAAGTAAAACGTTAAAGTGTTTTATTTCAAAAAAATGCGATTTCATTTCAACTTCGTTACATTACTTAGTAACTTCTTTTAGAAAGTCCGAGCTCCATGTAATCTATTGACGATTGTGCTATACTATTATGTAACCCACGCGTGCTAAGGAACACAAAGGATCGTGAAAGATCTTTGGCGTGAGCATCGTGAAAATGGATTGTGAGAGCAAATCTTTCAGTTAAAGAACAGACTTTGTGTTATAATGAGGCGATGCTTAACAAACCGATTGCTTATTATTTTTGTACGATCATAGTCGACTTAATTCTATTGCTACTATGGAAAATATCTAATAGGCTTCATTAAAGCACCTAATAGGCGTCGTGATTAAGGCAACTCATGTGCTCAAGGTGCTCATAAATTAGAACTTCAACTATGCGTTTGATTTTCAAATAGGCCGTCTGTAATACATCGTTGTTTCTGTACTTTATATATACTTTTAGAGTAAGACTTGTAATAATAATAAATCACAAATCATAAAGATCTTAGATTTATTGTACTATTTTACTATACTACTTAACAATATTAGATCATTTAATGTTAAAACTTATAAGTAAATAAAATATATGTTAACAATGACTTTCTTATCAAAATTAGTCAATGAATATAACAAGTTATTGCTTCATACAATATATTTAACAACATTAACCATACGTATTTGAAAATAGTTTGTTACATTATTAAATTACTGAAAATATATCATTATAAAACTTTAGACGCGGTGCAATGTGGTAATAAATATTTACAATACTAATCTTTCAGGCTTTAGAGCGTAAGATCAGGAAGACATACATAATGCGTTATTGCAAGTTGACAGCTACGGCGTAGTACGTGATAGCTGGTGTCTACTAAGCTGCGTAGGCTCTTGTTGGCAACGGATACGAATGCTCGAGTTGCCAGCGAAGGATAAGCTTGCTGTTATTTACCTGCGGGCAGTAAAGTAGGTCTTGTGCCTTTACGTCTTCATGTATGTGCACACAAAGATTCGGCAAATATAATGGATTTCATGAGCTTAGGAATTAAGGTTTATATGTAGCAAAAATATAGGAATTATATTTTTGCATAAATTTAACTACTAGTTGTGATATGAAATATTATGAATTACTATGTTATATTTTCTGTATGTATGTATATATTTTAGAATTATATCATTGAGTTATGGAACGAACAGCGTAATTTTAGTTTCATATTAATAAAAATTTCTCTTTACATGATTTTGATGTTATTTTGACGGATATTAATACAGACGACTAGAAGCTGTTAATACTTATTTATTGATAAAGTATAACAAAGAAAACTTCATACAAGTATAATAGAGCAGAAGATTTACTGTTATATAAACATAATATCTTAGTTCTTATTTTTTTGAAAAATAAATGTACTCGTCACCGTCAGCGGCATAATACTTAGCTCTAAAAGCTCATATAATATATCGTCAATCTGACGACCAAGCCAAACTTTTTCAATTATTGAAAGGTTTCTTTAAGATTCCAGTGTTTGCGTAGATATATTGATGTAAAGGAAGCAGAAGAGGTGTGTCAGGATTGTGCCAAATGGAAGTCAGCAGTCTCTGTCTACTCCTCTGGGTGACATGCGTGAATGTTTATATTATGTATATCTGTCTGCGAAGTGTGACAAGTTAGGCAAATCCTCCTCACAACGGAAGAAGCTTGCTTTTTGGGCAAATTGAAACTGTTTACCAGATTCAAGATTACGAAAGTGGCGTAAGTACACAGAAAAAGTGCTTTTTGGACAAATTCAAACTGTTTACAGGCGTTCAAATTATTTTTCTTTTTTATACTTATCCAGAAACATGCCTTAATATGGTAAATCTTGTTTTTCTTATAGAATAATATATTCACCAATAAATTCTACACTTGTTTAACTAATGACAGGTTTATATTATAATAACACGGATCTCCGTTTTGGAGTGAACTTCGTTGAACTATAAATTTGTTTGTCGAGAATATTTACGATAGTAGTATGTCCTTTACAGTGATAAGGAACAAACGATGACTCTTAAAAATATTTGAATTTTTGATACGGTTTTATTACAGTTTTGGTTCGAATTACCGAAAAGAAGCGTTCTTTTCGATATACAAAACACTAGCTATAAACATACTAGAACTTAATTTTTATTCCGTAAGAGATAGTAGCTCCAAAATAGCTAATATTCATATAAAACTGGTTCATAAAGCTATATTATAAACGAGATACGAAAGAGAGAGGAAGCGCTTCCTGTGCGACACCGTACGCCTACCTACTTTGATAAGAGCGAATGTAACATAATTATAATAAATATTTAATCAATGAAATTGAATTATTTATTTATAAAACTTTGGAAATGAAAATTTGTTGCGAAATGTTTCAATGAGTATTATATAATATAATTTATTCGACTTAGTTTTAATTAAGTAAATATGTCTTTGGTTGTCTGGAAGAAATTGCTATCAGCAATAAGACCGCCCATTGCATACTTCTTTTTTATGTATAATCGGTATTTTTTTACGGTATGCAATAAAGAATTTCAGATTTGATAGATCACAAATCTTCGCAAAAGAACACCGATTTCTATTAAGGATGATTCGCGAGGCTATTGAAATTAAAGAACATCCGAATTTCAATGGAGAAAATTGCTGGGTCCTACTATCTGCCATGGATCCCATAATCATTAAAATTCAAAAAAAACCCAAGTATACTACGGCAGGACTTCAAGATACTGTAGGCTCATTTTGCGTAGATCAGACCAAAAAATCAAAATAAAATTAAAAGTTGAAGGTAGCCGTCATCAACTATGTATGATATCAGAACTTCAAACATCTTAGTGCCCCTGTGGCCATGTGTGCTATGAAGTGCCCAAAACATCAGGAATTAAAAAAGTTTACTTTAACGGTGATAAAACCCGTAAAATTAGTATTAATTCACGTGTAGTATCGTAAATATAAGAAAACACACAGCTCTTTCCATGAAAGTACTGACTGGCTTATAAATCTGACAGACGAGCATACAGTCCATCTCTTGGTAAGTGGATGCTGTGGCCACAGTAAACATTTTCAACTTCAATGAGGAATCAAAATGCAGATGCATTGCCACCCCTGAGGGCTGAGATGGAATGCCTCGTTTCAGTAAAACGGTAAAAGTGTTAAAGACTTGTCTCTATTAATCACAAATTACGCTCACGTACTAATATTGCCCCCCATCGCTAGTATGTTAAATGTTGGTTGAGCTTTTCTTGAATGGATTCTTCCACCACTTATCACCAGAACCGCAACCGTCCAACAATACAGTACGTGAGGTTTACTTTTGGAGGAGCTAAAATATTTCTCCGTAAAAAACTTTATGCCACAGGTACATATTACATTTGCTAGTAAAAATGCATATTTATATAAAACTCACGGTAAACGTGTTCATATTTTATATGCCTTGCATTCGCTAAGCATGCTACCATTTGACAAATTGCTTAACTATGCCACTTATTTTATTTTCGTAGTAATCGTAAACTGAATCGGTAGTCAATAACGTATAAATCACGTTATAGATGCGCGCCTGTTTTCTGTACGTCCGTGAAGCTATTTGGGCTAACTCGCCCCACCCAATGGTTTTTCTATCAATATTTGCTCAATGAAGGCACTTTTGGTAGGTTAATGAGCGTCTGCATGACCACTTTTTATGCTATCATGATTCTTATTATGAAATGACGGATCAAGGTAAGCGATGAGTAAAATATGTAGTTTATATCGGAATCTCCTGAGCTGTTTTCACACATATTAATATTGTTATCAAATGTATTAATATAATATACCAAGCAGTGGCGTTGTAAGAATATCTACTACCCTATATCACCCCGTGGGTGTCGTAAGAGGTGACAGAAGGAAACAAATCAGGAAAAATCAGCAGCGTCTTCCTTGTTCAGCAGTGGATTTGTTCAGCAGTGGATTTGTTCAGCAGTGGACTTTAATACACTGTATCGGAAATAATAATATTATTACTCGCAAATTATGGGGCTATGTATTAAAAAAAATAATGTATAAATATTAGACTTTTAGCAAAAGGAAATTCAACATTATATATGATATTACTATAAATTATAAATGAAATAATATGTTAATTATAAATGATATAGTTTTTCAATAACACTTTTTATTTTATCTCTAGTTCATATATTGTCGTTTCGTTATATTGTTTTGACTTGTAGCGTCGTCTGCTCACCCACAGTCGCTCACTCAAGGAGGTTGTGATGGGCTGAGCAACTAGTGCACACATCACACCCAGGTTGAGTGAGTCACTGGAAATGAGGTTGCGTTTTCTTCTCTTCCTGACACTTCTTTCTCTTTGCTTCACGTCGTTTCTTCTTAAAGTTGGTCGGTTACTGATACTTATATATATATATATAAATTACAAATAATTAAATCTTTCGTAAATTAACAAACATTTCAAGTATCTTTGCAAATTAAATTTAATTATGATCTTACCTTGCCGATAAATCGTATATTAATAAGTAATCGTATATTAATAAGTAATCGTATATTAGTAATATTAACATATTAATATTATGAGAAATTATAAAAAATGGTAGATAAACAAACACTTCAAATATATTTCTAAATAATATTTAATTATGACTTCACCTTAGCGATAATCTTATAAACTTATTATGCAAATTCTTAAATCTCTCGTTCATTAACACACGTTTCAAAGATATTTCTAAATCAAATTTAATTTTAATTATTACCTTTGTGATAATTTCACTTATACGTGTTTAAAATGGATTCAAATCAATGCATAAATCTGTGGGCACGCTATTGGAAGGCGGGTCGATGGAGCGATGAAAATAAACCGATGTTTAAGCGCGCTTGTAAACCGATCGAACGTCTTATTTCGGTGGCGGCGAGTTGAACGCCGCACTTTCAATAAACACGGTTATTCAATTCGTCTTTTCAACATATACACGCGCACAAGCACGCACACACATGTTTTTATTCTGCTACACAGAATTGCAGATTCTGAAAACTGAATTTCATACGTAAGCAAAAAGAATACACCCGTCCTTAAACTATTTGGCGTTAGAATAATTAGAGTTGAATTTTTTTTTGATATTATGATAATGAAAGCAATGAAAACCACGAAAGATGTGCAAATGAAAATTTTTTTTAAGTCTTTATTAGTGTCGTTATTATGAAAAAGTTTTAGAAAATTAAATTTATAATTATTTCCATAAAATAAAAAGAATATTTTATTACGTTAGACTAGCATGGTTGAAACACGAATATTTTTAGGGATGTTATATAAAGCATAATATATTCAATCAAACTTATGAAATACCTTTTGAAGTTTCACATTAATAATTCCGCAATATCTTTGTACAAGCGTTTTCACGCGATTAAAAATAACCTTTAACGTAAATTCAAAGAATTATGAAGTTGTCTGAATTTCAATACAACATATCACTAATTTAAATTCAAATCGTTCAAAGAAAGTAAAAGATAAACGAAGTAAAATTTGACGCCACCGTGGCGCAGTGGCTTAGCAATGAGTTGCTGCGCTTGGGGCTGCGGGTTTGAATCCTGCATGGAACAAATATTTGTATGGAATACAAATAATTTTTCCAGGTCTGGATCTTTGTACAATTTATGTTTGTATACCTCTTCCATACTAGTATGAGGGTTTTTTTTATAGGATAGGGTGACAAACGAGCACACAGTCCACCTGATGGTAAGTGGTTACTGTGGCCCATAGACATCTACATCTATCCTCGATTACGAATCAAAATGCAGATGCGTCGTCACCCGTGAGGACTAAGATGGAATGGAAAAAGGGTCTCCGGTTCTCTACACTCACCATACGAAATACAGCAGCATTAAGCTACTATTTCACGCTGGTATTCTGTGAGAGCGTGGTCCTTCCCCGGTCGAGCCGACCCATTCGTGCTACAACTATACTACTAATATAACTGTAGCATGGCTCTACCACGTATACAACGTAATGTTTAAAAAAAAGAAAAAGAAAAGATTTATCCAAAATCAACATTTTGATTGACGTTATTTTAATGATTATGGCTATACATTTCAATCGCCAAGCACTCGTGCACCTACTATTGTGTTACGGTTTAAAGGTACACCAGGCTGCGAGGCATTACATCTTAGTCCTCTGCAATGACATCGCATCTGAGGTTTTTGTTTGAGGTTAGTTGTGGTAGACAGAGAATTAAACTAAAATATTAAATATATGGCTGATGTTAGAAAGATGAAAGTTTATGTTAGGAACCATTAAGTGCATGCATTTAAATATATATCTACATTTAAATATAAATATACATCTACGAAAGACATTAAGGTCACATAAATTTACTTTAATTTCTAAAAGATCAAATATTGTACTGATTAAAATTATAGAAAAAAATGTTCTATATCTATATTTTACGTGGTGGAGCCATGCTGCAGCTATATTGTGGTTGCAGCACGAATGGGTCGGCTCGACCGGGGTAAGACAGAATACCAGCGTAAGATAGTAGCTTAATGGTGTACTGTGTTTCGTATGGTGAGTGTAGAGAACCGGAGACTCTTTTTACTGGAAACGAGGCATTCCATCTCAGTCCTCAGGGCTGGCAACACATCTGCATTTTCATTTTTAATTGTAGATAAATGTAGATGTTTATGGACCGCAGCATCTACTTAACATCAGGTGGACTGTGTGCTCGTTTGTCACTCTCATATTATAAAAAAAATCTTCCATCTGATGCTTCTAAGATATATATTAAAGTAAAAACTTAGCTTAAAATACCTGCAACATTATTAACAGTTTTGTATTTCCCTTTCTTATTGAATAAAGAAAAAGAAGAACACTTCCATGATGTAAATAAAAATACTAAACAATGGATAATGGTTAATGTTGCCGAATAAAATAGAACGGAATGAACCATTTTATTTATTAATTGAATTCTCGTAAAATCAAGCCTTTTACGATACCCGAGAACGAACCTCCTATAGAAGAAATAAAATTTTATAGGCGAGTCAACTAGCGGAAGGGGTGCGGCAGGACGCAACGCCATCTATTATTTACAACAAGAACAACTGCCTACCCTCGTTTATATCACAATTTATTTAATTTGATTTTTCACAGGCTTCATCCATTCCGGCGTGATGTGGAGCGTCGGGGGCGTGAATTTTCTTTGATTTGGTAACGAAGGCGGTAATTACAGCAATTGTTAGGCTTCTTCATTTGTTTGTGACTGTTTATGAGCGAGGAAGTTTGTTTTAAATGTTCCAGTTTTAACGTAATGTTCTTTACTGCGTGTAAAACAACGTGACATATAAATCCTATACTTTAAGTAAGCAATCCTCGTATATTAATAATATGTAGGTAATTGGTTTTTCGGAAACGGGTTTCTAACGATTTGAATGAAATTTTATATTTGAATAATGTTTTCCATTCCTCCTCCATATGTGTCACCCTCTTGAGAAAATTATGATTTTTCTAACGACTAGCTATTACATGGCTAACAATGGGTTATACAATTGCTATATTAAGGCTGATTGAATGAGATAATTAATAAAATATATTTGGTTTAACATTTAAGCTTATAAATACTTAAAGCTATTATAGACGTGGAAATGAAAGGTTCTTGGAGATAAACCCCGTACTAGGTGGAGTGACGGTATATGGAAGTGGATGGATATAGGTGGCACAAGACCGTGGTTTGTTTAATTCCTTGGGGGGGGGGGGGGGAGAGGGCTATGTTCAGCAAAAGAAAGAAAATAAATGAGACCACAATGCAATGGTGGGAGTTTTTAGAAAAATGTAATTTAAAACTTGAAAAACTAAAACAACGTTTTATATAAATTATTAAAAACGTATCTTGAGCTTTCTCTACGCTTTATATACGGTGGTTTTAAGCTGTGTTTAAAGAGATGATGAAGTTCTTTGTTCTTTTAAGCCTTTGGGCAGAAATGAAAGCCTAAGCTGCCCGCTGATATATTGGTTTTCTACGTCTGTTATTGCGGTGGGACGTTGGGTTCAGAATACGCTGTAATGCGATATACAGTGACATGGAACACGATAGCTCTTGTTGGGTGTCGGGTGTCGCCGGACATGCGCAAGCGCCGTCGGAAGCCGCCCAAGGCTTCGCTTCCGTTCAATCTGTTTCGATAAGGTATCTTTTGTAATTTTGTAATGTTAGGTATGTTAATTAAATACGTTTTTATTTACGATACTCTAACTATACTCTAATGATACTCGTTTTTACGATAATCTCGGGAATATATGGGATCAATATGTGACTATTGTTACAATTTACCTAAATATTCTCTTACTTTTTTCATACATTTTACGGTCTTTTTAATATTTAAGTTTTAAAAAGTATATGTTATTTTACACAATAAAAGATAATACGACGCTATATAAGTGAAAAAACTAAGCATTTGTACTTACGTTCAAAAGAATTAAACATTTCCATTTTTTTAGTTTTGATTGTTAGGGAATGTATCTACCGTACACTGAAAACTTGTTATTATATTACGCAATTTTTACTTTTATTCTTAAATTACATAAGAATAAATTACTTTAAATTTAATCCGGATTGACTTAGTACTAAATTGAAGACAATTAAATTCAGATGTAATTAACTTAAATATCGTTTAGGCTACTTGTTTAAATTACGTTTTAAATACATTCCATCAACAAAAAAGTTAACGTATAGTTAAAGTTTGGCTTTTGAAAACAGCTTAAACTGTAAGTTTTGTTTTTAAGTATTTTACATAAACTAAGGCAAAAATTTAAGAGACTCTTAAAGTTGGCATTAATATCGTGTGTGCATGCACCGAATGTGCAAAGTTAACGTGAATCTTAGTCTTAGCAAGGCCAGATATAGTTTAGTTTAAGCACGCGCAAGTGTCGTCGTCTTCAATCTAAGTTTGGCTTCGCCTCCGTCCGCTACGGACCTGCATAATGAAACGGCAACCGTTCCAGAATTCTGAACTTGGATACTACCAATAATTATATCTACTTCGTACGTCAATAGCACGGCATGCGGATCTTCAAGGCGTGGTTTAATTGGATTTTTCCTCGACAATCTTCACACGATTCGCTTCCCATAAATCGCGTAAATACATTTTCATCTAGTATCTGTCACTTAAAGCTTTTGCTCTTGTAAATGGCTGACCTTATTTTTTTCTAAAAGGCCCTAGCTATCAGTTCGTCCCGCGACACAATATTACCCGCTAGAAAATATATCGCGTTTAAATCACGTCATCGTTCACCCTCAGCCAGGGCGTGGCTGCTAACGGATAAGGTTACAGTGGCGACGAATAATACTTGTCGTAGATATAACCAGCTGGTGTAGCCATGTGCAATAAAATGTTATACGTTTTTACTTGATGTGAATTTCATTTTTTAAAAGTAAAAGGTACAATAACTCTATTTTATCGTCGTTGACTTATCGATGCCTTACATTTTGATGTTTCGGATTATAGTTTTTGTTATGTATATTTTAAAACACTGTTTTTTTGAAAGGTTTAATGTGGATTTATAAAAGTTTAATCAGAAGACCGCAAGTGGTAGAGGAATTTGTTTCAAGCTTTGATGAAGGAGTTGTAATAGGAGTAGATTTGCTTTAATAAGTAAAATGTATTTAAGCCATTGGTTTTAGTCTCAATATTGTTTTCTTTTTTAAAATATTGTTCATAAAGATGAAAGGAATATTAATGCAGGCTACAAGTAATATTTTAAACACTGGTATTGTTGATTACTTTCTGTAAAATATTATTTTTAATACAAAATTAATACTAAAATAGGATTTTTTTAATAGATTGCTTGGTAATTACAATGTTTTCCTTACTGATTTTGACTACAGTGAGAACTTTAAATATTTTCGGTAGTATGTTAGGTTGGTGAGTAGTATGGTGGTAAAAGTTTAGTGTGCCTTTGTCGTCGATGTAATTCATTTAAATTCGAGGTAAAATATAGTACAAAAATTATAAGTAACACTTTTTTTAGATCGAGAAACCAATAATCTGTTACTGGAACTAGAATCTAAAAAAAATATCTAAATATTTTCTTCCGCGTACAACCTCTCTGTGGAATAGTTTACCACCAGCGATTTTTCCGGACTGATACGACCTGGGGACCTTCAAGAAAAGAGCTTACTCCTTTCTAAAGGGCCAGCAACACACCTGCAATTCCCCTGGTGTTGCGGTTGATCATGGGCGGCGGTAGTCACTTAACATCAGGTGAGCCGCATGCTCGTTTGCCCCCTCTTCTATAAAAAGAATCCAAGATCTGAGGCCTAGTATTTACAGTTAATGGAGACCTCTGTTTATGTAGACTACCTAGGCTAGACTTTTAAAATTAAAAATATCAATTATATGGATTTTGCAATTGTAACATATTAAACCAGTCTATCTATCGTAAGCCTAGTACAATATAACAACACAGCACATCTGTTATAAACGTCCACGGGACATTTGCAGGGATGCGACTGTTATGAATTCAGAGTGTGATGGATGGACGTGCAGGGAAGCCGCACTCCGCCGTATGTATTTATTGCGATATTATCAGCATAATATGTTACCTATATAATTGTAAAAGCATTAGGATGTGCTTAGAGGATTAACATATGTCGCGCTACCGAAACGAGGTCTTTATAAACTTGTGTGTTGAGTATTATAAAGTATATAATGAAGATTTTACGGTCTGTGAAAAGGTATTTGAATTCGTTTTGTAACATAATTGATGACCAACGATTTCTGTGTTGTTTTGAATAATCATTTATAAATGTATTGATGTGTTACACACACTGATTAATTAGTCATGTCGACCTATTTGAGAATTAAGTGAAGTCATAATATTATGATTAAAATACCTAAAGAAAAAGGTAATTTAAATAACTTTTAGAAACTTTCATTTTGTAAACTCGTATGTCATGTATATAAAATGGGTGGATACTTTATTAATAAAAACAGCCATTACCGGCAACTTCGCCCGCGTGCAATTTATTAGGATTTAATTTCAAGAGTTTCAAGATTTTTTGCGTAGAACTCTAATTCTTTTTTTTAAACAACGTTACTTCTTATAACATCTCTCTCATCAAGGCTATCTGCCAGTAAAAACCCCGTCAAAATCCAGCCATTTTGGAGATTAGCCTGATCAAAAAGACAGGCATGCAAACATTTTAATATTTGTTTTTTTGTTATAAGTACCGTATATATTGTATATTTCATATGAGTTTAGTAAAATACTGTTATTTATAGATTATCGTCAGTTACTTATGTATAATCTCGTCTTGTAATCATATTTTATAAATACTTAGAAAATATAAATATGTGGAGCTAATACTCCACCGCACACAACAAGTTCTTGTTGGCGGAATTCACATGTTTTTCTATAGTATAGGGTGACCAACTAGCACACAGTTCATCTGATAGTAAGTAGTTGCTGTGGCTCATAGACATTTAAATTTATTCTCGATTACGAATCAAAATGCAGATGTATTATCACGCGTGAGGACTAAGACGGAATGCCTCATTTCCATTAAAAAGGGTCTCCGGTTCTCTACACTCACCATACGAAACACAGCAGCATTATAAGCTACTATTTTACGCTGATATTCCGTGAGAGCGTGGTCCTTCCCCGATCGAGCCGATCCATTCGTGCTACAACTATACTACTAATATAACTGCAGCATGGCTCTACCACGTTTCAAATATGTCTTCGAAATATATATTTTTATTTCTTAGATATACACTTTCTTCACGACGTTTTCCTTCACTGCCAAATAGTGCGTAAAATCAGCACATAAAACTGCAATTTATAATTTCATTGGCACCGTATGGGATAAGAATGTTTAAAATTTAGTAGATCATTTAACTGAAAACTTACTATTACCTTAAATAATAAAACATCATTCCTATTTACTAACCTTTAATTTGTTTGCTTAGCAAACAAATTAAAAGTACAAATCCGAGTGAGAGATCACTGAACTTCTAAATGTTCTACGGAAAACTTTCGACGCATTTGTAAAGTAAATTAAGCGGACCAGTAAAGCAATTTGTCGGAAGCATTTCCCCACCCTTTAGGTCCGAGCGAAAAAACTACGCTTTATTTTACAGAAGTTGCCTGTGAAATTAAGTGATGTTCAAAGACAAGCTGTCAGTTACACGTTTAGGAACTGAAAACCTTGAGTGTTAATATGTCCTCAAGCATAATACTTTGCAAGTATTCGGTTAGTTTGCTATCATTGTGTTACTTTAGGTGTGTTTAAATTCTGTAACCCAAGCGAAATGCATGTAAGGAAGTAAAGATAACGTAATGTACCTAATAATCATTCAAACAATTTTATTATCTGTTGCTTAAAAGTGGAAGTAAGTAATCCCTAATTGCTTATAAATTTTTGTGATAAAATAACTATTGACTTACTATAATTAAACAGTTTAAAAAATTAACTACAATTATCACTCGATATGTTTAAAATTTAATGAGACTACTGTGAAGGTATTTTTGTTTCATATAAAAACAGTATAGTAATAAGTAAGTATGTATCTCACACTCTAAAAAAAAACAGTCATACTCATACCCCCTTTCCTTCCTTCCTTAAAGCCCATTTCAAAAACCAGTTAAAAGAACTAGCCATTCACCTAAAATTTGCATTAGACAATTAAAGTCCTAAATTGTTTTATACAGGTAATATGGTTGACGGTGCCACAAAACTTGATATTTGTTATTTTTGTGTTTATGTATCACTTTAACTGGGTTGTGTACAAATAATATTATAAAAAAGTTTAAATATGTATATTTTTATGAAACCAATGAAGTTTGACAAAAATTAAAAGCTCGGTAAAGCAGTGGTTAAGTATTTTTCTACGGCTCTGCGAGTTGTACATAGTTATAATTGCCGCGCGATACTAATTTCTATTTCTATGGTCTACCAAAATTATCACAAATTTGTCCTTGAGCCAGTTCTAGCTGTTAAACGCTTAAATTCAGAAGAAATTTCTAGGGGTAGCAATGTAAAAGTTTTAAAAGCTGATATTTCATTAAAGATATGAAGGCTTTAATATAATTGTTATGTTAATTTTCAGACGGAGTTTCCTTGCAATATTTAATATGCCCTGACAACATAAGCTAAGTATAAGTTCGTACGTATATATATAGAGGTGGCGTATATAGATGACACTACGACAGAGCACTTAGCGAGCACCGTACCAGGCGGGGTCGCATCAATCACAACACAATTTTATATCAAATGTCGCTCTCAATCAATTTGTGTCGGGATCGTATTTCCTACTATACTCGTAGCGACACTTACCTCTTTCTTAGATTTTATATCTGACACACCGACGTACTAGCACTTTTATAACGAACGAGAATGTTTTCAACCGTATCAAGGATTGTCTGCTAAGCCAAAATAGATTTTGGTGAAAAAATTAAACTTTAATATCTTCTTTAAATAAGGATCTTTTGTGTCTCAGTCCGTAAACAAAAAATTTGCTCAGTTCACAAAGAGATATAATAACGTTATACTTATATTAAACAAGTAGTTTTTCTTTTTTTGATGTATGTATTTTGCTTTCTATAATCAGATAAATATTTGTAGTTATTTTTACTGTAATTTTTGATCACGGCATTTTGAAATAATTATACAACGTCTTCGAAATTTTTTAGATATAGCATATACATATGTTTTTATTATAATTAAGTATATGAATTATAATTTTACAAAATTGAAAAAAAAAATCAGCTAATCTCATTTTTTTGTACAAATATAAATATTTCATTTTTATAGCGATGAGGTATTTTGTTCCATTTATTAAAACCGTATTACATTAAAATATTAACATTGACTATGAAAATATCATGGACCACGATTCATGCTAAATTATTTTATATTTTACAATAACGATTTTTGTTGGAATTTGAACCTTATTCTATTACTCAGCATAGTATATTATAACAAGTACACGTTGCTGTTAAGCGTGTGACAGACGCGACTGTGATTGATGTCACAGCGATTTGTTGAAATCATGTATAGTATAGTTGTTAGAATATTACCATCATATCATCAAGGATCAAGGCGGGGTTGGTAAGAGGAAAAATTTGATGATATACGCGTATAACGAAAAGGTTTGAAATAATCAAGTTTAAAAGAAGTTAAGAGCGTGTTCGTTACACTAAATACAGTTATTGCTGTAAAATAAAAAGGCATAAAATTGATAAAAATAACAATATTGCGTACTTGCAAATATAGCAGATATCTTAATTATTTTTTTTTGAATTTTAACCTAATAAGCTGTTGCCGTGTGATGACCTTTATCCCATTTCATAGCCGTAAGTGTCATAAAAGGCGATTATGGAGTGTATCAGACAGATGTCACGGATTCCGATATTTGGCAGTGCAGTGACCTTACTTACGCCATGCCAAAATACTGCCGTGTTTCCTAAGGTGAGAGTAGAGAACCGTTTTAACCGAATCCTATTTACTGGAAATACCCCGTGCATTCCATTTCAGTAGTCAAAGGTGACAATACATCAGCATTTAAATACTTAATCGAGCATAGTTATCGATGTCTATGGGCCACAGAATCCTCTATCAGGTGGAATCTATGCTCTTTTGACATCTTACCTTAAAGGTATTCTTATAATAATAATATATTTCAAAAGAATAACATTAAAGAATCCTTTATATAGTTAAGTTAAAGTTACAGCCTCATCTCACAGAGGGTTTACACGCTTAAATGTTCGCCAACACGCATCGCTATATTTTTTCTTTTCTTAATACTCAGACAATCAGGTTTCCTCACGGTGTTTTCCTTCAGCGCCGAGCACGTGGTAAATCAGCACTGAAAATTGCAATTAACAATTTCATTGGTGCCGGCGGGGATCGAACTCCAGTTGCTCGCATACTGTGAAATTTACAGCGAGCGCTTAGTCCCTGAGCTACCACGGCATTATGTAGTAATAATACAATATTGACAGAGCCGTTCTACCTATACGTTAAACGACGTCTTTGTTTCGATTTTCCTCAAATCTTAAATGACTAATATCGGATGACACCTAGTAGAGAAAGGTAATTTTGGCAATAGCAAAAGGAGTTTTTACGTACCACTATAGACAGTTAGAGAGCTGGCTCACGTGACTTCTTAATTGAGAAAGACTTTCTTATGTTTGGTTAACTAACTTCAAAAGATCGACGAAGTTGGTGTTTCTCTTGGGATGATTTGTAAATAGTTCAGTAGTACAAGGCTATGACCAATTTATCTTTTTCTTATTTCTCTCTTAATATTCCACGTTTATTATTTAAAAATAATTAGCTTCTGTTAGACCGAAAGTAATACAACATTTTTTTGAAACAATTATTTATCGTGGTAGAGCCATGCTGCAGTTATATTAGTAGTATAGTTGTAACACGAATGGGTCGGCTCGACCGGGGAAGGACCATACTCACTCAGAATACCAGAGTAAAATAGCAGCTTAACGCTGCTGTGTTTCGTATGATGAGTGTAGAGAACCAGAGACCATTTTAACTGGAAACGAGGCATTCCATTTTAGTCCTCACGGGTCACAACGCATCTGCATTTTGATTCGTAATTGAGATGGGCACACTGTCCACCTGCTGGCAAGTGAATGGTAAGTGAAGTTGTGACCCATAGACATTTATATACACTAAGTATTCACGATTAAACATTTAAAGGCAGATAAATGTTAACCCATGAACATTAAGATGGAATGCCTCTTTAGTAAAAAGTGTCGCTATATCACAAATTAATTTTAAATAATGCAGTTGTATGCTTCTTTTTTACGTTAATATCCTTCCAGATCATGATTTGTTTCTGGTCAGGCCAATGCATTACTGCTGCAGCCATAATATAGCTGGACCTAAAAAGTATACAGTTTAACTGAACATAATTTTGTGTACTAGCAACCCGCCCCGTCTTTGCACGGTTGATTTCTGGATTCTGACAACAGCGCCATCTGTCGGGCCCAGCAGTACACTACACAATACACTTTAAAAAATATATCAAAATCGATCGAGCCATTTTCGAGTTTTTGCGGGGATAACGGAGAGCAATTGATTTTTTACAAGAGATAATGTTGTGTGTTACATTTTATTAACAAAATATCATAAAATGTTACGAATTGCGGAAACACATAAATTTTATATGACGCATGGAATTCTAATGCCTATTTATATTTCCTTAGGTGTGTAAGGCATATAGGTAACAGCAAGAAACTCTAGTTTCACAAAGGCGTTTGTTTATAAAACAAAAGGTAGAGGCATTTCTTAGTTAATACTTGGTTAATACCGACTGCATTGCAATAGATAATGAAAACGTGTAATGGTTTAATACAGTAAAAGTAGTTCTTATTTCTTTAAGATCTATGTGATAATAAAATTTCAAGTGCATGGCTTTTTATCTATATATACATCCAAGGAAAAACTCTGTGCCTTTTTTTAAGCATATTGCGCACACGAAAGAATGTGAGGTTTGGCATAGTTAAAGTTTATACGGTGAAGGCTTATAATTTTTTTTATAGAGTAAGAGTGACAAATGAGAACACAGTCCACCTGATGGTAAATTGATGCTATGGCCCATAGAGATCTACATATATCTTCAATTAAGTATCAAAATGCAGATGCGTTGCCAGCCCTGAGGACCGTGGTAGAATGCTTTGTTTCCAGTAAAATGGGTCTCCGGTTCTATCACTCACCATACAAAACACAGCAGCATTAAGCTGCTATTTTACGCTAGTATTCTGTGAGAGCGTGGCCCTACACCAGTCGAGCCAACCCATTCGTGCTGCAACCACAATATAGATGCAGCATGGCTCTATCTATATAATATGGGTTACAAATACATTAAATTAAATTAAACACACATTGTTCACGTTCATACAGCCAATGTTACAGAGTCAATATTCCTCTAAGGTCAATATCAAACACATAACAGTCTATGGTCGAACTGTTACGCAGATTAAGAATTGTCGCCGAATTATTTTAACATGTTACCCACAAATAATTACCGATAGATTGACTTAATGAGCTGTGAATTTTGTGTGATTTCAAGTGTTCGTTTTTCAATAGTGTGGAGTGTATGTCAAGGGAAAAAAGCGTTTACTATATGTTTTGCATATTACACATCCAACACATATTTATGTGCAGTTCAAAGTGAAATACAGTTACTTACTTACTTACTTATCGTCACGCACAATCCCTAACGGGGTAGCCAGAGAGAACAGATCGCCAAGTGTCACGATCCTTACATACCTCTTTCGCTTCTTTCAGGTTCATTAACTTCTTCATACATGCACGTCTAGGTATCCGAGTACTCTTGACCCTCCCCTCTTCGAGCAATTTGCTCACATGGTCTTCGAAAGTTAGTCTCGGTCTACCTCGACACCTTTTAGTATTTACTTTCGCTCTATATATTTTCTTCACCATTCGGTCTTCACTCATTCGTTCAACGTGTCCAAACCATTGGAGTACGCCCCTATCAATTTTTGTGATAAGGTCATCTTTCAATCCTGCCATATTTAAATACAGCTTGTAAAAATTAATGAAATATGGTCAAATTTAGAACACAAGACGATCACTAGTACTCTAATAATGTAATATTTGACTTTTTGAAATAAATGGATGTCTTAAAGAAATTAACCCATCCTGTTCTTACATTTTGTGAATATTCTTAATTACGTTTAATAATGTCCAATAAATAATTTTATATTCTTCGGCATAAGAGTTCTTTAGTCTAAACATTAAACATATTTTATAAAAGTAAAAAAAGTAAAACGACAGCCTTTATACGTCCCACTCCTGGGCACAGGCCTCTTCACATTTTTGTGAGTGCATAAAGCAAAAAAGTATTTATCGCACTGCCCCAATGCGTGTTGACGGAGTTCACACGTCTTTGAAATATTTTTCTCTTATTTCTAAGACATGCAGGTTTCCTCACGATATTTTTTTTAATACCATGCACGTGGTAAATGAGCAATAAAATTGCAATTAAAAATTTCATTCGTGCCGCCAGGGATCGTACCAAGGTTGCTTGCTTAGCATGAATTTTACGGCGATCACTTACCTCCTGAGCTACTGTAGTTCCATATTTTATAAATTAATGAACCTTAACAAACCCGAGAGAGCTATTTAAAATTCAAATTGAAAAAAGAAATTGCGTGCATCGGACGCCTTCATTAAATTGGAAGATAGGTTAGTTTTTTCTGGTGTCAGCACGACAGCAACAGAAGGGGGCGGTGCCGGACAAGATAAACTATCTTATCGGCTGCTATCAAACCAAAGGGAAGCTGTACAATCAATATTTTTGTAGGTATGTATGTTTTGTAACAAAGAAAAAAATGTTTACAGTTTACACAGCCTTAGCAGTCGCAGATCACTGTAATTAATTATGAAAATAGTATTGATAAAATAATTATCTAGAATTCGAAAGTTGGACAGTACTGTTCAGATATTTTATTGGTTTTAAGCTTCAGTGGGGAAAATATAGCTAAAATTAGTTTTGAAATAAAGTTCTGCAATTTTCGCTTTCGAGGTATAAGAACGTTGACTTAAAGAAGCATGTAAACTAGTCTACGTAGCTTACTTCCACAAAATGGTACTGCCATGCTGCAGCTATTTAGTAGTAAAGTTGTGTAAAAAGTTGTAAAAGTGGGTCGGCTCGGCCGGAGAAGGACAACGCTATCACAGAATACCAGCGTAAAATAGTAGCTTAGTGTTTCGTATGCTGAGTGTAGACAACCGTAGACCATTTTTACTGGAAACGACCCATTCCATCTTAGTCCTCACGAGTGACAACGCATATCCGTTTTGATTCGTAGTCGAGGAAAGAAGTAGATGTTCGCAGCATGATGGACCACAGCAACCACTTACCGTCAGGTGGACTTGTGTGCTCTTTTGCCACTCTTATCCTATAAAAAAATCATGTCCTAGGGTGTAATACTCTAGGTATTTGCAACTGGAATGAAAACAGCATTATTTTGCAAAAGCAAGTGATTCGAGGAATCTAGAAACTAGGACCTCGCAAGTCGCTAGGCGACTTATTTATCGGACTAAAATAACCAAATTATTTTTGAAATAAATTATGTATGTACGGGAAAATATACATTTTTGAGTAAATAACAAACTACCTCTAATAGAATGGTTAGAGATTCCAATATTTTGATTGGCTAAAAGTAGAAAGTCTTTTCAGTGTAAGTGCAAAAAAAATTCACTAAAAATATAGTGCAACAAAATGTTATAGCAGCTTTAGAAAATTTATGAAGGAAGTATTGTTAAAATAGGCGTACTTTGAAATATATCAATCAATATGTTGAGGAAAATGATACGAGGAAATAGCTCTTACTTTGCATGTACAAGTCCTCTAGTTAGTTAGGTAAATGAATTTGTAACATGGCTTTTCAAAAATTAAAGATATTTTTATGCCGGATCTTTTCTGAGAATGTCTTAATTTTTTTGCGAATTTAGATTTAGAAGACGTTCGTATAAGCTTTAAACAAACCAAATTAAATGTATGGTTATTACTTTCACTTAAACAATTGCACTTTTCAGATGAAAAATCCAAAAAATGAGGCACTGGGACTATTTGGCCTTTCAATTGTTCGAAACAGTATTACGTTCCAAATACATATTAACTATTAACATGAATATCAAAACTAGTATAACGAAGTAAAAAATATTTGGATAAAATGTTACGTCAGAATTTACAGTGTTCGTTTATTGAACGCCTGGTATGAAGTCTATAAATGGACTAATAAATTTTGATTGGTTCACAATGCGTGTGAGTGGTAGAGACACGGATCTTAAGTGAAATTATTACAGATACTCATGTATCACAAAGTATGTAAAAGATATTTTTTATGATAAAATTTTTAAAAGATTTAAGAAGGAGAAATAGAAGAAAGAGGCTCATTGTTTAACTTTTAATACAAAGTTAAAGCAATTTCCAACGAAAAGACAACTTTAAAAAAATATATTTGAAACATAATAAACGATATTGACAAGAAAATTGTAAACTCACCTTTCTGTAGCCCGACCCCATTTTCACTTACGCACAAAAGAAAATAACATAAAATCAAGAAAAACAACTTAGAGAATAATACGGTTCGCGTTGCTCGACTGCAATTGCATTAGAAAACGTGAAATAAAAATGAAAATAAAAGCCTGGGTAATAAAACTGGCACGTTTTATCGCCGAGTGATGTACAATTAATGGTATATTTGATTTGGTACGAGAGGGTGCCGTAGAGACGACCGCGACCTACGAAGTCCAAACGTGGTGTGATTGGTATTGCTGGAACGGTTTAATGACGTTACTAGGCCACGGGCGGGCGGTTACGAGCAGTCCGGCCAGTGTACCGACAAACAATACGATAATAATATATCGTTATACACTTATTAAAAAGCTGCACATTAAAACTTTAAATGCATGGAACTAGATAAACGAACATATGTTGCAGGCATTTATATTTCCGGCCTTATCTCTGATTGTGGGTCGGGTTTTCGATGCTTTAGAATAAAGTTCATTATTATATTAAATTGATAAAAGTGAGTACATCATGAATAATAAACCGTGGTGTATCATAATTTCCATTTTTCTTTGAATATTGGAGTCAAACTGACTGACTGTTGGGATTATATTTCCTGGATGTTTTTCATTTATTTTACTATACTCGTATATTTATATGTATATCAGAATATATAAAAACTTGTATTAAGTTTTGTAATCCAATTACTTGAATGAATTGACGTGCGACACACTATCGGTTAAAGAAAATATGGCTTCGTACTTGTCTGCTTTGCCGAATAGTGGCTTCCTATCCGCTTTACGCTTATATTACTATTAATAGGCTTCATTTACTTTAAACTTTTTAAATACTACATCCAGTCTTTTTTTATGTTTCGTTCTTTTGAAAGTTACTATAAATTATATAAGGATAAATCGATACCTAGTACTTAAACTATGCTCTATAACTATATTACGTTACTAAAAGTCAATGTTTTTTTAATTAATGAAAGGAATAATGTTCTATGCTCGATCGATGGCTTAGCGATTGTCCATGAATAAAAATGGTGTCTAGTAAAGTGCAATATGAAGTGAAGAGCATTTCCATTTTACACTACGGCAGTCAACCAGTAAACATTACCTGTCTCCCACAGATTTGTTTTATAATAGGATAATGGTGACAAACGAGTACACCATCCACCTGACGTTAATTAGTTGCTGTGGCCCATACACATCTATATCTATCCTCGACTACGAATCCTATCCTGTCTTTATATCTACGAATGCCTCATTTCCAGTAAATGGGGTCTCCGGTTCTCTCCTCTCACCATACGAAACACAGGTCGAGCCGACCCATTCGTGCTACAATTATACTGCTTATATAGCTGCAGTATGACTCTACCACGTACGCCATGCTACAGCTATATAAGTGGTTTACTATTATAATCTTGACGAAGAGCGAGAGCATGAACTTAACTCTAGCAAATTTTGTAATAGTTATTCAATCAACTTAGACGATATCATTCTTGAGTGGAAAAACCCATGCTAATATAAGTAACAATTCTGACCCTTTCCCGTTAAATACGAATTTTCATATTTTTATTGTATGACTCATTATTTTTCCAAATTATTTCAGATATTAAACGTCGTTAGAAATGATACATTAAAAAAACGTTGATTTGACGTGCTAATATTATAAGACAGGAACGAACTCAAAATTTTTGAGTTTGTTGAAGACAGGTTATTTTTACATTTAATAAATTATACCATTTAAAAGCTTGCCACTGACCCTCATCCTTTTATATGGTTATATGATAGGCACAAGATTAAAATTTAACATAAAGAAAAAATTGGTTTGAAATAAATTCTGATTTATATGTTCTTGTCTTAATTAAATATTGTAAAAAGGAAAGTTATTGTAGAATATATTTCCTCTAAGTTCTATTAACGTTATGGAACTGTAGGCGCTTGTTAGTCTTATTTGAGATAAAATGATAATTTTGAAATAAGTAATTTCCTTCATGAGCTAAAAACAATCTGATATCAAAACTGCGATCAAATTGATTTTTATGATAAACAAAATCTGATGTCTATAAAAATAATGTTCAGTTTTGTTGAATTTGACACAGAATGCTGTCCGTCCACACGATGCTTGTTATACAAGTGCATTCAATTAAAACAAAATTTTATTTGTTTCTCATAAGAGTCTTGATGTCTTACATTTGAAACAAACCTTGTCAATTTAAACATTTATTAATTCGTTATGTGCAAACTTTTTGATCTAAAACTGAACGATATTAATGTTTATAAAAGATAGTTTTATTGCTTCGTTTCAGAGTTCTGCTCAATGGCACAATTATGTTGAATCTAAAAGGTAACTACGAGTTGCCACATGAAGTGGCGTCGTCGAAATTGTAATTTCACGGCTCGCCGGAAATTTTCATCGACGATTAATTCTTGCTTCTATTAAGCTTCTGAAATATATGAAATCGCCGCGGGCTTGTATCTGCCATCGTACTCTCCTACGTGATTTAAACAGCCCCTTGATGTTATCGTTATTACACAAATAAACTGTTACCTGTAGAGTCTATATTTAACATTTCAACTATAAAATTGCATATGCTTATAAGCAGAAAACTATTTGTTTGTATTTATAAAAGAAATTTTAATAATTTTAGTGAATTATGAAATTGGTTTGCACTTTCTCATCAACTGATAAATAATGTAATTTTATGCCAAAAAATTAGATAAGTAATGGCTATATCCATTTGGACAATCCTATAACCGATGGGATATTCGTTATTATTATTATTTACGGGTATTTCTTTTGTGTTTTCGACTGGTTGCGATATTTAAACACTTATGAAATAAGTAATGATACTATAAACATAAATAATATGGAATAAAGTATACATGCACTTAATAAAATATATAAAAGAAAATAAATTTTGTTAAATAAATAAACAATACCCAAACAGATTAAAAGGCTTCGTAGGGGAGACCAAATGGCCGAGGGTTTGGAAGAAAGAGAAACAAGTCCGCGAACGATTCGGGAGATATCGAGCCCCGAATAATTTTGGTCGATATATTTCCCAACACATGTCGGTCACGTCAAGGGCCAGATGCAGATATTTTGTTTTCTTATCCGTTTCGGCTTTAAAGAGGATCTCGCTGATTAAAATATCCTTAACTATGTGAGGTCTGTCATCACAATATCAGACTTATAAGCAAGTATGGTCCTGTTTGTGATGATGGCCAGACCTTAACCTAGCATGGCGTTGTTAGTTTCGAGAACAGCTTTTGGCGAGTACATATAATATGCGTTCAACCCAGTAGGGGTTGTGTCTGTGCAAATGCTCAGTTAGATTGTGCCGAACAAGTGGAGACCATGGGCTCGAAGTGAGATGAAAGTGACTCCCCGGGATGGCGAAAAGCTCGAAAATGCCATGCTTTATTTTGTTGGTTTTATAAAACTGATTCTGTGTCGCACAAACAAACCGTTACTTTCACCAAAGGGTTAACCGAAATCTAGCCAGTTAAGTTAGGTGACTGTATATACGAAAAAGGCCCTTGTAGGGTCTTTTTAAACCTATATGTATATGATTGTTATTTATTTGAATAAGGTTTTGATGACTGTGAGTTGACCAAAAGCCTAGTAACTCAGGGGTTAAGCGCATGCCGTAAATTTAAAAGTATGGGAGCAACCCGGATTCGATCCCCGCCGGCACCAAATAAATTGTTAATTGCAATTTTAAGTGCTAATTTACCACGTGCACAGCAGTAAAAGAAATCATATTAAGAAAATTACTAGGTGGGTCTTTGAGTGTTAAACTAGTTTTACGGATTTAATCGTTTTTAAAAACCAGTATCATTCAGATGTATAGAGGCTGTAATTTTGCTTTGAATCGACCAAAATACTAGGTTACTTTAATGTTTCTAGTTGTTATAAGAGAACAGCAATTTACTTACAAGGAAAAGAAAACTGTTTTTTTTTATAGGTAACGTAAATATATTTGAATAAATTTCGAAATAAAATAAATAATATTTATGCACTTACATTGACAACCACCTGAATACATTAATGTATGTGATGTTAGTTATAACTCATAAATAAACTTAATGTCCAGCCGTGAACTTTTAAGAAAAAGAGTTTTATATACTATATAACTTTCACTCTTTATTTATTTCTGTCGCCTCGCAGTAGTGCATCAATTGCCGTCTAAGGTCTAAAGAACCATTTAATCTGAGTCCTCAAAGTGGACTACACATATGTAAGCACCCTTCTTTTATACAATTTGGTTGGGATTTGTCGATATTATTTAGCACGGCATGCTTTACTATTTTCATTATTTGTTTTTATTTTTTTATAGAATTATGGTGACAAACGAACACAAAGTCCACCTGATTATAAGTGGATGCTGTGGCCCATAGACATCTATATTTAACCTCCATTAAGAATCAAAATGCAGATGCGTTGTCACCCCTGAGGACTAAGACGGAATGTCTCGACTCCAGTAAAACGGCTCTCCGGTTCTCTCATCATACTAAACACAGCAACATCAAGCTGCAATTTTACGCTGGTATTATGTGTGAGCGTGGTCCTTCCCCGGTCGAGCCGACCCTTTCGTGCTACAACCATAATATAGCAGCAGCGTGGTTCTACCACGTAATCTATACTGACGTCAGGTGATGACGATTTTGTCGTTTTTTACTATAATATGATACGAATATGATCATAGAAACATTACCGACAGAAGGCCATTTATTCATTCATTCGTATCAATCAATAAAGGCCATCAAAAGTCAGCAACGCATAGAGTGCCCAATCTAGGGGATATTTGCCATAATTGGCAGTTTTTATTATTATTATAATTGAGCCGTTATCAGGAAGATGCTCACCCACCTCCAGTTTCATTTTCCCTCTGTCGGTTCTTACGGCACCCGCGGGTTGGTATGAGTTAGTAGATTTTCTTACGCCGCCAATATACGGCACTCACAGCTCAGACAGAAGACCATATCAAACAAGCATTTATCAGATGCCGTACATATCAGGAAATACCAATGCGACACAAATATGACGTCGTGAAGTAGACGAATCAAGTCGCTTTCGTATCGCGTCGTGTTAATGAGAAGTGTTTTCGAAAACGCTCTCTCTTCAAAATCGCTTCATACAATTTGCTCACTATAAATGTAACCAAAACTTCTTACATGATTTTTACTGTGAAAAACAAAAACGTTTCTAAATTCGATCCCTTAACAATAAATAACTGAGAACTTAAAAAGTCAGAATCACAAAAAATATCTTGGTCTCGTTTTAGATTGTAAATTAACATGGCGAGCTCATTTAGATTACCTGCATTCAAAAATAACATCATTGACAGGAGCTTTGCGCAGATCTACACGTTGTATACCTTATAAAGTTCGAAATATTATTTATAATTCACTAGCTAAGTCATTAGCAGTCAATCAATATTTAATAGAGATATGGGGAAGTGCATCTAAAACTAATATAAAGGATCTTCAAATATACCAGAACAGTTTATTCCAACTTGACTACCGCTTTCCTACTAAAGAGCTCTATAAAAAAACTGATACATTATCCATAAGTCAATTATACAAATACAAAACGTACATACTAGTCAGAAAAATTACCTTAGATTCCATACACACCTAAATTAGTTTCAAAACGAAATCACATAAACACTGTACACGAAACAAACATAAACTGCTATTACCAAAAGCTAGGACTAAACTTATGGTTCGAAAACTATTCAGTTTGAGGGAGCGCTATTGTACAATAGCCTACCGAATGAGGTATTTCATGAAAAACCGTTTTCAAAATTTAAAGATAAATTAAAAAGCACTGTCAAACATTAATTTAAAGACAGTGCTTTTTTAATCCTAATTTTGATATATTTATATAACTTTATTCATATAAGTCACCGTATTTAAATGTATTATTTTAACCAATTATGTATCTTATTTTTAAGTCTCATATAAGTGAATATTTGTTCTTTTTTGAGATAATAAACTCTTTAAAACCTAAACTTAACCTAAAATTAAACCTAAATCGCCTTGATATATCGAGGGTTTCATGCATGCTGTCGTACTAACCAATCAAAAAACTCTATGAGCTTTTAAAATAGGATTATTTTTAAAAATAATTTAGTGCAACACACAAAACAACTTTATGTGCCTTAGTGTGACAAATTGTGTTATGTGGAGAGGCAGCCATATTACTTCAATGACGTCACGTTTTCTAATGACGTTTATTAGGGACCGTCCATTGCTCCGGAGTAGTGCGAAATTCACGTACAGAAATTAATATTTGCGGGAATTTCAATTATACTTGGCGAATGTATATTGTCGAAACTTAATTTTAAATATGTCTTTAAGAGGATTGTGAAGCTGTAAATTATCATACAAAAAGCGATAACGTTTTCCCTACCGTAAACATAGTTTAATTTTCATAACTTTTGGAAATGTAGATATAATAAAAAACTAGGTCCGTACGTTTTTATTTAAAGGAAATATTACGTATGATATAAGTTATTATTATTAGCATCTAAATATCTGCATTTTTGACTGAAAATTTTCCTCGAGCGTTTTTATTTTTTAAAATTAAACTAAACTGAATTACTAAAAAAGAAAAACGTATAACATAAACTAAGCTGAATCTAATGAGACCAAAATTGTCTCATTTCGTAAAGGTTTAGGGTGGAGGGGGAGTGAAAACGTAATCGCTCGAAACAATATTTTAAAAAGAAAATGTAGGCAATTACTTCCAAAATTTGTAACTCTATCGCACGACCGCGGTACGGAGCGAGCGATGTGAAATAGATAGCATTTTTGAAAATACCTACTCGCGCCGCGTACTTCACAACCCCTTTAAGGGGGAATATTTACCATTCATGCCACGCTTGGTTGGCGGGTTGTCTATCGAAGTTTTTTTACTTATTTGTGAATTGTTATCAGGAAAGTGTTTTGGTATTTAAAAGTTAATTTCTAAGTTAGATTATGACTATAAAATATAATATTAATATTACATAATAATTAAAATTAATATCAAAAAGAGTTTAAAATTAAAATATTTTAATAAAGTATAGCAAAAATTTATCTTAAATTTAATTTTAACGATCTACTATTATTTAATGAAATATATAAATTAAACAAAAAAATTTATTATTACATGTTGATTTATAAATCACTGTACAATCTTAGTACATTATATGGTATCATATTACCAAAATTTATAAAAAACTTTAAACTGTTATATTTAATTGTTAATTTACCCGTCCTTGAAGATTCTGTTTGGTGGATCTGTCTGATAGGTTTTGTTTTTATTTTTGTTCTCTCTTCATATAACGGTTCTGATGGTATTAACTTACCTGAAACAATCAAGAATGTATATGAAAGCTCTGTTATAATGTGAATAAAACTATAAACTAAAGTTATTTATTAATTAGTAGACAGGCCAAAAAGAAAATGACGAATGTCGAAAACGTGCTTTTATTGAACCTTAATTTACGTTCACGTAAATTAAGGTTCAATAAAATCAGCAATGGATCGTATAAAAACTCAACAAAGGTGCCAATATTTTCTAGAAGGCTACTTTGTAAAGATTGCTCCATAAATAACCAAAGGAGCGAAATTTACTAGAATGACGTCCGTACTCTATGGCTGCCTGTGAGTGATTGCGCGGGTAGTGACAAGTGAGAACTAATAGATGGCGTTGATTAGACATTTAATCAAGTCCTGTAAAGAGGTAGACTTATCCAATTTATAGGGTCAAACTACTGCTACGGTTTTATCTTACTATCTTCGTTCAAAATAACTATTTGTTAGATTGATACTTACAATTACATTTAATAGTCCTCAATTTAAATATTATAATAGTCCTAGACTACTAGATTTTTATAAACTAACTGTAAGTGTTATATTTTGGTCTATGTAAAACTGAAAGATAGTCCGTGCAAAGAGTAGTTTTTACTACAATAATTATCATGTAAAAGATTTTAGATATTGATGTCTTTTAGATCGATTCCGATAGGCAAAAATATTGGCAATGTTCACTCTGATATCATCGAGATTGAGTCATTTTCGAACATGTCAAAGTGACACGAAAAAGGGAGGGAAAATGTTACTATAATGGATGTGTCAGCGGCAAAGCGACAAAACGCAACCTATTGACATACTCAAACACAAACCCACTCTCGAGAGATTAAGTGTGTGCTTGAAATCTATGATCATTTTATAAAGATGAACATTGAGTACAATTTGAACTAACGAATGACTCAAAAACAGGAGTGTACCTGATTAAAACTACTTTTACGGATTTTATCGCGTTTATTTTTACTTTTTATTTTTAATTTCCGACGTTTCGGGCGCTTTCCAGCACCCATAGTCACGGGGGACTGAGATGACTGACGTCCCGATGTCATTGTTAAACCCGGAGTACCTTCAGCTTTTTTAATTATTGTTTATGGTATAAAAAAGCTGAAGGTACTCCGGGTTTAACAATGACATCGGGACGTCAGTCATCTCAGTCCCCCGTGACCATGGGTGCTTGAAAGCGTCCGAAATGTCGGGAATTAAAAATAAAAAGTAAAAATAAACGCGATAAAATCCGTAAAAGTAGTTTTAATCAAGTGTAGTGTTCGCGTAAATATAAGAAATCATTAAGAGCGTACCTATAATGAAAGCAGAGAAAAAATAAGTAGAATAAAATAAGTATATACCTAATCAAAATTATGAATGCTATCGCTCAATACCATATAGTCAATAAATACGGATTAGAAAACATGTCAAAATATGATGGATGGTGAAAGCGTAGATATGATGAAAGATGTACCAAACATAGACATCTAATAATAGATCCAAAAGATCATGAATTTTCTTTGATAATTTTATATTTTGAACTGTATTATTTCGATCGTATGATGTGCTTTTGTTTAATAGTTTCTTAAAGTTAATACATAATAATTTGAAGCGACAGTAGCCTAATGGCAGGACGCGGACCGCGAACTCAAGAGGTCGCAGGTTCGAATCCACCATTCGACTACTGTCGTGAACCACTCTTAACACAAACATTTTTCAGCTTACCAGGAGTGGTTAAAGGAAATATTAGTAATGTTAATTAATAGGTAACGTTAACCACTGGGCCGTGGTAGCTCAGTGGTTAACCCTCGCTGTAAATATAACCGATCCCCGCCGGCACCAATGAAATTGTTAATTGCAATTTTAAGTGTTGATTTACCACGTGCTTGGCGGTGAAGGAAAACATCGTGAGGAAACGTGCATGTCTGAGGAATAAGAAAAAAAAAATATTTCGAAGACATGTGAAGTTCGTCAACACGCATTTGGGCAGCGCGGCGGACACTTCCTTGCACTAAACCCTCTCAGAAATGAGGGGAGGCCTGAGCCCAGCAGTGGGACTTGTATAGGCTGTAACTTTACTTTACTTTTTACTTTTAATTAATAGGATTACTAATATTTAAAAAATATATGTATATATTTTATCTTTCAGAACAATTTAGCCAATTTTTACAATACGGTTAGTGTTTATAAATAAAAGAAAATACTGTTAAGTGGTAAATAAAAGAATGTTAGCGGCAGTAATTATAAATAAAGTTTTTAAATTCTTTTTTAATGTTTGGTGGTTGTAAAATTTTCGAGTGATGAATTTTTTCCATACTTCAAGGAAATAGATTTAATAAGTCTAATTTTGATACGTGAGATCTCCCTCTGAGATCTATATGGTTTGTGATTAATTGGGTTGACATTAACCAACGTCTATATTGATCGTTATCTGCAACGCCCCCGCTCCATTTTACGGGAAACCTGATAGTGGGCGACGCCGGGCGGCGCGACTACTCACACAGTAATGGCCACGGCCCCTTTTTTATTACTGACCCGCTAGTAAACAGATCATTCGGGTTTGTGGTGTTATAAAAACGAAATTAACTCTGACCGGTGGATGTTCAGATATCCCTAGTGCTCAGAGCCATGCTATTAACGTAAAGTCGCGTGTCACGCACATTTCGTCGTTTAGAGCATTTCGCGGAGTTATCTTGCGTTGTAATTTTGGTCAGTCATGATGTGTTACATGTTTCTCAGGAAAATCATTACTTTAGGTTTGTAACTAGTGAAAACTGGGAAAGTATATAATGATATATATTTAATACGATAAACATACACATGTAGAGTATGGGAATAGAAATATCTCATTTAGTTGAATATAGATGATGTTTCATATGACCGATGCAATCCTAACAGTCGAAGTTGCATAATATTTTAATGCATACGGTATAATATATTCAGTATCCGTTACGCGACTGATAGGAATGTCCTGATACTGTGTTAATAGTGTTAATAGGATTAATCCGATCAGAATATTAATTCTGCAACGCAACTCCTATTTACATATGAACTGCTGGATTGATTTATTGAAATTGAGATGACATTTACTGGCAATTAACACAAATTGTGACGAGTGTACATAATGATTTTTTTAAGTTGTCACTTGTGCAGTGATTTACCTTTTGTGTAGTTTGTTTTGTAATTTTTACTATGTTCATGATTGTCATCACTACATTTAATCACAAGTTAATTGTTAAATACCTATAGGCCTTCCCCAAAGACTGACACATAACACGGTCCTAAGCTTCTTGCAGCCATCGACTTTTATTGTTTAACATTTAAATAGTAAAAAGTGGAAGGAATGTTGTACAGTCTATGGCAGCCATTGAAATATTTAAGACTTTTAAAGAGCTACGTAGAAAAGATAGTCTATTATTATTAAAAATTAATAATAATATCGCGTGATTTACAATATCTACGTATATAAAATGTATAATGGTTAATAATGGTCATAACTAGGAATAAATTTTGGTCAGTACGAGTGCAATATATCAAATTATAGGCTTTTGCACGCATAGCAGATCTCTTTTAGAAATAGTCTTGTATAGGCGTTGCATTTATTACACACACTTCTGCATGTCTATCTATTATAAGTACAATAATCGCCTCGTTTATTTTAAATATTTAAAGTGTACTAACATGGATGTTTAACGTATTTAAAAAAATATTTCCTAAATTTTACTTAGAACTATTTTTTACTTTTGACTGCATTATTTGATTAAAAATATATAATGAGTCTAATAAAAATATTAATTTGTTTTATTATTGGTATGTTAATATATTTAAGTCAATATATGTATTTACTGAACAGAAAAAAGTTTTTCTGGATAATAATTTTATATACTTTAATAGCTATTTAACTACCACATTGAAACAGTGATTTTTTAAATTATACGTACTGTAAATTATCCAAGGATGGCCTCCGTCGGAGGCAAGTCTGATGGCACGTGCTCTTCTCAACCCGCACGGGATTAGAGTCCCAGCACAGAATAAATAATAGTAGTCCCAGTCACAGACTACTTTATATACAAGTCCTAGTTGTGCGTTTGTGCTGTTATTTCTGCATCCTTGTTTATCCCCTTTTTGTTTTTTTTTCAGCGAACAGTTGTATTACTTTTCTTAGTACGTTGGAAAACAAAAAAAATCTCTTTGATTAGAACGAGTGCTTTTAATATCTGGAATAACTGCAAGCATTTAAAAACAGAAAGCTACAAAAAGTAATGAAGAAACGGACGAGTGTTCGCCGGACTTTCTTTCAAGACAATTGAGTACATGTGGGGAGGCGATAGAGGGATTAACATAGATAAAATGAGTTGGGGTCGGTAGACTCAATGGACTATGGTCTCAATATTTGCTCTGCGATACCAGTTTTATTGTAATGATAGAGTTTTTCAGGTGAACAAACCAATAGTTGAAACAAATACAAGCTCATTAAAGAACAGTATAGTGAATTACAGAAACTTTATTGTTAAGTTTTCTGGTATTGCATGTTGTTGGGCATATTGGCTTTAGGAGAGAGACGACCGTGCACTGAAGCACTTTGCAACTGCTCTGTCGACAGCTGGTCCGCTTTATTTGATTTTCAAGTAAAGCATAGTAGTAGTTTATGTCAGTCCCAAATTGAAGTGCACAAAGTTTTCAAACGGAATATGTTACATTTGTTAGAATATTTATTGGTAGGTACACAGTTGGGCAATATTAAATTATTAATTACGGTTCATCGATTCTTCTCCCTTTGTGTTGTAATGATTAGCTTATATTGTCAAGCTCGGCAGACGAGTTGGTGATCGCTGTACAAAACTTTGAAGCAGCACTCCAGGTCTGGATATTTCACTCCTGCCGTAAACGAGTAAGGTAAACCGTCATCTATTGGAAGTTTGAAATCTTTTGTTATTCTCCATAATCCTTAGATCATTCAATGAATGGTCTAAGCCATAATCACCTCTAACGTCACTCGCAGGATAAAATGAGGTAATGGCATATGGCAACAATATCATATACCCTTTAATCACCCACATACAATTGATTTCCATACATTAGAAGGCAGATTTTTTTGATGTATTTATGATAAAACAAGTGGTAAAATTAAAAATTTGGTACAACCAACTTCAATATAAAAAATTTAAACATAATAAATATAGGTGAAGCCAATTTAATAAGAATTGATAAGGATAACTCAGAAACTACTGACTATTATCTTGATCACTTTATATGGGACCGCATGCAAGCACGAGCTTTCATATAAAATGAATCATCAAAATTCGTTCACCTAGAAAAAAGTTCTAAGTTAACGCACATAAAAATGCATCGAATTTGCACCTCCTCCTTTTTTGAAGTCTTTTGAAAAAAGTAAAATAAACAATTTTAACTGACTACTAAGCCTCGTTAAGGCGGTATGTATTTACCAAAAGGAGAGCCCTTAATTGACTGGCCACATGTAATTTAGGGTTACGTCTACACTAAAACCTTTTGTAAGCGCGGTTCGCGATGACGTGCGTGCGTAATATCGTTGTGAACAGATGGTGTTGGGCGTGACTCGGTCAACAGCGGCAGCAAACAAGCGTGCGAACCGCCCATCTGAACGTCCGACCCGACCGTGTTAGTGTTGTATCCTGTCAATATACATTTATCGTCTGTTTTACACATAGATATTTATCAATAATTTTGGTAAAGGCATTTAAGAAATGTCTATTAACAAGCCCAGATATATATCTCAGAAAACAAGTGAACTACTAATTTGTACAGAGTAGCCTTATGTTCTTGATAAAGCAAGACTTCCGTTAGCTTAATTTGCTTCTTTATTATTTGTTAGAAATATTTTATGAAATGCCTTACTAAATTTTATTACAGTTTACTTCTAGAATCGTTTAAAATTGTAGTAAGTTTTGTCTCTAAATAAATCACATGCAAAAGCGTTATATCGTGATAAGCTACATGCAAGCATCCGTAGTTCGCCTCCATCGGCGAGCATTTATTATCGTCGGGTTCAAAGTTCGAATACAATGACATCGCCGATTTTATGGGTGACATTTTTTGTATCATGTCGTGTTTTCAGCCAACATAACTACACAGGCTGCACTAAAAGTATCGGGAATGGAATATTTCCACTGTTCCTGTCATATTAAAATCTTTTTAATTGAAAACTCCTTGGTTTTAAAAATCGAATACCATTTATTTATTTAAAAAAAGATTCTAGGTCTTGTCACAAGGTTTTGTCAAACTTGTTTAGTCGTTGAAAAAATGGAATTGACACGAGAAAATTCAAGAGCGATGATTTATTATGACTTTCGAAGTGGTTTAACACAAAAACAGTGGGTTGACCGGATGATTTCTGCATATGGTGATGAAGCCTTATCCAAAACCACAATTTATCGCTGGTTTGCTGAATTTCAACGTGGACGCGTCAAGCTCAGTGATGATCCCCGTCAAGGTCGTCCAAAAACGGCAGTCGCCCAAGAAATCGTTGATGCTGTGCGTAAGCTGATTGAGGAAGATCGACACGTGACATACCGCGAAATTCAAGCAACTTTAGACATTGGCATGAGTCAAATACAACTAATCTTGCATGAACAATTAGGTGTAAAAAAGTTGTTTTCCCGATGGATACCGCATTCGCTCTGTGAAGAGCAAAAAGCGGCTCGCGTTACTTCGTGCGTCAGAACTCTCGAAAGATTCCACGCAGGATCCTCAAATGCTGTATACAACATCGTATCAGGTGACGAATCCTGGATATATGCGTACGAACACGAAACAAAAAACCAGTCACGAGTTTGGGTGTTCGAAAATGAGTTAAAGCCAACAAAAATTGTTCGTTCACGTAGTGTTGCAAAAAATATGGTGGCCACGTTTGTCTCCAAAACTGGCCATGTTACGACTATTCTTCTTGAGGGACAAAGAACGGTTAATGCAGAATGGTATGCTAGCATTTCTGAACTCCGTAAAGAGAACTGCAACCGCCGCATCATCCTCCATCACGACAATGCGAGTTCTCACACCACACAGAACAAAAGAGTTTTTAGAGCAAGAAAACAGAATTATTAGACCATCCGCCGTACAGCCCCAACCTAAGCCCTAATGATTTTTATGCATTCCCTAAAATAAAGAATAAATTGCGTGGACAGAGATTTTCATCACCTGAAGAAGCTGTGGACGCCTACAAAACGGCCATTTTGGAGACTCCAACTTCCGAATGGAATGGTTGCTTCAATGATTGGTTCCATCGAATGGAAAAATGTGCCAAATTTCGCGGAAAATAATTCGAAAAGCAATAAATACATTTTTAAATAGTAATGTTGTGTCAGTCACTTCCTTGATTCCCGAAATTTTCGGTGCCGCCTCGTATGTAAGTGTATGCATACCACAAATGTACTCTAAAATCTAATGTAAACGTAGTGTTTGAAGAATAAGGTAGTCGACACTATCAAATTATTACAACATATTATTTTAATTGAATTTCAAATAATATTCAAATTTCTTCCTTTTGCAAATATGGGTAATACCGAATATGGTGACAAATATATAATACGGTAGTAATATTTCATTACATTTTTTATCAATTTACGTAAATATGTAATTCACAACACATTACATATTAACAGTGTTGAGATATCTCCAACACTTGCAATCATAAAAGTAGTGTTTGAAAACCCTTGTTTTGATCAATTGTATAATCTAATCAGATCCTTTACTCAAAAAACGACGTCGATTGCCGTAAATCGCATTAAAATCGGTTGATTCGTTCCAGAGATATAGATCGTTGACGAAAGAAATCTCGAAAAAAAGGTTTTTTTCTAAATAACTTGAAAAATTTCCGTGAAATAATAAGCTGATAAAATTTGCTACAATTACCGTAAATTACATCAAAAATTGGTTGTTGGTTCGTGAAATATTCATTTTAATTTAATATTTCCATAATAAGAGGAATTTGGCGCGTTTTAACGCCCGAAAATTCTAATAATAAGAAACTAAAACATTCATATGTCCATTCCGTATCGTTACTGTAAGCAAAATATCCTTATTTTGTAACCAAGCCCTCCATTGCAATATATTATTTTTTCTAACTAAGCTGTACAAAAGATCATAAAATGAAAGAGCAAGAAGCAACACTTATTTTTCACATTGCGGTGCCGCGACGCGTTGATGGAGATACATTGGACTAGCGCATCGTTTATCACCTCAACCTTACTTGCCGGGTTTTGTATAGAGATTTCTCGGGATTTTTAAACTTAATTATATCTGTTAAAGAGCGAAAGGCGAGATTAAATTTCGCTCCAATCCTTTTGTTGTCTGTTGAGCGTTTTTCATTACTATGTTGTAAAATATTTCATTTAATGAACAATTTTTATCACTGGACAATAAGATTGCGTTGTATCGAAATAATTTCTTTGAAATTGGTTTAGTTATTAAATACATACTCAGTGAGGCTATGATGAGTTTTTATAATATTCTGTGAGTTTGGGCTCCTCAGAATTTAATGTAAGAAAAGTGGTGATGAGTTGTCCCATCACGGTTTTCTGAACGATGTTATCCGAAGAGTTCTTGTAATGATAAAAGAGTTGATGAATGTTCACTTGATTTTAGAGCTTTGTGGAATATTTAGAAACAATGGCAGAAGATCCTAAGTTATGGCTTTGTTTCCGTGGGAGAACAGCAAAGCCAGTGTCGGACGCCACCTACAAAGGAATCTCGGTGTCATTTTATCTCTTGGTTGTCATTTTATCTGTTGGAGTCGGGGCGGCATCACAGGCAGACAGTATATGACACAGCTGTAATTCCTGAGAGTTGAATACATATTAGTGCCATTTGCTGTAGATACTATGGTGAGGTGAAGCTCCTAAAGAAACTGTATCATCGATTTGTCATCGCTGTTGGTTATATGAAGACTGGTTCTTTCTTCGATCAAAAGATCAGCTTTTTGGCACTATACCGCGGGGAGTTAGACTGCGTGATAATGTAAGTTTTTAGCTTTAGTTCTTTCATTATTATTATTATAAATCTTTTATGTTTTACGAATAGGTTTTTGTAACGTCAGTGCGCTTCACCATCTTTAGGCTGCATTAATTACCACCTATCATCAGGTGATATTGTATTTATTTATTTATTTAACCATTTGCAAACACATAGTAATGTTACAATGAAAAATAAAAAGATATTTTATTATAAAAAGTAATTGAACGTGTTATATATATATATATATATATATATATATATATATATATATATATATATATATATATATATATATATATATATATATATATAATTAAACTACTAAACTACTAACTAATTACTGGACCGATTACGTTCATTTTTGTATATCGTCAGCAAAGGCGATAACAAGTATATGGTTTCATTTATTGCATAAATGTGGGACCCATTTTGTATATGAGGAAATGAGGATAGCCGCAGTAAAACCAGAGTGACCGACATAGCCCAACGGATTAGTAAGCTGAAGTGGCAATGGGCTGGCCATATGGCTCGAAGAACCGATAACCGATGGGAAAGAAAGGTTCTCGAGTGGCAGCCTCGTACCGGTAGGCGTAGTGTAGGGCGACCCCCCACTAGATGGAGTGACGACCTGGTAAGATATGCAGGAAGTCGATGGATGCAGGTGGCTCAGGACCGTGCTTTGTGGCATTACTTGGGGGAGGCCTATGTTCAGCAGTGGACTTGTGAAGGGCTGTAATGATGTAATGATAATTAAGCGCTTAATGGCTGATTGTTATCTACTATATGATTTCATGAAAACTAATTAAATACCTTTATAATACATATATGCTTAAAAATTAACCAAAGTTTTATCGGCTAATTTTAAGTTTATTCTTTACACTTAATCCTGCTGTGTTTCGCATAGTTAGTGTAGAGGACCGGAGTCCTTAATAAAATATTTGAAGCATTCCGAATTAGTCCCCAAGGGTGATACACAACTGCATTTTGATTCTTAATTGAAGATATACATAGTTGTCTATGGGTCACAAGCATCTACATACTATTAGGTGAACTGGGTAGTCGTTTGTCAGTGAAAATTTGCGGTGTTGATGTCGTTGTGTAACATAAAATTACGTTTTCATAAGCTCTTAAAACAGAAGGCCATCCAACAATTATTTAAAACAATCGAAAAATTTTTTTATTGTTAAAGTTAAAGTTACATCCTATATACGTCCCACTGCTGGGCACAAGCTTCTCCTGATTTACGAGAGGGTTTTAGGGCAAGGGAGTGTTGGCCGCGCTGCCCCAATGTGTTTTAGTGAACTTCACATGACTTCCAAATATTTTTCGTCTTATTTCTCAGACACGCAGGTTTCCTCAGGATATTATGATTCACCGCCGAGCACGTCAACCGAGTAAATCAGCACTTAAAATTGTAATTACCAATTTCGTTAGTGCTGCCGGGGATCGAGCACAGTTTGCTCGCGTACTGTGAAATTTACAGCGAGCGCTAATCATCTAAGCCAATACGGTTTCTGTTGTAGAGTATTTTAAATTTAGCTTTAATTTTAAGCTTTACATACCGAAAATTGATTTTATGAACAGTTTTTGATAGAGAAGGAAAACTAGTGGATACAATGGTTAATGCATAGTGGTGAAATGGACGTCATTTATAGAGAAAACGTTTGAAAATAGCGAAACTACCGCTGATGACAGTTGTTTTGTTTTATTTCCCCGCGCTCGTTTACTCGTATCTCAAGCCCGATAAGCTTCGTATTATTATAGACGCTTTGCGGAAATTGACTTTTAGTTCGTCAATTGCTGAAGGGTTATTATCTGATTCGGTAAATGTTAAACCATGTGAAATAAACTTTAAAGTATACTTTAGAAAAATAACTTATTATAATGTGTACGTATATAACATATATTTATTAGCCCGTAAAAATTCATTGTTAGATATTGGCTTCTACCGTTGAAAGGCCGATTTTATTAATCGTCACGCTAAGCAGAAGAATTGACGATCGTAGCAACAGACGTCTCGCAGCTTTGGCGCTGCTACCCGTCGTCATTCTGGATACAATACGCCTGGTGTAAAGACATGTTTATACCGTCATTTATCAGACAACACAAGGCCTTTCTGTTATCTTTCACAGGTCTCTCATGACTACCACGGAAAGAAATAGAATGATGGATTTTTCTAGACTACACGGTATATAACATTAGCTCCTTTTGTTTCGACTTTTTAGATTACTATTTCAAAGTTTATAAATAGATTTAAGAAGTGATGAGTTAAGAGAAAAATGACTGAAGATCTAAACTGATGCTTATTTTAAAATGTTGAGTTGTTAAAAGTCTTTGCGTAAAGTGATCATAAATTTTGCGTTCGTATTCTTTATTATAAGCATCAAGATCAATTTCACCAATACAGTGGCTGACTCTCTTCTCTGAATCACAATGCAAAGCACAGCAGCATTATGCTTTTATTTCTGTTGTTATTATTCTGTGATATTTTTGTTATATTTCCTAGTCGAGCGGATTCATTCTTGGTATGTCCGTGATAAAGCTGCGGCGTGGCCCTTCAAAATAAATCGTTCATGAGATTATACTTTGTGACAATTACAACTAAATGTGTTAATCCATTTGTTATAATATTTTACTGCTTTAGATTACAGATATTTTAATATACTTTGCGCTGAAACTAATATTAACTATAAAAAAGGCGACGTATTACATGTACAGAATAAAATTTGACGCAAATGTTCGCAGATCTAAAAACGCAGTATAAAAGAAGTTGGTCTCCACCCGCGGGCTCACCCGGCACTACCAACTTTCTGCCGCTTTACTGCAACATAACCAACTTTTACAGTACTGAAAATAAGTTTCCTACTTTGTTTCACTTCACACATAATATATACTCAAACTGCATTCTGAATCGGGTGAATGGATTATTCTGTTTTATTTTTATTGGTTTTGACGTAAGCAACCGCTAACTTTTTTAAGAGAGTTGGAAGCCAGTGTAACATTACAATTGGATTTATAATATTTTAAGGTGTTTATTGTACTAAAGTGGTAGAATTCCTTTCCAGTATATGAGTCCATCTGTGAGATCATCTTCTTATCTGTTTCTGTCGCTGGGTTTCGGCCTGAAGGTTATACCCTGGCTCTCCAGAGAGTCAGTATAGTTAGAGGTTGAAAGACATTCTATCTTAGACCTAAGTGGTGACAAAAAGTATCAGTAGCAAATTATATGTTTAAAGTTGGTTGCAGCCGGTTATTATGCTAGGGCACAGAATAATTATAATACTAATTATAAAATATTAAATCGTAATAATGATTTAATTTGCATATGGAGATAATATTTTGACAGTCGCTTGGCGCAGTGCCTTAGCAACGAGTTGGAGCGCTAAGGGCCTCGGCGTCGAAACCCGCACGGATAAGTATTTGTATGCCCTACAAATAATTGTTTCGGCTTAGGATGTTAGTTATTGTGAAATTTATGTATTTTAACTGCCCCCACGATACAGGAGAAAATCCTAGTTTGGGGGTAACGTTTTTGAAAAAGAAGAATAAAAAAATATTTTTTATTTGGGTTTGGTAACACAGAAAAGTTATTTTATGTAGCCCATTTCCGTTCCATACGATCGTGGAGGACAAAGGCTATCAATTGCTTCATACTTGTGAACAGTTGCTACTGGTGGGGTGGGTCTGAGTCTTAGAGTCTGTTTCTTCTTTAACAGTCTTTTAAAATTTTAAATCCACAACCAGCTTGCTGGGCAGGCGGAGTGATTAGCGCAGATGATTAGCCACCATTGCTCTAGTAATGCTAATCCCCATTACCAGTCTGCACCATGTTCAGTTAAGTTACTAATTAGCTCAAGATTTTGTGTATACTTTCTCAAGATACTGATAGGTTTATTGTCGTTTTTATGTAGTTAAAAATGAAAAAGAAAGGGCTGCAAAAATTATTGCCCGGGCGCAGTAAGCTCATTCCAAAAAGAGCGTCATATTGTCTTGCCCTTGTATAAAACAAAGTTGCTTCCCGTCGTCTATATGCTTAGATCTTTTAATGCGGTTTATATGTATAATACATGCATATAATAGTGGAGAATTATATAAATGAAAATCAAATGCCGCATTTTTTTTTTATAGAAGAGGGGGCAAACGAGCATGCGGCTCACCTGATGTTAAGTGACTACCGCCGCATGTATGAAAGATCATCACTTGAGCACGTCTGGACTGATTTTGAAATTTTGTGTGTTTGGGTAGATCCCTGGATGGTTTGCACTCACATTTAGACCCTGATTGGTGGCACTGTTGAAGAGATCCAGAAATCACCCGTGCGAACCCGGGGCAGGTCGCTAGTAAGAAATTATTTTGAAAAATGAATTTTTAATTTCTCACGTCGAAAAATGTACATTTTATTTTATTGTATATTCAAGAATTTGTTCCCTTATCAATAAATAATATTTTTTGAATAAAGATATATTTTATAGAAGAATTTGAAAATAAGAGTAATAAAAATAAAAGTCATTAACTTCAGGTCCATTAAAATAATAGTAATCGTCGTAAAACATAAAACATAAAGACGCAATATTGAATCGAACATAAAAATGCGGTTCGTGTCCAAAAAGCCTTAAAAATCCAATTTCCCTATTGGCGTTCGGAGTGTCACCGCGTAAAATAAAAATGGCAACATAACAACCTCCCTCAGTTAGCGTGGGAGGCGTAATGAAAAATTGTTAATGCCTTTATTTGCATTTATTTTAAAAGTCGATAACTGTTATAACCTAAAATATCGTTTTATTAGAAGGTGAGTCTAAATTAAATCCTACTTCATTAACATATCACAGTAATATTTAATTTTATACATATTACCGGTGTAAGAATATCCACTTCCGCATATCATCCCGTGGGTGTAACAAGAGGTGACAGAGTGAAACAAGTCATGATATGCGCAGCCGTCTCTTTCTAATAACGACTAAGGTACGTGAGGGTAATATCACCTTAAGCTTTGGCGCCCTATAAAACCAAAACTAAGAGATTGACAGAGATAAAAAAAACAAAGTTGTATATAACTAATATATTAAGAAAAGAATAGCAAACAAGCTTTGGTAATAATGAAAAACACTTCGACATATCTACTGAATACAACTAACCTCATCATACCGTACTAAATTCGCCTAAAATATTTACTATACTGTCAACTGTCAAAATGGCATCGATAAAGCATCGCCCTTTTGACCCTTTATTATTTGATTGACCGATGAAGAGCTATCGTATCAAAAAGCCATCTATGCAAACAAGGCTGTAGTAGTTCTTGCTATAAGAAAGTTACCATAATAATTACCCTCACGTACTATAAAAATTAAAACCAGCGGTTGCCAAGAGTGGCAACTATGGCAAATATCTAGGAGGCCTATGTTTAACAGTAGACTTTAATAGGCTGTAACGGTTACAGTAATATTCGATGTTTTGTGCAGTGTTTTGACATACCATAAATAGAAATAAAAATTATGCGGCAATTTATTGAGTATTTTGTCATGTATATTACCACAATTTTTTTCATACTTTTAAGAGCTCTTTTAATAGTTTTTACAAATCTTTCAGCCTGCCCATTAGTTGCAGGATGGTAGGGAACCGATTGGTTTAGGAATTCTTCAAATTCAGATGATGTAAATTGTATTCCCTTGTTAGACAGTCATTGATGCAAAAAATGTTCTGTTGATCCTATCGCTACCAACCTTCACAGGATCACCCGCTAGGCGAATCTGGAGATTTCCTGAAAATTTCTCAATATATATATATATATATATATATATATATATATATATATATATATATATATATGTATATATATATATATACATAAAGTTATATACAAGACCTAAATATTTGTAATGAAGAATAAGTAACACTAAAACAATGAAATCATCGTAATATTCTAACGACCGAATAAATAAATGGAGTTAAATTCGCAGCCGGGTCTCAAGCGGACTTTAAATTCAATTTAAAATAAGCTTCAATTTTTAAAGTTTCATTTTAATCTTGATGACTGGTTTATTTCTTTGTTTTGCGTCGAAAGCGGATTATGTAGTATGATATTATTTTCTCTTCATACATGCATCGTATTATTTTATGAGAAATGGAATTACGGATCTACATATGCACAGTGCAAAATCAATGTTTGCATTCTTATGGCACAAAAACGGTATTTCCTTGTGTGTATTTCTAAAGTTTATAGTTTAATGGGCAGTATTACTGAATGTTGAAAAATAACCTAACTTTATAAGTTTTATCTGTATATTTATAACTGTGTGATCATTGCACTGGTGATAACTGGGTGATAATTGTAAGCTACGGAGTAAATTAGCTAATGGAGCGTCGTGAGAACTTTTATTTTGTTTCTATATTAACGTTACACTCGATTTCTTTTTAGAGTGTGAGGACAAGTATATCTGGGGACAGCTGGCTGTTATATGATGTTTTTTTTATTTCAGTAGCCTCGCGAATTATCCTTGGAAGGAATCGGTTGCGTAGACCACAAATCTTCACTAAAGAACAAAAATTAATAATTTTAATCTGCCAATAAACCGTGGTATACTATGACATTGGGACGTCGAACTCCTCAGTCCTCTCCGTGACCATGGGTAATGTGTAAAGTGTTCGAAACATCGGGAATATAAAATAAGTTAATATACGATATAAAATCCGTGGAAACTAGTTTTATTTAAATCTTTTTAATATTTATAAAAAAGTTGAAGTTTTAGCTTTATATATTTGCTAGTGGATGTCGGAATAAGGTTGTTCGCGTACTATAAAACGTATTGCTCGTGCTTAACTCCTAAGCCACGACTCTTCCTCTACTCTACATATTCATCTATCCATTAAAACTTATAAAGGTCCACTGCTGGACATCCTTCCCCATAATTTGCCCAGGATTGCCAAACTTGGCAGGCGGATGGCAGTCGAAATTTTTATAATTTTGTTGTGTGAGTTGTTATTAGGAAGATGCTACTGCTTATCTCTGTTGCAGTTTTCATCTTTCATCTCTTACGACACCCAAGGACAATACAGAGTAGTGGATGTTCTTACGAAGATTTTTCCCTACCACTTTTATGCAACTTAGGGAAAACAAATATTTTTAATATATAGCACAGGAGTATGTTGTTGTGTGGCCAATAAAATCAATATTTAAACAATTTAATGAAAACATTAGACATTTTTTACTTTATAACATTTCATATTTATAACGTGAAAATGATAAGTAACGTAGGTATATCGTAGTAACCGTCAAGTAATAGCCGAATGTTTAGCAATAAAGGAGATTACCGCGGATAAGGTTCCTTTAAAATGATTACAGACTTTGGTAACAATACCGGCGATTATCTTTGTAAATACTTGTCAGCGCCAGTATGCGTCTCAGTTAGAAGTTATTGTAATATGTTAATGAGACCGCCTACAGAAATTATTGAAGATTGAACCAGTTTGTATATAATAACAAAATCAACTGTTTATTTTAAAAGCAAGGAATGAGTCATTAAAAACTAAATTTCAAATAATTTCAGACCCCTTAAGGAATGTCGAAGCAGTTAATATATATACAAGATATAACATACATTTTAATTATTTAATAAATACTTTCGACAGTTACCTAAAATTATCGCAGAAACCGGAATTAACCGTTAGAATGAGGGGCAGTATGATTCTAAAAATTAATTTCAGATTTAACAATGTAGCTTCTGATTTGTATGCAACATATTTTCGTTATAGTTCAATGAATATACACAGGTGTTTGCTTACATTTGAACAAAGGAAACAGCCTTCATGAGTCAGCGAGGGTGGTCGGTGCCAAGACCGAAGCACCCGTATTTGTACGTATTACACACTTTAAATATTCGTAAGGGTAAGCTGATTCCGAACGCTTCGGTTCGGTTATACGGCTTCTAAAATTAATGAAAATCTCATTAACGTCTGTGAAGTTTAGTCATAAGAAGCAAAACATTTTTAAATAATAAAATGAGTGTATTTACATCACAAGAGTATAATAATTTAAAATTAAGTATTCAGGACTTCAATAATATTTTTCGAAAGTTGTATTCTGATGGAACTTGTATTCTGATGGTTTATGTTTTTGAGAGAAATAAAAATATTGATTGCTGTTGATATGAAGTTTTAACTAGAATTAAATGAAATTATACTTTATTTGTTTTATTCTGAGTTGATTTTCATTTTTGCATCCGGAACATGTCCAATGATTTCAACTGGTGACGAGCGAGTAGAATAAAGTAATACTATGCATTGCGCCACGTCTCCTACATTAGTTACTAACTAGCAACAATTTGTTTTCACTTGCTCTCGAGAAAAACTCTAGCGAAAGTTCCCTGCTTTTTACTCTCAATTTATTCATCTAATAAAGTTCTCCGCCTTTGCTTTAGCAGTCAAAATGTTTCAAAATAATAGTATAAGTTTTTGTTCATTTAACATATGCCTGAGTTTTATTTATTAGCCTTTTTGTTAAAAAGGAAAGAAATTAAAGAAAATGTATTTGCCATTGCCTTTGATAAAAACAAAAAGTCGGGTTAAAACGGAAAGAAACTGAAGAAGAAGCCATGGAAAGCGTCTGTACGCTGAGTGGCTCATGGCTCTAACGGACCGCGACGATCGCTTCCATGCTAAATGTCATGGTAGCCATTGTTCTATTTCTCCCTCCCCCTACCACTTACACGACACCACCCCGACTTCCCTACTGACGGTGTGGCATTTATATCCCACACCCGTACCTGCATGTGGTAATGAAAAATGTACAACTCTACTTATTGATTGTAGTTTCCACCTCGTATGTTTACCGTTATCAAGAATGCGTAAATTACAATAATGGCATGAAATAAAAGTGAACACTATATCATCACAAATACATCATTAGTTCGTTATCAAGTGAAATTATCTTTATTCGAAGTAATTAAATTATGACGGTGTATAGTAAGTTAAAGTGAAGAACAATTGGGCGGAGTGGACGTTAACTTAATATGGCGGGAGCTTCACGACAATTTGTGCGCGACGAACCTAGAGCTTGGCTAAGTGCTGGCGTAATAAGGTTGAACGCAATTATTGTTATTCTTTCATTAACAACTTTATGTAAATATAAATCAGTATGTTTGGATAGTAATTTTCTTCTTTAAATAATAATAACAAAGAAACACATAATTTCAATAAGCCTTGCCTATATAAAATTGAAAATATAATTTGTTCAAAACAATGCCAACCCTAGATAAAGTCGTATTATTGAAGGAAATCGGGCGAAAAGCGATTATGAATTACGAAGACCTCTATCCCAAAACCTGTACAATCTGCGCTCCTCGAAGCGAGCTACCCATACAACTATATAATATGAGTGCGATGTATTTACAGACTCGTAGCCTTGGTTTAGCGACAACTTCATTAGGAAGCCATAAGTCGACGCGGCGCGAAGAGCATCGCTCGACAAACTCGATATATTCTGTTTACTCTTTAGCAACTTACCTACGTACCGAGGAAATACGAAATATATTTTGAACAATTTTCGTGAATATTTTCGTTCTGATTAGTTTTATGTTGACACACGGTATAACTGAGGTTATTGATTACATGCGTACATTTCAAGAAAAAAGTACATTACTACATGATTTTATAAACTGAACGCTTAGTTGTTATTTAAAAGACAAACAATGTAGTGACGTTTGTATTCATTTATGAATTAATTGGAAAGAATTAATTATAATGGCGATTATCTATATTAAGGCAATCGCTATAGTAAGTGTAGTCGTATCGTGTTCGTAGTCAAATTGCTTTGCATTGTGTTTTATACCATCTCGCTGTCTGTGCTTCCATAAAAATCATAAAACGTACTAAGGGCGGTCCCCATTTGCTCAGTTATTTGCAAACGATACATAAGTAGGTGAAGACAACGTCGGATGAAGACAACGACATGTCCTTTGCAAAGATCGTTGGTCGACGACAGTAAAAGATTATTTACAAAGAAATTTAATAAAGCGGAAGTGGACTGCTATTACGGCACGGCCTTATGGGCGTCTATACATACGCGAGAAAATAGGTGTGGACAATATACGACAGTATTATATGTGTATTTATTTCATAGATTATACGGTACTTCTAAAAATATGATGATACCCTTTTGATATAATTTCAAGTTAATATAATAAAATTTACATCGGTTTATGGGACGGGACATTCGTTCAATGTAGCTCAAAATTATATTGTATAAATATGTAATTTAAATCAACCGCTGAAGCGGGTGTTTGTTCAACATAAAGCTTATCCTCTATCTTAATACTTATCTACTTCACAGGGAGTATAATTTAATTCACCGAGAAATGATAAGGATTTGCGTAGGATTTTAAAATTCGTTGGGATTTGTTTTATTTAAGCATGTCATAAGCGGTTCGCGTCGCTTGAGATAAAGGTTCCCTAACAACTAGGCTGTACAGTTGCACTTAAAGTGAAAAATATGTTGTTCGGTGTATATTATTTTATCATATTCACTTGTACTGGAATATGAATAATATGGTAAAAATTTATTTTCGGTACTGATGAAGTTATAAGCATTTTTAGATTGGCAGTAAATTACGTGCAATAAAATTGAAACGTTATAAATATATAACAAACACATACACACACACAAATATATATATATATATATATATATATATATATACGTTTCCACCCTTTCGTTGTTGACTTACCACGCATTCGAACCAAGCGGTTTGTCACATCGTTCGTAATGCGTACAGCAAAGGAGTGGAATAAGTTGCCAGCATCAGTCTTTCCATCCAATTACAATGTTGGTGTCGTCGAGGAAAGAGTGAATAGGCAATAGAATGAAGTGCACTGACTTAACAAAATTAAATCAATGCGCTTCACCATCTTAGGCTACATCACCACTTACCAGACCAGTTATTACAGTTAGAATTATTACAGGCAGTTATGTGTGTCTATATATATATATATATACACATATATATATATATATATATATATATATATACACATATATATATATATATATATATACACATATATATATATATATATATATATATATATATATATATTACATTCGATATTTTTATTGTAGAAATGGTAACAAGCTCAGCAAAAGCCAAATTATACATTCTAAGTTTGTATTTCAACCTATCTCAAGAGGAATAACGTATCGAAATAGAAAATTATTTCACATTTTGCTTGCAGCGTCAAAAGTATTCCAAAATCCTTATTTGTCTGTAAAGTGACATTGCAAAATTATATGCTATATAATTCATTTGCAATAAATACGGTGTACGACTGTAACTTTTGGCCACGATTTCAAAAGTGAAAATGGAATCGTAGAAACAGAACTGGCATAAAAATTATATACTTCCGCTGTCAATTTTTCATTTCATGTATGTTTTATACTTCTGTGTAAAATTTTAAAAATAATAAGTGTAAACTAATCGTAAATATTGTTGTGTATTATATTTCGTAGATGTCTACAATTCGTAGCAATACCGTAGCGTCGTAGGTCTCGTAGCCAATTCACATGACATTAAAGAAAAAAAATCTGAACATTTACTATTCATCAAAATTACTATTTTTCGTAAATTATAATAGTGTTATAAAATATTTTGCATTCAAATTTTAATTTGTACTTATTAAGTGTAACAATTAATGAAAATCGAATGCATTAATAATATACATAATTGTAAATATAAAACCAATAACCATAAACCCCGAGTTAGTAATTATATTATTTACTTATTTTTCCACGTCTTCGTCTCACGTTTCCAAGTCCACAACTGCAAGTCAGCAATTGCGTTAACTACTTTCATTTTAGAGAGAATATGTTATGATGATCATTATGCTTTGGTGAACAAAATGGCAATTATAATACCGAGGGTTTAGCACCTTTGACATTGCTTTTAGTTGGTGATCTGAGTATTTTCTAGATAGGTTATATTATTATTAACAATTAAGTCTTGTGCATAAACATTTGCTTAAAAATTTTTACGTGGTAGAGCCATGCTGCAGTTATATTAGTAGTACAGTTGTAGCACGAATGGGTCGGCTCGACCGAGGAAGGACTACGCTCTCACAGAATACCAACGTCAAATAGTAGCTTAATGCTGCTGTGTTTCGTATAGTGAGTGTAGAGAACCGGAGACCCTTTTACTGGAAACGAGGCATTCCACCTAAGTCCTCACGGTTGACAACGCATCTGCATTTTGATTCGTAATCGAGGATAGATGTAGATATCTATGGGCCACAGCAACCACTTACCATCAGGTGGACTGTGTGCTCGTTTGTCATCCTATCCTATAAAAAAAATTAAAAATAAATATCGATATTTATAAAAGATGCATGGGAAATAGGTGAAACAGCGCAGCGGCGCCAACACGTCGCCCTACTTGTTGCACGACCCCTCACTTCACTATTTACGTGCCAACTAAATAATAACGTTGCCGTCACTATGTGTACTCGATTGTCGAAGATAGATTCCCTTAAAGCCTTAATTATACAGATAACTGCTTATACACGTTTGGGATAATTAACTAGCTACTGTTTTATTATCATCATGTATTTGCCGTACTCATAAAACATTTATCTAATCGGGCTTATAAAAAGGGATTTATGTATATTTTCGGTATCATTATTATAATATATTATGTTTTAGTAAGTACAAAAATAAGTTACGTACATTTAGAGAATTTTTCTGAATAATAAAACAAAATTTTGTAAGATATTTTTTTAGACATATAAAATGCCTCTAATTGTATGAGTTTAATTTATAAAACAACCGGATTCTCGATAGAATTCCTGATAGTTTAAAGTTCTATTTTAAAAATATTTGAGTTAGACTTCTACGAGTATATAAGTAATAAAAATTACAAAGCATATTTATGTTTTATATTTAGTCCTTTAATATGTTATAATCAATTAAATGCTAAGGGTGGGTGAGAAAAGAACAGTCTGTAGCAATTTGCGCCTGCGTTCAGTTCATCAGAATAAGATTGAAATTCCTTTAACAGCCCCGCGTCGTCGCCGACTAGCTGGCGCCAACTCACTTGTTGCACGCAATGAAACGTCATAACTACCCATACGTGATCTTATTATCCAATACTTTATTTCGTAGTTTCTTTATTTCAGCCAAAGCTCATGGATAGATGGCGATTTTATTAGTCAGTGATCTAGCAGTAGCTAGGAAAGAAAAGGAAGCACGAAAGTAGAATAAATGCTGTAGAAATGCGGTCTTTAAGGAGTATGCTAGGGTTGATTTTGAATGACAGGGTGAGTAATTGCGTGATAAGAGATAAATGTGGTATGCAAGATGATGTTGTGACCAGGGTTAAGAAAGGAATGCTTCGGTGGTTTGGTCGTGTAGAAAGAATGAATGAGGAAAGGGTGACTAAGCAAATTTATATAGCAGATGTAAACGGCAGAGTCGGGAAGGGACTCCCTAGAAGAAAGTTTATCGACCAAATTGGCGATATTTTGAAAATGGGCCACGTTAGAAGTACCCTTAACCAACGAGCATGTATGCGTAGGTATATGGATGTAAAGGAGGCGAAAGAGGTATGTCAGGATCGTGCCAAATGGAAGTCTGTTGTCTCTGCCTACCCTTCTGGGTGACAGGCGTGAGTGTTTATGTTTATTTATTTCATTATTTTGCATAATGTGTGTTTTACAGTCGTTATAAAAAATATAGTACAACACATTAACCATTTCTGGTGTACAAAATGATAATAATTTAACTACAATATAGATTAAAATTACAAAAAAAAAACATCGATAATAATTAATCAACAAAAAACATAAAAATTAACTAGAAAGCGACGTAATAAAACAAAAACATTTACTACTATTAGAACTATCACATCATTAATATTTATATTCATGTTATGTTATGTTAGCTAGGAAACTTTATTTTTTCTAATACAATCTTTTTAAAAGTTGACTTACATTTTCGCGGTGTGTTATACAGTAAATAAACAGCCTACATAAGACCGACTGCAGGCTTATACTTATTTCTTAAACACTTTTAGGACAAAAAGCTTTCATCGCGCTGTTGTAATGCCTATTTGTGAACCTAAAAAAGTTAAATTTACAGCCTATATACGTCCTAATGCTATACACAGACCTCCCCTCATTTCTGAGAGGGTTTTACGGCAAGGAATTGTCCGTCGCGCTGCCCCAATGCTTGTTGGCGAACTACACACGTCTTCCAAAAATTTTTTTCTTATTTCTCATACATGCAGGTTTTCTCACTATGTTTTCATTTGTGGTAAACTGGTAAATCAGCACTTAAATTGCAATTGACAATTTCATTGGTGCCGGCGTGGATCGAACCCGTTTTGCAGTCTGGTTAACTATCTGAGCTACCACGGCTTGTGGACTTTTTTCGAAATATTTTTGAATTTTTTCGAAATATTTTTGAAGACATACAGACTTCCACATGATGTAAGAAGTACATTCACACACTTCTTGCAATAATAAATCTCCATTTGAGGTTGAATTAGGTCATTTCAGTAGAGTTAGAGGGATCGAACTTGAGTTACTCGCGACTACAAAATTTAAGGCCGAGAAACACAGAGACATAAGGCTCCAAAGAACGTAATACTGAACTGTGAAAACGTATCAAGTGTACTCGTATACTTTATAATAATGTTAACAGTTTCTGTCAGAAAGTATATATATAAAATAAAATGATTGTGGATGCGAGAAAAACTACGAACTACTAACGAAAAGTTAAGTTGGATTGAAGTATACACCAAACTTTACAGTGGAAAATTTTCTTCCATTCAACGGTCCACATTACGGTTGATGTTCCCTTACTAAATGTGAGTATATAATCGCAGAAAAGTATTTTTTATGTGATATATCGACAATTAAACGGTAACCGGATTTTTATTTTACTTATGCTGTGAGACCTTGTTTCTTGGAAAATTTTATAATTCTTGTTCAATGGGAAGTAACCTTATAGCTTTTATGATGATCATAGATGAATTTGTAAGTCAATATATATATTGCTAACCCGTCGGCCAAAAGTAGCTTCTGTGGCAAATATGCATTACATTGAGACAGTCTATAAGGAGAGAACAATGTTCAATAGTGAACTTATGACGGATTGTAACGATTGAATCAATGATAAATATGGGTATATAAATAAGTGTAATATCCGTATCGTTTTAATGCGTTGACTAAGAAGCTTGAATTTTGCACATCCAAGGGACCTTAAGAGAATTTCAACTTGTTTCTGATAAAAAGCGACATAAAAACAAACGGACATATGAACAGACATGCGGATGACGGACGGTCAGTCAACAATGTAATCCCACAAGGGGTTCTGATGTTGTTGATGTTGATGTTTTTTTTTTTGAAGTATCCCAAAAGTAGATTATGCAATTAGATTATCTCTATATATGAAAATCAATTGCTGTACGTTAGTCTCGTTAAAACTCATAAACGTCTCAATTTTTTTTGTTTGTGTATACATTTCGACCCGGTAAGTGGCGCTGCTGTTGAGATTCAGAAATCACCGATGGGAAGTCGGGGCGGATCGCTGGTACTAAAATATAATTAATTTATAGCTAAATAAAGTTAATTAAGTCATTAATAATATTAAACTTTAATCTTCATTATAATTTTTTGTTAACGATTTCTTATATTTACGCGAACACTACACGTTTAACGGATTTGATCTACTACTACTAGATTTGATCTTTTTTTTTTACGGATTTGATCGCGTAAAAAATTTAGAGTTATTTTATCGTGTAAAAAAAGTTAATATACGCGATAAAATCCGTAAAAAGTAGTTTTATTTAAATATTTTTTATTGATTAATTATCATACTTATTCGACATAAGGATGTTATATGATTAAGTAAATATAAATAGAACTAAAATATATTTAATGTATCTTATGTATAGATATGTATATTATGTATAGATCTTAAATTATAACCCATTTGCTACGTAAATGTATTGTTTTCAAGTTTCGTCAACGTCACCGAGCTACGCTTGAAAGTTGTGCCGTCAGTGAATATTGCGAAGTATCACGTCACCACATGAATTAATTACTGTTTTACCCAAACATCGTTTCAGTAAACAACTCGTATATATCGCAGTATAGTGGCGGCGAAGAGAACTACTCTACTACACTACGTCCTATATTATCTTCTGGGCTGTAAGAGTCCGACAGAAATGAAATAGAAGATGGGCAGCAGCAACTTCCTCATAACTTCATAAAGAAGCTGCAATGATTCAGTTGAAAAATTTCATTTATTGAGAAGGAAAAACATTTTGTAATTTTCCATGTAAGATAATTCATCACCACATTCCATCATTTCTATTCCTCAACACGTGGGGTATTGTAAAATGCGATAATGTGAAATGCTAAAAAAGCTTATGGCTTCCTCTGGATGGCAGTGTAAGCATCTTGTTTACACTAACGACGTAAAATACTTTGACCGGCTACAGGCTGCCTCAATAGTGAGAGGCGTGTGGACTGCGATAGTCAATCCATCTCCTAATCGTGGCAATAAAATGAAAGTCTTATTTGCAACAGTATAGGCCCATGGCCGGCGTTAGACGCTTGCTGGCTGATGAAGAAAACAATATCTAAAATATTTGCAAAAAAATCAATATTGAATAGTTGTACAATATGTCCTTTTAATAAAATATGGGTTGAATAGAAGCAAGAGTGAACCGACTCGTGTTAAATTAGTGCGCTTTACCATTTTTTGGCTATTTCACCACTTACTATCAGGAAAGATAAAAGATAAATATTGGCTTGTAATAAATATAAAATATCAAACATGTTACATAAGAGTCTCATATTTTTATTATTTATTGTTTGTAATTTGTTTTGGGGTGTCCAGACTCAACGAGTACTATTCCCATTGGCACATAATTATAGTGCACGAGTGTGTTTGCAAGCACAGTTGCACTTCTGTCCTCTTACTCTCACAGCCCGTGGGACAGCAAACCGACACGGCCGAAGAAAGATCCGGCGTAAGTCCAATGGTTTTACTTGTTTTCCGAGGCACGGAGGTGAAACACTATGTAGAAACACACTACTATCAAAGTCCTGACTTTGGGCAGCTACTAAGAATTTCTCAATCGAAAAATTCATTTCCATCTCATCAAAAAATACCTTTGGGCCGACCCGATTTTCGAACCCGGGACCACATGATTAGTAATCGCGTTTTCAACCACTAGATCAACGAGGCGGGGTCTATGTTTATCAATGGACTGCCACACAGTTAGGATTGGTATCGTACTCTAAGTTGCACTAAATAATTTCTTTAAGCCGAACAAAATCAATCTTACAGTAGAATTACTTAGTCGGGTCATAATTTCTGTCAAAACCTTATTATTTAAAAAAAAATACATACTGGCTAGATGAACTTCATATATTTTAAAAATATAACATTTGCGCTTACCGAAAATAAAAAAGACATTAATTTTCATTCACTTCCAAATACGGAGTGGTCGAAGAAAAAGATAGAGTAGCGGTTATCGCCTTGTACCGCTGTGGGTACGCGCCAAAAGAGATTTTCAATATTCTATAAAACTGAAAATAACCCTACGATTTGTTTATCGCACTATCAAACGAATCACTGAAGATTCAAGCTTCGAAGATCGTAAGAGGACCGGCCGACCTCGTACAGTTAGGACAACCGCGATCATCAAAGCAGTGAAGGAGCGAATCCAACGAAATCCTGTTCGTAAACAAAAATCAGAGCTCTTCAGATGGGCCTAAGCAGAACCACGATCAAAAGAGTGATTAATGAAGATCTAAGATTATGAGCTTATCGTAAGAAGACCGGACATTTTTTGAACGAGCGTTTGAAAAAATTTCGGCTGGATAGATCCCGCACTTTGTTACAGCGGTATGCGGGAAAAATACCTTTAAATTTTATTTCGAATGAAAACATTTTTAACATCAAAGAAAGTTATAATAAACAAAATGATAAGGTGTATACCGACAGTAATGAAAAAGCAAAAATGCGTATTCCGAGGGTTCAACGAGCACATTATCCTTCGTCACTCATGGTTTGGCTTGGAATCTCATATTCAGGCTTAACTGAGGCGTTTTTCTGTGAAAAAGGTGTAAAAACCAGTGCCGAGGTGTACCAAAATACCGTCCTAACAAACATAGTGGAACCTCTTTCTCAAACAATGTTCAAAAACAGACATTGGATATTCCAACAGGACTCTGCACCAGCTTATAGGGCACGAAGCACGCAAAACTGGTTGACCGTTGTTATTGACTTTATCGGACATGAAGACTGGCCCTCTTCTAGTCCAGATTTAAGCCCACTGGATTATAAGATATGGCAACACTTGGAGGAGAAAGTATGCGCTAAACCTCATCAAAATTTGGAATCTCTCCGAGCATCTTTGTTTAAAGCAGCGGCAGAAACAGATATGAGTGTGATGCGTGCTACGATTGATGATTGGCCACGTCGATTAATTAAGAACATGTATTCAAAATAGGGAAGGGCATTTTGAATAATTTAAATAAATTTGTATTCTAAATTAAATTGCCTTCCATTTCATACATAATTTTTATAAGTATAATTATCAAGAAGTGTATTTTGTAAAAAAAAATTGACAGAATTTATGACCTGACTAAGTATATCTTTAATTAAAAAGAAAAATGTCGATATATCACAATGTTTATAAATAATGCTCAAGCTAAGGTAAATTAAAGCTATTACTATCATATATTGAGTCAAAAGTTCACTGTTAGTAAGTACAGCTATTACTTTCAATGTCGTGAATTTAAAAATACTAAATAAAAAATCATCATTATTTTACAATCGTCTACTATTTTATTATGAGGTACCCGTGAATGAAGAAGAAACGGCTAAGGGGATTTTACAAGTATCATCTTTTTTACCCTCTCATGAGTTTCAACAAATGACAACAAAAATAAAGATTCCCGAAAACTTGCTTTAATCAAATACAGATTATGCATAGCTATGTTTATTATGCGTCCATGCGTACCAAATTTATTTGGGTATTTTAATAGAAAGTGGGGTATAAATATCTGTTAACGTTGTCAAAAGTTTTAATTAATTAAAAAAATGCAAATGTTCGTTTGTTCAAAATCTTAACTCCCCGAATGTTCCTCATCTGCTTTTTATTTTTTTCTTCGTAATTTTAAAAGGACATTGCATTTCAATACGCGCGCGTTTTATATTACATAAGCGATCAACCCCGGCTTCGCACGGGTGGATCCGGATTCTACAACAACGCCATCTACTGGGTTAAACTATTCCTATAACTTTCGCGAAAGTGCAAGCAATATGTTGACGAAGTTTTACCGCAATGTGATGAACGGTATGGCACCGCATAAAATACGAATAAACAAAAATCAATTTGTATATATTACATAACTTGACTAGCTGTACTAGTTCAACTAGTGATTTATAAAACATAAAACATTATGTCAAGGTATACGCAGAAGTAAACAATAAAATACTTGTTGTTTTACTTTACTATATTTTAATTTCAAAAGTGTTGTCTATCAACGTTCAGCCAAAATTGAGCAGTGCTACTAAATTTTGGACAAAGCTCTCGAACAAAAATATACTAATCTGCATGTTTCCGTCGATTTTAATTTCTTGTATTGCAGCTGATTTTTAAAATAACAGTTTGCGGTTACGAAATTGTATTGTAAATTTGTAATGAAAAAAAAAAGTATAATAGCGGCTTACAAAAATGTGTCCCTTTATATATGAAATATGGAAATGTTAGGTGAATCTAGTATCCTGTTCCTTTTTATTCTTATCGAGCAAACAATCAAAAGTTAACAAGGATAACAATCATTTAGTATAAATATAGCAAATTTAAAGTTATAATGTCAGGAATTGAGTTGAAGAAATATTTTATTGGCTTCAACTTGACATTTAAACAAGTTTGGTACAAGTTGTGGCTGGCTGAAGTGTAGCAGCTTTGATTAATTGCAAAACACTCTCATGTTATTAATTAATTTGCCGTCGGCAAATTAATAATGGTAGGATTGCAGCTGACGTGACGTTGCAGTGGCTTCTAACCGTTGCCTATTTTATAAACACAAGCGTGCGCTCACTCTGAACTACTTAGGTATTAATTGAAGGAAGAAGACCTATAAGTAATTGGAATGTATTTGATACAATCAAGTATAAACTACTTATTGGGAAACAAAAAGTAAAGCGGTATATATATATATATATATATATATATATATATATATATATATATATATATATATATATATATATAACATGTAACGTAATTAACGCACATCCTGAAAGTAGTTTGTTCAGAATCGTTTACTGAATCGATTTCTATCATTTTTAATATAAGTAATTTTTTATCTCAAAAATTATTAAAACTACGTAAATTACAGTCACACTAAACCTGTACCGTGTGCCGTGTAGTGGCGGTTAAGAATATCCACTACCCCATATCTTCCCGTGGGTGTCGTAAGAGGCGACAGAGGGAGACAGGCAGGAGATGGGCAGCAGCATCTTCCTGATGACAACTGTGACGTAATAAAAAACTGCGGTTGCCAACCCGCTCGCCAAGCGTGGCAACTACGGCAAATACCCCCCAATGAACAAATACACAAAAAGACGGCCCCCAGTCCCCGGCGGCCCCGCTATTCCTGGCTACGGTGGCGACCATGGTAACGGCGGGGCAGGGGGTGCTAAGAATCTCCGGTGGAGGTTCGGTTGCCACCTACGACGACTCGACCTGGCAACATATAACGCACGCACCCTGAGGACTGACGAGAAGATACTGGAGCTGGAAGAAGAGGTAGACAAGTTGCGCTGGCATATTATTGGATTATCCGAGGTCCGAAGAGAGGGGGAGGACACGGCAATCCTCGAGTCCGGCAACTTGTTCTATCACCGGGAGGGCGACCATCTGTCCCAAGGAGGTGTCGGATTTATCGTCCACAAGTCTCTCGTCAACAACGTTGTAAAGATTGGGAGTGTGTCGACGAGGGTCGCGTACCTGATACTCAGAATCACCAAACGGTATTCGCTGAAGGTCATTCAGGTTTACGCACCAACCTCGGCACACCCCGATGAGGAGGTGGAGGAAATGTATGAGGATATTTCCAGAGCCATACATTCCTCCAAAACCCACTACACGGTGTTGATGGGAGACTTCAACGCAAAACTAGGCACAAGAGAAAGCGGTGAGCTGAAGGTAGGGAAATTTGGAGTGGGGCAACGGAACCGAAGGGGCCAGCAGCTGGCCGACTTTATGGAGAAAGAGGGACTCTTTATGATGAACTCTTTCTTTCAGAAGCGGCCCCACAGGAAGTGGACCTGGTCGAGCCCCGACGGTTCGACAAAAAATGAGATTGACTTCATTATGACGACCAGACGCCAACTGTTCAGTGATGTCTCAGTGATCGCAAGGGTGAAAACTGGCAGCGATCACCGAATGGTTAGAGGCACACTGAACCTAAACGTTAAGTTGGAGAGGTCTCGTCTAATGAAGTCAACGCTCCGTCCCCCTCGTGCTCTAATCCAGAATCCCGAAACCTTTCAGCTCGAGTTACGTAACCGCTTCCAGTGCCTAGAAGATTGCAATGCAGTGGACGATATGAACGACAAGCTCGTGGAAACTGTCCATGCGGTCGGAGCTAAGTTCTGCAAGACCCGCCGCAGAAGAACACAAAAACTCTCCGATCACACTCTTAATCTCATGGCTGTTAGACGGGAGATGAGGCTGCAATCGTCAACAGATTTGACAGCATACAGGCAACTGAACAGACAGATCTCCAAGTGCATGCGGCGAGACTTACGCAACTTTAATACTTCTCGTATTAAAGAAGCGATCGAGCGGAACCAGGGCTCCAAAGTCTTTGCCAGAGATCTGTCTGCCAGAAGGAGCCAACTGTCAAAGCTGAAGACTGAGTGTGGCAACATCGTTTCCGGGACACCTGAGATTTTGAGTGAGATTGAGAGGTTCTATGGGCAGTTGTACACATCATCGTTGGAGCCACACGCAAGTGTGAGTAACGATCCAAGAGCAAGTCTTATCCGACACTATTCCGATGATATCCCGGACGTCAGTCTAAGCGAGATTAGAATGGCTCTCCAGCACCTTAAAAACGGCAGGGCCCCAGGCGAGGATGGAATTACAGCGGAGCTTCTGAAAGCGGGTGGAACACCGGTACTTGTAGTCCTTCAGAAGCTCTTCAATTCCGTCCTCCATGGTGGCACTACTCCAGAGGCGTGGAGCAGAAGTGCGGTGGTCTTGTTCTTTAAGAAAGGCGACAACGCTCTCTTAAAGAACTACAGACCGATTTCCCTTCTGAGCCGCGTCTACGTGCTGTTTTCGAGAGTCATTACGAATCGTCTCGCACGCAGACTTGACGACTTCCAGCCTCCCGAACAAGCCGGTTTCCGAAAAGGCTTCAGTACCATAGACCACATACATACCCTGCGGCAGATTGTACAGAAGACTGAAGAGTACAATCTGCCACTTTGCCTGGCGTATGTGGACTATGAGAAAGCCTTTGATTCCGTCGAAATTTGGGCGGTGCTACAGTCCCTTCAGCGGTGCCAACTTGACTGTCGGTATATCGAAGTGCTGAAGTGTTTGTACAGTAGGGCTACGATGGCTATCCGAGTACAGAACCAGAGCTCGAGACCTATCCAACTGCAGAGAGGTGTAAGACAGGGTGACGTTATATCCCCGAAACTCTTCACCGCTGCATTGGAAGACGTTTTCAAGCTACTGGACTGGAAAGGATACGGTATTGACATCAATGGCGAGTACATCACTCACCTTCGATTTGCCGACGATATAGTCCTTATGGCAGAATCGCTGGAGGACTTAAGCACTATGCTCAATGACCTCAATAGTGCCTCCCAACGGATAGGTCTTAAGATGAACATGGACAAAACAAAGATCATGTTCAATGTCCATGTCACACCTATGCCGGTAGTTGTTGAGAGCACTATGCTCGAAGTTGTTGACGAGTACGTTTACCTGGGACAAATAGTCCGACTAGGTAAGTCCAACTTCGACCGAGAGGTCAATCGACGGATTCAACTCGGCTGGGCAGCGTTCGGGAAATTACGACATATCTTTTCGTCAGGTATACCTCAATCTCTAAAAACTAGATTGTACAACCAGTGCGTGTTGCCAGTGATGACTTATGGATCTGAGACGTGGTCCTTCACTGCTGGCCGTATGAGGACGCTTAAGGTCGCTCAGCGAGCTATGGAGAGGGCTATGCTCGGAGTTTCTCTGCGTGATAGACTCAGAAATGAGGATATCCGCAGTAAAACCAGAGTGACCGACATAGCCCAACGGATTAGTAAGCTGAAGTGGCAATGGGCCGGCCATATAGCTCGAAGAACCGATAACCGATGGGGAAGAAAGGTTCTCGAGTGGCAGCCTCGTACCGGTAGGCGTAGTGTAGGGCGACCCCCCACTAGATGGAGTGACGACCTGGTAAGACATGCAGGAAGTCGATGGATGCAGGTGGCTCAGGACCGTGCTTTGTGGCATTACTTGGGGGAGGCCTATGTTCAGCAGTGGACTTGTGAAAGGCTGTAATGATGATGATGATGATGAAACCTGTACAGTCAAAGCAAACTGACTAACTCATAGCAATAAGACTTTTAAGAGTTTTATTTGTATTAATACAAATTCCGTCATTCAATACAAAATAAAGAAAAATTAACCTTATTTCAAGCAAGTTAAAGTCTTTGTGTTCGTGGATATGTACTGTGACCACAACATTCTTCTGGAATTAGTACAACTACTTTAATAAATAATCAATGTATAAATATGTTTAACCAAAAAGTCAGTTTGTGAAATCGATTCAGTAAACAATTCTGAACTGTGCTAAAACAAATATAAAAAAAGAAAACAAAGAAACCCCCACATGTTAGTCTGTTACGGTCACAGAACTTATAAAAAGAAAAATAGTACTTTTTAAAAATAAAGATGGAAATCTAGCTAGTTTGAGAAAAACGTACAGATATTTGAGGGCGGCAGCGCCCCGAGCGGGCACTTAGCGCGGGCTATTAAGGACGCTGTGACCGCCAGCGAGACGAAACGACGAAAACTATAAAATTGTTAAAGTAACGTTTCAGCAGCCGTAAAGAGCGAAGCAGAATCTGTTGACAATGTCGCCCTAACCCGCTATAAACCGTATGCACCCGGCGAGGCAGTAAAACTTAACGGCGCTCTGATTAAACTTATCTATGAGGCAACTCGCAAATCACGACCTTACCTAATAACGCTCGTTTATTCACGTCGTGAAAAACCGCATCTTTTGATTTTTATTGTAGTCGCAGAAAGATTACGGGATCTTGATGCAATGGTCACGGTGTAATTAAAGTAAAAACTAAATTTCGTTTTATTAATAATTACCAAATATTATTTAAAACAGATTATAAAAATGACATGTAGAGATCCTATAAATAAATTTTTATAATGAGATTTAGTCATTATTTGAAAACGAATGAAAGCTTATCTACGAGCACTTAATATTATTGTTCAGACTTAAAGAAACATTAAAAATTGCAAATAGTGCGTGCTAAAGTAGCTTACATAAACCGTTAGGAGTTTTAAAACGCTTTACAAGTGCTGGAAGGATGTTATAAAGATTTTACGGTTGTGTTCCGTCAGCGAACGCTGCAGTAATCTTAATGGACGATCTAAGTGCATACGAGCATTCATGATAGAGAAAAGAAAATGTTAGTGCCAGCATTGATACTTTATTTCATTAAAATAAGTTGTAAATTAAAGTAGCTAGAAATAAAGCAAGATCAATGGTCACGAAAACAAAATACCATGGAGAAGAGGAAGTAAAAGGACATTCATTCACGTGCGCCGTCTCCTTATAACCTATTAACGACCGCGAAAACTTATTGTATACGCATCAGTAGTGAAATCAAATGTAAAACAAATCCTAAAAGCTTTTAAAAGTTCGTCGCTCTCGAAATCTAACGTTCAATTTACTTTTGTCAAAATGTTTATTGAGAATGATTTATCGCATCGGAAAATAATGAAATCATGTTGATCATGTTCACAAATTAAACAGTGCTCGCGCCTCTTGTCGATTTGTAATTCGAGATAGTTCAGATGTTTCTCGTTTCAATTACAATAACAAGTTTTATTATAATAAATCAAATTAGTATGTATGTATTTCCTCAAATTGAAAACTTTAACTTTATGCGAATTCTTTCCTGTCGCAATTCTAAAATTTGTAACTACTTCGTCAGTCCCCCCAGTGACCATGGGTGATTAAAGCACCCGAAACATCTTGAGTTGAAAACAAGTAAAACAAACTCGATTAAATCCGTAAAAATAGTTTTATTCAATGTGTGGTATTCGCTTAAATATAAGAAATCATTCGTAAATATTTCTATATTCATTCGATGCTTCTCAGAACTGTTTTACTGGGTCATTATCTTAGGAATAGGGAGTCGCAGGTGATATAGGGTGTGTGTAGGCAAGTGGGTTTGCTAGGCAGTGGCTAGACAGACGGCGACCCGCTTGTTTTAGCGGCTGATCGATACCTACGCTCGGTCCACCGCGCCCTACTTAGCTCATGGTCACACAACTTCATATTTTTCCTACTTTTGTCATTTTATTTGTTAACGTAATCAACGCATCTGTCAATTTTTCTACAATTTATGTGCAGTATTAAAACGCATGCCAGTAATTTCATTAACAAATAAATTGTGAAATTTTTTAAACTATCTCTTCTCTTTAAGCGTTAAAGTGACATTAATAAAGTATCTTTATTCTTAAAGCTCTTACCATTTAATAGCCATTCTTATTTCATTGCTGAATATAGACCCTATTCGATAAAACGGCATAAGTTAGTCTTTAACCCCGATGATAAGCCAAACATTTTTGGCAGGTAAGTTTGCATTTTGAGAAGAAACTATTGCGTCCCTTACAAGAATTCATCACTATAAATACAAAAAGTAAAATACCAGTCATTATGTAAGATACGGTAACTTAATTGCATAGTTTTAAATATATAAGAGGTTTTTTATAGAATAAGGGTGACAAACGCACGCAGTCCACCTGATGCATATAAAACAAAAAAACGCAGATGCGTTGTCACTCCTGAGGACTAAGATAGAATGCCTCGTTTCCAATAAAAAAAGATCTCCCGTTCTCTACACTCACCATACGAAACACAGCAGTATTAAGCATTTTACGCTTTTATTCTGTGAGTGTCGTAAAAGACAAGTATGGAAAGTACCAGAACAATGTAATGGTTTCCAATAGACGAGAGGCGATATAACCAAGTCGCCTGCGCCAGACGTAAAATACAGACCGGCGACGGACGGCAGCGTCAAAGTTGCCAGGCGCGTGGTACTGGGATCCACAATCTGCCTGCCAAGCCTGAAGGTTGAGGCAAATCTTTGCTAAAGTAGGAAAGGCTCCTGACTAGCTAAGGACTATAAATATAATTATTGAGACGTCACTGTGTGACACAACCACCTTTTTACAAAACTAAAGATTTAAAAAAAATTGTGAGCCGTAGGACATAGGACTGCACGTCAAAAGTGAAAACATCTTAGCTTCACAAACATAAATTCATCACTTCACAAATATATATGTCTATGATAATATATATATATATATATATATATATATATATATATATATATATATATATATATATATATGTGTGTGTGTGTGTGTGTGTGTGAGAGAGAGAGAGAGAGAGAAAGAGTATAGTATCTGAGCGTGATTTATATATTACTCAAGCTGGGTTTTTTATAGAATGAGGGTGACAAACGAGCACACAGTCCACCTGATGGTAAGTGGATGCCGAGGCCCATAGACATCTACATTTAACTTCGATTAAGAATCAAAATGCAGATGCGTTGTCACCTCTGAGGACTAAGATAATGAACCAGTAAAATGGCTTTCCGGTTCTTTACACTCACCCTACTAAACATAGCAGCATTAAGCTGCTATCTTACGCTGGTATTTTGTTTCCCATTCCAAAAGTCCCTAAAGAAGAAATATTGTTATGAAAAAAATGTGTGGTACGTATGGTTAGGAAGTTAGAACTTGACAAATGAACTTTATGTAGTACTCACAACATGATGTTAAAGGCGACGTGAATATAAAATAGTTAATACGTAACTGTGTATATATTTCCGTCCATCGTTCTTCCTAAGCTGATTCAGGATAGGTACGAGAGTGAGGACGTGAGGAGAATGGAAGCAGGGATAACGACTTGAATGACATAATTAAGAAAAATAACCATTTGCACTCAGACTTTTTTTTTAAAGTTCCATCCAAACTTATCATGAGTAATAAAGTTAATGATCACTATGATTACCACCCCATGTTTGGTTTACGTGATATAATATATAGTTTTTGGTACTGTGTGTTAGTAGCGAAAGGGTTTTCATCACTGCACATGGTTCCGTGGATGTCGTAAGACGTAACTATAAGAAACTCCAGATCTCATGATACAAGTAATAGATGATGGTGTAGCGAATTTGTTATATCACATATAAGGTACCTAGATCAATAACGGAGAAGACCGTCAAATTATGATATTTCTTGATTGAAAATTCGGCTAATGTGGCGATTTTGACATATTCTATCACATATTATATTATACGTGGTAGAGCTACGCTGCAGCTATATTATGGTTGTAGCACGAATGGGGAAGGACCACGTTCTCACAGAATACCAGCGTAAAATAGCAGCTTAATACTGCTGTGTTTCCTATAGTGAGTGTAGAGATCCGGAGATCCTTTTTTAGATGATGGTGTAGCCAATTTGTTATATCACATATAAGGTACCCAGATCAACAACGGAGAACACCGCTGTTTCTTCTGCATATCAATGACATGTTGCATACCCGTAACATTCATTGCTATGCAGATGACAGCACTGGTGATGTTCTTTACACCGGCCGAGCCAATATTTCTCGGGGAAACGTCTCCGAGTGCCGGGACAAACTTGTGTCTGAAGTCGAGTCTCTGCTGGACAGAGTCTCGGATTGGGGGCGACTAAATCTAGTCCAGTTTAACCCCCAGAAGACACAAGTTTGCGTGTAAACCGCTAAAAAGAACCCCTTTGTCGTATCCCCTCAGTTTCAAGGCACTACCCTTGTTGCCTCAGCCAGTATCGGAATCCTCGGCGTCGACATATCGAGTGACGTGCAGTTTCGTGGTCACTTGGAAGGGAAGGCCAAATTGGCCTCTAAAAAGCTTGGCGTGCTCAGCAGAGCGGGACAGTATTTCATGCCGGCACACCGCCTGCAACTTTACAAGGCGCAGGTTCGGCCGCACATGGAATACTGTTCCCATCTCTGGGCTGGGGCTCCCCAGTACCAGCTCCTTGCACTTGACCGCATCCAGCGCAGAGTGGCTCGAATCGTCGACGACCGAGTGCTTTCCGATCGGCTCGATTCACTGGCGCTGCGAAGAGATGTCGCATCTCTTTGCGTATTTTATCGCATCTATCACGGGGAGTGCTCTGAGGAATTGTTCGGATTAATCCCAGCCGCCAAATTTCGTGAACGCACTACACGGCAAACGTCCCGATACCATCCAAACCATCTGGATGCTTGGCGGTCCACCACTGTACGTTTCACAAGGAGTTTTCTTCCACGTACAACCTCTCTGTGTAATAAATAGTTTACCACCGGCGATTTTTCTGGACCGATACGACCTGGGGACCTTCAAGAAAAGAGCTTACTTCTTTCTAAAGGGCCGGCAACGCAGCCGCAATTCTCCTGGTGTTGTGGTTGATCATGGGCGGTGGTAGTCACTTAACATCAGGTGAGCCGCATGCTCGTTTGCCCCTTCTTCTATAAAAAAAAAACCGTCAAATTATGATATTTCTTGATTGAAAATTCGGCTAATGTGGCGATTTTGACATATTCTATCACATATTATGTTATACGTGGTAGAGCTACGCTGCAGCTATATTATGGTTGTAGCACGAATGGGGAAGGACCACGTTCTCACAGAATACCAGCGTAAAATAGCAGCTTAATACTACTGTGTTTCCTATGGTGAGTGTAGAGATCCGGAGATCCTTTTTTAGTGGAAACGAGGCATTCCATCTCAGTCCTCAAGGGTGACAACGCATCTGAGTTTTGATTCTTAATTGAGGATAAATGTAGATATCTATGGGCCACAGCTACCACTTACCATCAGGGGGACTGTGTGCTCTATTGAGCAAGGCTCATTTTGACAACATTATCCACAAAAGGATATGATTTAGCCATTGAGTGTGACGTGTGGAGGCGGTATTAGAGGACCCACCACATTTTGCCACAGAAAGATCTCAGGGTTCCCAATAATGGTGGTATAAAAATTCTCTTCTACACTAGTCGTAAAAGACAGAGACGGTCCTTATAACGGGGAATCAGATGTCCAACCGTGAAATTTTCGGGTTGATGAAGGAAGAGAATTAAAAGAGTCTTTTTTATAGAATAAGGGCAAAAACGAGCACACAGTCCACCTGATGGTAAGTGGATACTGTGGCGCATAGAATCAAAGTCCAGATGCGTTTGTCACCCCTGAGGACTGAAATAGAAAGTCTAGTTTCAGCATTAAGCTGCTGTTTACCCTGGTATTCTGTGAGAGCGCAGTCTTACCGCGGTCGAGCTGACCTATTCGTGCTGCAACCGTAATTTAGCTGCAGCTTGGCTCCACCACGTAAAGATGTCTCTTAATTTGCAATATTGACCATAAACAAAACACGCTTGTAAAACAGATTGGCAACGCCGAAAACCGAACGTCACGTACTTTATATACGATATTTCCTTTGAACGGCTGTTTTAAATAATGCATAAAAGTAATAATTTTCAAATATTTTTAGAAAACATTTAAATTATGGGATCAGGTGATATGACAGTTGCCTTTCAGTTTTAGTAATCGGTATATTTTTTTTTCTTTTCGGTTGTAAATCGCTCTCAATTCTTTTGATCCTTTAGTGTTTATGTAAGGTTAAACATCGTTCTTTCTTTCGTTTATTTGAAATCAGTGTTCGTTGAAATTCTTCAATTGAACCATTAATGGAGTTAAATATTTTTAAATAAATATTGAAAGCAACTCTGGTCATATTTTACAGAGCCATAACGCAAATATTTAATTGGTGTAACCTTAAAACATGTATTTAACTTCACAAGTCATGTTGCTTACAATAGCTGTGTTCTAGTTTCAGGAAGCGAAAGTACTAAAAGGTTTTCCTTTACGAGAAAAACTTTTATAATTAAAGGATATCAAAGGACAGCTACGATGGGGTTCCACTTGGATCGTTATTCAAAAGCGTTTGTAACCGAGATAAGGGATCTTTTGGCACCTTTTCAATGGAGTTTATTTTATGAACTGTGACAAGAAAACTTATTGTCTAGTAGCAAAAGTTCGCGACTGTGTAAAAATTAAAAATTGGTAATGCTGTTATAACATTGTTAATACATTAGTAATTGGTAGTAATTACTATTACCGCATAATAAGACGTGTACGGAGTCAATGTAAGGAGGCAGCTTAAATAATTTTAAAGGCAACGTATGGGCGAGGTAATTATAATCGAGCAAGTATTTTATGTTGTAATGATGATAGTGGTAATATAAATATAATGATGCATAATTACCGTTTCGTTTTAAAGTAGTTTATACGTAGTACCAAAAGAAAGAATTTGGTTGCAGCAAATCATTTGGAATGTATCGAATATTTGAAGCCCTAGAAAGGGGCTGACAAACGTACATGCAGTGGTGAAAGAGTAATCAACTCCCCGCTAGTGACTGCGGGGTAATTGATTGGTCTCAGACGCGCAGACGACAAAAGATAACGCCCCGTCCCGTGTTAAATGAATTTGTCAACCGCGGCGCTAGTAATTAAGTAAATAAACCATTGTTTCATTGCTATTAACAAGAAATCAGTGCGTTAATTGGAATTTTATCAGTGGCTGGATATTTTCTATCTTGATTAATTTATATACTATTATAATATATGGACGGCTCCGTGGCGCAGTGGCTTAACAATTAGTTACAGCGCTAAGGACCGCAGGTTCGAAAACCGCTCGGAACAAGTATTTCTACGACTCGGGTACCCGTTTCTACATACGGGTCTGGATGTTTGTCCTTGTGAAATTTATGTTTGTTAACTGTCTGGAGGCAGTTTACATACATACATTTCACAAGGGCGATACAGGAGAAAATCCTAGTGTGGAGGTAACGTTTTTAAAAATATTATTATATACTATATATTATTATTATTATTATTATATAGTGTTATTATTGTTATGGGTATCAATATAGTTTTCTCATCTGGTTGGGTTCTATAAATATATAATTATAAATGGAAATGAAAAGATAAATATATATAAATATATATAAATATCAATAACATAAAATAAATATAAAAATACATATATAAATAAAAGTCCAACCAGATGGAGGCATTCGGCAGGGGAGACCAAACGGCCGAGGGTTAGGGGGAAAGGGAAAGAAACCTCGGACGATGCGGGCGGTATCGAGGAGCACCGCCTTCTGCATTTGAGCCTGGAGCGGTCCGCCACGTAGTCCAGCCGCCTCAGATGACCCGAGAGGCTGACTGGGATTAGCCCGTTTGCAGAGACGACTACAGGAATAATTTCGGTCGGCAGACCACCCCACATGTCGGTCACCTCGTGAGCCAGGTCCAGATATTTTGTTTGCTTATCTGTTTCGGCTTTCACGAGGTTCTCGTCACACGGAATGGTAATGTCGACCAAAAATATCCTTGACTGTGCCCGGTCCATCAGCACAATATCAGGCTTATTCGCAAGAATAGTCCTGTCTGTGATGATGGCCCGGTCCCAATAGAGCCTGGCGGCGGCATACGGCAACTTACGATCCACGAAACCGTATTTCAGAGCGAGCTCCTGGTGTAGAATTCTGGCTACTAGGTTGTGCCTGTGCAAGTACTCAGAGTTAGAAAGCGCCGAACAACCGGAGATGACATGCCTAAGTGACTCACCGGGATGGCGACAAGCTCGACAGATGTCGATGGTGCCATCCTTTGGGATGTATCTCCGATAGATGTTGGTCTTAATAACCTGATCCTGTATTGCACAGACAAAACCCTTGGTTTCCCCGAAGAGGTCACCAAAGCGTAGCCAGTGGAGGGAGGTTACTGTTTCTACGAAAGGCCCATGTAGAGACTTGTAGAACCTCCCGTGGAGCTCCTTCTCCTTCCATACGGTCTCCCGGTCGGAAATTGTCTGCACTGCCGGGTCTTGCCATTGCTCGTTGGCTAAAGATAGAGGGGTAAGTCCTTTATCACAAGAAATGACGTCCTTATAGAATGGATCATCCGATCTCGCCAGGAAGTAATTACGGAGGCTGCACACTTCGCGATTATGCATGGTGAGCGCGTTTAAGAAGCCTCGCCCACCATGCTTTTGCGGCAAGTACAGCCTCATTACCGACGATCTCGGACGATGCATCCTGTGGGACGTCATGGTAGTGCGGACTTTTCTATCCGGGGCGTTAAGTTCAGTCTGAGTTCACCTGAGTATGCCAAAGGTATACATGAGGACAGGCATGACCCAGCCGTTATATGCTTGTCTCTTATTCACACCGGACAAAAGGCTGTTAAGCACTTTGGTCAAGCGTGCATAAAACACGTCGCAAACTGACTGTTTCATTCCAGCCTCATCGATACCGATGTTCTGTGACATACCCAGGTATCGGTATGTTTCAGCCTCGGAAAGGGTCCTTAAGTTGATGGGCATAGATAAGTCTATGCCCTCAGAGTTAGCATCCCTAACCCTCTCAACATGGAGTACCGCACACTTATCCATCCCCAGCTCCATTCCAATGGAATTGCTAAATTCACGAGTGATGTTTAGCAATTCCATAAGATGGGAGCGACTGGAGGCGAATAACTTGAGGTCATCCGTATAGAAAAGGTGGGTCACTTTTGTCCCTCCTTTCCGTAGCTGAAATCCCCTCCCGGAGCCCTCCATTAAGGTACTGAGAGGGTTCAGAGAGAGGCAGAACCATATTGGACTCGGACAATCGCCCTGGAAGATACCCATTCCTATCCTTATGTGGTTCTCCGCAGCCATCATCCGCTCGCCCAGATGACAAAGGATCGTACTCCACTGCCCCATACACTGCTCGAGGAAGTATCTAACTGTACAGTCTATCTTGTACAGTTCGAGGACTCTCTTTAGCCATGTATGCGGCACCGAGTCGAATGCCTTTCTGTAGTCTATCCAGGCGGCGAAGAAGTTCCGACGGTTGCGTTTCACCACTTTGCCAATGACCGCGTCAATGAGGAGTGGTTCCTTAGTTCCACGACCACCGCCCCGACATCCATTTTGAGCGCGCGACATCACCTGATTTGAGTCCAGGTGACGAGTGATTCTCGCGCTCAAAATGGATGTTAGTGTCTTGTATATGATCGGTAGACACGTGATGGGGCGGTATTTGCTCGGGTCTGTGGTACCCTGGCCTTTAGGAACCAAATGGGTGATCCCAGTAATGAAGAGGCTCGGGAGCGACTTCTGGTTGAGAACCTCTTGAAACTATCGGGCGAGCACAGTGTGACACAACACGAACCCCTTCAGCCAGTAGTGATGCAGCCCGTCGAGTCCCGGACTTTTCCAGTTCGGGGCCCTACGGACCGCCTCAGCTACGTCATCCGGCGTTATGGTAACGGGGTCCATGGGCATAATACCCGCACACTGACTCGCCACAACTTCTGTCCAAGGGCCCTCGTTGTGGTTTACGGGCTCTGACCACAGGCTGCGCCAGAATGCGACCGTGTCGGCCTGACTCGGTACTGGGCCCGTTCCACTTACCATTGGTCGCTCCAATGACTTATAGAGCCTCTTCTGATCACTCTGGAAGAGACGATTCTGGTTGAACCATGTCGACCTCTCGGTATATCGCCAAATTCGCTTTCCCCAAGCAGCGATTCTCTGCTTCAGGTCGTCTATGCGCTCCGTCAGTTTTTGCATTATATCCGGCTGGGACAAACTAACATTTGTCCCAGCAAACGCCATCCTGACGGTGCGCACAATCCTTGGCCTGGTATTGCCTGACCTGAAGCATATCAGTCTGCCGATGAGGGCCCTAGCCTTTGCGATACGTTCTTCAATTCTTGTTCTCCAGGCTGGGATAGCACTACTTTGTCCAGTAGTGCGTCCAGCCGTGGAAAGTTTGGCGCCTATAATACGGCAGACTGCCAGTGCGGCGCCAAAGAGAATTGAGTCCGTCTCGCAAAGGTCCCGGCTGGCTTCCAAATTGTTTCTTAAATATTAAAACCTAGACCCTTGCCCGGTAAGGCTGACAATTGGGTGTAAGATTAAGCCTCTAGGACTCTCCGTCAATCTCCGAAGCGCGTAGCTTGGTTACCGTGCCTCACCTGTGTTCCTCAGGGAATACAGATCTCTATGAGTGGGGATCAGCTTTTACAAGTTAAATAGATTCCTAGCGTAACCTTAGAACAAAACTCTCTTTCTTTAAGTTACTTACCAAATACAAGATTAAGTGAATTTTATATTACATTTATATTTTCATAGAATAGTTGGGTTTATTTAACGCACGTCTAGCATTTTACGATTGAAACTGTATAGTTTTCATGATTCTTGTGCTGAAAGTATACTTATTATAGAATAAGTGCGACAAACGTAAACGCAGTTCACCTGATGGTAATAGACACCTTCATCTATTCTCGATGAAGAACAGAATATTTGCGTAAAATAGCAGCTTAACGTTGCTATGTTTCGTATGGTGAGTGTATAGAAACTTATTACTGGAAACGAGGCATTTCATCTTAGTCCTGACGGGTGACAACGCATCTGCATTTTGAATTCGTAATCGAGGATAGATGTAGATGTCCATTGGGCCACAGTAACCACTTATTATCAGGTGGACTGTCTTTTGTAACCCTATTTCTATAAAAAAGTCGTTTCGGAAAAAATGGTGATCGTACATTTCTAAAAACACACGTCGAATATAGTGACATATTGATTTCTCTGTTAAAAATATTAGGCAGACATTAAACAACCTAGAAATACATAAAAATCTGGAACTGTTAGAATCGTTGAATAAAATTTAGCTATTCTAACACAACTTTCAGATTTTTGCTTTCTTAACGGTGATAAGAATACTTAACAAAATTGTATCTACGTTATAATAGAGGAAATAAAATCCTTCTTTATTAAGAAAGTCCACACATTCATTCGATAAGAGCAATGCCCGTAATTGCCCCCCGGCGAGTGTAGTTCCCTCCATTAGGCGAGCGTGTCGCCAGGAAACCCCGCTACGCGCAGCGTGATAGAGCGAGCGCACTATCCAGATCGGTTTTCTTCGTTGACTTTTGTTTAAAAAGCCAGCGGTGGAAAATTAACTGGCCCCTCTACTGGAACCTGTAGGTTATGTTCTTACGTAAGTAAAAATTTTAATAAATTCCCCTATTATTTTTTTATTTATAGGCTTTATGCTGTTTTAAGTAAAATTACGGCAAGCATGAAAACAAAACAAAAATGGTTGCTCATGCTACCATTTCACAATAGCCATGAATTACATGTAGTCAGTAAAGACTTCCCGGCATTTCGCATTGTTGACTTTGTGACATCTAAGACGATATATCGCGTGGATTTTTCACCGTTTAGTATTCAATTTAATAATTTATAATATATACAAATATTAAATCTAGAGAATATTCCTAATTTAAACCTACTTATTTATTCTAGCACGTATGCGTAGGTATATGGATGTGGAGGAGGCGAGAGAGTTATGATCGTGCTAAATGGAAGTCTGTAGTCTCTGCCTACCCCTCTGGGTGACAGGTGTTTATGTTATGTTCATGTTTATTTATACGTATATAGATTTCATCCTGAGAATCGCAATAATTCGCTATTTTTTATAATTTATTCCAGATATAAATAATTTATTACTTAGTTTTTCTAATTATTCATAATTAAAAGAGTACAACTTTTTACTCCAGTTATTAGTTTAGTTAATGGCAATATTTTATTTGCTGCTTAAAATATATTAAATTTACAGACTGTACTACGAGCTACGCGTAGAAATACGGATGCTGCCAGTAAAATAAATACACATTAATATAAAAATATTTCTTTGAAATTTTTTGAAATTATTTTTCTACGCTTGCGATTAATTAAAAAATTGCGGTTCGAAACATTCCATAAAGAAATTTTCTTCAAATAAATATTGCTTTAATTTGACATCGATGGAGGAAATACTTTCAAAATAGTATCAAAGAAACAGGAATATTCTTCAAAACCTACAGGATAAAAAGTAGCCCCTGATAATGAAAACTTTGAACCGTTAATGTGTTGTATTTGTGAAGACATAAAGAATTTTAATATAGATATTACATACCAGAATGGAATAATAGTTTCCATTTCTAATATGATAATATATAATAATGTCGTTTAGTTTAATACGCTAGGAATTTCCACAGAATACGAACTCGTTAATTTTCCTGTGCATTGGATAATTGTAATAACCACATTTATCCGTGTCCGAGAAACTCTTGAATGTAAAACGTAATTGAGTTATTTTCCACCGGCGCTACCGCTACATGTTCCTACACAACTGCAAATACGAGTATGTACTTAAACGTATAATGATAATAAAAAAATAACCCCTTAAAAGTCTCTATTTGAACATTTAAATTTTGTCAAATACTATTTGTGACGTTACATCATTATGAAAGGACTCGCTGTAGTTTCAGAATGGTTTTTAACCTATATTCCGTAAGTTTTTAGCTCTCGCGTTTAGCTCGCAGTCCGTTTTCCTGCACTCTGCAGCTTCTAATTACAAACGTTGAATAGAACTTTTTGTTCAGCTATATTGTCGCACAACCGCGGTTACTCATTTGAAATTGAAAATAAAACTTCTACTGCAGTGTGAGATTTTATGCTATGGAACATTAAAAAGTTAATCTTCAATGAAACAATTAACATATAACTATTTGTTGAACGATAATTTAATTGATTAATTACGGCAGTATTATTACTTGATTACCTAATACGTAGTAGTATATTTCGTAGCCACTGTATAGCGTAATAATCTCAGCTATTCGTTGGGCTTCGTCAGCGCTCGACTCGACAGGCACTTGAAGCGAGACTCGAGCACGAGTCCGCGGCCTGAGAGTGCTGGCGCGGCGGAAGCGAGCCCTTACGTGCTCGTCGTCACGACATGCCGCCTTTGTCCACCCACTAGGCTTATTTGCTGAACAATGAAAAAGACGAAAGCCCCCAACATATTTCTGTATTAAGCTCCAACGAGCATTCGAAGCGAGAGGTATTTATCGTGTAAAATATGTCACGATCTCGATATAATAAAAGTCGCCTCTCTTCAGTTTCGAATTTCATTGTATTGATTGATGAAAAGGCCATTATAAGATTGGAGCAGATTTTGTGAATTTTTCATTTTCTTCAAAAGGCAACTGTGCCGTAAATCGATTTTGGTCTCAATTTATCAAGCGCTATAAACATTCTTCACAGAGGTACTTTGTATCTGTGGAATTGTGAAAAACGTCAAATGCGATGTAAGTTTTCAAATTTCCTAACCACTATACTAACTTTTATTAAATGTGAGTAGTGTAATATTTTTATAAAGTACAAACAAAATAGCAGTTCATTTGATGTTAAGTGGCGAATGCAACCCTCTAGAACCAATTTCAATCAAGAAAGGCTGTAGATGCCTTTTCAACTTTGATGACTAAGTTGGTTGATATAGAACCAGTATCCAGTATACTGGTTCTATATCAACATCCTATATCCTTCCATTCTATATCCTTTAGACCGAAATACAGTACCCACCCTAACATACTCCTGGGCCGATAACGATTCCTACCATCAAGTAAAAAGTAACATAATTATTAATCAATTGAGTTCACTTCTGTAGACCTCTTTTGATTTATGATTCTAAGTAGTTGTGCCTTAATGTTCAGAGTAATCTGGCTACTAAGTCGTCGGGTTTGAGTTTAAATCCCAGACGGAGCTAATATAAAAAAAAAAACAAATTGAATTAACGATTTGGTTGTGTTGTAATCTAAGTTTTTTTTGTTCATCCAGTCTTACTTTTATGATTTTGCATTATATTCGGAGGTAGATTAGATTGATGATGTGTTTGAGCCTATACTTGTGGCAATATAAAAAATAATACTAAAGTTGCAGTCTATAAAAGTTTCACATCTGAGCACATGACTCCTCAACTTTCTAAGAGGGCTATGGAGCAATAAATCAGCCACACTGCTCTAGCGGACTTTACATGTCTTTGGAATATATTTACTCCTAATGCATACAGGTTTCCTCAAGAAGTTTTCTTTAATTTTTTTATGGGTAAGGAGGCAAATAAGCGTACGGCTCACCTGATGGTGAAGAATACTCTAATAAGGCCGTAGATTAAGAACTTATTTACTTTTTTTTATAGAATAAGGGTGACAAACGTGCACACAGTCCACCTGATGGTAAGTGGATGCTGTAGCCCATAGACATCTATATTTATCCTCGGTTACGAATCAAAACGCACGTGCGTACTTATTTACTTCATGGCCTTGTATGTGTTAAATCAAAATTAAAATTGTAATAAACGATTCCATTCGTGCTGTTTGGGTTGGAACTTGGAGCGCTCGTATATTGTGAAAGATATTAATTCTACCACGGCACTATAATATTAGTTTTTTTTTAAGAAAACCAAATAACGATAATAAAGTCCATGAAGTTCCCTTCAACCACTACAAACTAGCTTATATTCTCATGTTCAAAGTGGTTCATTACAGTATTTGAACGGTGGATCTAACCTTTAACTTTTTTAAATAGCAGTCGCTTCAAAAATAAAGAAATAACATCAACAAAGAATGTGATAGATAAAACCCGGCGAAAAAAACATTTTGTAATTGGAGATGGTCACTGGTCGCGTTCCGTGTTTGGACTGTAAAGACTTTTGTAATAAGGCCATTTGAATTCAATTTCTTAACTCAGTCGGTCCGTCAAATAGTGTGAGCGATCTGTGTTTCACCCACGGTGACAGAATACTTCCCCCTAAATCATACGTACCAAGCCAAGCTTTACTGAAGATAATTACATTGGTTAGAAAGTTATACTACGGATACTTGAATTTATATACTTGCGTATGAATATCACTACTTATTACGGAATTTCTACTATTACTTGTTTTACTATTAAGCTGATCTGAGAAAGCACCAGTTGGCAACGTTACTTGGGACATTGGCCATTCTCACGGAGCTTTGCAGGCTGGTTGGTGAGTGCTAAGCCAATACTCTCACACTGGCAATGCTGCTGATGATACTGGCAGTATTATTAGAGTGAAAGTCAGCACCATTTTACAACAGCCATCACTATATTATTCATTAATTCAATCATACAATCGCGTGTGATGTGACCGCGGGTTCGAATCCTCGGAACGGGCCATAATTACATATTGTTTTTTTTATTTAGAAATAATCAGTAGTAGCTTGAAGTCAAGAATTTGATACTGACTCCCGTGCCTCCAAAAGCACGCAAAGCTGTTTGTCATGTACCTGATCTCACACCGGTCGTGTAGAATTGTCGTCCCATTAGACTATGGGATTGAGGGAATTGAGAGTGCATCTGTGCTTGTATACGCCTTTGCACTACAATTCTGTCACAGAAGGCTAGCCTCTATTTAAACTGGCCGTTTGACCGAAATTTTTAACCAAAACCATATAAAATATAAACCATATAAGTCCATTGCTAAACTTAGGCCTTCCCACGGATCGCTTCATAGTGATAATGGCAGGCGGTTCGATAACCGCAGATTTTATTATTTTGATTTGTCATCGGGAAGATGCTGCTACCCATTTCCAGTGTTATTTATTTTTGTAGTCTCATAGACACCCTCTAAATGTTATTTCGTATATTCAAAAATATATAGTTTATCTTTATATATATAATATAAATTACGTGTCACGTTGTTTGTCCGTGATGGACTCCTAAAATACTCAACCGATTTTGATCAAATTTGAACACCGTGTGCAGTTTGGTCCAACTTGAGAGATAGGATGGTTTTTTGCCCATGAGTGACCCACAATTTCTTTTTCGAATTTAAGGATTTTTAATTGGACATGACAAAGGGTCGTCGAAAAGGGCAGGACAACGTCTGCCTGGCAAACTAGTACATTTATATATTTTATTGACGTAGTAATAAAATTATATTAAAACGCTGAATATTAGCTGAATATCATAAAAAATTTATTGTTACTTTTATCTCATCGAGTATCTCATAATAAAAAGGCTTTGTTTTACAAACGTCTGTTTTAAACAATTTCTTAAAAGATAATATTTGTCATTACTGATAAGCATTGTACATTACCTGTTAATATTAAATTTAATTAAATATTATATAATTCTCACTTTAATTATGTTTAACATACCATACGAATACAATGCGAATGAGGAGAGTAGCTGAGAATGGCCTACCGGTCAACAACTATTGATAAATTACTATTATAACCACAGATCATCTAGGTATATCTTAAAAGACTGTTAACTATAAATATTTCGATATTATAATTATTTAACATTCTTTATCATTCATAGCCATTCTTAAAAACACTGTCAAAACTATTTTATATTACCATAATTTAAAAAAAAATGAATAAAATGGAAATTTATAATTAAATTATTAACTATACACTATGTATTAGCACCGACTTCTGAAGCTCTTTTGCGGAAATTAATTTATTATTTTTAATTATTTAAAGAACTTTCAATACTTTAAAGTTGGTTTTTATTTTTTATTGAAAGTTTAATTTTTCAAAAACAATATAATTTTTAACATTATATTGTTTTATATAATTATAGTGCATAATTGTTATGACAACAAGTATGCACTATAGCAGTGTACTCATACCGTTCCCCTTCACGGGTTTTCTCACTCAAATGCCTATCTTACGTTATCCCGAATCAATTAGTTTGGGAAAATCCGGACCACTACTACATTATTCATTTTGATGTCCGAATGCTCGGTGCGCTCAGGATCATCCGTTGAAAAATGTCGAAACGAATAATATATTTTCATGAACTTGATTGATAAAGATATTGAAGCTTAAGACGTTTCATTATTTTCTTATCCATGAAATATAACGCATTGTTATCAACGATTTAAAATCAAGCGATTTTATTGAGAGAAGAACCTAAGAAGTGCCTCTTGAGGCAAGCGGAGGGTTCGGAGTGTACTCCGGGGCCTGCCACATTATTCGACCTACTTAGAGGCAGTAATAAAAAGAGGACTTCGCAGAGGTGTCCCCTGTAGGTACCTTCTTTAACGTTATCGTGCCTAACCCACCTCAAATTTGAGATATTTTTATCGAAAATATTTTTCGACTGTATAAAACTTTTAACTATTCACTTTGTTAACCTATATTATGAAAAATAACAGTCGCATTACTTAGGTCTGTATCATTTTTAAGCAAATAATACGCTGATAATAATACGTGCAAATCCAAAAACAAATAGAAATCGTGATTGTATTGTTTCATAAATATATGCTACAAAAAATGAACGTCGCTTTCCCAAACGGAATATTTTTGTCGAAACAATTTTACATTGGAATGTGCACGAATAAACTGACCTAAATGTGTGGTTTAATAAGCGGTTTAACGAATTGTATTAACTGTAAGTGAAATAAGATATGGCTTGTAGATGGAGAATTATTATATAATTAACGCCAAATTAAGATGTTATGTGGAATGTAATGTTCAAAATAAAAGTGTATCCAGCTGTCTTTATAATTTTTCGTGTTATACCGCCGTTGTGTTTTTTTATACGACAAACGAGCACACAGTCAACCTAATGCTAAGTGGTTGCTGCGGCCCGTAGACATCTACATCTATACTCGATTACGAATCAAAATGCAGATGCGTTGTCACCCGTGAGGGCTAAGATGGAATGCCTTATTTCCAGTAAAGTCACTATTTCACACTGGTATTCTGTGAGAGCGTCGTCTTTCCCCGGTTGAGCCGACCCATTCGTGCTACAGCTATACTACTAATATTACTGAATCGTGGCTCTGCCACGTACAAACCACGTTATGAGTTGTAAGAACCAAATATGTAAAAATTAGACGAGGATATGAGTAAGGGATTATTAACATAATTTCGTATTTTATCACATGGAGAAATTCCGTGTGTAACTTTCACTATAGCTTTATTTTCCTAATTCAGCCGAAAACTCGGTTCTATAGTTCATCAATGGCCAAAATGAAAAAAAAAATAAATAAAATGAAGATAGGAAGAATTCATTTATTGAATCATTAGAGACATTTAAATTAAACTACTGAACATAGGTCTCCTCATAGATTATGTCATTAGCGACCGGTGTTTGCCATGGTTACCATGCTTGACACACGAGACAACATAAATATAGGTAATATGAAATAAAATTACTATTACGACTGAAATTTCAACAGTTATATTAAATATATTGAAATACCTTTTCACTTATTATTGTAATTTCGTTTGAAATGAATGGCACAATAATATAATGAAAAAGTGAGCTTGGTAATTTAAATTCAAATTATGAAATATCATCATTATTGGATAATAATATTATTAAATAGGTTCAATGGTTTCGAAGAGGCAGCGGCCGCCATGTTGGTCGCATAAATCAAGCCAGGCGGTGAAGTGACACCGCGGTCTGGGAGCGATCGGATGTCAGACTAGAAATAAAAGCAAAAGAATCCTTCACTAGTCGAGTGGTTTGCTTTGAAGCATGTGATCAAAATCGTCTAGCCTCTTACTTTGCTATTATTTTTTTTTAAAACGATTACGTTTACTGATTTTACGCCATAATATTTCATTAATTCATTTCATACCATCAAAAGCCTATGTTGGTTTCAGCAGTCAGCCAGTCCGTTGTATTTCGCTTATATATATATATATATATATATATATATATATATATATATATATATATATATATATATATATATAAGAGAAATACAACGGATATATATATATATATATATATATATATATATATATATATATATATATATATATATATATATATATATATATATATATGTATATATAGAGAGAGAGAGAAAGAGAGAGAGAGAGAGAGAGAGAGAGAGGACTAGCTGCTACCCGCACGATAATAGACTATAATAACGTAGAAAGAAAATATCAAGAAATATTTTCTAAGGGACTATCGTAAAATCCGTTCTTAGTAGAAGATAACATAACATGTATATAATATATTTTAAAATAGTACCAGTATATTGCATAATATTTTATATGAATAAGCAAAAACCAACACAAGTAATTTTATAGCTATGCGATGGGAAAACGTCATCGACACCGCCCTAGTCGGCGGCATCGTATTTCGCGCGGTCGAATAGAAACCGCAAGTGATACATAACCGCCCATATTAGCTTATTCCTGTTACAAATCAATTCACTTGGGAAACAATCTTTCTTTTTTATTGACTATTTCATATAATACGAAAACATTTCGCAAGGGATAGCACTAATTTAGTCTACGAGTATGTGGATTTGGCAAAGAATAATCGCTGCGTGTCTTGTACGTAAGAAATTTGAGTAGTAATAAAAATATTTAATGAAACTAGGGATTGCTTAAGATTCTGTAGAGTAATACATTGTTAAAAAGAAGTTACCAAATAAATTATTTTCACTGTTAATATGCTTATTTCACACATAAGAAACAAAAACAAAGCTAAATGCTGGTGTGTTTTGTATGATAAGTGTAAACAATGAAGAGCTTTTTCACTGAATACGAGGCATTTCATCTTACTTCTAAGGAATGACAAAACACCTTTAATCTAATCAGCATCCACTTACAGTCGTAATCTACATCTATCCTATCTTTTACAGAACACAGACCGTCTGGCGAGGTGTGTGCATATTCTGTAAAAGAGTAGAAACAAAATTAAAGGTTTTTTTTTATAGGATAAGGGTGTCAAACGAGCACAAGGTACATATGATGGTAATTGGTTGCTGTGGCCCATAGACATCTAAATCTATCCTCAATTATGAAATAAAATGTAGATGCGTTGTCACCCGTGAGGACTAAGATGAAATGCATGCTTTCCAGTAAAAAGGGTATCCGGTTCTCTACACTCACTATACGAAAGCTGCTATTTTATGTTGGCGTTCAATGAGAGCGTGGTCCTTCCACTGCCGGGCCGACCCATACGTGTTACAACTATACCTAGCTACAGCAGGGCTCTATCACGAAAGACACCGAGTACTCTACCAAGTACACATCTTATACAACTTGTCCATTCTCAAAATATTATTCTCTTGGTTATAGATCGTTATCACTTACTGGATAGTAGGATTACTTGTATGTCTAGGAGTCCCAGGAGTAGTATGCCTAGAAGTCCGTATAGGTAGGTACATAGAATACTATATACTTATAGTATATTGTAATACTATATACTTATAGTATTCTATGGGTAGGTATAATAGAATACTGTAATACATACCTAGATAATAAAACGGGGGCGTGGGCGGAGCCCGTGTAGCCACTAAAATGTCACTAACACCTCAATTCACACGTATAAATGTCAACACGAGATGTGTTTTGACGTTACAATCGTTTCCAAATTTCGCGTGCAAATTATTTAGAAAATGCCAAATTGCACGCTATTTACAAATAAATATGTATTAAAATCTGTCTGTCAACACAGCGAATCGGGTTTGTAGTAGTGATAATACGACGTTATTGCTTGTATGTGTGCTCCCGGCGACGCCTATCTTCGTACAAAATAAGGTTGACAGCCATTCTATTGTGTATTCTATGGGTAGGTATCAACCTCTTACCTATTTTTTTATATACTTGAGCGTGCACTGTTGTGTTCCGCACTCAAGGGTACAGAGAGGCAGTATAACTACCACCTTTGAGGTATTCGATCGTAGTCCTCAGAAGTGACAACGCATCTGTGGCCTTCTTCATTTGTAATTGGTTGCAGGTGTTCATCGAATGCAGTAGCTACTTACCATCAGGTGCACTGTGAGTACCTTTGTCACTTCAATTTTATGAAAGAAGGGTTTCCCCTTGCAGCAACATGTAATTTGAAATCAAAAATTTCAGATAACTGAAATATTATTTACGAGTTTATTTTATTAATATTTATTAATAATAATTATAATTTAGGTTTTAATAAAAAGTACAAAACAACCTAAAGAACATTAATGAAATAAAATTAACCAAAACATCGTCTAAATAGTTACATTAAAAGCTCCATCCCTATTTTTCCCCATTAGGCAAGGGATTTCCTTTAAATGTATATAGAAACACTCTCTAAATATAACCTAATCATTTAAAAAGAATCATTAAATAAACCAGTTCAGCCGTTTCCTAGATATCAGTGTACATATATAAAATAACATTCGAGTCGAATAAAGAAACTTCTCGTTTTTTTAACTCGGTTAAAAACCTTATTGCGAAATAAACAAAACGTGTCATACAAATCACCGGAAGGAATCAGTCAAAAAGTAACAAAAGTTTCGAATAATAAAAATAACTCCACCGTACTCGATATCCAATATTTCAATAAAGCTCTAACTTTTGGTAAAGAAAATGGAAAGGCGAAAAATTACATTACGAAGGTCCTGGAGAAATTGAGGTTTTCTCTTCACTTCCGAATGTATTGCTCCGACTAGAGATATCGTGTTAGGTTACACACTCTTCAGATGGGATGTCGTTTGAATTGAACAATAGCTTTTTATTATTAAAGGCGATAGTGGAGCTTCTCTAGGTTGAAATCTTCAGGCTTTCAAATTTATATTTTTGTTCAATAAATGCGTTTTTGTTCAGTAGTATGCTTTAATCTCACTCTAAATTAATCACATCTAGTGCTGTGTTCATTTATTTGAGTAAGCAAGGTAATCTACTAACAATAATGATTAGTTTATGTATGCTAAATCGTGAAAGTTACCTCTACTCTATTGAATTACATCACGCAAGGAGAACAAAACGTTGTATCGGGAAAATATTTCTTCTATGAAGTTACTTGCTATAAACATTTATATCTTAACGGTCATAAAATACAAAAATAATTGAAAGTCACTCTCTTTTTATCTGTTATCTTATTGAATATTGTAAAAGCTCTCCTGTAATTCGTAAAATATTCTACTCGCAGTTCCCTAAACGTTTAATATTGGATAAAATACACCCTAACGTTCAGCCGTATTCCCCCGTTGTTCATATCGGCATGTTATTCAGATTATACACGAATATTTCAATGCTTTCTACTAAATTACAGCTCACGATACTCTTTTACTTAATGTCGTACGTTGACTCGTACGTGGGTCGTGTTGTTACATTTCTTAAGCGACAGCGGCATAGCCAACAGTATTCTGGTATTAGAATACAATATTCCGCATATAAATAATAAACTAGTTTTTGTGTTAGATTTTTTCAGACACACTCTTCCGGGGTTAGCTGGCACATAATCTTACGAGTACGATGTAATGCATTGTAAGATTATGTGCCAGCTAGTGTAAGTCTTTATTAGGGGTGACTTAATAAATAATGAGCTATCCATATAGTTTGAAGATTCGATAACTGATGTGAAAGTAAGGTTCTCTAGTGGCAGTTTCGTACTCGTAAGACAAATGTGGGGTAGACCACACTAGACGGCGTGATGACCTGGTAAGATATGCATGAAGTCGATAGATGCAAGTGGATAAAGTGATGGGGTGTAATGATGATGATGATGTTGCAAGAAAATGTAGTCGACCGCTGTACGAAGAAAATCTATTCAAGATTTGCATACTACTATTATAAACGAAAAATTACATCACATTAGACTGCTCCGTCCTAAATTGTTACAGAATGGATTTTCCTCAGCAAATACTCTCGTTTCATTATTCTAAACAAAGAATAAATTTACCAAGGGAAAACAAAACAATAGTCTTCATTTTAAGCGACTACGGTTGCTGCATTACTTGATCAAATTATTCATACTTGTTTCTTTTACTTATTTTAGATTCTCATATTTTTATGTTGTGCAATTTTATTTAAAAAATATCAGTACCTATGTGTTTTTTTTTCAAAGCGGCCAATTAACGCGCTTGCTAAAATGGTTGTGTCATAAGGAAAAAAACGTCGAATGGTAACTGTCAGCGTTTGGGCAAACACGGCGTACTTTAATTAGATTCGTACCGGATGTACTCGGCTTATTCCAGCTTAGGCCCGTGCCCTGTGAACTACGGCCATACCACTGCAAAAATGACCAACTAATTGGCTTAGAGTACTATATGTTACGCATTTCAATATCCAATATCCCGTTTAATGGCGCGCCGTAAAAGACCGTAGCGGCATGTTCGGTTCAATCATACGGGGATTACGGTAAGACCATTATGTGGAGTTTATTTGGAAAAACAAACTTTCGAAGCGTTTATTTAATCATCTGTTTGGATTTACTTTGGAGTTACTCGTTGGTTGTTTATTCTAGGTTATGTAATTAAATTATTACCTTTATTGTTTGTACAGTATATATTTTTAAATCTCTCAATATCAATAAATAAACTGCAAGTAAACGGGAAGTAAGTGAATATTACTTATGATTAACTTGGGAAATATTTCTCTTGACCAGCTTTTCTCAGTCAACAACTAAATATGGACCCTTCCAATTATAGAAACGGCATAGTAGATCATTGTATAGCAGTATGCCTAGCGGTTTGAAGGTCGTACTACTAGATGAGCTCTTTCTGGCCTTACCGTCTTCGTCTATTATGACATTTACGGTACATAGGGTGAAGAATACTCTTACGTCATTACATGGAAGAATATTATTAAAAGATAAATGAAGGTTTTTTTCCTTTCATTGTCATTAAAGCCAATCAAAAGTCTATACGTGAAATTACGCCTCCCCCACAGACTGCCACATAGTGGGGATGTTTTCCATGGATGCCACGCTTTGCAGGTGGATAAGTTTATTTTTATTTTTTTGAATTCCCTCCTGTTGCCTCTAACGAACCCTGCGGAATGAAATAGGGTAGTGGAAAATATTTAAATAAAGTTGTTACTGTAAAAGACAATAGATGGCGTGATGACCTGATTGAAACGCGGAAATTTAATGGATGCCGGTGGCTCAGTACCGTGCGTGAGCCCTATCCTATGTTTAGCAGTGAATTAGTGTTAGGCTGTCATGATGATAAAAACGTTTGAATATAACTACGATATCTATGACATTGGAAAAGAAGCTGTACAGTTACTATGTTGGCATGATTGTCGGTACGGTGAGACGACTTCTGGCCCCACATTGCTTGAAAATCGAATGTATTACGTTTCATGTCTATATTGCTCTGCTTACTTCAGCTTTATTTTCTTATAACTTTGTACCTTCCTTGCATTAACGGGAAAAATATTTTGTCTATGTTTATTCTATATAGCCGGCGTGGTAGTTCATGGCCTGTGGTGAAGGAAAATTCGTAAGGAAACCTGCATAATGCACCCTTGTCGTACAAAAAGCAGGGTGTACCTTGTGCAGGTACACCCTGCTTTTTGTACGACAAGGGTCTGGTAATATAAGCTGCTAAATATGCGGAACACAAATATATCGGCGTTCATAAATCACGCCAGTTCACGTGGTGATAATGGGTTCCAAATAATTCTTGCCGGCTGGTAAAAAGGCCTATAAAGGTTAAGTGGACAAAAAGGTTGTCGATGTGTTCTAAATAAAATGTGTTTACTTGTCTTAAGCAGGGAAACTAAACTTTAATATCAGACACTGATTTTTCTGTCATTTAATTAGAAAACTTTAACATTTACTAGATGGTAAGACTTCCTGCCTAAGACTCCATCTGGGAAAGTGATCAACCTTTTACCGTTTACTGCCGCCAAACAGCAGTGCTTGCACTGTTGTGTTTCGGTCTATAGGGTAATAGAGAGCAAGTAATGTTACAGGCCGTGAGGTTTTCCACTTTTGTTCTCAGAGATGACAACGATTCGCCGGCCTTCTTTATTTGAAGTTGACTACAGAAGTCCTTTAAGTTGCAGTAGCTAATTACGATCAGGACTTGAAGATCGTACAAAAACATTCGTAAAAAAAGTCGACTTGTCAAGAATTAAAAAAGATCTCAAAGTTTTAAAACTATTTGCAAATTGCAACCTAAAAAAAATATTACGAAAACACGTGTGAAGTCCGTCAACACTCACTGAGACAGCGCGGCGCGGCGAATATATATATATATATATATATATATATATATATATATATATATATATATATATATATATATATATATATATATATATATATATATATATATATATATATATATATATATATATATATATATATATATTGCCGACGTTTTGTGTACTTTACAGCACTCATGGTCCCCTCGTGATCATCTGTCTTGAAGGTAAAAGACATGCAGGATATCGATGGATGGCAGGTGGCTCAGTATCGTAATTTGTGGCATTCCTTTAGGGAAGACTATGTTCAGCAGTAGACTTGTGAAGAGCTGTAATGATGATGATGATTTAAAGTAATGAAAACTAGCGTTTTAATATTTTTTTCGAAATGTGATGAATACTATTTTTGTTAAATTAAAATAACTGAAAATCTTTTTTCCAGCTCCTTACGTACATGTTTGTTAATGTAAGATTGAAATCCGTCGTCGAGAATAAGCAATAAGAGCTAGCGAAACGTAACATCAGTTACAAACTCTTCGGTGTTTACTTGACAATGCGCGCGTACGTTATAATTATAATATACAAACTAAAAGGATCCCAGCGTTCTGGTTGAATTTTTCGTATATGAATAAAGTCACTTTGTGGTTTGTTCCAAAAGTAGTTTTAATTTCAAATATTCTGTTAAGAAATATTTCACGTAATATTTGTCCTAATAGTTTGTGGATATGAACTACTTAACAATTTCTAAGCCGACGTAATGCTAACGTCATATTATGTGGTGGCAGTGTAATATTGATTCATTGCCTTATTTCATCTCATCGGTGTTATTAGCTCATTAGTAAGTGTCGGATTGAAAGTAATTTTATACATATAGTATATATCTCGTGTGTTGTGTGATTGTGTAAGAGCATCCTCACTCTCTTACGTACTCTGTTAAGATATGGGTTTTCAAAATGACAGATGGCTTTCAATTAAAGACTACTTTTTGGATTTCGATTTGGATTAAAACTACCTGTTAGTTAGTTTTTTCCAAGATTCCCCAGTTCCCCCACAATCACAGCATTTGTATAGCCTTTGATTATATACCTGTCGTATAGCACTGGAAATGTAGGCAATTAAAAGTTAGTTAAAATTAAACGTGATAAGCCCGTAAAATGAGTTATAATTAACGTTAAAATTTTTAATAAGAGTGACTAGCACACAGTTCACCTGATGGTAAGTGGATGCTGTGGCCAATAGACATCTACATCTATCCTAGATGAAGATATGCTGTCGTCATCCGTGAGGACTAAAATGGAATGCCTCGTTTCCATTAAAGAGGGGTGTTCGGTTCTCTACGCTCACCATACAAAAGCAGTAGTAGATTTCAATTTTGAATAAAACTGACAGGGGTAGCCCAGCTTCGCCTTAACTATAGGAGCTGTGTGATGATAACACTTGAAAACGTAAGCAACTGAAAGTAAGCTTAACGCGAATAAACTAAGTTTTTTCAACGTGTAGTATTTGATAAAATATTTAAAAAAGCCATTATTTAGATTTTGTTTCGAACTAAGCTAATTGTCAAAAAGCGCTGTAGGAGTCACATGCATATCATCACGACTATAATACCTAAAAGGGAAGGCAGATTCCGAAGAACAGTGTGTTACTCGGACTACTTTTAGCCGGAAATGCTGCTGTGTTTTGTACGGTGAGTTTAGAGAACAGGAGACCCGTTTTACTAGAATCGAGGCAGTCCATCTAAATCCTCAGGGTGACGACGCATCTGCATTTTCATGATTAATCGAGGTTAAATGTCGATGTCAATGGGCCACAGCATCCACTTACCATCAGGTGGACTGCGTGCTCGTTTTTCACCCTTGTTCTATAAAAAATTGTTCGATGTTGATCTGGACTTTATATATTACTTCTATATATCAGATTTATAACAAAACAGAATATTCCATCTGTGTAGCATTTCGTTAAAGGCGCCTAATATGATAACGCGTTTATTTTCCATCTAAACATATATATATATATATATATATATATATATATACATATACTGTTTTACGCTGGTATTCTGTGAGAGCGTGATCCTTCCCCGGTCGAGCCGACCTATTCGTGCTACGACCAAAATGTAGCTCCAGCATGGCTCTACTACGTATACCTTACGTACCACATATAATTACCTATTTGGCGGTGGAGTAATTCTTGTCGTATAAACATTTATTCTTTTGAGTAATTTAAATAATTTTGTGTAATTATATGGGTAATTTATGTTTACCGTTTTATGATCGCTCCTATAAAATAGCAATTCAAACATTATTGTTTTCACTTTACATCGGCGCCGTTCTCGAAACGACGTTATTGTTTGCGACGAGTGCTACGCCATTGTTTGATATAGTTTTGTAGCCTAATTAATAGTTTACGTGGTACAGTTATGCTGCAGTTATATTAGTAGTACAGTTGTAGCACGAATGGGTCGGCTCAACCGGGGAAGGACCAGGCTCTCACAGAATACCAGCGTCGAATAGTAGCATAATGCTGCTGTGTTTCGTATGGTGAGTGTAGAGAACCGGAGACCCATTTTACCAGAAACGAGGCATTCTGTCTTAGTTCTCACGGGTGACAACGCATCTGCATTTTGATTCGTAATCGAGGATTGATGTAGATGTCTATGGACCACAGCAACCACTTATCATCGGGTGGATTGTGTGCTCGTTTGTCAGCCTATCCTATAAAAAAAGGTTTACATTAGAAGAACAGAATGCAGTATATTATTAATAGCACGAAATAAATGTGTTCCTAAATCAGATGAGGATAAATCTCTATAATACATACAAATCAATTACTCTCCGTTAGCCTTGCTAAAACTCGAAAATGGTTCGAATAATTTTGATGATTTTTTTCGTGTGTGTTTAAGTGGGTTAAGATTCACCGGTAGGTGGAGCTGTTGTCAAGATCGAGAAAGCACCAGTGCGAAACCGGGGCGGATAGCTAGTCTTTAATAAAATTGTTTTATTTAATATCTAATAGAAATCAATGTTTGTTTGTATTTTATGCGCTGCCATACAGTTCGTGAGATTGCTTTAAAACTTTGTCAACTTGCGCGAAGGTTATATAGGCTTGGTACAATTCATTTACACTTGGTGGTGCGAGTATTTATTTATTTATTCTTCATTATAACTAAGGTAACAATGGGCGGACTTAATACCTGTCGACATACTCTGCCAGCTGCCAGTCAACCCGTAGCGTGGTGAGCTATAATGGCTGGTGTAAACTTGCTTAAAGACCATAGTCCTTGAAAAAAAATTATATAGGTACCTATCAATTCCTATCAATTCAAACTATGTAAATATAAATATGTCCGTAGATGCTGTGGCCCATAGACATCTACATTTATCCTCAATTAAGAATCAAATGCAGATGCGTTGTCACTCCTGAGGACTAAGATGGAATACCACATTTCCAGTAAAAAGGAGCTCTGGTTCCCTACACTTACCATACGAGCATACACAACAGCATTATGCTGCTATTTAACGCCGGTATTCCGTAAGAGCGTGGTCTTTCCTCGGTCGAGCCAACCCATTTGTGCTACAACCATAATATAGTTGCAGCGTGACTCTACCACGTGCTAAATAATTGTAGCGTTTATTTAATTGTTACCAAGTTTAAAAATTATTTTACATTTTATTCCACATATACCATCCACTATATTATTATATAATAACCAGATACAAATTTTCAATTTCATCATCGTAATTACTTAAATATTTTCTAGTCAATAAATTTTGTCCTTAATCTTTATTGCTCATAGATCTCATGTATAATTCCATGCATAATAGGAAACACTGTATACTGTATTCTATCTCATTTTTATTACGGCATCGCTTTAGTAGAACTCTAACGTCCATAGATATTGACAGAAACTTATTTATAACCGTGCAGTTGGACGTTCACTGCAAAAATACCAGAGCAAAACTATTAACATCGCGAATTCTTTATAGTTCTGCGTTCTACAGGAGTAATTAAATAGAATAATTTATGGCAAGACAAAAGTTTATAAAGAAGCTTTTACGATACAGACATATAAAAAGTTCTTTCGATAATATAACGACTTCGCATGAAATGTAAAAGTTTTTTCATTAGATATACACCTACAGATGGAACTAATTTAACAAATTTTATTGGGTTTAAATTATAAGTTTGAATTTTGCTTAGTTTGTAGAAATTTTGCAGTTTTAATATACGGACTAAACCAACTAGCAGCTTCCGAATCAGTGACGAGATGGACTGAGATTGTTATTTGTGATTGTGATTTAGAATCTTCCAAAAATTTACCTCTAGCATAGGCGTAAGGTAGGTAGTCACTCACTCGGCGTTGTCACGACTGGGTTTCCTATTCATAGAATACTATAATACATATAGTATTCTGTGGTTTAATCCTTTCGTAGTACATACACCGACCTTACGAAGCGTTATAATTTGTCGTTTATAATTAAATAAAAAATACAGCAAAGAAATGGAATGAATAAATTGCATCGTTCTGCGTCATAATTGAACAAAGATGTCTTTAGAAAGAATAATAAAAAATGCTTGTTCCAGACTTGTGCGACGACCTATGACCAAGTGAGAATAGAGTCAAACCAGGTGTTATCCAATAATTAATGTAATTTATGGAATCTGTTTTTGGTACCCGTATTTCTGTCAATCGATCTTGTTTTACATAACTCCTTCATGGAACCCAATACAGCTACATGATTACGAGTGATTTCTATTGTGGTTGTCGTATATTTTAAACACTAGGCACTATATCCACAACACAATTGTACCATATAGTGCAATTTTATCGTGGACGTGTACTGTGTTTTTCAATGTTTTAATAAGATTTTTTTAATTAAAATAAATAAAACACGCAAAAGTACCGTACACTTAAGACCGAATGAATAAATGAACTTGTGGATATTAGCTTGTGACCGGAACGAGTATCGCAGGCACAATAATTTCACCCTATTACTCGCGTCGCAAGCCTTCTGCCTACAAATTATTCATAGGATGTCCAGTAATGGCCTTTTAGCTGCCCGGGCTAACTCCAAACGTAGTTAACCGTGACTTACAAACTGTGTATGGTAAAATGTTTTATAAAACTATCTGTTAGCTCACTAAGGTGCGTAAGCAAAACTTATAATGCGGTGAAATTTATCATGTAATTAAAAATTATCAAAAATAGCAAAATTTTAATATAATTTCACTTTTTGATATTTTTATCAATCCAACGACTAACGAATCTATTGACCACCTCATGTGAAATAGCAGCTTAATACTGCTGTGTGTCGTATGGTGAGTGTAGAGATCCGAAAAGCCTTTTTTACCGGAAACGAGGCTTTCCATCTTAGTCCTCCGGGTCAACAACGCATCTGCGTTTTGATCCTTAAACGAGGGTAAATGTATATGTCTATGGCCTAAGGCATCCACTTGCCATCAGGTGGTTTGTCACCCTTACTTTATAAAAAAATGATACTTATCCGCTGCTTAAACACATCTGCAGCTAAGACTAAAATTGTAAAGCCTTAGGTATTTTTTACTTCAGAGCATTAAGATGCCTGTCCTATAGCTCGCCGCTATGTCGGTTCTCGCACTCTTCTAACCTGAACACAACAGCCAATAAGCAGTTTTCGACCCAGCACTACTACGTCGTAACAGAAATTGCACTATAGGGCAATATACATGTAATACTAAGCACCTTATTATCTATATTATCTAAATTATACTAAGCATTAAAGTGAAAGTAAAAATTAAAGAGCTATAGCTTTTATATGTTCTATTGGGGCACAAGCCTTCTATCATATCTAAAAGGTTATGGACATGCCCTCGAAATATTTTGTTTCTTAGACATGCAGGTCTGCATACGATGTTTATCTTCACCGCCGAACACTGGGTAAATCTGCACGTATAATCAATGAATGAAATAATTAATAAGATATTAATTATTTAATATTATACTTTATTATTTGAAGGAAGCTTTTAACCTGAGTACTCATTTACCGCAAAATGAAAATATTCAGATAGTGGACTAAGATGGAACGCCTAATTACCAAAAGAAAAGATCGCTATTTCTCGCTACCACTTTTTTTTAAATATGTAAATATCATTCTGTAATTTTAGGCTATATAATAACTGCAGCGTGGCTCTATCACGTAGAATAGTGTATATAATATGTATCTGCCTTAATAAATAGCATAAATATTTAAGACTGCCTCGTTGGTCTAGTGGTTGTCATAAGTGCGACTGCTGATCATGAGATCCTGGGTTCGAATCCCGGGTCGGGCCAAAAAATCAATTATTGAGTTTTTCCGTCAAGAAATGTTTCACCGTGTTTCACCCCCGTGCCTCGGAAATCACGTAAAGCCGTTGGTCCTGTGCCATATCTCTCTCCGGTCGTGTCGGTTTAACGTCCCATCGGATTATGAGAGTGGGGGAATAGAGAGTGTACCTGTGCTTGAGCATACACTTGGGCACTATAATCCTGTCCTGCGCCGATAGCTACCGTGACTGAAATTCGGTCTGGTATAATGGTATAATGTCCTTATTAAATATTTAAATATCTAAGACCGACAAAGCATTTAACCGAAGTGTTTTACATTGGAAGCATGCAGACAAAGTTGTAGTGCAATAATTCGGACTTTATTTGCAATGTGGCCATTAGCGTGTTAATTATGCAGCTACCCGCGCGAACTTCCGTCAGAGCAGCCATCGTATGTGCTCTGCTGATATCAGCTCTTAGTGTATAAATAATCTTTAAAATATAACTGCACTACTAGAATTAAATGTTAAATAATATTTTTTAACATGGCCATTGCCAAAGTTTTGTAGTTTATTGAAGCAGTAAGTTGCTTGCTAATGTGTATTACTCGTAAATTATAGTTTTTGTTAATGCTCGTAATCCCTATGCCTTTGTTTGATTAAACCTTGTGTTTTATAAAATAATTATTTAACAATAGTGCAATTTAGTCTAAGAGGTTTTGTAGTTAAATTATCTAGCTTCTGAAATAACCAAAGCCCCATGTTTCAAATTTGAGCTTTTTTTATAGAATTGGGTGACAAACGAGCACACATTCCACCTGATGGTAATTAGATGCTGTGGCCCACAGACATCCACATTTATACTAATTTAAGAATCGAAATGCAAATTCTTTGTCACCACTGAGGACTAAGATGCAATGTCTCGATTTCAGTAAAAAGGGTCTCCGATTCTCTACACTCACGATACGAAACACACCTGCATTACGCTGCTATTTTATGCTGGTATTCTGTGAAAGTGTGGTCCTGCCCCAGTTGAACCGACCCACTCGTGCTGCAACTATAATATAGCTGCAACGTGGCTCTGCCACGTAAGAGCTGCTAAGTAGAAAATAATTTAGAACGTAATAAGAATAATTATGTTTTTTTATACCACTAAAGTGACCAAAGAACTTACAGCCGACCTGATAGTAAGTGGCTACTACAGTCAATAGACACCTGCAGTAAACTTCAAAAAAAGGCCATATAAGCGTTGTGAACTCCGGGGACTAAGATGACATACCTCACAGCTTGTAATTAAACTGAAGAAAAAAAACTAACAAAACTCTATACCCTCCAGACCAGAACACGGTAGAACAAGCACCACAGCAGAACAAGCACTGCTATTTGGTCGCAGAAGAAGAAGAAGAAGGTGACAAGGTGTTTCCTATCCAAACGGACTCCTAAGCAAAATAGATTCCTACCGCCTCGTAGTATTGAACTTTTGTAAAGCTTATGTTAAAGTTAAAGGACAACCCCACACAGCAAAGGCACAGGCCTCCCCTCATTTCTGAGAGGGTTTTAGGACAAGAAGAGGTTTTAGGAGAAGACGCCGCGATTCGTGTTGGCGAACTTGACATTTCTTCGAAATATTTTTTCTTATTTCTTAGACATGCAGGTTTCCTCACGATGTTTTCCTTCACCGCAAGCGCGTGGTAAATAAACACTTAAAATTGGCTTGTGTACTTTGATAAATTTTAATGGCTTATTGAATTTGTTATCACGGCTGTAATTGGCCACGAGATTTTTTTAAAATCATTAATTATTTAAAATATTGAATTAATGGACCAAGAACTAGTAAAATTCAGTTATAGAATGTAGCTTTATAGTTTACTTTCGTTATCAATTATTTTGATAACGATAGTTAACTATATTGGTTGTGTTTCATCTTCCATCACTATTCGTCTACTGATGAACATAGGCCTCCCCCAAGGTATGCCACAAATACGGTCCTGAGCCACCCGCATCCATCGACTTCCTGCAGTTTCATGTTGTTACTCCATCTAGCGGGTGACCGCCCCAAACTTCACCTACCGGTATGAGGAATAGTTTACCATCGGCGATTTTTCTGGACCGATACGACCTGGGGACCTTCAAGAAAAGAGCTTACTCCTTTCTAAAGGGCCGGCAACGCACCTGCAATTCCCCTGGTGTTGCGGTTGATCATGGGCGGCGGTAGTCACTTAACATCAGGTGAGCCGCATGCTCGTTTGCCCCCTCTTCTATATAAAAAAATGAGGCTACCACTCGAGAATCTTTCTTCCCCATCGATTGTCATTTCTTCTTGCTATACGGCCGGGCCGTTGTCACTTTATCTTACTATGTCTGTTACTTGGGCTCAACTGCGGAAATCACGATACTGTCAATTTGACTTATACTAAGAAAATAAAATCTTATTACTGCAAAGAGGTTTCTGAAAAAAAATAAATTTGTGCTTGCTTACCTTAAATATTATATAATATGTGCCCTCGATTTACCTAATACACGATCGCAAGCTCATGACTTCCCATGCAGCCGTACAATAAACTGTTTTCCTAAATTCAGTTCTTAACTAACAGTCACGTACATACACAGTTGATATTCAAAGGAATTTGTTCTACGACGCCGAGGTTTCACACCAAACTACTAACTGCAAACTGCGAGATAATAATTTATTCACACGTAAACTCATCCTACCCCACAACTTAGATTGAACTTAAACGAGTATGTTGCGCGCACCGAGTATTATGCTTAATGGAGTTAAACATGTCCCAAACAGGGAACTTGATAGACTACGAAAACATAATTTGTTACAGAATAATTTTATCGTAGAGACATCTCACAACGTGACTGTGTAAGAATTTAGAGGACTTATTAAAAGCTTAGTTATGAAAGCGTTGATTCAGTAAGCTCCATTGGAGAAAGAGATGGATTTGGAAAAGGTTCATTGCAAACTTTTGCCTGCTTTAACACTCATTTTTACCAAAAAAATTCTGCGCTGAATATAATTAGGTCCCATCTTATCCCATTACATCTTGTTGAGGCATAATCTCATGGTATCTTTGGGAGTTTTCTTAGAAATTTTAATTGAAATAGAGCATAGAAATTTTTTCTTCGAAAATATCGACAATATTATAATTAGGATACACATGAATTCATTTTACATCAATTATATTTTCATTGCTTATATTTTTAAATTTGGTTATTGTTTATTATTTTTCCTATATTCCTTTATTTCTATAAAATGGCGTTCCTTGAGTTTATTTTATGCGGTTAATTTAAAGCAATTGATATATCTTTATTGCCTATCACTAGCAATCACAAACCTCAAAGGATTGTTCAATTGTATAGTCAGTTGCATAGAGATAAGCCCGGCGATAAAACCCGTATTTACTGTAATTACTACAAACAACAACTTCATAGTGGTTATTATTGTAGGATCGTTCGAATGAGTGTAATTTAGAAACAAAATCGGGTTGAGAAATTTACTAACACAATTGTAGAGTTAATTAATGATTCCACAATTGAATATCTTAATATATATAAATTACGTGTCACGTTGTTTGTCCGCAACGGACTCCTAAACTACTTTATCAATTTTAATAAAATTTGAATAGAAAACTTGAGAAATGGGATAGTTTTTTACCCATGAGCACCCACAATTTTTTTTGCGAATTTAAGGATTTTTACAAAGGGCAGAACAACGTCTGCCTGGCAAGCTAGTATTTTACATATATGAAGGACTGTAGTGTAAGGTCGGGGAAAAGTTTCTTCGTATTTTATCATTGAGCTATTATGTACTACGTACTATTTTATAAACAAATTCGAGTTTTTTTTTCAAAGTTAAATTACATTTAATTTTAATTTTATATATGTAATTTTGTTCGATAACTTGTTGCCCACTTATAGGTGGTGACATAATCCGGTTGTAAAATGCGACAATTTGTTTTGACAATCCTCTCTTGATGTTCATCTAACACTACCAAAAGGATTCTGCATAAACGTCATTTCATTCACATATGTATAAACGTCTTTCATTTTAGTATTCAAAGGTGACAAAGTATCCCAGGGCTCGCAGTGGCTACTCGCCTTCTGGTGAACTGTAAATTCGTTTGGCATCTATTTTAAAATTTTATTAAAAAAAACTTTGTTTACTTATACTTTTAAATATTACAGCAAATATTTCACGTATAGGCATTGTTCTCATAAAAATAGTATTATAGAAGGACACCCCAGAGAAGGAATGATAATTTCGTTATTTTCCATAATTTTTAAACTGCAATTATCTCATTTAGATACAGCACGACAGCAATAGAACATTAAAACATATTGTGCAAATTTCTTACAACCCGGTTATTTCTTTATTATCCTACGTCAGCTTTGTTCGTTGCAGTATTTTAAAATGTAAATATAACCATTAATTACTTAAGTAGTAATGGGCCGGCCATATAGCTCGAAAAACCGACGACCGATGCGAAAAAATCTTTTTGTGTGACAGCCTCGTAACGGTAAGCAAAGTGTAGAGAAACCCCAACTAGATGAAGTGTAACTTGATGCAGATTCGAAGGAGGCAAGTGACATAATATGACCGTGCATTTTGACTTTCCTTCGGCGAGACCAATATTCAGCAGGGGCCTCGTAGTGATGATAACAAAGATAATAATATAAGAAAGGAATCCGGGAACCGAGCGACTTCATGAGATGCATGGGCAACGAAGTCAAAAAGAAAAGTGACTTGAAAAAAGAAGAAAAGCCACTGTACCGTTAGGGGTACAGAATAGGTGGGTTCTTAAAAAGCGAAGATTTACTGTATTGTAATAATTTATTTATCTTACTTCCGCATACGTACAAGTAAGTTCTATTAAGGGGATCACTGGCCTGACGTAGGGGCGAAGTCCAAGCGCTGTTCCCCCAAGGCCGTAGACAGCCAGTGGGCAGAAGGGCCGGTGAAGCCCAAGCCGATAGTGATGATGGCCGTTGGTAGGAGGGTAGGCCAACACTCCGTTAGCTCGCGGCTCGGTAGCAGTAGCCCTTAGGTAGCAGGTAGATGCTTAGGTAGTAGATAGATGCTGCGTGGAGGCAATTATATAATACTCTATAAAATAGAAAAAAAATAATAGCAGAGTTGGTTCATAGAAATGTAGAAATACATCACATGTGATATGCAAGACAAAACAATTTCCTTTTTTAATGTGACAAAAGTAAAAACAATTAAATATAAACTTTGTTTGCAAGTTAATTATACTGAAACATAATAAGCAATAGTACAAATAAAACCTTGCGTTTGGTATCGGTTTGAAAATGAATATAATTTATTATCAGTTGACACCATACCATACTGCGTGGGTTTTATCTTAACGTGCTTATTTCTGGTTTATTTGCCAGTGGAATAAGCCTGATGCGGACAGATAAAAATTGTTTCATAACACAATAAAAATGGTTTATTAAACTATATATACATATGTAAAAACAAATTCGTTTCGTAAGTAGTATGATTACTAAGGCAAGCGCTTTTACTGTAAAGAGCTTTATTTTAGGAGATTTTATTTTAATCATTTCAATAAAATTATTTTTTAATAAAAATAACTCAATCATTTAATTTTTTCCTCTAATGGAATTAAAGCTTCAATAACACTTCGTCTCCTAGATATTTTGCTGCAGTTTAGTATAAAAAATTCTATTTTTGTTATGTACATATGTAAATGTCGATAAAGTATACATTGTGCAAAAGAGTAGTAGTAGAATAATAAAACTTATGTGTGCTAAAACTTTCCTAATGACTACTTCTTAAACTTTTAATTTTGTCTTTATTGATTTAATCCCTATTACGTAGTAAGACACAGTAACAGGTACAGTACAGTATATACGTGGTAGAGCCATGCAGCTATATTAGTAGTATAGTTGTAAGACGATTATGTCGGCTCGATCCCGGGAAGACCACGCTCTAACAGAATACCGTGAAATAGTAGATTAACGCTGCAATGTTTCGTATGGTAAATGTAGAGGACGGAGACCCTTTTTACTGGAAACGAGGCATACCATCTTAGTCCTCACGGGTGACAATGCATCTACATTTTCTGTAATCGAGGATAAAGAAGGTGTATATAACTTAAATTAAAAAATTAAACAAAACCCGAAAAAACCGGCCAAGAGCGTGTCGGGCCACGCTCAGTGTGGGGTTCCGTAGTTTCCCGTCCGTCACAATAAGTGTTCCCACTTATGAGTTTAAAGGTGGGTATCCATTATGTTCGCGCTCCAGCAGCGCTCCGCGCTCCTGCAACTGCTCCTGGTAGTGGGTACGTGCGCGAACATGGAGCGTGCAACATTGCACGCTCCGCGGCAGGCGATGCCAAGCAGAGACCAACCGAACAATTCGATAATACCCGAGCCCGACCCAATGTAATAAGTACCTACAGCGCCATCTCTCGGGGAATTGGGTTACTAATTAATACATAGACGTGCCAGAAGTTTTCGGTGGTAATTTTGGATTGCGAGAACCGATTTTAATAATTCTTTTTTTGTTTGAAAAAACATACGTTCAGGATAATAAATTCATTTTTAAATACCTTTCCAACAATATATCACACGTAAGGGTTGAAATTAAAAAAAAATCAATTCCCACTTTACATATAGGGGGGCTACCCTAATAAAACATTTTTTGCCAATTTTTATTTTACCACTTTGTCGGCGTGATTGATACACATATTGGTACCAAATTTCAGCTTTCTAGTGCTAACGTTCACAGAGATTAAGCGAGGACGGACAGACGGACAGACAGACATGGCGAAACTATAAGGGTTCCTAGTTGACTACGGAACCCTAACAAAAAAGAGCTGGTGAATTAAAACGGTTGAACAGATTTACTTAAAACATAGCTAAGAGAACACTCAAAAATACCTAAGATACCTATTAAACAAAAAAAAACTTAATCAAAATCGGTTCAAGAGCTATGAGGCCACAGACACACATATATAAAGATAAACACTACAAACATATACTAAAGACCCCTTATTTTTTCTTCACCATTTGCCTATATTACTCATAATGAACCTCTTCTGCAAATTCGGCCGGTTATTGTAAACTAACCCTGTATATAGTATAATAATGATATTTTTGCGTGACCCAAAAAGAATTTACTATAATCGATTTTTCTCAATTGTCCTATACGTGACACATTTACTACCTACCACTGTCATGTGAGTATTGTTTGCTCGTGACCCGATTCTCGCAACTCGATGACAGGCAGTGCCCGTTTTACATGATAACCGCAACTCCAATTAACTGTAATGGTCTTAATTGTATTTTGACTAGTTAAGTGGGTTGATTAATTATATTTCGAAATTTAAAAACTCTTTACAATTTCTACTTTTATTTATTTGAGTATTATGCTATTTGTTTTGAATTAAGCTTTTCTATAAGAACTAGTGGTAGATGGCGAAAATTGATTCGTAAATCTTAATATACCAGGCGGTCCCATAATGAACTGGCCTGATATATATGTTGTGTTGCATTAAATAGTACGTTTATCGTGCACTTAATATAAGAAACATGCATCGACATGAAATGCTTAGTCTTAGTTTAACAGGCATTTGAATAACGAGAGTCGCGTATTTTTTCAAAATGTCGAAAACTGAGTATCGAAGTGTCATAAAGTTTCTGTTTAAAGAAGGTTTATCCCCTGCCCAAATAAAAGAACGATTGGATGGCGTGTATAAGGAGTCTGCCCCCTCCTATAGCACAGTGAAAAATTGGGTGAAAGAGTTTCGCCTCGGGAGAGAAACCGTCGAAGACTTTGGCCACGACGGTCGACCTGTGGAAGTGCTCACTCCCGAAACGATTGCTCTTATCGAAGAGGAGGTTCTGAGTGACCGCCGTTTGAAAATTAGAGAAATTGCAGCAAGGCTTGGGCTCTCTAAGAGTATCGTTCATCGCGCGATCCATGAACATCTTCACATGAAAAAAGTGAGTGCAAGATGGGTACCGAAACTTCTTTCAGCGGTACAGAGACAGGAAAGAGTGCGCTGCGCTTCGGAGTTTTTGGATCTTTGTGGCGAAAATCCAAAGACTGTGACCGAGCGGCTAGTGACTGGTGATGAAACTATGATCTTGTATTATGATCCACAAAGCAAGCGCGAGTCAATGGAATGGCGTTATAAGGGTGAAAAGCCCCCTAGAAAGGCAAAGGTGCAACAATCGACTAAAAAACTGATGTGCACAATATTTTGGGATTTTCAAGGCATTTTGATGGCGGATTTTAAAGAACGTAATACAGTCGTGAACGGCGAATATTATGCTTCTTTAATATATAAATTACGAGACAAGATAAAGGAAAAACGAAGAGGCAAGCTGTCTAAAGGTGTCCTGTTGCTCCATGACAACGTCGTGTCGTCGTCTTATAGTCGGACGGGGCCATGACTGTAAGGTGAACAGGGGGTTCATACCGCTGGTGTTTCGAAGGATGCAGTTCGTCAATGCGGGTTCACAGAAGTTCAACATCCACCTTACAGTCATGGCCCCGTCCGACTATTATTTCCAAATTTAAAGCGGGACTTAAGAGAAAGAAAATTTTCAAGCGATGAAGAGTTGCAGGCGGCCGTCTTCAGTCATTTTGAGGATAAAAAATGTGATTATTTTTATAAAGGTTTAGAGATGTTGATTCACAGATGTCAGAAGTGTGTTAGTATTCATGGTGATTATATTGAAAAATAAAATTGGTTTCGTTTCATTTCCTTCATTGGTTCATAGTTAGGCCAATTCATTATGGGACCGCCTACGTATATAAATTACGTGTCACGTTGTTTGGCCGCGATGGACTCCTAAACTACTTAACCGATTTTGATCAAATTTGCACACCGTGTATAGTATGGTCCAACTTGAGAGATAGGGTAGTTTTTTCCCATGAGTGACCCACAATTTTTTATGCTAATTTAAGAATTTTTAATAGGACATGACAAAGTGTCGTCGAGAAGGGCAGAACAACGCCTGGCAAGCTAGTACTTATATATAATTTGTTTGAAAATTTTTCTATTAAACATCTTTTGTGTAACCCAATCACCCTTTCACTCAATTTTATTTTTGCAAAATTTTAATATTTATGCATTAATATGGCTTTTACTCGGTGGTAGTAATCTTTCAACCAACTTCAAAAAAAGGGAGGAGGTTCTCAGCTAAACCGAATTTTATTATTCGTTACTTCAGAATTTTTTGTAGGTGAACTGATTTTGATGATTCTTTTTGTTTGAAAGCTAGTACTTTTCATGTAGTCCCCTATAAATTTGATCAAGATCTGATTGATAGTTTTGGAGTAATTAGTTGACCTCGACTACATTGATGTTTTCATTTTATTAATAGTCGGTTGTACAAATTTTTTAATTTTACCACTTGCTACTACCGCATAGAAGTCCGTCTATTGCTGCTGCCAAATAGTAGAGCTTGCACTGCTGTGCTCCTATCGTAAGGGCATAGATAGCCAATATCTATTATTATTGGCTGTGAGTCATTTCATCTTGATCCTCAGAGATGACAATGGATCTGTAGTCTTATTTGAAACTGGCTGCAGGTGCAGTGCTTGTACTGCTGCTGCAGTAGCCACTTACAATCAGAGGAACTTCATTTCATTTTTATTTAAAAAAAAGACATTTATAATAAATAAGCGGGAAGTACATGGAGAAACACGTAGTTTATTTCAAACTTTTCCTGTTTTTCAAATCCTCTTTCTTTCGTCTTAAATATTTTTGCAGAGACATTTTCAAGAGTACACTGGCAGCCTGTTTAAAACCCTATGAAGGCATTTTCGTCTCATTCGAATCATTTGATTTTATTTCACGTCTGTTGCAATAAAAAAGTTGTTTTGCACGGTTGAGGATTCCCATTACCGGTGTGGCTACGTCGCTCAACACGATATTATGGAATTATCTAGACGTAATTTATTTTTATGTAAATGTAATATGATTTCTCTTTTTAAGATATTTCGTACAATCATTTCCTATTTCTTTTAAATAGAAACCACAAACTATGTTTTTCACCTGTACTATGGAGGCGTTTTATATATATATATAAATTCCATATGGACAAACCTCCAGTACAATTATTTGTAGGCCATATCAATACATGTTGATCGCGGGATTCGAACGAGCGTACCGTCGCGTTATTCACTACGCTGCCGGTATTTTTTATTATGTGCGAGCAGCTATGCAGATCTAGAGAAAGAGACCAGTATCACTGCGATCTAAAAGATCTATTGTGATCGCTGCTATGGCTATAGTTCACTGCTAAGCCCTATGTCTTCAATGAATAGAAGGAGTTGCTTAGCCGTGAGCAATTTCACTTCTTCTGGGCGGAGTACATAGTTCCGCAATCAGGTATGTCAAGAGGCATTTCTTCTACGCTACCGATAACACCAAGGTAAATCAAGAGGGATCTACATGTCTGGTAAAGAGTTGCTACGAGTGGACTTACCACACTGGATATGAGCGTTAACTTTTTTATCAGAAATTATATATAAAAAGTACATATTTCTATTATTTTTGGTGCACGAGTTGGTGATCACAGTGCCAGGTTTGTCGCACCTTCTTCTACGTCACAGATACGTTTTTCACAACAGGTACATACGAAATACTGACATTCCGTAACACGAAATGAGGTGATAGACTCCCTTACTTCGCCAGCACACGCCACGTGTGCCGATGATGGCAACTGCCTATCTACTACCCCCTACTATAAGAGATTTCCCTGTCCAACTGCGGACTGTTACATGCTAATAAAGCAAAGCAAGAAAAGAGATATTATCTTATGTTAAAGTTAAGAAATGTGTCGAAATTATAATTAATATTCGGTCAAATACTGGCAATTACGTGAATGTGACACAAAGGGATAGATAGACAGAACGAAATTATATAGGTTCCTTATACAGCGGAAACAATACTAATGCAATTTAATTTTGCAATTATTGCATTTGTACTACGTTTGTAAAAGCGCTTTTTAATAACATATGAACCACAAAAGTGCTCATTGTTTGGCCGGATTTAAATTAAAGCTTAGTCATCAACTAAATCTCTCATAGATTATAAAAATAATCTCCAATCAGCTTAGTCTTTATTTTTACCGCTATTGTCACAAACGGCTTACATACAATATATTTTATGCCTCATGCGAGCAAAGTCACGGACACACACCGTTGCACTGAAAGCTTTATTTCAAAATTTTTTAAATATCTAAAATATGAGCTGAAATAAAAATCTTGTAAGATTCATTGAACTTTTCAAATGCTTAGTAAAAAAGAAAATTTATGACATCCGCACAAAAGAGCCTCATAAAATAACAGACACTGAAGTTGTTAGACCGTGAAAATTGTAGCAATAACGAGAATGTTTATCCAATATGGAGCTGTTTAAATTTAGTAATGGATGGTCAAAACATCGCGGTTGGAAATATTCGTCGGTCGTATAATGGGCCAAGTTGGACTAAGCCGGGGAAGCCCCGGGACGTGTGAGGAATGCGCCCCCATCCCGCCTTATTACATACGTGATTCTTATTTATATTATATCCGCAGGCGAGAGAAGGCGCTTATCGATATCGAAAGTGGGATTAAGGTATTGCCACCTTTTAGCGCTTTTAGCACTGCTTAAATATCTTCGTAAGTATCTCTACTGTGCTATTAATAATGTTTGATGGAGCAAGTTTATTAAGTGAATACAGAGTGCTAATTATTATCTCATTGTTTGTTTTCTTTGCATTTGTGGCCGTGTTATGCGTAATTACTAAATTAGAATAGAAGGGACGTAGTGTTATTATTAATTCATCAATTTCAACTGTTTTCTTTTCTATAAACATTTTTAAAATGCTTAAGGTTTACATGAAAACAGTATACTCAAAATTTATTAATATATAAATCAAATATTTTTTAAACAAAAGTTAATAAAATGAAAATTCAATCTGGGAAATTCCTATAGCAATCTATATAGTTCTAATAAATAACATCGAAATACATTTTTCATGACCATTTATCGTTGTCAGATGGTGTAAATAAAGTAAAACATCCGGAATCGGTTTATCAAGTGCTCGGATCGACCTTTGTGAAGCGTTTCGGGTAGTGTCCTGCGGGCAAGCGGGATGTAAGAAGCTCGGACGCCGGATGCTGGGCTTCCGCTGTCAGAGGCGATAAATGCTCGTTCCAATATTTCCTATAAGTTCAATTTAGGATGAATGAATAAAATTTTGTCGTATTAGTCATGAAGGTTTTTTAGTATTAACTCATTTTAAATTAAATTTTTAATGGCATTTTTGTTTGTGTTAAAATGTATGGTTTAAAAACCTAAAAAAGATTGTTTATAGGCAATTATTTATTAAATAGTGAAATTTTTGACTCTAGATAATTTTATATTATGTTATATGTACATAAGGAAATCTTTTAGTTTTGAGAAGTGAAATTTGAATTGTGACATAATATTTAATACTATTTGAACATTTTAATCGCTTTCAATTAACTATTTTATTTAATTTTACTGTATTACATATTATAAACTTCTACGTCCGTTTACACAGAAGGATAGACAGAGATTACGAACTTCCATTCAGCACGATCCTGACACACCTCTCTCGCATACGTACTCCACGGTTAAGGGTGGCCTTAATTTGACTCTCCCCCGCCGACTCCGTCAGTTCTGCAGCATTCTTTCCGATTAATGTTATATAAAATGAATGAATAGGATCCGGAGACACTGTAGTGTCTCGCGCCAAGTACACGATCAACGTATGTATATGTGTGTAAACGTGTAGACGTGAGATTCATTTTTATCATTTATTAGAGAAGTCCACTGCTGAACCCAGGGCTCTCCCATAGGTTGCCTTATAGAGGAGATATTTGCTACGTGCTTGTTTGATTTCCCTGTATCACTTTTTAGGGCACGACTTTAATTCATAAATATTATGCACAATCTAATGCAAGCACATTTATATCACGAAAATTAAATGTATTTCAAGAGATTTTATCAAGAGTTGCCTTAAAAATTCTACCATAATATGATTTTAGTCAAATTAACTTCTAAAATTCAACTGTTATAATATACAACGCATGGTAGAATGTGCAATTAAATTATTCAAGCAAGCTGGAACCGTCATACAGAACTCAGAACTTCGTTAGTCAGCTTGTTGCAAAGGAATCTTTGAACCTTATTTTGACCCACTTCTCCATATACGAACGGCTTCAAACTTTGCGCACATACAAAGTTAACAATATAATAAAATATTGTTTTAATAAGCCTCTTATGCAAAATTATCTTAAAAGGATATTTCTAAGATAATTCTTGCATCTAAAGCTTTCATATAGTTAATAAACAATTAACTATCTAATCAACTATAACGTAGCACTTTTTAATGTAGTAAGGATGATTTAAACATTTGATGAAGATAATCTATTGTCACGTTATATTTGCAGGGTATTGTAAGAGTTTTCTTTTATAGAGTTATGGTGACAAACGAGCCCATAGTCCATCTGATGGTAAGTGGATGCTGTGGCCCTAAACTTTACATCTATTCTCGATTAAAAAAAATGCAAATGCGTTATCACCCATGAGGACTAAGATGGCATGCCTCGTTTCCAGTAAAAAGAGTCTTCGGATCTCTGCACTCACAATATAAAAGAGCGTTAAGCAGCATTAATCTATTATAATACGCTAATAGTATTCTGTGAGAACATGGTACTCCGATCGAGCCTACACTTTCGTGCTATAGCCATAATATAGTTGCAGCATGGCTTTACCATATTTGATTATGTATACCATATAAGATTTATGGAAAGATTTAAAATAGTCGAGGTCTCTGATAGATAAGATAAAACATTTTAATAATTCTCTTTTTGTTGATACTACATACCTTATTTTTTGTTACATTGAGTTTATGATATTTATTACATTGAGTTTGTGACCTTAGTCCACTGAAATTGATGGAAAAATCGACTTTAAATAGCTAAAAAGAATAAATAATTTCCATATAAGAACTTCAGAAGTCGTCAAATAATTTTTCAGTACACTATGTACTTAGCATCCGCTTAAGAAGCTATTTTGTGGAAATTATTTTACTTTTTTTAGTTCTTTGAAGTCAATCTTTACTCACTATTATGTTTAATTTAATATGTCTACAGTTTTTAAGGACTATCACTCTAAGAACGCTAAAGTTTTAACTTCGGTAATTTTAAAAATGTGTACATTCTTACGAAAAATCAAGAGATGTTAAGGTCGATCCATTTTATTATTTGCTACATTTTTATTATGAAGGTATTTACTATTCGAGAAATTCATTTTTTTTTCAACATAATAAGCTGTTAAAGATAATTATATTATACTGGCGATCCGCCCCGGGTTTGCACGGATGATTTCTGGATCTCGACAACAACGCCACCTACCGGGTCCAAATGTGAATGTAAATCGTTTAGGGACCCATTCAAACACACACGATAATTTCATCAAAATCGGTTGAACCGTTTGTGAGCTTTAGCGCGATTAATGGACAGTAATTGATTTATACACAGAGGTTAAAATGGAATACTAATTTAATTTTTAATATTATTTTTTGTTTGGCAAAGCCACACTGCAAATATATTGTGGCGGCAGCATGTATGGTTCAGCTCATAAAGTAACAGTAAAATGTTTCATAGCATCAGTGAGAAGAAGCGGAGATATTTTTATTGCTAACGAGGCGTTTTATCTTAGCTCTCAGGGATGTCAACGCATATGATTTTTAATCGAGGGTAGATGTAGTTGTCTATTTGCACTACATCCACTTAACAGTTGGCAGATCATAAGTTAACCACCTCAATTTAAAAAACATTTATATAATAAAAAAAAACATTTCTAAAGTAAGTACAGTTATGAATAACTCAAATCTTTCTCGCCGGCTATTATGATACCTGTAGTAGTTAATGTTATCATTCATAAGCTTTCAATAAGCTTAAACTGATTTTTTTTACTTCGACTATTGCTAAAAGAAAAAATTGTAAATGTATTTTCATCGCTGTTTTTGATTCGTTTTTCCCTTAGGAACCTATGATAACCCTTAAGTAAGTACTTACTTTTATACAAAGGCATTAAATGTAGATCATTTGAGATACGTACCTGGAAAGCAAAGGAAAAGAGTTATTAGTAAATTGTACTTTGTCCAGGGAAATTTCAGTCAATTTGCTTAGAGTATGCAAATTAAGTTATGCTTTTACAATAACGTAAATAAATACCTGATTATATTAAAATAAAAGTGAATTACAATATATGGTAAATATTAACAGAACATATTGCATTGTTTTAAATTACAGCTTGTTACTATTTTCTATTCCGGTATGCAGCCGATGTAGTTTTTATAATATGTGACTCTATAGAGAGACACTCTATTAAGTTTGTTGATCAACCTTGATCTTCCTCATATGGCCAGCAGTTTAAGACCACGTCTCGGATCAGTATGTTAATTACTGGCAATATGCACAGGTTGTACACTCTTGTTTCAAGTTTTGAGTTATCTGTGACAAGATGTGCCGTATTTAAAAAAAATAGTTTATTTTGTATAAAGATTATGTGAATCTGTCAATTTGAAATTAACGTCGATAAAATCATTTAATAGTCATTCTAATTTAATACTTTTAATTAATTAATACTATTTATATTACTTATTTAAAAAAAATTATTATAAAGATTTACAAATGTAAAACGTATCACTAAAACGTCGCTCCACCCCTATTTGTTCTCATATTCGCTCATCATAATTAGAAAGTGTTCGTTCCAATTAGAAGTAGGAAATATGTGGATGAAAAAGCAAAAACATAAATATAATTTAAATTCTAATTCCGCCTAAATTATTCGCACCGCTATTACTCAGAATTAATGGTGAAATTAATACTTTGACCGCTCATGTTAATGAAAGAATTTTCAACGCTGGGTTTATATTTTAATATTTATCTTTATTTTATTTTTGATCCTGTTTTTTACATTAATGTTTACAAATAATTTTAACTTTGCGGTCTATATAATACTTCAATTTAATAATATTTTACCATACGAATGAATAATTTGATATTCTACTAATACAGCGGATTATTTTCTTATGATATTATAGTAAGAAACTTTGTACAAATACATTTGATAAAAATGGCTCCTGCAGCCTGCAGATGTGTAAGAGTAGCATTATATCTTAGTCCTCGAAAGTTATCTGGTTACTCTCTTCCTTATTCGAGAATAAATATATAAAATATATCTGATTAAATTTTAATACAAAAATTAATAACATATTAATTTTATTAAAAATAAATATAATACAACGTTTTAGATATTAGTTTCAGAATGTGATGAAAATGTGTAATTTCTTCAGGCTGTGGTATTGAAAGAGATTGGTCAGTTTTTATAACTCTCTGTACTGAAGTTTACAGTGCGAAAAGATTTTCGAATTGGTGAACTTTTATCTTGAAACTGAATTGGTCCTGTTACGATATTTTCCTTTTCCTGTGATGAAACATTAATTTTGAAAAATAAAATATCCTTCTTGTTGTAGCCCTAGTTGGTAAACGCCACTCTCTTAGCTCATTAAAATGCCTTGAAGACATACTCGTTGCAATCAAAGGAAATGTTAAATAAATGCTTACAAAATATTTCACTCCTTTGCTGTAGACATTACGAACAGCGTAGCAAATCGTTTAGTTCAAATGCGTGGAATGCCCGAATTTTATAAATCGCGACCATTTTTATTTAAGTTGCACGTTTTGAGTTACCCTCTTTACATTAAATGTTTTTCAGCTATTTAAAAAAATTAATACATAGATTTACAATACAGTAATGTAACTATATCTTATAATTTATTGTTATTAATTTTTGGGGTGTTTTGGGTATCGATGGCGAAGTAGTGCGGCATTTGGTTGTGTGCTCTGAGCTGCAGGTTTGACTTTCGTACGTAACAATTTTTACGTTGGACAAACAATTATTTCAGGTCTGTTTGTACATGTTAAACTTATAACAATTCAATTTGGAATTTGATTTGATTGTCCATGTTAAACTTATAACAATTCGAGTATATCGGTAAAACTTCAAACAAAATATTTGAAACACTAAATTTTATTAAAATAACCTTAACCATTTAATTACCCATTTCCGCAAGTCATCATAAATAAAAATTAACATTTCACTCTCATTCGTCTTCATTTTAAAATCATCGGCGTCTTTCAGACGAATTTAAAAGTATCATTCAACAAGGAATATCTTTAACACCAGTCCGTTAATAGGGACACGGCTTGAATGCGTAACAAGTCGACTTTTGCATTAGCCGCACTCGAAGCTTTTTGCGCGAACCGAAATATTCCAGGCGTGTATTATAATTTACATAAACTCCGGCGTCATTCGAGATGTATTAAGGAAATGTTATTTTACGCTTTGATATGCAGTAAGAATGCAGTCTACTCGGTCAGCAGAATAAAAATTTATATTCTTCTTTTTTGTGCGTCATAATATATATTTCACGGACGTGCATTTGACTTTTTTTAGTAACTCTGTGTGCCTTTTAAGAAAATATATGTTCATGAGAATATAGTTGTTATGCCTAGCACGTGCCAAGATTTTGCGAAACAGGGTGATTACTGCAAATAAAGTCGCATTCTGAAAATGTCACGTGTTACTTTCCTTTCTAATATAATATATGAAAAACATGGAGTCGTGGTAGACCGGGGATCGTTCGCCTTTAAATTTAATATTATCTGACAAAACTGAGTTCGATTCCCACCGAAACAAATGAAGTTGTTAAATGCAACTTCAAGCACTGCTTTACCATGTGCACTGAGGTAAAGAAAAACACCGTAGGAAAACCCGAATGTCTAAACATTTCCAGGACATGTGAAGTCTGCCGTCTGCCCCTTTGGGGCAGCATCTCAAAATATGTTCAGCTCAAAAAACATTGTGAAATGAGAGGTGACTTGCTTTACATAATGTAAAGACTGTATTTCTATACTGTTTATAACTATCACCATAAACACTCACGCCTGTCACCTGGATGTGTAGGCAGAGAATACGGACTTCCATTTAGTACGATCCTGATATGCTCGTCGGGTAAGCGTATGCTTAGTGTAGCCTAGCTTCAACATAACGCCAATTTCGTCGATAAACTACCATTAAATACGTCACTCGCTGCCTCTGCCGAGCAATTCTGTAGCATAAATTTACATTGTCACTGTTTCCTTTATATGCATTCTTTCTATTTCACCAAACCACCGAACTATTCCTTTCATTTTGCAAGTGCATTGAAGTAATATGTACTTCACAATTTTCTCCAATCACTCAATTTTTCACCCTGTCGTACAAAGTCACCCCATAACATAGTTCTTAATTACCTCATTTCTACAGCATGTATTCCGCTCTTGTGCTTCTTTTATTATTATTATTCGAATTTTCAACGTATCCATGATGACGAAAAAGACTCAAATGAATTGAAAACATTAGCTAGTCAATAACCAAGTAAGTAATTTTGAAAATATAATTCAATTTTTAGGGTTCCGTAGTCAACTAGGAACCCTTATAGTTTCGCCATGTCTGTCTGTCCGTCTGTCCGTCCTCGCTTAATCTCTGTGACCGTTAGCACTAGAAAGCTGAAATTTGGTACCAATATGTATATCAATCACGCCGACAAAGTGGTAAAATAAAAATTGGAAAAAAATGTTTTATTAAGGGAGCCCCCCTATATGTAAAGTGGGAAGTGATTTTTTTTTAATTTCAACCCTAACGTGTAATATATTGTTGGAAAGGTATTTAAAAATGAATAGGGGTTTACTAAAATCATTTTTTGATAATGTCAATAGTTTCGGAAATAATCGCTCCAAAAGTAAAAAACAATGTGTCCTCCCCCCTCTAACTTTTGAACCATAAGTTTAAAAAATATGAAAAAAACCTGGAAAGTAGAACTTTATAAGGACTTTCTAGGAAAATTATTTTGAACTTGGATGGAAACAACAGTTTTTGTACAAACTCATAAGTGGGAACACTTACTGTGACGGATGGGAAACTACGGAACCCTACACTGAGCGTGGCCCGACACGCTCTTGGCCGCTTTTATTTTAAATAAAACCTATTTGAAATTAGAATTATTAGGCAAAAAATAATATATGTTGATTTGAAATTGCCAGTATTGCAGTACGGTTATTTCATAGGTGAAGACCCATTAAAATAAAAAATAAGTATATTAATTAAAAAGTTAAATGATGTTTCACCATCATAACGAAAATTTAGTAATGATTATATGACGACGTTTTTATTGAATTTTACTACTTTCTGATATAAAGACGCGATTATTTATGTTCAAGTAGAACGTTATTTATAGACCCTGATGGCGCAACATAATTAGGATGTGATTAAGTAAGTAAATGAAATAATTATTTAGTTTTCATTAATATTTGAAACCAGGAAATGATATCACAAATACCAAGAGACCGGCGGCGTCTTTTGCTATCTTTCAAAGACATTTAAAGTGAATCATAATATTATAATTGAATAAACTTGAATACTACGGCTTGGGAAATATCGCACTTTTTCTATTAATGCCTTGTCTCTCAAATTGAGAGCAAAAGGTTGCAATTATCGATGTGGTATCATCGGGGCGTGTGATAAAAGTGGGTGTCCTTCAGGGATCGTTACTTGGACCTTTTTTGTTCTTGGTCTGCATAAATGATCCTCTATGTATGGTATAAAAGTTAAGGGTCTGAGATAGTTCTGTTTCTTGATGAAAAAAAAAACATAAATGATCGTTGTCACTTGGTAAAACCTCATCTTCATTTTATAAATGTAAACGTGTACTATAGTATACGTGTACAAATACGAGGGTGGATTGAAAATTACTCGGCCTAACCAAGAAAATAAACACATACTAAATCAGTTATATTTTTATTTTTCTACATAATCACCATCAAGTTCAATACACTTTTGCCACCTCCCCTTCCAAGCATTTAGACCGTTGAAAAAAAATGATTCTTCCTTAGAGTCAAAATATGCGTCTACAGCTGCTTTGACCTCGTCGTTTGTCGAAAATCTTTGACCTCCCAAGTGCTTTTTTAGGTTAGGGAACAGAAAGAAGTCTGATGGTGCCAGATCAGGTGAATACGGCGGATGCGGTAACAGTTCAAAGCCACAGTTGTGAATTTCAGCCATTGACTGTACTGACGTGTGAACACGGGCGTTATCTTGATGAAACAGGACTTTTCTTCTGAGCATTCCTCGACGTTTTTCTTTTATTTCCTCTCGTAAACGACGTAGTAAGGTGCAGTAGTAATCAGAGTTTATAGTCTGACCCCTTTCAAGATAATCAATCATAATCACACCTTTCGAGACCCAGAATACTGAAGCCATCACCTTATTTGCCGACAAAATCGACTTAGCCTTTTTAGGGGGTGGTGAACCAGGTCTTCTCCACTGTTTTGATTGTTGTTTCGTTTCCGGTGTACAGTAATGAACCCATGTTTCGTCCATAGTAACAAAACGATTCAAAAAATCATCTGCATCGGCTTCAAATAACTCCAAACAGTCGCGTGAAATAGTCAATCGCGTCCTTTTTTCTTCAACTGAAAGCAGTCGCGGAACCGACCTCGTGGAACCTTGTGGAACCCCAACTCGTTGACAATGATGTTTTGAGTTCATTCATAAGAGATGCCTATAACCTCGGCTATCTCTCTAATTTTTAATCTGCGGTCTCCCATTATTAAATCAAGTACTTTTTTAATATTTTCGTCAGTAGTTGACGTCGAAGGCCTTCCAGAGCGGGGTTCATTTTTCACACTCTCTCTACCACGCTTAAATTCTGCTATCCATTTTTTGACGGATAAATATGACAGAGCACAATCGCATAATGTACTGACCATGTCATCATGGATGGCTTTTGATGATAGCCCCTTCTTATGGAGGTACTTAATGACGGCACGCTGCTCGATTTGCTCCATTCGCGGAAATTATGTCCGATTACTTTGTTAATAAATTTATAAAATCACAACTAATTATCGCACACGTTTCGAACTTCACACAATGAACTAGTCTGAACTGAACTAAATAATGTGGGTATATTTGATTTTTAGAATTGAATGGATCTGTGTTAGGCCGAGTACTTTTCAATCCACCTAGGTATATAAGTGAAACATGTACACGCGTATGTTCAAATTACAATAGTAAAAATATCAATCAAAGTTTTCAAACTTTGACGAATTTCTCGGAATTTTTGTTGATTCCAAGCTCCAGTGGGAAACACATATTGATAAAATGGTTTCGAAATTAAGTTCTAGACTAGAGAGAGAGAGAGCTCACTGATGAAACAGCAGCTAAATTAGTCTACTATGCTTACGTTCATAGGATCATGTCCTACGGTGTATAACTGTCGAGAACTGCAGCCGGATGGAAACGATATTCATTTTGCAAAAGCAGACGATGCATCGTCTTCTATATCATTCCGTGGGTGCCATAAAAGGCGGCGGGGGGTCATAAAACGGAAGATGTGCAATATCATATATCTGATAATAACTCCAAATAGTAAAAAAATTGTGGTGTAAGTTAATATATGGGGGGACTATGTTTAGCATAGGCTGTAATGATTATCCGAAAGCGTTCCCTTGGCTATGCCAATATGCGGCGAAGGTGGAACACCATGAGGTTTTAGTTGGTCTGGTGATCTGACATATTGGACGGTCATGATGTAAAAAAGGGCATTTTTTTCTAAATCGATGTAAGTTTTGACGTTAGAATAAGGGTGACGAGCACACAGTCCACCTGATGGTAAGTGAATCCTGTGGAACATAGACATTTACATTTACAAGTATGCTCGATTAAGATTTGAAATACAGATGCGTTATCGCCCCTAAGTACTAAGATGGAATGCCTTGTTTCCAGTTAAAGGGGTTTTCAGCTGTCTACACTCACCATACGGAACACAGCGCATTTAGCTGCTATTTTACGCTGGTATTCTGTAAGAGCGTTGTCTTTACCTTACCTTAGTCGAGCCGTTTTTGCATTTTCGCCGACTTTGTTTTAAAATAATAAAATACACATCAATACTTAATAATAACCGCAAGTGACTCACTTAGCCATCGCAAAGTCTATTTCATCAGATGATATCTCAAGTGTCATATAATCTACAGTGGTTACGTATGTGTGGTCGTGTAATCGTCTGAGAGGTAATGATATTGGGTGTTTGTGGAGTCAGTGATTATGCACCGCAATTGTGGGATGAGGGGGGTGTTCTTCAAACTATGTATAAGTGTAAGATTTAATTTTCACGTGCATCTCACGCTAATAAATTCTCATATTATCTTTCAATACAATGCATTTGCGCAGGTTTCTATTAATTAACTTGATATTTAGTTACTTAGGTTAAAAAGAAAATAAAATTCAATTTTGGGTGCGTGGGTGTATTCTACTCTCGTTATCAACTTCCATTTTGGAGATTAAGCTTATGTCGGATTTTTAAACTATAGAATATAATTTAATAAAAACACGATCAGGTGTTCGTTATGAAACTAATCGCCGAATGATATTAGTTTGCAGACGATACCTATATGATTTTTTTCAAGACAAATAGTTCACTAACATTATAACGTATGAACGAACGAACATAGACACACACACAAATGAAAACGTCCTTTAACAAGTGGTAAAATCAAAAATTTTGTACAACCGACTTCAATATAAATAAAATTAAAACGTCATCAATGTAGTTGAAGTCAGTTAAATACGCATAATGAAGGATAACTCAAAAACTACCGGTCCGATCTTGATCAAATTTATATTGGACTACATGGGATGCTTCAGCTTTAAAAAAAATCACCGAAATCGGTTTACCTAGAAAAAATTCTGAGATAACATAATATAAAAAAACATATAATTGAATTAAGTACCTCCTCTTCTTTTCGAAGTCGGTTAAAAACAGTATATTAATAAAATATTGGAAATCTGATCCGCTACAACAACTTTTAAATGGAAAGTATTTAAAATAATTTTTTCTTCCTCATGCGGCCTTCTGACATAGCCCAAAGGATTAGTAATTGAAATTGTATTGGGCCGGCTGTACAGCTCGAGGAACCGGCAACCAACGGGGAATGGATGCAGGTGTCTTAGGACCGTGCTTTGCGGCATTCCTTGAGGGAGAACTATGATCATCAGTAGACTTGTAAATGACTGTAATGATGATGATGATAATGAATTTCTTTTTATTCATTATCATAAAAGCTCATAATAACGTACGTACCACTTTTTACAATACTACCCAACGCTGGTGTGATTATTTTACGCCTGGCGTAAACAAGTTCGTTATTACACCGTCGTGTATAGGAAGCCACAAGACCTTTTTGGCTTTTCCTATAATCTGTAACTGAAACAGTCTATGCAAAGTTTACTGCTGAACATAGAACTCCTCCATAGATTGCCTTACATTTGCCATAGTTGCCACGCTTGACAGGTGGCAGCGACAGTTTTTTATTTTTTTTTTGGTTTATAAGAAGGTGCTGCTGCGCGCCTCCGGATTTGTTGCTCTTTGTCGCCATTTACGACAACCACGGGACGATATGGGCGGTAGATATTTTTACAACGGTCAAGGGTCACTTCTTACAATACTCATGAGACCATATATCATAAAAGATATCATTACTATATTACCTGGTTGACCGGTTTTAAATCGTGTGTTTTGGAAATTATATTTAAGAAACAAATTATATACTAATGAGATATGAATAATATTTTTGATCTTACCCACATAATAGAAAAAGCAGAACTGGTTATTTGAATAAAAAAATCATGAGTGCAATTAGATTAATTTAAATTTTCGTGTTTAAAAAAAAAACTAAAAAGGGGCTCGATATAATAGATTTTCTCACAAAAGAAGAAAAATTGAAAAAAAAAGGGAAAAAAGTCGAACCGTTGACAGGACGCTAACCAGGGCTCCACGACTTCGTGACGGCCCGATATCCACTTGAGCTATTACGATCATTAATTCAGTATCAAAATTAACCTTCTTATATTGTAGCAGTTTTTCATTGCTTGAAAACACGGACAAAACGACATTTTCTAAAAATTAATCCTAGCTAGATCGATTTTATTGCCCCAGAAACCCCCTGGACACTAAATTTTATGAAAATCGTTGGAGTTGTTTTCGAGATGCATACAAGAATTGCTCGTTTAAAGGTATAAGATTATTAATATATTTTTTTTAAATATATTTTTTTTCAAACGTTATTGCGTCCCCTTAGAACAAAAGGATACAAAGAAACAATTTCTCATATATACGCTTATACTCGTTCTACACATGGAATAAAAATAATTTTACGGGTTTTATTATATAGTTAATAAAATATAGTTTAATTTTAACTTTTTTAATTACCGACGTTCCGGGCACCATACAGGACTCACATGGTCACTTAGTGCCTGCGAGACCATGAATGCTGTAAAGGATAAAATTCATAAAATTAATCTATTCGAGAATATACACACTACAAATATCATAAGCTGAACCGTTCGTTCAGCTTATGATTATGTGATAATGTAGTTGGAATTGAAGATAACACATATATTGTTAATCGGGATCAAAGCGTACTTTACGCTAGAAGCCGTTATATGATTGAATATTTTTATAAAAAGATTGTAATACAATTTATTGAGAGGGATCCATCGTCCATAACTGACATCAAACAAACCTCAATCTTTGAGTCCGGTAATGTGATAGTTTCTTTGACATGATAACGACCTTCCTTCGGAGTTCATATCAACTGAATATATTATATTTTATGGACGCACGCTATGTACTTTCGAGAAAAATGAAGAATATTGAAAAGTACAAAGCAACGTTTTAGATTGTTTTCGGAAATAAAGAGTTTGTTGAAAACCTTTAAAATAGGCTATAGCATTGTAGAGTTTAAGGTTTAATGTTACTAGTGTTTAATATTATGTAATTTATTAGATATTTTAATTAATATTTGCTCTAAGCTTTAATTCACTTGACATGCGTGACTATTATGGCATATATCTCTTTCATAAGGTAATCTTTGAGGTGGCCCTGTGTTCAGTAGTGAACTTTTGATAGACAATAACGTATACACAACGTAATAATTAAAATTATTAAAAAAATCAGTAGCTTAATACGACAGTTGGTAGTACAAATTAATTAAATATCTAAACCCAACATTAAGTAAATATCTCTACATTCTTGATAGAATGATTTCAGTACAATAAATTTATTCTTGAGTAGTTTTTTTGGCAGTCTTAAAATTAATATTTTGTGTTTACTAAGGTTTATAATTTTAAGAAAAGCTCTCTAACGTGTAGCTATTACTTTTGATTGCAATGAATATATTATTATTTTTAGGAGAAAAGGAAATCAATGTAGATAGAGAAAATATTAGACTTGATTTTCTTCATCATTTAAATTAAGAAATAGGTCACGACAAAGTGATACAAAGAACTTCTTATTGTCGACAATAATTAACGCAGCTGCCTGGCCAGGCATAAGCTTTTGAAGTTAGAAAACTTTTAATTAGAAGTTTGAGTAGATTAAAACAATTTAACAAACGAGCTTTCGAAAAGTTGGTGTAATAATATAAAAAAAATGAAAAACCACAAAAATATTCCTAAACTATGTGGCTTAATTTTTAAGGATTTTTGCCGTTAAATTTATAGCAAAAATGTTGTATGACCGACGCATTAATATATTACTTAAAAGGAAATAATTCGGTATTTAAACTTTTTAAATTGTCGTTTTCATATTTTTGCTTACATAGGGTATTATCAATTATGAACAATCATTTTAAATATATAATTTTTCAAGGATTAGTTAATTTTAATAGTTTTTCATACTTTTACTAATGACTACTTCATAGCGTAGTTTGAAGAGGCCGCAACCAAAGAGTAAGTATACAAAAGACTACGTTAAGTTACATATCTCTATACTCCATGGTTACAAACTTTATCAAGGTAAAAAAGAGTTTTGATGACGGTTTTGGAACTTGGCCGACGATGGACTGCCGCTCCTGTTTTGTCGCTTGAATAATGGTTTGAAGTGGATTTTAATTCGTAAAAGTGATGGGATTATATGAATTAAGTGTCGCGCGTGTGAACTATTTGAGAAAACGACGAAGCAAGTGCTTTGATGTTGATATAAGCCTTAAGTTAATTTGATCGCTTGGGAGCCTTATGAACTTGAGTGACTGTCGTCATCAACTGTCCGCTGGGTTGAGCTGTCGTCAAAATCTCCCAAAAACTTCGCAATGTGACGCATCAGCATATTGTAAAGTAAAGCCAGTTAAATAAAATAAATCAAGGTAAAAAAATGATATTTAACAAAGATGGCATTTGGATGAAATGATTATTGTTAACATTAAATTAAACAAATTAAAATATTGTTTTTGCTATGATTTGATAATGAATTCGATCAAATAATAATAAAAGAAACCGGTTGATTTAAAATAATTCCTAAAATTTTTGTACCGTAGGATAAATAACAGTTGTTTACTTTGTATAAATTGACGAAGTAACCTCACACAAACTGGTTGATAATTAAAATAAATTCAAACTTTATGAAGACATTCCCTTGTAAAAAAGCAATAGACAACACAAAGGTAATTGTGAATCAGTTAAATTAATTAACTAGAAACTAAGCAAAATTATAATCGTATATTAAACAAAATCAAGACGTTAATATTTAACAACTTGACAAATTTGACTCAAAGCAAGGAGTTTTAACTTTAAAAGCGAATTGATCCCAAGATCACAAGTGGATCTCTATTGTTTTGAATAATTGGTGAATTTCGACAACTGCTGACCTAAAGTACGGGTTCGCCGCCCAGTTTAGGTATCAGTCACTCACATTACCTTGAACCCGAGAAATAAATGATTATTGTTATTTATTACTTTTACGGAATTTATCGCGTTTAATTTTTTTTAAATTAATATTTAATTGAATATTAAATTAATTATGTGTAGTTTTCGCGTAAATATAAAAAATCATTATGATTATTTTTATTATTAAAACTCTAGACTCTAGAGGACTCTATGCTATGACTCCTCTAAAGTTGCTATGAATGATGCGCTGAGCCTTCACAATCCGTCAGGTTTATCAGTCGTTTGATGGTGCCGCTTGTTTATACTATCTTAAGCGGATGATACCTAAATCGAATTCAGGTAGCAATTATGTATTTAGTAATCCGCACAGGAAAATAAGGTATGCCATGTCTAATAAATATTGTATTAAAGAATGATCGTTAGAACAAAGCGTCGAACGAATTTAACTTAAAACGGCCGTATCTTTGATTGTTAACCAAATTCCGCGTAAAGAGAAACAGACGCATTAGCTGCGTCAGTCATCAGCAGAATGAATCATTACTTGAAGAGTGTGGCTGTGGCTCGTGTCGAAGAGCCTAAGCTCAAAGGTCCTCGTATCCGTTCCGCACCCCCCGTTTCGTACTTCGGCGCCGCGCATGCCCGCAAGAAAGGGCTGATTGGAGGGCCACTTTTAAACCTCGGCCACCCGCTTGTTCGCTCGCATTCAAGGATCGAATCTGAATTATAGGGCGCTAAAACCTGCACCTTTATCAAAAATGTATAAACGTGTTGCTGTTCGGTGATTCAACGAGCGAAAATTGTAGCCCGCTTGTAATTTCGTTCTATTCAAGAACCTGAAATGAGAGATTTATAAGGAAAAATCAAAAGACACGCGTTGTCAATGTAATCGCTTGAAATATTAGAGAGAATGCGAATATATTAAACAACCTTATATTTTAACTTTATTATTTAGAGAGTTAGTTAAAGTATATTATTAAGATGTTCCTCGCTGTCTCGTACTCGTACATACATACATACATATATTCGTATCTTAAGGCGATATAGCCGTGTAAGTTATTATAAGAGAGGTGCGCCGAGGGAAATGAATGTCGAGTAGGTCGACCCGTTGTCATTCATATTAGCAGCGACTGCTTAAATTCGTAATCACTCGACGCCAATTCATTGGATGGGTGTGGTAAATGTGTTTGTTGAAAATGGAAAACAGAAAATTGTTTTCAATCAATATTTTTGCCCGTTCAGGTTCCTATTTTAAATTAAATAAATCCCGTTTTATATTAAATAAATCTTATATTTTGCTGTCTTAAACATATCTTATCTTCATAGCCAGTTTCTTTTGTATTCAAATACTCGTAATATACAGAATGTTCTAAAAGTAATTTAAGATAATGCTAACCCTTATATTATTATCGCTTGAATCTTGTGAACTTATTAACTTGTTGATAATAAACACATTACCTACTTTACCTTCTGCGAAAAAAAATGTAAAAATTTTGAATTCCGAACATAGATAATAAAACAAAATTTTAAGAACGGATAAAGACTTCTGCTGCTACTACGCCAACATTACAATGTTAGAAAAACACTTCTAAATTTAAATCAAAGCCCTGAACTTAGAAGAAAAGAAACAGCTTAATAACAGTCACAGTCATGAGTTTCGAAGACTATCGTAACACAAAATGATTACACACATAAAGAACCTTATCTCTTTACACTCTGCACCGACATAAACCGGTCACAGTGGGGAGTAACTGCTCCACAACCGCTCGAATGTTTACGCGAGTTTTACGCACCAATCTCGCCACTGCCGCTCCCGCTAGAAATTGAAAACGGAATTATGATGAAATAAAAATGGCGCGCTGAATGTACCGACGCGAGTTTGAGCTCCAGATGTGTTTCGAAAAATAAATTTTTAAACCAAGGCGTATGTCATCACTACACATGCGGCCATTAATTAATTTCTCATTTTTTACCACGAATTTTACGCAGAAAATTATTCTGTTACACTAAGTACGCAAAAGTCGTCAAAATATGTGTATTTCTTTTTACGGAATGAAAGATGCCAAACAAATACATAATACACCTGGTGGTAAGTGGATGATAAGATCCGCGTACATCTACATCTATCCTCAATTAAAAATCAAAACGCAAATTATGTGTCACCCATAACGACTTAAATTAAAAAAAAAGAAAACAATAAAAAGATCCTTCGATGTTTGTCACTCGTCGTTTGCTACAAACACCAATTTAGTTTTAAATTTGCTTCTATAGCTTTTTTAAAGAAAAGTCGTAGTCAGTCCGAAGCATACCCACAAATTTTTGTATTGTTTGCAAATTAATAGATACTAATTATTTTCTGTTAGAAATGGCAATGGACACCACTTATATGTGTATAAAAGTGCATCTGGCAATGCTCTGTCTGACGACGTGTAGACAGCAGGAAATACGATATGTGTCGGCGGAAATCGCCAAATGCGTTCAAGTTTTCAGCCCTAACGAAAATTCATCCAAATCAATTCGACATCAACTTAACGTGTCAAAACTTTGATTAAGAAGATCGTGCTGTTAATAGATAATCTGCTATTTTTTTAAGTTTTAAGATAAAAAATTCTTGTAGAGTATATGGTAAAATGAAGATTATTATTAAAGATTATCATTATTAACCTGAATGCGGTGCAGCTAAATTTGATTGGTCATGGATTTAAGACTCGGTATTTGCGCATGTTGGCGTTTTAGACGATTTTCTCGCCAAAGATTTTGACCACGATGCGGTGATATATTTTCAACACTCTCGGAGTTATCAACGGAAGTACGAATGAGCCGATTTGGTCGGGAAAGGTCCATGCTTTCGTAGAATATTGACATAATGCTACTGTTTCGTATAGTGACGAGAACCGGAGACCCTTTTTATAGGTAACAAGGCATTTCGCCCTCACAACAACTTCCTAACTTTTATAAAAAAAAAAACTGATATAACATTATAATACTAGTACACTGTACACTCTATTTTCGTATACATAATTCAAGAATAGCTTAAGTGAAACAATTCGATGTCCGTTCGGAGTTTGTTGGTTTAGATCATGACTGTCTCTGCGATGCGGTGTTGGTGCTCCTGAGCTATAAAATCTATAGCTATAGAGCTATAAATATACCCAGGTCCGGGGACCAATAGTTTGTGTTTTTGCACAAATATCGTCCAGCATTTAGCTTTAGGCTTATAACTATATTATGTTATGTTATATAATCGCGTATAATACGTTCCTATTTCTTTTTTTAATTTATTTATGTACACACATTAAGGTACCGAAGCAGTCTTATAGTAATTACGTACAAAGGTTCTACTTATTCCAAATTCGCTGAAATATCTTCCAGTAGACCCATAAAGGTAATTATATTTAAATTGCAAACTTAGTGCATACATTAGTACTACTAAAAAATAAATAATATACACAATGTTACGGAAATTATATAAAATAAAACAATAAATAAAAATAAAATAAATCAATAAATAATAATAATAATAAATACGATAATTACATATGATATATATACATATATATATATATATATATATATATATATATATATATATATATATATATATAAATATATATATATATATATATATATATATATATATATATATATAAATTAACAGGATGCAAAGTAGTTACCTCTAAGACGTTTCTTGAATACCAACAAAGTTTCGGAATTTCTTATATTTGACGGCAGTGAGTTCCATAATCTTACCGCGTGAACTGAAAAGGAGTGGGAGTAAAAACCGGAATTAAAGACGGGAAAGTCAAGAAGATTTTTAATAAGGGATCTGCATGGTTTGTCCGGAGGATGGGTGAAGGAAAATCGGCTTCTGAGGTATGTGGGAGAGGAAGGGTTGTGCAAAATGTTATAGAGGAGACATAACAATCGAGTGTTCCTTCGAAGTCGAATAGGGAGCCACTTGAGTTGCTTACGAAACTGAGATATACGGTCAAATTTCTTGAGCCCAAATATGAAACGGATACGCTGATTTTGCAAGCGCTCAAGTTTATTAAGAAGCTCCTCTGTAGCATCCAAATAACAGGCATCCGCATAATCAAGGAGAGGTAGGATAAGAGTAAGCACGAGTGAAATTTTAGCTTTAAGGGGTAAGAAATTTTGTAGACATTTAAGCGAATGCAAAGTAAAGTAGACCTTGCGACTAACTTCAGCGATATGCGTGGTCCATGTTAAATGGTGATCAAATATGACGCCTAAGTTTTTGACAGTATTGGCAAAGGGTATAGGAACGCCATTAAAACAAACAAAAGGTAGTGATATAAATTCTAATCTGTTACGCAAATGCCTACTGCCTATTATGATGGCCTGAGATTTCGTGGGATTAACTAATAGTCCGAAGGATGCAGACCATTCACAGATGCGGCCCAGATCCGTATTCATAGCTGCAATTGCATTATTTGTATCATCCACCGGAAAATGACGATAAAGCTGTAAGTCATCCGCGTAGAGATGGTAATTAGATGTAATAACACTCGTAATAGAGTTAATAAATATGGAAAATAAAGGGGGGAAAGAACGCCACCCTGAGGTACACCCGTAGTGATACCAGACCAATCGGATAGAGTGTCATTAACACGGACACAATGTGATCGACCACGAAGATATGAATCAAACCATGCAATGGCAGATGGGGAAATGTTTATAGATTCCAGGATCCGGAGAAGAATATCAAAGTCTACTGAGGTAAAACCACTACTAAAGTCAAGCAAAACTAAAAGTGTAAGAGATTTATTGTCCATGGCCCAACGGATATCATCGGTTACTTTAAGTAAAGCAGTGACAGTGCTGTGTCCACGACGAAAGCCCGACTGATAAGTGGAGAGCAAGGAGTTAGACGATAAGAAGAGAGAGAGTTGACTATGGATGATGTGTTCCAAAACTTTGGAAAGAAAGGGTAAAATAGATATGGGACGAAAGTGGGACAAAGAAGAAGGATTAGAAACCTTAGGCAGAGGAATTATATATGCTTGTTTCCAAATTGAAGGAAAAGATGATGACGATATAGAAAAATTAAATATGTGAGTAAGAATTGGTAGAAGCAAAGGTAGAACTAGCAAAATCATCTTCGCACATAGACCATCAATACCAACAGCATTTGAAGAGATGGCTAGGATGGATTTTTTTACATCTTCCTCCGTTACAAGGGAAAGATGAAAAGGGCAAACGGGCGGTTTCGGTATACCCGCCAATGCGAGTAGTGTGGTGGATTTGATGTAAGGATCTAAAGTCATAGGAGGAGTAGCAAAGTGATTGTTTAGATCCTTTACATTAACGTCATTGTATTCTAAGATCGGAGACCTGCCCACACCAACGGAACGAAGGAACTTCCACATCTCAGTAGAATTTTTATTATGTAGAGAGTTGTAAAAGTAGCGTCTTTTAGCATACCGACACAAGCGACTGCAGCGGTTGCGTAAAAATTTAAAACGATTTAAGTTATTTTCAGATGGGAGACGTTTAAACCTTTGCTTAGCTTTGTCCCTCTGGCCCATAAGTTCTCTTATATCTTGTGTAATCCATGGTGCAGGATTACGCTTTATTTTTACGCGTTTGAGCGGGGCATGGTTATTGTATACCTTCAAAATTATATCATTAAAGTTACAAACCTTATCATTAATATTAGTATTGTCAACAATAGGTGTCCAATTAACATTACTTATATCACGCTGCAATGACTCCAGATCTATTCCCTTGTAATTACGAAGGAACAAGTATTGGGATTTCTTTTTGGGTGGACAGAGACGATAAGAGAGGTAGATTAAATCATGATATGAGAAAGAGGCAGTTATTTGTCCATGAGACATGACACTATCAGGAGAAGAAACGATCATAATATCAAGCAAAGAAGGGTTACAGTTAGGGAAGTGATGAGTTGCCTGAAGAGGGAGAGTGAGAAGATTGAAGGAAGATACCAAAGTCAGAAGTTTTTGGGAGCGAGAATCATTTTTAATAAGGCAGGTATTGAAATCTCCCATAAGAATAATATGATCGTAAGTAGTACTAAAATCAGCAAGGATTTTTTCAAGCGTATCAAAGTAATCTATGTGTATGTTAGGACTGTAAAATACCGCCAGCAACATTTTTACATGATTGAGAGTAACTTCTATAAAGAGATATTCAGCAGATTGAGAGTAAATAGAAGGAGAGGCACATATGATCTTATAAAATATATCCGAACGCAGGTATATAGCTATCCCACCACAACCTTTTCCTATACGATCATTACGAATAAGGACAAAACCAGGTAAGGCAAACTGAGTAGAGGGGAGTGATGGCTTGAGAAATGACTCAGAAATTAGTAAAGCATCGAGATGTGCACTGTTAATTGATGCTAGAAGATCAGGATAATGGCGAGGAACACTCTGGATGTTAATGTATGCAACATTAAAGTTGTTAGGAAATCTGGAGCGCAAGGATGAAATCTGGTCATACAAAGTTAAAGGTAACTCACTATCCGCACTTGTAAAACTACATGAAGATGAAGAGCATGAGAAGAAACTGTCATCAAAAACATCAAGATTATCCATTTAGCAAATTAATTAAGATAATATAATAATGTATAGTAATATAACAATAATATAATATAAAATGTAAATATAATAATACGGTTTATGAAATATGTATAAATATGATATGTAAATACAATATATATGTATATATTTATAAATATCAATTTAGCAATTACTTAATTTAAAATAAAACAAAACTTAGGTATAATCTAATACAAACGGAACAGAAAAAAATTTAAAAAACATCTAAAATCACCAATCACAGAACTGTCATGAAATACTGAAGAAAAAAAATCTTATGAGAGTATAATTTATACATAAGATTCGATAAAAAAAAAGAAAAGAAGTTTAAAATGTTATGAAATGAACCTATCTTATAATTATATACATATTAAACTTCCTTAAGAGATTAATAAAAATATTGAAAAACACTATTACATATTACTGCAAAGCAGAATAAATAATACATTTTCCCAAGCTACAACTTGACAGTAGCACAGTGGCCAAAGGGCCGTGCGTCACAACTAAGAGAAAAAGTAAATAAAAAAATGCATAGTAGTCATCTCAAAACTCACGAGCGTCAATTCAATGCAATTCAATGTGAATCACAGACTAGTATGATGCTTACGCAAATGTGAATGATAAAATAGACATTTTGATAACTACTGTGTGTAATTAAATGCTCATCTTATTATGAAAGTACCAGCTGGAAAAATGTATCAATATTACAGAAATATAAAGTAATTATAAAACAGTATTACAAAGTGGTTGTAAAGCGGCTAACAAAAACAAACAAAAAAAATGATTATGATATGTACCTATATTTTCTGAAAGAAAACAACGAAGCTAGGGATTAGTTGCGGCGACGAGCCTTCCGTGGAGCATTAGTAGTCAATCTGGACGCAACTTCCTTTGGAGAAGTGGGTTCCTTAGACTGCCCAGGGTCATTGACCGTACTACACTTGTCGGGATATCGGCAAATAAGGGGTTTTAGTTCTGCCATAGACTCAATCCTCTGACGTGATTTGTCCGGCAAAATAATAACTATTTTGCCTTCTACGGACCAGCAGTTCTTAGTCCCGAAATGTTTACGAGCTGTCATAAATACTTTGTGCCTTGTCTTTGTCAAAAACTCGGATATCGTGAAGTTTTGTTATCCCAGACAAGACGACGACTCTCCAGACTACCAAATTTAACAAGCACTGGACGTGTTGAGGCTTGAGAAGATCCAAGACGATGGCATATTTGTAAATCCTCGACTTTCAAATCGGTCACCTTCATTTGGTCGGAAAACAGCTTATATACCGATTCATGCAACTTCTCATTCTGTCTTTCAGAAAAACCATGGATAAGCAGTATTTTTCTTCTCATTGCTGTTTCATGTTTGTCAATATTGTATGTAACTAAGTCCAATTGTTTTCTGATCAGTGATAGCGATTGACAAACAAAGGATTTGAAATCGTTAAAGTCCTTGGACAGTGAAGAAATGTCTGGGTGAACTGGCGAGGAAACAACTGTGGCTTTTAAAAGCTTATCTTCATACTCACGCATGCGAGAAGCAAATAATTTTTCCAGTTCATCAAGATTATTTACAAGCTGTGGGTCCATATTAGACTGTTATGCAAAACTGTGCTTTAGCAATAAAAAGATAGAAGTTGTTAAGAACAGCACGTGTTGGTAGACTTTAGCAGTGTTTTAACACATTTATTTAGAAAGAACGAATACTTTAAATAATTTAACAACAATAAATATAATAAGCACACTGAGTTTGCGTGTTTACTTTGCGACTAACCGCAAAAAAAAATTCTTCTTTTTATTTTTTATTTGATCTTCGCATACGTATTTTGCTTATATATTATTTTATGTAACAATTTACATACATGTACATACATACAAAGTAAAAATATATTTTTGTACCAAAGCACTGCTTAAGCAGGCCTGTATATATTGTATGTGTCAACCATAAGCTTCCTATAGATATGAGATCGTTTTAAAGGAAAAAAAATCCTTACTCTTTTCCAGTTATATTCGTCGATGTTTCGCGAATAGAACTTTAAAATGAAAATAATCATTTGAATGTGTGTAGCACTAAGGATCTAATTTATTTTGCCCGCGCATAAGTTATGAGGCGCTAAATTATCGACTGTTTTATGTCCTTCATAATTTACTTCAGCTATCAAGTTCAGACATAATGAATAATAAAAGGGAATATTCTTCTATATTTGAAAATACGTTCTCTGAAACACTTTATAATAAAGATTAAAGATACAACATTCAGTCTGTGATTTTATAGAGTGCTGAGAGTCGATTACAATGACCTTGCATAATAAGACGGCGCCGGCACGACTCCCGCGGCTCGGAGAAAATAACAGGGAGCTGTACAGAAGCAGTCTTATTGCAGACTGTACTTACTTACACTGACGTGAATCAAAATGGTCCAATTTTCCTTCATTCATTTTATATATCCACGATGTAATCATACTATTATGATCTATAATAAAAAGATAATGACATACTACTAATTACAGAACTACTATATTGTAAATTCGATGTCTTCAATTTTTTAAACAATAATTTTGAATGAATACTTACATTTTATGTTCATTATTATTGTTATTAACGAAGAAGCGGTTGTTTTAAAATAATTTTTTAATATCTCTTTGAACATAAGAAAAGTTATATAAGGTACTAACTTGAAGTGTACCGTAAGTGTGTGTGTGTAGTGTGTGTAAACTAATTAAACACACATTAAAGTTTTAAATGCATTTAAATCTATAACTAGTATTAAATTTTATGTAGTTATAATTATATTTTGCAAAGAAAAATCTTTATTGAAATAAAATAAAAATAAGTTTATGTCAATAAAGAACAACGATCAAAACCGGTAGGTAAAACGCCCAACAAACAAGCATTTATTTTGGTCCGTTGCTAACTGACTGTAAATTTGCATTCTGCAGTCAACCAATTTTAATGCATCTGATTCTGCACTCCATTGTGCAGGCCGCCAATTAACAAGGAATCGGTCGTCTACGTTTATTAAAATAAAGGAAGCTTAATTAATGGTTAAATTTCTTCCAATTTGTATCGCGTTGTTTATTTCTTCCTAACGTGTGTGAGTACTCATGGCAAATTCTCCTACAAAAAGTGCAAATAAAAAAGTAAGTCTGCGTAATTTAAGTTATAAAAATTATAAAGTCATATTTCAACGTCAATTCGAAATATGGCGTGAATTTTCATATTTTTTCACATTATTGCCATTATTTTTAAACTTAAAAAATACAATAATAACAATCGTGTTGTTTCATATTTATTTAGCAACACAGGCCGTTCGCCTTCATACAGTATCCATCCAGATCAGACAATATATCGAGATCGGTCGAACGACTGATCCGAGTCTGTACCCAAGATGTCGCTGTCAGCGAGCGATACTGTTATATATACATTATATTATATGTCTGTGTGAAATTGTCAGTTCATTGTTTTTTCAACCGACTTCAAAAAAGTTTTTAATTCGACTCTATTTTTTTAATGTGTTTTACATCAAAAAAAAAATTTTTTTGGTGAACCGATTTTTATGATTCTTTGAAAGGTTTTTATTATTGAAATCTGGCACGTCATGTGGTCTCATAAAAAATTGATCAAGATTTGAGCAGTAGTTTTTGAGTTATCCTTAATAACGAGTATATGATGTAATTTAATTTATATTTAAGTCGGCTGTACAAAATATATAACTCTACCAATTATTTTAATTGTTATGTGTGAATTTCGTAGTTATAGACGATAGTTTTCGTGGGCGCAGATTTTCGGTAGTATCGGGGAAGAACGCTATTGGCTATTCTTGTCCGGTGCCTTCGGTCCGCCGGTAGCCCATGTTGCTTTACAGCCGTAAACAAAATAATGTACGGTTTTAAAATTGTAAACACTTATATATAAAATTAATTATGATTAATTATGATATTGAATTTTTGGGGCGCCATATAAACATATTGTCAGACTTAAAATAACCAGATAATTACTCAAAATCATATCATAAATCCTGTAAAAGCCATGTAAACCAGATACCACTTAATTGGACATTGTGTACATCAAATTGTGATTAAGAGAGAAGCCCTTTTTTATTGAAAGTTGAATATATTGGTTTTACATCGACATGGTAATAAGTACACGAACTTCTTTTGCTATCAAATTATCCCACATTCGAGTTCCTAATAGAAAATGTGCGCCGTATTTGTGGTATGGTTTTATGCTAAATAATTATGTGATCTACAACCGAACAAATGGTTATTTTCAATTTTACACCGTGTGGTATCGATGGGCATTAAAAACTCGGTTATATATTAGCCATTAAATTTCAGTGTGTCGACTAGGGCAACATATCTTATTTTAAAAATACTAAAAAATGTACTGTAAAGATAACACTTAAAGTTAGTAATAAGAAAATAAATAAATAAATAATAATACTCTATACATATAGATGTATTGTTGCTTGAAGTTGCGCATTCATAAAAAATTATAATATTTTATTTAAATAACTATACAAAAATGTTTCGTAATACATTTTGTAACTTTACATACGTGGTATAGCCATGCTGCAGCTATATTAGTACTATAGTCGTAGCATGAATGGGTCGGCTCGATCGGGGAAGGACCGTACTCTCACAGAACACCAGCATAAAATAACAGCTTAACGCTGCTGTGTTTCATATCGTGAGTGTAGAGAACCGGCATTCCATCTTAGTCCGAAAACGTAAAAATAAAAATAAAAACTGTAAAAACATTAAAGCAGTTAGCATTTGGCTTCTATCTTGCCTGATACTTTAATTAATATAATGAGATCAGTTAAATCTGTTGAAATAACAATAAACACTTTCACTTTGCGTTACTGTTGTTGAGCTTTAAGCTATTTTACCTAATTATTCGTTGTCTTTACTTTATTAAGTACACAGTGTCTTATGTTCTTTAAAGGGTGAACGTGTCACCGTGGCGTTTTCACAAATTTGGTAATTTTAAGGCGAAACTCTCTTATTTAAGTACCAATTCTTGTTCAGTTAGAACGTTCCAACTGGTATGTATTTTTTCAACAACTGCCTTATGATATTCATACTGCCTATACTGCATATACTGCCTTATGATAATCGCTTAGAGTACTGATACTTCGAGGCTTAGAAAGAAAATTACACAATCCGTCAAGCTTGTGAATAATTGGTGAAAAAAATAAATTGTGTTTTGTATTTTATAAGAAAATTCTGTATATAAATAACTACAACAAACCCTTTGTTAAATGCTTTTTTTAACGGACAAAGGTGACAAACGTGCACACAATCCACCTGATGGTAAGTGGTTGCTGTGGCTCATAGACATACACATCTATTACGAATTACGAATCAAAATGCAGATGCGTTGTCACCCGTGAGGACTAAGATGAAATGCCTACGAAATGCCTAGTTTCCAGTAAAAGGGTATCCGGTTCTCTACACTCACCATACGAAATACAGCAGCGTTAAGCTGCTATTTTGCACTGGTATTCTGCGAGAGCGTGGTCCTTTGCCAGTCTAGTTGATCTACTCGTACTACAACTATACTACTAATATGGATGCTGCATGGCTCTATCAAATTATAATAAATCGTGTAGAATAATCGAACAACATAATATTTAGAAATTTATATATTAAGAGTCTTCGTGTTTATCGTGCTTATTTAAATGTATTTAAAATTTCCGACATCTCGAGTGATTGGCAGCATCCATCATCATCATCGTCATCATCATTATAGCCCTTCATAAGTCCACTGCTGACCATAGGCCTACTCCAAGGAAGTTGTAGGTTCTTCGAGCTATATTTTTGTAATATAGAAGAGGGGGCAAACGAGCATGCGGCTCACCTGATGTTAAGTGACTACCGCCACCCATGATCAACCGCAACACCATGGGAATTGCAGGTGCGTAGCCGGTCCTTTAGAAAGGAGTAAGCTCTTTTCTTGAAGGTCCCCAGGTCGTATCGGTCCGGAAAAATCGCAGGTGGTAAACTATTCCACAGAGAGGTTGTACGCGGAAGAAAACTCCTTTTGAAACGTACAGTGGTGGACCGCCAAGCATCCAGATGGTGTGGATGGTATCGGGACGTTTGCCGCGTAGTGCTTTTACGAAATTTGGCGGCTGGGATTAATCCGAACAATTCCTCAGAGCACTCTCCATGGTATATGCGAAATAAAATGCAAAGAGATGCAACATCTCTTCGCAGTGCCAGTGAATCGAGCCGATCGGAAAGCACTCGGTCGTCGACGATTCGAGCCGCTTTGCGCTGGATGTGGTCAAGTGGAAGGAGCTGGTACTGGGGAGCCCCAGCCCAGAGATAGGAACAGTATTCCATGTGTGGCCGAACCTGCGCCTTGTAAATGTGCAGGCGGTGTGCCGGCATGAAATACTGTCCCGCTCTGCTGAGCACGCCAAGCTTTTTAGAGGCCAATTTGGCCTTCTCTTCCAAGTGACCACGAAACTGCACGTCACTCGATATGTCGACGCCGAGGATTCCGATACTGGCTGAGGCAACAAGGGGAGTGCCTTGCAAATGAGGAGATACGACAAAGGGGTTCTTTTTAGCGGTTAACGCGCAAACTTGTGTCTTCTGGGGGTTAAACTGGATTAGATTTAGTCGCTCCCAATCCGAGACTCCGTTCAGTAAAGACTCGACTTCAGACGCAAGTTTGTCCCGGCACTCGGAGACGTTTTCCCGAGAAACATTGGCTCGGCCGGTGTAAAGAGCATCACCAGTGCTGTCATCTGCATAGCAATGAATGTTACGGGTTTGCAACATATCATTGATATGCAGAAGAAACAGCGTTGGCGATAGCACGCAGCCTTGTGGAACACCAGCATTAATAGGCTTGCAATCGGAGCTTGCACCGTCTACAACGACCTTGGTGCTCCGATCTGCAAGAAAGCTGGTGATCCAATCGCACAATTTCTCGGGAAGCCCGTAGGAAGGTAGCTTCGAAAGAAACGCTTTGTGCCAAACCCGATCGAAGGCTTTTGCAATGTCCAAACTAACGGCCAATGCCTCCCCCTTGGACTCTACTGCCTCCGCCCATCTATGAGTTAGGTAAACCAGAAGATCACCAGCTGACCGACCACGGTGAAAACCGTATTGGCGGTCACTAATCAGCTGGTGATCCTCAAGGTACCTCATGAGCTGGCAGTTGGCTGGCCGGCCCATTGCCACTTCAGCTTACTGATCCGTTGGGCTATGCCTTATACTCTGGTCCACTGCGTATACCCTCATTTCTAAGTTTATCACGCAGAGAAACCCCGAGCGTAGTCCTTTCCATAGCTCGCTGAGCGACCTCGAGCGTCCTCATGCGGTCAGCAGTGAAGACTACATCTCAGATCCATAAGTCATCACTGGCAACACGCACTGGTTGTACAATCTAGTTTTCAGGTTTTGAGGTATACCTGATGAGAAGATGTGTCGTAATTTCCCTAATTCTTTTTATTTCCTCTCGCTACCCAAGCGAGTTGAATTCATCGACCAAACTCTCGGTCGAAGTTGGACTTACCTAGTCGGACTAATTGTCCCAGGTAAATGTACTCGTCAACAACTTTGAGATTAGTGCTCCCAACTACTACAGGAATGGGTGTGACATGGATATTAAAAAAGATCTTTGTTTTATCCATGTTCATCTTAAGACCTATGCGTCGGGAGACACTATTGAGGTCATTGAGCATAGTGCTTAGAATTCACGTTTTACGTTTAATTTTTAATTTTGGACATACGAGTACCGTATCTTGCAGTGGTATTTTTGTAGTTATAGTATTAGTTTTTGTTTTAATTTTATTATTTACACAATCTCAAACCAGATTCAAATTTGTGGTACACGGTAAAGTTTTCATGAAGAATTGTACCATATGATATCCTCTGTATCATCTATAATTTGTTAAATAAATAAATAAAATAAATCAGGATGTCTTCTAGTTTCAATTATTTACGGATTTGTGATCCATTAAATCTAATGTAAAGACGAAGGCGATTATTAACATGTTTACAGATTGTAGACTTTCAGCGGTGTCGATATTTGACGTCAATTTCACGTGAAACCTGCATTAGAGAACACAATCGGGATTGTGCAGTTTTCGTTATAAAATATTAAACGGTCAGGTAATGTACAGTAGCATCATCTATGCAAGGGTATTTTGCAAACCCTTATCTCATCAAAATGCTATCTGAGAATGGTGAGTATGGAAAAATAAAGATTTTGTGAATTTAAAATATTTTTTGTTAAATAATTTTCAAATGATACTTACGCAACTAATCTTTTCCAGCACTTTTTATTGATCGTGAACCATACTACTTAATATGTACGAGTATATCGTGGTTGAAATTCACATGGCACAAAAATTTCGATTTAGCATACGTGTATGTATTGTTATGTGCATAGATACTGCGAGTCTGGTGGTAGGGGTCGTAATATTGGACTGGCTCACTCCGTTGGTAAATATTTTTGATTGAGCCGGTGTCTCCGCCATTTTGCTTGGAATAGAAAAAATAATCGGGAGATTTGTATTAAAATGTGGTGTTTAATAATTTAACATATTTAAGTATTTAAAAATAAATAGAATTAGTTCAAAATCGTCCGATTTCGTTTCCATAGGTACATATATAGCTCAGCTTGAGGGGCTAAACGGTCGCTGTTTATTCCGTAATACACGACTTAGCCGAATACTATCCCCATTGGCATACTAAATGCTCATTTACCACGCACTCCACGGCGAAGGACAATGTTGTGAGGAACCCTGCATGTCTAACATTCATATTTCGAGAACATGTGAAGACCGTCAACCCACTAGCGTAGCGCGGTGGACTGTTTCCTTCGGAATCTTCTCAGAAATAAAATTAAATAAATTTTCCTGTTATTTCTCTCCCTGTTACGATATTTAAAAATAAACAAGAAGACGGAATTAGGCTGTCCTGCCTTGTCTTAATAAATGTTGCTTGTATGCGCTCTCGCAGTGATTTTTTGGTTCCCTAGCACCGTCAGCTTGATCTTGGTTTTGGTATTTAAGAATGCGGGTGGCTTAGGACCATGCTTTGTGGTATTCTATGGGGAAGCCTATGATCAGGAGTTGACTTAAGATGATGATGTAATGATAATTTTATACAAGAAGGGTGACAGACAAGCACATACTCCACCTGATGTTAAGTGGGTGCTATGGCCCATAGATATTATATCCTCAAATAACAATTAAAATGTAGAATGCCTTGTTTCCATTAAAAAGGAGTTTTCGATTCCCTACTTACTATATGTATAACAGGTAGTATGGCTTATGGATTGATTTTTGAACATGCGGGTTCAAATCCCTCACGGAACACGTATTTGTAAGGGCGATAAATAATTGTTCCGGGTTCGGATGTTTGACCATGTGAAATTTATGTAAGTAAACTTCCTCTACCAAACAGAAAAAAACCTAGTGCAGTTTTAATGTAAAAAAAAAATGTTTTAGTCAGCGACCAGATAAGTTAAGGTAACTGTGGCATTTGGTGTAATTTTATTAAGTGGGAGACTAACAACTACGATATTTTACAGACGTAATAGAGCTATGCTGCGGCTATATTAGTAGTAAATTGTAGAACGAATGGGCCGGATCGACTGGGGAAGGATCACGATCTTACAGAATACCAGCGTAAAATAGTATCTTAACGTTACTGTGTTTAGTATGGTGAATGTAGAGAACCGGAGACCTTTTTTACTGGAAAAGAGGCATTCTATCTTAGTCTAGTCTAGATGTCTATGGGCCACAGCAACCAATTACCATCAGGTAGACTGTGTACTCGTTTGTCACCCTTATCCTATAAAAAACCAATTAACAATAATATGTTGTGTATTTTCTTCCTTAAACGTGTTTCTTTTTAATTTTATAGTGTGTACACATGTTAAGCGCGACCACCAACAAAAACTTTCCACAAAAAATTCTACATCAAAAATTAATATCACAACCCTGATATTACCAAATATACAACGCAAAAGTTGTAGACACGATGCGTGTTTTGCCGTCAAAAATAAATATCAGCTTTTCGGTCGAAATTAAAAGAGTTCTACATTCAATAACATTTCGCTGATATCAAAGCGGTTTAAATATGAGTATAATAAGAGTTTAAGCGCAATAATGGCACAAACAGGAAAATGGGCTCCACACAATGAAAACTTTTCGACTGGTAGTGCTGTGAAATATTGTGAGCTTTAGTGCTTTAACAATTAAATTACGCGACGTATGCGGTAAGGGTATTTTAAAATGGAAAAGGTCGTATAGAAATTTGATAACAATGTTGGAAAAGTTGGTTTTACTCGATTTTTTGAGTTTACATTTAGAAAATCTGTTTTAAGAGTAAATGTATCACGGATATCTCTTTTATGTTTCGGTGGTATTATTTAGCGTATAACTTGACATCAGATTTTGTTAATAATACTGATACCGTGGCTTTTTAGTTTGTAGAGAATAAAAAAGATATAATTTATTTTTATACAAGTAAGGTGATAAACGATAATTCAGCCCAACTGAATGTGTTTGATGTAGCCCATGGGATTTCACATCATCGATTAACAATATACAAACGCGTTCTTACTCCTGAAGACCAAAATCGGGCTCTTGTAACTCATACTCACGTACAGTACTCAAACACAGTAGCGTGCACTTCTTGTTTTCGCTGGAATTCAAGTGAGTAATATATGGGATAAACCTTCGCCTCAAATTTCAGAATACGCGAGCAAACAGAGTGCAGACCCCACCGACATCAATGGTAATATTTCGAGGAATGTGAGAGACCCTTACAAAAACCTTGAGGGAGATGTGAGTTAGGCATTGGGATATATACATACTGATAGTGTTTTACGTTATTTTAATTTTTACTTTTATTGTGAGCGAGTATGGTGCTTCCTCCGTGAAGGCAATCTGTAGCAATAGGACAGGTGCATCACGGCTCTATCTCGTAAATATTAATAATAGTTTGTATCATCAAATTTTAGATTTGTAAAGAAACTAGCCACTCTATGAATATTTGAGTAAACAAATTCCCACTATCTGTCCGTCCTTCATTAGGCTTAATCCACTTGATGGTTATCTTATTAAATTTACTTTACAGATAAGTAACGAACTAAATAACAGATTTTTTTTTGGAAATCGTGTGTTTTGGAAATTATATTTAGATATAAATTATATTGATGAAATTATGAATAATATTTTTTGAGCTTACCGACATAATAGAAAAACTAAACTGGTTATATGAATAAAAAATCATGAGTGAAATGAATAAAAAATAAAATTATCGTTTTTAAAAAAAATACTAAAAAAAGGGCTCGAAATAATAGATTTTCTCACAAAGGCAGAAGGCAGGATTCGATCCAGGGTACTACGAAAGTGGGACCGCCCAATATCCCATTTGAGCTATTATAATCATTAAGGCATTGTCAAAATTTACCTTCTTATTCCAATGATATTATAGCAGTTTTTCATTGCCTGAAAACATGGATAAAACGACATTTTCTAAAAATGAATCCCACCTAGATCGGTTTATTGTTCTCGAAATCCCCTGGACAGTAATATATACACAAGAATTGCTCGTTTAAAGGTATTCGATATGACAAACAAATAATATTTAGAACAAAATATCTTTCGTTTACTTGCATTTAAATGCTGTTAGTTCTTTTTGACGTGCATTGTCTGGCTAAAAATTTTATATTGGCTTTGGTATGGTAAGAATGTCGATGTGACATACAACAATCTATCATATGAATATCTATCATAAGTCGGTAAACAACAATGCTAGTGGCGAAAAAAACATTTTAATAATGCTTATATTTTCAGTATCGAAACTAGTATCAAAGATATAAGTTGCTTAACTATATAGGTTAAATTTACCGCTTATGTACGTCTCACTGCTGGGCACAAGCTTCCTCTCATTTCTTAACTATACAAACATTAGTTTTTTTACTCAGAAGAGCTACGCTGTAGTTGTAATATAACTGCAGCATGAATGCAAACGAACGAACGACCATGCTTTTACAATACCAGCGGAAAATAGAAATAAAGAATAAAAAAAATTGACAAATAAGGAAACCGTTCACCTGATGGTGAGTGGAAACCGTGACTCATAGACATCTCATCATCATAATCATTCTTCATTAAGAATCAAAGTACAGATGAATCTAATGTCGCCCCTGACGAGTAAGATAGAATGCCTCGTTTCTAGTAAAAGGGTCTCCGGTTTTCTAATTTTACTATACGATACAGAGGGGCATAAAGCTAGTATTGTGTTAGAGTGTGATTGTGGTCCGGTAAATAAGGATGATGAGTAGCGAGATAAAGAAGAAAAAGATGAACTACTGGTCTGATATTGATCACATTTATATGGGACCACACGAGAAGCACAAGCTTTCAAATAAAAAAGAGCCATCAAAATCAGTTCCCCTAGAAAAAAAAATCTGAGGTAACAAACACATAAAAAACATACAGGCGAATTCAATACCTTCTCCTTTTTGAAGTCGGTTGAAAATCCACGTGTATTAGTTGCTTGCCAATGTAATTTTAAAAATAGCTCTAATGTTGATAACACGGAGCTAATTTTAAAATTATATAATAATATTTTGGGAAATGTTAGAAAAGGAAAATGATGAACACCACAGGCCAATATTTATGACGATATTGAATGGAAATTTGCGTGGAGAGCAATGCTGCAGGAGTATTGTGACTGTAGCACGAACGAATCTGCTCAACGAGGGAAGAACCACCCTCTTACAGAATACCAGCGTAAAATAGCAGCTTAGTACTGCGGTGATCCGTGTATTGTATGTAGAGAACCGGAGACCCATTCTAACGAGGCATTCAATCTTAGTCTTCAGAGGTGACAACGAATCTGCGTTTTGATTCTTAATCGAAGATAAATGTAGATGTCTATGGACCACAGCGTCCACTTACCAACAGGTGGACTGTGTACTCGTTTGTCACCACTTCTATAAAAAAATGCTTTTTAATATTTTTTTTATTTGATTTACAAAAATATTATTTAGTTTAATTTTTTTATGTTATGTGGTTTTTCTTCGGTCGACTTAGACCATATTGTGGTTTGGACACAATATAGCGATTATTTATTACGGCATCGCGTCGTTCAGATATTTTTCATTTCGTAAATAAGGCAAATAAATAAATGTCATTATCGTTCTAGTCCTTAACGGATATTGATTTTGATTGAAAAAAGCATATAAAATCAATTTTTTTTATTTTTTTAGTTTATAAATAAAATACATTCTCCATTGAAAAATAAATACATATACCAATTTTCATGGTGATCGATCAAATAGATTTTAGTTAAACGATTTCATATAAACAAACGTCCTCTTTTATATATAAGATTATTCATTATGTGTATATTAGACATTTATGCATATATATGGTTTTATTTTTTTCTTCTTTTATTTAAAAAAAAAACGTTACCTCCAACACTAGGATTATCTCCTGTATCCGTGGGGGCAGTTTACAAACATAAATTTAACAGGGACAAACATCCGGACCCGGAACAGTTACTTGTAGGCCATACAAATACTTGTTCCGTGCGGGATTCGAACCCGGGGCCCTTAGCGATGTAACTCATTGCTAAGCCACTACGCCACAGAGCCGTCGGGTTCCTTCTATAGTCGTGGAATATAACGCATTACTGTTTCATTTAATATATACCACTACAGCCGATTAAAGTCCACTGTTGAACATAGGCGTCCGTCATTGATTGAGAGACTCATAAGGGGAATATTTGCCATAGTTGCCACGCTTTTTTTATTTTAAGAACAGCTTTTTTTATTTTTAGTCGTTACTAGGAAGACACTGCTGCCAATCTCCTGATTTATTTCCCTCTGTCGTCTTTTACGACAGCCACGGGCTGATATGGGGTTGTGGATATTTTTACACCGCTACTATACAATTACTTTTACTTTTAATTTATTACACAATTATATAAACACTCACGCCTGTCACCCAGAGGGGTAGGCAGAGACTACAGACTTCCATTTAGCACGATCCTGACATACCTCTCCCGCCTCTTCCACATCTATATACCTACGCATACATGCTCGTCGGTTAAGGGTACGGTAAGGGTAGGGTATACATCGCAAATATATAAATTCATCTACTTGCTCGACTCTTTTAATTTATTATTGTGTCCTTATTGTAACCATAAAGGAAACTAAGATTACAGCCTATATATATTCCGCTACTAGAGACAGACCTATCCTCAGCTGTGAGAGGGATATGGAACAATTAGGCCGCGCGCTGCTCTCGTGCGTTGGCGGATTGTGACTATAGAAGATAAATTTTCGCAACCAACGCAGTGAAGCTTTTTTCATTTCCTTTGTAAACGTTTTCGAGTCAAAGGAATTTTCAAAACATTTTTCTGGAAGCCATATTTTCTTTTTCTGTATTCTTTTTTTGTTTTTCTTTACTTTCTGTAAGACTAAATTTTAAGGAATATTTTAATTTTCTTTTCCTTAGTATTGATACTGTAACAGAAACGTATTTTTTAAAGGCATTAAGATTCTACAAACTCTAAGCAATTGTGTATTTATTCACATATAATTCGTAAGAGATATTTTCGCTGATTGCAACTTATAAAGCATTTCTGTTTTCTTCTTTTCTTACAAAGTATCCACGTTCCCGTATAATATTTACTATGTTTGGTTTAATAATAATTAAAAATGTTGTTTGAGCATTCCTCTTTGACTTGTCTTAAAACTCAAGAAAATTAGAGAAATGAGCCTTAAATAACACAATGTTCTCCAGAATTAATCATCGTGATGATAATCGTAGACAACAGACGTTCTAAGACAATGCCCGTCATTCAAATGTCCCATTAAGCTGTACGATTTACTTCAACGGCGGGTAAATTAAGCGAATTAAGAGACTGTAATTACTGGGCTTCACTTGGCCGTGGACCAACTACGTACGTCGTATGCGTATAACCGCTTGATTTACGAGAACACGATTTTTAGTACCTACTCAAAACCCCGAGGGCGCGATATGTATTACGAATGTTATCGCGAAACGCCGCATCAGCGGGCGTGAAAAATTTTCGTTCGCAGTCGACTGAGTTTTTGAACATATTTGAAATATGCAATTCGCTCCTTTATATATTTTCCATAAACGTTGCATTCAGGAAAAATCGGATATGATACCGCATAAAGCTAACGCTTAGTGCGCAAAAAATACAGCCCGCATTTATTTATAACCCGGACGGTTTTGTAGAATGCAATACGATTATTCAGATATCAAAAACAATATGAATTATTTTACTTTATTTTATTTTACTTTTTTAACAAATTAAATATTATTACCGCGTAAAAACGTTAAAACCTTAACGATACATTAAAATGAACGTTAAAGACATAACTGACGAGGGATAAAAAATGTTGAAAAAAATGCAAAAATTACGTTTTGAATACGTAGGAAGAAACGGAGCTGCGGAACTAACGCAATAAATCGTTTATAGCCATCGAAACGACACGTTATCAAATAAAACAGCTGTAGTGCAGCCCGTGGGCGGGCGGGCGGCGCGGCCTATCGAACGACTCCGCGCGTGCACCGACTTACCTCAAGGTCACTGCTCCACCGCTTCGACTCCAGCCGAGCCCTAACACGCCCAAAGCGACCCCTCTACATTACGACTGTTTTAAAAATTAAAAAAATCAACCCTCCTCTTCCCGACACATTTTCCCGGGGTTGGGCGCCGGCGCCCGCGGCGTCCCTGAGAAAACTGACGGACGTCACCGGTCCTCGACGGTTTATATAGCCGGCGGCGGGGCAGGGCGGTGGCGCGAGTTGCGCCGTCGATTCGCGACTCAATAAATAAATTAATTAAAAGTGCAAGTGAGTGATCGCCTCGTGCAGCCGACCTGCGAACTCGCTAGAGCTTCCCCTTAATTGGAATTTCAGACGCACCGGATACTTGGCGGTAGCTCGGATTGTTTTCTAAGGAGTTAGTACATAAGTTACACTATACGATAAGTTACTCGAACTTAACTAATGTTTCAACAGTCAATCTTACATAATCATTTCTTTAAAAGAGTCTTTTAAAGTTCACATAAACACACATAATTTCATCATAAATTAACCGTGTAATATTACTTTTACATTAGTGTTATAAAAAATCTAAGCTATTCCATTTTATCGCAGGAAAGTATTTTCTTCAACCCTCGAGTCGCCGCAACGCAAACCTAGAAATGTTCGGTATTTTTATTGTGTAGTATGTAGAGCTAACGCGGTCAAGTCGAAACGAAAAGCCGGTCAACACGCTTAATTAAAATTGTACCTATGTGATCCTAGCACGAACGAATTGACTATTCTAACAGTTCAGTTTGATACCAACACACAAAACACATTTTGATAAAGTTATTTTGGCCTATATCGACCATAGCAACGAGTGATTGAGTAATTTATAAGTTCCGTATGTTACCAACATAAAGTAAACTTATAGTCTTACGGCCTTTTCAAAGGAGTTTATACGGACTTCATGCGTCCAAGTAATATTATATTTATCAGACACGCAAGTTTCTTCATGATGTTTTTTACTCTCTCGGGAACGGAGTAAATTGGCATTTAAATTTGCAATTAATTGTTTCATAGGTGTTGGAGATCAAACTTGGGTTGTTTACGTACCATGAAGCCTATGTCGCGATCCTTTATATCGCCAACATACGGCTACAAAACACTTATAATGCTACATTTTTTATTGATCTAAATCAATCAATTGCGCAAGATGTATTTACATAAAAGGTTTTAAGTTTTACAATGTAGCAAAGGCATGGAGGCATCTTCTAAACTAATCCGATATAAAGCCCATGCGATCAGAGAAATTTTGGATCTGAAACTGGAACTCGAAAACCTTTTTTAATAATCAAAAATTATTTTTTTCCGTTAGGTACGCTAGGAAATTCACCTGCTGTTTGAAGACATTTTATATACATTAATTACAAATTAACAAACATCCACACCCGGAACAATTATTATTCTTGTGCTAAACAAATACTTGCTTTGCATGGGATTCGTACAGATGGCTTGCAGTTGCTATTAGAAAAAAATATTATTTCACTAATTAAAAAGCACGTTCATATTATCATTCACGCGCGGTCGCTTAATTTGAATTACTCGTGTAATAATAACTAAAGGCGGAAAATAATTCATAAGCAATAAATTGCACTCGCGTAAGCGTTATGTTGTTTTTGTTTGTATCAGATTGCTCGTAAAGGATTCAAATCTTACGCTACCTGACTCAAAGTATTGCCTGGCACTTCGAACTCGAACGGTAGGAAGCACATCGAAGCGACGGAGCACAAAGAAGGGAAATTTGTTTTACTATTTGATCGGTTTTTTTTGCAGATGTTTGTATTACGAAATCAGATCAAGAGAGAAAGATAGATGGAAAGCTTTCAAGTAATGCGGAAACTATGCTTAACATCTCGATGCATTCACGCATACATGTTTCTTCTCTCTTTCTTTACATACCAGCCAGGATAAGTTCACCGTTGGGCGCACACATATGCACGCGAGTGCGTGTTCTTACAATAAGTTGAGCATGGTCCTGGCTTGGTTTTTGCATTACTAGAAATTTACGCGGCGCTTCGTATTTTTTTTCTTAGTTGTTCTAAGATTAAGAATTGAAAATAACGAAAACTTGGCTACAACAGTACAAATGATGGGGTATATTTTCATTTATATTCATTACTACCTAAGTTATCTACCTGTATACAGCCACGCGACGCTGTGGCTCAAAAAGTAAAAAAAAACATGCGCGTGTTTAAACATGATATTGTTTCAAATTTTGACAGCAATCGGTGCAGAAATTTCGGAGATTTAAGAATTTGAACTAATTTTATTTATACATATTTAATACGTTTTCTTTTGTTATAAAACCTAAGTGATAATAGAACTAACAGACTACAGTAGCATTGTCACCAATGAGGACCAATATTTTACAGGCACTGATGCATTCCATCACAGCTTGTAATTAAACTAGCACCCTTTATCCTTCAGAAAAGAAGGAAACTGTAATCAGTACTGGCAGGAATACGTAGGAGGGTTGCACCTACCTATTTAACCAGACTCCTACGCAGAAAATTAAAAAAAGTATCTAGAGTAGTATCCTTGTTATTGGAATTATAAATATTTAAGATGGAATGCCTCATTTCCAGTAAAAAGGGTCTCCGGTTCTCTACACTCACCATACGAAACACAGCAGCATTAAACTACTATTTTACGCTGGTATTCTGTGAGAGCGTGGTCCTTCCCCGGTCGAGCCGACCTATTCGTGCCATAACTATACTATTAATATAACTGCAGCATGGCTCTACCACCTATACATACATCCCACTGCCAGGCACCGGCCTCTCACCTGAGAGGATTTTAGGGCAAGAAAATGTCCGCCGCACTGATCCAATTTGCGTGTTGAGTCCATCTAGTAGTAACGTATAATATACTTGAAAAACATAAAAATTACACATAAGGTTGAATTTGGGCGGCGTAAGAACTTTCACTACCTCTTATCATTCCGTGGTTCTCGTAAGACGTGTAAGAGTGGAACTGAAACAGGAGATGGGTAGCATTATGGAATACTATAATACACAATAGAATGGCTGTCAACTTTATTTTGTACGAGGATAGGCGTCGCCGGGAGCACACATACAAGCAATAAAGTCGTATTATCACTACTACAAACCCGGTTCGCTGTGTTGACAGACAGATTTTAATACAAATTTATTTGTAAATAGCGTGCAATTAGGCATTTCCTAAATAATTTGCATGGGAAATTTGGAAACGATTGTAACGTCAAAACACATCTCTTGTTGACATTTATACATGTGAATTGACGTGTTAGTGACATTTTAGTGGCTACACAGTCTCCGCCCACTCCCCCGTTCTATTATGTATGTATTATAGTGTTCTATGGGTAGCAGTATCCTGCTGAAAACGTCACAGAAAATAATAAAAGACTGCGGTTGCGAAGCGTGGCAACTTAGCAAAATCCTCACTATGAGGCAAACTACAAGGGAGGCCTATGTTCGGTAGAGGACTTTCGATAAGCTGCAATCATTGAAAATATTTTCGTTATTCGTTTTAAAGCAAATAAATACATTAACACAATCTAGGGATATTTTAGTAATTCTAGGTACCGTAAGAAACTACGTACGAAATATTTTTAAATCAAACTGCGCAGTACTTTATATTCTAATAGCAAATTAAATAAAAATCTTGTTATTTCTGTAAAAACATGTCTTTAAAATTTACCTTGTACTAAATTAAGATTTTCTGTTTTTGTTAAAATAGAGAAACAAATTTAAATGAGACATTAGATCCTCCAAAATTAAAATTAAAATTTAAACGTACCTGTCTGCAGCGATAGTCTATACTCAAAATGTGTTTATCTATATCTTCTTGTAGGATAAGGTCGCTGGTTCGACGAAGACGCATAAGAAGTTTACTTTCTGTCATCACATTATGTGATTGGTATAATATTTTTATAAAGCTTTTCGTTAAAGCATATTCTATGCATGTTCGATCCAATGTGAATTCGAGGACAGGGAGGGCTAGTCCAGGGTCGCTATTATGTTGCCGCAGTCACTCGAACCGTACGAGCATAGTCATGCATATGCTTCAAATATATTTATATATAACTAGTTATTAGTTATGGAGTACCTATTTGCAACAGGTTGGTTGGAAAATAGATTTGAGCACCTAACTTGCTGGGTACTTTATATTCTACGTGAATGTGGACGGGGGTCAAACTGGTATTATAGAGGGGAATAATAATGCTCTAGACCATTGGCAATCATTCTACACCTATTTATCGGTTTTCCCATGCCAATCATTGTCCGCGATTACCTCGTCGTAGTGCTGGAATTCAAATTGTTCCGAGAAAACGACCATGGAGTTGTACTTCGTGCCTGTTTGATCTGTTGTTCTGACTGCAACTTCAACACCATTTGCCACACTGAAGAGTGAGATTGTGTTTCATTGTAATTTATAAAAATCGGTCTGGTCTTGAGATTGTTACCCGACTGCTCTCGGCGTGCGGCTTGCCAATGAAACCACAGTCTCGAAATGTCGCTTGCCAACCAATGCCATTAGCAACATTTCGCACGCTTCTAGCATGCCTATTGCTCTCAACGTCAATTTTCTCGTCAAATCTTCTCTGGCTCAATGTCGGCCTTCTGTGGTCCCTCAATCAATTAATTCAAGTAAATCAATTAACGAATTTTATAATATAGTTAATCCAATTTTCCAACATCCGTCAGACTTTTTTCAATTAGAATTTAAAATCCACAAAAGAAATGTGCCGGGGTCAAATTAACATTTAAATCTGTTTTATATGGGCAGTACTTTTAACGTTTGTTAATAAGCTTGAAATTTCCTAGACAGAGTTGATATGTGTATTTTATACTTAATCCAATTATGGTGTAGAAGGGATATTCTTATTAGAGACACCATGGGTTTAAAAATAGGTTTCAGCAACGAATTAGTGTAAGCTCTAAATATGTTAAGGAAAACAAAATACATTAGTACTAATTAATTTGAGTGACTTAGGTTAGCGTTTCTGTCGGAGCCTATATACTTGTGAAAACGAAATTTACAGATATTTTTCTGTCACAACAATTTTGGTGTATTCGATACTGCATTGTAAAACCCTTTCTTCATTGGTTGGTAAGACAGCCATGCGAGATACGTTCGGTATACGGATTCAACGTCGAGCGAATATCGAATGCGCCGCGACAGCGATAGGATGCGTCCTTAGAGTAAGAATATACTCGACCGTATGGTCTCTATTGATTCTGCTCTGTGGTGAATGCCTTCACCAACCCTTTTTTTTAAATATATATTAAAAAAAGAACCTAGGCTACGACGACGATATTGTTTCATACATGGCTACTATAATCAAGAGATGTACGCGTGTCGATATGGGTAAAACCTCAACAAGGCCGACGTAGCATTTATACCCTACAGTCTTTAAAGATAGGATATAAGTCAACGTCTATTGATTATATACAATATACGTTTTAGTAAAGCGTTTAAAAATTATATTTTTCTTAATAACTATTAATAATTAAAACGATAGTCTCTATGGTAAGCGTATGACAAAATTTCTGCACATATTTCTAAAAGCAATGCTTTTTGCTTATTTAATTGCTTAAGTAAAGCTTGAATGTAATGGGATGGACTCCACAATTGAAGTTACACAAGAGAAATTCAACTAAATTTAATGTTTGCTTATGAAAATATTTATAATATATTGAAAATTTCTCTTTAGCATGTAACATAATTCAAAATTGAGGCATTCTGAGACACAGGGAACGTTGCCTGGAACGCCAATCTCTTATCTATTACGAAGGCTTTTCTCCGTAATGAAATTAAAAGGCAAATGAACTTTCGGTCCGGATTAAGGTTCCATCTCAGAAACCAGTAATTGTCCTACACGTTTTAATAACTTTACTCGTCGGCGTCAAGTTTTGATTTAAAATTGTTTTATTAAAATGAGAATGAGAGTCGTCAGGCCTGTTGGTCTAGTGGTTAGTGACCCTGACTGCTATGCCGCAGGTCGTGGGTTCGATTCCCACCCAGGACAAATGTTTGTGTGATGAGCACGATCATTTGTTCTGTATCTGGGTGTAATTTATCTATAATATTTATGTATTTAGAAATATATAAGTATGTTTAGCAGTTGTCTAGTACCCATAACACATGCTCTGCTTAGCTTGGGACTAGATGGCGTTGTGTGATAGTTGTGCAATATTATTATTATTTATGGGGTATCTGTATAGTTTTCTCATCTGGTTGGTTTCTATAAATATATAATTATAAATTAAAATGAAAAGATAAATATACATAAATATCAATGAAATAAAATAAATACAAAAAATACACAAATAAATAAAGATCCAACCAGATGGAAGCCCTCGGCAGGGGAGACCAAATTATTATTATTATTATTATTATTTTTGTTGAAATAATATATTTTGTCTAATATAAGTTCTTATTCAGTTACTCCTATGTCCTATAAAATTTAAGGATGCCTCGCAATTGAGCAAGCAGTCCATTTAGAATGAGAACCATCTTAGTGGAAAAAGAGAACTAACATTTGGTTATAAAAACAATGAGTTGAATACTACGGTGTGCACACAAAACAATTAGCATAAATACGTTAGTATATTTTTATATGTAAATCTTGCAGACCAACTTTTATGATAATTGCAGGAACTAAATACCACCTCTTTGCTACGAAGTGTTTACTCAAACGTTTTCAAATTCAAATCCTACAATGTTTTTCTTTTTGCACAGATCGTGCCATATATTCTAGTTCTGAGTTTTATAAAAATATGGCGCTAAAATGATTAATTGATATTTTAAGTGCCAATTTGTTACGTGTAGACGTTGAAAGACAAAATCCTTTTGTTAAGTTTGCCACATAACGTATGTATGTATAACTCATATTTTTGTGGACACTTTAATAAAATGTTAGAGGATCATTTTCTTATCTCACTTCTTTTAACCTTTATTTTTTGTACGCGGTAGAGCAAAACTTCAGTTCTACCGGGAAAGAACTACTCTGATAATGCGAGCGTAAAATAGCAGTATAGTTAAAGTGTTACATATTTAGAACTACGATATCTGGAGACCCTTTTTACTACCGAGGCTATTAGTAGTGTAAGCCCATTTTAGTGCTTAGGGGTTAAAACCTATATGCATTTTGATTTATAATCGAGGAAAAATTCTTGGCCCGTAACCTCCACTCACTTATCACTTAGACGAACTGTGGGCTCGTTTGTTGTCTTTTCTACGAAAAAACTTATTTCAACCGCTGAACAGCAATGGGTGAAATGTTACTTAACGATGGAAATAAATTAAGGACTTCTTTCTCAGTAGATGATATTAACTGTCATTACTAGAAGTTAGCTGTTGTTGTCCCCTATCACTAAAGTCCACTGGGGAAGATAGCCTCCTCTGCAGGTTGCCACTTATTGCCAAGCTTTTCAGGCGTAACCGTAGGTCCCTCTGTTTTCTCACAACGCACTCTTCTCACTACACGGCTGATGTTTAATTAAATATATATATATATATATATATATATATATATATATATATATATATATATATATATATATATATATATATATATATATATATATATATAATCGGGATCTCGGAAACGGCTCCAACGATTTTCATAAAATTTAGTGTCCAGGGAGTTTCGGGGATAAAAAATCGAACTAGCTGGGATTTATTTTTAGAAAATGTCTTTTTGTCCGTGTTTTTAAGCAATGAAAAACTGCTACAATATCGTTAGAATAAGAAGGTAAATTTTGACAGATTGTTAATGATTATAAATAGCTTAATTGGTATAATGGGCGGTCACAGAATCGTAAAACCCCGGTTCGAACCCAGACCGACCGACTTTTTTTATTTTTTTTTTCAAGTTCCTTTCTTTTTTGAGAAAATCTATTTTTTCGAGCCCTTTTTTTATTATTTTTAAAAACACGAAAATTTAAATTAAAATAATTGCAGTCATGATTTTTTATTCAAATAACCAGTTCCGTTTTTGCTGTTATGTCGCTAAGATCAAAAAAATATTATTTATATTTCATCAGTATGTAATTTGTATATATAATTTTCAAAACACACGAATTAAAAAAATAGAGCGATAAATACCGAGCAAAGCTCGGTCAACCGGGTACTATATATATATATATATATATATATATATATATATATATATATATATACATATATATATATATATATATATATATATATATATATATATATATATTATATGTGAGCCGTGGTAGCTCAGTGGTTAACGCTTGCTGTATATATATAACAGAACGCAAGTAACCCGGGTTCGATCCCCGCCGGCACCAATGAAATTGTTAATTGCAATTTTAAGTGCAAACATCGAGAGGAAACCTGCATGTCTGAGGAATAAGAAAAAAAATATTTCGAAGACATGTGAAGTTCGTCAACACGCATTTGGGCAGCGCGGCGGACACTTCCTTGCCCTAAACCCTCTCAGAAATGAGGGGAGGCCTGAGCCCAGCAGTGGGACGTATATAGGCTGTAAATTTACTTTACTTTTATATATATATATATATATATATATATATATATATATATATATATATATATATATATATCTTATCCCTTGAAATATTGTTTAGTTAAAATTATATTAACAATCCAACGTGAACATAGTAACTAGTGGATGTTGCAGTAAGCAGCATTCGATGAGTACAGAGCCGATATTAATCATACTTGTGCAAGAGTTAGATTGGTGTTCACACAGCCTGCTTTTGCTTACCAGCTGACGCTCTTGGAAAGGGATATGTCCAAAAGTGGACATATTTACTAGTCTGTGAAATTTAAAGACAGAACTGATTAAGAGTAGAATAAATTTTTCGTTATTAATAACCTCAATTACCGTTCGTTCAATTCGTTAGTCTCGCTGAAACTCGAAACTGGCACGACCGATTCTGATGAAATTGTTTGTGTGTGTGAGTGAGTCCCTGAATAGTTTAAATTCACAATAGACCTGGTAGGTAGAGTTATTGTCGAGATCCAGAAATCACTCCTATGAAACTGGGGCGAATCACTAGTTTATTATGAGAAACCGAGTGGTACCGGTTTTGAGAATCTATCACCCAATTACGTTATTTTACGCTGATATTCTGAGATATATGAGAGCACAGTCATTATCCGGGCAAGCCGACCCATTTGTGCAACAACTATACTACAAATATAGCTGCAGCGTGACTCTACCACATGAATTATCACAAATCCTTCCTACAACGAGAGAGTTAAATTAATTGTTAGATATGAGACACTCTCATTGTAGAGAATGATGAAGAAGAAGATGGTAAATTTAAATAATCTAATAATTGAAAATAATTTAAAGACGATTGGGCCGGTTGCTTTCTCGCTCAAAGGCTAAGTATAGCCATTCAGCGAGGAAATACAGCCGGTGTTTTTGGCCTTATACGGGTAGTAGAACTTTAAGATAATTTAAGTTTTTAGTTTTAGTGTTTTTATTATGATAATAAATATTGTATATTTATAATGTAAATAAATTTATAGTTCTACCAAGACTAGTAAAGTCATTTTCCGAGGAATGTTCACATTGAATCTAATGAATTACATCTTGTTAAATGAACCACAGTAATTTTCTATGTAAGAATATAAGCAATGAGTGCTCCGCTCATTTCTGAGAGGGTTTTAGAACAAGGAAATGTCCGCCGCGTTGCCCCAATGCGTGTTGGCGAACTTCACATATCTTAGAATTTTAAATTTTTTATTTCTCATACATGCAGGTTTCCTCGCGTGGTAAATTAACATTTAAAACTGCAATTAACAATTTCATTGGTGCCGGCGGAGATCGAACCCGGTTCGCTCGACTAAAGCGACTCTGAGGTACTACGGCTCCTATAATAGTCAAATATTTGACTACGTGATGGTAGGTGGTAATGGAGCCGAGGGTTGTAATACGCACTGATTAAACTTAACAAAAGTCTTTTCACTCTTACTTTGGAATCTAATTAATTTACGAGACTCTAACGAATTACCGGTTTTCGATTCATCCCAAAATATAACATAAATCACTCTGTTTGGTGATATAGAGCGACGTTTACGGGGCGAAGATATTGAAAACCACGCTGTCCACGTGAATTTGCAAAACAAAATTGTATTTAGCATATGGTTGCATATATGTAACGCAACTTCCCCAAAATATGAGCTATAAACTTCAATTTAAAATTTAAGAAAAAAAACGAAACAAAGAAAAAGGTTAAGATCATCAGCTCAAGTCAAAACTCAAGAGATCATCAGATCAAAGCAAACGGTTGAACAGAATTTCTTGAATCATAGCTAAGAATAGGTACTTTCGATTCAATAAAGATATTAATAGTTAATTTGCAACCATTAGCTTAATTAGATACAATGATGTGTCTTACCTAGATTGAAGAGCACCTCCCGCCCTCCCTCAATTGCGTGTACTACTCCCAACACCGGCACTACAAACTACTTCCGACACCACTACTCCCAACACCACTATTCCAGGAAAGACGCACCATCGACGATAATACGACACGTGTTTTGTCTCTACACTTAGCGGTCAGCCGTCGTAGAGTCTACATCACCTGAAGATGCCTCGTGTAGAGGCGAAACACGTGTCGTATCATCGTCGATGGTGGGTCTTTCCCGGAATAGTGGTGTTGGGAGTAGTGGTGCCGGAAGTAATGGTGTTGGGAGTAGTGCACGCAATTGAGGGAGGGCGGGAGGTGGACTTTATTATAATGGATTTCCGCAAAGTAACGCCTGATTCTATCAATTAACTTTCGATTCAACCAAAAAACTAAATAAAAATCGGTCTATCCTTTTGGGCTCCACCATCCCAGAGATAGACACACAGTTATACATGTTAAGCTTGTAATACCCCTGTGTTTGCTACGGGTTAAAAATATAATCGACGAGTAAATGAAAAACGAAATTCAAGTTGTTCTTCTTCTATAACGTATACAATACAATATTGGGATTTTTTATTTGGTTAGAACAATATTTTTTTATAGGCTGTGGGTGACAAACGAGCACACGGTCCACCTGATGACAATATTAAGAGAATATAAAAAAATATATAAAGAGACGAATGTGTATATATATATATATATATGTGTGTGTGTGTGGGTGTGTTTACTATATCAAGAAAGAAACATTCATCTATTATATTTCTATTATTCTTAAAACTTTCTTCTTTATCATATAATTTTATAATACATGAAATTACATCTATCTTGGCTTTGTAGCGAAATGACTAAATATTTGACTGCAGCGTCTCGGCTTCGATTCCGACAAAGTAAAGTATTTTGAATCTGGATGACGTTCTTTTGCAATTTAAGAGTAGCGTCGGTGTCATGTCTTGTAGCGCGGTCGCCAATCGACCTGTCACGTTTGGTGATTATCTAGGCCAACTCCATAATTGACTATGTCCAGCAGTAGGATGTTACGAGCGACAAAGAAAAAGAAAACAAACAGAGGTTATAGTATACAGATCAGTTATCGCAATATCTAAAGCATAGTTTGGTACATGATTGTTTAACTACTTGCCAAAGGCATAGACACGAGATTTTCCAGGCATTGTCTTTATTTGATTTTTATTACTCTGGCAGGATGAGATGGTTTGATAGTTTCCGTTATCTTATCTGCAATAATTCTCATCTTTAGTTTTATACGACTGTGAAAGGTATATATTAAACTTCATGTTAATAAAAGACATCGGATTTGAGTAAAAAGCTAAAGTTTTCTTTATAATAGATATTATTTATTTTATTTTTGTGCAATGACGTTGAAATTCTTTTCACTAGATACCGTTTTCTGTCTTACTTTTTCTGCAGGTAGTAAAATTATTTTATAGTTGCAATTTCTCAGTTTAGCTTCGATTCGATTACGACAATATTTTGTAAAACTAAAGCTATTTTTTTAAGAAAGTTTTAAATACAGGTAAAGTTATTCAAGCGTAATTTAGTACAAGAGAGAAGCTATAGTAACCTGCTAAATTACATTATAGTGCAAATTCATTACATTGTATTTTTCCAGGCAGTAAGGCATTCCATGCTAGTCCTCAAAGGTGACAACGCATCTTCAACGGCTTCTCCTCCTATTGTAGTTGGTTCCTGCTGTCAATCGGCTGCAGTAGCCTCACTTCACCATCAGGTGAACTCAAAGTTCGGTAGTCACTTAGAGGATACCTTAAAAATAAACCGTAGTTTTGGGGGCGTGATTTACTCCTCTGTCGGTGAAGTTCAAAATGAAAGTGATGCAATGATTTCATAATATGAAAAGAATAACATGCGCTATGTTTAATGATTTCTTATATTTAAGCGAACACTACACATTGATTAAAACTACTTTTACGGATTTTATCGCGTTTAATTTTAGTTGGTTTTTAATTCCCGACGTTTCGGGTGCTTTTCAGCACCCATGGTCACGTGGGACTGAGGTGACTGACGTCCCGATGTCAGAGTTGTAAACGTCGGGAATTAAAAATCAGTTAAAATTAAAAGAGAAAAAATCCGTAAAAGTAGTTTTAATCAATATGCGCTATGTTTATTAATCTACACAAATAAATAAAATTGAAGTGTTATTTTGTTGTTTTGATATTACAAACAGAGTAATATCCAAATAACAGCTTCTTACTAAATGCATATGAAAGTATATACGGTACTTATAACAAAAAATCAATTATTAAAATATTGGAAATGGCTGGATCGATTTTGACCAAATTTTTACTGGTAGACAGCTGATGTTATAAGGAATAACTTAGGCTACTTTTATTTTAGTAAAATAATAAGAGTTCCGCGCAAAAAAATTGAAACCTACAAAATTCAATCGTAATATATCCCACGCGGATGAAGTCGCGGGGAACAGCTTGTACAAAAATAATTTGGTTGCATATACACTTACGTGTTTCTTTTTTGCCACTTTCGGCTATCGAGACGGTCTCTGTATGGTTTCTCACTAATCAGGGAATCAATACAAGGATTGTTCGCTGATAAGAATCTATGCTACACTATACTAAATTGGATTAGATTTTTTTTTTTTTTTTTTTTATAGAAGAGGGGGCAAACGAGCATGCGGCTCACCTGATGTTAAGTGACTACCGCCGCCCATGATCAACCGCAACACCAGGAGAATTGCGGGTGCGTTGCCGGCCCTTTAGAAAGGAGTAAGCTCTTTTCTTGAAGGTCCCCAGGTCGTATCGGTCCGGAAAAATCGCCGATGATAAACTATTCCACAGAGAGGTTGTACGTGGAAGAAAACTCCTTGTGAAACGTACAGTGGTGGACCGCCAAGCATCCAGATGGTGTGGATGGTATTGGGACGTTTGCCGTGTCGTGCGTTCACGAAATTTGGCGGCTGGGATTAATCCGAACAATTCCTCAGAGCACTCCCCGTGATAGATGCGATAAAATACGCAAAGAGATGCAACATCTCTTCGCAACGCCAGTGAATCGAGCCGATCGGAAAGCACTCGGTCGTCGACGATTCGAGCCGCTCTGCGCTGGATGCGGTCAAGTGGAAGGAGCTGGTACTGGGGAGCCCCAGCCCAGAGATGGGAACAGTATTCCATGTGCGGCCGAACCTGCGCCTTGTAAAGTTGCAGGCGGTGTGCCGGCATGAAATACTGTCCCGCTCTGCTGAGCACGCCAAGCTTTTTAGAGGCCAATTTGGCCTTCCCTTCCAAGTGACCACGAAACTGCACGTCACTCGATATGTCGACGCCGAGGATTCCGATACTGGCTGAGGCAACAAGGGGAGTGCCTTGAAACTGAGGGGATACGACAAAGGGGTTCTTTTTAGCGGTTAACGCGCAAACTTGTGTCTTCTGGGGGTTAAACTGGACTAGATTTAGTCGTCCCCAATCCGAGACTCTGTTCAGCAAAGACTCGACTTCAGACACAAGTTTGTCCCGGCACTCGGAGACGTTTTCCCGAGAAATATTGGCTCGGCCGGTGTAAAGAGCATCACCAGTGCTGTCATCTGCATAGCAATGAATGTTACGGGTATGCAACATATCATTGATATGCAGAAGAAACAGCGTTGGCGATAGCACGCAGCCCTGTGGAACACCAGCATTAATAGGCTTGCAATCGGAGCTTGCACCGTCTACAAGGACCTTGATGCTCCGATCTGCAAGAAAGCTGGTGATCCAATTGCACAATTTCTCGGGAAGCCCATAGGAAGGGAGCTTCGAAAGAAGCGCTTTGTGCCAAACCCGATCGAAGGCCTTCGCAATGTCCAAACTAACGGCCAATGCCTCCCCCTTGAACTCTACTGCCTCCGCCCATCTGTGAGTGAGGTAGACCAGAAGATCACCAGCTGACCGACCACGGCGAAAACCGTATTGGCGGTCACTAATCAGCTGGTGATCCTCAAGGTACCTCATAAGCTGGCAGTTTACAATGGACTCCATTGTTTTGGAGAACAAGGAGGTGATGGCGATTGGCCGGTAGTTGGACGATACTTTTTTTAGTGAGACTTATTTTAAACGTCTTCGAATTTTCAGACTAATTGACTACTCGCAACCTGCCCTGGCTTTTTTATTATTACAGTTTTTTTAACACAGCAAAATCTACAAGTTTTTCGGATAAAATATAGCTAAGATATGGTTTTGAAATTTTTAAAATAAGACTGGCATTGCTCTCTGTCGGTTAGTAAAATTTTATTACAATTGGTTCAAACATTCCTAGATAAACCCGGGGACACACAGACGGGCTAAAATCTTTAAAAATAGTTATTCATATCTTAAAGGCTTGCAAATAACTCCCTGAGCTCAATAAAAGGCAGTTATTTGAATATTAATTGAAACACGCACTTCAATTTATTTATAGGTATATATATATATGTATATATATATATATATCAAGAAATTATAACAAAATATAACAAGAAATGGGAAAAAATCATAACCTATCGTAAGCTTTAATTTTACCAGCCAACCGCTATTGAGCATAAATAAATAAATAAAAATATAAACAACGGAATACCTACGAACTGATTACTTTACCTCGCTATAATTTATAAATTTTTTAAATTACAATCGAACTAACCCAGTTTTATAACACATTTGACACGCTGACAGGCCTGTTGGTCTAGTGGTTAGTGACCCTGACTGCTAAGCCGGAGGTCGTGGGTTCGATTCCCACCCAGGACAAATGTTTGTGTGATGAGCACGATCATTTGTTCTGTGTCTGGGCGTAATTTATCTATAATATTTATGTATTTAGAAATATATAAGTATGTTTATCAGTTGTCTAGTACCCACAACACAAGCTCTGCTTAGCTTGGGACTAGATGGCGTTGTGTGATAGTTGTGGAATATTATTATTATTAATATTATTATTATAACAATAGATAAATATTTATTATAAGGAAAAAAAATAAACTAGTATTTATTTTTTATTTTAAAACCGAGTTCAAACATAAAACTATTTCCTCAAAACAGCTTCTAAAGTCGGTTTTTCATTTTTAAAGTTTAATTATTTTATGTCTTTGAGTGGACTAAAGAATATTTAAATTACGAAGTAACCTACTATAATTCGTCTATATTGTATGTAATATTTTATTGCTGAACCTAGATGTAAAATACTTATTAAGATATTTTTTATGAGACTATCGTAAAATCTTAGACATTGCGAAATGAGTTATACTAAATGTCACTTCAATCGGGTATATCTCGTAGTTTTACAGATCTCGTAATGAGTCAGTCAGTCAGTCAGTCAGTGGAATTTCGCTTATTAACATGGGACCACCTTTGAAATATATTCTATTTTATAATAAAAAAACAATACATTGGTATATAGATAAGAAATTAAATAGAAATATTATTAAACTCATAGAATAAGAACAGGTCACATTCTATCACAAAAATTTTCTTATCTGATAAAATGAACTGATTCACCTAATTGTGAAACTTGTGGAGTAATAGAAGACTTACATTTTTAATGGAATGTGAGCGGAACCGAGGGGCAACGGAATTATTTATAAGGATACATAATTTAAATATGTATAATATATATTGCGCAAGACATTCTTTAAGCCTACCTCGGATATTGCATTGAGTATGTGTAGATTATTATATTTAAGTTATTTTAAGTTAGTTATAATGTGGGATTGACATGTTAACAAACCAAAATCCCTAAATGAATAAAAAGAAAAAAAAACAATCAGTGATATCGTTTTCGCGAAATCTTACTTCCCGATACATAGAATATTTTTGCAACACCGTTCAAAAAAGAAACAATAACAATAAAAAGAATTTAAAAATTGACAATAAAATACTACCCGCCCGAACAGGGACTTGAACCCTGGACCCTTGGATTAAAAGTCCAATGCTCTACCGACTGAGCTATCCGGGCTTGTGTCTTTATGAGTGAAATTTATAATTGTATTAAATTTATATGAAATTAATATTTATTGAATAAAGAACTCATTTGTTTATATTTTACCTACATATTATTAATGAAATCTATAAAAAAATCTCATACATGTAAATAATATAATGGAATTGGAATAATAAGTTTTTACATAGTATGCATATTATAATGTTATGTACATAAATTGATAATGACGTAAATAAATAATTAAAAAAAAATCATAATCTAATTTCATAGTTACTATTTAGTTATTTAAATATAAATCATAATTGATTTTCGTCACCGAAACAAATTGTTTGACATTTCTGATTAACGTTAAAGGAAAAAACTTATGACAGCATTGAAATATTAGACGACAGAAAATTGCTTTCTGTTTGTTTTTCGTGAAAGAAAGCTTGTCGAATTTTTGTCTTCGTCAGAAAAATGAGCTACGAATATTTATTGTCGATGGAAATTGGAAAGACTATTTGTCATGTACTTACTATGTGTATAGGTTAGGATATCAATTAGTTTTCTGTATATCCTCTCTTTTCTAATAATTTCTTGAATATTTTTAATGCTACTTATTGTATTTAACTGTTTTAATAATGTCATTATAATATTATAGCTGTTTTTTTAAACTTATTGAAATAAAATTTGCCACTCATCACTAGATGGCGCATTGGTTATTCAATGTAAATGTAGTAAAACACTTAGCTACCGGCGGCGCCGATACTAAGAACTTAACGCTATATTAAGTTTTACGATCACTAGAGCGTAGAGAAGACGGTCATGATGAGTAGAAATATATGTGTGTTGAAAAGCCTGTATCTGTTTGAAAGAAAACATCATTCATAATCAATTTACATTTAACCACTACATGAACTGCACGATTTTATATACGTGTGACAAAATATTATTTTAACAAAAATAACATTGTAACTGATGTTTTTTTTTTAAATGGCTATGAATTCTCTCATAAGGTCTATCTGAACTAATCCGATAAAGTTTTAACTCTTTGAATGTATCGTTCATGAAGTTCGTGCCATCATCGTGTCGGTAGACGATGCTTTTACATATTATTGTTTAATTTTAGCACAAAAAGGCAACAAACATTAAAATGAAAACTGGTGTAAATAATTTGCAATTTACTTAGAGAAAACAAAACTTCACATTTTTATTTTCTTATTCAAATGAACAGTTAAATTCGCTTCGTTATAACTGAAGAGGATGAAACAAACACGAATGCATGTACATAATGATAATAATCGATTAAATTAGTACCTACTCTAATACGAGAGCCGTGGTAGCTCAGATGGTTAGCGCTCGCTGTAAATATAACAGAACGCGAGAAACCCGGGTTCGATCCCCGCCGGCACCAATGAAATTGTTAATTGCAGTTTTAAGTGCTGATATACCACGTGCTCTGCGGTGAAGGAAACATCGTGAGCAAACCTGCATGTCTGAGGAATAAGAAAAAAAATATTTCGAAGACATGTGAAGTTCGCCAACACGCATTGGGGCAGCATGGCGGGCACTTCCTTGCCCTAAAACCCTCTCAGAAATGAGGGGAGGCCTGTGCCCAGCAGTGGGAGGTATATAGGCTGTAACTTTACTTTACTTTACTACTCTAATACTGTTAATTATATCCATATTTCAAGAAAATTCACTACTTTTTAAGAAAAATATTATTTAGATCTGAACAAAACATTTATAATTCATTTTATAAATATATTATTATATAATATATTTTTATAAATTTATACAACAGTTATTAAGTCTATTATATTAATATTATGACAAAAACAATGAATTAACTTCGAGTCTTCAAAAAACGTTTTTTAAAAGAACTAATACGTCTTTACCTAGACTAATTTATGAATAATATGCTATTTATTACACCATCGTATGTTCGCAATAGAAATTCTGAAATGCCTTTAATATCGAAATGTCAACCTAGTTCAAGCGTTCGTGGGGGTCGCAGCGGGACGCACGATGACGGGTGTGAGTGAGGGCGGAGTGGTAGTGTCCTAGTCTACTACAATTAATAATGGATATACATCGTATACTTTTATAGGCCGTTATTCGGCATTTATTCCTGAGTGTTCTTGATATGTACGGACTTCAACTAGATATTACTAAATCAATAGCAATTATAGCTGGTATATTTTCAGCCTGAATCGAATAAGCATAAAATATTTTAGAAAATTACTTTACTTTGTGCGTGCCGTGTGGAGATGGCTCAATCTATCACACTATTTCATCCAATGGGTATCGTAATAAACGCAACCGTGAGATATTGAAAATATCGTATGTATCCCGACAGATGGCGCTATAATTAAATCATTAAGGCCACGCCTACAATGACAAGGGACGAGAACCCGACGGGTAGTAGCGTCAAAGATTCACCTGTCAGTGTGATGATTAATCTTCTTTACAATGGAAGAAGGCCATGACTAGCAGTGGAACCATATGAGCTGATGAAGAAGAAGTAGAAGATGTATATGATGCCGATGAAGAACGCGTTGTAATACATTAAATAGAATAAAGAAAAAAATTAAAGGCAATTAAATTACCTATTTGAATAAATGCTTGGACCAATAACAATGAATACAAATTCAATTTGGAAAATGGAAAACTGTTTATTCAAGAAATTATTAATACGCCATATATTTTCAAGTTTTTATTTCTGCTTTAAAACGAGCAAACTTTGTCCATATATTTGGAATTGGATTTTTCATACTATCCACGAACTTATCAGTAAGGTACTCTTTTTGTATAAGTGTTTGATTGATTACATTGAATTACCGATCACATTTAAATAAATTCAAGGCTGGATTCTTACAAAAAACTTGTTTATTTTTTCATTGATTATCAGTGATCACTGACGTTCAAATAGGGTCACCAGCTTTTTATACCAAATATAGTATTTTTGAGGCCTTAGTAAAGCACCCGTGGAAGAATAATAAAAACAAATAATGTAATATGTTACTAAAACATTTTTCCTGTTTTGAGCCTTTTTAAACAGTATCAAACAATAGACAGCTTTTTTTAAATATATTAGTTTCGCCTACAGTATATTTTTAAATTTATAGTATTTGGACCTCCAATATAGTAGGATACCATTATAATAGACGCTGGAACAAAGAACATGTTGTGTCCACACTGCAGCAACGACAGAAATCACAAAACATATGTAACCTTCTTACCAAGCATTAGTGATCGATGTTACCAAGGATAAAATGGTAATTATTAGGAATGGCAACTGGTCTCCGATGATGTGAGAACTTGGAAGAGTGGTGACAGCATATCCAGGATACGTTGGGATCACCAGAGTAGTAACATACTTTGGAATCACACGAAGAAATTTTTCAAGGATTTGTTCTTTACCGGTTTGAAAGCCAAAGTTTTGCAAGGCGTAGGCGTTATGTTAAGTTATATGCATAAGAATAGATTTTTTTTTAAATTGACAACATTAAATATTTCCAGAGGTATTGTTTTGTGAATTTATGTTTTGTCTATAATATTGTCTAAAAAACTACATAACCTGAGTATAACACTTTTGTTAAAACATTCAATTAATTTTTCAATTTAAAGAAATAAACAACCAAGAAAAAGAAAGCCTTTTAGTTCCATACGACAACATACTAAAATAAGAGTTACATGTATAGGTGCGAGAGAGGTGTGTCAGGATCATGTCAAATGGAAGTCCGTAGTCTCTGCCTACCCCTCTGAGTGGTATGTATATATGTATGTATGTATGTATATTGTATACTATTATATTTGTTTAGTGGGATTGTAATATAGTTCAAATTGAGTCTTTTTTATAGAGAGAGGTTCCTACCTGGGCAATTATCTTGATGAAGATAAGGAGAAGGCGAAATTTGGTTACCCTGACATTATATTAGTTAGTATGCATGCAAGTTTTACATTATTTCATTTCTTTTTCTTGGTTGTTGTTTTAATATACATCTCAAAATTGCTAGCCCTGATAATTTTTTAGTGTGGACGACAGCGCCACACGCGACGGGGGGCGAAATGCGACTGTCACCGAGCTGTCATCGACACTGCGAAACAATACTGCTATTTCAATGTAATAACTATCGTTATCGGATGTCTGAAACATAAAGGAGCTTGTTTACATTTCATTGTGTTAAAATCTAAACCGACTCAATTAACTGTTCCAGCGAAGAACAATTTATTTCCATAATCATACATACGATACTATAGATTTAAAAAAAGGTAAAAACAATTTGTTTAGGAAATTAAAAAGTTTATTTTTGTCTAAAAGTTTACATAAACTCTTCATATTATTTTATTAAATAAATACAACTTTGTTTTAATTTCAAATAAAGAACCTTATACGCGTGATTAATATTGTGCGGTTTGTTTGGTACTATCTAGGTACTTGTAGAGTTGTTGCTTTGTTTAATACGAGTAAGTTTAAATAGATCTAATATTTCATTACCCAGAAGTGATAATAAAAAGTCATTAAAACTTTATGTATCATCAATATACATATTAAACATGCATACCATTAATATTACAGGTCGATAAAACTCCACTGCTGAACAACTTTTTATTTAACTGTTATGGGAAATATGCTGATGTCTATCTCCTGATTCAGCTTATATCTGTCGCTTCACACGACTCTCATTGAATGATATGGGATAATCGATATTTTTACACGTGCATAATTTATAGTTAAAGAAATTACCAATAACCTCAACGTAAACCAAGAAGTCGAAAAAAATTCAATGTTTCTAATCTTTGACTTTGTAAACTGCTGTAACATTTAACCAAATTCTTTCTATTCCTTTCTTTCTAAAATATATTATTTATTTTTATTTATTTATTCTTTATTGCATCCTTAACAAAAGAATACAAAGGGCGGACTTAATGCCTTGAGGCATTCTCTACCAGTCAACCCATGGAGTGGTGAGAGTTTGACGTAGGTGTGGCAATATAGAATAAGAGAGAAAACAATACAAATGATAATTAACTACATAATAAATACAAACTACTAATAAATAAACTATACATATATGATATTATGTAGATTCTTTTCTATAATTTCATGTACCTGGTATTTTTTCCTTTTTCAATATTACAGTATTTTTATTTTTCCGACCCGAGGTTAAGAGTTTAAGCACTTAGTCTGTAATCTATTTTAAAAGTTTAAACACGTATATTTTTCTCTCTGATAAACCCAACACTAGATGGCATTGCTCGTTTTATAGTCGGTTTGTACAGCAAGCTGTAATGGAGGAGGACAATATTGACGGACCATTAATTCGACAGGAAATTGTGCTGAAGCCGCGATTGAGGCAGGTAACTGTGAACTTTTCAAATTAGCAGCGTGCTGCACGGTTGTTTCTACTTCAAATATACATTACTGGAAAATAAGTCTGGCTATTTTTGGTTTAAAACGATACGAGTATATGGTGTGTGGAATAGATGATACAGAGTGAATAATATTTATTATTATGTGATATATTATGAGCTTTGCTGTGTTACCATTACTTCGTTCGTGGGTATTCTAAGGGAATCGCTTTAAAAGTGAAAATGTTGAGCTATCAGTCAAATGATGACAAAATCTTATTAAATGTATAGATTTTAAATAGCCAGACGGATAACGGAGAAAGTTATCTAAGCTGTCATAGTTACTGTGATTGCTGCGAATTTTTATAGAAGAGGGGGCAAACGTGCATGCCGCTCACCTGATGGTAAGCGACTACCGCCGTCCATGAACAACCGCAACACACAACCGTGTTGCCGGCCTCTTAGAAAGAAGTAAGCTATTTTCTTGAAGGTCCCTAAGTCGTATCGGCCTAGGAAAATTGCCGGTGGTAAACAATTCCACAGAGAAGTTGTACGAGGAAGAAAACTCCTAGTAAAACGCATAGTGGTGGACCGCCAAGCAGATGGTGAGGATGGTATCGCGAATTATGACGCGATGTGCGTTCGTGGCTGGATCTAATCCAAACAATTCCTCAGAGCACTCCCCGTTGTAGATGCGATAGAAAACGCAAAAGGGTGCAACATCCCTACGCAGCGTCAGTAAATCGAGCCGATCAGAAAGAACTCGGTCGTCAACGATTTGAACTGCTCTGCGCTGGATGCGGTCAAGTGGAAAGAGCTGGAAGTAGAAAGAGCTGGCACTGGGGTGCCCCGGCCCAAAGATGAGAACAGTTTTCCCTGTGAGGCCGAAGCGCTACGTAGTTAGTCGACGTTACGTAGGTATGGAAGTAAGTGGGACATCCTTTTATGTAAATATATATGTACTTGTTGCAGGATGCTCCGCTCTCTTAAAGCGAGTAAACACAAAATTAATTTAAAAAAAGTAAAAGAAATTAAGCTTATATTTATTTAATGAGGATTTTGTATAAGTGTGAGAGTTCATATGAGTGCGTGCGTTGCGTTTATGAGTGAGTGAGTGAGTGTGTGTGTGTGTGTGTGTGTGTGTGTGTGTGTGCGTGCGTGTGTGCGTGTGTGTGTGTGAGTGTTTGTGTGTGAGAAATTTATTTAAAAACTTTTAATAATGCCTCGCAAATGATCCCAATACTTAAGTACACACAGCCCTCACAATATTAATGCTTATCCCCAATTATAGGATTAGGTTTTAGAATTATGTGAATACTTTCATATTATACATAATATGTGTATGTTACTCTATATTGTGTGCATACATTATAATTATTATACATATCATATCATAGAGCAGCATAATTTTCAATTTATTTTACGTTATTTATAGTAGAAGTTATTTTTTGTTACAAATAAAGTTTGCATTTATTGTGATACATATTATAAGTACATAAAAAAAGACACAAAAAGGATCCCTTTGGCGTCAGATGGACATATTCTTTTAATTAAGCCACGCGGAAAGCGTCGTAACTTTTACGAGAGCCGTGATTTAAGTATTATTTGTCGTGAATTTTATGTGGTGATAAAGTAAATATTGATTATTACGTATAAAATATTGCGTTCAAGGAAAATCAAAGCCAGGATATACTATAATGTAACAAATAATGTTCGGTTGTTTGACTATGTAGCAAAATTATTTAATTCACACAAATATTGCTATATTGGATCATGTCACTGAACAAATTTAAATAAATTTAGAAGTCAGGAATTATTTTATATTAAAGTTTTTTTTATCTTAGTATTAATAAGATATATTTGTACTGTGGTACCTTTAGCGCCATCTTGTGTTCAATAGCGAACTATAATGTGAAGTAGATGTAAACGTCGAGAATCTAGTTGAGTTACCGCTCGATAGATGGCACTACTAATAAGCTATTATCTACATGTGTATCATCTTTTATTGTTATGTGATTATTTTTCTATATAGTTGTTAGATGGCACTGTTAAAAAGACCGACGATATTCGAATATGCTAATAACTTATTGATTGTAGTAATAAGACCTATAAGCAATATATTTTATTGTTAAAATAACAACTTTGATATAACTTAAATTTATAATTAATCTTTATACATAAAAATTAAATGCCACATTCCACGATGAACTCTGACACCACTCAACCTGAAATTTTGTAAATGTGTATTGCTTGCCTAAATTTGAGAGTTTTTATGCCGATATGTTACCCTCAATAATGTTTTTTTTTAAATTCCACAACTATCACACAACGCCATCTAGTCCCAAGCTAAGCAGAGCTTGTGTTATGGGTACTAGACAACTGATAAACATACTTATATATTTCTAAATACATAAATATTATAGATAAATTACACCCAGACACAGAACAAATGATCTTGCTCATCACACTAACATTTGTCCTGGGTGGGAATCGAACCCACGACCTCTGGCATAGCAGTCAGGGTCACTAACCACTAGACCAACAGGCCTGTCAAATTGTTTATTGTGAATTTAAATTTTTTTTTAAAGAACCAAGATTTGTCGGTAAGGACAGTACTGTTCAGCTAGTAGTATACTATAATACACACACACACACACACACACACACACACACACACTCACACACACATATACAATGATGATGATTATGTATATATATATATATATATATATATATATATATATATATATATATATATATATATATATATATATCATAATCATCATCATTGTAGCACATTTCACATGTCCGCAACATGAACAAAGAAGGGATATTCTCCACAGTTGTCATGCTTACGAATTGGCAACCGCAGTTTTTTATATGATTGAGTTGTTGTCAGTAATTACTGCTGACGAGTTCCTGTTTCGGTTTCCCTCTGACGCCTCTTACGCCACTTATTTCTCTATAGCAAATTAAATTATGGTTTCGTAGATTCTCCTTTAGAAATTCTGCATGATTTATTGATAACATATAGCCCAGAACAATCTTGCATTGCTATCTATTTGTTGGTGAAGTTTCATCAAAATTCAGAACAGCCCAGGCAGGCGAACGAACAGACAGGCAAACATTTTTTTAAATGGGTTTTTATGTCTAATAACATTCAATACTCATGAGTTTAACAAAAACCTGTTTTTCTCTCGATATTACAGAAATACACTGACAGAATACAGAAATAAATGTATAAATCCACTAGCCAATATCACTATCGTAAGAGGCCACGAGAGAAAAAAACCGCTAACTTTAGCGGTCAGCCGCCGTAGAGTCTACATCACCTGAGGATACCTCGTGTAGAGGCGAAACACGTGTCGTATTATCGTCGATGGTGGGTCTTACCTGGAATAGTGGTGTTGGAAGTAGTGGTGCCGCGAGTAGTGGTGCTGGGACTAGTGGTGACGGAGTTCGTGCATGCAATTGAGGGAGGGCGGGAGGTGCTCTTCAATCCAGGTAAGACACATCATTGTATTTAGTTAGCGGAAGGTTGCGAAGTAATTAATATTTTTATTAAGAAACAATCATTCAAATCGCTTCACATTGACGAAGGTCGCGAAACATTACATAAAAAATACGAAAAAAAAACATTTTTAACTAGGATAGGGTGATAAACGAGCACACAGTCCACCTGATGGTAAGTGGTTGCTGCGGCCCATAAACATCTACATCTATCCTCAATTACAATACAAAATGCAGATGTGTTGTCACTCGTGAGAAGTAAAATGGAATGCCTCGTTTCCAATAAAAAGGGTCACCGGTTCTCTACACTTACCATACGAAATACAGCAGCATTAAGCTACTATTTCACCCTGGTATTCCGTGAGAGCGTGGTCCTTCCCCGGTCAAGCCGACCCATTCGTGCTACAACTATACTACTAATATAACTGCAGCATGGCTCTACCACGTATAATCCAGTGTAATTGTTAATCTCTTCCTTTTTTTAGACAGCTAAAATGAAACAGAATATCTTCCAGATAACAATCAAAAATACTGCACATCCTGGTTGCCAAGCGTGGCTACTTTGGCTAAACCCCATATGAGGCCAATCTATAGGGGAGACTTTGGTTCGGTAGCGGCATTTTGATAGGCTGAAATTTAATAAATGAAAAAAAGTAAGATTGTGCGTACCTCCATGTTAAATTGGTGTATTTCCACTTTTCGCCCTGCACCGCAAACCTCTTCTTTCTTCTGCCATTTTCAAAATCGCCTTCTTCCCTGTCTGGGCGACCGCAGCGTCTTTTCTTAATTAGTTCTTTTGTTGCTTCGTCGATTTCACCCGTAACAGGGATACCTCCAAATTCCTTATAAGAAAAAAGAAAAATATTAAGTAAGGAAATATTTTTGATTAAATTTAAATATAATACATTATAAAAAATGAACTCTTCCGGAGAGTATAATGATTTTAATATATCTCCGCATATAGGTAGGTAATACACAGTATTGACTGCCTCGTTGGTCTAGTGGTTGTAGTAGTGCGACTACTGATCATGAGGTCCTGGGTTCGAATCCCGGGCCAAAAATCAATTATTGAGTTTTTTCTGTCAAGGAATTCTCAGTAGCTGCCTGGAGTCAGGAAATTGGCGGTGTCTCAGACTCCGTGCCTCGGAAAGCACGTAAAGCCGTTGGTCCTGCGCTAGATCTCTTTCCGGTCGTGTCGGTTTACTGTCCCATCGGATTGTGAGAGTGAGGGAGTAGAGAGTGCACCTGTGCTTGCGCATACACTCGGGCACTATAATCCTGTCCTGCGCCGATGGCTAGCCTCCGTTGAGGCAGGCCGCCGTGGCCGAAATTCGGCCTGGAGGGTCATTATTAATACACAGTAGTTATAGGTTAATTTTGCGGATTATATCGTGTTTTATTTTAACATATTAATATTATTGCGATATTATAAGTTCTAAGAATGGAATCATTTTTATTTTACGTTACCGTTACATACATAACATAGGGAGCATAGGTTGTCTCCCCCATACATTGTCTCATAGGAGGGTATTTGTCATAGTTGGCACGGTTAGCAAGCAGATTAGCAAGCACAGTTGTATTTTTTAATTTTAGTAGTAATTAGTTTAGAAGACGTTGCTGTCCATATTCTAATTTGTTCCCCTCTGTCGCCTGTTACGGCACCTACGGGATGACCTGGATATTCTTGCACCGGTAATACACGGTATTTTATGTGGTTTAAAAAAATTATTATGATCCGAAATATTTTTAGCTTAACCTGAATGCGTGCGTATGTACGCATTCAAGAATATATAATGGAATTATATAGTTTTCCACTTCCGGACGTCTGAAAATATCTGAAATTTTGCAGACGTAGAAACTAATGACAATACAATGATATCATGACTGTGACTTAGTATTTTCACTAAGATTATCACAACTCAATCAATGCGGTCTGTTTCAGTTTTACTCTAATATTAATTAATTAATAATGTACGATCAATGATGTATAAACTTATAGATACGTTGTCCGCACTCTAAAATGGCAAGATGAAATGAAGCCAATTGGCCACATCGCGCTTAGTCACGCACCAACCTGTCGCGCGACGCTACGTTTGTTTTTAATTTATTATATCGTGATTCGTGTGTGTAAACCTGTGCAAAACATAAAGAAAACGTGCCGTCGTGTGTTTTCAGACGATGTACAAATTATACCCCAAAAGTTAGACAAAAATGTGTCATTTCATGCGTAAGTTCACAAAACTACCTATTTTCATTTCATTTTATTCGACGACGCCGTCTAATGGCGGCCGGCGCATGCAGCCAGTAGGTAGTCAAGCAACAGGCATCCCGCCGTACGGTGTCATATTTTCTTTCTCTTTCTTCACGCGTATAAGTAGTTCTAGTATTTTCGCCGTTTTTAAGCGCCGCGATGTTCGTTCATGACGTGTCTGTATATAATACGTCATTGTGTACGATAATATATTTATACATTAAAGTAACATCCGAATTACAGGCCACAACGTTATTTAGTCTCTGAGAGCTCTTTTGAACAGGGAAGAGACAAACGCTTAAAGGTGGATGTTGCCATGTCTTGGAAAAATTGTATTATTAATTTCTCTGATATGTAGGTTTTCTCATTATTTTCGGTTTTACATCTATCCATCCGTCACGGCCTATAAAAGCCCACGGCTGAAAATAAGCCTTCCCCGTAGACAGCCTCATAGGGAGGATTTTACCATAGTTGTGACACTTGGGAGGTTTGGCAACTGCAGTTTTAATATGCATAAGTAATTTTTAATATAGGAATAGGAAGATGCTGAAGATGCATGTCTTGTTTTAGTTTATATTTAAAATAGCCTTAGTTTTATACAATTTTAAAACTAGGTAGGTGATTCACATACGCTGTATATTTTGCCTACTTCATTCTAGTATAGTTTTGATATCAAGGTAAATACATCGCCTACGGTATTAGTAAAATATATCACTTCTTGTGAAAAGTAAAGTTGTAAAGCGAATGAGTTATCATTTAACAAACCAACCTGCAGGGTCTTGACAGCAATCCTGAATTCGTCTTCGTATGATTGTGCAACGTCGCCCATCAAAAGGTTTCCAACTTCAGGCTGACCTTTCTTTAGGTAACCAAAGGTCTCAAGGTAACTTCTCTGGAAGAAAAAGAAAAACTTGTTTAGTACATGAAATATTTTACCATGATTTAATTACAATAAATAATTAACAACGGGGTGGAGACCCATAGGCATTTGTTTTCTGTAGACATGTGTCATTCATTCATTTCTGCTAGCCCAATCGTTCGAATATTGATTCGTCTTACAAACCGGGTCATTCGAGTCGATCATTCAAATAGATCATTTCGAGTTTCAGTACTCTGTGATCTGTGAGACCAGCTCGATAATGTCAGTTCGACATTACTATAATCTTTGGTCCTGTCAATTGTTTGATCCGGAATGTTCAAAAAATGTAATGGCAGTTATCAATACTTTGATATGACCGGGTCAAATGAAGGAATCATTTACGATTAACACATATCTAGTTGTCGGTTGTCAGATATACAGGTTTGATACAATTACCAGGCATGTTCCCAAAAATACATCCAGTAGAATACCTATAGGCTGGTTACTGTGCTCCTATGCCTGAGTCTAACAAAATTGGTTTTAACTAGCTAAGGTCAACAGTTGGCTTCTAAGCACGCTTCTATACGTTCAAAGTTAAGAAGTTGTACTTTTCATCATTGGTCTAAATGTGACAACGGCCCACCTTTGACCGGATTTGTATTTGACGGGTATATAAGTTTAGAAGCTGTTCCTGAGGAGATATTTAAGGAATATATAAAACATAATAATTATTTTTTTATTTTTTATTTATATACAAAAAAATTAAAAATTGCGCTGTATATTTAAAGCAACGTACACGTAAATACTGATTAGTAAGCTGATGTGGAAATAGGCCTGCCGTATAGCTCGAAGAATCGACTACCGATGTGGAAGGAATGTTCTTGAGTGCGGCCCCGTACCGGTATACGAAGTGTAGGGCGTCCGTCCACTAGATGGAGTGACGAACTGATAAAACATCCAGGAAGCCGATGGATGCAGTTGATTTTGTACCGTGCTTAGTGGCATTCCTTGAGGGTGGCCTATGTTCAGCTGTGGGCTTGTCAACTTGTTAAGGCCTGTAATGATCCTGTAATGATGTATCGCGTAAGTACGTTTTGATACGTGATAGAGCCACGCTGCGGCTATATTATGACTTTTACAAGAATGGCTCGACTCGACTAGGGAAGCTCTCGCTCTGGCAGCTCGATGCTATAGAGTACGGTAAATGTAGATAATTGGAGACTTGTTTTTACTGTAATCTCATCTGCATTTTAATTTTTAATCGAGGATATATGTAGATGCCTATGGTTCACAGCATCCACTTACCATCAGGTGGACTGTGATCATTTATCATACTTATTATATAAAAATTAACTAAATATATAATTTTTTTATATATCATAGGGGCAACCGATGGGAAGAAAGGTTCTCGGGCAGCCTCGTGCCGGTAGGCGAAGTGTAGGGCATTTGGCTGGAGTGAAGACCTGTTAAGACGATGGAGGTGGACGATGGATAGATGTAGCTCAGGACCGTGCTTAGTGGGATTCCTTGGGGAAGGCTTATGTTCAGCAGTGGACTTGTGAACTTATTGTATTACTACACCTTGACAACTAAGATAAAATTGACGATTACTTGTAGACGTGGTAGAGCCACGCTGCGGCTATATTATGGTTTAAGCACGAATGGGACAGCTCAACCTGGCATGGACCACGCTCCCACAGAATACCAGCGTAAAATAGCAGCTTAATACTGCTTTGTTTCGTATGGTATGTGTAGAGATCCGGAGACTCTTTTTTTTTACCGGACACAAGACATCCATCTTAAGCCACAAGGGTGACAACGCATCTGCGTTTTGATTCTTAATCGAGGATAAATCTAGATATCTATGGGCCACAGCATCCACTTACCATCAGGTGGACTGTGTGCTCGTTTGTCACCCTTACTCTATAAAACAGGGAAAAAGTTCTGGCCTGCTCGTCTTTCACAATAAAATAAATTGTAACACCAATGTAATATACCGTTACGTTTCCAGCCTATCAAAAGTCAATGAACACAGGCTTCCACAGATTGCTTCATATTAGGCATATTTGCCATAGTTGTAAGTTGCCTCATTTGGCACGCGGGTCGCCAACTGCACATTTAAATAAAACTAGTTTTTACTCCCGGCAGTCTGTAGACAAGTACAAGATCAGCTCCCGTCACTATATCAGATTTCATACACCACAAACCCTCGCTAAAGAACACCGATTCCTTCCAAGAATGATTCGCAAGGCTGTTGAAATAAAAAATCCTAATTTCAATAGAGAAGATGGCTGGGCACTACCATTATAGCATGGGATCCTATAATTAATAAAATTAAATCCCAATACAAACATACAACTGCAAGACATCAAGATACTAAGTGCATACTGCGTAGATCGGAACAAGAACTATGACAATGGGATTTTGGGACGTCGAATACCTCTGTGCCCCCCCCCTCCCCCCGTCACCATGGATGCTGTGTAAAGTGCTCGAAACATCGGGAATATAAAATAAGTTAATATACGCGTTATAATCCGTAAAAACTAGTTTTATTTACATGTGTAGAGCTCGCGTAAACATAAGAAATCATTACGACAACTGCAGTTTTTTTTTAATTTTTAAGTTGTTTTTAAGAAGACGCTGCTGCCTCCTGGTTTTTTCCCATTGTCACCTCTGGCGACACCTATGACGACACTCACAAGACGATATGGAGTAAAGGATATTATTACGCCGCCATTACAAGGTATCAATATAATTCCATATAATTATTATGATGTAAAATGTAATTATCACTTTTCTAAAAAAAAGACCCTAGAGTTATAGTCGGTTCTGATCTCACATTACCGACTGGTTGCAGATTTTGACATTTATAGGAACTTTAAATGGCCTAAACTGAATTAATTTATTTTTTATTTCGACTTAATAAATAAACTACTAAACTTAAAACGAATTTTTTGAGTTTAGTACTAAAATTTGTTATTGAAGAATACTGATGAAAATCGTATTAAAGATATATAGATTAGTAAAGGAAAATAAATGTTGGCAAATATACCTGATTAATATTTCGGTATGAATATTAGGCAAATTCAAGCTTATGACAAGCGCTTTGCGCAGCTATAAATTAATATGATTACCTAGTATTCTAAATGACCCATTAAGAACCCAAGTATTTTTTGACATTCTATTTATTGTTTTTTCCTCAAGCTTTATCGTCTACTTAGCGTACAAGTAACATTATATCATAATAGCTTCTGGTAGGTAATTATTGTACCAATAACTGTACGAGGAAAAATTTTAGCGTGACAAGAAACTGGAGGTAATAAAGCTTTTGTTTATATTCATGCTCCGTATTCGTAAACGAAACATGTGAAATTACCAAGAACTTTTTAAAAAATTTTGTTTTTATTTGGATTACATAAAAATATTCGGACACAAAAAATCATTATCCGTACAAACTCAATTAAACAATAATTCATCATCCTGAACTTCATCATCAACAACTCGTAGCCCGTAACATGAGGCTCTCCCATTTTAGAAAGGATTTGCCTTAAGATGGTTGTGAAGCTGTTAATTTTCATATAAAAAGCCATGACGATTTCCCCCCGTAAACATTGTCTAAATTTCAAAGTTTTTGGAAATTTTGTAGATAAAATGCGAAGCTAGGTTCGTATATTTTTATTTTTAGGAAATATTGCGTATGATATGTTATTAACATCTAAATATCTATATTTTTGGCGTAAAAACTTCCCAGAACGTTTTTATGTTTTTAATTGAACCAAAAAAGAACAACGTACAGACTAGATTAAGGTATAGATAGGTGTAGATACTGAAGACGAGACCAAAATTGTCTCATTTCGTAAAGTTTTAGGAGAATGAAAACGTTATCGTCCGAAACAATATTTCAAAAAGGAAATGTAGGCAATTGCCTGCAAGATTTTTAACTCTCTCTATCGCACGATACGGCGATATTTTAATCGATGTAGATATTTTATCGATATTTATTTTTGTTGTATCGGTAGTAGATATATATAGGTCGATATGTTTTTAATTGAACCAAAAAAGAACAACGTACAGACTAGATTAAGGTATAGTAAGGTGTAGATACTGAAGACGAGACCAAAATTGTCTCATTTCGTAAAGTTTTAGGAGAATGAAAATGTTATCGTCCGAAACAATATTTCAAAAAGGAAATGTAGGCAATTGCCTGCAAGATTTTTAACTCTCTCTATCGCACGATACGGCGATATTTTAATCGATGTAGACATTTTATCGATATTTATTTTTGAAAATACCTACTCACGCCGCGTCGGCACTTCACCATTCTCATAACCGCCAGGATTGGCAAGCGGATTATCGATGCCTCTATCAGACAACTCGCACCTTTGGCGCTGCTCACTGTCACCGGGAGTATTTTACGTCTGACGTAACTTAAATGGTTATAGCGCCATCTATCGGATATTTTGAGATATTTTATCATTTTCAATAGTCGCCTTTTACGACGCTCACGAAAGCAAATAGGTTGTCTTACGTGGCTATCATTGAACTAAATTACATTATAACATTACTATCTAGATTTTGCGAATTAAATTAATATATTTTAATTTTAAAGAAAATTCACTCCATTTATATATTTTAATTTTAAAGAAAATTCACTCTACAATAGGGAATAAAATGTTAGCAAAAAACTCGGCGATTCTATATTGAATTCATTGAACATTACGTAACATATAAGGTAAAATATAAATTCGTTATTTGTTACATTTTATTGTTACGGTTGTCACCCCAGAGGACTGGCCAAAATCTGCGTAATTAAGGCTATCAGAACACTAATAAAGGGTCCACGACTATTTTACATAATCCGCATGCTCGTTGCAAATTCGACGGACGTTGTTTCCGAGTATATTACTCTATGGACATTGTGCAACAATTTATAGGTAGTCTGTACGTACGTGTACTTACTAGCTTAAATGATATTATAGGATTATGAGTGATCGAGTAACTAGATGAGTTGTGAGATTGATATTATCAATGAATCATCTGTGAATTTTAATTAAATACGTGTAACCTCTATATATAAAAATCAATTGCTGTCGGTTAGTGTCGCTAAAACTAAAAAACGGCTCGACCGATGAAATTTTTTGTCTTTGAGTGGGTTGATGGAAGGTTGTACAAAAATCACCCGGGTTGGATCACTATTTTATGAAGTAACAAATGTTATGGTAAAGGTAATGGAGAAAATCTGGTAAAACAATGTTTAACTGTTTCTTCTTATTTTCTCCTTCATTTCTCCTTCAGCTTTTTTGTAATTTATAACTATGTATAGTATATTATATATATATATATATATATATATATATATATATATTATAGATATGTAGGTCTTTTTGTTTATTTTTTATTTGCCAAGAGGAATAATAATGTCCTACAGACCGATTCCGGTCACGGCTGCTAGTCTAAACGGAGATCTGTTTCGGTCTTGTCGGAAACCAGACCCGTGCTGGATACTATTATAGTCCGAGAGAATGCGCAAACACGGGTAGACTCTCTTTTTTCTACTCTTATATTCAGATGGATGGTAATATGATAGAGAGAGAGATAAGGCACAGGAATAACGGCTTTAAGAACTGCTCGAGGCATGGCGGCTACTGAGAATTTCTTGACATAAAAACCCAATAACTAGTTTTTACCTCCACTCGGAATTTAATATGATTACCAGATTACCACATGCGTTTTCGATCACAAGACCAACGAGGCTGTCAAGCAAAGCTCATAAGTATATACTTTGAAAGAAAAGCCCACAATCATCCAGCTGGGTTAGTAAGCGCAGATCTGATATTTTCGAATGTGGAATTAATTACTTGTCACTATTCTGGGGGACTTAGGTCCTGCATTTCGAAATGTATACCAGCGGTGTATGCATCAACAGAACCTCTTTCGTTTGTTCCCAGGGAGTAACGTTTATACGTGGTATAGCCATGCTGCAGCTATATTAGTAGTAAAGTTGTAGCACGAATGGGTCGACTTGACCGGGGAAGGACCACGCTCTCACAGAATACCAGCGTAAAATAGCAGCTTAACGTTGCCGTGTAACGGAGACCCTTTTTACTGGAAACGAGGCATTCCATCTTAGTCCTCACGGGCAACGCATTTGCATTTTTAATCGAGGATAAATATAGATGTCTATGAGCCACAGCATCCACTTACCATCAGGTGGACTGTGTGCTTGTTGTCACCCTTATCCTATGAAAAAAGACGAATGCATTCGGCAACAATCTATACATCCTCCTTCCTTTATCGCCCTCTCCCGATGTAGAACTAAAGGATTTGCTTTAGTCGTCACGCTTGGAAGGAATGACGTTCACAGTTCTAGATTTCTCACGCCTTTGGTGCCGCTGTCTGTCCATTTAACGTCTCGTCTATTTTATGACGTAAACTAGATGGTAACATTGTCATGTATCAGAAGCCATAAGATCTTTTTGGCATTTTGACGAAATGAATGAATGAAAGAAGGAGAGAAGGAAAGCAAAAAGGAAAGAAATTTACAGAAGTTCGAATGCAGCCTTAGTAATAAGTAATAACCTATGAGGTACCGCAGCACTGGCTTTCAGTCGAGACCTTAATTGACTCACGAACGACCAGACATTGGTGTAAAAAAGTACCTACTGAAGCACAAACTGACAAAACAAATGAGGTGATGAATTAGTACTTATTAAAAAAAAAATTTTTTTGATTACCGCTTTGACTACCTAGTCTATATGGATAGATAAACCTATATTTGCCATTGCGTGAATGCTAAAGTTTATTACACGGGTGTCTCAACTTTGTCTCTACAACAAAGAGTCTGTTAAGCAACACTGCCTATTTGCAGTTAACTTGGCTTTTATACACCTTTGCAAGATTCCGTTAACTTTCAACGCTTGCCTTGAAGAGGACTAAAACAGTTTAGTGTTTCGCGTTTCGCTCTATTTACTTATTTATTTTCAGTTTTAATTGCATTTGAATTATTTTTAAGAAATGATACAAAAGGCAAAATAAAGGCCTATAGGCATTCTCCACCCATGAAGACAAATATCGTTTTATTTGTTTATATTTTTGTAATAAGTCGATATGTAATATGTATTTGTGTGTATGTATTATGTACCATTTTTTTCTAAATACAAGTTTATTATAATCAATTTTAATATAATCGAAAATGATTAGTATAACCCCTCGTTTGTCCAAACGCCATATTCTGGCGTCTCAAATAGCCCATCTGTCAAGAGCCGTGGTAGCTCAGATGGTTAGCGCTCGCTATAAATATAACAGAACGCGAGAAACCCGGGTTCGATCCCCGCCGGCATCAATGAAATTGTTAATTGTAATTTTAAGTGCTGATATACCACGTGCTCGACGGTGAAGGAAATAATCGTGAGGAAACCTGCATGTCTGAGGAATAAGATAAAAAATATTTCGAAGACATGTGAAGTTCGCCAACACGCATTGGGGCAGCGCGGTGGACACTTCCTTGCCCTAAAACCCTCTCAGAAATGAGGGGAGGCCCGTGCCCAGCAGTGCTTCTTTATTACTTAGTACTTCAGAAAGTGCTCGACAGATGCGCCATATTGGCCAAAATGACCCCGACATTCGAGTGGATAAAGTATTAACATAAAAATGTAAGTAAATCCTATCTAAAATAGGCTCTGTTAAGTGTTAATATAATACGATAGTTAGTAGCTTTGTAGTTTTAAAGTTACAAATCATACCGGCCTTTTACAAAGATAAAATGTTAGACATAAGTACTGTCGTACAAATACTATTTGTTGCGTGAGGAAATCGACCTCAATCAGACTAACAGAGAATTAAATAAAAAATAAATATTCGGTGGATACGCCGAGCTTTTCTTTTTATAGCATAAGGGTGACAAACGTGCACACAGTCCACCTGATGGTAAGAGGACGCTGTGGCCCATAGACATCTACATTTATCCTCGATTAAGAACCAAAACGCAGATGCGTTGTCACCCCTGAGGACTTAGATGAAACGCCCCGTTTCCAGTAAAAAAGGCTCTCCGGATCTCCACACTCACCATAAGAAACACAGCAGTATTAAGCTGGTATTTTACGCTGGTATTCTGTGAGAGCGTGGTTCTTCCCGGTCGAGCCGATCCATTCGTGCTACAACCATAATATAGCTGCAGCATGGCTCTACCATGTATAAAAATAGAATGGAGAAGATAAGCCACCTTGGCTTAGGAGCGTTCTTTGTGGCATTCTTTGGGGAAGGTCTATGTTCAGCTGTGGACTTGAATGATGATGATGAGACCAGAGCTTGACTACAGTCCCACCAGGTGCATAGTTCCGGGCTAACTACATCCATTTACTGCATCTCTTACCAAATACACTACCTAGTGTGGGCCGCCCTACACTGCGCTAACCGTTATACGGCTACCTCTCGAGATCCTAACTTTTCGTATTATAAATTAATTCTCGTATAAAGTGCTAATACGAAATATTTTTTTTGTTTCAAGTCATCGTTCAATTCATCATCATCATTACAGTCTAGGTAAACATAGACCTCCCTCATAAAATAATATGTGCCATAGTTGCCACGCTTATTTTGATTTGTTATCATGAAGACTCTTCAGTACACTCTCAGTATTACGATAGAGCCATGCTGCAAGAATATTGTTGTTGTCCATGCTCTCACAAAATACCAGCGTAAAATAGCAGCTTAATGCTGCTGTGTTTCGTATGGTGAGTGTAGAGAACTGGAGACCCTTTTTACTGGAAATGAGGCATTCCATCTTAGTACTCAGGGCTGGCAACGCATCTGCATTTTGATTTTAATTGAAGAGTCTATTGGCCACAGCATCCACTTAACATCGGGTGGACTGTGTGCTCGTTTGTCAGCCGTATACCTACAATAAAAAACATCCTTCCCATGTTTCACTTTCATGATGTTTGATTCTTTCGATAACCACGGGACGATATAGATTCGCTTCTGCCACCCCTAAATGGTAGTTTCGTGCTGCAGTTATAAGCTCAGCGCGTCTCTACCATGTAAAAATATTAAGATCCCTTCAAATTTAAAGTTGAAAATACTATTAAAAACCTAATAAATATCAAAAATTTAAGTTTCAATTTGCCACAGGGCTTGAATTATGGCTGCAAGATTAATGAACTCATAAAACATTACAGAACACGTCAATAATTAGGTTAATATCAGCACTCTGTTAATACCGCACGGATCGATGGAGTCGAAACGATTTTAATTGAATGCCATTCTGCTTATATGTTTATTGTAAATTAATTCACATCTCACTTTGCAGTGTAATTTAGTAATAAAAATAATAACGGACCAATTTTTTTAATTTTTGTTTCATTTTTAAATGTAATAAATTTACAATCTACAAGCTACATGTAGCAGATAAGAGTATATGATAGGCAGTAAATACGCAACAATAACAAGAAAAACATTTTTTTTTGTCGACTAACAAGATTATTCACGTTTTAAATTATAAACATAAGCTTGTTTGGTAAGCCAATGGAAAAACTAATTAATTACAATTTTGCGTGTCCTGAATAAATACAATGAGGATCGTAGCCGATCTGTTAGACGTCGTTGCGTCTGAAGTGGCTACAAATGAGATGGAATGTAGGACATCGTACCGCACCTGAAACATTGCTGGCTTCGCGTGATCTTACCTATTTATCCTTTAATTAATTGACGAACCACAACCATTAGCTTGAACTACTTCCCTTTAATTATCCCCGTCTAGAAAATCAGAAGATGGTTTTATGAACTTGTGTTTTTTTTTTAATTATTATATATTGAAATAAATGCAAGGTAAAGACTTTGATCGTACAACCTATACGTATTACAATATAGTTTCTGGGTCTATTATAATAATTATTATTACTTTAGTTTCCCATTTTTTGCAGTATTTTAAGTGCTTTTTTACATCAATGTTCGGTTGTACGTGAGTCAATTGAGGTTCCTACTGAAAACCAGTGCCGTGGTACACCTAATATTATTATTACTACCTATTAAAAATTTGTAATTTGTACTACGCATTTATATGTTTCTTAATTTTGTGTGTAGGTCAAATAAATGTTTCTAACTTTCTTCTTTCCTTCCTTATTGAATGAGATTGAACGTATTTCTTTTTTCAAAAAACTTTGAAGTTCTGGCGGATAACTGACGGTGAAATACCGTTCACATGCACCAAATCCCAATACCAGCAGAATCTTTCCATTACTAGCCGGCGGGTCTCCGATGCTGGACAATGTTCTCTCGCTCCACTTAGCTCGATCTTCGCCAGTCGATGCCAACTACCTTGTGTCGTCAGATCGTTTCATTCATTCATTCATTCGTTCATAACAGCCTTTCAAAAGTTCACTGCTGTACATGGGCCTACCCCTAGATTTCCTCATAAGAGGGATTTGTCAAAGTTGCGACGCTTGCCATTGCCATGGTTGGCAACCACAGTTTTTTTATTACTTTGAATAGTTATCAGGAAGGCGCTACGCTGCTGCCAATCTCCTGTTCCCTCTTTCGCTTCTTACGTTGGGTAGTGGATACTCCTACGCCGCCACTACATGGCACGTACTTACTCATTTATAGACAACTAATTTACTTTATTTATTTTTTCGTTTCAATTGCTTTTATATGGTAAAATTTTACGGTAAGTTAAATTTGGGGTGTCATTAGAAACTAGATTTGTTTACAGGTAGTAATATATAAAAAATTAAAACAATGAAAAAAAGCAAACATTATTTTTGATAAATTTTTATTTTTTTTTAATAGACGCCAGTTTCTCGACCATATTTGCGATGTATTGAAGATGTGCCACATTAAGAGTACCTACCCTAAACTGACGAGCATGTATGCGTAGGTAAATGGATGTGTCAGGATCGTGCCAAATGGAAGTCTGTAGTCTCTGCCTACACCTCTGGGTGACAGACGTGAGTGTTTATGTATGTATGTATGTACGTATATTCTAAAAAAAATTTACAATCTGATAGGACTGCTATGCAGAAGTTTACCTGGGTATGTAGGTATGACCACAGTTACGGTTATTCTGCCATGAAACATTAATATACATTAATTAATTACTAATAAAAGAAAATTGACGACTTATGAAGGGCTGTAATGATGATTATAATGGCGATGAAAAGAAAATTGTGATCTAGTAAAATTACTGTGCCTCAAACTGACGTCTCAGGGTGACGAACGAAATTTTGTGCAACACAAGACATAAGTTTAGTAATAATATTTTGGGTGTTGATGCAATAGATATAGACATTATCACGTTAATGGCTTATTCGTCTCCCTTTATAAAAAGAAACCGGCCTAGTGCGAGTCGAACTCGCACGTGAAGGGTTCCGTACCATCGTAAAATAAGTTTCTGGTAGGAAGCCCCCTATAATTTTTAATGTTGTTTTTATTTTAGTACTGGTTGTTATAGCGGTAAAATAAATAAATACAAATTCTGTGAAAATTTCAATTGTCTACCTATTATGGATCATGAGATACAACCCGCTGACAGACAAACGGATGGACGGACGGACGGACAGCAGAAGCTCAGTAATAGGGTCCCGTTGGTACCCTTTGCGTACGGAACCCTAAAAAAGTGTAAAATAATTTCTCGATGTTTTCACGGCCCGGTATTTATAAAGCTTACAAATATATCAATATATTACACCTATTCACAAATCGTAAGCCGATCGCTCACACTGACCACAAACACACTTAAGTCCTTATAAGTGGCTTAGAAAGACTGCCAAGCAACGAAGGAATGGTGTAATTCCCAAATTTTATGTGTTGTCCTAAATAAAAAATATGAATGGAATCTTACTGGCCAGGATTGTTTTGTGGCGTATTAAATATTTAAAATTTATTTACAAACCTAATTCTTATGAAATTTTATCTGTGACTGATGCCCCAAAATAGCTTGGTTAATGTTGTCATGAAGCTTCCTTTTTCTCATCTTCACTCGGGCTAGGTGCAGCAATCCAGAGAAAGAACGATAGTGTTCCTTGCGTTATTCCTCGAGTAATAGTCCACTCTTTAATATTATGAGGTAAAGTAATTTTGACTCTTGATCCCGACTGACGTTAAGTAGTGACAGGATTCTAGAAGGCAAAAATCAAATGAGGAATACCTAATTTTTTTGCTTTTAAAGGCCCTTAGCTGTAGCGGTCAGAAAAGACTGACGCGGATACGAAATACTAAATATTTTAAGAAAAAATACTATGTAAGTAAATAATGATTATTGTTTACTCATTCGAGTATAGTAGTTTTCTGCTTACACTTCTTAAAATTTCTTAAACTTTCTCAAACAGTAATTTTTATTCAGTTTTGTTTAAATAAATATGCCTATTATTTAACATATTTAATTATTCTTCCAAAATTTACGTATTTATTACCAGCATAACGCCAACGTGCTATTGTCACGATCGAATGCCCGTCCTCATTACGTTGCAACGAAGCATTAACATATTCATGACGTGTTCATCATCACGACAGCCCCACGCGTCGTGGCTGTCATTGCAAGCTAATCAACCGACGTACTGGGGGACTTCGTCCCTTCACATGCAAAAACTTTGGGCGCCGCGCCGCACCGATGCCCATATTAATATTGATATTAATGACTTTACCAGACGGGTTGATTATTGATTGGTAATGGGATAAATTATAATTTCTTAAATCGCAAGAGAAAGGAAAGTTATTGAATAGAATAGTAGTAGTTTTAGAAAGGAGTCAGGCCTTTTCTTGAATTGTATTATCTTATTTGTAGAGCACCTCCTCCCTACTGCTACTACGTAAAAAGAACATTTTACGCTGATCTTAGCTAATTCATTTTTAACATGTTTTATGTGATATATTTCTGCAAAGTAACACCTGATTCTATTAATTATCAAACGAAATTGCATTTCTTTCGTTGAAAAATATTGGGAATTTAAATGATGAAATGTTACATAATATAAAATATGGTATACTGATATTGGTTACACAGAACACATACTCCTTGCTTGGAGGGTTTTTAGAAAGGTAATTATATTATTATACATATGAAATGAATAATTAGTCTATACTGTATGTATACTGTACTTACATTAACAATGTGAGATATTTGAATACGAGTATAAAAGTAAATTTAAAGTTGACTGCCTCGCAGGTCAAGTGGTTGTAAATGCGACTCCTAATCATGAAGTGCCGAGTTTGAATCCCGGGAGTAAAAAAAATATCTGTTATTGAGTTTTTCCGTCAGGAAATTCTCAGTTCCGGAGTCAGGGCTCACCAGGTCTCACTCCCATGCCACGGAAAGCACGTAAAGCCGTTGGTCCTGCGCTTGATCTCTTTCCGGTCAACTCGGATTACCGACCCATCGGACTATGAGAAAGAGGGAATAAAGAGTGCACCTGTGCTTGCGCATGCTAGTCTCCGTTGACGCTTGCTGCCGTGACCGACATTAAAGTTTTCTGGAAATTTAAATTTAAAGTTATACCTTAATAAGTAAGTATGCCTTTATCTTTCAACTATGAGCGTTAAAAATAAGGTGAAATTAGTAAATATTTAGTTTTTATTTTAAATAATTTCTCTAATAGGACTTAGTTTCCGAAACAATATAGAAAACTGTGTTTAAAGTGGTTTTCCGATACTTTATCTTGCAAAATGACCATTTATTTAAGTTCTACACGGACAGAGTCGTGGGTAAAATCTGGTGTTAAATAAAAGAAACACAAGTACATAATAAATATAGGATTATTGCAGATGAGTCAAGCACGTTCACTTTTTGCATAGAACTTGCTAATAACGGTTAATGGGTCAATACTCATCAGTTATGCGAACATCTGCTCGGTGAACATTAACGACCTAACGACTTGCGAGTTGCGTGGGAGTCAGGCGCCTGTTACTGAGTTAAAAGCGCTTCCTAGTTCCATTTAACAATAGAAACGCGGAATCTATTTGATATTTGGAATAGACGCTGTGAACGCTTATTTCAGCGGTTAAAACATGTTCTACACATTAAACTGAATACATTTTCACCGATTATCTATAGCGCAGGAAAAATAAATAATGTACCACCAGTGTTGTCGTAAACATAGAAGCATTATTCTTACTTACCCGCAGTGTAATTGTGTAACTCTAGTGGGAATCGTTTACGAATCGAAATCACTTCGTATCACTTCGTTGTCGCACGAATTGGTCGGCTCGACTGTGGAAGTACGACGCTCTCACAGAACACCAGCGTAAAATTGCAGCTTTACGCTCCTGTGTTTTGTGTGAAAAGTGTAGAGAAACGGAGACTCCTTATATTGGATACGAGGCTTTCTATCTTGGATTGACAACGCATCTGTATATAAATGCTAAATCGAGAATAAATGTAGATATCTATATGCCACAGTATCCACTTACCATCAGGTGTACTGTGTACTCGTTTGTCACCCTTATTCTATTATAAAAAAACTGCGTTACTGTATCTTTTTTCATTATGATAACATTGTATACCTTAAATTATGATAGTCCCAGTATATAAGGGAAAAGGGTCGCAGCAGGACTGTAAAAACTACCGCGGTATCAGCCTTCTTAGCATCGTGGGAAAACTGTATGCCAAGGTACTAATTGAAAGGGTCATGAAAGAAACCGATGGAAAAATTTGGGATGTGTAAGCGGGATTTAGAAAGGGAATGGGATGTACAGATCAAGTCTTCTCCATGCGCATGATCGCGGAGAAGTTTTTGGCCAAAAACCAAAAGGTTTTTTGTGCGTTCATGGACTTGGAGAAGGCCTATGACAGAGTGGATAGGAATGTGCTATGGCAAACACTGAACTCATTTGGGTTGAGCGCTGGCTTGATACAGGCATTGGAATCTCTTTATAGGGACTCTAGTGCTTGTGTTAGGATCAACGGGGTCTACTCGGACTGGTTTGGCATCCATAAAGGTGTCAGACAGGGCTGTGTGGCTTCCCCGTGGTTGATCAACCTATTTATGGACAGTTGTTTGCAAAATTTGAAAGTTGAAGAATGCGGATTAAGAATGGGTGAGTTAACCATCAAATGCCTTTTGTACGCCGATGATCAAGTTATTCTTGCGTCGTCGGCGGCTGAGTTGCAAATGATGGTTACATTAATGAACAGATCATTAAAAGAAAGGGGTATAAAAGTGAACGCAAGTAAGACGAAAATTATGGTTTTTGAAAGAGATGAAAGTAAAACGATATGTGAAATAAGAATAGAAGGGGAGTTGTTCGAGCAAGTAGATGAGTTTGTATATTTGGGGTGCGTATTTAGCAGGGATGGGAGATATGATAAGGATATAGAACGACGAGTGAACGCAGGAAACAGAGTAAATGGGGCCCTGCACTCTATTGTGAAGAGTCAAAATGTGTCAAAAAAGGCACGTATGGCAATTCACAATGCTGTGTTGGTCCCTACTTTAACGTATGGTAGTGAAAGTTGGGTATGGCAGAAGAAGCACGAGAGTAGAATAAATGCAGTAGAAATGCGGTCGTTAAGGAGTATGTTAGGGCTGAATCTGAATGACAGGGTGAAAAATTGTGTGATAAGAGAAGAGTGTGGTTTGCAAGATGATGTTGTGACCAGGATTAAGAAAGGAATGCTTCGGTGGTTTGGTCATGTGGAAAGAATGGATGAGGAAAGAGTGACAAAGAAAATTTATGTTGCAGAAGTGAATGGCAGAGTCGGAAAGGGACGTCCTAGGCGAAAATTTATCGACCAAATTGGCGATTTATTGAAAACGGGCCAAATTAGGAGTACCCTTAACCGACGAGCATGCATGCGTAGGTGTATGGATGTGAAGGAGGCGAGAGAGGTGTGTCAGGATCGTGCCAAATGGAAGTCTGTAGTCTCTGCCTACCCCTCTGGGTGACAGGCGTGAGTGTTTATGTTTATGTTATATATGTAAATTATGATATTAATAATATTATGTAATTTATACTAATAAATTACATAAAATTATTGCTCGATAATGATACATATATACAATACATTGAAATCAAACGTTAAATGACGAAACGAAGTATATCACGATTCCCAACAGAATTACACAATCGATTGCGGATTAGATGTAAATAATAAAATTGACAATATACCCGAAGGCAGTCTTACGCGGGAAATTTGTGTTTGCACAGATGTTTCCACTGGTTCAATATCTAACTAAGGGCCCACGCTGCATTCCTAGTAACCTAATACAATGAGTAGTTAAAAAAACGAACTGTTAAAATACCAAACGTATATGAAAGTTGAACCCATATAGTAGCGGTGTAAGTAGGTCTACTACTTCATATCATCCCGTGGGAGTCGTAAGATGCGACAAATGGAAACAAAAACAGGAGCTGGGCCGCAACATCTTCCTGTTAACAACTCAAAATAATCAAAAACTGTGGTTGCCAACCCGCTTGCCAAGAGTGGCAACTATGGCAAATATCCCCCCTATAAGTCAATTTATGGGGGAGGCCTATGTTCAGCATTAATGGGCTGTAACGGTAAAGGTAAGGTGTTTGTGTAAAATAGTCATTAAGGAACCTTTCGATCATATTGGGGTTGTTGAGAAGTTCAATTGAGGAATGGCCAGAAAAGTTTCGTGATCCACACAAAGAAATGCAGCAAAAGCACAGAGCATCTTTTAATCCATTAGATGCCGTATCATTCGCTTTGTACGGAGTGTTTCTTACAAAACATGACTGACAGCAGTGTAACGCTTACACTAGCAATTTTACAAACAAACAAAAATATCTCAGGTAAGTGGATGCCATTTTGCATAAACACCTCCATCTTTAATTAAAAATAACAATCTGGATGCGTTGTCACTCCTTAGGACTATGATAGAATACTTCTTTACCAGTAAAAAGTTTGAAGTTTCACATTGCATGCTCTAAATTATTAGTCAACTGCGTTATCGTGTGCTATCGAACTGGCAGTTATCAATCAACCCTCAAATTATTTCTAATGGTACTCATAATTGTCATAAACAAAGGGGATCGATCACACAGAGCGCAGAGCAACAAGATGTTTCTGCCCCCAATATTCGAAACGGCGATCGTCAATCAGCCAGTGAAGCGTGGTAACACCCCGTAACTGTGAAGGGAGGTCTTTGTTCAGCGACAGACTGTAAAGGGCCCCACATAACGACAAACAATCCTTTTGTATAAGCTATTCAAAATGCACATGTTAATTTTGAATGCAATAAAGTTAAGGAAAAAGATACAAGAACTCTATGAACTCTATGAATGTTAAATCCTACCATTAAGTTCGATGGGAAACTTAACTACAATCTATTATATTTTAGACCCTCAATTAAAGACAGTCGGAGAGTTACGCAGATTTCAAGAGAAGCCAAAACAAAGCTTAACTTATTATTCATATAGTTTTAGGTGGATAAGTTTGCGTCCAACAATTGACTTTTAAAGATTGGTAAAGAAAGAAAAAAGAGAGGTACACATCTCTCTTTTTTCTAAGTGCGTGTTTAACTCGATTTTTGTGTGAATTAAAATTACTAACATATTTTAAAGCTTAAATTAAGAAGGAGGTAAACAATTCTACTTCATTTTTAATGTATGAATCACAATCAACCATCGAAATATTGTTATCAATCTTATGCAAAAATAATACGGAAAAATGTTTTCTGATAACGCTGTTACAATGTGGACGTACACACAATACATATTTAATTTGAAATCCAAAATATAATAAGCATCCGCAGCACAAAAAACCTCCTTTATAAACCGGATGAGCTAAGGTTCAACAATACACTAATCTGCGCCCGAATTTCGGGTGGCCTAAGCGACCCGCATTTGAAATTCAAATTTGAGTGACACACGAAATTACTTCGGCCGAGACAATACATTTGTTTCGGTGATGACGTCGAAACAACCACTCCAAACGGAGAGGCTGCTCATTGGAGGTGTATACAGAATGGAAACTTTTTCATTGAAACAGTGTTGCATAAGGAAATTAATGCAGCTTATTTGTCGTAAATATGGTTATCAATTTGAGCTAATAGGATCATGTCTAAATTTACTCTGTTTAGATCATTCGAGAACATAACTAATTTATAAAACATGTTACAGTGTAATGCTATTTAGCATCTCACTATTTAAATGATATTATGTGTTATGAAAGTGTTATGCTATTGTGCTAGCTCCCGGCTTAGATGTGATATGGACGTTACACATGATTTTTGTTTTGTACATGTTTATTTTAAGACCTATCTGTTGGGAGGCACTATTGAGGTCATTGAGCGTAGTGCTTAGGTCCTCTAACGATTATGCCATAAGGACTATATTGACGACAAATCGAAGGTAAGCGATGTATGTACTCGCCATTGATGTTAATACCGTATTCTTTCCAGTCCAGTAGCTTTAAAATATCTTTCAATGCAGCGGTGAACAGTTTCGGGGATATAACCTCAACCTGTGTTAACCTTTTATCCTACAATTGAAAAATCATTAGTCTCTTATATTATAAGAATGCTTAAATTTTTAATGAAAAAGCTTCAAACGCACTATGTCTTTCTAATAAAAAGAAGTTGTTTTGAATTTCATAGCTGAATGATTTTCTTAAGAATAAAATTAGCCCTTCCATCCACTGAATATTAATTCCCATGTTTAAGGCATAGTCGAGACATAATTTAAATCTTATAAGTGCTAGTGATCGACAAGGCTTAAAGATTTAATAAATTACTGAGACGTCGACTAAAATGATTATATTTTTGGCGTCGTCCTGTAGTTGTATAAAACCAGCATATAATACGTATACAGTTATAAATATTTTTTCATTATTATATTTTATGATTTCTTAAGAATATTAATAATGTGACACAAATCAAATCAACAAATTACATGGGTCTAATAAAAGTGTACTTACCATTTTAAAGCTAAATATTTCGCAAACGGACCCCCTAATCAAAAAAAATAGTTTTTCCTTACTCTCAATATTTTTGAAAGACCTGTCCAATGACACTGAACACGGTGGAATAGACGGTTAAAAACACATGTATGGGAAGTAAACAAAATAAAAATGTTATTCAAGATTTTATTTCACAACTTTGTGGACGTGATTAATATTTTTAACTATGACCAAAACAGCTTTGTAGCACCTAGTGTCTCCGAGTAAAACCGCGGGCGGACGGATGGACTGACTTGGCGAAACTATAAGGGTTCCCTGTTGTTTTAACTATGGAACCCTAAAAAAGAATGCTTGAAGTAATACTTATCTGATGCCGATATAATTATTAGTCAGACTAGTTAGTCAATTATTAGTAATCCATTAAAGTACACTGTTGAATATAGGGTTATCCCATAGATTGCCTCATCATTGCAAAATCCTTGCTGGATTTTGCCATAGTCGCTTATTTATATTTTAAGCTATTATTAACAAGATGTTCCCACCCATCTCCTGGTTTAGTTTCACTCTGTCGCCTATTATCACTTCCACGGGACGACCGAGTGCTTTCCGATCGGCTCGATACACTGGCGCTGCGAAGAGATGTTGCATCTCTTTGCGTATTTTATCGCATCTATCACGGGGAGTGCTCTGAGGAATAGTTCGGATTAATCCCAGCCGCGTTGCGCCCTCCTTTCTGCCAAGGAGGGTCGCGTTCGTATACGGCTTAGAGATCTCCAGTCAGATCGTTAAGCCATTTCCTAAAAGGTGGTGTTTAGTGGGTAAAAGTCGCCACATAACCACGCAGCCGGCTGCGTGGTATGCTATGAGCATTCACCACCTCCCTCCCCCGCTTTCCGGAGGGTTGCCCATATTTGCTTCGGGCGCAAAAAAAAAAAAAAAAAAAATCCCAGCCGCCAAATTTCGTGAACGCACTACACGGCAAATGTCCCGATACCATCCACACCATCTGGATGCTTGGCGGTCCACCACTGTACGTTTCACAAGGAGTTTTCTTCCACGTACAACCTCTCTGTGGAATAGTTTACCACCGGCGATTTTTCCGGACCGATGCGACCAGGGGACCGGGGACCTTCAAGAAAAGAGCTTACTCCTTTCTAAAGGGCCGGCAACGCACCCGCAATTCTCCTGGTGTTGCGGTTGATCATGGGCGGCGGTAGTCACTTAACATCAGGTGAGCCGCATGCTCGTTTGCCCCGTCTTCTATATATATATATATATATATATATATATATATATATATATATATATATATATATATATATGTATAAAAATAGCCCCTTTTTCCCCTTCTTCTAAAAAAAAAAAACATGGGTACCTGTAATGGTTATTCTAATCACCTTAGTTTTAAAACTTGTTGCTCCAAAATGTTGAAATGTTTAATGGTCTTAAATTATCTGACAGTTACGAACGTGTCGGAAAGATAAACTCTGTAAAAAATTATTACGCTACTGAACTGGAGACCACAAATATATTTATGATAAATACTAGCTGATCCCTGCGACTTCGCCCGCGTGGAATTTATTACGATTGGATTTAACGTTTTTTTTTACGCGGAACCCTAATTATTTTTCTAAATTGAAAGTAGCTTAAGTTACTCCTTAGAACGTCAGTTATCTGCTAGTGAAAGTCCCGTCAAAATCGGTCCATCCTTTCAGGAGATAAACCGGAGACAGACGCAAATATTTAAAAATAGTTCTTTTGTTATATGTACCTGTATATAACATTCATATGAATTTACAAAAAAGCTGTTTTTTTTTGATATAACAAACAAACACCACATTTTTATTTATTTGTATATATATAGTGTGCTTCTAATATACGGGGTGTTTAAAGATAAGTACTGAAGAATCTACCAACAAACGACCCACAGCTGGGTACAGGTGCGAAAATTTAGATTAAAACATTTAAGACCCGATTTACATTTTGAGAAGTGACAAGTGCGAGTGGCAAGTGCAACTGACAAATTGACAAGCGCTTAGTGCGTATAAAACAGACAGTGATAAGTGGGAATAAAATACGCACTTAACACTTGTCATCTGTCAGTTGCACTTGCCACTCTCACTTGTCACTTCTCAAATGTAAACCGGGCCTAACTATTATTGCTCTAATTCTGTAAAGAAACAATTTTTGATATTTTTATAAAAATTATACATTTGCTTATTGTAAATATTAATTTCTTGTTTTCGGTCTTTTAGTACGTCGTTCGTACAGGACAGGTGCAATCATAAAATTTTATTCAAATGTTGATATACGTTTGTTTCTTGTTCACATCGGAGCTGATCTTTTCGAATTATATTTCTCGCCGCTTTCGATGTTTATTTTTATTTATAACAGCGTGTTGATTGTGAATTGTGTTGGAGGCAATGTTAATTGGAATCAGATTACAATCGCGTTTCCAGTGAGTGAGGGCGCTTCGTGAATGACGAGCATTCTAAACATCGAGCTGATGCCATCGCTGTCCATCCATTTTCATCGCTTGATAAGCTTATGTAGTTATTGTTAATAAAACTTTATATTACAAGAAATTTTATTTAAAAAAAGGTAATTAAACAGATTAAAATGTAAGAAGACTTCCTAATTTTTAATAATATATTTTAGTTAATCGTATTTCCGTAAGTGCCATTCAATTGGGATGAAATATAATATTTTCGAAGCTATTTGAAATTCAATTTAAGTCCAATATTGCAGTTATACAGTGATAACAACCAGGTAAAGTCGTAATAAAACATGCTTCATCGTTTTGTTTACAATATGTGCCGAACATTACTGTACAAATAATACACGTTGACAAAATCAGTATAACACAAGGTTAAAGTACGCAGTTGTTATAATGGGCATGCATCTGCCTTCTTTTGTTGTTTTATTATATATAGAGGCTGTGTTTGGGACATATTTTGTATATTTTTCTACAATTAATTTTAATACGCTGACGAATAAAACAATAAAGAAAATTCCTCTGAAAATATCCAATCAATAATTCGTAAAATCGTCGTTCTTTACTTTTTCGTAAACACCGATGATTTTTTTTAGTTTACGCAAAAGTTTCATTTCGTTTTAAATTTCCGACGTTTCGAGTGTTCAGCGTCCGTGGTCCGTCACCTATGTGACAACTATTTACACTTCAAGGATAAAATTGAACACAAATTCTATGTGTAAATGTAAAACCCTCACAACTATAGCATGATTGCTTGTTGGGAAGCAAACCTCGGAAAGCCAAGCACGAACTTGCCACTTTAATGCACTACGAACGCAGTGCGCATACAAAATAATAAAGTTACTGCGTGTGAGAAAAAACATGAGAAGTTCATTCTAGAGATGCAACATTTTTCTTTTCAATTATAATATAATAAAAAATGTAAATTTTGTATAAATGAACTTGTTAATGTATTCTCGTTGATCTAATTTCGCACGCAGTAACCATTTATTTATTTATTTATTTATTCTTTTTTGTACACCACAATACAGAAACATCAATATAGTTAAAACTAATTAAAGTATGTACAATACGCGGTCTTATCACTGAAAGTGATTTCTTCCAGACAACCTTTGCGTAGAGGAATGATGCAAACAAAAGTTACAAAAGGAGTTACAAAAAGACTTCCATCCATCCATCCAGGGCTATATACCATCTAGAGCTTTATCGGCACTTACCACTGGATGTGATTGTGGTTAAGAACTGTCTTATGGTAAGTAAAAGAAAGTAACGCAGGGGACATTTATATTAACGTACGTTATCGATTTTCAAATCTTTTTTATAGAACAAGCGTGACAAACAGGCACACAGTTCACCAGGTGGTAACTGTATACTGTGGTCCATAGATACTGAAATCTATCCTCAAAATGTAGTTGCGTTGTCATTCTTTAGGAACAACTTCTTTACGTGGTAGAGCCATGCTGCAGCTATATTAATTGTATAGTTTAAGCACGAACGGGTCGGCTCAACCGGGGAAGGACCACGCTCTCACAGAATACCAGCGTCAAATAGCAGCTTAATGCTGCTGTGTTTCGCATGGTGAGTGTAGAGAACCGGAGACCCTTTTTACTGAAAAAGAGGCATTCCATCTTAGCCCTCAAGGCTGACAACTCATCTGCATTTTGATTCGCAAACGAGGATAGATGTAGATGTCTATGAGCCACGGCAACCACTTACCATCAGGTGTACTGTGTGCTCGCTTGTCACCCTTTTTCTATAAAATAAAAAAAATAAACAAAAAGATTAAGACCTGAATTAATTCTGATCATTGCATTGGATTTTGTAGGCATATAAGGGTGAGTACGAAGGAAGTTTGTGCCTCTATTATCTAGTGCTAAAGCTTACGGTATAATAATGTATCTAGCAAAATTACGACTTTTAACTGTTGAGTGTAATAATAAAATTTTCATTGTTTTCAAATTGGGATAAAGTTAAAAATATAACCGATGTATTTATTTTTAAACACTAATTCCACACATACGTAGAAAGTAAAAATTAATTCATTTTATATGCCAACCTCAGTGTGAAGGACGAGGAAGAAAGGAGCTTTTTATATTAAAATACTCTTCATTTTCATCCGAGTTTAAAAAACGTGGTGGCTCCATAGTCTATAATTTTTGTTTGTGTAGCGGTTTAAATATTTTTTTTATTACATAAGCTATACCTCAAGAGGTGCCCCATTTAAAAAATAGGAAAAGGTGTTGTTATTTTAACTATAAAGACGAAATTCTAAGTTATTACTGTGAGCTAGAGATATTAATTAATCCACTCAAAAAGGTTTAAAAAAAAACTAAATTATAGTCCACCCAAAACATAGTGCACAGAAGAAACCCAAATTCAAAAGTTATTATGTAGAAATTATTTTATTCTTTTTAATTTTTACTTTGAAGTCAGTTTTTACTTTTCGTGTAGAGTTTAGTTTTCTTCGAAAACCTTTCTTCAACCACCATTTTGAGGAACTAACTATCATGTAGTATAAATAAAGATTTGCGTATACTCATCTCACATGATAGGCGCAGATAATGCGCAAGTTCGGTATCAAGAATCTGCACGCTGTTCCATACCAAGAATCTGTGAATTTGGTATTCTGAAATTTTAGATGACTTTCCATCGTCACCCAGATAAAGTTCCAGGATGTGTCGTGTGCAGTTGAAGTTGATATTTGGGAAAAAGGTGATATATTTCCACCCTAAATAAAAAGCAATCCACAATGACAAAGTTGACCAAAACAATAGCACCCTAAATGGTGACTACACCAGCATTGAACAATGACATTCCTGTAACAACTCTATGGTGCGACGGCGACGTGGAGCGAACTGTAAAACAATATGCAACAAGACGATAAATGAATGTTAAATGCAATGAAATCTTTATGTCACCGTCTGGACAGCTGGTTTCAGTATGGAAGATTGATAGATGGTGATCAGTGAAATTAAAGCAAGGTCTTGCTCATTAATTGGTTGCAGTATCGTCAATTGAGATTATATTGACTACAGAGAATTACGATAAAACTCAACTCAATTTTGTGAAACTCAAATGTACGTGACGGTGAGGCTAATATGGTCATCCCGGTTAATATGGTCACTTTCTTATAACTCAAAAACTACAGCCTTGTTTGCATAAATGCCTCTGTGATACGATAGCTCTTCATCAGTTAATCCAATAATAAAGGGTCAAAAAAACGCTTTTTATCGACGCCGTTTTGGGAATTAACATTATATTAGTCAATATTTTAGTAGATTTTAGTATTGTGTAGTGTAATAAATTTTTTTTGTTGATTTATCGAAGTGTTCCTACTTATTACTAAAGCTTGTTTGTTATTTTTTCTTAATATGTATATTAATTATAGTAGGTTTTATAAGCTTAAGTTGACCATATTACCCTCATGTACCTTAGCTGAAGCTACGATTCGGTATGATTAATATCACCTGCTGCCAGACAGCAGTGCATCTACTGTTGTGCTCCGGTCACAATGGTTAGAAAATCCGTACCGTAAGTAATTTCATCTTATTTCAGTTATTTAGGGAAGATAACTGACAATACATTTTTGTGGTCTTCTTTGTTTAAAAAATGTTGCAAGTGTGCATAGGCTATAGTAGGCACTTATTATTATGTGAATTGCGTGCTTCAGTGACACTCTATTATTAAAAAAGGATAACATAAATGAGTACGGATATTACTATGTTTTGTGTATAATTGCATTGTAATTCTTCGAATATTTAACGTTATATACACACATATTACACACACTACGGCGAATCACAATCCACTGTTAAATATAGGCCTAGGTACGCCATAGGCCACATAGGGGGATATTTGCCATTTTTGCCACGTTCGGCAAGCGAGTTTAAAACGCAGTTTTAGATTTTTTGGACGCTTCTGAAGTTTTTGTTATAGGATAAGGGTGACAAACGAGCACACAGTCTACTTGATGGTAAGTGGATTCCGTGGCCCACATTTAACCTCGATTAAGAATCGAAATGGTGATATGTTATCACCCTTGAAGACTAAGATGGGATGCCTCGATTCCAGTAAAATGGGTCTCTGGATCTCTACACTCGCCTTACGAAACACAGCAGCATTAAACTGCTATTTTACGCTGGTATTCGGTGAGAGCGTGGTCCTTCCCCGGTCGAGCCGACCCATTCATGCTACTACCAAAATAGAGCTGCAACGTGGCTCTACCACGGATAGAGCAAGTTTTTTGTTAATATTATTGAGATGATATAAATTTTCGTTTGTCACCTCTTACGACATCTATAGGATGATATGCGCTAGTGGATTATCTAACAACGCCTCTACATGGAATATTTAAACGATTACAATTAGGTATGTGAATAAAATTGTAACTTAAAATCTACATAAAAGACTGTACTACTAAAGAATCACTTGAACTTATTTCATTTAATAAACTTAGAACAGAAAACGAACACGGAAGACTTGCGGCTGTTTGCTTTCTATGAATCATAGAAAATAAATCACAATGTTCCGTACTATGTTTTCTCTGTACATACACAAACACTAGTCCTTTAATAAACGATATTAAATATCATAATAAAGCAAAAACAGTAGCGGCTGTTCAAGTCATTACCGTTGTGATCGTGACTCATATTTAATTAGAGTTTCCCACAGTATATGGCGAATGTGTTATATATAAACACACATATTATAAATAAATATGTTTACTACCATAACTAGTGACGGTCACTCTACTGATACAACTTCAACTACAACGGAACTGTATCCCGTACTGGCTATTAAGGAAACCCGACTCACTAACACCGTGCAGAATGTACAAACAACTAAACGAGTAATATTTCATGGGCGTTCCGTGTTGATTTACGAGTTTTGAACACAATGGAGTGCAATAAATTAATAGTGCACGCTACATTTCTAAACGCTTTTTCGACAAACAAGGATTACAAAAGGAAACATAAGAAATATAAGTTAAAGTTACAGCTTTTATACGTCCCACGGCTGGGCACTAGCACTTCTTAGAGGTTTTTAGGGTAAGGAAGTGTCCGCCGCGATACCCCAACGCGTGTTGGCGAACTTTCATAACATGCAAAAAGATATTTCGAATATTTTTTTCTTATTTCTCAGACATTCAGGTTTTTTTCACCGCAAAATTTTTTTCACCGCTGAGCACGTGGTAAATCAGCACTTAAAATTACAGTTAACAATTTCATTAGCCTGCACGCATCCTGTGAAATTTACAGCGGGCTCTAACCATGTGAGCTACTACGGCTCTCACTGATGAAATCTGCTCTACTGTAAAAGATAAAGAAGAGGTTTGTATAGAACTCCGTATTAATAAAAACATTTTACAAAATTCTTATCTCCTGTTTTTTAACACTGCGTGTCTTAAAAAAATCACGCCTTAAGAGGTTAATTAAAAACTAAACGTTCGAAAGCGTTTCACGCTACTTATGGGCAAGAGTCACGAACTCTGAGCGGGAAAGGAACTCGTCACGGCGTGAATAGTTTACTTTATCGGGAGTGCCCAAATAGGGTACCGGCAGTTAGGGAAAGACCACCCGCACTGTACAGTCATAGTGTGGACACTGTACCGTATCTTACGACTTGATCAATGTTCTATTATATCTTCTGGTCACCCAATTTCTATTTACGTTTTGATGGGCTGTTAAAAACGAGAATAAACAAATATTGAATGTACAGCTTCTAAAACTCAGAATAGTTACAAAAATAATTAAAGTCTTTTCATGTCTTTTGATTGTACAGTTTATGAATAACACTAAAATACAAAACAATATAAAAGAAAACAACAAGTAAGTAATGATGTGAATGTGACGTGATAAAAGGTGATGACTTGATACAAGTATGCAATAACCGTAAGTCGTTGAACGCAGATAGGTCGAAAATACTGTAAAAGCTACTACCAGTAAGCAATTCCTACTACCGGGCACAGGGTTCGTTTATTTTATAGATAGTTTCGGAGCTGGGGAGAATCTGTCACGATGCAAGAATGGGTCAATAATTCGAGGTAGGACTTTCATACTGACCACTGTCATAGCCTTCAGGTGTGACAACGCATTTATATTTTGAATCTTAATCAAGGATAAATGTAGTTATAATATATGCTATCATAATGCACCTACCATCAGGTGGACTGTGTGCTCTATGCATCAATGCATTTGTGGCAACGTATGGTGTGGCGTAGGCCTATATGTTCAGAAAGGAGGTAGGGATAGAGAGATAAAACGTATTTTCTTTAAATTTTATATTTGATGTTTTGTTTAACACGTTAAGGCAGCGAGAGTAACCACTAAACACTTTGCTTACACAAGTTTACTTAATGTAAGGCGGAAGCGTAATATTATCCAAAAGTAGCGCTTTTATGTGCCTCATAAATAAATTCGAAGGTACTCTAACAATTGGCTTTAGCAAGAATGCGTGCCTTTCAGCGGCCTATGTTGCAACGTTCATTAGCGGCTCGAATACACTTTCTTTACCATAGCCGATGTTATTCATACAAAGTAGGTAAAGGCGAAGTGTTCATTGATAGCAATGATTGAACAGCAAGAGGACTTTTATTTGTATTTCACTAGTTTATATTTCATTAGGTGTAATCCGGATATTAGATTCTTTAAGTAAATTGTACTCGTAGACTTGTAGAGAAATAAAGTCATTTGCGGTGTTTAATTATTATTGGTTCCAAGAAAAAACTTAGGACATCTTCAACCTCCTCAGCATTCCGTATATAGTCCACTTCTGGCAATTAGCCTCAATTATAGCAGGAAACATTTGCAATATACGCTATACTTGACAGGAGGATCAGTAATGGCAAGATGATTTCTTTTTTTTTTACGTAAACATTTACGTGAACCTTTGTAAGCCATGTACTAGGCACTTACTTCAAATTTCGCCGGCACCAATGAAATTATTTTATGCAATTTTTAGTGATGATTTATTACCTGCTTAGCAATGAAGGAAAACATCAACAAGAAAGCCTGTGTGATAAAGAAGTAAAAAAAATCTTCGAAATATTTTGAACTTGCGATAAGATTAATCTTAGAAAGGCTACCATTATGGTTTTATAGTGACTGGTAATATAGATATATTTGAATGTAAAATATATATATATATATATACTATATACTCTACTTTTGAATATTTATTTATTTAAACTTTTGTCCACAAAGAATAAAATCGTACATATACATTTTCATCCAGTCAACCATTAGGCTAAGCAGATATAAAGATATGGGAGATAGTGGAGCAAAAATAAACTAATTAATTAGAATGTATATATAATACGAACGAACAATTTTTGTTGGATTTAACTCATTTTCGAACACCCAAACTCGTGACTGGTTTTTTGTTTTGGGTTCGTACGCATATACCCAGGATTCGTCACCTGATACGATGTTGTATACAGCATTTGAGGATCCTGCGTGGAATCTTTCGAGAGTTCAGACGCACCTAGTAACGCGAGCCGCTTTTTGCTCGAATTGCGAATTGTGAATGCGGTATCCATCGGGAAAACAACTTTTTTACACCTAATTGTTCATGCAAGATTATTTGTATTTGACTCATGGCAATGTCTAAAGTTGCCTGAATTTCGCGGTATGTCACATGTCGATCTTCCGCAATCAGCTTACGCACAGCATCAACGTTTTCTTGGGTGACTGCAGTTTTTGGACGACCTTGACGGGGATCATCACTGAGCTTGACACGTCCACGTTGAAACTCAGCAAACCAGCGATAAATTGTGGTTTTGGATGGGGCTTTATCACCAAAGGCAGAAATCATCCGGTCAACACACTGTTTTGGTGTTAAACCACTTTGAAACTCATGATAAATCAGCGCTCTTGAATTTTCTCGAGTCAATTCCATTTTCTCAACGACTAAACAAGTTTGACCTTGTGACAAGACCGAGAGAATCTTTTTGTAAATAAATAAATAGTTTTCGATTTTTAAAACCAAGGAGTTTTCAATTAAAAAGATTTTAATACGACAGGAACAGTGGAAATATTCCTTTCCCGATACTGTTAGTGCAGCCTATGTATATATATACATATATAGAGTTTTCTCACTACATTTTGTTTCTTTATTTATTGATCTAAATCATCATCAAATCTACCGTTAATTCTTCAGATTGGGTTTACAAGACTACTTACCGGCAGTCATTGAACTAACCTTCGTCTAGGTTTAAGCGTCTCGTAACGAGAGTTGATGAGACTAAACATAGGTCACTGCCATTCATATTGTTTTAGAAATTATGCCTTTGTCTAACAATTATATTAATGTATAATTATATGCATATAAATTATGTCAACAATGTTTTGTCACTATTTACGGCCTATCTAAATCGCTGCCGTACATAGGCCTCCCCCATAAATTGCCTAAAATTAAGTCAAGTCGAAATTTTATTTCTCGCTGTCGGCTCAGGTACCACCGAATATGAACGAATGCATGATTTATACCTATGGACGGGTCGTGCTAAGAGCTAGTCTACTTGAGGTTTCTTTAAACTTACAACCTAAAGTATTCGCGTTAAAGAACGTAAATTAAGATGTTTCCGCGTCGATTGTCGAAGACACCACCGTCTTCGACGATCGACGCGGAAACAGCTCAGCAGCAACATACGGAGTTACTTTCAACGTTTTTTCACCAATCAAAAATAAAATTAAAAGTTATAGCCTATATACGTCCCACAGCTGGACGCAGGCCTCAGCACGCCAGCAGGCCTCCTCTCATTTTTGAGAGGATTGTAGGGCAAGGAAATGTCCGCCGCGCTATCCCTGTCTTCGAAATATTTTTTTCCTATTTCTGGTTTCCTTGCAATGTTTTCCTTTACCGCCCGAGCACGTGGTATATCAGCACTTAAAGTTGCAATTAAAAATTTTCATCGGTGCCGGCATGAAACGAACCCGGTTTGCTCGCGTACTGTGAATTTTACAGCGAGTGATTGGCCCTTGAGCTAAGGCTTAAAATTACGGATGACAAAGTTTTAATTTAAAAAAAAATATAGTGAATAGAGTTGCATATCAAATTCTATGGTAATATAGAAGGAAGATGGGCCCATAGGAAATTAATCACTTATTAATTCTAATCTATACGAAAGCAAGGAAATAACAGCTAAAAAGTCCCACTGCTGGGTTTCGAAACATTGAAAAATTGTTTTCGCTACATTATTTATTGAACACTGAGATCTACATTGTACTATAATTAAACAAATAGAACCCAATTGATACAAATGTTGTGCTTGTTAATAGAAACCGGCTCGCATTGGCTGGCTAGCCCATGGCTCCAGCTTAAGATCTTAAGCTGCGGCGAGTAGTGAAGTAGAAACAAGTGTTTGTAGGGACTACATATTATCATGGGTCTGGATGTACCTGCATTGCAATTTTCGGTGCATGTACAATTTTATGCTCGCTGCATACTTAACGGGTATTATTTCGGATGGAGCGGGACGTGAAATTTTGGAAATATCGTTTCATAGAAAATGTACGTGATAAAAGTAGCTTCTTCAACATCTAAAGCAATAGCGATTATTGCCAATTCTTCAAATGAAAAACCCATCTTTCACAACAAGTTTCAGTCACGGTGCGTATTAAGCTCCCGTCCGTGTTGACATACAACCACGTTCCGTCTCCATCTCGTGCACATGCTGATTCCATCCTGTACGCAGCGACCTTTAGTCTGTCCGTCTGTGTCTTATATTTATGCCGCCAAATAGCAGTGTTCGTACTATTATGGTCCGGCCTGAAGGATTTTAGAGACAGTATAGTTAAAGGCTGTTATAGTTCTTGCAATTCACGAGTGCGATCGACCTTTGGATGTGGTTCGATATGTACATGCACAGTATGATAGTGTGCGTGCCTGGCGGAAAGGGCGTAAGCTCGCGACTGACTGTCCTGCCAGGCACGCACACTGTCACACTGTGCATGTACATGGCGAACCACATCCAAAGATCGAACGCACTCGTGAATTGCAGGAACTATAGGCGTTTTATCGTTGTCCTCAGAGGTCTGCATCTGTTTCCTTCTTTGTTTGCAGTTGTTGCAGTAGCCACTTACCAACAGACGCACTGAAGTTCGTTTGCCACTGATGTCTGATCACAAACACATTAAGTTTGTGATTGGAGCATCACCAACCTATGAAACCGTTACTTTTAGGGATCCAAAAGAATCCTGGGAATCCTGGGATATCTACAGAGACAGCCTAAGGAGGAATTTGGAAACGTTTCCTAAAAGCGTCAAAACAATTGAAGGTCTGGAGTTAGCGACGGAGACAGTAACATTAGCTATCCGTGAAGCCTTCGAGGACAGTTGTCCCGTCAGAGCCAAGACCTGAAAACGAAGAGTTCCTTGGTGGAATACTAAGCTAAACTTAGGGAAAGGACCAGGAAACTATTTACTAGGGCTAAGAAAATCAAAGAGTAGGATATTTACAGTGCAGCCCTAACTAAGTATAATAAAGAAATTAGGAAAGCAAAGAGAGAATCGTGGAGGAAACTATGCGAGGAAGTTGAGTCTTAGAATTAAAAAAGTTGAGTCTTAGAAATAAAAGTATGTAAAATGCCTATACAATACAGGAAAAAATGCTAGTATGGGATAACGACTTTTTAAGGGAAGAAAACACAAAAGCACTTTGCAAAAATTTTCTGAGATCTTTCAACTGTGGTGCTATGTGTTCCAAAGCCTAAGTAAACTTCAGCGTACATTCCATTCACAATACGCGCGAATTGGGTCGCAGAGTCATTCCGCATGCTCGAATTTATTATACAAACTTTTGAGTCAATGACCGGGCGTGCAAAATCGGCGATCATATGGTGCGAGGTCGCCAAACTGAGATGGCGTTAGCAAGGTCATTCGGAACCAGAAGACTCAGCGAAAAAGCTCTCACAGGTGTTTATAAATGTAGATATTATGTTTAGGTCAATAAACTTTTTCTTTGTAGTTTCTTTTCTTAAATATAACTTTTTTATTAATTATATTTAAGAAAGTTGTTAAAAATATGTTTTTTAAATGTCAAAACACTTGTAATTTACTGCCATTTACAGATTATGGTATTAGAATTCATATTTTTTCCTGTACTTTTTTCTTTCCAGCATAACGTCCACGGCTGAATTATTTGTCATATAATTCAGTTTTTTACTTTTTAGTTGTTTTTAGGAAGTCCCTGCAGCCCATCTGCTTCATTTCCGTCTTTCGCCTCTTACGTCACGAACGGGATAATTTGGGTAGTTGACTCCATTACTCCGCCACTTAACGGTGAGCTTTCTTGCTTAATGTAAAACATTAATCCATTTTTTATCAAATAAATATACTAAAATATCGTTATATTTCCACGATATATTATAGATATATTGCTATCAATTTAACTTTATTCTGTTATGTTCGTATGTCGGTAATACCACAGTGCTGTGTATAAGTTATTACTTAAACACAGCACTGTGGTAAGTCAGAGTCTAAGCGGCCACGGTATATTCCTTTCTACGCGAGCAGTCCTAGTTCGATCCTCGCCGGCACTAATAAGTTAGACGGTGAAGGAAAACACCGCGTGGACACTTTATGGTAACGTGTCTTTAAGAAATGAAATATTTCGAGGACATGACTTTAAGTCTAGGAAACCGCATGGGAGCCGCGTAGCGTGGCGGGTTAACAGTTCCATAACCTTCTTAAAAATGTAAGAATGCCCATTCCTCGCAGTCCTATTTATAAGTTAGAATATAGGTATCATACCTACCTTATATAAATCGTCGTCTCCAGGAAATGCCACATGGAATAACTTAGGGAAGGTGTATGTGCAGCAGTGGGACTTGTGAAAGGCTGTAGCAATGATGGTAGTTTATATTTAGAGTTTGTCTTAGAGGTAGGTACTCACATGTCGTTCGTAAAATACCCAGACCGGCAAGATCTCTGATTACCACCTGACGACATAATAACATTATACGATAGAGCCACACTACAGCTATGTTATGGTTGCAGTAAGAATGGGTCGGCGCGACCGGGGTGAGACCATGCTCTCACAGAATACCAGCGTAAAATAGCAACTTAATGCTGTGCTTCGTATGGTTTCTTTTTACTAGAAACGAGGCATTCCATATTAGTCCTCAGGGATGACAAAGCATCTGCATTTTGATTCGTAATCGAGAATAGATGTAGATGTCAATGGGCCACAGCAACCACTTATCATCAGGTGGACTGTGTGCTCGTTTGTCACTCTTATTATAACATAAACATAAAACATAAACACTCACGCCTGTCACCCAGAGGGGTAGGCAGAGACTACAGACTTCTATTTGCCACGATCCTGACACACCTCTCTCGCCTCCTTCACATCCATATACCTACGCATACATGCTCGTCGGTTAAGGGTGCTCCTAATTTGGCCCGTTTTCAATAAATCGCCAATTTGGTCGATAAATTTTCGCCTAGGACGTCCCTTTCTGACTCTGCCATTCACTTCTGCAATATAAATTTTCTTTGTCATTCTTTCCTCATTCATTCTTTCCACATGACCAAACCACCGAAGCATTCCTTTCTTAATCCTGGTTACAACATCATCTTGCAAACCACACTCTTCTCTTATCACACAATTTCGCACCCTGTCATTCAGATTCAGCCCTAACATACTCACAAACGACCGCATTTCTACTGCGCTCATTCTACTCTCGTGCTTCTTATTATATAAAAATATAGGGGAGGGAGAAACCCTTAGAGTATAAATAAGCAGTAGACTTCTACCAAATGTATTTAAAAAGAGTTAAGTGTGAACTACTAAAAGATATTAAACATTTTATGTATCGCCATATAAATTTATAAAACCTCTAATAAGGTTTATCTACACTATTATTTAACTGGTGTTTACTGTCACAAGACTGTAATAAATTGAAGTTGGCAGTCCTTGGATATTATTAACGTCCCTTAGTTGTAAGCAGGGAGTGTGATTAATTATTGTGAACACAGCAGACAGAGAGACCAGCCAATTCGTGTTAACGCAAAGTTCAGTGACATAAAGGCAACGCTTGAGTGAGGACATCCCATGCAGTGATGCATATTTGAAAAGCGGCGTGTAAGTTCCTTAACTTGTTAATCACCATGTGATTGTACATTACGAAAATATATTTTTGGTTTCGTTTTCCAATTGATATGTCGGACGACTTGGCGTAAAATAAGGTGGAATGTTTCGGAAAAAAGTTCTCTCGTGCTTTTAATAAAAAAAGTTGAAAATAAGCAAATGTTATTAATACTAAATTGCAGCGAAAATTAATCACCACTTAAACTGTAACACATTCCAAGCGTCTGTAACATTTCATGTTGTGTTAAGATAAACTAACCGTATAAATTCTGGTCAAAGAGTTTCACTAAATTAAGATTTAATAAATTATTGATGCTTGGGGAGCTTGTAAAAACTACGACCAAGTCTCGTAGAAATAAATAAAAACATTATGTAGTAATAATTCCAATAATTTATTTATCACGTCCAACATTAAAGTTACATTAAATGATCAGTGATTGAAGTCACCTAGCAAGCGAAATAATGGCTGTCATATTTTTTATATTCTGTGGTCACAAGTGACTTCGCTCTTCCATAGCTAAGAATTACAATATTATCAACGTAATAAAATTACTTATAGGAAATAATAAAGATAGTAAAACATGGCTTTAGTATCTTACCATCAATATCATAGCATTAATACATCAATAATTAGTAGGTTGTATTTTACATATATAGTGTGTATGTGTATTTAGTAGTTGTAGTATGTGGTCTGGTAATATATATATATATATATATATATATATATATATATATATATATATATATATATACCACACCATGTGCATGACTGCATGTTGTATGAGTAGTGTGTGAGTATGTACTGAGTATGGGTGTATGTATGTGTATATGTTCATTTAGTATCTGTATTGTAACAATGTCTATGTTTCCTCATAATTTAAGGAAGTTAATAAATTTGTAATCAAATTCTTAGATTCCTTATTTGTTTTGCTGTAGATCTCTAGTTCTTTGTTTAATTTGTTGTATAGTAAACCGGAGCGACTTGAGTATTGTTTACTAGCAAATGCAGTTTTGGATTAATTTAATGCAACAACAGCTTTTCTTTTTTTTGTTTTATACTTTCATCGTAGGTTAAGGTTTTACGTTTAATACAGTGAGTAGAATATACATCTTTCTCACTGATAGGACTTCACCGATGGAGTAAAGTTTATCACTTGGTAACATTCTTTTTTTAAGTGTATTACTTTTAAAAGAGCACGTTGTGTACGTTCCACCTCCAGCATTTTAGTTTTACCCGTCCCTTACACGATGGAGATGCAATATGTTAGTAGAGACTGTGCTAACGCCATATAGATTTCCTCAAGTTTATTCCTATGGGATTAAATACTCTTTGCCAATGACGCTCGTTAAATAATGCTTTTTAAACAAAATAATTAAACATTTTTTTATAGGATAGGGTAACAAACGAGCACACAGTCCACCTGATGGTAAGTGGTTGCTGTGGCCCGTAGGCATCTACATCTATCCTCGATTATGAATCAAAATGCAGATGCGTTGTCACCCGTGAGGACTAAGATGGAATGCCTCGTTTCCAGTAAAAAGAGTCTCCGGTTCTCTACACTTCCCATACGAAACACAGCAGCATTGAGCTACAATTTTACGCTGGTATTCTGTGAGAGTGTGGTCCTTCCCCGTTCGAGCCGACCCATTCGTGCTACAACTACACTGCTAATATAACTGCATCATGGCTCTACCACGTAATACACGTAATTTTTACAGAAGTATACGAATACAAAACATACACTTTCATACAAGTTCTGTTTCAATCAAGGGTATTTACTTAAAGATAATTTATTAACTTTTTTGATTTAAGAGCAAGAATTCGTTTAGCGATGTAATTGAATAAAATTGAGAGAGTCGCGACTTGGGGACTTTAAAACTTAGACATATTGTTAATAGGTGCATTTTGCAAAATCAGACAAGGTTATCCCAAGGAAATGCTGTAAGCGTCCTCTTATTAACGAGGTCATGACTCAGCGCCTTCCCGGCGCCTATCATTTTCGCAAACCGACGACACCACTCTGCATCGACTCACTCGCTCTCCCTAAGGAACCGAATAATCTATTTCCATTCTTTAGATGTGGAAATCACGTTACGAAAAGCAACGGTTATAATGAAATTTCTTTGCGCCAGTGTCACATATCCTTCATAGCTGCTCAACGTAACACCGCACCCAAGCGCTCTACTTAACCTCAATTAACTTAAAAGTGATATTTTCAAAATAACACCATGTTTATAGTGATGTACGATGAAATCTCCTTCCTAATACGACTTAATGAATTTATTCGCATTGACGCGTGCTGCCGCATTAATTATGCTGATTTTGACGAAACTTATTCAGCTAATGCCTCAGCTTATTTCTCTACAATTTCGCAGTTCCATGTTTGATTATTAATTAGGTTAAGGCATGTTTCAGGAAAAAACTATTACGAACAAAAGGTATTACTAGTGATGTTTTTTTTTAATAATTCCTTTTTTATAGAAGAGGGGACAAACTGACTGATTTTACTGAAAAAGAGGCATTCCATCTTAGTCTTCACGGGTAACAACGCATGTGTATTTTGATTCGTTATCGAGGATAAATGCAGATAACTATTAAGGGCCACAGCAACCACTTACCATCAGGTGAACTGTGTGCACGTTTGCCACCATTATACTATTAAAAATGCGAAAATCCCCCTGAACTCAATAAAAAGCAGTTCTTAAAAAATAAAAGGCAGTTATTTCGATATTATATACAGACTCGCCAATTTTTTTTATACTCATCGGTTAAGTTATTTTAACAGACTACAGACGTAATAAAAATAGTTTCGTTGAACTAAATCGAGTTATACGTTTATTACAATAGTTAACTAACACCTGGGCTGGATATTTCGGCAATAAATCCTTTATTAAGAGCTATATGACGGAGCACCTTGTATCTGTATCGAAACAAGGACATCTGTTATCTACAATAGGTAGTTAACAATTAAAATCATTGCATGTTTTTATTAACCCCTTACCACATACCAAACCATATAGGAATCAAAAGTTTATGAATTTTTTCTAGCCTAATCAAAAACTTGATCTTTATTAATACCTTACATTAGAAGAAGCATATTTGTCGTTATTTCGAAAGTAAATCATTTGTTCATGTTCATTGACAATTATCAACTATATTTGAGTTTATTTGTAACGCGTGTAGAAGGCCGGTGTTAGAAAAATAAGTGCAAGTTTTGGGATTCAAAATAAAATACTAAACGGTAAGTAAAACGTATTAAGAAATTAAATTATATGCATCATACCCTATAAAATAAGAAACTTGGTGGTTTATTTCAATGCCTAGCCTTTTTCTCATTCTTATTTGTTTTTTTTTCAATCTGCAATATTTGGCTTCGTATGCATTTTTAAGATTATTGTTTGATTATTTCAGAAATGGATCCTTTGTGCATTTACGGAGAATCCAAACATAATATATATATATATATATATATATATATATATGCTTCCTGGTGATGGCAATAGTGACGATGATTTTGAACCTAACTCCATTCGCCAATCTCAAAAAAGACATATTCCTGATCTGAATGGGAATGGCTTTGAATTCAAAGGTTACTCTGAATTACTGGAGATAATGCAGGTAGACACACCAGCAGAGTTCTTTATTTATTTATTTAGAGGCGGCACTTGCCTGATTCTCCAGTACCTGCAAAAGAAACCTCGAAAGACTTCTGCCTGACATCAACAGCTCCCTTTGATTTCAGCACGTCGTGATAGAATTACTTATTTTCCCATTTGGGAGAAAAATACCCGACAGATAAAATTCAGTTTTCTTCAAAATATCGTTCTTTCACTAAATGTGAAAAATGTAATATTTATTTATGTTTAACGACAAACGCAATTGTTTTATGGAGTTCCACCAAATATAATTCATATTTACTCAAACGCATACGAAGCCAGATATGGATTCACATTAGATGACTAGACTGCATACGAAGCCATACATGGCTCCGAGTAATAACTTCTAATTTGATCTCATTATCGCCTTATTAGACACTATTTCGTAAAAAAAGAATTTTTATTCTATCTCTTTAATAATTCATGCGTTAAGGGGTTAACACGATTTTTACCGTTACAAAGATTATGAAAGTTTAAAATTTTCGGACACTTTCCTGGAAGTTTACACAGCCGTATAACCGTATATACTGAATACCAGCGTGAAATAACAGCCTTCTTTGTTTGAAGTTGGCTGCAAGTGCAGAAGTAGTTTCGAAATTCGTTTGTTACTTTCGTTTTACAAAACTTCATTGAGGATGGTTGACCACATTAACCCACGGAAACATGTATTGGCCTTAGTAACAAATTCCTTTTACATAGTTACTGACAAAAAAAGTATTATTAAAAAAATATAAACTAACATCAATTATCAATAAATCGTCTTTTGTTTGTTTTCCCGTAAAAGGCTATGGCCTCTCCCATAGTAAATGAATTTGCGGTAGTTGCCATGTTTGGCAGTCGGATTATCGATCACAGAAATTAACGTCACATACTTCTGACGTAAATTTTTACATTAGATACACACGAGATAGTATATCGTCACCTAACCAGGTAACCAGGTAGGGTTCTTTCTGGTATTTAACACAGTCGCCTCTTACTAGACCAAATGAGATCTAGTTGAAATTTATGTGGAACCCTGTGAAAGTATAATCTTTTCCAATATAAAAAGAAATACATTAATTCCTCGGAGACATTTTCCTTCTTATTTTAATGATCTGTGGCTTGGAAAACAGTTTTCTTCCGATATAATAAACTGTATTAAAAGTACAACGAATAGTGGATATAAATTTGGATTTCATATTACACACCACACAGACAACGTTCATTTTCTGCGGGATTATATAAAGCAGACCTCGATTAACGTCAGTTCATTTGACAAATTGGCATACAGCACGTTAAAGAAATATATCCAATTCGATAAATTCTTTATAAAGATAATCGCTTTCATTCTCGTATGAGGCCACAATGCACCGAGTCAGTAGTTCGTAAAAAGTTTCAATTTAATAAATGTTGAATTTACTCGCCGTATATTTCAAAATACGCAAGCTAGCCAGGTTCAAGGGGAAGCATTAAACTCTCTACTCTTTTTACTTATACAGTAAGCAATCAACCCATCATCATTGGAAAAAATAATGTGTAACAGGTGAACGGAATAGAAACCTATGACACTGATATTTTACAATTTATTTTTATTTTACGTTAACATATTATGAAATTGATCTATCAATAATTATTACTAATTGGGTACGTACTCGTATTATTTTAATTTCGATGGTTAATTGAATTAGGTAACTGTTTAGTAAAAAAATTTTGTTGTTGTTTTTTTTAGTACTGAAAGTTTATTTCAAATTAGTAGTATTTATTGATAGATCAATTTCATAATATGTTGATCGAAAAATAAAAAAAGTATATATAGTAGTAAAAAATTATTTATGACACACATGATCGTCAGATTACTTACTCTTTTTTATAGCATTAGGAGACAAACGAGCACATAGTCTACCTAATGGTAAGTGAATGCTGTGGCCCATAGACACCCACATTTATCTTCAACTAAGGATCAAAATGCAAATACGTGGTGATCCCTGAGAACCAAGATGGAATGCTGCGATTCCAGTGAAAAGGGTTTCCGGTTCTCTACACCTCACCATACGAAACGCAGCAACATTACGTTGCTATTTTACGCTGGTATTCTGTGAGAATATTCTTCATCAGCTTGTAAAAGTCACTTTTAGACATGGGTTTCATCGGTATTAATAATAATAATAGTATTGTGAAAAGCGAATTCCGGTCACGACGCCCAGTCTCAACTGAGTCTAGCGAGATGGCTAGTCTCCGTTCAGACGTAGATACGCAGAACAGGATTATCGTGTACTCTTTATTCCCTTACTCTAATCCCATAGGACGGCAATGAAAATGACCTGAGAGTCCTCGCTTGAATCTGGACCGGCATCGCTTTGATGTGAACTTAGTATCTCATGGTCAAAAGTCGCACTTACTACCAGTACACCAACGAGGCAGTACCGGTAGTAAGGAAGTATTCTTAGACGTTCACATAAGTAACTACACTAAATCCTCTCAATTACATAAATAAGCTATTTATGAATATATACGAATAAGGCAGTTAAGTTGCCAAATATGTATGAAGCCATTTGGAACACTTTTCCAAGAATAATAAACGATAAAAGTCCATAATATATTTTAAAATATTATGATAGATTTTGTTCATAGTGTATTAAACGCTACTACGTTTTTTTAACTTTAGCGCGGCGCTAAAATTTTCTGCCATGTTATTTAATAATACTTTTATTGGAAACTATAAAGTGGATGTACAGTTAACAGTTAGTAATTAAATGATCGTTAAGTTTCTAATCCACCTTCGAAGGAAGGCTTTTAACAAGTTTTTAATATTTAAATACGGAACTATTGAGGTGAGACTGTTATTAATAAATTATTTTTAGTTTTTACGCTTTATTGTTTTTCAACACAACACTTAAAAAGGATCGTTTATACTGTATTTGGAAGAACACAAAAGAGTGTAATAAAATATTTTTTTATTTAAATCATAATAATGTTGGTATTGCTGTTAAAATAAATACGGCAAGTTTTATTTTTAATAAGATTAGACTGAAAGACGAGCTAAAATTCCATCTGTCAGTGATTTGATATTGCTGCAATCTAAAGTCTAGATTTTTAATTATTTTATTTATTTTTTTAAAGTCATACACTGCTTAAACTTCCTACCAGCAATAGTTGTTCAGCGGCAGAAATAGCTAAAAGTTCGTCTATCAACCATGGTACCAACCGTGCTATCTATACAGATGAATTCAAAGACAAACGTAATATGTAGACTAGAAATTAAGTAATACTTACTTTCTAGTCTATCTAGGAAAAAATACCAGAACGTAATCATGCACAACGATGTAAGCAATGAAGCGTAACTATATTTCATGAAGATCACTCTGCGAATTTTTAACAAACCTAGAGATCACACTTATACAAACCTTAGAACTGTGACCTTAACAGTTCTGGTTAGTCTGTAGAGTTTTTGACGCTGACGTTTTTGTATCGTCATTGACTAAAATTGTATGAAAATATAAACAGCGATTCTGGACGCACGTTATGTCATACAAAATCACTTAATGCAGATACGAATTCGTTACCATAGTAAACTCACGATCTAAGATCTGAACTACAACTACATACACATTTTATTGATACATAATTTTGCTACGACCAGTAAACTGAAGTGGCAAAAAACTGGTCATATAGCGCAAAACGTTAGTTTTTTTTAAGTCGATTTTTCTAAGTATTCCTAATTATTGTCAAAGCTTGTTTGCTATTGTTTTCTTAAAATATTAGTTATAATGTATTATTTAGATGAGAAAAAAGGTATCTAGAGTAGCTTCCTTGGTTTTTTTATGAGATAAGAGTGACACGCGAGCACACAGTCCTCCTGATGGTAAGTGGATGCTGTGGGCCATAGACATCTACATCTAACCTCGTTAGCGAATCAAAATATAAATGGGTTGTCAGCCGTGAGGACTAAGATGGAATTTTCCATTAAAAAGGGTATAAGGTTCTCTACACTCACCATACGAAACACAGCAGTATTAAGCTGCAATTTTACGCTGGTATTCTATTAGAGCGTGGTCCTTTCTCGGTCGAGCCGACCCATTTGTGCTACAACCATAACATAGCCGCAGCTTGGCTCTACCAGGTATAAATTATATGATGATAACGTGTTTATTTTATAATATCATAAAATCTTATAAGTAATACTTTTTTGCTCAAATATAGTAATAAAGCACCAAGTCAATATTATCACTATATATCGAATAGGTCAAGTTCTTGGGAAATAATACGCAGCTAAATAAAGGAGTTTTTGTAGTCTATATTTATACTCATATGATACTTCCATGTTGTTGAGATCATGTAACTACTAAATACAAGTTCTTTTTATGTTATAGATACTTTAACAAATATACGTTATAATATTATTATCAAAGAACTAATATTCAATGATTGTCTATCAATAGTCTACTGCTAAATTTAGGCTTCCCCGCTAGATGGCGTCTTTGGGAGGAATTCTCCATAGTTGCCACGTTAGGCTGGCAAGTTGGAAACCACAGTTTTTTTTTATTATTTTGAATTGTTATCAAGAAGATGATCATAGAATACTATAATACACAATAGAATGGTTGTCAACATTATTTTGTACGACGATAGGCGTCGCCGGGAGCACACATACAAGCAATTACGTTGTATTATCAATTAATCACTACTACAAACCCGATTCGCTGTGTTGACAGACGGATTATAATACATATTTATTTGTAAATAGCGTGCAATTTGGCATTTTTTTATAATTTGCATGCGAAATTTGGAGACGATTGTAACGTCAAAACACATCTCGTGTTGACTTTTATACGTGTGAATTGACGTGTTAGTGAAATTTTAGTGGCTATACGGGCTCCGCTCACTCCCCCGTTCTATTATGTATTTATTATATTATTGTGTGAAGATGATGCTGCCAAATTCCTGTTTCATTTCTTCTTACAATACCAAATACATTAATACTCACAGAATATGTTGTAATGGATCATCTTACAATGCCACCACACGGCAAAATAACTCAAATAGGTATATAGTTCCAACTTGACAGAAATTCATAAAACCATTAAAGTATATTTGCGGAAATGTTTCCTATATATCATATAACATTAATAAATTGGATCCAGTGAATCAATCTTTTTCCAGAAGTGTTTAGCCCCATTTTCCACACATGTTAACCGTAAAATAATTTATTGCTTCCGTAAGGTGTTGCGTTTTTATAACTTACAAAAATTATTGTTTTGGAATTTATTAACCATTTAATAAACTGTCTTCCCAAGAACCAGTGCAATATTGCGACAATATGATGACTAACCACTTACAATAAGTAGTCAGGATATCAGGATACTACGAGTGTTGAAAATATCAATCTTACTTTCAAAGTTATATAAGCGTCAGCATGATTTCATAATTTCATATGCATCAAATATCTAATGTAATGTTTGTGAATAAACTTTTACGTGATAGGGCCATGGTGCAGCTATATTATGGTTGCAGCCTGAATGGGTCGGCTCGAACAGGGAAGGACCACGATCTCACGGAATACCAGCGTAAAATAGCAGCTTAATGCTGCTGTGTTTCATATGGTAAGCGTAGATAAAAGGCGATCCCTGTTACAGGATACGAGGCATTCCATCTTAATCCTCAGGAATAACAACAAGATGTCTATGAGCCACATCATTCATTTACCATTAGGTGGGCTGTGTGTCTTGTCACCTTTATTATTAAAAATATATACGTAATAATATGTCCCGTCTGGTATTGCGATCGTGAATCCTTGACAGACGGATTCGCGTGAAGATTAGTAAGGAAGAGGCCAAGTCCAGCAGTGGGCTTTGTGGGCTAATGATGATGATGTAAATTAATGTTTGCAGCGTAAGGGAATCAAACACCACATTCCGTTCACGGTTTAATACGGAAGATTGGACAAACAAGCATACGTCTCACCTGTTAGTGCCAAATGCCAAACTTAACTTTTTTTTTTAATATAGGTAAAGGGTGAAAAGCGAGTTCACAGTCTACCTGATGGTAAGTGCTTGCTGTGGCCCATAGACATCTACATCTATCCTCGTTTGCGAATCAAGATGCAGATACGTTGTTAGCTTCGAGGACTAAGATGGAATGCCCCTTTTGCAGTAAAAAGGGTCTTAACTGCACGCGGTGCACCACGCTATTTGGTATATTGAGATTGACACAAAGCGGAATACTCTTTCAAAAATGCCGTACCCATAATCAACAAATTGGTAATGGAACGCAGCTTTTTCAGCGGAACTAGCTACGAGTAACACTGAACTCACTAACTTGCCTGTTACCTATGAGAGATTTTTTTAGTTACTATCACGAATTGATTATTTTGAGTTACTATCACGAAGATACTGCTACTCGTTTCATATTTTAGTTTCTCTTTGTCGTCTTTTATGATACCTATGGAGTTGTATGAAAAAGTGGATTCTCTTTAATCCCATAACATATACATAAACAATAACACCTGTTGACCACAGGGGTAGGCATAGACTACAGACTTCCATTTGGCACGATCCTGACACACATGCTCGTCGGTGAGCATATACTCCTAATTTGAATTTCAATATATCGCCAATTTGGTCGATAAAATTTCGCCTAGAACGTCCCTTTCCGACTCTTCTCCTACAAATAATATAAAAATACATTTATTATAAGAAAATATATTTCATATCCATTACAATGATGTCACATTTGTCACAGGAGTTCCAGCGTACAATTATTTCAAAAATGGTTATGACGAATATATTTTTGTTAATTTTGTAATTTAATGTGGTCATTGTTGCACTTAATGAATACGAGGCGCCGATGTAAATGACGGGATATGAAAAATGCATGGAATGGTTTAATTCGTATTCACTGACGCAGTTTATATTATGGTTTAATTGCATGTAATTTATGTATTAACAAACATAAGGAAAAACAATTCCGCGAGCACATTACTAAGAAATAAATACGTCATAATATTTCTCGGTGGAATGACTTCGATCTGCCTTGGAATCCGTCCGATGGCAGTATGTGCACTGTTGTACTCCTGTCCGAAGGGTAAAAAGAGCCAGTGTTATTACAGGTTGTAATGGAGTCCATCTTATTCTCTTTGTGTAAAGTTGGATGCAAGTCAGGTTCATCTATAGTTTGCAGTGGTCACTTACACCAATTTCACGAAATTGTTATAAGTGGAATTCACCACTACACTCTTTCCCTTGGGGGTTGTAAAGTGAGTAAGGAAATCTATAATATAGATAGTAATAATGTTATGGTAATAAATATAATTTGAGAAACCATCCAATTGGAAATATTCCATTCATACGCTCGCTATCGGGAATAATTTTTATGAAAGTAAGTTATTAATATTGCGTTTATAGTTGATGTTAACCTAAAACCGTTTAAAGTAACAGGAAAATGAATGTCTTTAGAACGGACGAAGCGGTTTTGGAAGAATAAATTATTATATAGTTAATCGCTACAGGCGAGAACAATAGCTATGTCCGGCCACGTCACCAACTGCAGTCAATGTGGTGTCTGGCCTGCATCCTACAGTAAACACAATTAATCACTGCCATATTGTCCGCAAGCTGTTCATCCACTAATCAAACTTCTAACAACTGCACTATATGGGTCAAATTGCAATGTCCAATCGTTGACTGAAACTGGATTGAATTTTTGTTCGACACAGGGACGGCGGCGGGCGGCTGACACGTGCGGTGAAAATATCTTAGAAAACAATCAGCAAGAATCAGACCGACAGCATTTGGAACTGTCTAAGATATCTATCATATAATATATAGATAGATATTTTTTTAGATTCTCTTTTGAAATAATTAATTGCACTCAAAAAAAGAACAACGCGGTAGAGCCATGCTGCAGCTACATTAATTGTATATTTGTGGCACGAATAGGTCAGCTAGACCGGGGAAGGACCACGCTCTCACAGAATACTAGCGTCAAATAGCAGCTTAATGCTGCTGTGTTTCGTATGGTGAGTGTAGAGAACCGGAGACCCTTTTTACAGGAAAATATCCTTTTCATCTTAGTCCTCAAGGCTGACAACGCATCTGCATTATGATTCGCAAACGGGGATAGATGTAGATGTCTATGGGCCACAGCGACCACTTAAGATCAGATGGACTGTGATCGCGTGTCATCCTTTAATATAAAAATTGGTGCTGAATCAACAACGAAAGAAACTTAATGCCGAAAAGGCATTCTCCGCCAGCTAATCTTCATTTGTATTGTAAAAATAAATATTAATGTATAAATATAATAAAGTAAAGAGTACTGAAGAGACCGAAACAGGTGAAAATTTGAGAGTGCAAGTTAGAGACTATATGGTGGGTGCTTTAACACTTCCCAACCAAGGTCTCTCAATTTTTGCTGAGTGGTCAAAGATGTGTGTGATCTGGCGTTATCATGATGAAAGACACTCCCTTTCTGTTGATCAATTCAGGTCGTTTTTTCTCAATTTCTCGCTTGAGTCTCATTAGTTGTTGGCAGGTTATAATTAACTTAAATTAAACATTAAAAAAAACCCGAAACAAAAAGAGCTGATGATCTTTAAATGACTGAACATATTCTCTTGAAACATAGCTAAGAACATCCGATTAAGACACCTACAAACAAAAAAAAACTTAATGAAAATCGGTTCATCGGCTCAGGAGCTGACAAACAGATACACACTACAAACATATATCACCCCTCCGTTTTTGTCGGGGGTTAAAAATAATATAAGATATGGACTTCGTAAGTAATCACTTCTTTTATTTTTTATGCAATCATAAACCTGTATCCCAAGCAAAGTAATGATACTTGAAAGAATACTCATGAAGATTTTTAAATAAAGAACCTATTACTATACAAGGTTAAAAGGTAAAACAAACTTTAATGAGAAACGTTATTTTATAGGATAAGAGTGACAAAAGAGCTAACAGTCTACCTGATGGTAAGCGGATGCTGTGGCCCATAGACACCAACATTTATCTTCGATAAAGAATCAAAATGCAAATGCATTGTCACCCATGTGGACAAAGATTGAATACCTCGTTTCCGGTAAAAAGGGTCTCCGATTCTCTAAACTCACCATACGAAACACAGCAACATTAAGCTGCTATTTTACGCTGGTATTCTGTGAGAGCGTGGTTCACCTCAGGTCGAGAAGACTTATTCGTGCTACAACTATACTATACAACGTAAAAAAGTTATACCGATAGACGGCGGTATAACCACTCGTATCGTTAACATCAGACGTAAAATATCCAGACTGCAACAGCTTAGAAAATACGAGAGAGAGTAGACCAGATCGTACTACGATCGCCAATCTGCTGTACAATCTGTATCTTCCTTGCGTGGTGATTAATGCTTCAAATTTCTGAGAAACCATCCTTTCAACCTAATTTCAACCGATATCATAGAATATCGGTTGAAATTAGGTTGAAATCCGCAAAGTTGTTTTGAATCTCTGCTATGAGTCAATGTTCTTTAATAATAACATCGCTATTATAAATCGTTGTACTTTTTGCAACAGTTGAATACGTAGTCAAATTGCATTCGACAGATGGAGAAGCAAAATCAAATCAAATAATAAGTCATTTTGGTGGCCAGTGTTTGGTTGTAATCAAATGATCCATGCCAAAGAGTGAATTAATGCAGACATAGCGTAAAAAACAAAAAACGAGTTTATATGTACAGCCTTTAAATATCTCATTACTTGATACAGGCTAACCCTTATTTTTTAAAGGGTTATATAAAAATTAGTTCGACGCATGTGTAGTAGCGTGTTTGTCGAATTGCACGTGTCCTTGAAGTTAAAAAAGAAGAAATAAAGTTTTATTCTTTACATGAAAGTTTAACCCTGATGATTATTCTTCAGCGTCGTGTAGGTTTTTTTTTAACAGTAAAAAGGTGACGAACGATACACATACCCTCGATTAAGAATCAAAATGATGAATGTACCTGAAAGCGTGGTCTTTCCGGGTTTAAGCCGACCGAAGTGTTAAACACAACAACCAAAACATGGCTACAGCGTATCCATATCACACATAGAAGTAGTAAATCAGCGCTCAAAACTGCAGTAAAAAATTTCATTAGAGCCGTCGGGGATCGAACTCAGGTTGCTTACATAGCGTGTACTGTAAATTTTACGAAGTAGAACTACGCTGCAGCTATATTATGGTAGTAGAACGAATGGCTGGGCTCGACCCGGATAGGACGACGCTCTTGCAGAATAACAGCGTAAAATAGCAGCTTGATGCTGCTGTGTTTCGTATGGTTAGTGTAAAGAACCGGAGACCCTTTTTACTGGAAATGAGGCATTCGATCTTAGTCCTCAGGAGTGATAACATATCTGCATTTTGATTATCAATTGAGGATAAATGATGATATTTATGGACCACAGCATCCACTTACCATTAGGTGGACTGTAAGTTTGTTTTTCACTTCAATTTAAAAAAAATCTCAGATGATCCAGATGATCGTGATGATCGTTAAAAGATTAATAAGATACAACTAGACGCAAAACTAAACTACTTATAAATTTCTCATATATGTTTATTATGTACCTTATATTATACAAAAAACACCGAAAATATTTGTGTAGTTTCTAAACAGGCATTGGTCATGATATTATGTACAGAACCTATTAAGCGAGACCCGACACGCACTTGGTATAAAATACTTTACACATGAACAAAGTAAAGTAATTGTATTTGTGAAAGTATAAAATACGAGCATTTACTTAAAACATCTCCATTATCTTTAGCTTTAGCTTTCATTTTTTCAAGTATTAAGTAAACTCCTCTCAATTGAGAAAAGATCGGTTTAAGACTATGTAACAAAACGCTGAAATTAAATACGCAGCCTCCTCTCGTATTCGATCTCTTGAATATTACGCAACGATTTGATGAAAGGTCGATTAGCAGATCAGTAAAGAGATAATTCTAATACATCTAGAACAATTTTTGTCTTATTTTTACCCGGAGTAAAATAATACAATGTAGACATTTTCAAACCGAATATTATATTATTGCAACTATTTTTAAAGTGCATTCTACCAATTTAATCGCTTCCCATCTTTACAGAGTCTCGTAACAACAAATCGTAAGCTAATCTTTAGTGTACATCTTCAAACATTTATAAGTAGTCGCTAAGAAGCAATCTACGTTTGTTCACCTCGGCAAGCTCTAATAAAACGGGTACATAAAATCCAAAGTGATCACGTTCGAAAAATCAACGATTTTCTCTCGCTCCTTACCGAATAGTTTCACACCGAATCTGTGAATCTGTCTCGATTTCTCTACATTTACTCAAGTAATGTTTTCTCGCTCAATGTGTTCGACTCCAGCCAGACTCAGACGGTCAGACTATCTTCCACACCTATAGTTTGCTAGTCTCTCCCTCGTGAAATAATTTGATATTTTCAAATAAAGCAAAAGAATAAATGAAAACTATGTATGGAACCATTTTTAAATTCAACAAAAACTTATCGAATTCATTTTGGAAAATTTGCTTACTCTGCACGCGGGAGTTATAAAAATTCTAGACTAAAATGAAAAATAAATGAAGTCGGTAGAAAATGTGTAAATTTATTTCAAAACTAGTGATTCGCCCCCAGCTTTACTTAGTTCTATTAATGTGGTTTTATTTAGATTAGAGACTTTAATTAAGATAATCATTAAACACCATTTCTTTTATGAATTTTTCAATTTCTCAAAAAAGGCTCCAAGTTTTCAGATATAATATAGCTTAGATCCCTTATGGCATTGCTCTTTTTATATTCGTCAAGTTTTTTTACAATCGGTTCCTCCTTTCCGATGATGACGATGAACCCCGAACAAACAGATGTCTTTTACGTGGTAGAGCCATGCTGCAGCTTTAGTAGTATAGTTGTATGCAGTTACTAGAGCGTGTAATGATCGAATTCACATAGATAAAATATTTGCCTTTTCCGACTCAACCGTCGCTCTATGTTAGGTTCATTCTTCACCTCATCGTTGGGATACTTTTGTCACGAACCGAGTGGCTAAGATCCAAGACAAGTTAGGAGTTCTATCATGTGTCTGGTACAGAAAATCCTGCCGATTGTCTATCTTGAGACTTACTCTGATACAAATAATAGATCACCCGCTTTGGTTTCAAATGGGTCTGGAACGACCATGCTCTCACAGAATACCAGCGTAAAAATAGCAGCTCAACGCTGCTGTGTTTCGTATGGTGAGTGTAAAGAACCGGAGACCCTTTTTACGAGGCATTCCATTTTGGTCCTCACGGGTGACAACGCATCTGCATTTTAATTCGCAATCGAGAATAGATGTAGATGTCTATGGACCACAGCAACCACTTACCATCAGGTGAACTGTGTGCCCGTTTGCCACCCTTACCCTTTTTTAACCCCTTGAGCAGGATAAAAGGCAGTTACTTCGATATTAAAAACACACACTTTAATTTTATTTATATTTACAGATTTTACAAAAGTACTTCTTGATAATAAATTTGACTGACTATACATTTTCATAATTTCTTTTTCAAATATAACTTCTCTACGTCTCAAATATACTGGCATTATCCCTCGTGTAATGGAGGATGAATGGCTCCTATAAAGTCTTACACCGAGCAACAATACCTCTTAAAGTTATGTGCTCCTCACAGAGTACTTTATATACTACTAAATGTGATAGGGTTATCACAAAGTTTATCCCGCTATTGAGGTAGCATTTTCTTTTCAAAAATTACTTCGTAGCATACTGGCTACTTTAACTGTATGTTTTTAGACCTTTTCTGCTTCGCCTGGATGTATGGACAAGATTCACGATTATGGCAAATCTGTTATACAGTGCAAAAAAGAAATAAATAAGAAATAAATAGAACAAACACACATACACACAGACACACACACACACACACACACACACACACACACACACACACACACACACACACACACACACACGCACACACACACACGCACACACACGCACACACACACGGACGTACGGACGGACGGAGGTCTACGTGAAATTAGTCCGAATAGCTTCCTGAGACCTCAAAACGTCGAGATCTGATGAAAACTCGATTTTTGAAAATCGGGGTGAAACCAATAACTTCCCTTTTTTTGAAAATTTTCAATTTTCTTACCGGGAAGTTAAAAAAATTTATGCCAAAGATTTTTTTGACAAGTATTTTCATTAGAAACCTACTAGATATAATTATTGAAATTGAGAAGGAAACATACCGTAACTTTTATATTTATTCATTAATAATAATGCACATGGCTTTAGTTTGAAGTGGCAGTAAATAATGCGTAGTTTGATCAATGCTCCTCGAGTGTCATCTTGAGTGACCACCCAGAATGTTGATTTACATTTAGCTTTAATATTTACATTATACATATAATAACGCTAACACTACTAAACAAAATTTATTTAATGGCTTTTATCGCCCATGTTTACAGGAAAACTAGTAATAGGTGCTTCAATACGCAAGATAAATAAATAGTTAAATTTTACGCGATGAAATTTGTAACACAATTGTGAAATGTGTACATATATTTAAATTTAATATAGTCACAAATAAGACACCGAATATTTCTATAGCGAAGAGGAAGCACTACGAAAGACATATTTATTTTGGCAAGTTAAAGTCGTTAAAGAGTATCTTTCTTTAGATAAAAATTAAGTGATATCCCTGTCTCGCAAAAACTTGAAAATGGCTAGACGGATTTTTTTGTGTGTTTAAGTACGTCCCTGGATGATTTAAATTCACAATTGGAATCTAGAAATCACCCGTGCGAAGCCGGGGCAGATCACTAGTGTATTAATAAAACAAATAACATAAGTATATAATTGAGGTAAAATCTTAAACTATATATAATTAATTGATTGAATTGCATTTTGTCACTTTGAAAACTATACATAAACATATAGGTAAATAATTTTAAAAGTTCTATTAATATCACAGTCGTGCTATTTAGTGCGATTTAAGTGAACCCGTCACCTAAACTAAAGTAGTATAAGAGATTATCATAGAAAATGTTTAAAAGATCCCCGGTAAAAGTTTTATACGTGATGGAGCCACGCTGAAGCTATATTATGGTTTTAGTATATTAGTAATATAGCTGTAGCACAAATGGGTTGACTCGACCGGGGAAGGACCACGCTCTTACCAGCATACCAGCGTAAAATAGCATCTTATTATCGCTGTGTTTCGTGGTGAGTATAGAGATCCGGAGACTCTTTTTTACTGGAAACAAGGCATTCCATCATAGTCCTCAGGGGTGACGACGTATCTGTATTTTCATTCTTAATCGAGGATAAATGTAGATGTCTACGGGCCACAGCATCCACTTACTATCAGGTGAACTTTGTGCCCGTTTGCCATCCCTATTCTATAAAAAAAAGTTGTATTATAAAAAAAACTTGTTGGGGGGTTGTATTATTTATGTCAAGATATACCATCTCGTATACACCAGATATAAAATATATAGACCAATAATCATAGGCGTGTTCTCGATACATCTGATATTTAATCCTACCTATCGCTAGGATCACATGTCTAGCGTGGCGATTAAAGCAAGTTCTTTTTTAATTTGGGTGAGGTCCATGTTTAGTAATAAACTCTCAGGTGATATTTTTTTTATTATGTGCGATCAGCTATGCAGGTCTAGTTAAAGAGACCAGTATCACTGCGACCTATAAGATCTATTGTGATCGCTGCTATAGCTATAGTTCACTGCTAAGCCCTATGTCTTCAATGAATCGAAGGAGTTGCTTAGCCGTGAGCAATTTCACTTCTTCTGGGCGGAGTAGATAGTGTCCCAGATGAGGTAGACGGTTAGGATGTGTAGAGGCGTTTCTTCCGTTACGGAACAGAACCGACACATCCTTGAGTTGCTTAGTCCCAGGATGGACATGTGCTTTTTAAGACAACAGTGTCCAGTTAGGGCTCTTGCCATAATGCGCAATTTATTTTTACTTAATCCCAGGGCTTCTGAAGCGAATTTACGATCAAAAGCCCGGATTAAGGTTTTAGAATGTTTTAAGCCTGGTGTATCAGACCAGATCTTAAGTGATTTATTGTGATAAAGAGTTTCAAGGGTCAAAGGTCTCAGCTGATATAGATGATTTATTTTTGAGCTATGGTTGCTTAGGGGGTGGGTTTCCGCACCAAATTTTACAGCAAGCGATCAACTCAAGTTCGATAATAATTGCTTGAACGATTAAAATCGCTGATTTGCCACATACTTGATTAAGGAAAATACATATCTCAGTAATTTTAAACAATGCAGCACGGCGGACTTTTTCCTACTCTAATACTCTCTCCGCATTGAAAGGATGCCTGGGCTCAGCAGTGGGACATAGATTTACTAACTCTATACTTTCATCTACTCTGTAGCCGTCATTTTATTTAGATATTAAAGGGGTGATTTATTTCTTTGGTGATTGATGTAGATAAATAAAAATGTAATGTATAATTTTAAGAGTCGTTACGAAAGTCAATAACTTATTTTTTTACTTAATCTGCCACAACAAGTTTTTGTTTGCTGCATTTCTCATTATTTGTCTAGACTAGACGCTAGGCAATAATAGTTTTTATATTTTAAGTGCAGCTGCTTATCAGCGCAGGTGATTGTCAGCGACGATATTTCTCCAAGGTGCTTTTAACAAAAGCTCTATACACAATAAAAGCTCTGTATATTTTTATGCATAACATCAACAATAATAGACTTCTATTTTAGTCATTAAAATAATTCAACTGTATATAACTTAAATTTAACAGGAATTTTTATATTCTTCTAGTCCAGATGTTAGAGACCAGAAATGTGTGCTAAATCTAAAAACTCTAAGGAGTTTAAATATAAATATTCAAATTACTTGAGAATTAAATTAAACTAACGGACTGTTAATAGGTATTATATTACATTCGTCGTCACAGTCATAACTACAACCTTCAATAATTCTACAGCTGAAATGAAAAAAAATAAGGTGCTGAGCCTACTCCATCCGCCTATAATACACTTTTTCTATAGAAGAGCGTGCAAATCATCATGCGGCTCACCTGATGGTGACTACCGCTGACCATGATCAAGTGCACCATTAGGGGATAATCGGGAACCTTTCTTTCCTAACGGTTATCAGATTTTCGAGCTCTATGATCAGCCCGTTGCCGCTTAAATGTGCTAATCCTGGTTATGATTCTACTAAGGATATTCTTACTTCAAATTCTATCACGCAAAGAAACTCCGAACTCAACCCTCTCTGTAGCTCGCTGGTTGAAATTATTACATTTTATGAAACAATGTTTCGTTTCTTACAATGTAATTAAATATTAAAAATAATGTATTCAATATTGTTTACTTTATCGCTTAATATTTCCATACACTAAATAGATGCTTTGTGTTCATCGAGAATGTTAGTTGTTTTTTTTTTATTTGAAACAAACTAACTTACAGTGCACCTTATAATATATAGTGGCTACAACAGCACATGGACATCAGCAGCTAGCTTCAAACAAAGAAGGCTTTAAGATGGAATGCCTTAGCCTGTAATTATACTGGATTTATATCCTTTATTTCTGAATAAAGCAAGCAGCAGTACAAACTCTGCTATTCGGAGGTAGAAATAGTTAAGAGAATGCAGAAAATAGAATGAATGGGGCTCTGCACTCTACTATGAAGAGTCAGAATGTGTCAAAAAGGCACGTATGGTAATTCATAATGCTGTGTTAATCCCTACTTTAATGTATGGTAGAGAAAGTAGGGTGCGGCAGAAGAAGCACGAAAGTAGAATAAAGGCTGCAGAAATGCTAATATTCAGGGTCACAACCAGCCTGGAGACATAGCCAATCTATTTAAAGAGCATTTTAAAGTAGAGTCACTGCGGGGTCCGTCATCGAGATTAATCGATGGTGGACGTTTTGCAGGTGGATCGTGTGTAAGGATCTCTGCCAAAGAAGTTTTTGAAGTAATAAATTCTATGACTAGAGGTAAGTCACCAGGGCATGACGGGCTTAGCATTGAACATCTGGTACATGCTGGTGCCCATCTGCCAAGAGTGTTGGCTATGTTTCTAAGTTTATGTATAGCGCATCAGTATCTTCCGACTGAGCTCATGAAGACAATTGTGGTGCCTATCATAAAGAACAGAACAGGAGATATATCAGATTTAAATTATTACAGGCCAATCTCACTAGCCACCATAGTGGCTAAGGTGCTGGACGGTCTGCTTGACAGGAAATTGAGAAAGCACATTCATCTGCATGATGCTCAGTTTGGGTTCAGACCTGGACTATCCACAGAGAGTGCAATTTTATGTCTTAAGCAGACTGTTCGGTACTACACAGATAGGAAAACGCCGGTGTATGCCTGTTTTTTGGATCTATCAAAAGCTTTTGATCTAGTCTCTTATGACATTTTATGGCGAAAGTTACAGGAGGAGACTGACTTGCCCCAGGAAATTGTCTCCGTATTTAAATATTGGTATAGTAACCAAATAAACTATGTGCGATGGGTTAGCAGCTTTTCTGAGGGGTATGGGCTGGAATGCGGGGTGAGACAAGGAGGGTTGAGTTCACCTACGCTTTTCAACTTATACATAAACCAGTTGATTGTGGAGCTCAGCAGCACTAAGGTCGGTTGTTCTATAGACGGAGTTTGCATAAATAACATAAGCTATGCAGATGACATGGTGCTGCTGAGCCCCACGATAGGTGCACTCAGAAAGCTGCTAGGGATCTGTGAATCCTACGCAAAGACCCATGGGCTCAAGTATAATGTAACGAAGAGCGAGCTCATGGTTTTTAATTCAGGCACTAAAAGGCAGCTCACCATGCCTACTGTTAAGCTCTGTGATAGTCCTTTGAACAGAGTCGTCAAATTTAAGTACTTAGGCCACTGGGTAACAGAGGACTTAGAGGATGACTTGGATATAGAAAGGGAACGCAGGGCGTTGGCTGTTCGCTGTAATATGCTGGCCCGCAGGTTTGCACGATGTACTAAAGAAGTTAAAGTTACGCTTTTTAAAGCTTATTGTCAGTGCTTTTACACATGCAACTTGTGGGTCAGATACACGCAGCGGACATACAATGTCCTGCGTGTACAATACAATAATGCGTTCAGGGTGCTGTTAGGATTGCCACGTTATTGTAGTGCCTCTGCCATGTTCGTCGAGGCACACACGGATGGCTTTCATGCCATAATACGTAAAAGGTCCGCTTCATTAATGAATCGACTACGTACCTCTACCAACAGCATCCTGAATACACTTGCTGATAGGTGGGATTCTGCCATTATGAAACACTGGTTGAGCCTACATATAAAATTGAATAAATAAGATATTTGTAACGTAGGAGCGATATTTAATTTGTTAAGTTTAAAAAAAAAGCTAAATACTAACATTAGTTTTAAGTAGTTATTGTTCTACTAACATCTTTATGGACAAAGTCTGAAAATAAAGTATTATTATTATTATTATTATTATTATTATTATTATTAGAAATGCGGTCTTTAAGGAGCATGCTAGGGCTGAATCTGAATGACAGGGAGAGAAATTGTGTGATAAGAGAAAAATGTGGTGTACAAGATGATGTTGTGACCAGGATTAAGAAAATAATGCTTCGGTGGTTTGGTCATGTGGAAAGAATGAACGAGGGAAGAGTGACAAATCAAATTTATATTGCAGATGTGAACGACAGAGTCCGGAAGGGATGCCCTAGAAGGTTCATCGAACGAATTGGCGATATTATGAAAATGGACTACATTAGGGTACTTAACCGACGAGCGTGCGACGAGGAGGCGGGAGTGGTATGTCAGGATCGTGCCAAATGGAAGTCCGTAGTCTCTATCTACCCCTCTAAGTGATAGGCGTGAGTGTTTATGTAAGTAGTTAAGAGGGATAACTTTCAGATGCATGCCTAAAACCTAGTATATATTAATACATATTTCTTACAAAGTAAACCTGACTTCGCTGCTCATCAATTACACAGTGAAGTGTCTTTTTTTGTAGATCTTAATGACGATATTTAAAAGTTGCATGTTTCGAGCAGACCATACATGTACTTTCATGCTTTGATACAGAAATACATACCGTATATTTGAGTCATAGGGAATATTTTGGAGAAGTTTATATCAAACATTTATAAATTAGTTGCATATTGTATTCTCTGATTAAAGTTTATGTTCATCGGGCAGCGTGTAATTGAAACTAGTGGTTTTTCATACGTTTGTCGACTCCATATTGCCATGGTAAGATTTATTAGACAAACTTTATTTAATAGACACATGAATGTCAAAACAGTTACAATATTAGTATAAATTAATTTTTTCTGTGCTAGCCTATAAGTCCGGTGATCGGTCTATACCCACACTTGGCTAGCAATATCTCACCCTTTGAGTCTTATTTATTTATTTATTTAATAGTTAATACGTTTTTTACACGTGGTAGAGCCACGCAGCAGCTATATTATGGTTGTAACAAGAATGGGTCGGCTCGACCGGGAAATTACCACGCTCTCACAGAATACGAGCCTAAAATAGCAGCTTAACGCTGCTGTGTTTCGTATGGTGAGTGTAGAAAACCGGAAACCCGTTTTACCGGAATACGAGGCATTCCATATTAGTCCTCAAAGGTGACAAAGCATCTGCATTTTGATTATTAATCGAGGTTAAATGTAGATGTCTATGGGTCACAGAATCCACTTACCATCCGGTGGACTGTGTGCTCGTTTGTCAAATTTATCCTATAAAATCAAATCAAATCAAATAATTTATTTGTAAAACATAGGTAAAAAGTTACAAACTCGGTGGAAAAGGTATAAGTAACACTACGTTTCGCCTAAAAAGGCATACAAATATTTGTTTATCATTATCACCTGGCAATATTTTTTTTGAAAAAATAAAGAACATTAACAATGCTATAAAGATTACTAATATTCCCCTTAACCACTCGTGGTAAGCTTAAATTGCTTGTGTTACGAGTGGTTCACGCCAGTAGTAGAATGATGGATTCGAACCCACGACCTTTTTGAGTTCGCGGTCCGCGCTCTGCCATTAGGCTACTGTCGCTTCTTATGCGTTTATATTAATATGAAAACTAATTTTTAATAAAATAACAATCTCATTTATAATTGATGTGTTCAGAAAATACATAAATTATTACCTTAATTATCAATTACATAATACCTCTTAATAACATAACGATAAAAATATAATAAATAAATCGGACATTAATTATTGTGGGTACTAAAAATCATTCACACAAAAAAAACACACACTTTGATATAAAATGGTAAAAAGAACATATGTATAAAGGCACTGCTTATTCCATGATGAAAATTCTTCCAGCAGGCCTATTAAAGGATAGTTGAATAAAATAGAGGTAGTCAAAGTGTGCACTTATATGTATACAATACTAGCTGTTCCCCGCGACTTCGTTCGCGTGAAATTTATTACGATTAGAAATTTTTGCGAATGACCACTATTCTTTTTCTGAAATAAAAATAAAACTAAGTTACTCCTTATAACATCAGCTATCTGCCAGTGAAAGTCCTGACAAAGTTGGTTCAGCCATTTCGGAGATTAGCCGGAACAAACAAAAAAACAGACACAAAAATTTTAAAAATTGTTTTTTGTTTTACAATATTTTATGCAGCTGTGCCCCGCGGTTTCACCCGCGTATATCCGTGTCTGCGCTGCGTGACATGACACCTCGCTCATTTAGTTCAATCATTTTAGCTAAAAAATTGGCAAAATTAATGTAAAAATTATCGGTATATGTACGTTATACAGCAAAGTTGAATTTTATCCACTCTCTCTCTCTCCCCCTCCCGGATGAACGCCCCAGAAAGTGCCCCAAAACGGTTTTTTTTTTCAGTTTTAATGATAACTGTACATGGTACATGAAAAGTGTGCAGGTACGAAATGATCCTTGACGAATTTTCTATCAACCTTTTATGCATACGAAAGCGATATCATTTATAGTTTTTGCGCAATCTGCCAGAAAATATGAACATTTCTTATCTTTAATCGATTTTTTTTGCTCAAAGTTTATGTTTATTAATTTTTTTAGGTTTATAAAAACTTTACTGCCAAAATATGTATGACTAAAGTTACTCTTTAATTATGATAAAACTATTTATTTGAATAAGAATTAATACTACGATACGACTATAACCAACTTTTGTGGCGACCGGTGATCTAATTAAATTTTAGAACACAAAAGCTACTATTGTGACTTAATTATGATAGATATATTCCTTACGCGGACTTTTTTGTAAGTAATAATGAGTACTTTAATCATGTAGCACATAATTTTTATGTTACATAATAGTTTCCGCAGCGTATGCGATAATAAGGATTTTTCGGCGTTACTATTGCATAATTTAACATGAAAAAGTAGTTATTTTGACATAACTCCAATAGTAAGGCATATAGTATCGCGGACTTTTTTGTAGATATTGATATCTTCTATAAAACTGTAGTACGTCACTTTGCTCTATTGTCAATAGTTTCCGCAGCGTATGCGATATAAGGATTTTTTTGGTTTTTTTTTTCACGCCGTTGGTTACATTAACGAAGTTTTCATACGGATCCCTAATTTTTTGAATATATACTACAGCCTATGTTCATCAGGGATAATGTAGGATTCCAATGGTGAAAGAATTTTACAAATCGGTCCAGTAGTTTTGGAGCCACATATACACACAAAAAAGTAAAAACAAATACTTTCTTTACTTTCCGTCGTCAACCAAATACCTATGTATTATGGGTGAATTATATGAATACGAGACGGTTACACTGTTGTCTATCAAAGGCCAGGAAAGCTATTTCTCGGGAAACGATTTGTTGATAGATTCAAAGGTGTAAGATGTATATTTAAATAATTACCTTGTAGCTCAGTCCTCAGCGTAATTGCTTGCTGATCGTAAATCCTTTGATTGATCTCTAGCTGGCGACATATTTTGACTTTCGGACTTTTATGATGGCTTTGATACTGTGTCCAAACTTTTAACCGATTTTGACACACGGGTATTAATACCTAATGGGTACGGAAAGAAAAGGTCAAGATTTTTTTTATTTGCTCTACCAATACTTCTTCTATCGGACCAGCACTGAACAAAGTCCTCGTCTGCTGTCAGAATGAATATGTCTTAATCGCCACGCTTGCCAGGTGCTTGTCGATCGTATTGTCAGACTGTTACGTCTTCGATGCTGCTGCTCGCCTATTGTCTTGGTATTTTATGTTTGATGTAAACGAGGTTATACCAAGTCGATTGGTAGTCCTAAAACTTTGCTTCATTCCCTATAGTCGCCCCTTACGACTCATTTCGTGCCGAAATAAGGATGATATATTAACTTTTATTTATGGCTTCTAGTTGATAGAATCAAAACTGCTAAGTAGGATACTGAAATCATTAAACTTCTTTTTCTATGAAGTACGCTTAAATTTTGGGTTGATGATATGTTATGAAAACCTTGGATGAAATATTGAATCAGTAAGTGCAACGACTATAAATTGAACCCAGCAATCTGATACTTTTATTAACCATGCAGTAGTCATATTTGATGCAATGACTATTAAAACAAAATTGTATGGTTATATTTATATTATCGATTTCACTGTTTAATAGAGTTTGTATTTTAAACATACTGAGATCGATAGTACTTATAATTTTAAATTTATTGTAATTTAAACCTTATTAAATCGGGTTAAGATTTCTCATTGCTTTTTTAATCGAGGCGAAAGGTTCGTTAATGGACGTTATGAGTTACATCCTGTGGTTTCAATTACAACGCGAGTGCAATAGTTGATTGATAGAAATGTAGTTTGCATACTAGTGCACTGGCGCATGAGTTTAACGAGTAACATATTATGAGTAAAATGTCAGTGATATTTTTGTATTTATTAATTTTATTAATGATTATTGTTAATTTTTTTAGGTTAATTATAACATTTCTATATTTTATAGAACTAAAAATACTCGTTTCTTGTAAATTCTTCTGAGGTATAAGAGAGAATATACGAACTCTTTCTCCAATTGTCAACCTCACTTTCCATCGATCTTCCTAACTATACAACAGAAAAAATCTGACTGCTTATGGCGGAAAATCCACCTGAAATGAACCCAGATCCCACAAACTAATGTTGAGAAGCAGTAAACTCGAGGTATCCTTTGTTGGCTGCGGACTTAAAATATGTATTAAATTTTTTTTAATGTTTATTATACTCTATAAATGATATTGTGGTCATATTGGATACTACCTGGCTTAGCGGAAGTTGTTCTGCTTTTTCTGGTTGAGTCAGTCTGTGACCCGTAGACATCTACATCAGTCTTCGATAAGGGTGAAAATGAAGATGCATTACCACTCCTAAGTATTGATACAGAATGTCTCATTTCCAGTAAAAAGGGTTACCGGTTCTCTATATTCTCCATACGAAACGTAGCAGCATTAAGCTGCTATTTTACGCTTAAGTTCTCTGAGATCGTTGTCCTTTCCCGGTCGAACCGACCCATTCATGCAACAACCATAACTCTACCACATGTAAGGCGCCTCCTCTCAAAAACAGGTTTTTTTTGGTTTTCTTTTAACCAAGTTCATAAAACGAGAAGGTTCTAATTTGATGCGTATGTTTTTTACGTAAGTATACCGATTTATAAGAAGCGGCTGAACCGGTCGAAAAAATTAATTTTTTTATTTAACAGTTCCATATAAGTTTAAAGAAAATATTTAATTCCAAAGATGGTAAAATGCATGAAAATGATGCAAAAAATGGATGAAGATTTTAACCAAAACTTTTAAATCGACCCCTTGGGGTCGAAATCGGTTTCCCAAAGGTCAACATAAACGAAAACTGATAATTTGTAATTGTAATTTGTATTATTAATTATTAATTACACTTGATTTGATTGTCTATTTATTTTGTTAAATTTTGATGAGAAAATGGTGTCAAGTTTACTCACTTAACCAACCGCAAAGTTTTTAAATTAGTAAGTAATTAGTATCAATAGGAAAAAAAACTGGAGATAGGATTTTTAAAGTAATTTGACAATGGTGGTCAAGGTAACATTTCATTTTGGAAAATGGGTCTCTTGCACAAAATAGTTTGGGAATCCCTGGTTTAAAATATCGTTGCTTCGGCGTTGTTTCCACTAACGAACTGCAAGCGCCAGGTCTCCGTCATAAAACACACGTGTTTAGTATTACTGGACACATAAAATAAGAAACTCGTGCCCGTTAACATATGTCTACTATATGATACTTGCAAACGGTATTTTATTTGACTTTTTTATTACTTTGAGTTTATTTGGATCAAACTCTATGGATATAATATTAAATTGAGTGTATGAGTAATATTTGTAAGGCAAACTCTTGAAATAACTGGCTTCTTATACATTTTAAGTTATTAGATGTTAGCACTTTGGCCGGTGTCGTTTCATTCATCATAACAGTCTCTCAAAGTCCACAGCTGAACGTAGGTCCCCATAAATTGCAATCATAACGGGGATATTGCCACAGTTGCTACGCTAGGCAGGTTTATTGGCAAAAGTCAGTCTCTATCGCCTTACGACGTCTACAAGACGATATGGGTGGATATTTTAATATAATAACATATACAATACATAAAATAAATAAGCTTTTTAATTTATTTTTTAGCCCAATATGCGTCTTTATGTTTAAAAATCTAATCTACGTCAAACACATGTAAACATTACAATTTTGGCACCAAAATCCACAGATGCTATATGAATACTTTGACCCATAGACACCTACATCCATCAGGCTTCGATGTCATGTTTGAGGGCCAGGATATAATGTCTCGTTAACAGCATACCCACCATTTTACCTTTTATTTTTTATATAATAAGAGCGACAAACGAGCACATAGTTCACCTGATGGTAAGTGGATGCTGTAACCCATAGACCTCTACAGTTATCCCCAAATAAGAATTAAAATGCAAATGTGTTGTCACCCCTGAGGACTAAGATCATTGCGATCAGTGCGATCAAGACGTAGCTTTGAAACTAATAACAATTTTAAGTAAACATATATCTATCTCACTTACACAAGTTGCGAAAACAATATCGTCATCGTAAGATTAGATAAAGATAGACACACAAACATGCAATGGCGGGTTGGTGTGGCTCACTATATGAAATTTTACCTAAAATACGCGATAAAAATGAGTTTTTTAAGCTGCAGTTAATTGTTTTTATATTAAAAAAGTATATTTTATTTTAAAATCTTTATTACGTCCCATTAGAAAAAAAGGGATACAAAGCTTATCAGATGAATAGAAGTAAACATAATGATGAAATAAAACGTATTTTTATGGTTCTAATAAATCAAACAATATAAAATAGTTATCTAATAAAATATAATCAATATAAAATTTATATGAAATTATAAATAATATAAAATTATTAATATAAAATAGGTAATAAAATATATTTAATAGATAATTCATGAACAAACTAAAATAAGAATAATTAATTATTTTGTATGAAAGTTAAAACGTAGTTTTTATTATAATTTCCAAAATATTTAAAATCAGAGGTAACAAATTAACTTACTCCATTAATTATACAGTCTCCCATTAATAATCGATAATTTGTGATTATCGATAAATCGATAATCACAAAAGCGGAAAAGTGGCAACATTGAACCTAAATGGCAATATTCGATAATTTTATTTCATTATTTGAGGTTTTTTACGTTTATATGAAAACAAGAACTAAAGGTGCGCGTACACGGGCAACTAAAATTGCTCAATTCCAGTCAATACTCGTCAACTATGACGTCACGACTACTTCAAGCAATTTACGGCAACGGCAACAAGCATCAATACTGCGCAATACAATATTGAGCGATATGGCACAACTTCATCAACTAGGCAATACTGTCCTACACGAGCATTTCAGTATTCGCTCTTGGATGCTCCTCCTCATATCCTGGGTATTTTACTCTGTATAATACAGATATTATTACTGGGTATTTTTGGGTTTCTTTAGTTTAAACGGTGTGTCGGGTTATGTTACGTCGCTAAAACATAAAATTTTATCGCAATTTTGGTTATAATTAAAAATTTACTTGTTATTCCGAATATATAATGGATATTTTTTACCGTCTGGAAAAATACAGTATAACAGGTAAATACTACAAATTTAAAATAAACTATCAGTACAAAAAAAAGTATAAACAAAATTTTTTTATTCAATAAATTAATCAATTAAAATCTATCGACATTCAAATCATAGGTAGGGTGCGTTCGTGACGGCTCAATAAATGTAATAGAACTCAACAGGTTCAGTCAACTAACAAAGAACGTTCTGATATATTTTCAAACGTACAGACATGTCGATAGAAACCCGACGGAAACTTATTTAAATTCAAATTCAAACGCGTTCCGTAGAAAACTATTTAAAGCTAATGTTTATAAATGCATATTCTTGGAGCAAAATGTAGCAAAATGTAAAGAATGTTGTGAGCAAAGAATCACTTTGGAGATCTTTGAAGCGGTATAAATAAATTAAATATCGTGAAATGTATTGAAAAATATATTTATTATTCTCGGATCTTATAAAACTGACATGTTTGTAAACATAACAAACATTTAAGTCTTTATTGCGATTGTGCTTCTGTTTTGTTTACGGACGTTTACGACGCTAGTAAATTGTACGCAATTCGACTTAAAAGGAGTTTTATGTGTACTTTAAATGCCAGCGATTTGAACCAAATTACAATGCTTAAAAGGAACGAGAACGAAAGCGTTATCAGAAAAGCAAAGATAAATAAACTTTACGTTTACTGAATTTTCTACCCGTTTTCGACCGTTGTACCTAGTACGTACCTAGTAGGTCGTAGAAACGTACGGGTAGTTCTGTTATAAATTAAAAAAGCCCGGCCAAGAGTGTGTCGGGCCACGCTCAGTGTAGGGTTCCGTAGTTTCCCGTCCGTCACAATAAGTGTTCCCACTTATGAGTTTAAAGGTGGGTATCCATTATGTTCGCGCTCCAGCAGCGCTTCACGCTCCTGCAACTGCTCCCGGTAGTGGGTACAGTTGTTTCCATCCACGTTCAAAATGATTTTCCTAGAAAGTTCTTATAAAGTTCTTATTTTCAGATTTTTTTCATATTTTCTAAACTTATGGTTCAAAAGTTAGAGGGGGGGTGGGGACACATTGTTTTTTACTTTTGGAGCGATTATTTCCGAAATTATTGACATTATCAAAAAATTATTTCAGTAAACCCCTATTCATTTTTAAATACCTTTCCAACAATATATCATACGTTAGGGTTGAAATTAAAAAAAAATCACTTACCACTTTACATATAGGGGGGCTACCCTAATAAAACATTTTTTCCAATGTTTATTTCACCACTTTGTCGGCGTGATTGATACACATATTGGTACCAAATTTCAGCTTTCTAGTGCTAACGGTCACAGAGATTAAGCGAGGACGGAAAGACGGACAGACAGACATGGCGAAACTATAAGGTTCCTAGTTGACTACGGAACCCTAAAAAGATTTTTGAAGTGAAAACTTCTTCAGAAACTTTCTGATTTGAAACGCGATGAAATGAAAAAGCGACACTGAAAAGAGACAAACATATACATAAACATACATAAACACTCACGCCTGTCACCCAGAGGGGTAGGCAGAGACTACAGACTTCCATTTGGCACGATCCTGACACACCTCTCTCGCCTCCGTTAAACATATACATCTATAGAATGCAGTATATAGTGATTATTATATATTTATTTATATTTTAATTACACAAACCATATAATTATCCTACTTCTGATACTTTACATTCGTCATTCTCTCGAAGTTTAGTTTTGAAGGTTTCACTGCTACTAGCCGCCTTTGACTTTAATACAGACCTTAATCTCTGTGAGCAATTTAACTACTGCTAGATACAAAGATTTCTTGAGTGAATCAACGAGGGGTAATTATTTAGAGCCGGCTATGTCCCTAATACTGAGCACTGGTTGTAGTCCAAAGGGGTTCAGATCGAGACTGGACGAGGGCAAGTCTTCAGCTTTTAAGAAGTCCATATAACATTGTTCTCGAGCCAGGCTTAGGTTATATGTGCATTGTGACTATAAAGTCAACGGTACATTTTTATAACGGTAGAAATATTTATCATTGTGAGGCTTTACTATTAGGATCTCTTAGGACAGTCTCTTGATAAATTTTGGACGAAATCTTTACTCCTCTTCCACAACAATGAAGCTTTGTGGCTCCCTGATATGACAACCTTCACCAAAACTACGGTTGATGCGGGATGATGAACATGTTGAACTTTTTGAATAAGTTGAGGGTCCTTTTTAGAGTTATGAGCTAGTATATCGACAATAAGCCCTTACTTAAGGTCTTTTCGCCAAAAGTTTCTAGCGGAAATCTTCATGTCACACGATAATTATTGTTTATTTTTTTATAAAGTTTAGTTAAATTCTAGCCTTGAAAATTTCCACACGTCTGGTCTAGTAAGCATAGGATCGCTCCGATTTTCTATGTTCTTCGATAAAGGAATTGTTGTACCTTTTGATATTGCGATACACGAATATATGGCTGATACCTAGATTTTAAAGCATCTTATAAATGACTACCAGCTTCATATCCACTTTGTACAAAGCCATCACTACAACACTGTTTTCTTTAACGCCTCACTCTAATGTAATTAAACAATCATGGTGAGAAATAATTACAATACAGGAAACAAATAGAATCCTCGATATCAAACAAGATAAAAATAATATTATTTTAACATAATTTGACCATTTATTATATTATAATAAATGGTCAAAACTTATTATTAAATATGTGTTCTACTTAATATAATATTTTATAATGTCATATTTTTTTTATTAAAGTTTGGGTATATGATGTATAGCTATAATGTATAAAATATTTTTATATATATATAAAACATATGTGTATGTATGTATTTGTGTGTTATGTGTATATGTTTATATGTATAATATTATGTATTTGATTATTGATTATCTCATATACTACATATAGCTTATATTCCTTAACATATACTTATTTCTATCTACTATTTATACACACTTCTTTATACATGAAAATGATCACCTTCACCAAGGTTTGCCTGGAAGAGATCGCTGTTTAGCGATAAGACCACCTAATTGTGCATACATTTAAGTTTGTTGTATGTTATTGTAATATGGTGTGTGCAATAAAGAGTATAAACTATTAATAAATAATAAAAAAATATAAATAAGAGTAAATAAGGACGAACTAAAACTAATTTTAATGGAGATCGATTAAATCTCGTAAAGTCAGTCTAATAAACAAGGCATTCACCCGACATGGCAGCACTGTCCCAATGGCCGATTGATTTTGCTGGGCAACTGGAAGTTACCAACTACTGTCTGACTATTGGGATGATAATTAATGATAAAACAATGGTCCATCTATAAACTCACTACTGACTATTTGTGTTATAATGACGACGTATTTCGATGTAGTATCATGATTGAATTTAAGAAATTACCTATTACCTTTTATTTCACTATCTTATATTAGAAATTACTTTTCAAACTAAGTTTGCGAATATATAAAAACAAGTGTAGCATATAAAAATATTTCATGCTCTGGTTTGATTTAAATTTTAAATATATAAAAATCTAATAAACATTGAAAGAGGCTTTGATCATGAGATGAAATAGTCCTAGTGTGAATACTAGATCATACTTATCAAATAATTGTATTATTATCTGTTCTTGCGAAATTTCAGATTATTCAGACATCCAGAAGTAAATGAAAACTGAAATATAAAAGCTATTAAATTCAAACATACATACATACAGATCTAGTTATATAAAATAAGTTTTAAAAATATGGCAGCCTATAAATTTCTCACTTTTTAGCGCAGGCCTCCTTCAAGTCTTGAAACAGTGAAGTGACCTCCGTGCTGTTTAATGTGTACTTCATGTGTTTAATTTTTATACTGCACCCGAACTAGGATCCTAGAATCCTTAGAAACCGTATCTCAGGTATATGTGCCAATAGATACATTAACAAATATTTTCTGTTTCTAATATAAACCAGTAATATACCAACTAATTAGGGTTATTGCGGTAAATTACATTGTCATTAATATACTGATATTAATTAACTTAAAACCTTGAACGAATTAATTCGTTCAAGCTTAAAACAATCAGCAAATTTTCCGTATCATCGTATGAAAAATTTTATAACCATGTTGGATCTAATTTTTACAATCTGCAATTTTTAATATAATAATTATAATAATAATACCAATAATTTTGTCATAGTTTCCGAGTCCAAGATGCACCGAAACATGGAACGCGTGTAGATAATGAGCGAGTAATGATAGCAGTTGATAACTTGTGACAAATTTCGAAAACTTCCGCAGTAGTTCAAATCAGACAGGACTTCACCATTCCTTTATAATAATAATACCAGCTACTTTAGAGATTATTATATATAAAATTAGATGTATTAGTAGGTTCTATAACTAAAATGTTTTTTAATTTAAAATATTTTTTACAGAAATTTATTCGTACATGGTACAGCCACGCTGCAGATATATTATAGTTTTAGCACGAATGGTTCGGCTCGACCGGGGAAGGACCACGCTCTCACAGAATACCAGCTTAAAATAATAGCTTAATACTGCTGTGTGTGGTATATGACGGAGAATCCCTCGCTGAACATTCACGATCAAGTTATCCTACTCTTGAGTACGGAGACGGCGAAGCTGGCCTTGCTCTTTTTAATCTCAGACTGAGATGTCCTCTCAGATCCAGGTCCTCTGCGACTCAGGTGTCCTCTCCAGCTGATACTTCAAATCTCTCCGACCCGGGGTACAAATTAGAACATTCCTTTGTGCCCCGGGCTAGAATTTGCGTATACGTCACAGAGGACATCTTTTTTCGACGCCTCGGCAGTTTTGAAGGTACGAATCTGTCTATCCTATGGCTGCGAGTAGACAGCGATGACCATCCCCGCGTCTATGGGTGCCTCTATAGGTCCCATATCGGTAATACCGAAACAGACCGACTCATCGACCACGTCCAATCCAAATAGCTACAGATTCCGTGCTACAGCAGATCCCATCCGCAGAGATCGTGATTCTTGGCAATTTCAACGCCCACGACGCCGAATAACTTGGTTCACGTTTAACCGATCATGCGTGGAGACCTGTTTATGACTTTGCTTTGGCATATGGTCTGACATAACTGGTTACTGCGCCTACGCGGATTCCAGATGTGAAAGATCATACACCTTCCCTATTGGACATACTGCTGACTTCTCATCCGGACGGATATCAGGTTTCCGTCGACGCCCCTTTAGGCTCGTCGGACTATTGTCTTGTCCGGCGCGTGGTGCCAGTCACATTAACGTCGCAGTTGCATTCTGCAGGCTGCCACCGTGTTTGGCACTACAGGTTGGCCGACTGGGATGAGATGCGGTCTTTTTTGCATCCTACCCTTGGGGGCGGGCATGCTTCTCGTCGGACGATAATAGCGTTGTTGCTGATTCTGTCGTTAATGTGGTACTTCAGGTTATGAAACTTTTTATTCCATCCTCTGTGGTGCCCATCGGAGGCAGATCCCAGCCATGGTTTGGTCTACCTCCTGTAAAAAAGCATCGGGTCTGGCACAAAGCGCTTCTTTCGAAGCTCCCTTCCTATGGGCTTCACGAGAAATTGCGCAATTGAATCACTAGTTTTATTGCTTATCGCAGCATCAAGATCGTAGTAGACGGTGCATGCACTGATTACAAGCCTATTAACGCTGGTATTCCACAAGGCTGCGTGCTACCACCTACGCTGTTTCTTCTGCATATCAATGATATATTGCAAACTGGTAACATTCATTGCTATGCAGACGACAGCACTGGTGATACCTTACATACGGGTCGTGCCGATATTTCTCGGGAAATCGTCGCCGAATACCAGGACAAACTTGTGTCTGAAGTCGAGTCTTTGCTTAACAAAGTCTCGGATTGGGGGCGACTAAATCTAGTCCAATTTAATCCCCAGAAGACTCAAGTTTGCGCCTTAACAGCTAAAAAGACCCTAAAGAACCCCTTTGTCGTACCTCCTCAATTTGAAGCCACTCCTCTTGCAGTCTCTGCTAGCATCAGAATCCTCGGCATCGACATATCAGCATCCACTTATCATCAGGTGGACTGTGTGGTCATTTGTCACCCTTAATATATAAAAGAAAAATTTGGATTTGTTTCTGTTACTGTTTCTACACTACAATCTGCAAGATGTTATATGATGTTAGTTCTCAAGCTGACACCGCATTTGTCTGAAATTGTTTGCTTGTCCCATGCGGTAGGTACAGAAGCCTAAAACTATAAGGCAGAATGTTAACTCGTTTGACACTTTGATTCAATCAAATATCCTCGATAAGAAGAGATTGCTTCGTTTAAGTATTTTTGAGTTCGTTTTATATTGAAACGTATCATTAACCCTCAAAGCCAAGTAGGCACAATCGAAGTGATAAATATACTATACAAATAACTCTGTTTTTAGCAATATACACATAAAAATGCTTTTTAATATTTTTTTATATTATTTTTTAATATTTTTAAGCATAACAAATTTAATATTATTAATATGATAGACACCTTGTACTATTAAGTATTCCATGGTACAGATAAAGAAAAGTGTTTGAATATCATCTCAACTTCTAGTATGAGGCATAGTTTATACATCAGTTAAATGCTGCTCCAAAGTTACAGGTCTTTGTCTTCATCTTCCTCCTGCTGATTAGGCTTAAAGTATGATACCTGCTAATACTGATATCATCATCATCATCATTACAGCCCTTCACAAGTCCACTGCTGAACATAGGCCTCCCCCAAGTAATGCCACAAAGCACGGTCCTGAGCCACCTGCATCCATCGACTTCCTGCATGTCTTACCAGGTCGTCACTCCATCTAGTGGGGGGTCGCCCTACACTACGCTTACCGGTACGAGGCTGCCACTCGAGAACCTTTCTTCCCCATCGGTTATCGGTTCTTCGAGCTATATGGCCGGCCCATTGCCACTTCAGCTTACTAATCCGTTGGGCTATGTCAGTCACTCTGGTTTTACTGCGGATATCCTCATTTCTGAGTCTATCACGCAGAGAAACTCCGAGCATAGCCCTCTCCATAGCTCGCTGAGCGACCTTAAGCGTCCTCATACGGCCAGCAGTGAAGGACCACGTCTCAGATCCGTAAGTCATCACTGGCAACACGCACTGGTTGTACAATCTAGTTTTTAGAGATTGAGGTATACCTGACGAAAAGATATGTCGTAATTTCCCGAACGCTGCCCAGCCGAGTTGAATCCGTCGATTGACCTCTCGGTCGAAGTTGGACTTACCTAGTCGGACTATTTGTCCCAGGTAAACGTACTCGTCAACAACTTCGAGCATAGTGCTACCAACAACTACCGGCACAGGTGTGACATGGACATTAAACATGATCTTTGTTTTGTCCATGCTCATCTTAAGCCCTATCCGTTGGGAGGCACTATTGAGGTCATTGAGCATAATGCTTAAGTCCTCCAGCGATTCTGCCATAAGGACTATATCGTCGGCAAATCGAAGGTGAGTGATGTACTCGCCATTGATGTTAATACCGTATCCTTTCCAGTCCAGTAGCTTGAAAACGTCTTCCAACGCAGCGGTGAAGAGTTTCGGGGATATAACATCACCCTGTCTTACACCTCTCTGCAGTTGGATAGGTTTCGAACTCTGGTTCTGTACTCGGATAGCCATCGTAGCCCTACTGTACAAACACTTCAGCACTTCGATGTACCGACAGTCAACTTGGCACCGCTTAGTTAGTCCACATATGCCAGGCAAAGTGGCAGATTGTACTCTTCGTTCTTCTGTACAATCTGCCGCAGGGTATGTATGTGGTCTATGGTACTGAAGCCTTTTCGGAAACCGGCTTGGTCGGGAGGCTGGAAGTCGTCGAGTCTGCGTGCGAGATGATTCGTAATGACTCTCGAAAACAGCACGTAGACGCGGCTCAGAAGGGAAATCGGTCTGTAGTTCTTTAAGAGAGCGTTGTCGCCCTTCTTAAAGAACAAGACCACCGCACTTCTGCTCCACGCCTCTGGAGTAGTGCCACCATGGAGGACGGAATTGAAGAGCTTCTGAAGGACTTCAAGTACCGGTGTTCCACCCGCTTTCAGAAGCTCCGCTGTAATTCCATCCTCGCCCGGGGCCTTGCCGTTTTTAAGGTGGTGGAGAGCCATTCTAATCTCGCTCAGACTGACGTCCGGGATATCATCGGAATAGTGTCGGATAAGACTTGCTCTTGGATCGTTACTCACACTTGCGTATGGCTCCAACGATTATGTGTACAGCTGCCCATAGAACCTCTCAATCTCACTCAGAATCTCAGGTGTCCCGGAAACGATGTTGCCACGCTCAGTCTTCAGCTTTGACAGTTGGCTCTTTCTGGCAGACAGATCTCTGGCAAAGACTTTGGAGCCCTGGTTCCGCTCGATCGCTTCTTTAATACGAGAAGTATTAAAGTTGCGTAAGTCTCGCCGCATGCATTTGGAGATCTGTCTGTTTAGTTGCCTGTATGCTGTCAAATCTGCTGACGATTGCAGTCTCATCTTCCGTCTAACAGCCATGAGATTAAGAGTGTGATCGGAGAGTTTTTCTGTTCTTCTGCGGCGGGTCTTGCAGAACTTAGCTCCGACCGCATGAACAGTTTCCACGAGCTTGTCGTTCATATCGTCCACTGCATTGCAATCTTCTAGGCACTGGAAGCGGTTACGTAACTCGAGCTGAAAGGTTTCGGGATTCTGGATTAGAGCACGAGGGGGACGGAGCGTTGACTTCATTAGACGAGACCTCTCCAACTTAACGTTTAGGTTCAGTGTGCCTCTAACCATTCGGTGATCGCTGCCAGTTTTCACCCTTGCGATCACTGAGACATCACTGAACAGTTGGCGTCTGGTCGTCATAATGAAGTCAATCTCATTTTTTGTCGAACCGTCGGGGCTCGACCAGGTCCACTTCCTGTGGGGCTGCTTCTGGAAGAAAGAGTTCATCATAAAGAGTCCCTCTTTCTCCATAAAGTCGGCCACCTGCTGGCCCCTTCGGTTCCGTTGCCCTACTCCAAATTTCCCTACCTTCAGCTCACCGCTTTCTCTTGTGCCTAGTTTTGCGTTGAAGTCTCCCATCAACACCGTGTAGTGGGTTTTGGAGGAATGTATGGCTCTGGAAATATCCTCATACATTTCCTCCACCTCCTCATCGGGATGTGCCGAGGTTGGTGCGTAAACCTGAATGACCTTCAGCGAATACCGTTTGGTGATTCTGAGTATCAGGTACGCGACCCTCGTCGACACACTCCCAATCTTTACAACGTTGTTGACGAGAGACTTGTGGACGATAAATCCGACACCTCCTTGGGACAGATGGTCGCCCTCCCGGTGATAGAACAAGTTGCCGGACTCGAGGATTACCGTGTCCTCCCCCTCTCTTCGGACCTCGGATAATCCAATAATATGCCATCGCAACTTGTCTACCTCTTCTTCCAGCTCCAGTATCTTCTCGTCAGTCCTCAGGGTGCGTGCGTTATATGTTGCCAGGTCGAGTCGTCGTAGGTGGCAACCAAACCTCCACCGGAGATTCTTAGCACCCCCTGCCCCGCCGTTACCATGGTCGCCACCGTAGCCAGGAATAGCGGGGCCGCCGGGGACTGGGGGCCGTCTGTTTGTGTATTTATTCATTGGGGGGTATTTGCCATAGTTGCCACGCTTGGCGAGCGGGTTGGCAACCGCAGTTTTTTATTACGTCACAGTTGTTATCAGGAAGATGCTGCTGCCCATCTCCTGCCTGTCTCCCTCTGTCGCCTCTTACGACACCCACGGGAAGATATGGGGTAGTGGATATTCTCAACCGCCACTACACGGCACTGTGTAGTGGCTCAATACTGATATAGGCATTTCTAACAAAGTGACTTCCTAAATAATTCTAATCTTTAAAAATCCGATATTTACGGATTTATCGCGTTGATGTTTGATTATTTTAGGGAGTAGATTGAGAAGTTTGACGTCCTGATGTTCAGGACGGCTCGCGTTATTCTAAGGTCACAAACTCACGGTTTAGAGCCTAGAGTCTATGAGTGTTTTCTCAGTTTAGAGACACTACGTGATGCAATGCTGAATTGTTTGTTTTAACATTATGACATTCTATTGCTTCATCACATTCTGTAGTATTATTTTAATTACGTTTACGATGTTACGTTTCGATTTTGTATTATTTTACAAAAGGGAAATATTTAATAACTGCTTTATTTATTAATTTATTAAGTTGAACTTTCTCCGTTACAAGAAGACCTAATAAAAATATTCTTCATTCGTACCAATAAAGGCTACGATCGTAAAAAGTAAATTGGACGTCAGATGTAATGTATTCAACTGCAAGAATAATGTATCTAGGCGGAGTAATATCAATAAACACACTCCCTTAGTTAGCTCTACGAGTTATGTTTATTTGGTTAAGATGGGTGTAGTTGCAAGGCATTTAGAATCAAATAAGTAGGTCATCAAACGATCATGTAGCTAATGAAGCAATAAGGGAATAATTATAAGGTCGGCGTATTGAATTAGAGACCAATAGTAGAGATCAATAATATTATAATTGGTCCCAATTTATTAAAAGCTGTACTAAATGGTTAAATAAACAATTTTTATTATTTATTTAACCATTTGAAAACAATTTTACCACAATATTACGTAAAAAAGAATAGTCGTAGCTGAGCATTAGCAACCTCTCATTTTTAGAAAGGCTTATTACACGCATTTTTTATAGAATAAGAGTGATAAATAAGCACATAGTCTACCTGATGTGTCACCCCTGAGGACTAAGATGGAATGCCTCGTTTCCAACAAAAAGAGTGCTTTTTTCTATACTCATCGTACACAACGCAACAGCGTTAAACTACTATTTTGTGCTGGTTTTCGATGAGAGCGAGGTCCTACTCCTACCCCAGTCGGGTTGACCCACCCGTGCACAACCATAAAAAAGCTGTTGCGTGGCTCCACTCCAAAACATGTTTTGAGACATGTCGGTCTCAGAATGTTTTCTTTTAGCATTGATCACGTGGTACATTAGCACTAGAAATTACAATTAGCATTAGATGCCGGCGGAAACTTCATTCGAACTGTAATTACTCGCGTACCCACTATGATACTTATGACGAGTGCTTAACCTCAGAATTAAATCTCCTTACTTTATGAAAACGAGAATATATTACATAAATATATTTGTTACACATTACATTCACTGAAAATAAAACTAGAACGTATACATTACGAGTAAAAGAAAAGAATGTTATTGTGATTACACAGGAATTAATAACGACTTCTACGCTATCAAACTTTAGATCCGTGGTTAAATTTTAAACCAATTTTTTTATCTCTGCACCGATAATGCATCATGCATTAATTCCGCCTATATACAACAACATACTGTGTTTAAAGTTTTGTAAATAAATAAATGAATATATTTAGAAGAATTTACAAAAATCAAGAACCTGGCATCCTATCAGTTTATATTTTCTTTACACGCAACATACGAAACAGTAGCGCTGTTTAGCTAACTAGTACCCGGTTGACCGAGCTTTGCTCGGTATTTTTCGCTCGATTTTTTTAATTCGTGTGTTTTGGAAATTATATTTAGATACAAATTACATACTGATGAATTATAAATAATATTTTTTGATCTTAGCGACATAACAGAAAAAACTGAACTGGTTATTTGAATAAAAAATCATGAGTGCAATTATTTTTATTTAAATTTTCGTGTTTTTAAAAAATACTAAAAAAAGGGCTCGAAAAAAATATATTTTCTCAAAAAAGAAAGAAACTTGAAAAAAAAAATAAAAAAGTCGGTCGGTCGGTCTGGGCTCGAACCGGGGTTTTACGATTTTGTGACCGCCCATTATACCAATAAGCTATTTATAATCATTACCAAACTGTCAAAATTTACCTTCTTATTCTAACTATATTGTAGCAGTTTTTAATTGCCTAAAAACACGGACAAAAAGACATTTTCTAAAAATAAATCTTAGCTAGATCGATTTATTATCCCCGAAACTCCCTGGACACTAAATTTTATGAAAATCGTTGGAGCCGTTTCCGAGATCCCGATTATATATATATATACATATATACAAGAATTGCTCGTTTAATAGTATAGGATACTTTTATTTTTGAGACAATCACACAGCCATTGTCAAGCTGTAGCTGAAAGCTGCATAATAGACGGAGACCCCCTCATAAATTATACGTGTTTCTGAAAATGGATTCAAAGTAATTACCATCAGGTTAGTGTTATATTAGAAATACGGCATGATATTATGGCATTATGAGTAGCTGCCAATGTGTCCTCACTAACTAAAACTTAATGTAAGTTGACGTAATCGCATTATGAAACAAATATTAACTTGTTGGTTAGCTTTTTAACCTATCTATTGGTAGTATCTACTGGTATTAAAAGTCAGACTCCAAAGTCATAAATTATCACACTTACCAAACTTCGTCTAGTTAATGCAAGAAAGTATCGGTTTGCTGAAATTAGCCAAACAAAATTATATATAAAACACTAATTTCTAACAAATAGACTTACGCTATATTATAGTAATTCTTTTCGAAAAAATAATATCCTTATTTTAAAATAAAATGTTAAAAAGGTCAAAACGTTCGTGAAATTAAGAACGATGTAAAAAACGTTTAAAGAAAAACTGAGTTACCAATATACTGTCTTTGATCATATTTAAGTTTCATAACACGAGAATCGGTGGAACTTTCAACGGCCTACATTTAGTAAAACGGGTTTTAAATGTTCCTGTGATTCATGTAAAATGAATCACAGATTAATAATTTACAAATTGAACATTGTAATATTTTTCTATCTGATCTTCCATTTATTGAATCATTAATAAACAAAAATCTAGTTAGTCCAAAAAATTACATGTTGTTATAATGTGAAAATATTATAACTAGCAATCAGAAGTGAGAGTATGAAAATAAAGGGATATTTTTCGAATTCTAAGGTTTTCTATAATACAATATACTTATTAGTAATGATGTGATTGCTTCATGCTGGTTGTGTAATAATTTGTTAAAAATAATCTTGGATTGGTTATTTCATAACACTTTTATGTGGTAGAGACACGCCTCAACTATATTATGGTTGTAGTACGAATGGATCAGCTCAAACGGGATAAGACCACGATCTCACTGAATATCAGCGTAAAATAGCAATTTAATGCTGCTGTTTCGTATGGTCAGTGTAGAGAACAGGATTTTTGGACCAAATTTTTGAACACTCTGGCCTTTTTACGGGAAACGAGGTATTCCATCTCAGTCCAGTGACTATTTACGGGTTGATGAGAATTAAAATGAGAAGGCTGAAAAAAGTGGTTTTTAAAACCTCGTAATTAATTCAATTTGCATCCGTTCTATTTTTTGTTTGGGGAAATGCAGACATTCACATTAAAAATGATTTCTTTCTTTGAATTTGTCTCCGTAAGTGTAATAATTAATGACAAGTTATCCTATATTATTATCTTATTTAGTCAAAATTCTATATAAATATGAATTCCTAGTAACGTTTATAATTTAAAATTAGAGATACTTAAAAATAATTTAAAATTCAAAAAAGTCGATTTAATTAAATAAACGTTGTTTTATTGCGGTCTTTGTGATATCATAAGGCAAGGATTTCCTACGTTAAAAGGCTTTTGGTTCTCCATTCTCCGCTGCATGCATATTTTTGTCCAGTATGAGTATATAAGCATGCGAGATTAAATGGAAAAATGTTATTGAGTTTGATACGTTTTTGCTTATTATCAGAAAAGAAAGGATCGAATTTGCGAATTTTATAAAGTATCTTTTTAATTCGATAAATAATTAAATTGATTACCTATTTCTTGCGTGCATAATTTCAAGACATCAATTTTCGCGCGTCAAAATCGCGTCTGAAATTCGAAATTTTGTGCACTATGGCCTTACAGATAAAAGAAGAAACATACGTAAGCAGTGCCACAGAACAGTGAGTGAAACAAATAAAGAAAGTCGTTGACAACAAAAGAGTCGTAATAGGTTATTTTACGCATCACTGGCCACGGGCCAAAGAGCTGTATTTGATTCTTTAGACCCCTCGCAACTGATGAATTGGCCACATTAACTGCCTTTCCTCGCTGTCAGGAGCACAAAACACTTCATTAAACGAATGTAATGCTAAATAACATTCAGCCAGTATTTCAAAACACTGGTACTGACAGAAATTAACTTGACAACAACCTGACACACTTTTGAAACGCGAAATAAATATAATACGGAAGTATGTGCATATTTACAGTTATCCTCTGCTTTGTTGTATTTTCTTACAAACCTTAAAATATTCCGCAAAGTAAACTATAATATTTAAACATATAATTATATATGTTTAAATATTAATATGATTACAGCTATACTTTTTGCGTGCGGTTGAAGGTATAGCCCAAACGGTTATGACTGAAATAATAGGTCGAAGAAAAAAGTTTCTTCGTATTTTGTTTCTAAAAAATTGAAGAAAAATCTATCTTTGGTTGTATTGTTTGTAAGAAAACGAAAAGTACTTTCCAGCTATTTTTAAATTGTTTTTATGTCCGCCAGAAACAGTGAATCTAACGAAAAAATTTCAAGTTTTATCACAAAAAAGGGAAAAATGCGACTCAAGCTGTGAAAAAAATTTGTTACGTTTATGGACCTAATTCAGTGTCAACAAAGTGTAGCACAAAATTGGTTCAAGCGTTTTCATTCCAGGAATTTTGACGTCAAAGTTGACGGATAAAGTCGATGACATTTTTGAAACGTGGAGCAAGATCGGCATTTTTGTAGTTACAAGATAGCCGAGGAATTGAGGATTGACTACAAAATAATTTTGACCCATTTGAATAAGTCTATACAAAAAAGCTTGATATTTGGGTACCACACGAGTTCACTGAAAAAAACCTTATGAATCGTTTACTCATTCGCAATTCACTATTTAAACGTAATGAAATTGAACCGTTTTTAAAAAGATTGTTCACTGGTGATGAAAAGTTGATCACTTAAGACGAGAACGTGCGAAAAAGATCTTGGTCAAAGGGTAGTCAAGCTCCACAGACTGCAGCGAAACCCGGATTAACACGCAATAAGGTGATTCTGTGTGCATGGTGGGATTGGAAAGGCATCATTTATTATAATCTTTTACAGCCGGGCAAAACGATTGATACGCATCTCTACTGCATACATCTAATGAGACTCAAGCAAAAAATTGAGAATAAACGGCCGGTACTAATCAACAGAAATGGAGTGGTTTTTCATCATGATAACACCAGACTACACACGTTGGCCACTCAGCAAAAAAAAATAGAGAACTTGGTTGGGAAGTGTTAATGCATACGCTATAATGTAGTTCTGACCTTACACCCTTAGATTTTTACCTGTTTTGGTCCCTTCAGAATTCTTTGGGTAGTATTAGGATGACATCTAGAGAGGACTGTCAAAACTACTTGTCGCATTTTATTGTGCAAAAATTCTAAAAAGTTATGTCACTACCTACAAGATGGCAACTAATTAACGAACAAAATGGCACATATATACTATAATTAAACGTTATGAAGTTTTGAAAAAAATATCTTGATTTTGTATATAAAATACGAAGAAACTTTTTCCCCGACCTTACATTAAATTTTTTTTAAAAGTTTAGTTCTCTTTTTAAATGTTACTTATTAAGAATAAGCAAAACTCTTCACAGATGCCAAGACGCTTAGTTATTTGCAATATGAAAAGGACACTTACACCAAACCTCATCTGATTGGTGAGTAAATAAAGAAATATAGAGTGAAAATTAAAACAAGAAGTACATACAAAAAATTGATTATTTTTTGTAATTTTGCATCGTATATTCGCTCAGGTATTGAACAAAACGGAACAAAACCATGTGCACATCACCACGTTTTTTTGAATAGATAAATGGTGACAAACAAACGCAAGACAAGTTGATGCCGCGTCCCGTCGACTCTATCCATATCTGACATTTATCCTCGATTAAGATTCTAATTACAGATGCGTTACACCCACAGTAATCTAAATATTTTTTTTTATAGAATAGGGTGACAAACGAGCACACAGTCCACCTGATGGTAAGTGTTTGCTGTGGCCCATAGACATCCACATCTATCCTTGATTACGAATCAAAATGCAGATGCTTTGTCACCCGTGAGGACTAAGATAGAATGCCTCGTATCCAGTAAAAAGGGTCTCCGATTCTCTACACTCACCATACGAAACACAGCAGCATTAAGCTACTATTTTACGCTGGTATTCTGTGAGAGCGTGGTCCTTCCCCGGTCGAGCCGACCCATTCGTGCTACAACTATACTTCTAATATAACTGCAGCATGGCTCTAACCACGTATAAATATTGCCTTATTATTCAGATTTCTGTGGTTACACCCCCGAGGACTAAAGTGGAATACCTCCTTATCAGTATAAATAGATTTTTAAAATTAATAAATGCAGAGACATGGTTTATAAAAGGATTCTACATCCCCTTCAGAAGCCTCGACTTTTGAAGCAATTGTGCGGAAATTATTTTATTCTTTTTAATTATTTAATAATTTTTAAATTTTTTGCACCCTGAGGGGCGGATTTATTTCGCCAAATTTAAACACCTGTACTATAACTATTTAAAAAATTATCAAAAAATTTAGTCCACAACTGATGAAGATAGCGAGCAACATACGGACTAAGAGATCTTCCCCCTTTTTTGACGTCGGCTAAAAATGGTCTTCACGCTGGTTTTCTGTGAGAGCATGGTCTTATCCCGGTCGAGCCTATCCATTCGTGCTGCAAATGTGGCAAATATAGATTATACATGCGTACATTAAATAAGAGAGCGTGTAGAAAGAACGTGTAGAAAGTGCGTAGGAAAGAGTGACAACCCTAGACGATAGTTTGTTGACCAAACTGGTCGTAATCTATTGAAGATGGGCTAAATAAGAGTATTTTTAATCGACGAGTATGTTTGCTTAGGTATATGGATGTAAAGGAGGCGAAAGAGAGGTTTCAGGATCGTGCCAAATGGAAATCCGTAGTCTCTACCCACCCCTCTGGGTGACAGGCGTGAGTTTTTATGATTATGATGTGAACAACATACATTGATTTAAATAATTTTATATTGTTTTTATTATTCAACATAACTTTCGTAGGTTATATTATCAAAATTATACAGTATACGATCAGCTGAGCCGTTCAAAGGTCAGTTCCTGTGTCGATGACCCCGTCAATCGATTGCGCTTCCCGCCATGGTGTACATTGTGAGCAATCCATTGAATAATGTTGATGTACTAGGTATCTTGTAAATACGTGTAGGCATAGTAGATACACACGCAATGCTGCATAAATTTTATACGTAGAGTTGTTAATAAATCAGTAGGCTAGTTTTATTAGTAGGTACTAGTATAAGGAAATTTGACATGAAGGCGAATATAATATGTTTAATCTTAGTTCACTTTCTGAGTTCGTTTTGTTGGCAGTTTTTTGCATAATAAAATGCTATACTCTGACAATATATTGTTTGAATTAATACGTTTCAGATGATGGTTTAAAATTTAAATTTCATAGAGTCTTTTAAATAATAAATCCACAATTAACAAATGAGACCCTGGTGAAAAATAGATTCGTCCATATATACCAATTACAAATTTTACTGAATGGTGATTAGCTTTTCCAGTGCGAAACTATTATACAAGTAATACAACACAATACATTTCATTTATTTATTCATTACAGCCTATTCGAGTCTACTGCTGAACATAGGCCCTTCCATATATGGCAAGATAAGGAAGATGTTTGCCATAGTTGCCAAGCTTATTTTCAATATCACAAATCTCATCCCGTGCCCTACGCAAATGTACCTTACTTTATCGGAGCCGGATGAAAAAAAAACCTATTTCGTATCTATTCAAATATTAGTTCTCAAACACAATAAGACTCTTCTACTAAAACACATTTATACTTATGATAGGGTGTTTGGAATACGATATTTTGATAAATTAATAGCGGGGTATTTCCGTCTCCCTTATTTTTGGAAACCCGGGGTGGGTTTATCCATTAAACGAAAATGGGGTAGCGTCGACCTTTACAAACATTTTGTGGGTGCCAGCTAGGGTTACGAGCACCATTCGTGATTTTTTTTAATGAAAATAATAAACTTTGCGTATTATTGACTCTGCTTATCAAGAATATTTTAATTAGATCAATTTAAAATAAAACAAAAAATGTTGGAATTGGTGTTTTATGTTGCTTTGGATTGGATTGGATTTTACGTTGCTTGCAATCTGACAGATGCAAAATACAAAATATTTTTTTATAAAAAAGGGTTCATTCTGTTAATTAATGTCCTTTAGAGTTTAGACTGAATTACGATTACGACAGCCAGTAGCCTCTCCAAAAGTGCATAAGTATGGACCCAAGCGCAGGTGCACTCTCCAATCCCTCACTCTCATATTCCGATAGGACGGTAATCCACCTCGAACGAAGAATGATCAGGCGCTAGACTAACAGCGTTACGTGTTTTCCGAGGCATAGGGGTGAAACACCGCCCACTTCCTGACTTCGGGCCTGATTTTAGCCCGACCCGGGATTAGAACCTAGAACCTCATGATCAGCAGTGGTGCTTAAGTCCACTAAACCAACGAAGCAGTCGATGCTTCTAATTAGTGTAAAAGGTTGCAGCGACTGAAAAATGACGGTGTTTTATTAGAAGCAGGTATACTATGCTCACAAACGAGCTGTATAGATTGACACTATGACCCAGAAGTCCATCATATGCTGAAGGAATAGCTTTTGCGTAAATATATTATTGTATTACATTTTTCGATAAGTGCAACACCACATATCAAAAGTAAAATTCATTAATCTATGGTTTGAAATTAAATTTGTAATAAAGTTAGAAGCTATAAACTTAAAATTAATGCTAATTATATTAATTACAATGTTAATGATAAACAGTTTATTTTTAATATAAATAAACAAATTGTATAACTCCGAACAACGTTTCGTATCAAAATAATTTGTACAAACATGTTAACAGCATCGACACCGTATCGCTCTAATTTGCAACGCATCAGCTGTTCCACAGGTCACGCCCTCAGGAGAGTGAGAGTGGGCCCGTTACATTTATTTATAGTCCAGTCGAGACGGTACAGGTAGGTCCCTCACACCCCTCGCCTCGCTCTAAACTTAGCGCTAGATTTAATAATTTTGAACGCGTTAGTACAAATCGCTAGTGTTAGGTTAGGTTAGATTAGTAAGATTAAGAGCTTGAAGATTAGATAGGTAAGATGTAGAACTTGTGAGCATTATGTATTTAGATTGATATTAATATAATAGTTCATTATGTTTCGAAATAAATAATAAATAAAATATTTAATTTCAATGTGTGATTTCGGTTTTATTTTATTTCGAGGAAGTAATGAAATTGTTAATTAAAATTTTTAATACTAATTTACCACGTCCACGGTGGTAGAGTAAATTTTTTGTAAGTAAATCTGCAAGTCTTAGAAATAAAAATATTTTTGCCAAAACGCACTAAAAAGCGCCACGGACTAAGAGGTGCTCCACAACTCCCTCATTGGTGTAAGGAGGCCCGTGACCGACAGACGGTAGAACGGGATACGGGATACGGGAACTGTAACTTTGAGTTATTACTTTAACTTGATAACATTCTCCATGTTTCTTGACACTTTTTTGACGAACTCTATTCTTAATACAATAAATATACACAGACAATAATAAAGCCGATATCTAAAATAAGTACAGTATAAAAACATCCTAATTTATTACTTTATTAGCGAAACGTTACTGAGAATCCGTTACTTTAAATGTTAAATCGTAGTCACTGAAGCTTATTGACGTATTTACATGTTATTGAAATTTTAACCAACGTTTTATTGAGGATAAATTTTCGCCATAGTAAATGCTTTAAGTATATAAATAAATAATTTATGTTTGTCGGATTTATCAAACTGGCTCATTCTCTAAATTTATGGTTGGGATTTGTATTATTGTGTGGTATGTTACGGGATTTCCGCAACATTCTACCATCCGTTACAGTAGGTCTCGTTTTCCTGTAGGTTAAAACTGATAATGCAATGACGCAAATTTTGGTTGTTCACGGTAGTTTCAACGAAAGTTCTCTTAGACTGGCTTAGCAACTCAATGCCTTCGTAAAGTGCCCACCGTAGAGTCAAGATCAAGTTCTCTGGTATTGCAATCCACAGAATCCATCACACAGAATACCAGCGTAAAATAGTAACTTTATGCTGCTGTGTTTCGTTTGGTGAGTGTAGAGAACCAGAGACCCTTTTTACTGGAAACGAGGCACTCCATCGTAGTCCTCACGGGTGACAACGCATCTGCATTTTGATTCGTAGTCGAGGATAGATGTAGATGTGTATGGGCCACAGCAACCACTTACCATTAGGTGGACTGTGTGCTCGTTTGTCTCCATATCCTATAAAAAAATCTATATACATTTATGAGAGATGACCTACAGGAGTTTCAATCCAAGATGCAATAGACTAAATGTGATCCAAGTACAATTTCTGGACCAGAATTAGACACGGGAAAGTATAAATCTATGGAGTCATACTTCAGATCGGTAGGAAAAAGTACAAGGTAGGGACGGAGCCGGCATAGAAACCTAAGTAAGTTCCATTTGGGTCTCCTGTGATCCGGTCTATAATTAATAAATTTCATTTGAACTATATCGCAAGGTGCGTTGGATGTAGGAGTCCATTCTACAACTTAGGTATGTGTCGGGTTTACTCACAGCTAAATCATTCACTGAAATCCGTAACCGTTACAGCTGGACAAAGGCCTCCCACATAGATTGCCTTATAAAGCCCCAGTTGCCACGCTCGGTGGGCTAGTTGGCACTACAATTTTTGTTTCTAGTTATAAGGAAGACGCTGCACTCTTCTGCATACATATAGGTTATAGACAAGTCGGTATAATAAGATTGTACGCATAGCTGTTGCTGTATCGCAGTATTTCTGCGTTCTTATAACAACACAGAAGCGTTACAAGGGAAGCAGAGAACATTTGTTTTCCTTGACCTCTTTGGTCACTTTCTATAGCGACATTAAAATTTAAAAATAAAGCAACCTTCCAGATCAAACAGGTAAGCATCTTATCTTATTATTAATACATAGTTAAATAGTTCGGAAACACCTTGTTAATAAATTGGGAGAATCTTCATATTAACAGTTTTTTTTTACATAATTATATATTTCATATTGTGTAAATTTATGGGCTATATGTATATGTTGGTTACCCGCTATCGCCTCTCACAAAATATACGAAACAAAATGGGGCAGTGGATATTCTTAAACCTACACACAGCATTCATTTTTATGGACACGTTCATACAATGCTGTACTATAGAGTATTGGACTGCATGCATATGAAGCGATTGGCTTTACTATACAGCGTAATAGTGAAACGGAGCCTAAAACGACCTAGATACCTTACAAATCAATGTAGGTTTTTTTTAATATAGAATGAGGGTGACAAACGAGCACACAGTTCACATGGTGAGTGGATACTGTGGCTAGGAATTAAAATACAAATGATTTGTCACCCCTGGGGACTACAGGTCGCTGCATACAGGACGGAATTAACACACGCACGGAACGGAGACGGAACGTGGTTATATATCAGTACGGACGGGTGTTATGTATGTATGCATTAATACGCACCGTGACAGTGACTCGAAACTAACGTGCTAGTGTTGTGAAAAATGGATTTTTCATTTGAATAATTGGCATTAGTTGCTATTGCTTTAGATGTCGAAGAAGCTACAACCGTCAATAGTAAAGGAGATTTTCTGTACATCCTACGTGGCAGAAAAGGGAAGAAGGTGAACGGGACGTGGCATGCGCCGGGTGGGATGGGCAGATGGGCTAAACATCGTCGCCGATATGTTTTTCCCGTCCCGTTCATGCCACGTCCCCGTTCCATTCGTACATCGTATGCATTATCACGTACATTTTCTACGAAACGATATTTCAAAATTTCACGTCCGGAATAAAACACGTTACATATGCAGCGACTTTTAGACCTTTAGATGGGATGCCTAATTTCCAGTAAAAAATGTATGCACAGCAGCAATAAGCTGCAATTTTACGCTGATATTCTACGGGAGTGTAGTCTTTCCCCGTGCAAACCGACTTATCCGTGCTACAACCATAATATAGTTGCAGCCGTTGCCTACCACGTAAAAGTAAACGAAACGTGAATTACACTTCACGGTAAATTAAATCAGTAACATTAATCGATATTTTAGTGTTATTACGATTCCTAGAGCATATTAGGGTTAAATATCGCTGTAAAGTTTTATTTTTCTTGATGACCGTGTGGTGGCGCTGTTCAAAATATTTACTACCCCAAATCGTTACGTGGGTGTTGTAAGAGGCAAAAGAAGGAAATAAAACGGTAGATTGGCAGCAGTAACTTCCTGAAAAAAAAAACTCATAATAATAAAACATGCGCTTGACAAGCGAGGCGACTATGCCTCTTTTTATAGGATAGGATGACAAACTAGCACACAGTCCACCTGGTGGTAAGTGGTTGCTATGGCCCATAGACATCTACATCTATCCTCGATTTGAATCAAAATGCAGATGCGTTGTCACCCGTGAGGACTTAGATGGAATGCCTCGTTTCCAGTAAAAAAGGATCTCAGGTTCTCTACACTCACCATACAAAACACAGCAACATTAAGCCACTATTTTACGTAAGTATTCTGTGAGAGCGTGGTCCTTCCCCGGTCGAGCCTACCCATTCGTGTTACAACTATACTACTAATATAACAGCAGCAAGGCTCTAACCACGTATAAATTACCCCTTATAAAATAAATCACTGGAGGAGGCCTTTGTTCAGCAGTTGACTGTTTATGAGCTGTAATAGCAACGATGGTATAATTCTTTAAGTGTCAAAACCAAGCATAATTGATTTCAATCTAACATAGACATCAGCTATGCAATTAATTAACACGGACAGCACACGATGCATATAGAGTGCATCCATTTAGACAAGTCGTACTTGATTAAAACAGTAGAGACTTTGTAAAGTAAGCAACAACTCAGATAACAACGTTTCTTATAATAAATTATGCAAAAAGAGCCCCTTCATGGGTGAACTTACAAGTCATGTCGCGTACTCCCGGCGCTAATAACGTTATTAAACTTGGTACACGCTAGTTAATTATAAAATTGTATAACTTTAAATAAATTTCGTGTCACTTTATACAACTACTTATACGTGGTAGAGCTATTCTGCAGCCATATTATGGTTATAGCATGGATAGGTAGGCTCGATCGAGAAAGGACCATGCTCTCGCAGACTACTAACGTGAAATAAATGCTTAATGTTGCTGTATAATGTGTGGTTAGTATATAGAACCGGAGACTCTTTTTACTGGAACTGTATCTTAGTGACAATGCATCTACATTTTGATTCTTAATCGAGAAAAGATGTAGATGTCTATGGGCCACAGCATCCACTTGTGATCATGTGGACTGTTCACTTGTCATTCTTATTCTACCAAAAACTATTATGACTGTAGGGCTAAGTGGTTAAAATAAGTATGTTATGAGTTGAGTTGCAAAATAATAACGGAACTAATATTGGTATATGGGAAAATCTGTTGATCTGCTGATAGTACTCTGGGTGTGGTCAGATTGTTCTTTGTTTCTGATAGTTATAAGTTTATAACATAAACGTAAATCCACCGGAAATGTACCGACTAAGACCAGAAAGGTAAGAAAAAGGTTTGGCGAGCCAGTTAGTATCTTCGTAGTCTGTAGTCCAAATTACAGATGAAAGTTTTACTTTTTGTAAAAGCTCATGATTTTTTTATTAGACCTATCTAATGATAAATAAAATGTCGTACATTACGTAAGTCTAAATTATTTTCAAATATTTTGTCTACTACTTTGTCTACCTTTATTATTTTGTAATCATCACCATCCTTACACCTATTATAAGTTCAATGCTGAACATAGATCTCTTCTGTCGATTACCTCATGGGAGGATATTTGCTATAGTTGCCACGCTTGGCAGCGGGTTGGCGACCGCAGCTTTCCATTACATGAAGTCTTTTTCAGGTAGATAGCCCATATCCCGTTTCAGTTTCCCTCTGTCGCCGCTTACTACATCCAGGGGACTATATGGGGTAATGGAGATTCTAACACCATCAGCACACGATCGTATTTTGTAATACTTTCATATTAAATATATGAAAGTATTACAAAATACGAATTGGAAGCTATAGCAAATAATTAAAACTTTTAACAAAAAGTAAAAACCTACTTCAAATTCATAAGAAATAAGTTATTAATTTCCAACCCTTAGGAATGGAATTTTTTCTCCATTTTTATATGCGACTTTCTCTGAATATAATAACCTATTTAAAAAAATTATCATTCGAAGCAGTTCTTTGTATGAAGAATATCAACATGAAGCTTTTCGCCCTATTTTCCACCCTTGCAGGCGGAATTTTTTCTTCAAAATTGAATGGGACCCTTGAGGTAAAACCTATAAAAGAAACCTAAAAAAGAATTATTAGAATCGGTTCACAATCTGCGAAGATATCGCGTAACATTTATGCAAAAAAAGAACAAACACTCGAATAAGTAACCTCAATTTCATCAATTAAATATTTATTAGGGTCACAAAGGCTAGATTTTTAGAGGTTGTAATGACACAAAAGGAACTAGAGAGGACATAAGTATATTTTTAAGAAGTTACTACCTTATGGTATCGAGTAAGAAATAGTACCTTGTTGACTGGCATGTAAAAACAAAAAACAGTAAGGGCAATGTTTACACATATGTATTAGAGCGACGCTGCATCTATATTATGGTTGTAGCACAATGTGTCGAGAAAGACCACGCTCTCACAGAATTCTAGCGTAAAATAGCAGCTTAATACTGCTGTATTTCGTATGCTGAGTCTAGAGAATCGAAGACCCTTTTTACTGGATACGAAGCATTTCATTTTAGTCCTCGAGGGTAAAAATACATCAGCATTTTGCTTCTAAATTGAGGATAAATGTAGTTTTCTGTTAGCCACACCGTCCACCTGTATGCAATAGAAAATAATAAAAAAAATGTTGCGGTGTAGTTCGACTGACAACAAACTTACATCCAACGTAGAAGAAAATAAAGTTTCAGATAAATTATGATTAAAAATTTCTTGTCCTTAGGTTTATCCCTAGCTAAACATGCAAAAGAGAATAGAGAAGTTGTCTGGGTGCTACTATTCGTTTGGGTTTCTGTTAGGAATAAAATTAAATCCTGATCTTATCATGCGTATTATGCAAGACTTTAAAGAGAATAGAGAAGTTGTTTGGGTGCTACCATCCGTTTGGGTTTTTGTTAGGAATAAAATTAAATTCTGATCTTATCATGTGTATTATGCAAGACTTTAAAGAGAATAGAGAAGTTGTTTGGGTGCTACCATCCGTTTGGGTTTCCGTAAGGAATAAAATCAAATCCTGACCTTATCATGCGTATTATGCAAGACTCCAAAAAGAATAGAGAAGTTTTCTGGGTGCTACCATCCGTTTGGGTTTCTGTAAGGAGTAAAATTAAATCCTGATCTTATCATGCGTATTATGCAAGACTTTAAAGATAATAGAGAAGTTGTTTGGGTGCTACCATCCGTTTGGGTTTTTGTTAGTAATAAAATTAAATCCTGACCTGATCATGTGTATCATGCAAGACTTTAAAGAGAATAGAGAAGTTGTTTGGGTGCTACCATCTGTTTGGGTTTCTGTTAGGAATAAAATTAAATCCTGATCATATCATACGTATTATGCAAGACTCCAAAAAGAATAGAGAAGTTGTCTGGGTGCTACCATTCGTTTGGGTTTCTGTAAGGAATAAAATTAAATCCTGACCTTATCATGCGTATTATGCAAGACTTTAAACAGAATAGAGAAGTTGTTTGGGTGCTACCATCCGTTTGGGTTTCTGCAAGGAATAAAATTAAATCCTGATCTTATCATACGTATTATGCAAGACTTTAAAGAGAATAGAGAAGTTGTCTGGGTGCTACTGTCCGTTTGGGGTTTCTGTAAGGAATAAAATTAAATCCTGACCTTATCATGCGTATTATGCAAGACTTCAAGACACAGTTAATTCTGCGAAGATGAGGGGAACACCCGAGCACACACTCCACCTGATGATAAGTGGATGCTGTGGCCCAGAGACACTTATCCTCGATTAAGAATCAAAACGCAGATGCGTTGTAACCCCTGAGGACTTAGATGGAATGCCTCGTTTCCAGTAAAATAGGGTCTCCGGATCTCTACACTCACCATACGCTGGCTATTTTACGCGGGTATTCTGTGAGAGCGTGGTCCTTCCTCGGTCGAGCCGACCCAGTCGTACTACATCCATTACATAGCTGCAGCGTGGCTCTGCCACGCATAAAAATTAGTAAATAAAAAATAGTAAATAGAGTTTTTAACGACTTATTGCTATCGCGCTGTGTCTGAATGATCGAATTAGTCTACTGAACTGACATCACTGACTGACTGAACAAGACAACTGCCACTCAAACTGATTATATCTGTGAAAAATTGGTGAAATCATCATTAAGATGTTTCCTCCTACAAAGCTGGAAAAAAATTAAAATCAATTTTTTTTCAAGAACAATATAAAAAGAATAATGGCTATATATGTATTTTATCGACCGTGGGAAATATCTGAATGGTCTCAAGAATTCTAATAGAGAGAGGTATAATTCTCTCGTTTTTGAAATGCATATATAAAGTATCTGACCGGCGGTGAGGAGCAGTGGGAAGATCTGTGGTATCCGGCATATCCAAATGAGGCATTGTAATTTCGCCTGACGTACGTGATGATAACGGTATAATTTTTTTAATACCCATTTCCGGCTTTGGACTGTTTACGAGGTGATAAAAAAGAAACCAAATTAAAAAAATTTAAATGAACGTTTTAACGTTTCAGAGCCGCGCTACAGCTATTTCAGAACGAATACGTCCGTTTGACAGAGGTAGGACTCCGAGCTCACAGAAAACCAGCGTAAAGTACTTAACAGCTTAATGTTGCTGTGTTTCATATTGTTAGCAGAGAACTGGAGACCCGTAGCGGTAATAACGCATTTTGTTTCTCAATCGAGGATAGATATAGATGTTTATGGGCCACAACATCCACTTAATATCAGGTAGACTTTGTGCACGGTTATCACACGTTTTGTATAAAAAGATCTATTATATTTTCAAATTCGAATAATCTAACTATGTAGTTCGTTCTTTTGTAATCGTTTTTAAATGTCACTGAGTATATTTTCCTGCAAACGTCATCTGTAGGGTATCAACGTCTTATATTTATTCTATACCATAAATATTGATGAGGAAACGTAACATTATGAAATACGTTGGCTTAAAGTCAACGTTACCGAGAAATAAACTTGACCATATAAAACGACTGTTAACGAGAATGCTGTTTGCACTTTTAAGGGTGCCCGGCCACTATAACAAGGATACAGACCTACTACATAGAGCAAGCATTAACTCTAAAACTGGTTATGCGGTTCTGACCTTTTTTACGCACATAATGTAGCCTATAATAGATTGTGAGATATCGTTGTAATGTCGTTGACTGCTGCGGTGAACGTACAGAGTTAAAGAAACCTGACGACTGTGACATAGCACGAAGAGAATGCCCGACACGTTTGTGAAAAAACTTATAAAAATATCACAAAAACGAAACTGATACCGTCGTGATTACAATTTTAAGTGAGGACGTGTAAAGCGACTCTTAAATAAAAAATAAAACGACGTCACTCCTTTTTAAGAACTCAGCTGTGATGTGCACATAACCAAATAATGAAAAATTTTCTTCTAAGATTATTATGCTTAAAATGTCTCTTACTTTCTAAATATATATATGTGTTCAGAGATAGAATAAATATTTCATTTAATTCCTTAGGCCCTACTATTAATAAGTCAACTGTGTAAGCGTGCTTAAACAAATAATGAGAGATTTGTTTTGAAAATCTACACATACGATGCAAAAAAAAATATTTTACTACTTTAACATATAAATCACTAATTATTTCATAGCTTTGGCTCTAGCATTAGCTGGAGTAATTTACAAGTAATTCTTATTGAAAGTCAATATTTTACGTTACCACTGGTTCGAAAAAAACCTCTGTCCTGGAAAGAAGCAGCAGAAAAACCCAGCGGGTACATTTTTTTAAATAAATTTTACAATGTCAAGGGTCACAAAATATTTACAAAATTTATTTTAGAAACACCTTGGAAGCGACCACCTCATTCCCAGGGTTTATTATCAACCACGTATTCATTTATATCATAATAACCGTTTTTATACAGTTTTTGTTATTTTTAAACTTGGTAGTAGAGAGACCTTGTATATTTTCTAAGACTTTGTTGTAATAGCGTATACATTGCCCCAAGTATGAATTACTGACTCTGTGGATCGAGAATACTGGTAGCACCAGCTTGTGTTAGTTCCTAGAGTTTATAGAGTGTATTTCACTTTTTTACTAAAACTATCTTTATTTTTGTGAACATACATTATATTTTCATAGATATACTGAGAGCCCAAAGTTAATATATTTATTTCTTTAGATTTTTCTCTAAGAGACTCTCTCGGTTTAAGGTTGTAAATAGCTCTCTAATGGCCCTATCCTATAATAATAATAATATCAAAGGCGTTAAATTTAACTTTTGTTATAGTCTATCGTTCGTATTCTATTGTGTAGCATTATTTATGAATACAGGACTGTCGCAGAATACATACCATCTAAATAAAGTTATCTATGCAAATGCTATTTTCTATGGTTTAACTAAATTATTCCAATTATCTCTGAGGAGATAGAGCTTTTTGAGGTTAAATTAGTTAACTCCTAATGAGTTTCGTTTAAACCTACACGCGATTTAGTCGTTGATTTTGTAGTTGGTCCCTAAAACTGCTATTTAGGGTAGACGTTCAGTATTAATTTGAATTGGTTAACGTTCGTTTTATTAAAACGTTCACCCATATAAACTAATACTATTATTGTAATTACATCTAAAGAGTCTCAAAGGGGCATTACGTTTTACATATTATATTATTATAATAAAATAGAAAGTACTAACATATTATTAACATTAAGTAGTATTTGAAAGTGTCTTGTGCCCTATTTATTTTAAGATAATTATAAGACAAAATATGTTTTAATTTTTTCCTTTCACATGATTCCTTTAAATTTCTACATATTTAAACTGAATTAATAAAGCTGTTACCAACCTACCTCATCGAAATGAAAAATAGTTGATGATATGGTAGCTTATTCCGGTAATTTTCCAACCGTGATCTTCCTGCCGAAAATGAATTAATCATTTTTTTATTTTTTATTTCTTTAATACTTAAATTATGTTTAGAAGATTTACTTCCACTTTAGCTTTCGAATTCGTCATTAATGACTTAAGTCATCTTACATGGAGCTTTTTGTTGAGGTCAACATTTTTCAAAATTGAACGGAAGCGATCAAACAAAAAACGCGCCATGCGTTAATTTGCGGTACTTGAACAATCATACACGTCGCGTTATTGCGTGCCGTCTTTCAGTAGCAGTGTCACGATGTTACTCATGACACATAAAGCGAATTTTTTCCATGGTTACATATTACATGCAAGCAAGCATGCGACCAAGCAAAAAAAAATATAAAAAATTAGCTTAAGGCTGCTGTTTCGTATGGTGAATGTAAAGAACCGGATACCCTTTTTACTGCAAAAGAGGCATTCCATCTTAGCTCTAAGGGTGACAACGCATCTGCATTTTTAATTCTTAATCGAAAGTAAATGCATTGTCTATGCGCTACAGCATCCACTTACTATCACATGGACAGTGTGCTTGTTTGTAACCCTTAAGTTAGAAAATAGTAATTTTAATTGAAAGGGATTTTTGTATTTTATTAGTACAAAGCTGAAGAAAAATAGTGCCAAAACTAAAAGCGAAACGCCCATACCACGTAATTAATTCAGTTGGAAATATTTTAAGTTTAGACTACATAAAAGTTTTAAGAAAAATAGAGGTAGAATGAGCACCTGCCGGCATTCTGAATACAAATTCTAGATAGTGAATATATACCCTAGATAGAGGAAGACACGTTTCTTTATTTGTATTTTTATCAACTAATTTAATCTCCTTGTCGAAAGTGTTACAACAACAAAAAACGCGCCATGCGTTAATTTGCGGTACTTGAACAATCATACACGTCGCGTTATTGCGTGCCGTCTTTCAGTAGCAGTGACACGATGGTACTCATGACACATAAAGCGAATTTTTTCCATGGTTACATATTTCATGCAAGCAAGCATGCGACCAAGCAAAAAAAAATATAAAAAATTAGCTTAAGGCTGCTGTTTCGTATGGTGAATGTAAAGAACCGGATACCCTTTTTACTGCAAAAGAGGCATTCCATCTTAGCTCTAAGGGTGACAACGCATCTGCATTTTTAATTCTTAATCGAAAGTAAATGCATTGTCTATGCGCTACAGCATCCACTTACTATCACATGGACAGTGTGCTTGTTTGTAACCCTTAAGTTAGAAAATAGTAATTTTAATTGAAAGGGACTTTTGTATTTTATTAGTACAAAGTTGAAGAAAAATAGTGCCAAAACTAAAAGCGAAACGCCCATACCACGTAATTAATTCAGTTGGAAATATTTTAAGTTTAGACTACATAAAAGTTTTAAGAAAAATAGAGGTAGAATGAGCACCTGCCGGCATTCTGAATACAAATTCTAGATAGTGAATATATACCCTAGATAGAGGAAGACACGTTTCTTTATTTGTATTTTTATCAACTAATTTAATCTCCTTGTCGAAAGTGTTACAACAACAAAAAACGCGTCATGCGTTAATTTGCGGTACTTGAACAATCATACACGTCGCGTTATTGCGTGCCGTCTTTCAGTAGCAGTGACACGATGGTACTCATGACACATAAAGCGAATTTTTTCCATGGTTACATATTTCATGCAAGCAAGCATGCGACCAAGCAAAAAAAAATATAAAAAATTAGCTTAAGGCTGCTGTTTCGTATGGTGAATGTAAAGAACCGGATACCCTTTTTACTGCAAAAGAGGCATTCCATCTTAGCTCTAAGGGTGACAACGCATCTGCATTTTTAATTCTTAATCGAAAGTAAATGCATTGTCTATGCGCTACAGCATCCACTTACTATCACATGGACAGTGTGCTTGTTTGTAACCCTTAAGTTAGAAAATAGTAATTTTAATTGAAAGGGACTTTTGTATTTTATTAGTACAAAGTTGAAGAAAAATAGTGCCAAAACTAAAAGCGAAACGCCCATACCACGTAATTAATTCAGTTGGAAATATTTTAAGTTTAGACTACATAAAAGTTTTAAGAAAAATAGAGGTAGAATGAGCACCTGCCGGCATTCTGAATACAAATTCTAGATAGTGAATATATACCCTAGATAGAGGAAGACACGTTTCTTTATTTGTATTTTTATCAACTAATTTAATCTCCTTGTCGAAAGTGTTACAACAACGTCGTAAAAGTGATTACCAGCCATGTCTACAACTCGGAACGGATACGAGGTATGACTCACCGGAACATCGAACCGAATGCACTCCGGACCTCACGTCCACCCAATGGGCATTCATAGGTGAATACTGATTCTTAAGCACGCGTGCTATTATTCTCAAGTACAAAATTGTTTTTCAATCATTATTTATAACAATGTAGACAGTCTGTCCATTACATGGTACTTGTTTTATATTCACACCGAAACTCTATTGTCCTTGTACATGACCTCAATTTTTTTTAATTTTGTAGCTAGACAATTGACATCCAAAGGAACAAATATATTTTATAAATAATTTTTCTTGGTCAATACTTTTGATAAGACTGGTCCGGGTGGTGTAAGAACATCCGCTACCCTATATCGTCCTGAAATTGTCGTAAGAGAGAACGAAGGAAAACCAAAAAAAAAAACAGAAGTTGGGCAGCAGCGTTGTCAGAACGGTACGTTTGCACTGAGAAACATCCGACACGTAATGTTTTGAAACAAATCACATAAAATAAATCACACAACATGTTTTGTTGATGGTGGCGTTCGCACTCACAAAAACTGTGTAAAATTTTCAACAGATATTCAAACTTATATTTCAACATGACAATATTTGTACACATTTGTTTTCAAACATTTTGTTTCTGTATCTATAACGATATAATATAGTTAAATATGTAATTTATAATAAACTGTCAAACATATTTCACTACAACATGTTTTTGACTATGCAAACGCTTTTTGATACATTGACAGAAAACAGTGTTCAAAACATGTTTTTATTGTGAAAATGGCATCAGTGCAAACTCACGGTAACGACAACTAAAAACTAAAACATTGCGTTTGCCAACTCGCTTGCCAAGCGTGGCAACTATGCCATATTAAGTAATCTACGTGGGAGGTCTATGTTCAGAAGTGGACCTTTAATAGAATATAACGGTAAAGTTAAAAATTTTGATCTAATCTATACAAATAAATAAAATTGAAGTGCTGTTTGTAACGTCAAAATAACAGCTATAGTAGTAGTAGCTATAGTAACAGTATGGTTCTAGCGTATATACGGTATTTATATCTAAACACAATTATTAAATTTTGGTCTGTCTGTCCGTTTGTTTATGCCGCCGGCTAATTTCCGAAATGGCTGGACGTATTTTAACGTGACTTTCACTGGCAGATAGCTGATGTTATAAGGAGTAATTTGGCTACTTTTATTTTAGAAAAAACTGGCCAAGAGCGTGTCGGGCCACGCTCAGTGTAGGGTTCCGTAGTTTCCCGTCCGTCACAATAAGTGTTCCCACTTATGAGTTTAAAGGTGAGTATCCATTATGTTCGCGCTCCAGCAGTGCTCCGCGCTCCTGCAACTGCTCCCGGTAGTGGGTACTGTTGTTTCCATCCAAGTTCAAAATGATTTTCCTAGAAAGTTCTTATAAAGTTCTACTTTTCAGATTTTTTTCATATTTTCTAGACTTATGGTTCAAAAAATGATTGTAGTAAACTCCTATTCATTTTTAAATACCTTTTCAACAATATATCACACGTTAGGGTTGAAATTAAAAAAAAAATCACTTCCCACTTTACATATAGGGGGGCAATTTCATCCAATTTTTATTTTACCACTTTGTCGGCGTGATTGATACACATATTGGTACCAAATTTCAGCTTTCTAGTGCTAACGGTCACAGAGATTAAGCGAGGACGGACAGACGGACAGACAGACATGGCGAAACTATAAGGGTTCCTAGTTGACTACGGAACCCTAAAAAGAATTAGGACTTCTAAATAATATGCGTGTGAAGTCTCGGTGAATAGCTAGTAATAAATAATAGTACTTTGAACAGATTTTTAACATAACATTGAATGAAACTAACATTATCTCGAACATATTTAAAAAAAAAAAAACCTCCAAAAACCAAACTTAACGCATTTCAATGTAAATGATTATCCTATACCACTCATAATTTATCACCTGTTTTTAGTTTAGTTTGCATTGATTATTAAATGTTTTAGTCTTCAAATAAAGAAATTGGCTAGAATGGGTCAAACTCATGCATACAATGCGCTTTAAATGCATCTCTGTCTGCAGTTCTATATTTAAACCATAAGACAGTTTCCGGTCCGAACACACCGAGGTTCGGTGGAGACTGGTCGCTTATTAAACTAAACAGTGCAATAATAATTTACTGAATTTTTGTGCGCCCTTCTTTACGATCGTATCAAAATGTTAGTAGCCGCGTCGTAATTTATAATTAATTTTTCATTAGCAAAACAACAAGCCCTAGCATAAATATTATTGTCATATATGCAATATAAAACATACCTAATAAAAGATGATTGTAGGTATAGATCGCTTAATCTAATTGAAAAGAATTAAGTTATGGATCACACAGGAAAACATGCATTGACTAAACGCAAAGCTTTCCGTTAATAACCTAAAATCGTCATTTGTTAAATTATAGCATCATATTGTAACGGAAGTAAGAATATGAAACCAATCACTGCTTTTCATCTTCGACACATGGTCACAGGGCCACAGGGTATCCGTGACACGATTACACAGAGAAGGGGTCTGTAATTAAGTCATATACACTTATACTATTAAGTACCAGAACTTATATATAAGGTCTATCAATCATGAAGTTAAAACTACAATCAACAAAAGACTGAGTTCAGAGGATTACTATAATATTTTATTTTTATTGAATGCATGGTTGACAGTAATAGCGCCCAACAATAAGGTGATTGATACCAAGTTGTTTCTATATTTTAATCAACAAACAAAAAGTACTACGTGCATAATTTTAAATTATTACTTTGAAAAAAGTTTCTGCCGATTTTTTCCAGGACATAAACTTTTCTGGAATTAGTGTCAAAAACAAATAAAAATATTTTAACAATATTTTTATGATATTTAATATTAAATAATGACTATTCTATTTTAACTAGAAAGATGATTTTAAAGCCGGATAGGAACTATATTTGGAGCTATTGGAGCCTAAATTTGGAGACAACTCACGGAACTAAACGAATACGTGGTAGAGTCATGCTGCAGTTATATTACTCGTTTTTTTATAGATTAATGGTGGCAAATGAGCACACAGTCCACCTGATGGTAAGATGTTGTGGCCCATAGAAATCTACATTTATCTTCAATTAAAAATCAAAATACAGATGCGTTGCGGACCCTGAGGACTGAGATGGAATGCCTCGTTTCCAGTTAAAAGGGTCTCCGGTTCTCTACACTTACCCTACGAAATACAGCATTAATAAGCTGCTATTTTACGCTGGTATTCTGTGAGAGCGTGGTCCTTCCCCGGTCGAGCCGACCCATTCGTGCTACAACTATAATATAGCTGTAGCGTGGCTCTACCACGTATAAAATTGTATATATTTCAGTATATGTACTCTTTATATATGTATTATGTTTCGTACCTGCCAACAATTTGCTTTGGCACTTAGGTTTGTCTGGCATTAAGTCCGCCCTATGTACCTTTAGCTTAACGTGTAAGTTTTTAATAAATAATTAAATAAAATCTACACGTATATAATTAAAGGAAATACATGTATGTTATGTTTAGCGTAGTGTATATCATTTAAAAAATCAGATATTTGACGTTGTTAATCATACAGGCTAAGTAATTATGGACATATTTGTAAAATTATTTGAATGCAAGCTGGCCTGTCAGACTTTATTCTGCCCTTTCTGGTCGGTGGTGCGATGAGTTTCATTTTCAGACACACACTTTTCTATAGATTTATAATCCGTAAAGCTAAATTATCTTTAGAACTAATGGAACCATCAGCAGCCATAATGACAATAAACTTAAAAGAAAGCAAAACCTAACCTTTCTTTAACTCTTCCGTGAGCGGATAAAAGTTGACTGTATACAGACGGTCATTTACTGCCTACATACAAAATTTCATGGAAATCTGTTTGGCGTGAATCGTGAACACACAATTTTCTACAAATTAATTATACATATGTATAGATGCCTTCACAATATCATAAACAAGTATGAATGTACAAAGCTGAACGAACAAACAAAACGAACGAACAAAATTTTCATGGAATCGTGTGGATAAGAATGTTATCGACGTCTGCAATCTGCAAAAGTAAAATAATGTATATTAATTATGGCGCTATTTTTAGGGCATAATTAATATAAAAATTTCGTGTTATGAAAACGATTGTAGGTATATAATGCGGGTCAACGACCTATTTGGGAGATTATTGATATACAAAGTGGTACGTCAAATCGGTAAGGTATAAGCTGTAAAGTCGTAGCTGCAGTCGTCGTTTCAAACTCTCAAAAGACCTCTGCTCGCAGAAAAAAATAATTTGGTACAAAGGCGATCTTTATGCCGAAAAGGTTTCTTTTTTATTTTGAGCTGATGTCAGGAATATGTTGCTGCCTATCTCCTGTTTTCGTTTTCCTCTGTCGTCTGTTACAACACAGACGGGATAACATGGGGTAGTGGTATCTAGTGGATACTTTGTAAGTTCTTACGGATAAAGAAAGGGATTAGAAATGGCGGCTCATCGAGCCCGTACCATTGGTTTATACAAAACAATGGCCCGTACCGTCAACTTGCACAGTACCATAAGCGAAAACCCGTTAATAACGGTAGATCGTTATAGTGTTATATCATTTCTTTAATTGGAAATTGTATACTAATGGGAAATTATTTTCTAATAATTGTATCCTCAATTAGGTACATTAATTTAAAAATAAAATTTATAACTATCGACCCGCTGTGATCTCGCCTGGGTTATATTTATTAATGTGGCGTTATTTAGACTTAAAATTATTTAGCAGTAAATATTATTTATGTTATTTTATCAGTATTTCTATTTTAATGAAATCTTTAAACTTTTCGGATAAAATTTAGTCTAGATCACACCTCGCCTAATTATCAGTACTCTCCATTTTTGTTCGTGAAGTTTTTATACAATCGGTTCAGGCATTTCTAAGATTAATACTCGGACAGACAGACGAAAGAAAATTTAAAAAAAAAAATAGTTACTCATGTCTCAATGGCATGTAAATATTTTACACAAAATCAAGTAAAATCAACAACAAATATGAAGAAAATTCTCTGGAAGGTTTTATTACAATGCGAAATGTTTTGTTAAAAGTAGACCTTTCGTACGTAGGTACAATTTTTTTTTGTTAAATACTAGCAATCAGCCTCGGCTTCGTAAGAGGTGATTTCTGGATATCAACAACAGCGTCACCTACCGGGTCGAAATGTGAATCTGAGCCGTCTAGGGACTCATCCAAACACAAAAAAAAAATGAAATCGGTCTAGCCGTTTTTGGGTTCAGCGAGACTAACGGACAGCAATTGATTTTTATATATATATGTATATATATATATATATATATATATATATATATATATATATATATATATATATATATATATGTGATACATCGCCAACCAACTTCCTGATTCCGGGCAGCTACTGAGTGTAAAAATTCAATAACTGATTTCGAACCCGGGGCCTCATGATCAGCAGTTGCACTACCACTACCACTAGACCAACGAGTCAGTCTTAAATATTTATGCCATTAATTAAGGTATATTACGTATTATATACGTAGTATTGTCTTCGATCAATAATATACATTGATCGATGAGTATTGTACACTATCCTACGTGATAGAGCCACGTTGCAGTTATACAAAACGTAACATAATTAACAAACTTTTAAAAAGTAGTTGGTTCAGAATCGTTTGCTGAATCGATTCCTATCATTTTTAATATAGGTAATTTTTTATTCAAAAAATAATTAAAACTACGTAAATTCAAATTCAGTCAAAACAAACTGAAATGGACCGTAACTTAAGGCAATAAGACTTTTAAAAGTGCAGTTTTATTTGCATTATTACTAATTCTGTTATTCAATAAAAAGCACGTTACAGTCTTTGCGTTCGTGAATTTGTACTGTGACCACAACATTCTTCCGGAATTAGTTAAACTAATTTGATAAATAATCAGTGCATAAAAATGTTTAACTAAAAATTCAGTGTATATATTATGATTATAACATAATATACTAATTGGCGTGTCTGAGGGTGTGCGTTAATTACGTTATATATATATATATATATATATATATATATATATATATATATATATATATATATATATATATATATATATATATATATATATATATATATATATATATATATATATATATAATGTCTATTCTCTCTTTTTTATGAAAGAATACTAGCAATACATTCAAACACTAATGCTAGCGAGAGTCAATTTATTTTGTTACAAACTGTTAACAGTTATGTTTTTCGTATTAATTTGTGATTATCTGCTTGTTTTCCCTTTCAAAAATGCATCCTAGCCTACTTCCGATCTTATCACACAAGCGTCACGTCGGATTGTGAGCCTCTATGTTTAGTACGGTTCGATCCAACTATTTTTAAAAAGTTGCCCACGTTTTTGTTTGTGCAATACAGCTTTATTTCAAAACAAAAATAAATCGGAATAGCAGATGACAACATTTTTCTCTACCTAATTATTTTGTTTTGTTTTATAACTGGAATCCTATTTCTTACATATTTTATTTTCTTTCAATTTTCATTTTAACCATAAAAATAGAATGCTCTTTTATTAAATTAAATTGGAAGGACGGAGTAAAAAGGAGTAAAGCGTTTTCCAAAGCATTTATAGTTTGATTGTATTTGAAAAATTTTATGTTATTGTATAAGCTCTCAATACTTTTTTTTCTAACCGAGTACCGTAATGTTGCTGTGTAGAGTTGATGTAGAACAATCCTTCTCACTAGGTATTCGTCCCACGGGTGTCGTAAACACCGACTAAGGGAAATGTCAGGGAAATTTTCTAGCTTTCTACAGGTGGAACTTTTATGATATCGTGGCAGATATGAGTGAGATAAATCTTTCTTATTTTTGTACACGTAAATCTCTTTGAGCGCAACTTTTTTGAACATTTATATCATAATATTTGCTTCAGTTAAAAGGTGCTATACAACTAAAGTACTTGAGAGTAATATAGTCACCTTAAGCTTTGTCTCCCTATAAAACCAAAACTAGGAAAAGGACAGAGACAAAACACGAAGTCGTATATTATAACGAATATATTAGGAAAATAATAGCAAACAAGCTTTGGCAATAATTAGGAACACTTTGGAAATAAAATTTAAAAAAACTAACTACACTACACAGTACTAAAATCGACTAAAATATTTATAGTAATGTCGCCTGTCAAGATGGCGTCGATAAAGCAGCGCCCTTTTGACCCTTTACTACATGGAGGTTGTTCTCTAACCTCCATGCTTTACTATTTGATTGATGATGAAGAGCTATCGTATTACAGAGCCATCTATGCAAACAAGGCTGTAGTTTTCGAGTTATAAGCTTATAAGAAAGTGACCATATTACCCGCATGTATCACGTACATAATATGTACATATATTTTAAATATGATAGAAATATAATAAAATTAAGAGACATTTTGATTTTAAGGAATATTCGTCCTTGATTCGTTATTCGAATCAAAGAGAGAGTCTTTTGTTTTTTTAATCACTTCACTGTGCTACCACGTATTGTGACTCCGAGTGATGTCCCCGAAATCTTCAGGAATGAGCAGTTCTTGCTGCTTTACTGAACCCGACCTATAGTATCACCTTTGCATACTCTCTCTATCTATTGAACGGGTGTCTAACTGTTGAAACTTGTTGAATTTTATTACATCATATTACCTCACAGACGTAAGAGTGGGCCTATGTAAAATAATAGTAATACAAAACCTCATCCTACAGCGAGATCAAAGCGTCGCCATTGTAGGTTGGATACTGATAGGCATGACGATGATAATTTAGGTCAATGACGCCGACCCGCTAATTTCATTAAGAGCACAATTTTAGCTTCTGTTGCGGAAAATAGTTAACATTGTTGACATTTAAAGCAAAACTGTTGAGTTTTCAAAATACTGCTAATGCTAATTACTAAAGTACGTGAGTTTTGTAAGACAAAGGTTCGCGCATTTTAAAACACTGAAATATTATATAAAGTAATAATCATAGTTATTGAAAGATTTATTGTTGCGTAAATATTAAATTTAAACTTTGGAACACATGTTTGAAAAAATTTAGCCTATTACGGATATGATATGCGTTTACAGCGAATAAAGAAGAAACAACGAGCTATTTGTAAGATAGGTTCTCGAGTGGCAGCCTGGTACCGGTAAGCGAAGTAGGGAGACCTCCCGCTAGATGGAGTGACCATATGGTAAAAACCGCAGGAAGTCGATGAAATGGTTCAGGACTGTGCTTTATGGCATTACATGGAATCTAAGTTCAGCAGTGTACTTGTGATGTCCTGTAATGATAATAATGTTGAATGTGCTTTTTCGTTAAATATAAAATGTAATATGTTTGATATACAAGACCTGAGCAATGATAAAAAATAGCTTTGACATACTTTGTAATTAGAGGAACGCAATAGCTATATTAAAAATTTTGACACCTTTACATAAGCCCGGCTAGCTCAGTCGGTAGAGCATGAGACTCTTAATCTCAGGGTCGTGGGTTCGAGCCCCACGTTGGGCGAAATAAAGTTTTTGAATTTTTTAATTTCATTATCATATCATATAACATATATTACTTTAGCTATTATAGCTTATTTTATTAAACTTTATTACAGGTTTTAATACATAATGTGTAATTAAAAAAAAGATATATATATACTTAAGAAGTTCAGAACCCCACGTTGGGCGCAATAAAGTTTTAGAATTTTTTAATTTTATTATTATATCATATAACATATTATATTACTTTAGTTATTATAGTTTACTTTATTATACTTTATTACAGGTTTTAATACATAATATGTAATTAAAAAGTTTGAACTATACCTTAAGCAGTTCAGAATGTCGAAGTCTTATGATGTCACATTAAATAATGTCAATAAATAAAAAGTGTACCTATGTCAGATTTATAATTAAAAAGAAATAAATATTATGTACTTTAAAACTTTTTGTCATAATTTTTGCAAATCTGTTTAATTATTTAAATGTCTAAAAATTGCATTGTAAAACAAAGTGATGAAAATTAAATACTTATTATATAAAAGCCTTTTCATTTAACTTGTCGATTTAAATTATTTAATACGCAAAATCCGACGGCTTATTTGTTACATAATAGTACAGGGTACTTCTATAATAAGTTAATAAGTGTATTATCTTATTTACAATTAAATTTAAATAACTGGCATAATATCATCATTACGACAGCCTATCATAAGTCTACTGCTGAACATATGCCAACCCAATAGATTGACATGAGGGGGATATTTGCCATAGTTGGCACGCTTGGCAAGCGGGTTGGCGATCATCAATACTATACGGAAAGTGAAAGCTTACAGCTATATATATATATATATATATATATATATATATATATGTATATATATATATACATATATATATATATATATATACACATATATATATATATATATATATATATATATATATATATATATATATATATATATATATATATATATATGATATGGTTAATGCAGATTATAAACGTTCATATGATGTTTATTTCTCTTAATAAATATTTTACTACAACAGGTATCACAAGTACTCCCAAAATTATGACAATTTGAACCTTATTTCATTTACTTAGCAGTCAAGTTTGTTAGTTTTAAGCGTGTGTGGTAATTCTTGGCTTCTTGGCGCCCGTTCAATTTTTTTTCAATCCTACAATCACTACAACAGATGTTATGCCCACTGTACTCTACAATGAAGGAGTCATTATCAATGTTTACTTAGATAATTTAAATATTACTTCCCAAATATAACGCTTATAGCGTTATATTTGGGATAGAAAAGACTTAGGCCCAAATACTCAAACGCTACCCGTTTTTAAGATATATACATAGTCATAGTCACTTTGAATTAAAGCCATTTTTGTCTCATCATCATCATCATTACAGCCCATCACAAGTCCACTGCTGAACATAGGTATCTACCAAGGAATGCCACAAAGCACCTGCATCCATCGACTTCCTCCTGCATGTCCTACCAGGTCGTCATTCCATTCTAGTGCAGGGTCTCTCTACACTACGCCTACCGGTACGAGGCTGCCACTCGAGTACCTTTTTTCCCCATCGATTGTCGGTTTTTCGAGCTATACGGCCGGGCCATTTTTGTCTATTAGGCCAGTATTGGTACAAAATTTAATGCTGATTTAACTATGATATTGATTGTATTTACTGCATCATTGCTCTAATGGTTGTATGCGCAACTGGTAATCTTGTGGTCTCGGGTACCAATCTCGGGTTTTTCGGTCAAAAAATTCTCAGTAGCTGCTCGGAGTCAGGAAGTTGGCGTTGTTTCACCCCTGTACCTCAAAAACCACGTAAAGTCGTTTTTCCTGTGCCTGAACTCTCTTCGGCCGTGTCAGATTACCGTCCCCTTGATTTGAACTGTGTCAATGGGAATAAAGAGTGCAAGGCACCTGTGTTTGCACACACATTCGTGTAGGTATAGTCTCTGTCGAAGCTGCTGTAAGGGATCCGGCCACTGTGGCCGAAACTGGATTGGAGGATATTATTATTATTAAAATTAACATATAATGATGTAGTTATATATAATAATGTAGTTAATTCTAGTTAAGATTATCTTAATCTCTTATAAAGTCGAAAAACGCCGCCGGTACTTAAACCAGGACTCTATACAGAAGAGGTGATTGTAATTCTATTTTGAGTGTGACTGATTACAAATATACCATAATAATATATAAATAAGTAATAGTAGTATCTCCTTTTATAAACGAAACTAATATATATATCTCACAATAATTACTGACAACATTAATTTCCTGTTTACAACGAGTCATTACATATCTGACTTATAAAACTAATGAAGTACCGTAAATGGGTTATTGAGTTTTAAATTAGGAATACAATTCTGTAACCTGACTATAACAATAGTTCGACTACTGATTTTTTTTAAACTATTCCACCCTATATATAGAAAATAATTCAATGAGAATAAATCTAAAGGAAAGACGACGCTTTCGCCACCTACGCGACTTATAAATACTGCAAGGACAAAATAAAAGATGCTTTTAAAGTTACACCTGACTGAACCTCCTATCTTAGAGCATTATCTTTCCTACACTGTACAATATTTATAGTTGGAGTCACCTTTTAAGCCGTCTGTGATAATATATCACTTAAGAACGATAAGGACTATGCAGAACAAAGTGGATATTTAGATATGCATTCGTAAAACAAATTGTTTAGCCTTCTCGTTTTACAGTTTCTATTGTTTATTGCTCTAATTAAGTTGAAATAGTTATTACACTTTTTTAAGAATCAAATAAATCAGTTATAGATACTGTGTCTAATAATAAACTTGATACATTTCATGAAAATACAGAAGTTAGGGAGTTTAGCAAGAATCTCAACGTAATAAATTTTTTAAAGATGTAGGTATAATACATTTATAGTATGTATTTAGTAATTTCGTATGAGTGTGTTGCCAAATGTAACGCAGCGTTGGTCCAGTTATCAATCACACAGCAACATAACATAAGTACAACATAAACACGACCCAGTTGCACGCAGGAAGCCGCATGCCACCGCGATCGCCGTGTTTAATGTAATTCAATTCGTTGAGACCCCGATTTTATTTTAATAATTACTTTTCAACTTCTAATTTCTATTATATTTCCTCTACTACAAATTCCTAAAAAATTTTTGCTCTAAAAACCTCTTAACAATAAGGGGCGGTAACTTTAACTTTTTTTCTATACTTAAATTAATTTATTTATTAAAGTCACTTTACACTAAAGTATGTTCGTCTTAGCCCAAATGGACAGATACAATGGCTCTTGGCAGGAGCAAATTTACAATTAAATTATTTCTCAATCATTAACATTAAATACAGTTTTACAACAAATTCATTTTTAAATAAATTACACATCAACGACCTTGAAGTTCAATGTTGAGCATATGTTGTTCCAAGAATGTTCCAGCTGACAAACACTATTTGGAATACAAATATAAATATAATTACCAACGTTTTTATTTTGTTAATATTATCAAATAAAAATTTAATTAGTTTAAAATAATAGGAATATTGCAGGAACTTTATGCGAAATTTATTAAATCAATCTAGACGATTTATTGATCAATGCGATTTATAAATGGGAACTGGGTGTGGCATGGTGTGTGAGTGTTTTTTTTAAATAATTATTTAATAAGATAATTATTTAAAAAAAAACACTCAAATGTTACTAGAGCAAAGGATAATTTGTAATAATAAATGGCTAGTATCCGGATATCAATGTCACAAAGAACCCCGAAAATCCACTTCCCGAAATTTGTCTGATTTTTCACAGTTACGAATTGTCCACGAAATGAATGGACATAAATGTCTTCCCGGCTCATGGAATGTTGGAGAGGATGGAAGGAACGCCTCCCACTCGTCACTTGGCCCATTAATCTCCTCGCTAACCGTCTGTCCGTCCGTCACTGCCAGTAATCTAATACGACACGCCAGCTTTGTGTCCCCGTATTACTCGCACTCTGGAAATACGCCTAAAAAATTCCCATAATCTGTCAGCGGATAGGGATCTCTTTTTAGGGGTAATCAAACAAGCCCTTAATAAAAGGAACTCATTCAATATGTGAATTACGGCCGTTGTCAGTTATAAACATACACATTTTATTCATTCGGTCATCATGGTCAGTTATTAACGTCTCGCTTATCACATATACGCGTAAATTGTTAAACGTACGATAAACGCATAAATTCATAAATTATGTAGAGTCGACTTATGTCCATAACCCCACATGTACTTTTATTTATTCTGTGTCCAATAAAGTGAACCTAATAGTTATTTTCATTTTTGTACATTATAAGCTTTATAAAAAATGCAGAACACTAATTCGTATATGTACGAGTACGTACATAAATATAGTTCCAGATAAACTAGACAATGGCGTCAAGATACGCTTTCAGTTTCCGGTGAGGGAAGACGAGACAAAAGTTTTTATATGCCGGCGTGGAATATTGTTGTTATTTAATATGCCAAGCACGCCACAAGGTGTCTGTCTGTTTAAATGCGACTACAAAAGAGGTGTACTTTCATTATTACTTTTGTCCTAAATTGATAATAAGATAGAATATAGAAATAGTTTGTGGAGCTAATAAACTTACTACTTTACGGATCATCCAGTCGGAAATTAAATTTGTAAAAATTTGAAATAAATTTTTAGATTTTATTATATATTTATTGTGACTTTATTTGATTGAATAATGCTATACTAATTTAACGATTTCAATCGATCTCTTTGCAAAAATAGGTCTGTGTGAATTTGGATACAAATCCTTTTGTAGTAACCCTGATGACATCTTTTTCTAAAAATTGTGGTTATTAATCGAAAATATCTTTTTCAATTGTAGCTTAAAGAATATATCACAATAATTAAGTTTGAATTACATTATTGAAAAAAAAAATAGTAAAATCGTTAAAATGATTTAAAAGACTTACCACAGATTTCGAGTGATGTGCGCTCCTTGCTGGTCGAGACCGTACCGGCGCCGCACTGCTTGCCGTCAGCAACATTAACAATAATCCCATGAGGATGGTAACACGCACGTATACACTCATTGTCCTCCCAAACTTCACCGCCCAATACCGTGAGTCCCGCGCAAATTTAAATTTTAAATTTTCGGCTTGTCCTGTATAGTTACATATATACACGCCGGCCCTTATCCTCTTTCTCATAATCGATACTTTTCCGTATTCATCTTCTTTCTTATGCGATCCGCATGCTATCGAAAAGTCGTTTCGAATTTCGGACTCGTTTTGATATTCACATTTTTCCCTATTTTGTCTCCTAAATCTATCAACTTCATTTGCATGGCTTTTATTCTTAGAATAAAAATCACTCGGCATTTTTCTATGTTTTACTTCTAATTGTGCATTCCCTTTTGACTCCCGATTTGGCTTAGTTTTACTAATGTCTTCCATGTTTAAAACGGTACCACCTTGGTGGAATTTTAAACTCCACTTAATAGTTTATCAGTTTTTTCAAATGCTACATATCTGTGATGCTACTGCAATTCGCTGGTTTATGACCTCCTTTATTAGCCGAAGGAAATGGTCATCTTAACATATTAGAGCATCAGTGCTGAGTCGTTACCCCTGCAGAATTCGCATCTACTACGCCTAGCACTTTATCGACATGTTTCCTGTTACCGTGTGCCAGATTAACTTCTCTGTGGAACGGGATGCTGCGTTATCGAGATACGTGGGTGGGAACTGGGAAGCCTGTTTGTTCTACACTTAAAATATTCTTGTATGCACAAGATATCGAAGCGATTTTCTGTAACAAAAAAAAGATAATGTTTCAAAAATATCTCCGATAGGAAACAACCACGAAAGGTGTACCGGTAGTTGACCTACTTTTGTAGATTTCCGTGTTGATAAAACACATTAAATATATTATTAAAGCAGTTTTATTTCATACGGCAAAACAAATATTTCTTACGAAAACAGGATATATTAACAATATTCTTTGGACGCGGATAAATAATTGATATCAGACGTCAAGAACAGTGATTGTAGGTGTAAGTATTGAATTATGTCTCCCAGATAACAACGACCATTCACATAAATCTTTATTTGTAATAAAGTCACGTAGATATTACATTTCCAATACATTGTTACGAAAGCTAAACAAGTAATTTTTTTTCCTACTATTCTAATGAAATACGTTATTTTTCACTCAGAAAATTAATGGTAATGCAGACGGAATAACCACGCCATAATTTTTTTTGTTAGGAATTACATACTTCAGATCAGGCAGGATTTGATCATCTCGATGTATCGTGTGGAGTACTTGCACCTATCATAAACATGGACGCTCATTTTAAAAATACAGCATCACTAGACGTATCGTAGTAAAAACGCGTCCATACTTAATCATATCGTATCAGCATAACGTTCTTTATAATATGTGTACAGTATTTTCTATCCATTTCACGTCCGAACTTTTCAAGACCGTAGCAGCATGCAATATCCTAGTATGCTCCTTGATAATCGGACATAAACCCACTAGGGAAGTGACGTAGCTTATCAAGTATCGTATCGCATCATCGTATTGTGATACAGTATCAAAATACGTCCATACTACCGATCGATCATAGTGTATTCGAGGTACAACAGTTGGTGTATCGCATCGTAAAATCCTAGTGATTGTGTAAAAAATAATGAATAAAGATAGTTAAGCGCGCAATTCGAACCTGCAACCCGTAGCGCAGCAAATCAACTATTAGTCACTGGCTTTTTAATACAAACAACTGTCTAAGGTTAAGCTATCAACGCTATAATATGTCTTAACTTCGCTGCTATATGAGGCAGTGCTATTTAATATATGTTTATACTAATATAAACTAAAATTAATAATTCGCATAAGCAGATAAGTAATAATTACGTAGTAAGAAAAATAACGATGTTAATATTTAAAAGAGTGTAGGATTTTCTGTCGCGATGTGGGCTCTGAGTTCGAATCCGGCACGGATTAATTTTATTCTTCGTTTTCTCACGAATAACCAGCTTTCAACTGAATCCTATACCTTTAAACGAGCCGATAATCGGAACCGATAATCGGAATCTCGGAAACGGCTCCAACGATTTTCATAAAATTTAGTGTACAGGGTCCAGTTTCGGGGGCAATAAATCGATCTAGCTAGGATTTGTTTTTAGAAAATGTCCTTTTGTCCGTGTTTTCAGGCAACAAAAAACTGCTACAATATAAGAAGGTAAATTTTGACAGGTTACCAATGATCGTAATAGCTCAGATGGGATGTTGTTAAGGGCGTGATATCGGAGTTCCATGGTTCGCGTCCCGTCTTGGGTCCGACTTTTTTTCCTTTTTTTTCAAGTTCCCTTCTTTTGTGAAAAAATCTATTATTTCGAGCCCTTTTTTTAGTATTTTTTAAAAAATACGAAAATTTTAATTAAACTAATTGCACTCACGATTTTTTATTCAAATAACCAGTTCAGTTTTTTCTATTATGTCAATAAGATCAAAAACTATTATTCATGTAATTTATATATAAATGTAACTTAAAAAACCGAGCAAAGCTCAGTCATCCGGGTACTAAGAAATATTAGAATAACACAAGTGAACGCAATTACAGGGCACTCACTCGTCTCATTACGTTTAAATGCATATGATCATATAGTATTAACATAGTATAAAAAGTTTAAATATTCATACAGTAAAACATACAATATAAATATAATAATATAGCGATAAGTGTTATACGTGTCAATCGTGATAGATTTCAGGGAATTTAACGTAATTTAGTCTTGTGGATGTTGTGGTCCATGGACACCTTAATCCAACCTCGATTAAGAATCATATTTAAAATGCGTTGTCACCCCTGATTAATAAGATATAATGCGTCATTAGCAGTAAAAGCACAGCAGCATTAAGTTGATGCGAGAGCGTCGTCGTTCACTCGTTTAGCCGACCCATTCCTGCTGCAACTATAAAATAGCTACCGCGTAGCTCTACCACCTTAAATAATAGTACTAACGTATCAGTGGAACTATAAGGCGTAATGCCATACACGGGGTCATTGCAATAGAATCAGTACAGTATTCCAACATTTTTACTGCACAAAATATATATTTTGTAGTTTCCGGCTAGAATTCGAATCCGGAACCCGCGACATTACCTCTAATCATCAAACCATACACACTAATTAAGCTAGAAAGTTCTTATGGCTCTTGATATATTCTACAAAAGTGAAAAGTAAAGTTACGGTCTATATATACATATATACATCCCACAGGTGGGCATAGGCCTCCTCTCACTACCGAGAGGGTTATGAAACAATAAGTCCTTTGCGCTGCATCAGTTCATGTCTCATGTCTTCGAAATATTTTTATTCCCTAGATATAAAGGTATCCTTATGGTGTTTAATTTTACCTTCCAGCACGTAAAATCGATGTAGCATTAGATGATATATTGTAATGATGAGATGTAGTAAGTTGATTGGTGATGTCGAGGATCAAGCCCGGGTTGCTTGCGAGGGCTTAGCCCTGGGTGTATACTACCCTCAAGTATACACGGTTCACCCTAGCGGAGGAATGAGGCTCTGACCACTGACTGATATTTTTTTTAAATATAGACTAAGGGTGACAAAGGCACACACATTCTACCTGTTGGTAAGTTATCCACTGTGGTCCATAGACATTATATATATATATATATATATATATATATATATATATATATATATATATATATATATATACTCGGTGAAGAAACAAAATTCGGATGTATTGTCACTCCTGAGGACTAAACCTGGATGCCACATTTCCAGTAAAAAGAGTCTCAAGTTCTCTACACTCACCATATGAAACGCAGCAGAATTATACTGCTATTTTACACTGGTGTTGTGTGAAAGCGTGGTCTTCCCCCGGTCGAGACGACCCATTCGTGCTACAACTATAATATAACAGCAGTATGGCTCTACCAACTGCCTCGTTGGTCTAGTGGTTGTAGTAGTGCGACTGCTGATCATGAGGCCCCGGGTTCGAATCTTGGGTCGGATCAAAAATTGAATTTTTCCGTCAAGAAAATCTCAGTAGCTGCCCGGAGTCAGGAAGTTGGCGGTGTCTCACCCCTGTGCCTCGGAAAGCACGTAAAGCCGTTGGTCCTGCGCCTGATCTCTACCAGGTCGTGTCGGTTTACGGTTCGATCGGACGAAGAGAGTGAGGGAATAGAGAGTGCACCTGTGCTTGCGCATGCACTTGGGCATTATAATCCTGTCTTGCACCGATGGCTAGTCTCCGTTGAAACTGGCTCGCGTGATTGACATTTGGTCTGGAGGATATTATTATCATTATTATGGTTTTACCACCCATAATTAATGTCATAAAGATACAGAAAGTATCCTTTAATGAGAGACTTTCATGTTGACCGTTGCGTACTGATTAAAATGCAGACATAATTTTTATTTTTAATATATAATAGTGTTTGTTATTGTATAAAAGTAGCTAAAAATAAATCAAATCTAGCTATTATATTGTATTAATAATTAAATGAGAAAATGTATGATGCACTTATTAAAGTCGAGTGCATAAATCTTCATCATATTCTTCATCAGTCCGATTTGCCATAATGGCTAATCTTGGCATGCGCATTTACTTTTCCTATTCTTCCTCAGCCCCGGTGTGGATATTTTACTTCTCGCTTAACGGTGTCCTTGTCCGGGATTTAGACACAATAGTAAAATAATCGAAATGTTCATATATGATTCATGGGAGAGTGAGTGAGTTTTAAACTAACGGAGGTAATGACTTTCCGGTGATTTTCTTAGTTGCAACAGCAACATCGTGAAATGAGGTGAGAGATTCTTCTAAGCCGCCTCTATGTGCTCGTACATACATATATAAAAAGAACCCCTTCGTTGTATCTCCTCAGTTTCTCACATTGAATACTGTTCCCATCTCTGGGCTGGGGCTCCCAAGTGCCAGCTCCTTCCATTTGATCGCATCCAGCGCAGAGCTGTTCGAATTGTCGTCGGTGAACTAGCTTTATCCGATCGGCTTTCTTCCGGCTTCCGAGTGACAATTCACTGGCACTGCGAAGAGATGTAGGATCTTTTCGCGTATTTTATCGCATCTACCACGGGGAGTACTCTGAAAAATTGTTCGGACTAATTCCAGCCGCATAACTTCACCATCGCACATCGCGACAAAACTCGTGATACCATGCATACCATCTGGATGACTGGCGGTCCATCACTGTGCGATTTAAAAGAAGTTTTCTTCCTCGCAAAACTTTCTTGTGGAATTAACTACCACCAGAGATTTTTTCGGATCGATACGACTTAAGGGCCTTCAAGAAAAGAGCCTATCCCTTTTTAAAAGGCCGGAAACGCATCTGCAATTCCCCTGGTATTGCAGTTGTTCGTGGGCGGCGATAATCATTTACCATCAGATGAGCCGTATGCAAGTTTTCCCCCTCTCCTATAAAAAATATCTACGGGTTTGCTTTTTTATAATTTAAAAAGAACACTAAACTTATTTAATATTCTAATCTAGTGTTGATTCGAAGGCTTCCGGTTTCCCTCAAAAAGTTTACGTTATATTTGTTTTCTTTTGTTTCAACTATATTATATATTTTAGTAGAGAAAGTGAATAACTGACAGTTAATAGTAGGATAGTGCTTGCGCAAGTTAAGTACAAGTGTGGACTAAGTGTGACTATTTATAAACGTAGACCAATATAATCACAGCCGCCACATGACCAACAGAGTTGTACAAATAAATCTTAAAATAAAGTTTTATATGTGCGCTTAAAAACAGAACTTTTTTACCTGTAGCTTCGCATTAATGAAACAGCAACATTTTAGATTTATATACTCGAACAAGCTCTCTTAACAATATTGTTTACATTAAATAGTCATGCATAAGAAATGAAACCAAACTTACATTTTTAATTCGCTCTACTTTATAGTAAAGAAGCCCACGAAAACAAAACAAAGCTCCCTTACGCGCGCGGAGCTTACTTTCCCTTTCATCCAACACAACTGAGGGGGATAGCAGACATCACATCTAGCACTGAAAGCACTGCTCTATTCAACTTTTCAGAATTCACACGATAATTAATTGAAGAAAAAAATATAATCTGTGCAAACTTAATATCGAAGTCGTTGGATATTTTTTAAATATATATTTTTTTTATTAAAATCACAGTCCGCTAAGAATTCAGACCACGTTTCGTAAGATGATAATAAATAGCGTCCATGAGCGGGACGCCAAATACGCGTCGTCCGCGAACCCGCGCGACTCTATACTAAACTTCGGGTGAACGTAACCAACTACAGACTACAGGAGTGAACTTTAGTGCATGCGCCGCCTATGTGTGAGTGTGCCTACTGTATACCGGGTTCTAAATATGTGCGTATGGCGCTTTGTGTGTTTAAGTGCGTACAATTTCGTTTGATTAAAATTTCTTTTGCTTTAATGTAGTCTTTGTTCAGCGCTTGAAGCTTCTGTGTAGTCTTTGTTGAGGGGAACTTATTAGTTGGTAATATAAGTTCGGAAATAAAATTAACAGCCATTGAAAAAAACGAAGTAAACAAAGGGTCCCAAGTAAAGGGCTTCTCACATCTCATTCGTATGAAGAGCATCCTTTCTGTTCAAGGCATTTGTTTTAAAGGTTAATTTGTTATGGATGGGAGGAAGTACATTTAATGTAAATAAAACCTAGCTTGAGTCGAGTTTATTTTCAAAAACAGAATAGAACTCGATGAAGTATTCCCCAGAGCACTGTCTAGACGTCCAGCATCAACTTGAGCTTCAGGCTTAACACTGCGCATATTTTGTAGTGTAGTTTCGACTTGCAGAGAATTTTAGGCAACTGAAACTCAATTTATTTTAATTTTATATAAAACTTTCTCTAGAGATTTACTATAAACTTGAAGTAACATAACCAACTCAACCAATGTGTTTATATTTTTATGCTGTCGTTTGTTTGTCGATGAAGGTAGGAGAATTTTTACGTAGTAGAGTCACGTATAATATATATTACGAGTATGGTTATAGCATGAATCGAATGGCTCGACCAGGGAAAAACCACACTCTCACAGATTACCAGCGTGAATTAGCAGGTTAATGCTGTTATGTACTGCTAATGTGTATGTACACCATACGGGTATGTGTAGAGAACCAGAAGATCCTTTTTTACTGTAAACTAGGCATTTCATCTTAGTCTTCAAGGGTAACATTGAATTCCGCATTTCGTGTCATAATTGAGCATAAATGTACATTTCTATGAGCTACAGTATACACTTACACGTGACAGAGCCACGCTGCAGATATATTATGGTTGTAGCACGAATGGGTCGGCTCGACCGGGGAAGGACCACGCTCTCACAGAATACTGGCTTAAAATAGTAGCTTAATGCTGCTGTGTTTCGTATGGTGAGTGTAGAGATCCGGAGACCCTTTTTACCAGAACCGAGGCATTCCAACTTAGTCCTCAGGGGTGACAACGAATCTGCGTTTTGATCCATAATTGAGGATAAATGTAGATGTCTATGGACTACAGCATCCACTTACCATCAGGTGAACTATGTGCTCGTTTCTATAAAAAAAGGTAAGCTGTGTACACGCTTGAAAGCTTGAAACTTATAATCTATAAAAAAGTGGTGTTAGTACACTCACGCCTTCTTACCATACACCGTCATCTTATAACCTTCAAATCTTTAAACTTTTTTTAAAACTATTTCCACTTTTACCGTTACATTGTTCGGGCACAAGGCGAATATCACTCCTCAGCGTAGGATACCAGCAACTTAAGTACAACTTAACTTAAAAAATTTAACCGGCATCCTTTGTGGTTGTGACCTCTAGAGCTCTAGACATTTCAGTGTTTTTATTCTAAAAATATCTTTAAATAGTCATAAATAAAAATATTGAAGAAAAGTATCAAATTCCGTTACGTACGTTCATACATATGAATACATTTTATAAAAGATTCACCTTCAATCTTGCCAGACTGTATTAAAGTTTTCTCACTAGATAAAGTTATTTTCTAAATAAGATTTACTTGTACTGGTGATATTATGACCAGACTTATTCAAATATTAAACATTGCCGTATTTTCTGGGTGATTTTGAGCTGACTTTATATGATAGTTTTAATTCCAAGTGTCGAAAGCCGTAAGATTTGTCTTGCATTTCTAATGATGTCAGTATATATACGTAGACCTTCTTTTCTGACTAGAAGCTGTTTACTCTGTATACTTATTTAGACTATGATATATTCGGGAGTTTTGGCGGGAACTTTGAAGTCGACGGATTGTCGCTCCTGTATTGTCGCTTGAATAACGTTTGAAGTAGATTTTGATTCGTTAAAGTGATGCGATTATGTGAATTAAGTGTCTGCATGTGTGAACTATTAGAGAAAACGACGAATCAAGTGTTTTGATGTCGATATAAACCTCAAGTTATTGTGATCGCTTGGGCGCCTTATGAACTTGAGTGGCTGTCGTCATCAACAGTCCGCTGGGTTGAGCTGTCGTCAAAATCTTCCAAAAACTTCACAATGTGACGCATTAGCATATTGTGAATAAAAAATATATAAAAATGAAGATTCTGAAAGAAATGATAGGCTCAGAAGGGCTAGGACCCAGAGCCGTAAAACGGTAAAAAAATTATATATCCATGCATCCTAATCCTCTAGACACTCTAGAGTTTCGACGCAGCGGCAGCTTTCTTTCTTTGAATTTGTTTGTAAGTGTCCAAGGGCTTCAATAACTTCTTAAACTAACTTCAAAACTCAAATTTCTAATTTGTTTTGTGTTCTTAATTGTAATTATACACGACTGTAATTAAAAAAAAAATAGTCCAGCTGGGTTTCTTGCCGGTTCTACCCAGGATAGAGAATTTTTTCCAAACCAGTGGTAAATAACAAAAAAATGATTTTCAATGTACGTAAAAAAGTTTTTGTTTCTGTAACTAATTACCATCAAAGAGTTTTTCAATCTAATATTTCAAAAATGTTCATATAAGAGAGGCAGTAACGCAAAATCATTTAAATTGCAATAATTTTATTCTTTTTAGGGTATAAAAATAAATATTATATAAATACATTGAATTGGTCAACAAGGAGTTGGTCTAAAAGTCAACTGCTGAACAAGAAGTCGTGGGCTTAAACCTCGAGTCAGGAGCAAAATTAGTTATTGAGTTTTCTCTTAAGAAATTTCATTTCGCGATATTTTATCCTCAAAGCCGTTGGTCCTGCGCCTGATCTTTTGCTAACAAGTTGGATTATTTTCCCATCGAATTATGAATGGAGAAATAAAAAGTGCACTTGTGCTTGCCCTCAATACTATAATACATACATAATAGAACGGGGGAGTGGGCGGAGCCCGTGTAGCCACTAAAATGTCACTAACACGTCAATTCACACGTATAAACGTCAACACGAGATGTGTTTTGATATTACAATCGTTTCCAAATTTCCCGTGCAAATTATTTAGAAAATGCCAAATTGCACGCTATTTACAAATAAATATGTATTAAAATCTGTCTGTCAACACAGCGAATCGGGTTTGTTGTAGTTATTGCTTGTATGTGTGCTCCCGGCGACGCATAACGTCGTACAAAATAAGGTTGACAGCCATTCTATTTTGTATTATAGTATTCTATGGTCGAATCGATTGCAATGAAGCTTAATAAACAGATAGAGAGTAATGCCAGTAGTGATATAGGCTTTATTTTTTCCTAAAAAAACATTACACGATTCTTTTTGAAATCTGAATAGTCTTTGGTGATTATCCTAAGTCTAAATGATGTTACATTAATAGATACCACCCAGGCGAAGGGGTGGTTCGCTAGTTCTTTTTTTTACATAGAAGAGGGTGAAACGAGCTTACGGATCACCTGATGGTTAGTGACTACCGCCTCCCATGAACAACCGCAACACCAGGGGAATTGCTGGTGCGCTGCCGGCCTTTTAGAAAGGAGTAAGCTCTTTTCTTGAAGGTACCTAAGTCGTATCGGTCCGGAAAAATCGCCGATGGTAAACAATTCCACAGAGAATTTGTACAAGGAAGAAAACTTCTTCTAAAACGCACAGTGGTGAACCGCCAAGCATTCAGATGATAAGGGTAGTATCGTGAATTTTGACTCGATGTGCGTTTGTGAAATTGGGCGGTGTAATTAAGCCGAGCTATTACTCAGAGCACTCCCCGTGGTACATGCGATAGAAAATGTAAATGGATGCAACAGCTCTACGCAGCGTCAGTGAATCGAGCCGATCAGAAAGAAATCGGTCGTCGATGATTCGAACCGCTCTGAGCTTGATGCGGTTAAGCGGAAAGCGCCGGTACTGGGGTGCCCTGACCCAGAGATGATAACAGTATTCCATGCGAGGCCGAACTTGCGCTTTGCAAAGTTGCAAGCGATGTGCTGAAACTGTCTTGCTCTATTGAGCGCGCCAAGCTTTTTAGAAGCCAATTTGGCCTTCTCTTCCGATTGACCACGAAACTGCACACTATTCTATATGTCGACGCCGAGGATTCCGATGCTAGCTGAGGCAGCAAGAGGCCTGGAAACCGAGGAGATACGACAAATGGGTTCTTTTTAGCAGTAAACGCGCAAACTTGTATCTTCTGGGGATCTAACTGGACTAAATTTAGTCCACCCCAATCCGAGACTTTCTTCCGCAAAAGCTCGGCTTCACACACAAGTTTGTTCCGGTACTAGGCGAGATTTTCCCGAGAAGTATTGACAGGGACGGTGTATAAAGCGTCATCAGGGCTGTCGTTCGCATAGCAATTAATGATACCAGTTTGCAACACATCATTGACATGCTGTAGAAACAGCGCTGGCGATAGTACGAAGCCTTATGGAATACCAACGTTAATAGGCACAGAGCATGCACCGATGCTCCGAACAGTAAGAAAACGGGTGATCCAATTGCACGATTTCTTGTGCTATCTCCAAGTAATCTAAGTGGCAATGACTCTTTTGAAGTTCATTAATAAAATTCTATACTTTTTAAAGCAAATTTTTAGAACCTTAAAATACCCATAAATCACTCAACACACGATGATTTCAATTTCTTACTTCTAATAAGTATTTCCCAAAACCTTCATTTACACTTCCTCAAAAAAAGATGCGTTGCACACACAAAGGTGATTATATTTCGGTATAGTCGATAAAATAGCAGCAACTCCAACACTAGTTAAAATTAAAAAAAAAACGAACTAACACATACATTGAGAGTAAAACGTATAACTTGTAATAACAACAAGGATCATCGTATTTATAAAGTATGGATCAAATGCGGCAGCTTAGAATATTTCGCTGTGTTTGGATAAACGGGTAGAGCTGCCGGTCGAACCACAATATTTCATTGATATGTTACATTCATATGGTAAAGGCTCCTTAAGGTGATGCTAATGAAATACCGCATTTAGTTTATCGGTAGTAGAGTGATTAAAATAACATTTCTGTGTACTACGTTTGAAGAAAGACACGCTTGGCGAACGGTTTGTCAACCGATTTTTTTTATTATTTGTGTATCGGGAGGTCTGCTGCGTAGTGCGTTCATGAAATTTGGCGACTGGGATCAATCCGAACAATTCCTCAGAGCACTCCCCGTGATATATGCGATAAAATACGCAAAGAGATGCAACATCTCTTAGCAGCGCCAGTGAATCGAGCCGATCGGATAGCACTCGGTCGTCGACGAGCCGCTCTGCGCTGGATGCGGTCAAGTGGAAGGAGCATCATCTGTTTCAATTTCTCTATGTCGCGACTTACGACACCCACGGGACGATGTTGGGTAGTTGATATTCTTACACCTACACTACACGGCACAAAATGTCCTCAAAATATTTTTATCCCTCAAACATCACCCACGATATTTTTCTTTAATTGGAATTGGAATGGAATACGTCGTTCCAGTAAAAAAAGGGTCTCCGGATCTCTACACTCACCATACGAAACACAGCAGTATTAGGCTGCTATTTTACGCTGGTATTCTGTGAGTGCGTGGTCCTTCAATGTTAGAGCCGACCTATTCGTGCTACAACCATAATATTACTGCAGCGTAGCTCTGCCACATAACGTGCCACTTACTTAAATCTAGACATGTGTATCACTGCACTGCGTTGCGCAATTGTGCCAACTCAAATCACTGAGCCGAATGTGTTATCTCACCTCTTCAAAATATACTACCGTACAATGCAGGACCGGAAAATTCATAAAGTGTTAAAGTGTTGACTTGCCCGCAGAATTCAGAGGAGTGTCACCCACTAAACACTTAAATGGTATTGCAGGAATTTCATTTTATATTGTTTTCATAAACTACAAATCCTTGAAATGCAAAAGGAGTAATAGTGATAGGTAATCGTTCTGTTCTACATTAATTTATTTTACATAGTGGCCATAAGGTTCTAGTTCAACAGATCTCTGATTTGACAGCCGTGTGTAAAATTTGTTGCAACATGGCGCAATTTTGATTTAAAGCAATGAGCCGTCGCAGTAAACTGAGCCCGAGTTCACGCAAAGAATTTCCCTAAGTTACCTATGTCTACTTAAATCCATGACCCTATTTATAATGTAAATGTATAAGGTATGCAGTATAGTATGGAATTCAGCTGCCCGTCTGGCATGTCCTACAGTCAGCCTCTTACAATATTCACAGAATGATATTGTGTAATGGTTGCTGATACTCTACCATCACATATTAATTTGTTCATTCATGAGAACCTATCAAAGACTCGTACTGAACATAGGCCTGCATATATATTTCCCCATAAGTGTGATATTTCCCATAGTTGCCACACTTGGCGGGTTGGCAATACGTGGTAGAGCAATGCTGCAGCTATTTAGTTGTAACACGATTAATTCGGCTCAACCCGGGTAGAACCACGCTGTCATAGAATACCAGCATAAAATAGCAGCTTAAGGATGTTGTGTTTCGTATGGTGATTGTAGATAACCGCCTTTTTAATGGAAACGAGGCATTTCATCTTAGTGCTCAGGGTTGACGACACATCTGCATTTTGACTTTTAATCGAGGATAAATGTCCATGGGTCACTGCCTCCACTTACCATCAGGTGGACTGTGTGCTCGTTTGTTACCCGTATTTTGTAAAAAAACGCAGTATTTTAGTTGTTACTATAGTGTCGAATCTGCCCCGGTCATTGTTTGTTTCCCTCACTCAATTCTCACCACAACCACGACACTATATAGAGTAGTTGCTATTCTGCCACTACACATCACCACATGGCCTTATCCATAATCATATATCTAATTGTAGCTGAAACTTATCGAATTATTCTAAAAAAATACAATGCATCTATTAGCATTGTACGTTTCATAATGTTCAAAGACATTGTTAGTGTTCGCTTATTATACTAACAGCTCACGGAAAATATGTTTATTTTTAAATTTCATAATCATTAACCATTGAAAAATCATTTCTTTAAAAAACTTTTAGCTTATTAAGACAATGATTAACATTCTTTGTCATTTTTATTTACCTATAGTAATAATAATAATAGTCTTTATTAGCATAAAACATGGTAATTATACAGATGTTTCAGAGTCTTATTATGCCCACATGTTTTGCTATTTTAATATAATATAGCATGCAAATTACATTTAAATCAAGATAACCTATATAGTATTAAAATTAACAAATTAAACATGTTTATTTAAATTATAATTATGTTTTACAATGTCAAAATCTAGTTTAAAATGTCAGAAATTCATTAATGTCATAAATATTTTTGTCAATTAACCAATGGTACAATCTTTTTTAAATACGTTCATATTATGTAGTGTTTTAATTTCAACAGGTATTTTGTTGTTTATACGTACACACATTGATAAACAGTATTTACTATATTTAGTTGACTTCGGAACTTCGCTTAGAACTAATCTTTCCTTAAACTTAAGTGGTTTGTACACGTAGAAAGCATCAATGAGGAATGAGTGACAAAACTAATCTATGCTGCATTAGTAAATGGCAGAGTAGCCAAGGTTCGCCTCAGACGGTGGTTTATTGTGTGTGGTGATCGAACGTGGTGATTGGAGACATATTGAAGATGTGCAAAATTAAGAGTACCTTTAACCGACGAGCATAATTGGGTAAATATGTAGGAGATAATGTATGAGGTGTATCAGGATCGTGCCAATTGGAAGTCCGTAGTCTCTGCCTACCATTCTGCTTGGTTTAAAAAAATATTTTGTAATCGCCCTCGCAATGATCTAGGTTTCTAAACTCTATCGAACTTGCGCTGAACCACTTTCTATAACAATTTTTACATTTAAACGAGATAGTTACCTGTAAACTATTAAGTTACCGTTCGTGAGTAATTGCGAGCAGCTTAATAATTGCGCACGATATAATGCAACTAACGGAAGCGTATATAAATCTAACTTACAAATGTGCTAAAAGTCTATATTTTAATCGCAAAATGATTCTACATTATATGTATATATGTAATTGATTTCTAGGAGGCGTCCATAAGGATTCTGATAAAATGTTGTATTTAGATAATGTTTTACATCCCAAGTTTATCTACGTAGATGTCATTCACCCAGAAGCAAAAAAATGTAGCGCCGCAAAGCTCGGCTGCCCAAGTACTATAAGGTACAATATTATATGTATAAAATTATACCATAAAAATCCTTGTATTTTAGAGTGGGTTTTACCAAAATGTAATAAGAAAATATAAAAATCATCTCCGATAAACGCCGCAAAGGAAGAATAACGCAAAAGCCAGATGAAAAATAAATCTGTACTCAAATCTAAGAATGGCGTCTTATGTATGATAATACTTAGACGAAGATCCTCAATACGTCAACCAAAGCGGCGATTTCGAAAAATATCTTAATTTTAGGTGAGCTTTAACTGAAAGCATAGTTTAAAATTATTATTAACTAGTTACACACCCGGCTTTAAATGCTCAGCAGTGCAGTCAGACTGGATGTCCTATTGCGATTTGGGAGGCGTAGTGCTAACTTTATCTGTCGACCTGCTCGTTTACTTGAACGTTTAGAATTATCACAAGATTTCGATTATTCTGTCTTAGTGGGGGACGCTCAACATAATTTATGGCGTACAAAAAACACGCTTATTAAACTAAAGTACTGGTATAGACAAAGAAAATACTAAAAAAGACAATGTTTAAAATGTTTAAAGATCTAATAGGGATCCGTACTTTGTTACTTAAACACATATAAACGGGGGTTTTATTAAATGATTTGTAATTCTTGTTAAAATGTAGAGATATTAATAGATAGAAATACATTTATGTAGAACTTTTTTAGGAAAAATTGATCCATATTTTATTTTCCTATAGCTTTATGTTTTCATTCCACCCTCATCATGAAAGGAATCGCAAATTTTCCGATTTAATCGAAAATTTGCATAATAACATTTGTTAATTTGCAAAAAATATACCTGAGCCTTTCTCGGGAATCAATCTGTCTTTTGTGAAAACCGAATGACAATTCCCAAACTAATCGCTGAGATTAACATGAGCATATATATATATATATATATATATATATATATATATATATATATATATATATAGACAGCCCCGCGTCTGAAACTTTAATATATAGAATATCTATCTATATAAAATACAAAAATTGTTTCTACCTATATATGTTAGACTTTGAAACCATCAAACCTATTTTGATGATTTTTTGTATGTGTTTAATTGGATTCCTGGATGGTTTATTCACATTTAGACCCGGTAGGTGGCGTTGTAGTCGCGATCAAAAAATCACCCGTGCGCACCCGGGGCGGATCGCTAACCTTAAGTATATAGGAAGTATATTTCAACTTTTTTCATCGGAAAATCTATACACAACGCTGAACCCAATTTCACAGACAGGTAATGAAGAGCAATGCGCTCACCCACCCAACTGCTCAATGTGGTGAAGATCAAATCATTAAGAAATGGTTGACACTTTCTTAGAAAGGCATGTTCGTATTTTTAGCTGCGGCAGTATTGTAGCAGGGAGGCATGGCCCTGGATGGCCCACCTTAAATCTTAAGTATTGCTAACAATATAAAAATTATCTCTAACTGAACACATTCTATTAAAATGTATATATAATGTGTAGCATTATACTTATAAAAATAGAAATAATCTGCACACACAACCTTGCCCAGGGCAGAGAAATATGTAAAAAAATACGTAATGTATTCATTTTCAAATAATATGCTTAAGGAACTATCAAAGATTTTATATTTTAAAACACTTTTTAAAAAGATGGAGTGGGTAGGGGAGAGAGAAGGTATTTTCGCCTCTTACGTCTCCAGCGAGTCGTGGGCTTTAAATCATCTGCGCAAGTGTGAGTCGGACTCGCGCGTGAAGGGTTCCGTACCGTACCGTAGGGTATAGTACAAGGCTATTTATTCCGTAATTATAGTACAGGACTTAATACTATATAGGTACTTTTTTTAATTTTGTAAAAGAAAAACACGTCTCCTGTATAGCGACCCCCTTTAATTTTTAAATGTCATTTTATTTAATTATAATGTTTTATAACGAATATAGCAATACAAACTCTGTGAGCATTTCAAGCTTCTATTAGTTGCCATTATTAGGATCGAGGAAAAAAAGCAAAAAATACACGTTTCTAGTAGGGAAGCCCCCTTTTATTTTTAATTTATTTTTATTATTTATAGTAGTTATGGCGGCAACAGAAATACACATTCTGTAAAAAATTCAACCGTTTACCTGTTACAGATCATGAGATACAGCCCACTGACTGACTGATGGACGGACCAGTAATAGGGTTCCGTTGATTAGCCTTCGGGTACGGAATCCTAAAAAACTGGTGAAGTGAAGGTATGCGATTGAAATAATATGAATTTTATTAATACATCTGATATTTTTAAACCTAACTCGAAATTTCTCTTACTATAAGTTATTCGGAGTAAACAAGTTATTGCATAGGCATCACAGTTAATAACAAAAAGACTGTTCTTACTTCACTCGTATATTTCTTTTTAATAGTTTATCTTCCTTTGTGTGCCCATTAAGCCAGGGTCAAAGTTCTATCACACTTGATGGTAAGAAGATGCGCCAGACAGTGCGCTAGCTTAATATAACAAAAGCTAGTGAAAATATTCTGGTTTCATTTATTTTTATAAAGGTGCAGCCAACTTTTCGTGACTTTTAGTTGCTTAGCTGTGAGAGCTTTAAATTCTCTGAGTTTGCTGTTTAGTACCCTAGAGGGATATAACGTAAGTGAATAAAGGGTCCGGGTTTAAAGTGTTACTTATCTCGCATATAGATCGATGTAATATTCTGCATATTTTATTAAACTACTAGATGGTTTTACTATATGGTACCATTCCTTTTTAGTGTAGTCCATCTTCTACATCTAGTCTCTATTCTTTTTGTATAGGATACACCCTCTTACCTATTTCTGCTGTCAAATGGTAGTTCGTGCACTATTATGTTCCGTTCTGAAGGGTAGAGAGGCGGTATTTACAACGCATCTTCAGCTTTCTCACTGTTTAGAGACCTTACAGCTCATATCTACGAGCCGATCCATCGAGAGTCGGTTTTTTTGATCAGGAGACGTCCACACTTGCATTTATGACACGCGTCAAAGTACGCCAAATGACACAGGATACAGTATCGGGTCATGTCGTGACATGTCTTGGTACTTCTCCGCCCACACCTCACCGCTTCGCAGCTTTTTTTCTTTCTTATTTTTAGCACAAATTAGTATCATAAAGGCATTTCACTACAAAATTTACTTCCGCTATTTCTTGGGCAGACGACATATCTGCCTGGTGGTTGGTGCTTAAATGACAGCACCAACATAATCTTGATGCCACGTAGTCTAGGTATACACCATGCGTCTATACTTGTAACATTTCATCGTACATAGTTTGTGACCGTGTCAGTACGACTCAGACCATCCACATTAGGCGTAACATGTCCTGTACCTATGCCACGTAGTCCGGTCCGATTTCATTTTACAAGTGTGGACACACCTTAAGGACCTAAAACTTCCTTCTTGATTTGAGGACGATTGCGGGCATCCATGAGCTGCAGCAGCCACTTACCATCAGATGACCTGTGAGTACGTGTGTAACTTAAGTTTTATAAAAAAAATAGCTTCTGCCTATAAAGTACATACCACGATTTTTTATATTTTGTCTACGACTGCTGCCAAGACATATTGTATCAAAGAGGTTAAGCCCCAGACTTTAAAAGATATTACATAATGTGGAAATTATTATATTATTTTTAATTATTCGGTTATTGAAGTTAGTTTTAACTTTTTTTAATAGCTAAATTTTTTGACCTCCTTGAGTGGACCAAGTAATATATCACAAGTAGCAACTGGAATGTTGTCTAAACAGTTACATTAAAAACTTAATCCCCTGTTTTCCCAACCTTAGTGGTGGACTTTATCCTTATTATTATTATTTAAAAAAACGTTACCCCTACACTAGGATTTTCTCCTGTATCGTGGGGGCAGTTTACAAACATAAATTGCACAAGGACAAACATCCAAACCCGGAACAATTACTTGTAGGCCATACAAATACTTGTTACGTGCGGGATTCGAACCCGCGACTCCCAGCGCAGCCACTCATTGCTAAGCCACTACGCCACGGAGTCGTCACTTGAAGTTTAATACGACCATTCTTAAATTATAACCAATTTAATAAAAAAAACTATCATTAAAAAGGCAAAATTATCGCGTAACATACAAAAAAGGAAACGTATAGTCAACTTGAGAACATCCTTTTATTTGAAGTAAAAGAATTGGCAAACGAAATCGAAGTACACTGATTACAAAAGCGCCCGAACCTTTATTATATATTCCAGTTTCTGCAGTAGAAAAATCACACACAATTATAACACGGATGAGAATATACACATTATTAATATGTGATGGGAAAACTTTGTACCTCTTTTTAAGGACATTCCGCGCTCAGAGGTTTGTAAGATTTGGCATAGTTAAGGTTTACATGCGGAAGGAGTACAAAAAGCTCAAATTTAAATATAGAACGTCTTAAGAATACGTAAAATAAAATAAAACTTTCATTGTTTACGTTAAAACTGCCAATTTTAATTGTCAACAAAATAATTACTGACCACAGATTGACTGAATGAAATGTGAATATTGCGTACTTTCTGATATCTAGTCTTCCTTTTTCAATAGTCCATAGAGTGTAAATCAAGAACGACACAAAAATGTTTACACTATTTTGAATCTGTGTTTTATATATTATATTATAATAAAGTGCGATTGAAAGCATAGATAATACATATATAGTGATAGTAAAAAGTGAAATACTACTTGCTCAATAGATAAACTTTAAAATTGAATAACGGTCGAATTCCGACCACGGGTACACATTACATTTACTGCTAAAAGCTAATAAATTGAGTGTTGAATAAAGTTCATCACTCCCTTTAAGCCTCGAATCCACGCTTTGTGATTCAATATCAGACAAGATAAAAGCACGATCATTCGACTAAACAATAAACGATAACCAATTTTAAAAGTATAATGTGTCCACTTGTATGCAACCAAAATAAAGCAAGATTGCACAGACTGGGTTTTGATGAACAAATTTGGGTGTTGGCAGCGATATTAGTGATGCCTACAATGCCGATAGCTTCCTGTTTTGCATTTTTTATCTTGTACATAAACGTTTTCGTCAAACTCTTAAGAGCTATGTGTATTTAGCGACAGTGCCGTTTATTGCGATGGACGTCAACGCACATAGCCGTCACATCGCAAACACTCATCGTCTGCAGTAATTGTTTGTTTTGTATTTAGAATAATAGTTTAAGTACAGTTATTGTTTATAAATTCTCAAATAAAGTATTCAATTACTTACTGACTTATAGTAAAAGTTTTAAAAATACTTCAAATAAATACATGATTATACGTGGTAAATAAATACTTACACGTGGTAGAGCCGCGTTGCAGCTATATTAGTAGCAGGAATGGGTCTGCTCAACCGAGGAAGGCCTATACTTTCACAGAATACCAGCATGAAATAGCAGTTTAATGCTGCTGTATATTGTATTGTGAGTGTAGATAACCAGAGTCCCCTTTTAATGGAAATGAGGCATTCCATGTTGGTCCTCAGGAGATACGGATGATTCTTTATGGAGGATACATGTAGACGTCACATGATGGGCCATAGTATCCACTTACCTTCAGTTAGATTGTGTGCCCCTTTGTCACTCCTTATTTATTACCAAAGAAACTGATCGGAGTTTTATTCCTATTTATGTAAGTTATCATACAAACGTTTTAAGCACATATTATAATTCTGAGAGAGCTATGAAACTGAAAATTATTCGGCACGTTAGTTCAATATAAACTTGCACTTCACATGTTGCTTATATAGCTCAGACGTGCAAGCTTCCTTGTGCAGTTTTCCTTAACCTCTGAGCACTCGGTAAATCACCACTTAAAATCACAATAACAATATCATTGGTTCAGAAGTGTGTGTTTAAATTAACCGAGAGCGCTTTATTAATTCTATAACATCCTTTTGTAGCAGTCCACTGGTCCGATATTCAGCTTAATACGATAAGGACTGAACATGATAACAGACTAGAGAAATTGTAGAGTAATTGTTCCTATATATCTCTACATGCATTATGTAATACACAATGTAAATTAAAAGATACAGAAAGGAACATGCAAGTTTCAACTTTTATATTGCGGAAAATTTTTATTATAATAAGCTAAACATGTTAAAAAATCAGTATTTATGATTTATAAATTTAATTGAGTAATGTTTACAAAACAGAGCTCAAATTTCTTCCGCTCTCCCTGCTTTAGTGGTGAAGCATTTATGCATATGCTAACGTTTTAATGGAACGTTATTCAGTACTTTTTATTTAAAAATATTCCGCTTTTTATAAGAAAATTTTTGTCATGGCAACACGTAAATTAACTACGCTACGCAATTAAAGCACATAGGTTCATATGTTGCCTTATCATGTTTTGGCCTGACCGGGCCTGTAATGCCTGACTGAATCTGTAATTAATGAGATGTTTTTAATTTTTCCTTAATTTTTTTTAAAACAAAAGACGAGTTAATCGCTGGTTTAAAATATTCAAAGAATATATTAGATTATATATCTAATATATTCAAAGAATATATTAGATTATATATCTCTTTCTTTGCCCTAATACATACTAATTTGTCAGGTTCAAAACGCTGAGATCGCGATACTAGTTTGTTATCATTTGTTTTTAAGTGTAAATTGTATCAAAATATAGGTAGTTTCGACGATGATATTAGATTACTTGAGCTCAAGTTGTATAAGCATGTAGTGACGGTGTAATAATTCCACTAACCCATGTCCTTTGATTAAATGTAGACAGGTATATAATGAAAGCCCATATCATAACGTAGGTGTCGTAAGAGGCGTCAGAGGGATAATAAAATTAAAATACTGCGGTTGACTTCTCACTTACCAAGGGTGGCAACTATGGTAAATATTAAATATAAGGCAGTCTATGAGGGAGGATTATGTTCAGCATTTTACTTATAATAACCTTCAACAATAATGATAACGGTTTCATACGTGATAGAGCCACGCTGGAACTATATTATGGTTGTAGAATGAATGGGTCAGCTCGATCGGGGAAGGAACGAACTCTCACAGAATACTAGCGTAAAATAGCAGCTTAATACTGCTGTGTTTCGTATGGTGAGTGTAGAGATTCGGAGACCCTTTTTTACTGGAAACGTAGAATTCCATCTTAGTCCTCAATGGTGACAACTCATCTGCCTTTTGATTCTTAATCGAGGATAAACGTAGATGTCTATGGGTCACAGCATCCACTTACCATCAGGTGTACTTTGTCTCCCTTATTCTATAAAAATATTATATTTGTTCTGTTTTAAATACTTAATAAAGTGGTTAATTTGTGATTACTCTTACCTGTTAAGTAAATAAAGAATATATTCTTACTCGATATTGAATTAAAGTTGCACGATAAAAAATTAAATTTGCTAAACAAATATAAGTTTTTATTTTCAAACTATTGAAATTATTATGTTAGTTAATATTGTATGCAGTTAGAGTATTATTTAATAGAAGTAGATAAAATAAGAAACTCTGATAAATTGTAATCATTGTGGTCTATATATTACGTAGATGCATAGTAGCGAGCTTTACGTTTAAAAAAGTGAACCGAAAGCTGTGAGGCTCTAATAACACATCTTTTCATATTTGCGGTGTGTCGATAAGCTTTAATATGTTATGTAATATTATATCATATAAAACTACGAAACCAATACGCAAAATAAGACTAATTTAAAGTCAACAGGATAAAAATATTTATCCAAAGCCACTTATAGTTATATTATTCATCATCATTACAGCTCTTCACAAGTCCACTACCGAACATAGGCCTCCCCCAAGACATGCCACAAAACACTATCGATTTCCTGCATATCTTACCAGGTAGTCACTCCATCTAGTTCCCCATCGGTTGTCGGTTCTTCGAGCTATATTCATTCAACTCATTGCCACTTCAGCTTACTAATCCGTTGGGCTATGTCGGTCACTCTGGTTCTACTGCGGATATCCTTATTTCTATGTTTATCACGTGGAGAAACCCTGGACATAGCCCTCTCCAACAGTTAAGGACCACGTCTCAGTTCCACGAGCCATCACTAGCAACACGAACCTTCTAGTTTTAAATTTAAATTAAGGATTTAATTTTTGTTTTTTTTGTAATTAAATACAATTTTAAATATAAATTTAATTCAAGGCTTTTAGTTACCATTATGTAATTAATTTAATTATCTGTTTTAAAAAATTTAAAAAATTTACTTTTATGTAATTATCATGTTATTTTTATAAAGGAAAATATATATTTACACTCCACTGACGATATAAATGGGAATCAAAATAATTTTGAATTTATTAACAATGGTATAATGTTAGATTTATACGTACAAGAGGCTTCTACCGGTGTTAAAAATAAACATTCTCGTACTTCAATCACGTCTACAACACCCACGTTTTTTGATAAAAAGTACATCAAAAATCATGGATACTTTTAGTACTTTTATTATCCATGATACGAATATAACACGACCGGATTACTTCATCATATTCAACAATAGACCATGAGTCCACCGTAATCAAAAGCACATACCACCTTAGGAAAATATCTACATATAAGACGTAACTTAACATCTAAAAGCGTTTTACTGTGACTGTAACGCCAGTAATAGTGCAAGTATAGGCACTCGCTGCCTTTCACAGTTCTATATTTACATCTTGTGTTATTTTAGAAGCTATTGGCTGTTTAATACATACAACAAGTGTACGCGCAAACTCACTACTGTCATAAATCTTTCCCTATTCGATGTAATAAGTAATACCTACGAAGATCGAAGCTAGGCGAGAGGAATGTGCATATTGTTTACTCTGTAGCCTGGTGGCACAAACACCTGGTCCTATTCATGTTTCAAATTTGCAAAAATCTGAGTCAGAAAGCCGGGATAAAAACGGGCTGTGGGGCATTATGACTCAGTTCTCAGGGGTAGTAACGCATCTGTAGTATTTTTAGTTTGAATATTGCTGTAGGCTGGCTTAATTATATATACAATATAATTGTAAAATAAACAGTTTTCGTTAATTTTTATTTGACAGCTCGGTAACCTAGTGACTTAGGATTTGGATGAGGCGCTGCTAGCCGCGGTTTCCAATACCACAAGACACAACTGTTAATATGTATCATATTTGAATGTTTTGCACTTGCCAACATATTTTTTAACACTTTGGATGGGCTACAAAGACTACCACATGGCATTAACTCCGCCCTATGTACACTTAGTTTTAAGGTATTACATTTAAGTTTAAAAAAAATATATCTTCAGTTGAGATCGAGGACTCTACATCATCCTGGTCGCTAAGGTACGTTTTTTACTGATTTTTAAAGCCAGGTTTTGACATAAATTACAAGACGATTTCATTTAAATATCTTGATTTATCATTTTATTTCACAGCAGAAACTTCAGAATAGTTTATGAAAAGTAGTATAAAAGGGTTGCAATCAGTAAAACTTTTTTTTATATCTTACCATAAATTATTGCTTCAACAATATGTATAGGGAAATACAAATTAAACGATACTTCTTTAGCTAGCAACTTAAAAATAAACAACATTACATATTGTGATATGTCTGTCTGTTTTGCATTTTTTCGTCATAAATTAGTTCTTGAGTATATAATCGTGATATATTGAAATCAATTTCAACAACACAATATATCTTTATTAATTTCCCGTTTAAAATTAATCAAAATTAAGCTTATAGGAAATAAGCTTATAGTATGGAGATAATATTTTTTAAGCTTACATGTATAAATCATCCACTAATTTTCAAAGAAAATATTTAAAAAAAGAAAACAATTCAATTTAATAACAACGTGTTGTATTTTGGTAGAGCCAATTGGCAATTAAAGACTTCTTAGAAGTTAGTTTTACCAAAGGAAAGACTATATACTAGACTATATACGATAAAGACAGTAGCCAAAGGCTTAAGAGTAAAAACGGTGAAACTACTAGTGGTAAAATTAATAATTTTGTACAACCGACTTCAATATAAATAAAATGAGAACAACATCAATGTAGTCGAAGTCAATTAAATACGCATTATTAAGGATTACTCAAAAACTACTGGTCAGATCTTCATGAAATTTATACGGGACTATAAGAGAAGCACCAATTCTCAAATAAAAAATCATTAATATTATATACAGCTCTGAGGCAACACATACACACGTTAAAAATACAGCCGAATTGAGAACCTTCTTTTTTAAAAGTTTGTTGAAAGTGGTGCTGTCGTATTCGTTATTCACATAATAACAAAAATTCTGCTTGATTTTTCATCGGAGTCTACAAATCGCGGCTACCATTAAGCAATGCGAAAGTACGAGTAAGTCCAAGTTGCGTTATGTACAGCACATAGTAGCACGTTCCTAACCATAATATTGAATGGTCCCTTACGTAATGCAGTCCGTTTTTCTATTACCGATAAAGTGACGCACCATGTGAAACCACCGTTTAACATTTCAAAGATTATAGACAAATACTGATAAAAAATTTAAATTTGTTTGATTCGAAAAATACATTCTATTGTGTACATTTATTTGAATGAATAGAAATTAATAGAATACAATAAATAGAAATTAACTTTTATATCCCATAACCAACTTACGTACTCTACGTTTTATTGCAAATGGTTTGGTTTAAGAGGTTATTCTGTGAGCCACCACCACAAGCTTCAAATAGCATCCTACTGCTGCTATGTTTCGTATAGTCAGTGTAGAGAACCAGAATCCGTTTTAATCTCTCAAGCACCAAGCGGCCAAATTTGACCGCTTCGATATTCCGTCAAAACTCAAGCGGTCAAATATGACCGCACCCACCCACAGCACTTTAACCCATAAAAACTTATATATGGAGACTACTTTTCTATGAAGAAGTTTAGGATTATAGAATCATTATAAAAATTTCTATCTTCTAGTGTAATAAAAAGTGAGTTATCCTAAAGATATGTATTTATAATTCACGTTCATTTCGTACGCCATTTTGGTGTGAATGTTATTGTGTTGATTTTTGGATTTTTCTAGTGTTTTATTAGTGTTTTAGTATGGTGTTTTATTATAAAATTGTAATGAAAGTTTTTGTGTAAATATAATTTTTCTTTTCACGTAAATAATTTGGAGTAATATATATTGAAATAGTTGTGATTTTCACGCTGCTGACATTCGCTTGGTATGTTTTGTTTTTGTTATCAAAATACAATAGTCTTTTTGTAATGAAGTAAAACCTGACTTTTATATAGAGAATTTTGTATAAATTTTATAATGTCAAACTTTTTCGTAGAAAAGTAGTCTCCAAATATAAGTTTTAATGGTTTTAAGTGCTGCGGGTGGGTGCCGATTTGCCGGGTACATGCGACTGCATGGGAATTTTAAGGGGACTGAGGGGTTAATGGAAACATGGCATTCCATCTTAGTCTTCAGGGATGACAACGTCTCTGTATTTTGTCGTCTATTAATCGAAGATTGATGTATCAATGGGCCACCATCAGGTTTACTGTGTGCTCCTTTGTCATCCTTATTGTACAAAAATATCTCGCAGCGTGTGTTTAGTATTTTTACAAAGGTGCGGTAGTAAAGTAACTTTTCTATAACGTCTTATTATTTATGATAAAACTAACTATAAAATTTAGAGCCCATCAGGGTATAGTACCTGAACTTAAGTATCTTTGGGTATCAAAAATGAAAGACCAAATAATGTAATTTCCACTATTTCAAAAGTTGACTTTGACAACCTTGATAAAGCAGTCGGAAACTTAAATTTAACCACCTATTTATTCCAGTTAGATCTCAATACTGCAAATGAAGCTTTTATTAAACATTTTTCGCATGCAATTGCTGAAAACACATCTCTTAAAAACTTATCGTCTAAAAATAGAATATTTAAACCGTGGATGACACTAGGTTTATTAATGTACATAAGAAATAAAAATTCAGTGCATTGAAAATTAAAAATTTCTCCTGATAATTTAACGCTATCTATCACTTATAAGCGGTGTAGAAACTTCTGCACGAAACTTTTAAAGAAAGCAAAAATAGATTGTGGTGCTCAAGAAATAAGGAAAGTAGGTAAAATCCCTAAAGGATTTTGGTATATCCTTTATTTTCTATCCTGGATTGTTGAATGTATTTGTTATTTAAAAAAAACAAATACATTCCACAATAAACAAGCATCATGTCAGTTGCACAAACAATGTCTCTGAAGCAATCTTATGATAATGTTAACAAATTTTTGTTAATGTTGAAAAAAGCTTGCGGACAATATAATCAAAGCTAATAATTTACCTCAGTTTACTTCTTCACAATCTTCTACATGTATTTCTTCTTTTGTTCTTGAAAAACCTAATACCGATGAAATAATTTCTGAAATAAAAAGCTTGAGGTCAAATATTGCTACCAGTTGTGATGGCATATCTCCCGCTATATTAATAAGTGCGCTAGCACCCATGCTAAGGCACCATATACTCAACCTCTGTTTCGAAAATGCTATTTTTCCAATTTTTTAAAAAAATTCTGTGATAAATCCATGTTTTAAAGGATAATAACGGGAATTTAGTTACTAATTATCACCCTTTTGGTCCACTACCTGCCCTATCTTAAGTTCTATAATGTTTATTGTATAATATACTAGTCCATTATCTTGAACATTTTAAATTAATTTCACCTCAATACAACTTCTGATGCAGTTCATGTATTAATAAATTTCATAATCCCAATATTTCAATATCTAGCAAAAGCCTTTGACACAATTCCTGTTTCCTGTCTTTTAGCAAAGTTAAAAAAATGGGTGTCGTAGGTTTACGTATATGACGGTTAACTTTCTCGGAAATTATTTTACAAATCGCACACAAATGGTTAAAATATCCGATTACATCGGTGACAAACTCCCTGTTTCCTATGGTGTCCTCCAAGGTAGTATTCTCGGTCCGAATCTATTTCTTGTCTTTATTAATGACTTGAGTAATCTTTCATTAATAATTAATAATCATTAATAACGCAAAAATCGTATCTTTTGCAAATGACTTGGCTATTACTTTCTATGCAACATCTTGCACAGATCTTGAAAGTAAATTACAACGTAGTTTTAATCAAATATATAATTATCTTTTATCTCACACTCTTACTCTTAATACCTTTAAAACTAAATTTATAACTTTCTCTATTAGTCCCACCTCGCAACCAAATATTCCCATCACGTTAAAAGCTTATTCTTGTTCTCTTCAGTATTCTCCTTTTCTATAAAATTAAAGTAAAGTTACAGCCCATATACGTCCCACTGCTGGGCTCAGGCCTCCCCTCATTTCTGAGAGGGTTTAGGGCAAGGAAGTGTCCGCCGCGCTGCCCAAATGCGTGTTGACGAACTTCACATGTCTTCGAAATATTTTTATTTTCTTATTCCTTAGATATGCAGGTTTCCTCACGATGTTTTCCTTCACGCACGTGCACGTGGTAATTCAGCACTTAAAATTGCAATTAACAATTTCATTGGTGCCGGCGGGGATCGAACCCGGGTTACTCGCGTTCTGTTATATTTACAGCGAGCGTTAACCATTGAGCTACCACGGCTCCTTTTCTATGTCCACAGATAAATTCCGTAGATAATATCAAGTATTTCGGTATTATAGTAATTAAACCTTTCTTTAAAAAGTCTAATCTTAATAAAGTAATAAAATCCTTTAATTGTAAAACTGCTGTCCGTTCTTTCCTGCTAAATAAGTCATAAGATGATACGGAGCACGTTGTTATAAAAAAAAAACATGTCACGTCGCATTGCTACATATATCATTTATAAAATTTTCTACTTTTACACACCCGCATACGAACAAACACACAACCACACACAGATATACACAGGCACGTGCGTGCACGGACGCGCGCCCGCACGCACGGTTACACGCCTGCACGTGCATACGCACGCACACGCATACGAACACGCACACGCACGCCCGCACATACGCACAGAGGGAGAAAGAGAGAGGGAGAGAGAGAGAGAGGCCAACCAGTTTATCATGTCTTTTAAGATTATTCATTCTTTTCCTGCAAAAATTAAAATTAATTTAAACAATATAACTATGTATTCCTAATCAAAAGGGGCGATAAGACTGTATCTCCTAAAGCTAACTAATATTGATTCTACCCATTTCTGATTGGTCCCCACAATGTATTGTATATATTTATGTATTTGTAAAAGGTATTTAAGCTATTAAAATGTCAATAAAGAATTATAACTTTCCATTACTTTGATTTGTTATCAAGATGCTGTTACCCATTTACTGGTTTAGTTCTTGTTGGGAAATGAAAATGCAACCATTTACTTATATTTTTGTTGGCATTACTTTTTTATAGGGGAGGGGGCAAACTTGCATACGGCTCACCTGATGGTAAGCGATTACCGCCACCCATGAACAACTGCAACACCAGGGGAACTGCAGATGCGTTGCCGGCCATTTTAAAAGGGAGTAGGCTCTTTTCTTGAAGGTCCCTAAGTCGTTTCGGTCCGGAAAAATCTCTGGTGGTAGTCGATTCCACAAGGCAGTTGTGCGAGGAAGAAAACTTCTTTTAAATCGCACAGTGGTGGACTTCCAGGCATCCAGATGGAATGGATGGTATCGCGAGTTTTGACGCGATGTGCGATGGTGAAATTGTGCGGCTGGATTTAGTCCGAACAATTAAATTTCTTCTATTGATTTAAGGCATTATGTTGGCAGCATTTTTTTTTCTCTGTTCTATTCCTCATAGATGTTTATACCTCATGTACTGTTACTGTGTCATTGTAAATAAAATACGTTTCTGCATATTTCCGAGTTCTACAGTTACTTTGAATATTTAATCCTTAGTTTTCCTCTGCAGCCTCTTATGACGCTGACGGGATGATATAGGGTAGTGGATATTCTTAAACCGCCAACGATTTGCAATTACAACAAGTAAAGTATATACGTTATTTCTCTATATTTTTAAACCTACATCCAATATTCACCACTCCATCGGTTGACTGGTAGAGAATGCCTCTATGAACAAAGCAAAAATATTAATGTATTGCCCAAACAATAGCGTTACTTCTGTGGTATATCTTAAGAATGATCAAGACAAACACATTCATTTTAGACACTCGCACAACTAAATGCACATATGCAGTCACATAGAAAACGTGAAGTCGGGACTGGCAAGCGGCAACATCGGACGTTCGGTTCATTGATTTGAATAGAATAGGCCCAATTTCACGCCAGATTGCATGTATAAACTAAAAAAGGAAATGAAAAGAAAATCACCGTTATTAAAAATGGAAATTACTATTTATTATTTTAATTATATTTAAGTGGTAAACTATTATAATCCCGTGCAGTGGCGGTGTAAACATATCATCCATATCATCCCGTGGGTCTCGTAATAGGAGGCAGAGGGATAAAAATCAGAAGATGGGCAGCAGCGTCCTCTTAATTACCAAGGAAAATAGAAAATTACGGCTGTCAACCCGCTTGCCAAGGCAAATATCCCCATGATGAGGCAATTTATGTGGGAGGCCTATGTTCAGCAGTGGGCTTTAATATGCTGTAACGGTAACTACTATAATAAGGAAGTATCAACATTGAAATAAACAGGAAAAATAAGTATGTTGCGCTTGTTTAAAATATGGTCATCGATGATAAATCAATAAATCATATCTAAGTACTTATACTTACGCACTAATGCGCGTGCGTAAACTGAAACAAAAGTTGAATGGGCGTTTCGAATGCATGATTAATGGAACCTTATCGAGAACGTAATGCGCTGATATAAGCCGAAAATGCGGTCTAAGTTCCGTTCTCGTTCAATTGAGATTTGATTGCTTATCGCATTGATTGTGACGTAATGTATTTTGAATGCTTTATTATTTTTTTCTGCTGATATTCACCTGGCTTATTTAGAAGATAAGAATTATTAATTATGCGGAGCTTCTGAAAGCGGGTGGAACACCGGTACTTGTAGTCCTTCAGAAGCTCTTCAATTCCGTCCTCCATGGTGGCACTACTCCAGAGGCGTGGAGCAGAAGTGCGGTGGTCTTGTTCTTTAAGAAAGGCGACAACGCTCTCTTAAAGAACTACAGACCGATTTCCCTTCTGAGCCGCGTCTACGTGCTGTTTTCGAGAGTCATTACGAATCGTCTCGCACGCAGACTTGACGACTTCCAGCCTCCCGAACAAGCCAGTTTCCGAAAAGGCTTCAGTACCATAGACCACATACATACCCTGCGGCAGATTGTACAGAAGACTGAAGAGTACAATCTGCCACTTTGCCTGGCGTATGTGGACTATGAGAAAGCCTTTGATTCCGTCGAAATTTGGGCGGTGCTACAGTCCCTTCAGCGGTGCCAAGTTGACTGTCGGTATATCGAAGTGCTGAAGTGTTTGTACAGTAGGGCTACGATGGCTATCCGAGTACAGAACCAGAGCTCGAAACCTATCCAACTGCAGAGAGGTGTAAGACAGGGTGACGTTATATCCCCGAAACTCTTCACCGCTGCATTGGAAGACGTTTTCGAGCTACTGGACTGGAAAGGATACGGTATTGACATCAATGGCGAGTACATCACTCACCTTCGATTTGCCGACGATATAGTCCTTATGGCAGAATCGCTGGAGGACTTAAGCACTATGCTCAATGACCTCAATAGTGCCTCCCAACGGATAGGTCTTAAGATGAACATGGACAAAACAAAGATCATGTTCAATGTCCATGTCACACCTATGCCGGTAGTTGTTGGGAGCACTATGCTCGAAGTTGTTGACGAGTACGTTTACCTGGGACAAATAGTCCGACTAGGTAAGTTCAACTTCGACCGAGAGGTCAATCGACGGATTCAACTCGGCTGGGCAGCGTTCGGGAAATTACGACATATCTTTTCGTCAGGTATACCTCAATCTCTAAAAACTAGATTGTACAACCAGTGCGTGTTGCCAGTGATGACTTATGGATCTGAGACGTGGTCCTTCACTGCTGGCCGTATGAGGACGCCTAAGGTCGCTCAGCGAGCTATGGAGAGGGCTATGCTCGGAGTTTCTCTGCGTGATAGACTCAGAAATGAGGATATCCGCAGTAAAACCAGAGTGACCGACATAGCCCAACGGATTAGTAAGCTGAAGTGGCAATGGGCCGGCCATATAGCTCGAAGAACCGATAACCGATGGGGAAGAAAGGTTCTCGAGTGGCAGCCTCGTACCGGTAGGCGTAGTGTAGGGCGACCCCCCACTAGATGGAGTGACGACCTGGTAAGACATGCAGGAAGTCGATGGATGCAGGTGGCTCAGGACCGTGCTTTGTGGCATTACTTGGGGGAGGCCTATGTTCAGCAGTGGACTTGTGAAAGGCTGTAATGATGATGATGATGAAGAATTATATATTTTTCTGTTTCTGTACGTGCTGCCTCAAAATTTAAAATCTTTTGGAGTCAATTCATATTCACATTTTTATTTGTTATGTATTGCCACAAAGAGATAAAAATTTGAAATGAGAACCACGGATCCAACCGATATATGATTTTGTGACCGTTATGTGTCGAATCCGGCTCTATATTGTATGAACAGTTTAAGTTTATACTAAACTCGGTCCAAGACTCTTCTACATTTATCACTTTTCCTTAGCTCACTTGAAAAATTCAACCTGTACACCAGATGATTATGCAGGTTGTTAGGATAATAGCTTTTTTCTTGTACTCAATTACGACTATCACATATCTAGAGACATGCTGGGGTGATAAATTCACTTACACCACAACAATAAATGTGAATGAAACTCGTGGCTAAATGATTTAGATTTTTTTAAATCGTTTAGTTTAATGGGACATTGAAATTAAGTTACTCTGTTTGCGTTAATACTTATGACACTTCATTTCCTGTGCAGGTAATAGCTTCTGGAGGAAACGAGAGACTATTACTGCCTTTACTGTGCACAAAAACGCGCTCTTTTATTTTAGTGTCCTAAGGGAAAACAAGATAGAGTGAGTGAGTGAGTAAGAGATGCAGGAAGTAGATGGATGCAATTGGCACAGGGACGTACCTTATAGCGTTACCCTAACACATCGTTATGCCAAATGCGGAATGCGGAGATATGCGGAATAAAATGTAAATTTATATAGAATTTTATAGCAAATGTCAATTTTCCAGCATGAAGGTAACAGCATGAAGGTACATGTATAATTATAGTTGAAAATAATTGAATGTATCATATTGATTTATATATTACACTAACTCAATGAAGTATCACTAGTTCGTTTGCTATTTTAGTTAAATTAAATGCGCTAGATGTGACTAATTTCTGCAAAGATTAGACAAAACTATTATTTCAAAATATCATATTAGGTTTTAATATCATATCTTATTAGATCTTCGCGTAATAATATACGGACTATGTAGGAAGTGTAATGTTTAAAAATATATAAAATTGTTGTCCCCTTACTAAAACTTTAAATTTTCTGCCTATGAAACCTGTAAATGTCTAATTTATATACAATTTATTTAAACCTAAACACACCATTAAAGTTATTGAATAGTCGGGCACATAACGTTTTTCCTCTTGCAACATCTGACCCCTATTTCACAGGCTCGTCATTCAACGTCGCACGGGTAGTGGTCAAGTAGGAACTTCTCACTACTGATTGACGCAAGTATCTGTGTCATAGATTTGTACTCATACATAGATTTATACTTTTTATTATTTAAATATGTATTATAAAACTATATATTATACATACAAAGTCATAAGACAAATGATCATTATTTGAAAAAAGAATCACACTTTACTTTTAATTTTGTTTTAACGGATTTCTTTTCAATTTGAATTTACATGATGTAACCATAAAGAGAATTTTACCCGGAAGTATGTATACTGAATGAAGTATGTATACCCCATAAATAACCCAAAGAGCAGCGAACTTCTCGAAACACGTTTAGCCGTAAACGGTAATAGATGGAAAACCGTGAAAAAAGACATAGGTGGTTAATTAGTTTATTATATAAGGATATATTGCAAAATTATTAACCCATAAACATCTGGACATGGGCCTCTTATAATAAAGGGCGGACTTTGCATGTGTACTGACAATTGCAAGTCCCGTCTTTGGCGTTGCTCCCCGTTGCCGGTCTTGGTATTTTACGCCTAGTTGTAATTGTTAGGCAAAGACGTATAAAAAAGAAAAAAAATCTTAGTTGTTAGATTGCTATTCATAAATATCTAATGCCTACTATTTTACTACGCACGCACATATTCATAAGGGTCAATCGGTCGGCAAAAAACGATTTAAATTTAATAGAGGAGCACGCGTACTACGCGTAACCACGCGTAGTACGTGTGAATGTGATTTATGGGAAACAAACGTTTCCCATAAATCACATTCAATCATGGATAATTTAAAAAGTAGAAGTTTTTATCCGTATTTTACAAAAACTGCAATAATGGTATATCATTATTTTATATTTGAGATTAAGTACCTATAAAATTAGCCTTTTCTAGCCCTTTTAATAGCCCTGTATAATAAGTACATACATAAACACTCACGCCTGTCACCCAGAGGGGTAGGCAGAGACCACGGACTTCGACTCTTTCGCCTCCTTTACATTCATATATCTACGCATACATGCTCGTCGGTTAAGGGTACTTCTAACGTGGCCCATTTCCAAAATATCGCCAATTTGGGCGATAAACTTTTTTCTAGGGCGTCCCTTCCCGACTCGGCCGTTCACATCTGCCATATAAATTTGCTTTTTCACTCTTTCCTCATTCATTCTTTCTACATGACCAAACCACCGAAGCATTCCTCTCTTCATCCTGGTCACAACATCATCTTGCATACCACATTTATCTCTTATCACGCAGTTTCTCACCCTGTCATTCAGATTCAACCATGTTGCATATTCCTTAAATACCCCATTTCTACAGAATTTATTCTACTCTCGTGCTTCTTCTGCCACACCCAGCTTTCACTACCATACATTAAAGTAGGGACTAACACAGCATTATGAATTACCATACGTGCATTTTTTGACACATTCTGGTTCTTCATAATAGAGTGTAGTGCCCCATTCACTCTATTCCCTGCATTTACTCGCCGTTCTATATCCCTATCATATCTACCATCCCTGCTAAATACACATCCCAAATTCACAAACTCATCCACTTGCTCAATTAACTCTCATTACTTGTTCTTATGTCGAATTAATGATCTTTTCAAGCGTTGGCGGTATCGGACATCTGTGTCTACCACTGCGTTACATCGTATAAGAATAGAAAAGTTACAAGATGAAGATGTGAATGAGAAGTATAAATGTTTTTTTTTTTTTTTTTTATAGAAGAGGGGGCAAACGAGCATGCGGCTCACCTGATGTTAAGTGACTACCGCCGCCCATGATCAACCGCAACACCAGGAGAATTGCGGGTGCGTTGCCGGCCCTTTAGAAAGGAGTAAGCTCTTTTCTTGAAGGTCCCCAGGTCGTATCGGTCCGGAAAAATCGCCGGTGATAAACTATTCCACAGAGAGGTTGTACGTGGAAGAAAACTCCTTGTGAAACGTACAGTGGTGGACCGCCAAGCATCCAGATGGTGTGGATGGTATCGGGACGTTTGTCGTGTCGTGCGTTCACGAAATTTGGCGGCTGGGATTAATCCGAACAATTCCTCAGAGCACTCCCCGTGATAGATGCGATAAAATACGCAAAGCGATGCAACATCTCTTCGCAACGCCAGTGAATCGAGCCGATCGGAAAGCACTCGGTCGTCGACGATTCGAGCCGCTCTGCGCTGGATGCGGTCAAGTGGAAGGAGCTGGTACTGGGGAGCCCCAGCCCAGAGATGGGAACAGTATTCCATGTGCGGCCGAACCTGCGCCTTGTAAAGTTGCAGGCGGTGTGCCGGCATGAAATACTGTCCCGCTCTGCTGAGCACGCCAAGCTTTTTAGAGGCCAATTTGGCCTTCCCTTCCAAGTGACCACGAAACTGCACGTCACTCGATATGTCGACGCCGAGGATTCCGATACTGGCTGAGGCAACAAGGGGAGTGCCTTGAAACTGAGGGGATACGACAAAGGGGTTCTTTTTAGCGGTTAACGCGCAAACTTGTGTCTTCTGGGGGTTAAACTGGACTAGATTTAGTCGTCCCCAATCCGAGACTCTGTTCAGCAAAGACTCGACTTCAGACACAAGTTTGTCCCGGCACTCGGAGACGTTTTCCCGAGAAATATTGGCTCGGCCGGTGTAAAGAGCATCACCAGTGCTGTCATCTGCATAGCAATGAATGTTACGGGTATGCAACATATCATTGATATGCAGAAGAAACAGCGTTGGCGATAGCACGCAGCCCTGTGGAACACCAGCATTAATAGGCTTGCAATCGGAGCTTGCACCGTCTACAACGACCTTGATGCTCCGATCTGCAAGAAAGCTGGTGATCCAATCGCACAATTTCTCGGGAAGCCCATAGGAAGGGAGCTTCGAAAGAAGCGCTTTGTGCCAAACCCGATCGAAGGCCTTCGCAATGTCCAAACTAACGGCCAATGCCTCCCCCTTGAACTCTACTGCCTCCGCCCATCTGTGAGTGAGGTAGACCAGAAGATCACCAGCTGACCGACCACGGCGAAAACCGTATTGGCGGTCACTAATCAGCTGGTGATCCTCAAGGTACCTCATGAGCTGGCAGTTTACAATGGACTCCATTGTTTTGGAGAACAAGGAGGTGATGGCGATTGGCCGGTAGTTGGACGGGTCTGAGCGGTCGCCTTTTTTAGGGATCGGGTGGACGAAAGCCGTCTTCCATGATTTTGGGACTACGCCTAGGGAGTAGGAGTACCGGAAAAGACGCGTTAAAACCGGTGCCAACTCTGGAGCACACGTCCTCAGCACAATTGGGGGGATTCCGTCAGGCTCACTCGACTTGTGGATGTCCAGGGAGAGGAGTGCTTTGCGAACCGAGCGCTGTGTGAACTGCACTTCCGGCATGGAGCACTCACACCGCGGGATGGTCGGCGGCGTACTCCCCCCGTCATCGAGAGTCGAGTTAGACGCAAAGAAGGAGCCTAGAAGATCGGCTTTCTCCTTTGCAGTATGGGCCAGTGAGTCGTCCTCCCTGTGCAGAGATGGAAGAGATGGCTGACAGAAATTCCCCTGGACAGCCTTGGCGAGAGACCAGAATGCACGGGTTCCAAAAGGAAGGCGAACTAGTCTCTCGCCAATTCTGCCTATGTGCTCTGACTTTGCCTTGGCAATGACTCTTTTGAAGGACCTAGAGGCGGAATTATACTTCTTTTTTAGAGTGCTGGTGTTTACATCCCGGGACGCTGATGCATCAACCCAGGCTTGGTAGCACTCCTGCTTATAGCATGATGCTATTTTACAGGAGCGACCAAACCATGGCTGAGATTTGCCTCCAATGGGCACCACAGAGGAAGGAATAAAAAGTTCCATACCCTGAAGTACCACATCAGTAACAGAATCCGCAACAACGTTGGGATCATCCGGCGAGAAGCAAACCCGCCCCCAAGGGTAGGATGCAAAGAAAGACCGCATCCCATCCCAATCGGCTGACCTATAGTGCCAAACACGGCGGCAGCCTGCAGAATGCAACCGCGATTTCAGCGTGAGTGGCACAACACTCCGGATCAGACAATGGTCCGAGGAGCCTAAAGGGGCGTCGACGGAAATCTGATATCCGTCCGGGTGAGAGGTCAGCAGAAGGTCCAACAGGGAAGGTGCATGATCCTCCACATCTGGAATCCGCGTAGGCGAAGTAACCAGTTGTGTCAGACCATATGCCAAGGCAAAATCATGAACAGATCTCCCCGCATGATCGGTTAAACGTGAACCGAGCCATTCGGCGTGATGGGCGTTAAAGTCGCCGAGGATCACGATCTCTGCGGAGGGGATCTGCTGTAGCAACGAATCCGCAGCCATTTGGACGTGGTCGAAGAGTCGGTCTGTTTTGGCATTACCGCTGTGGGACCTATAGAGGCACCCGTAGACGCGCGGATGGTCGTCGCTGTCTACGCGTAGCCAAAGGATGGATAGGTCCGAACCTTCAAGTCTGCCGAGGCGTCGAGAACAGATGTCCTCTCTGACGTAAACGCAAACTCCAGCCCGAGGCACAAAGGAGTGTTCCAGTTTGTACCCCGGGTAGGAGAGATACGAAACATCAGCCGGAGAGGACACCTGCGTCTCGGTCAGAAAGAGCAAAGCCGGCCTCGCCGTCTCGAGATGGTAGTGGACGGCGTTTAGGTTAGAGTGAAGTCCCCTGATATTGCAGAAATTCACGGACAGCGTGCCAGGGGTCGCCTTGGTCTTGTTGCTCCGTTTGCCCCGAGCAGTTGTAGTCTTGAGCGGAATTTCGCCCCCCCCCAGAATACGCGGGGCAGCCTGAGCACCCACGCTCAGAAGTGGAGAAACATGGTCGTGGATGCTCAGCGAGGGATTCTCCAGGGGTGCTGGTACCCTCCTGGGGTAGTCTATCTTTATTTAATTCCGCTACCATGTTGATGGGGGGGGGGGGATTTGGGCCTCCGGCCACCTGCACTCACCAGACGAAACGCGGAAGCAAAACTTCCACTTCACGCCGGTATTCTGTGAGGTCGTGGTACCACCCCGGTTTGAGCCGGCCCATACGTGCAACAGCAAAGCTGCCGCGTGGCTCTACCACTGTTAATGTTAATGTAGACTGAGAGGAAATATTAGATGTTTGAATGAGTTGTGTATGAAAGATTAAGACTTGAATACTATGTGGGATAATATTAAGAAAGATTTGGTGGATGCCACCAACGAAGTATGTGGTGTAAGTAAGAGAACAAATGAAAGGAAAAGTAATACGTTGTGGTGAGATGATGAAGTACGGGTGAAAGTTGAATCAAAAAAGAAAGCATGGTTAGATTTACTAGCAACCAAAGCTGGTAATTCTTCTGGTAGGAATGATGAGATTGAAAGAAAAAAGGCAGAATTTAGACGTGTAAATAAGAGAGTAAAAGAAGTTGCTGAAAGGGAAAAGAAAGAAAGAACGGATAAGAATGATAAAAGGATATCTGATAATTTCCAGGCTAACATAAAAATGTTCTGGAAACTCGTAAGAACTGCCAGGGAAAATACAAAACAGCCTATAATTAATGCTATAAGAGACGAGAATGGATGTATTCTGAATGATGAAGTTTCGAATTTAAACAGATGGAAGGAATACTTTGAAAGCGTGTTTATGAGTGAAGAGTCGTCTGAATTAAATGAACTAGAAATTCCGAAAGAAGTGGAAAGGGGTATGGAGATAAGTGTAGATCAAATAATGAAAGCAATGAAAAGCATGAAAGCAGGTAAGGCAGCTGGATATGATAGAGTATCACTCGAGATGCTAAGGGCTGGAGAGGGAATGGTGGCAGGCCTGCTGTACACCTTGTTTAATTTATGTTGGGAATTAAAGCGGGTACCAGATGACTGGTGTAAAGCAGTAATAGTACCCATATATAAAGGAAAAGGGTCACAGCAGGACTGCAAAAACTACCGTGGTATCAGCTTGCTTAGTATTGTGGGTAAACTGTATGCTAAGGTGTTAATTGAAAGAGACTGATGGAAAAATTTGGGATGTGCAAGCGGGTTTTAGAAAGGGAATGGGGTGTCTTTTCCATGCGCATGATTGCGGAGCAGTTTTTGGCCAAAAACCAGAAAGTTTTTTGTGCGTTCATGGACTTGGAAAAGGCTTATGACAGAGTGGACAGGAATGTGTTATGGCAAACATTGAACTCATATGGGTTGAGCGCTGGTTTGATACAGGCATTAAGGTCTCTTTATAGGGACTCTAGTGCTTGTGTCAGGATCAATGGGGTCTACTCGGACTGGTTTGGCATCCAAAAAGGTGTCAGACAGGGCTGTGTTCAGATTTAGACAGCTTCCCCTTGGCTGTTCAACCTATTTATGGACAGGTGTTTGCAAACTTTGAAAGATGAAGAATGTGGGTTAAGAATAGGCGAGTTAACTGTCAAATGCCTTTTGTATGCCGATGATCAAGTCATATTTGCGTCATCGGGGGCTGAGTTGCAAATGATGGTTACATTAATGAACTGGGAATTTAAAGAAAGGGGAATGAAAGTGAACGCAAGTAAGACGAAAGTGATGGTTTTAGAAAGAGAAGAAATCAAAATGGTATGTGAAATAAGAATATAATAAGTGTGTATATATTTATGTATATTATATATTATTAACTTTCATTGTGTAATGTATTGTTTAAACATGTGCATGAGTATACTATTTAAAGTATTTCCAGTTACAATAACTGTCTTCTTAGTGCTAAAGCTGGCCTGAGATTGGCATAAAACAAGCGTTAGGTCCACCTTTTGATCCTTTACTGTTTTCAACGGTTCAATAAAGATTTAATTTAAAAAAAATATACAAGTATGCATTCATATATATTGTATATGTGTCTGTCTTTATGAGCTGTGACCTTATGTAGCCAAAATGGCAGAATCGATTTTAAAGTGCAAAATAGGACACCACGCACTTTACATCTAATCTTAAGGGGAAATACAACCTCAAATGGCTTAGCAAGGTCCTCCGTAATGCCGAAAGTATTGCAGCATTAATTTTGAAACAGGACTATGTTAGACAAAAACACGATTCTGTAAAAATTTTTCTATAGAAAAAAATCCAAAGTTACCTCCAAACTGAACAATAAACCGCTGTTATTCATAAAATACTTTAAATAAGATCATGAAACTTTGGATACCAACTGAACTAACTATAAAGCAGTGCTTATGTTATTTACTTTCTTTAAAATACCATTATTTTCACTGTAAAAAGAAATTACCTAAACTATCGGCGTCTTGAAGCTTGATTCCTGTCGCCCCATTAGTATCGCTTAAGCTTTTGAAGGGAGAAGTTGTGTCGCTTACGATCAGAATACACATTACGCAACAGGACGACGTAAAATTAAAATGGGAAATAACCGTGATAAAAATAACAATCGACTGAGTTGGCGTTAAGAAACAGAAAATATGATAAACCTAATGAAATAAGTATCTAACGACTTATCTACTTACAGTATTAGTAATAACAAACATGTCGGTACATAGCATACGACGCGCGGGGAAGTGAGGACGAAATTAGAATTTGAGCTGACTTACTATATCCCCTTAACAAGAATGTGATAAGTGATATTTTACTATGGAATTATATTAGTGTTCTCGTTTCGTCTTTGAATTTAATTCCCAACTCCTACACGACATATTTGTATTAAACTAATTTACAAATGCATACAATCAAATAAATTCCCCGTTGTTCCCAAAACTCTTCAGAAAAGACTGTAAGCTGAAGGTGACATCACTATTTTCGCTTTAGTTAATCCTCAGATTTGCTTCAATGTTTACTTACCACAATGGCTGCTGATGAGTAAGGCGGTAACCCGGCGTTCACTAATTTCCGAGTACTTGACCCACATGAAACGTACCGTTACCTCGTGTGGTGACTAACCGAATTTGTTCGTACAGTCGTTATGTTTTCGGTGATTGATATCTTCTACTGCTATTTTTTTAATCTCTAAGTTTTGTCGTAATACTTACTATTTTGAAAGTATTTTGTTTGTTATTTCTTAAGTTCAAGCAACCAATTTTTATAAAAAAATTAAGAATTTTATACTAATACGCAACGATATTTATTAAGTTCCGTTTAAGAAAAAAGTTATGATTATCGCTTCGCCTTATAATCTTATGAAGTAGCAATTCTCGTATTATATAATGTATTTACTCGTATAACCCCCAAAGGTTTGATATGCAGCAGTGAAGTTCTCTTAAACGGCTTAGAAAATATATGCAATTGCATATTTGTTCGTGTACAAATGTATGTAAAGGGTTATAATATTGTAAAAGGTATAATTTAACATAGCAAAAATTAAAAGAACGGGGAAAAAGTTCGTATTTTATTTATAAAAAATTTAGGAAAAATCTCTTTGGATGTACTGTTTGTATCTGGCTGATTTCAATATCAATACATACTCGTATAAGACGTTAAGAAAAAGAAAAACGAAAAACATTTTTCAATTATTTTTCTGTCCGCCCAAATGAGTGAATCTAATGGAGAAAGATACATTTTGAATTTTTATTACAAGAAGGGGAAAGATGCAACCTAAGCTGCGAAACTGTGTGACGTTTATGGGACCTAATGCAATATCAGTAAAGTAAGTTCAAGCGATTTCAGTCCTGGAAATTTGATGTCAAAGATGCAGCTCACTTGGTCGCCTTCATACGGATAAAGAAATGTCTCGAATTTGTATATAAAATACGAAGACACTTTTTCCTCGCCCTATGAGTCTTTTCGATGTTTACTTTTTTAATTGTCTGTGCTAATCTACAAAAGAGATTCGAGACACATTATTATACTAAATCCGTATTTACAAAAGTAAACTTCCTGGAAGCAAAAACGACAAACCAGAATATCATCATTATCATATATAGAACGCCTCATCAGTTCCTCAAGGAATGCCACAAAAACAGGTCCTGAGTCACCCACGTTAATTTATTTCCTGTATGTCTTACACAAGGCATCACTCCATCCGGTGGGGTATTGCCGTGCACTTCGTTAAGCTTTATTCTATATTGTCGGTTAGTCGAACCATGTGGCTGGATCCATGCCACTTTAGCTTACTAGTGCCGATGGATTATGGATAATGTACAGCTCAATAGCTATGTTTCACTCTAGTTTTACTGCGAATATATACGGGTAAAGCCACGCTGCACCTATATTATGTTGGACTACGCTTTCACACAATAACGGCGAAAAATAGAAGTTTAATGCTGCTCAGTTTCCTGTGAATCCTGTGATGATGTCGTAAACGGCATTAGAATGTCCATGGTCGTACCTAAGTAACATTTTTTTGCACCAATCCACACGAGCCTGTTTTTGTTCTGTAGTCAGTTCATAGGGAATCCAACAACAAAGTTTTCTACCTCTTAATTCTTCATGTAGAATTTTTTGAATTTGACTCATACCAATGTCACCGAACTATCTCATAGGTGATGCGTCTGTTTTCTTCAACGAGCTTTTTCACAGTAGCCACATTTTCCTCAGTGGTAGCAGTTGCGGGCCGTCCTTGACGAATTTCGTCATATAGAGAAATCCGTCCCAGCTTAAATTCGGTATACCATCGCCTCACGGTGCTCAGATGAGATGCTTCCCTCCCAAAGGCATTTTGAAGCCGAATGGCACAATCTTGCGAAGAAAAGAAGAAAGAGCTTAATTTACAATTTGAATCTGTGGTAACCGCGGTTAACTATGACATCTGAACGTTGAACATCTCAGTCCCCCTCCCCCGTGACCATGGGTGCTGTTAAGTACTCGAAACGTCGGGTATATAAAAAAGTTAATATACGCAATAAAATCCGTAAAAACTAGTATTATTTAAATGCAGATGTCTATTGGCCACAGCATCTACTTACCATCAGGCGGGCTAAGAGCTCGTTTGTTATTCATTCTATAAAAAAACATCATCATTGCGGATTCTATCACGAGGAAAACACCGAATACAGTCCTCTCGATAGCTCGCTAAATGACTTTAAGACTTCCCATACGACCAGCAGTTAAGGACAACATCTGGGCTCCACAAGTCATAGAAAGAAACACGCACTAGTTACCTATTTTTGTTTTAAGATTTTTCGGAATACGAGACGAGAAGATGTGTCGTAACTTTCTTAACTACCAGCCGAACTGCATTAATTCCTAAATAAAATATAATGTTAAACTCTTGCCCTGAAGCTAACTTTGATCTTTTTATAAAGTAAGGGTGACGTACGAGCACACAGTTCACCTGATGGTAGGTGGATTCTATGGCCCATAGATATCTACATCTCTTATCTACTAAGGATCAAAATGCAGATGCATTGTCATTTCTGAGAGCAATAAAAAATTCTTCGTTTCCAGTAAAAAGGCATCCGGTTCTCTACACGCACCGTACGAAATACAGCAGTATTATACTGCTATTTTACGCTAGTATTCTGTGAGAGCGTAGTCCTTCCCTGGTCGAGCCTACCATTATGCAGTTGCAGCGTGGGTCTGTTATATTAAAACGTAGTGCACCGCTGACCAACTGAGGAAATAAAATCCATCGAAAAACGAAGGTAATGGGGTAAATCATTGCATTTACAAGTTACAAGTACGAGTGTTTCGTGTTGCCTGTTCTTTAAATTTAACTAACTTATATTATTGCTCCCCATAAACTCGCAATATGATTTATTTTCTTTTTTAATTTATCTTGACATGAAACGGTTTTTTACAAATGAATCAAAAACGAAATCTTTTTTTTAATTAGGTTCTCAGTGCCGAAATAATAATCTAATAAATACGTGAAATGAAAAAGTTGTACCCCTTTTTGAAAATATTGCGCGCACGGTGAAGTGTGGTATTTGACATGTTTAAAGTTAATGATTTCTTAAATTTACGCAAACACTACTTTATTCAATGTTTATGTTTAGTTTTTATGGGGAAGGAGTGCAGAAAGCTATAATTCATATATATCTAGCTGGTTCCCGGCGCAAAGCTGCCGCAGGAAAAACAATTTTGGAAATATCGTTTTAAACTTGGTAGGGTTATATTGTTTAATCAGAAATGATAATATTTCCATTCAAATTGAATGATTAATGAATATCAAATAAATTTGTGGGTACGGTACGCGCGCCACTTACTGTAAGTAAATATACTATGTGTATAACCTTTGCGCAAACATAAATTGACAAAGTTTTAGCTGAATCTGATGAATGATGGCAGCGTATAAAATACGAATTATTTTATATACATATATATTACTAGCTGGTACCCGGCGAGTTGTTGGCGCCAAAGAAATGTGGAAATATCGTTTTAAATTGGAAGAGTTATATATTATTTAGTTAGATAATACATTGATTGAAGTTCAATGATATACAACTTAATATTAATAAATTTGTCGGTACGATATGTGCGCTATCTACTGTAAGTTAACTGTACTATGCCTATAACCTTCACGAGGAAGCAGTAAGTTGACAAAGTTTTACCGTAATCTGACGAACTGTATGGCAGCGCGTAAAATACGAATATATAAACATCAATTTTATATTTTAGAAGATGTGAAATAAATGCATTAAAATAAAATTAAACGTACATTGTTTGTGATTACACTGCCAATGTCAAACACATAATTGTCGCTTGTACAAATTATGTCATTTGTTAACTTTCATACAAAAAAGTGTTTATTTTATATTTTGTATTAAGATATCTGTTTTTTATGATGTGATAAATGAATAACGGTCTAATTTTAATAACTTGTAATAGATAAATACATTAGTTTGATCGTATTGGACCAATTTGTCAAAAACTTCTGACACAATTTAAAACTGAAAATAACGTTTCCTTACGATATTATACTTCAGAGAACGTGAGAGTATTATATTTTGCAGATATCTAGTGAGACTGCCATGATATTGCAACAAAAAGATATCAACTATTATCATAAATACTCAATAGCTAAGGCTTTAGGTTTTAAGTTTTTAATATTAAAAAATCAGTTCCTAGTATTAATACCGTGACCGCTACGTCTTTTCAAATTGACCTCCATTTCTAAGAAAAAACACGTAAGCAAAAAACTAATATCACAGCTCAAGGCGTGTTTGATAAATGATCATCGGACGTGGCATTGCAAAGTGATTCACAAATATTTTATTTTATTTTATTTTTGTGAGGGACCTCTGTAATTTGAGACCTAAGACAAATAGAATGTCAGAGGATGCCATTCCTTGCACGCAAAAGGCTATAGTATATAAAATTCTCATTAATCAGTCGACAGAATTCTGATTCTGACTTACGTTTGACAGAATACAAGAATTAATCGTCTCATTTTGTTTCACGGCTCATGAAGCTTAAAATTAGAAGTAATGCCCTAAAAATTTTAGATCACCTTACAAGTTACAAAAATCGTATAAATTGTAACAATGTTCAGCCGAAGGGACTGCCGTTACATGCTCGAAATGTAACGTACCATTATCACAATCAGCAAATGGCAGCCACGTGCCCTTGAATTAAAATCTTGCCAACCCTATAACGAATAGTCTAAAAATTTCTTTCTGCATTACTTAAATTTTAAAAGAAGATCATGTTTAGTCATGCTACCACAAAATTTGGAATAAGATTAAAAAATTTATATGTCAAAGTAATTGAAACAATTTTGTTACCGTTGCAGTTATATCTTTTTTTTTTTTTTTGGAGTTTATGGCCTGGTATCTAGACCTTTAGGCCAGTAGTTATATCCTAGTAAAGTCCACAGTTGCCACACTCAGCACGCGGGTTGGCAACCGTAGTTTTTTTTAATTTTAGTCGTTATTGGGAAGCCGCTGCTGTCCATCTCTTGATTTGTTTCTCTCTTTTTTTTAATATTGTTACAGCGTTCATTAATTGAAAGTTGTTAAGCGAGATGCTTGCTTTCATAAACCGAAAACAAACTGATTGAAATATATTTTTTTTATAAATCTGAGATAACAAACGAATAAGTTCGTTTCAAAACGTTCTAATACCCAAATAGTAGGTGCGGTAGGTGGGAGTAGGACTAGTTCGGTCTATATAAGGAATTTTTTTCGAATTCGAGAGAACTAATGGAATTTTTTCGGAATATCCAACTTTCTTTTTTCGATCTAGACGATATTGTGCAATCACCACGATCACCCTAAAATTATATATATATATATATATATATATATATATATATATATATATATATATATATATATGTGTGTGTGTGTGTGTGTGTATAAGTATATTAATTAAATTTGATAGATTAATGCTTTTGTAAACTTAATAAAATATTTTCAAGTAGAAAAATATTTAATCAACAAGTTCAAGGTTTTGGTACTGCAGTGTCAGCTCACCTTTTATTTTTAGCTTGGGGTATGAAATATGATTTTTCGAAATGTTCGGAGCAAATGGTGCTAGGCCGTTTAGGTATCCAAGATTCATGGTTTTTACAAGTTGCAATCCAAGTTAGCCGCCTAAGAGAATCTCTTCGAAATGTATAAAACAAACCAATAATAAAAAATTACTACTTTTTGTAATACTTTATTATAAAATCTAAATAAAAACTACAAACTGCTGTCCATGGAACCTTCAATTGATTTTACGTCTAAAGAAAACACATTTTTAAGTCCTCATCATCATCACGGGCACCTTCGATATTTGTAAAGAGGATTTGTCGTTATTGTATTAGAGTAAAAGTAAAAGAAAGGGAACTTCTCATAATCACCTATTTCTATTTCCTATACATATTATAGTCACGCTGCAGCTATATTATGGTTGTAGCACAAATGGATAGACTCAACCGGGGTAGGACCATGCTCTCACGGAATACCAGCGTAAAAGAGCACCTTAAGTTGCTGTGTTTCGTATGGTGAGTGTAGAGTGTCGGAGACTTTTTTTGCTGGAAACAAGACATTGCATCTTAGTCCTCATGGGTAACAATGCATGTGCATTTTTATTTTCAATTGAGAATAAATGTAGATGTCTATGAGCCACACTATCCACTTACCATCAGATGGTCTGTGTGCACGTTTGTTATCCTTATTATATAAAAAAGTCGCTTTTTATGACACCCACGTAATGAAAAAGAGTAATGGCTTCTTTTACAAACCACCTCTCAGTATCTTTTAAATAATAATAATAATGTCCTCCAGATCGAATTTCGGCCACGGTGGCCTGTCTCAACGGAGGCTAGCCATCGGCGCGGGACAGGATTATAGTGCCCAAGTGTATGCGCAAGCACAGGTGCACTCTCTATTCCCTCACTCTCATAATCCGATGGGACGGTAAACCGACACGATCGGAGAGAGATCAGGCGCAGGACCAACGGCTTTACGTGCTTTCCGAGGCAGGGGGGTGAGACACCGCCAACTTCCTGACTCCGGGCAACTACTGAGAATTTCTTGACGGAAAAACTCAATAATTAATTTTTTGGCCCGACTCGGAATTTGAACCCAGGACCTCATGATCAGCAGCCGCACTACTACAACCACTAGACCAACGAAGCAGTCATCTTTTAAATAATGTAATATGGCAATTGGCGTATTTTTGAAAACCTATACACGGCAGTGGCAGTGGGCTTAAAAAGGTTTGGTGGTGGTAAAAGTGATTTAGTTTGTACCTTTTGCGCACATATTATAACAGGATTTTATAGCTTTTATTTTTTTAATTACTTATTTACTACGTGCTAGAGGTATCTATTTTAAATGAGCTTTGTACCCATTACATCTTCTCTTGTTAATGTTAAGGGTTGATTGGCATTTGACAAAGAATAGCTTACGGCATTAAGTCCGCCATTTTAAACATAATCTTTGCAAACAAAGAAACAGGTGGAAATAAGAACGATCGAAACAGCTTTAAGAAGATGAATTAACGATCTTTGTAATATATATAAACACATACTATGTATTTTAAATAGAAAAACCATATGGTATTCATCGCGTCTAGACCGCTGTCTGGGTCATTATTACATGTATTTTATGAATCATCAAGGGACCACGCTTTAGGTTTATAAGTACCTAATACACGTTAAACAATACCTGCTAATAATTAAAAATATAATACATACTTTACTGTAATGCCTATAAAATAATATAAAATAAAAACTCGTATTGTTAAAAGATCTGAGTAATTCCGAACTTTTGAGTCTTAGTTTGTGTATTTATTTATTTTTTATAGGAAAAGAGTGACAAGTGAGCACACAGTCCACCTGATGGTAACTGGTTGCTGTGACCCATAGACATCTACCTCTATTATCGTTTGCGAATCAAAATGCAGATGCGTTGTCAGCCTTGAGGACTAAGATGGAATGCCTCTTTTCCAGTAAAAAGGGTCTCCGGTTCTCTACACTCACCATACGAAACACAGCAGCTTTAATCTGCTATTTGACGCTGGTATTCTGTGAGAGCGGGGTCCTTGCCCGGTCTAGCCGACCCATTTGTGCTAGAACTATACAATTATTATAAAACGAATAATATTAATATAAAACGAAATAAAAGATAATTTCCTATAAACGGATTTCGGAAACGGATAAGTTAACCTGTATCACTAAATTAGTTAAAATATTTTCTTCCTGTTGTGACGGCTCAATATTATTATTAATAATTAAATTCAATATAAAGGGGCGTCAAAAATAGTTTTAAAACATATATATTAAGCAATAAAGTTAAATTAATAAACATAAAGTTAATATATTTCAGACATTATCCCAATAACATAGCAAATTAAAGGCAAAATTATTGTTTCTCGTAATAAGTAAATTTATTATAAAAAACTTGTAAAAATATTTAAAATAAGATAAATAATAGAAATACAAGTCAAAAAATATTATAAAATTAAGTTAAATAACGTTTATAAGATAATTAGAAAATTTGATAAAAATTGTTTAAGTCATGGGAGGTGTTCGTGTATAAAAGAAAATTTTCTAAGTTGTGGAAGGAGTTCACGTATAGATGAAATTTCCTAAGTTGTTGAAGGAGTTCATGTATTAAGGAAAATTTTCCTAAGTTATGGAAGGTGTTCACGTATAGACGTCTTGTATGGATGAGGTGCCGGAGATACATACCTGCAGTTGTACATATATATGGGGTGGTCGGGAGCCCGACTGCCTGAAGTACTGTAGCACAATGACTAGTCCTATATTAGGGACTTATGATATTAAACTCAATGATACAAAAGCAATACTATAGAAGGTCTCCATGATGAATTTGCATTACAATAGTAGGGTCGTGGGTTCGAACCCTATATATGAATGACTTATGAAAACAAGGTCTATGAATCAAAAGCAATACTATAGAAGGTCTCTATGATTAATATGCATTACAATAGTAGGGTCGTGGGTTCGAACCCTATATATGAATGACTTATGAAAGCAAGGTCTATGATTCAAAAGCAATACTATGGAAGGTCTCTATGATTAATATGCATTACAATAGTAGGGTCGTGGGTTCGAATCCTATATAGGAATGACTTATGAAAGTAAGGTCTATGATTCAAAAGCAATACTATAGAAGGTCTCTATGATTAATATGCATTACAATAGTAGGGTCGTGGGTTCGAATCCTATATAGGAATGACTTATGAAAGTAAGGTCTATGATTCAAAAGCAATACTATAGAAGGTCTCTATGATTAATATGCATTACAATAGTAGGGTCGTGGGTTCGAATCCTATATATGAATGACTTATGAAAGTAAGGTCTATGATACAAAAGCAATATTATAGGAGGTCTCCTTGATGCATAAGCATTGTATGGGGTGGTCGGGTGACTGACTGCTCCTAGTACTGTAGCAAAATGACTAGTCCTTATTAGGGACTTGAAAAGGAATATTATGGTGGCGTGTGTGCTGCTTCACGAGCAATTGGTCCGAGGTAAACTTGGACTCGCTAACCGATGTGTCCTAGACATATCATCTTAGTGTCGGTGGTAGCGGGTTTGTTGTAGCAATACGGCTTTCCCGTGGACATCGCACACCCATACCGTTTGTGGGCGGCGTAGTAGCGCATAGCGAAGCGTCGTCTATATTTGGGATGGAGATGATGAGTGTGTTTGGTAGCACTTTTAAGTGTAACAGGCATACTCAACTTCATGTCTTAGTGCATTAGCGCTATGATACGTGAAGTTTTGTCCACTGGCGTCTTAGTAGCGTGCTACTATGATACGTTGGTGCAGTTTTATATAACAACAATCTTAGTGCCGGTGGTAAGCGGGTTTGTTGTAGCAATACGGCTTTCCTGTGGACATCGCACAACCATACCGTTTGTGGGCGGCGTAGTAGCGCATAGCGAAGCGTCGTCTATATTTCGGATGGGGATGATGAGTGTGTTTGGTAGCACTTTTAAGTATAACAGGCATACTCAGCTTCATGTCTTAGTGCATTAGCGCTATGATACGTGGAGTTTTGTTCATTGACGTCTTAGTAGCGTGCTACTATGATACGTTGGTGACATTTTTATATAACAACAATACTAACTTTGTTGCCAAAGTCGATAGGAGTCATGTGGGTGTGTTGTGAGGGTGCGCCGCCCGTATGATAGTTGCATTGATGCTTACTGCTACTTGCGGTATTGCGTCTTGTGATGGATCTGCGGGTGTGCTGCGCCTGATTCGACGCATTCCTGATGTTGTGGTCGATGGAGGTATACAATTAACATCTTAGTGTCGGTGGTAAGCGGGTTTGTTGTAGCAATACGGCTTTCCCGTGGACATCGCACACCCATACCGTTTGTGGGCGACGTCGTTGCGCATAGCGATGTGTCGTCTATCTTTCGGATGGGGATGATGAGTGTGTTTGGTAGCACTTTTAAGTGTAACAGGCATACTCAGCTTCATGTCTTAGTGCATTAGCGCTATGATACGTGGAGTTTTGTTCATTGGCGTCTTAGTAGCGTGCTACTATGATACGTTGGTGACATTTTTTATATAACAACAATACTAACTTTGTTGCCAAAGTCGATAGGAGTCATGTGGGTGTGTTGTGAGGGTGCGCCGCCCGTATGATAGTTGCATTGATGCTTACTGCTACTTGCGGTATTGCGTCTTGTGATGGATCTGCGGGTGTGCTGCGCCTGATTCGACGCATTCCTGATGTGTTCTGGTCGATGGAGGTATACAATTAACATCTTAGTGTCGGTGGTAAGCGGGTTTGTTGTAGCAATACGGCTTTCCCGTGGACATCGCACACCCATACCGTTTGTGGGCGGCGTCGTAGCGCATAGCGATGCGTCGTCTATCTTTCGGATGGGGATGATGAGTGTGTTTGGTAGCACTTTTAAGTGTAACAGGCATATTCAGCTTCATGTCTTAGTGCATTAGCGCTATGATACGTGGAGTTTTGTTCATTGGCGTCTTAGTAGCGTGCTACTATGATACGTTGGTGATATTTTTAATATAACAACAATACCAACTTTGTTACCAAAGTCGATAGGAATCATGTTGGGTGTGTTGTGAGGGGGCGCCATCCGTATGATAGTTGCATTGATGCTTACTGCTACTGGCGGTATTGCGTCTTGTGATGGATCTACGGGTGTGCTGCGCCTGATTCGACGCTCTCTGTGGTTCTGGTCGATGGAGGTATACGGGTGGTGATGTCTGCTGGGATGTATGGGGGACCTTGGAATGGTGTAAGCCCGACGATAGTCGTATTGATGCTTGTTGCGTTCTGCAGCATTGCGTCTTTGCGATGGTTGTTTGGTGGGACGCTATTCTCAATGGCGCTCTCTGCGTCTTGGTTTGACTCACACCTAAGTAGCTTTGCCCAAGTCGGGTCCCTTCTTTGGGGGGCTGCAGACTGTTTGCCCTCCACGATGTTTTATATAACAACATAATATTATATCTCTGTAACTTTCCCACCTTTGAATGATTGAAGGCAACTTGTTGGTGGGTGAGACAAACATGATCGAAAATGCATTTACTCAACGTCAGTGACACAAATCCTTTCTGATGGCGAATTATTACTCTTATCTTATAACTGCCTTTTGGCTATATCTGCCGTTGTATTGGTTGGTGGAGCATATGTGTCGACCTCATGCGGGTGGTAGCTGGCGGGAGGATCTGAGGAGACTCTCAAGGCTGCGGCCGAAAGCCGCACAACGTGGGACCCCATTCCCTTGAGGTGAGCAGTAGTCTCATGACACGCTCTGCGGTTAGTAGCCGTGCTGATCATGCAATTGGTGGTAATGCCATACACTTACATCACGTCTGCAGGAGCGGCGGTCTGGCAGGTGGTGGCGCTCACGGAGGGTTTACGGCCAGTGTGCCTATTTGCCTAAACCGTGTGACGTACATTCACTGTGGCTGGTTTCGTTCGTATTCTGTATGGCGTTTACACGCATTGACATGCGCGACTTCGGTCGATGTTTGTGCTTACGCACTAACAAGGGGCCAAGCCTCTTTTACTGGTTCGCCAGTTATTTTGCTGTGGACTACGGTCCAGTTCCCGAATTAGCGTTCCCTTCGGGGGGAGTGCATCAAAATGGTTGGCGCTCACCGTGCACGGCGTGTGTGGGGCCGTGTACCTCCCCTACATTTTTTTTTTAAAATAAATGTAGGAGAGCGAAGCCCTTGTATCGGGTATTTTGTATAAATATATTTTGAGCCTTTTCCGAGCGGGAAGGGATAATTAATAATGTAAACCTGATACAAGCGGAATAGGGACGTTTTATGTTCTTAACCTTTTTCGAGCCCTGTCTTCGTGAACGGGGTTCACTTAGCTTATAAGGCACTACCAACAGCTTTCAATTGCTCTAGTGAATATTCATTCTTCCAAAAGACACCTAAAAGAACTAAGTTACAAACAAACACAACGTAAATAAGGGTCCTAACTAAGACGATCACGCCAAAATATTACAAACGGCCTATTATTAAACCTTTAGAAAGATCATTTAGAAAGATCTAAACATAATTCATTAATCCTGGTCACATATATATAATGTTATTCAAAAGGGGATATTTTTAATATTATAAAATTTTTATATTGAGAGAGAGAGGGGGGGATTCGTTACACTGTGTTTAAAGTATAGTGCTCAACGCCCTCAGCTGCGAATAGACCTTGATGTTTAAATTTGAACAATTATTCTTTGTCGCGTGTGCTACCACGCTCTGTGGTAAGCACACCTAGCCTAGGTAATTACAAATTATATATTTTGAGTGTAAATATTTTTATTTAATTTAATTTAAATAGTTCGTCATTTGTTTTGCGTGTTCTGCGACTGTGTTAATTTTTTTTTATTAGCCCGTAAAATGATAGCGTGTCTTTTAGCTATAGACACGTGAGTAAAGAAACCGACTCTTTGCTAATGTGCTATAGTTAAACTTTTGCATTTTTTTTTCAATCTAATTAATTGAATATTTATATTGTATCTCATCTATGCCGTACTCTACTTACTTATAAACCGCTGCGATGTTGGAGCCTCCCTTCCTTCCTTTGCGTGTCCTCATCTCTTTAGGTGATTTGAGGGACTGGCTGGCTCCTTCGTCCCATGCGAGCGACCCTTTTACACCATTACCTAATTAATTAATTAATTATTTTTGGGGTATCAGTAGTGTATTCTCATCTGGTTGGGCTGAATAAATATATAAAAGGAAATGATAAATATACATAAATATATATTTCATATACTAATATAAATAAATAAATAATACATAAATAAATAAAAGCCCAACCAGATGGAAGCCCTCGGCAGGGGAGACCAAACGGCCGAGGGTTAGGGGGAAGGGGAAAGAAACCGGCAGACGATGCGGGCGGTATCGAGGAGCACCGCCTTCTGCATTTGAGCCTGGAGCGGTCCGTCACAGAGTTCCAGCTGCCTCAGATGACCCGAGAGGCTGAATGAGATTAGCCTGTTTGCAGAAACGACTACGGGAATAATTTCAGTTGGCAGACCACCCCATGTCGGTCACCTCGTAAGCCAGGTCCAGATATTTTGTTCGCTTATCTGTTTCGGCTTTCACTAGGTTCTCGTCATGCGGAATTGTAATGTCGACCAAAAATATTCTTGACTGTGCCCGGTCCATCAGTACAATATCAGGCGTATTCGCAAGAATATTCCTGTCTGTGATGAAGGCCCGGTCCCAGTAGAGCCCGGCGCGATCATTTTCGAGCACGGCTTCCGGCAAGTACTTGTAATACGGCAATTTCAGGTCCACGAGACCGTATTTCAGAGCGAGCTCCTGGTGAAGAATTCTGGCTACTAGGTTGTGCCTGTGCAAGTACTCAGAGTTATAAAGCGCTAAATATTTTTATTATTATTATTTATACGTGGTACAGCCACGCTGCAGCTATATTATAGTTCTAGCACGAATGGGTCGACTCGATATGGGAAGGACCACATTCTCACAGAATACCAGCGTAAAACAGCAGCTTAATACTGCAGTGTTTCGTATGGTGAGTTTAGAGATCCAGAGACCCTTTTTTCTGGTTACGAGGCATTCCGTCTTAGCCTTCAGGGGTGACAACGCACCTGCGTTTTGATTCTTAATCGAAGATAAATGTAGACGTCTGTGGGCCACTTCATCCACTCACCTTCAGGTGGACTGTGTGCTCGTTTGTCGCCCTTATTCTATATAATAAAAAAACCAGAGTCCTCCCTCTGAGAGCGGTGACTGCCAGAACTCAATGGCTCCTACACTCGCTACCAAGGGTATAGCGCGGCATCAGTCGACGGCCTCTACACTTGTCTAGTACTACTTGCTTACTACTTGCTTAGCCTTCCCACGCTGCACCTCCTGCGAGAGAGTCACTGTAACCGCGACTTACACCACAATCTAACTTTGTAATTCTAATTTAATAAATCTAATACGTGACACACTCAAAACCTAATATATTATTTTACCTATCCGTCGACCTAATATATATCATCACATAGACTTCTTATAACTATAGTTTTATTTTAACCGACCTCAAAAAAGGAGGAGGTTCTCAACTCGAGTGTATTTTTTTATGTGTGTTACTTTAGAAATATTGTCTAGGAGAACCGATTTTGATGATTCTTATTTGAAAGTTGCTGCTTCTCATGTGGTCCCATTTATCAAGATCTTACTGATAGTTTTTGAGTTATCCTTAATAATGCGTGTTTTTATTTAACTTCGCCTACATTGATGATGTTCTCATTTTGTTTATATTGAAGTCGGTTGTAAAAAAAAATAATTTTACAACTTTTTGTGTACCTAGTTCAAAATTGAAAGCTTTGGATAGCCTCTCGCATGTCGGCATTGATTTATATGTTACACTAGATAAGTAATTTCCGCGCCAAAGCGTTGTCACTTCACATAAGGCCACAGCCTTATACTCAGCGAACGTCGGTTCAGTGTTCAAGGTGACGCCGTCCGAGTTAAGCCGAACGATTCACAACAAAAAATGGGTAAATGCGTAGTGAAAGAATGCGTTTCAAGGTCACAAAAACATAATAAATCAAGCGGAATCACTTTCCATACGTAAGTTTTAATTTATATATTCATATTAACGTTTAAAACACTAAAAAATTAAATAAAATATCGAATATTGCAATTTAGGTTCAATGTTGCCACTTTTCCGCCTTTGTGATTTTTCCACATTAATGGGAGACTGTATAATTTATGGAATAAGTTAATTTTGTTTTAAAATAAACAAGTAAAATTGATTGCTTAAAAATAAAAACTATGTTTCAACCTTTATACAAAATAATTATTCTTATTTTAGTTTATTCATGAATGGTCTATTAATTATATTTTATTATTTTATATTATATTAATAAATTTGCAGTGTACCTAAAGATGCAGCACGCCGTAAGAAGTGGGTGGAAATAATAAGGTTGTTAAGAAAGGAGACTGACTGGGTGCCTTCTAAATCTACTGTCATTTGTTCTAAGCACTTCCGGAATTTAGTTAATTGTTAACCAAATTTTATTGAAAGCACTGGTTTGTACAGGTACTGGTTTCTCACATATACAGTTATTACAACTAGTTTAGAAGCCAGGGTTCCATTTAAATTGTTAAAAGATTTGTGGCAAATAAATAATTTATTTATTTATTTAAAACTTTTATAGCAATGTGTAATGCAAACTAAATGTTTTTATCTTAGTTATCAGGTTAATCATAATGCTATTTTGACTACAATAATTAATGGATATTTTTCAGGACGAACCTCATTTTGAAAAGCCGGTAGAACTTTTAATTGAAGAAAATATGGATTTTGATGTTATGGAAACCGATGAAGAGATAAATGAAATAACTGAAACACCGCGAAAGCACAAAATGAGAAAAATAATTCACCGTTTGAAAATTGTATCTACACGAAGACTAAATAAAATAAAAAATATATGATTTCACAACATATGCATATTCAACACAGATCTCGCTTAAGAAACCTAAAATTGTTTTTTTTTATTTGCTTTATTTTTTGTTTGATTTATTAGTACAATAAAAATAATATATAAAAACATATTTTATTTCATTACTTATGCTTACTTCTGTTCATCTAATAAGAAAATATAGAAATTTAAAATAAAAACAATTTACTGCAACTTTAAAAAAAAACTCCTTTATATTGCTCATTTTGGGTAAAATTTCATAAAGTATGCAACACCAACCCGCCACTGCATGTTTGTGTGTCTATCTTTATCTAATCTTAGGGACGATATTGTTTTCCGCGACTTGTGTAAGTGAGACAGATATATGTTTACTTAAAAATTTTAATGATTTCGAAGCTAAGTTGTTGTAGTAGAAGTAGCTAGTGTAAGTGGTTACACTTTGTTCGACGCGCGGCAATGTGGTTTGCTCCTCTAGTCTTGTATAACTCAATGACTCAATGCATGTCGGGGTCACTTTGGCCAATATGGCGCATCTGTCGAGCACTTTCCGATATATCAATGGAAACGTTATTAAATAAGCTATCAGATTATGCATAACAGAATATGGCGTTTGGACAGCCGAGGGGATCGAAATCGTAATCGAATCACATTATTTTTGGTGGATGCAGGTGGCTCGGGGTTGTGCTTTGTGGCATTCCTTGAGAGAGGCCTGTGTTCAGCAGTGGACTCTTGAAGGAGTGTAGTGATATTGATGATGATAATGAAATAAAATATTAACTTATTAGTCTTACTAGCGGACCCGGCAGACTTTATTCTGTACTTTCTGGTTGGTGCCGCGATGAGTTTCTTTTTCAAAACGCACATTTTTCTATAGATTTATAATCCGTAAAGCTAAATCATCTTAATTAGTACCAATAAAACCATCAGCAGACATCTGCAATCAATTTCAATTAATCAATTTCAATGAAAGAAAGCTACAGATGCGTTGTCACCTCTGAGGAATACGATGGAAAACCTCACAGTATGTATTTATAGTGGTTCTCTTTACTTTTCCGGCTGGATCACAGCAGTGGCATTTAGTGGAGAGAGAGAGAGAAAGAGACAGACAGAGAGAGAAAGAGAGGCAGACACAGAGAGAGGGACACACCGAGCGAGAAAGAGAGACAGACAGAGAGAGAGAGAGAGAGAGCGATATAGACAGATAGAGAGAGACAGAGACAGTGAGAGAGAAAGCAAACATTTCTTAAAGTACGAGTGAAGTTATATGAGTACATGAGGCAATTTATGTGCCTATCGGCATAATCATAGGAATAATTTAGATGCTGTTATAGATCGCAGCTGTTATAGAGAGACATCATGATCCATATACCCAAAATGTTAATTTTTATGTAATGTAACCAACATAGGCTAGTATGAATGTAAAACCTACTGCGTATTAGAAGAAATTGTTGAGGGTCTCACTGATAAATTATTAGATATTCATGTTCATTTTCATCCATCTCCTCTTCTTCCGTGGGCACGTAACGTAAGAGGTGATTACACAAGTCATAAACAAAGTAGCTTCTGACAAATAACATTATAACCATCACGCCAATAAGTAAAACGTGAAATATCGCTATCTTTAACTCACTCTCCTATCGTGACGCTTATAGGTTTCTGTGGGTTGCTTTTTTCTTTTTACCTGTTAAGTATTATCACAGTATTCGTAAGTATTTAAGTGTGCTATAATAGAAACACAATCATAAAGAGGATAAGCCGTAGCCTTTTTTATCGCAGTTAATTAAAATATTATCGAAATAAGCGAAGAACTTGAATGTTGTATGATATGCCACAATTAACAAAACTAATAATATAGTCAGTTAAATGCGTAGCGTATAGTGTGTTCGTTTCGTGTACTAGATAGGAGGTCGGCAATCGCCGTATCGCAGGATGTCGGTCGCATCGGGTCGACGGTCTGTCAGAACGAAGCTAATTGTTACAAATTGTACCGCACACATCGAGCAAATTTATAACTTACGTTTGATTGCTAATAGTTAAGTATTGCCACTGAAAAAAATAGCCTACGAATTTAAATTTCGAAATTAATGCTTTTAGCGCATGTTGCTAGCGCATTTCGAAACTTTAAATTGTGTGGCCATAGTTAATCTTTTTTTTTATAAATTGCTTATTTGGTCATATGCCTTTAAGCGTTTTTATTTTATTTTACAACACTTGATACTAGTGGTTTGATTTCTGACAGTCGGACTGACTGACTGACGGACAGATAGAGGGCAAAATGATTGTTTTTTTTAAATCGTTAAGTTATCACAAATCTAAGTAACTCTACATTTACATATTCATCCTAGGCGAACTTTTAAAATTTTAAAAGTTACAGATAAATCAACTTATAATATGAATAGAGAGAGATGAAACATAGTAAACGGTGAGAATATACAATTCATATTTTAATTTACTCCCCCCTCCCCCTCCCTTTACCCCTAAACTTTTCAAACTGTACATGAACGGTCTGATCGTGGAGCTCAGTGATGCCGGAGTCGGCTGCTCAATTGACGGTCATTTTGTTAATAAGCTATGCCGATGACATGGATTTGCTTAGTCCTTCGATCAGGGCCCTCGAAACGCTAGTGGGCATCTGTGAAAGGTACGCGGCTGCTCATGGTCTCAAATATAATTGTAATAAGAGTGAACTACTCGTGTTTAAGGCTGGAAATAAAAAACCTAAGTCTGTTCCTCATGTTAAACTTGGAGGAGTTACACTGAGTAGAGTCACCAAATTCAGATATCTGGGACACTGGGTCGCCGAGGATCTTTCTGACAATTTAGATGTTGATCGGGAACGTAGAGCGTTGGCAGTGAGGTGTAATATGCTTGCCCGCAGGTTTGCTAGGTGTACGAATGAAGTTAAGATAACGTTATTCAAAGCTTACTGTCAGACATTCTACACCTGCAGCCTGTGGACGAAGTGTACTCGCCGAATTCTGAATGCACTACGTGTTCAGTACAACAATGGATTCAGGATGTTGTTGGGGCTGCCACGCTTTTGCAGCGCATCGCGTATATTTTCTGAGACACGCGTGGACAGTTTTGCAGTAATATTACGCAAAAAAATAGCCTCCTTGATGCGTCGCGTGCGAGACAGTACCATCGGCCTCCTAGCTTCCATATATGGAAGGCAAGATTGCCCTGTGATGAGGTACTGGAACACAGTGCATATGGGTTCCAGGCCCAATATGTTCAATAATAAATAATATTTTTTGTGTAGTAATAATTTATGTATTTTGAGAATTTACTAACCCCTAGTTTTTAAGTTTTATGTTTACTAACAAAATGGGTGTATTTACCTGAATAATGAATTAAATAATGATAAATATTAATAATTTAGCTCGACACTTATCTTACTAGTATGCACTAGTCTCAACGATCAAAAATATACCAAGTGTCATCTTACATTAGGTGGCGCTTGTGTATTTATTTATGAAAATTTCGATTTTTATATCAATAAAAACAGCTAAACACATTGAAAATCATACATTATCCACACTAACTAGATTATCTATGCGAGTTTCATTGAAATCGAACAATTAACTTCAGAGTATAAAGCAGTAAAATCGCTACAGAATCAGGGAGAAGAGGGCTAACCTACACTATGCCCCAAAATTTAAAAGGGATACAAATAACTATTGCTGAGATAATTTTGCCATTTTATTCAATACATACAAGCGATACGGTCTGGTTTCGGTATTTATTAATGAGACTTTGACGTATTAAATCATAGAATACTATAATACATACATAATAGAACGGGGGAGTGGGCGGATCCCGCGTAGCCATTAAAATTCACACGTATAAATGTAACTCGAGATGTGTTTTGACGTTACAATCGTTTCCAAATTTCGCATGCAAATTATTTAGAAAATGCCAAATTGCACCCTATTTACACATAAATATGTATTAAAATATAAAAGATTTTTTTTAATGATGACCTTGAAAATTAATCAAGAGTCTAAAATGTGAAAATTTATTCAGTCTGTCAACACAGTGAATGAAAAGTGAAATAAAAGACGCCAAGCCTCGTACAAAATAAAGTTGACAGTCATTCTATTGTGTATTATAGTATTCTATGTATAAGATAGTCAACGGCTATTTGTATTACAATTAAATCTCTAGCGGAATACGTACATAAGTACTTAAAAAGTAAATTAAAAATCTTAAAATAAAACCAAAATACTTAACCTCCTACATCCTTTCAGATTTTTTGTTTAATTTGGATTAGATTGGATAGTCAAAGGCTATTTTTATTACAGCTAAATCTCTTGCAGAACAAGTACATACTTAAAAAGACCAAAAAAATTATCTGTCCTAAAATAAAACCAAAATACTTAACCTCCTACATCCTCCCTTTAGATTTTCTGTTTAATTTGGATTTTGTACTCATCCAAAAATGGATGCTGTGGTGGCAGGTGCAGCGGACCATGTTGTCTATCTACACGTGCTGTACGAAGATTTGTTAATGCGTTGTCATGGGCAGTATCTGCAACACTTTCGTCTCACCATATTTTAATTAGTGAAAATATAATGTGTGTAAAAAATATTTATTTTTATTACATCGATTTTTTTGTTTTCCAAAAAGAAAACAACTTTGTCGGCTAAAGTAGGCTCAGATTTCTTCTGGCACTGCTATCTATGTTTGTCCAGTTTCATTACAATCGGTTCAGCCATTGTCATAATTAACGCAGGCAGACAGACAGACAGATTAAAATGGTTGTTCATATCTTAATGGAATGCAAATAGTCCCCTCAACTCAATATAAGACAGTTAAGATAAAGATAAAGATATTTATTTTGTAAAACATGAGTAAAAAATACAGGTGTTAAAAAACTTAATACGAGCTACATGTTTTGCCATTTATGGCGTACAAAAATTATACTACATATATTAATTATTGTTCTAAATGACAAATTAACTAACCCTACGTTCATAATTTTAGATGTGCAACAATTTCAATGGCATCTCGTAAAATTGCATTAGAGAAATGTCGCAATTCATTATTTAGCTTAAAAAAATCAATCACTTAGGAAACCGACCAAGCTGTAATAACATTTGGCTATCAGATATTTTTTAAGAAGTAGCTTAAAAAGTCTGGTAAGCAATTGTTTGATGTTTTATTATATATTATTGGCGCCAGACAGAAAATACTTTTATGCATCAATGCCGTTCTTGAAACAACTGCGCATATTCACACACGCACTGCAGTTATTTCGATATTACTGAAAAACTCTTTGGTTTTATTTATAAGTATAGACTACTCCTCAAACTTGGTTAGATTTTTCAATTTCAAACGTTTTTTTTACTATGCTATTTACAAAACATTTAAATAAATATGAACGCCTACAGTTATTAACAGTACAAGAAAATGAGTTCCAAATAAGTGTTAACTCATCTTGGATAATTTACTTATAATAACGACTCCTACCAGCCAAGATTTTCTACCAATTATCAACATTAAGGTGAGCCCTTTGCTAACTAAAATAAAAACCGTATCGTCATAAATACTGAGAATATTTATCAAACAATATCAACGATTCAATATAAATCTGATAACATATATCTATTTAATGTGAAAACAAAGTCGGCGTCATTTCCGATCAGTCATAGCAAATCACCTTCATATCGAATAAGCTGACAAATCTGAGAAATACCGAGTAAATAAAAAGTGTCATTAGAAGCGTATGACCAATTATTATCTATACTATGTTATGAGTCAACAAGGTACGGAAATCCGTGAAGAACCTTGACAACCGTGAGGAAACGTTTTTTTCCATTTCTTGTAGACTATATTTAGAGCGTAATTACCTAACTGTTAGTATTCAATCGAGTATAATCGATTACATATTTTAATCACTATTTCAATTTAAAAAAATTCAAAAGTTTGTTCAGCCTACAGTGCATTGAAAATAATTTTTTTAAAGTTTTGTTTGCAGATTTTCTTGTTTTTGATTAATTTTTTGCAGTCAATCTATGTATAATTTAAGAGTACCGGAATAAACTTGTGTCTGAAGTTGAGTCTTGGTTAAAGAAAGTCGCGAACTGAGTGCGACTAAATCCAGTCCAGTTCAATCCCTATTTACTGTTAAAAATAAGTTGGGTTTCAGGGCACTCCCCTTGGTGTCTCAGCCAGTATAGGAATCCTCAGCGTCGGCATATTGAATGGCGTACAATTTCGTGGTCACTTCGACGGGAAGTCTAAATTGGCTCCTAAAAGCTTAGTGTGCTCAGCAGAGCGGGATAGTATTTCATGCCAGCACACCGCTTGCAACTTTACAAGGGACAGTTTTGGCCTCACATACTGTTCTCATGTCTAGGCTGATGCTCTCCAATGCCAGCTCCTTCCACTTGAAAGCATCTAGCGCAGAGCATCTCGAATCGTCGAAGACCAAGTACTCTCAGGTCGTCTCAATTGCACTGGTGCTGCGAAGATGTGTTGCATACCTTTGCAATTTACCACTAGGAGTGCTCTGAGGAATTGTTCGGATTGATTCCGCCCACCTAATTCCACCGACGCACATCGCGACAAAACTTACGTTACCTTCCACATCATCTAGGTGTTTGGAGGTCAACTACCGTGCGTTTTACTAAAAGTTTTCTTCCTTGCACAACCACTTTGTGGAATGGTTTACCATCAGTGATTTTTTCGGACCGATATGATTTAGAGACCTTCAAGAAACGAACTTACTACTTTTTAAAAGGCGGATAAAGCACCTGCAATTTCCCTGGTGTTGCAGTTATTCAAAGGTGTCCGTTTGCCCCTATTCCAAAAAAATCCTAAAAAATGGTCTCAGGAAGTGGTACAGAATGCTTTTCTAGAAATGGAATAGTCCAAAACTCCAGAGTTTTATAGCAAAGGCATAAAAATTTTATTTTCATTAAATAAAAGTTATATTTTACTTGAAAATGCATCTGAGTTTAAAACATTTTGGCAGGATCATTTTCCCTATTTTGGCTAGCCTGATCTTTCACTGGTCGTTTGCGATTGCCATCCCATCGGACTGTGAGATTGAGGGAATAGACACTTTATTTCTGCACCTTTGTTCGCGCACACACTTGCGCACTTTCATTCTGTCCGGTGCAAGTGACTAGGTAATGTTCACTTAGACTGGGCACCGTGAACTAAATTCGTTCTGGAGGACAATAGTATTTAAAAAGTTATTTTTTCTTATTCTTCACATCCACACAGAAACTAAACTAATATAAACAGTATTCGCAATAAGTGTAATAATTTTTCTATAATCACCACGCCGGACAAAATGAGTTAATGGGCGCGGATTCGATAACATCGTGCTTATAAACGCCAGTGTATGAAATTTGTTAAAGTTATTTCTTCTTACACTTCATATTATATAATTTGTAACACATCCCACACCTAGGCACAGACCTCCTCTCATTTCTGAGAAGGTATCTGCACTAAGCGATTTTTAATTGCCGTTAAATCACATCACGTCTCTGATCTCATCAAGTCATACAAAGTAGAATGTGTTCCAATCCTAACCGCAAAAAACATTTGATTTATAATAAACCTTATTATTTCCTTGTTTTCAGACATGGTACCCAATCTCATCCGATTTTATTACAAAGCCTACAGGTTACAAGAAGTATCTTAGGAATTTGTAGCACTGCTATAAATAACGGAATAAGTCATTACGCGTAAATGCATTACATAAAGGTACAAAGTAACTTAGCACCTAATTATCACAGGGACCATGTTTCCGTTCCTCAGCGGCCACGAGTTGACTAGGCGTAATACGCCTATTTATCGTAGTGAACATATTCCAGGAAAACTAACGCCTCCCATCAATGCCAATGTACCGTCAGCGTGCGACCGAGAGGTAGAACATTTTTGCCACCTGTTGAAACGAAAATTGGAGGTTAGATGGTATTCATCTGGTATTGAATCCAAGTAAAGTTCAGTGATTGTAATATGGAAAACGTGAATGTATACAGTTATTATTTAATAGGCCCGCTTTTACTGTAGGGTTGTAAGGGTTTTTTTAATAGGATAAAGGTAATAAACGAGTACATACTTTACTAGTTTTTATTAGTACTTCTTTCACTAAAAATTCATCTAATTTAACTGAAGTGGCGTCGCTTTGGTGACCAATCGCCTTAACTTAGTTGGGTTGTTTACACTTCATGAGTCTGACTCATGTCCGGAGCGACGCAGACTGCAGTGATGCACGCACGTCGCCCTTAATCATGATGTGCGAATGCCTCATTTATTAAAAAAATAGCGAACTGCGGCATATCTTTTCTCAAGGTATATATTATGTTATATACATTTATTCGACAGTTACAAGCGCAAGTCAATTAGTGCAAGTCAAAATCTACACGATCGCAGAACGATAGAGGGCAATAATTAGAAATAATCTGAAAAACGTTTTTCTTATTTTAAGACAAATGTCGTAGTCCGAGAGAATGTAATTACTACGTTTTAGTCGAAGTATACAAAAGTATTTTATCTGCCTTGGATTCAAGAAACGTTCCATTTTCTTTAATAACGTTTTATATAATACGAAAGTGCTTAAAAGAATTTCTATTTAAAAAGTAAGTTATTTTAACTCACTAACAAAACATTAAATGAAACAGCTGAATGAAGCTTTAAAACTTTTTTACTTATTAGAGCAAAATTCTGTTTAATTTATGGTTTTTCAATGCAATCGTGCGCTATAAAACGGTTGAGTAATATTTGAAAAAGTTGCCATATTCAAATTATAACTGAGATAACTTTTTCTAATAACATAAGCACCTATTGCTTATGTTATTAGAAAAAGTTATATACAGGTGCTGTGTGGTAGAGCCGTAAAGGAATCTAATCATCTTCGTCAATCATTTCGTCTCACATTACTATACCATCAGCATCATCATTACAGTCTATCATAAGTTAACTATTTAAAATAGGTCTCTGAAATAAATCTAAGTATCCATAGATTCCCTGAATATTTCACCAAGTCTTTACTACGTCTAACAGAGTTCGCCCAACATATTGGATACCAGTTTGAGGCTACCACTCACAAATGTTTCACCTCATCAGTTCTTCAAACGATCTTTGGCCACAATATGTAAAATATCAAGTGAAATAGTATTAAGCATTATTAAAATTGATGATACAAATCATAATCTCTTTATACAAAAATCAATTTTTGACCGTTAGTGTCGCTAAAACTCCAAACTGGCTCGACCGATTCCGATGAATTTTTTGTGTGTGTTTGAGTGATTCTGGATAGTTTAGATTCACAATTAGACCCAGTAAAGCCCGTATGGATAAAGAATGGGATTGTATATGGCGACTCATAGAGCCCGTACCGTCAACATGCACAGTACAAATAACGAAAACCCGCTAATAATGGTACACCGTTGTTGTGTTCATTAAAACCTTAGGTATATTATTCGATTAATTGGAAATTTTCTATAATTGGGAAAAGATTTAAAAAGCATTATATACACAAGTAGACACATTAATTTTAAAATAACATTTATAACGTTATTTTAAAATTAATGTGTCTACTATTTTTTACGTTCTTTGAAAATTATATTCAGCTACATGAACCTTCACCAGAATCGTCTGAGAACACTTTGAACCCGGACATCCCTTCGTTATCTTCTTAATCTGATCATCGTAAGAATCGGAGCAGCTATCGCTTTCGCAATTGCTGTTTAGCCCAACATTAATTATAAACTCATGTCAGTTTCATTCGTTATCTCCATCGTCCGTTAATTTTACCTCTTTATATTAAGTGCAATTTTGCCTATTCATTTTATCATAGTAATCGCCTTTTTTGATTTTGGCCTTAAAAATCAACTCAGCTCTCTTCAAAAATAAATGTTCTGAACCGCATGCGCAATAATCCATCTCCTTGAGTTCCGCGCCACCAAGTCTATCACTTTTTATCTTGTTTTCATTATTTGTTATTTAAGTATAGAGTATGTAGTATTATTACAGTAATCATTAGAGAAAAATAGATAGATTCAACGATGGTATTACCATTTTTAAGATACAAGAAAAAGAAGTACAAAATCTCGTTGGAAAATTAACTTTTTTCGAGATATCTTATATAAAGACGCCTTTGGACTTTAACTTTTTGTTCGTTTCATAATTTGCGATTAAAATGACCATTATAGTAACTAATAATTAGCCCTTCGGTAAAGAAACAGATAGACTCAGTAACAGGGTTCCGTTGCGCACTCCACGTACGACCTCTCTGTGGAATAGTTTACCACCGGCGATTTTTTCGGACCGATACGACCTAGGGACCTTCAAGAAAAGAACTTACTCCTTTCTAAAGGGCCGGCAACGCCCCTGCAATTCCCCTGGTGTTGCAGTTGATCATGGGCGGCGGTAGTCGCTTAACATCGGATGAGCCGCATGCTCGTTTGCCTCTTCTATATAAAAAAAAAAACTCCATGGAGTAGTAGCGGTGTAAGAATATCTACTACTCCATATCACCATGTAGGTGTCGTAAGGGGAAGAGGAGGAGGGAGAGAAAAACAAATCTGGAGATGGGCATCTTCCTTATAACGACTAAAATAAAAAAGTTCGGTTGTAAACCCGCTTGCGAGGCGTGGCAACTATGGCAAAAGTCCCCCATATGAGGCAATCTATGGGAGAAGCTTATTCAGTAGCGGACTTTAATTAGATGTAACGGTGCGATAAGGGGCACACTTTGGGTACGGAACCCCAAGAACGGACAACGCTTGAAAAAACGAATATCGTATAGCGAATACAATATTTTTTATTTATTATTCAGTGGTACATAGTCTGTTTGAATCATTAATTATAAACAAACGGATAGCTACTAGATATTAGTTCCAAATTTTTTTCTTCCTCAAAATTCTTTATTACGTGATATACAATTTTACGTGTAGCACTATATAGTACTTTCCCGCGTTTATGCTCCATTGTTAACAGAATGTAGATAAAATAATAAAAGAAAAATACCAAATAACGAAATAGTAAAAAAAAAACGAAACAACTAACAACGCTTTTTAATATATAATAATCAAAAACAATAACAGCGACTTAACAAAAGTATGAACAAAATCAACAATAGTTTTGTAAAAACTCTCAGAACGTCTAGCTCACAAATTTGCGAAACCGGGATATTTTTTTTTAGTTTATGGTATTTGGTTACAATTTATGCCAATGAAAAGTCGGATTGAAGTTTTAGGACGTACTAAAAACGCATATCGCAACATTTTTTTGTAGATAGCGACGGTGTGCGAGCGAGAGATAAATAGAGACGATGCCATTTTCAGTCCCATTCTTTAACCGCACGAGTAGTAAGTAGATTTGTTGTCGAGAGCCAGAAATCACCAGTGGGAAACCATTAATAATAAATTGTTACTAAATAAAATAAAACTATCTACAGGGCAAACAAAAAGATCAATAAAAACTCGCGTAGAAGAACGTAGCTTACCTGAAACACCAACGCTCCAGGGAGTCTGCAGTTTGTGATTATATCTTAGATGGCCGCCGCAATTACATCAGATTTGATAGACCACACATCTTCGCGAAAGAACATCGATTTCAACCAAGGATAATACGTGAGGCTATTGAAACTAAAAAAACATCGTAACATCAATAGAGAAGGAGACTTGGTACTACCATCTGCTAGGGATCCTGTAATTAACAAAATTAAAGCTAAACCATGCATTCCACTGCAAACCTCAGACATAGTAAGATCTTTTAGCGTAATTTAGACCAATAGTAATAATTAAAAAGCTGATGGCATTCTGGTTTAACTTTGACATAGGGACGTCAATTACATCAGTCCCCCCATGGCCAAGAATGCTGCAAAGCACCCGAAATGGTAGGAATTAAAAACAAGTAAATTATACTTGTACGTGTTTAAGTATATATAAGAAATCATTTTGTTACTAAATTATTCAAACCGTAATCCAAACCAAATTTTATTGACTTAAGATTGGATGAATGTGACAACCCTAACTGCTATAACCTCCGCACAAATAGACTTCACACATCACCGGGTCTCCGAATCAACGAAAGCTCCATCATTATGAGTAAATTATCAAAGTAAAAGCTCTCTTCCTTATGCGTTTTATCGTTAAAAAGAGATTTTACGAGCAAGACAATAAATTAATTCGATCGCAACTATATGTGATGAATCAATTTGCAGGATGTTATAAAACATTTGTAAATTTTGTGGAATGATTCTTCAGAATGAATCATGTTATTATATGTATATAAATTAATGAAAGTGTTATACAATTTGTGCAATGATGTTTCAATATATTATGGATTTCTGAATCTCAACAGCGGCGCCAGCTATCGGGTCTATCTAGGTACCCATTCAAATACATACAGATATTTTCATAAATATCGGTCGAGCCGTTTTTGAGTTTTAGCCAGACTAACGGGCTACAATTTATTTTTAAATGTATAAAAATGAAAAGAGACTAGCTGATACCCGCTCGCTTCGCTGGGCGCACGATAATAGATGATAAAACCGTAGACAAGATTTTTTTATGGGATTATCGTAAAATCCGTTCTCAGTGAGCGTCTACGTTGCAAAATGAGTAACTATACTAAATTTCAAGTAAATCGGCATGTATGGTTTTAGAGATATCGTGATGAGTCAGTCAGTCAGTGGTATATATATAAACCACTGTGTATGTGTGTTAGTGTGTGTGTGTGTATATATACAGCTGTATAATGACGGTTAAGATTCTTAAGAATATCCACTACACCATATCTTGCCGTGAGTGTCGTAAAGGTGATAGAGGGAAATAGGTAGGAGATGGACAGCTGCGCCTACCTGAAGACAGCAATAACAGCAATTGTACAACAAAAAAACTGCGGTTGTCAAGCCCGTCAAGCGTGGCTACTATGGCAATATAACCCCATAAGTAACAACACGATTAAAAGGCCTCTAGTCCCCGGCGGCCCCGCTATTCCTGGCTAAGGTGGCGACCATAGTAATGGCAGGGTAGGAGGCGCTAAGAATCTCCGGTGGAGGTTCGGTTGCCACCTAAGACGAATCGACCTGGCAACATACAACGCACGCACCCTGAGAACTGGTGGGAAGTTCCTGGAGCTGGAAGAAGAGATATACAAGTTGTGCTGGAATATTATAGGATTATCCGAGGTCCAAAGAGAGGGGAAGACACGGTGATTATCGAATCCAGCAACTTGTTCTATCACGGGGAAAGCGACCATCTGTCCCAAGGAGCTGTTGGATTTATCGTCCTCAAGTCTCTCGTTAACAACGTTGGAAAGCATAGAATACTATAATACATACAGAACGGGGGAGTGGGCGGAACCCGTGTAGCCACTAAAATGTGTTTTGACAACACGAGATGTGTTTTGACGTTACAATCGTTTCCAAATTTCGTATGCAAATTATTTAGAAAATACCAAATTGCACACTATTTACAAGTAAATATGTATTAAAATTAAAAGGAGTTTTGTTAATGATGATCCTTAATATTAATCAAAAGTCTAAAATATTTAAATTTACTCAGTCTCTCAACACAGCGAATAGGGTTTGTAGTAGTGATAATACGACGTAATTGCTTATATGTGTGCTCCCGGCGACGCCGACCCTCGTACAAAATAAGGTTGACAGCCATTCTATAGTGTATAGTGTTATAGTATTCTATGTTGTAAAGTGTGTCGACGAGGGTTGCATACCTTATACTTAGAATCACCAAATGGTCTTCGCTGAAGATCATACAGGTTTACGCACCAGCCTCGGCACATTCCAATGAGGAAGTGGAGGAAATGTATAAGGATATTTTTAGAGCCATGTACTCCTCCGAAACCCACTATACAGTATTAATGGGAGACTTTACCGCAAAACAAGGCACAAAAAATAACGGTGAACTAAAGGTAGGAAAATTTGGGGTAGGGCAACGGATTCCAAGGGGCCAGCAGCTGGCTGACTTCATGGAGGAGCAGGGACTCTTTATGGTGAACTCTTTTTTTCAAGAAACAGCCCCACAGAAAGTGGACCTGATCGAGTCCCGATAGTTTTACAAAAAATTTGATTGACTTCATTATGACGACTGGACGGCAACTATTCAGTGATGTCTCAGTGATCGCAAAGGTGACAACTGGCAGCGATCACCGAATGATTATAAACACACTGAACCTATACGTTAGGTTGAAGAGGTCTCGTCTAATGAAGTCAACGCTCCGTCCCCTTCATGCTCTAATCCAAAGTCCCGAACTCTATCAGCCCGAGTTACAAAACCGTTTTTAGTGCCTAGAAGATTGGAATGCCGTGGACGAGATAAATGACAACCTCGTAGAAACTGTCCATGTGGTTGGAGATAAGTTTGGCTAGACCCACCGCAGAAGAACACAAAAACTTTCTGATAACTCTCTTAATCTTATGACTCTTATACGGTAGATGAAGCTGCAGTCGTCAGTAAATTTGACAGCGTACTGGCTGACAGACAGATCTCCAAATGCATACAGCGGGACTTACGCAACTTTAATCTGTGTGTGTGTGTTAGATCGTGTGGAAGCAGGGCTCCAAAGTCTTTGCCAGAGATCTGTCCACCAGAAAGAGCCAACTGTCAAAGCTGAAGCGTGATTGTGGCAGTATCGTTTCCGTGATACCAGAGATTTTTAATGAGATTAAAAGATTCTATGGACAGCTGTTCACATCATCATTGGAGCCACACGCAAGTGTGAGTAACGATCCAAGAGCAAGTCTTATCTGACACTATCCCAATGATATCCCAGACGTTAGTCTAAGCGAGATTAGAATGGCTCTCCAACACCTTTAAAAATGGCAAGGTCTCTGGCGAGGATGAAATTACAGCGGATGTTCTGAAAGGGGGTGAAAAACAAGTACTTCAAGTTCTTCAGAAGCTCTTCAATTCTGTCCTCCCTAGAGGTACTACTCCGGAGGCTTGGGGCAGAAGTCTTGTTCTTCAAGAAAGGTGACAACGCTTTATTGAAGAACTACAGACTTATTTCCACTCCGAGCCGCGTCTACGTGCTGTTTCCGAGAGTCGTTAAGAATCCTGTCGCACGCAGACTCATCGATTTCCAACTTGCCGAACAAGCCGGTTTGTGAAAAGGCTTCGGTACCATAGACCACATATACATCCTCCGGCAGATTGTACAAAAGACCGAAGAGTACAATATGCCACTTTGCTTTGCGTATGTGGACTATGAAAAAGTCTTTGATTCCGTCGAAATTTGGGCGGTGGTATAGTCCCTTCCATGGTGCCAATTTGATTGTGGGTATATCGAAGTGCTGAAGTATTTATAGTACAGTTGGGCTGTGATCGCTATCCGAGTACAGAACCAGAGTACGAAACATATCCAACTGCAGAGAGGTGTAAGACAGGGTGATGTTATATCCTCGAAACTCTTCACCGCTGCATTGCAAGCTCAAGCTACTGAACTGAAAATAATACGGTATTTACATCAATGGTGGATCAGAATCGCTGAAGGACATAAGCACTATGCTCAATGACCTGAATAGTGTCTCCCAACGGGTAGGTCTTAAGATGAACATGGACATGTCACGCCTATGCCGATAGTTGTTGAGAGCACTAAGCTCGAAGTTGTTGACGAGTACGTTTACCTGGGACAAATACTCCGAATAGGTTAGTCGAACTTCGACCGCGAGGTCAATCAACGGATTCAACTCGACTGGGCAGCGTTCGGGAAATTACAATACATCTTCTCGTCAGGCATACCTCAAAGCCTGAAAGTGATGACTTATGGCTCTGAGACGTGTTCCTTCACTACTGGCCATATGAGGACGCTCAAGGTCGGGGTTTCTCTGCGTGATAAACTTAAAAATGAGGGTATACGTAGTAGAACCAGAGTGACCGACATAGTCCAATGGACTAGTAAGCTCAAGTGGCAATAGGCCGGCCATATAGCTATAAAGAACCGACAAGCGATAGGGAAAATAGGTTCTAGAGCTTCATTCCTGTAGATGTAGTGTAGGACAACCTCCCACTAGAAGGAGTGACGACCTGGTAAGACATGCAGTAAGTCAATAGATGCTGGTGGATATATATTGAACAAAAAGTAATACATAACATGTAGTAATTAATGCTGAGATAAAACGTAAAATTAATACAATAACATTCTTTATATTCTATTTTATTTGAAAATCACCTCATTCGATTTTTTAGTAAAGCACGTTTATCAGGTAGAGAATTTTTACGGCATCAAAATAAGTTTTTTTTATTAAACACTGATTTCGATACCTTTGATTTTAAATGACTAGAATTACAACTGGTATCAAATCATTCAATAAAACATTGATACATATACATTATTGATTACAATATTTGAAGACTGAAAAGTAAAAAAATATTAAGAAAATTTATAATCGCCTCGCAGTGGAGTTATTTAAACCATTTATACTCAGTTTTAAATGGTAGAGCCATGCTGCAGTATGATATAGTTGTAGTACGAATTGGTTGGCTCGACCGGGGCAGGATCACGCTCTCACAGAATATCAGCAACAAATATCAGCATAATGCTGCAGTGTTTCGTATGCTGAGTGTAGAAAACCAGAGACTCCTTTTGCTGGAATCGAGGCATTCCATCTTAGTCCACAGGTGTGACACCACATTTGCATATTGATTCCTAACTGAGGATAAATGTGAATGTCTATGGACCACAGCATCCACTTCATCAGGTTGACTGTGTGCTCATTTGTCAATTGTCAATGCTATAAAAAAGTTCAATGGCATCTTATTCTTATGGCATCCCGGTCCAATAACAGGTAACGAGCCTATGCACTTAGGGTCTCATACAACGGCTTTACATCTTTCCCAAGGAACCATAGATACGTCAGCTCTTGCTATCATCACAAAAAATTTGATTATGCTCTTAAAGTAAAGGAACCGTGAGGTAAGTACCATCTTACAAATTTTTGTGATGAAAGTTATATCTCGTATAAGCCATTTTACTTCTAAAAACACTGAAATCATTGCTGTCATGAAATTCCTTTAACTTAGCTTAACCTTAACTTCGCTTTACGGTTGGGAAATTGATCAAGTAGTACTATTTCTTATTAGCAATAAAAACATAAAATAGCATTGCTTTCTTCTCCTAAAAATATGCGTTTCTGGTTCACTACCTATATATCCGATGATTCGATATATCAGTCGTCTCTCTGCAGTTCCTTCATGTTTTTAATGTATCAAATATAAAGTAACAAATAGCCTTATGAAGAGATAATAAAATTAATTTTATGTTATTTTTAACCCCCGATGAAAACAGAGGTTACAAGCTTAACGTGTGTATTTGTGTAAATATGTGCATGTAGCATCGTAGCGCTAGTTTTTGATTGGAACGTGACTTGATCGAGAGTGTTCGTAGCTATGATTAAAGATAATATGTACAGCAGTTTGAAGATCATCAGCTCTTTTAGGATTTTTTTAGAAAATTTTTTTTAAATAATTTGCTTGCAACAGTACATCTCAATTCAATTATCGTCAGTTGAACTTACCTAATTTAAATAAAATCATATCAACGTGCCAATATAAACAGCGTGAAGTTAAAACTATTATTTGATATTCTCGTATTGTCTTGTAAAGCATTAAGCTGCATTGTCGTTTTCATCGCCTTTCACTTAAAAAAAGTCTTATCAAGCATCAAAACTACAAAACATCGTCGCTAAAATTACCGGCCGTATCATTAGGCAACGGTAAACTCAAGGCAACAAATATAATTTCCCCGATTGATATCAGTACTGGCTGCATCATAATTTGCGATACCTAGTAAATTAATTACATCAAACGTGGATCTCATCTCGCTCATTACCCGTGCCATAAAACCGTCGCGTTTGCTCGTAAATGTAAGGGTGAATGATTCGATATGTGCGCATATTGTCTTCATACCGAGAAACGATCATAACGCGAACCAAATTAACCTTTATAGTTATCTCCGATTTATAAATCGACTGTTTAAGTATTGAATTTTGCAGGTACTTATTGGTGAATTCGCTGAAATCATTCTAATAATATGGGCACTTAAAAGCAGAATTGTCATTTTTAGAACTGATACCTAACTGCGATAGAACCTAAAAGAAGGATAATATTATGTGCTAGTATAAACAAATAGTAAATGCAGGCGTAACAAAATCTATCCCATCTATCCTAAGAATCGACACAAAAAACCTGAAACAGGAGATAGGCTGCTCAAACGAAATAAAAACTTTCGTTTTATTTCGTCTGAGATAGGCTGTAGTATCTTCCTGATAACTCAATTACATAGAGGGTTATTTTGCAATAACCCGCAAAATTTGCAGAGAAGGTTCAGAATAAGTAATATAGGCGAATAAAAATTAATTAAAATAAATCTCAAACATTCTGTCCTTTTTATCAAAATTCAAAATGCGTGGAAATCAAGTTAGTAATCTAATTTTACTGCGCACGAAAACATTCATAAGCGTCGATCGGTAGGCAAAAGCGTTGTCCATAAATCACATTCAATCTGGGATAATTTAAAATAAAAGTAAAAGCCTTATTTATTCGTATTTTCAAAAACTGCACTTGATCATCGGATTTTGATCAATCTATTGGTAATAAATTTTTTTATAATTGTGCGAAGTTGGCATTAAATTTCTTAAAACCACTACTTAATACTAATATTGTTTAAAATAAAATTCTTAAAACTAATGCCTTATTTAATGTTATACTAATTTTACAGAAAAATATATGAGAATAATATGCATAACAATAAAAACATGAAAAGAGTGTTACATGATAAAATAACAAACTGTGGTAGGTTGCCAGCAAATCATTATACACTTGGAAACTCTCATAAAGCGTCTCACTTTTGTGATCTGCTCACACTTCTCAGAAGGTTTAAAGAAGGAAAGAGTCCATCCATATCCGCATATCCAAGCTGATACTTATTTATTGTTAATGTACGAACGGGTTGGCTCGACCGGGAAGAACGCTAGCACATGTATGGCGACTTACAAGAATTGAGAAATTCGGATAGATATAAGTGCCGTGCATCATAGATTAATAAATAGTTTACCAACCTGCATGTAGATGGCTATATGTAGGTGTATTGCGTAATCACTTGTGACCTATACATCCATAAAAAAATTAAACAAGAACGATTAGGACAAGCACTATGAGGGTCCCAAACAATCTTATGTATCTATGTGGTCGATCCATCCATCACGAGTCTCGACAAGTTTTTCCAGTTTTTCATACCATTTACGTTTGTTTTAGATACAATTCCTTAAATTAACAAAGATAATTTAAATTTACATAAAATATGTACGTATAACAGTGCAAGCACTTTGATAAGTGGTTATTTTACGAGTAAGAAATCCTTCATATCATGATGGTGATAATTTTATGTTGAAAATACATTTTAATTAAGTCTTCAGAGGACTTAACTACACACTGTCAATTTTTTTCTTTTACCATAACTCTCCAATAATAGGAAGTTTACTGCATAACGAAGCGGATAAGCGATCATTGTAGCATAATTTTGGGCATTGGGTGACAAACGAGCACACCGTCCACCTGATAGATAGTGGATGCTGTAGCCCATGGTCATCCACATCTAACCCCGATTAAGAATCAAAATGCAGATGCGTCGTCACCCTTGAGGGCTAAGATGGAATGCCTCGATTCCAGTGAAACAGGTCTCCAGTTCTCTACACTCACCATACGAAACACAGCAGCATTAAGCTGCTATTTTACGCTGGTATTCTGTGAGAACGTGGTCCTTCCCGAACCGACCCATTCGTGCTACAACCATAATGTCGCTGCAGCGTGGCTCTACCACGTATAAACATCACATATAAACATAACATTACATCTGATATAATAATTTTCATTTCATTTTTTGAATGATTCGGTAAAAACGATTGATAGAATCTTTATTCTGTGAACTGTGATCGAATGTTTTGCTCGAATTGTGAATGTAACAGTATTTTACGCGAATACATATTTTCTAAGAGACAGAAACGTTTGTTTTCTAATTTAAGATAATCAGTTAAAAGTATGATAAGTTAGATCAAAACTGAATGACTTGCTATTTTTATATATATATATATATATATATACGGGGCAAACGAGCATGCGGCTCACCTGATGTTAAGTAAGTGACTACCGCCGCCCATGATCAACCGCAACACCAGAGGAATTGCAGGTGCGTTGGCGGCCCTTTAGAAAGGAGTAAGCTCTTTTCTTGAAGGTCCCCAGGTTGTATCGGTCCGGAAAAATCGCCAGTGGTAAACTATTCCACAGAGAGGTTATACGCGGAAGAAAACTCCTTGTGAAACGTGCAGTGGTGGATCGCCAAGCATCCAGATGGTGTGGATGGTATCGGGACGTTCGCCGCGTAGTGCGTTCATGAAATTTGGCGGCTGGGATTAATCCGAACAATTCCTCAGAGCATTCCCCGTATATGCGAAAGAAAATGCAAAAAGATGCAACATCTCTTCGCAGCACCAGTGAATCGAGCCGATCGGACTTGGTCGTCAACGATTCGAGCCGCTCTGCGCTGGATGCGGTCAAGTGGAAGTAGCTGGTACTGGGGAGCTCCAGCCCAGAGACGGGAACAGTATTCCATGTGCGGCCGAACCTGCGCCTTGTATTCTATTCTATTCTAGCGCTCGCGACCGACGACTGACAGAACAGAGCGGGTCTCACTGAGTACCGAAACCTGAAATGATTAATTCGATCGGGTCACTAGAAATGAACGATTGGCAAATGTCTATTATATATATTCACTCACTCTCACAACGTAACAGAACGGGAATCTGACAGATCCGACAGAGATAAAAAAAGGCTTTAAATGGCACGGGGGTGAAACACCGCCAACTTTCTGACTGCAGAAAGCCACAGGAAATTTTTCGACAAAAAGACAACTTTTTGACAGACAAAGCCAATAACTGATAATGACTCGACCCGGAAACCGTACCTAGGATCACACAATCATCACAAACCCCACCATATTGAGCTATGAATTTTCTCACACAGCAATATTTGATATTAACTTACTTTAAAAATGAATATTTGATTTATACTGACAATATTCCTCCTTATCTTTATTTGAAAATAAAAGATAAAAACCTTTTTCTCACTGCCAAAACTTATTTTTTTACTCGTTATGTGCCATAATACAGGGTAACTTAATCATTATTAACCAATAAACCAACGCTACATTTTAGTGAGCATTCTGCGAAGATATTCACGAGTAATTCCTATGCGTTAACCTTTATGCGGTATCCAAAAGCCTTTCAATTTAATTTCTTTGACGATCATACGTATGATTCATGGGGAAACCCGAACGTAAATCTTCCTTCAACGTACACAGGTCATATTATTACATGACCGCAAAACCAATCGAATGCTACTCGGATCATTACACAGAACTTCAATTAAATGGGATACATATCTAATATGATTCAATTCGGAAACCCGAACATATTCAAATTATATTAACGTCAGGATCCGTATTATATAGAATAATTTGCTCCAAGGTAACGTAACTAGAACAAATGATAAGCAATTTCAGAAGTTAGATTACATTTTCGGCCTATATTGTCATATTTTTCCCGCCATTGTATTAAAAAGTTATCAAATTATTACGTATTTTGAAAGTAGCTTTACTCGTACGTGCTTTTATAAAAAAGTTAGGGATACTTATTTATTGTATTTTTTTTGTTTTTTTTTCTGTTTAGATTTTTTACAATAAGTCTACATAATATATGTAAGAGTGTAAAGCGTAATTATTGTTTAATATGCATTTTTTTAAGAACCTCCATTATTTGTAGGAGAGAATCTTCATTTTTTAATAAAACTTAAATAACAAATGAACTTGTAGTCAAGGTGATGGTAATTGACTACTGCTGCACGACACTGACACCTCAAGCCAGCTTAAAACAAAGGAGGTGACAGTTACGCTGTAACCTCTGAGGTCTAAGATGGAATACCTTCTTAAGGGGAAATATAATGTCAAATGGCTTAACAAGATCCTTCGTTATGTCGAAAATATTGCAGCATTAATTTTGAAATAAATATATGGTAAAGTTGAGGATTAATGTTAGTGATTATGTTAGACGAAAACACGATTTCGTAAAATTTTCTCGATAGAAAAAAAATCCAAAGTTACCTCCAAAATAAAAAATAAACCGCTGTTATTCATAAAATACTTTAAATAAGATCATGAAACTTTGCATACTAACTGAACTAACTATAAAGCAGTGCTTATGTTATTTACTTTTTTTAAAATACCATTATTTTTACTGTAAAAAGAAATTACCTAAACTATCGGCGTCTTGAGCTTGAATTCTGTCGCCCCGTTACCGTTAGTATCGCCTCGGCCTTTGAACGGGGAGGTTGTGTCGCTTACGATCAGAACATAAATTACGCAACAGTGCGACGTAAAATTAAAATGGGAAATAACCGTGATAAAAATAAGAAGCGGCTGGCTTGGCGTTAAGAAACAGGCATAAATATGATAAACCTAATGAAATAAGTGTCTAACGACCTTTCTACTTACAGTATTAGTGATTACAAACATATCGGTACATAGCATACGACGCGCGGGGAAGTGGGGGCGAAATTAGAATTTGAGCTGACTTACTCTTCCCTCTTAATTATACTGGCTCGCTTTCTTCAGACCGTAACACATCAATGCTGCTATTTGACGGCTGAAACCTAACCCAACGAGATGTACTTCAAGGCAGAAATGAAGTCCTAGCAGCTAGTAAACCCATTTCTTCCCGTATGTACATTAAGAGATGGCTGTGAGAATTACTAGAAACATCTCACGACCGCTGATGTTTACGCCAGTCGTAAAATATCTGGACCGAACCGTGTAGTGGCCATGTAAGAGTATCCACTACCCCATACCGTCCCGATGGAAACCGAAACAGGAGTCAGAATTATAAGAGTCTGCGATTGCCAACCCGCCCGCCAAGTGTGGCAAGTATGGCAAAATATAGGAAATCCTCAAAGATGCGAGAAGTCAGCCAAATCTTCCCTAAAACGAGAGAAAGCTATTTCCTAAGGGTGGGCGTTGCGACGACGAACCGTTTACAAAGACCGTTTTGTGTTCTGCGACGATGAAACCGTTTTACGTCCTGTGTTCAAACAGTCTTCGTTGCACAAAGCAGTCTTCGAATTAGTTGGTGCAATATTTTATTTTATACCTACGAAAATACAGTCTAGAATGCAATGATTCAGCTATCTCACTCGTCGCGTCGTCATCTTTAAAGTTCCGCGTTATATTGTAGTCTTTGGTTCCGTGTTTGTTTATAAACGTAGACTGAGACTAAACAGTCCTTACAAGAAAATTTAACTTTTTGTCAATGAAAGGCAGTCGCTTATGTTAATGGTAATGCTAAGGCTGTCCCAGCCAGTCCTAAGCCTTGAAAAGTATGAAAGGAAATTCATTTCTTCGTTAAGTAAAGTCGATCGATAAAGCGAAATATTTAGTAAACCATTCCATACATTTCAAATCGTTGAAAGTTGTAAGAAACTGCAACCATTTCACTCGACGAAAACGCAACTCTATTCCATGTTGGATAAGTTTCGTCCTTTTTCTGCAACCGCTATTGTCGTCGGGAAAATGGCTGCGTTTCGTCCGTCAAAAAATCGACAACGACCCACCGCTACTATTTCCAGCTGTGAAATTTCCGTTCTGTATAAGAAGAAATAAATGTAACTTTCATGTGATAGATTATAATATAGGGCTAGGCCAGATTCCATGAGAAATTTATACATTCTCTAATGTAAAACAATATTTATTGGCTGAATTGGGGCTACATACCGAAAGTAAAAAGCAGAACATACCTATCGTGAGATTTTTGCTTTTTCAAGGAGACACTTTACAAGGGGACAAGATTTTGTTCGCACTTTAGGCAATTGACTGGCTTACCACCTTGCAAAAGGAATCAGGGTATTGTACCAAAATACAGAAGATTTTTTTAATAGGATAGGGTGACAAACGAGCACACAGTCCATCTCATGGTAAGTGGTTGCTGTGGATCATAGACATCTATCCTCAAATACGAATCAAAATGCGTTGTCACCCGTGAGGACTAAGATGGAATGCCTCGTTACCAGTAAAAAGGGTATCTGGCTCTCTACACTCACCATATGAAACACAGCAGCATGAAGCTACTATTTTACGCTGGTATTCTGTGAGAGCGTGGTCTCTCCCCGGTCGAGCCGACCCATTCGTGTTCGTGACAACTATATGACTAATATAACTACAGCATGGCTCTACCACGTGTATTTAGTAACCTTTTTTGACTTTAAATGTATTTTAATCTAATTCCTTGACATATATATCACTATCATTAATCTAATTGCGTATTTGTTTGCTTATAATCGTGAGTGATAAATCAAGTATTAACTGAACCTTAAATGGAAATTTTATATGATATAGGTATATTCTATATTATTAATACAAAAAAATAAAAGAGGAAAAAAATCCAATAAAAGCGTAGTCCGTGCACTATGCTAAGCTAGGTCATTGGAGTTGCTAACTCAATCCTAACTGTCGTTGCGCGCTACTTCCTGCGGGAAACACTATCAGAATACTAATGCAATTGGCGCCACCGATGTCATAACCTTTATCTGTGACACAGCTTTTAAAAAAAAATTAAATCTACATAGAATATTGCTGCTTTAATAAGTCTTATTCAATATGTGCGTTTCAAGTTTCGCTTTGTAATAATTTTAATTTTTTTTAACGATATTAAAGTGATTAACGAGCTAACATTCCACCAGCACACTAGCTGATAAAGCCTAAAGACAACTACAACGACTTCAAACATAGGTAGCCACAGATAGGTTGTTACCGTCGAAGACTAACCTTTATATCTTCAATAGTAACATATCATGTGATTATAATAGTAATGGCATGCTACTTAGTGTAAGAGGACTATACTAACCCAAACGAAATCCAAAAAGAAAATTAGTAGGTACTACCATCTACGAGTACTACAATACTCCTTGATTATTATCCTTAATAACAAAGTAAGTTGTTAAAAATAAAATGAATTGTTACTTTATATAATAAGCTAACAAGTCATCCACATAATATTCTGATACGCAAAAAATTTCAACGCACTAAAGCCTGTAACGTAACATGTAATGAAACACGTAATAAAAAAATTTAACGTACATTAGTAATAATGATCTTTATAATTATTTCTTTATTTTAATTCGCATTTCAAAGTACTAAATATACAAGCAGTAATAATTATACTAGCTAGTATCTACTACTTTGCCCACGGTATATTAAAATTTAATATTCCGTGACTGTACCTAAGTTCTCTACCTTATTGTGAACATTAACTGAAGTTAATTGATTGAAAATCATATATAGCAAGTGTATTCAATACAAAGCAAAGTTGCTTTAATAAAAATTTTTTTGCTGCAGCTAACTCAACTAGTTAGATCTCAACAAGAACTAAAGAAAAAGAATGGGACTCTTGGATAGATACCTTTCCCATTCTTTTGTTGAAGAAACTACATAGAACAAAAAATTGATGCGCACTTTTTGACGTAAGGCTGAAAATCTGTTTGCACTGTTAAGTTTATGGGAAACTGATAGACGGAAACAACGGTTAAACCTGGTGTATGCTTTCATATATTTTCAGAAACGAATCTAAGAGCCGATTTTTCAATTATCAGATTAAAATTATTCGTACTAGAATAAAATATAACATAAACAAATAAAAAAGCAATTGTTTGAATAAAATAAGTAAATTGTTTCCCTTTTATGTTTTATTATATTTATATAACTAGGTTATAATATTATATTTAATGTTTTAATTTTATCTGACAATTGCAAAATTAGCTCCGAGGTTTAGGTTCGAGTGTTACTTTGGCTTACAAGCCAATGTGATCATTTTCTAATCATGTCCTCCTGGTTCAGTGATACAATGCACCCTATGTGTTCACATGTTTACCGACTTTAAAAAGGAGGAGGTATTCAATTCGACTGCATGTTTTTCTTTTTTTTACGTGTTTTTTTACCTCATAACTTTTCTCTGGGTGAACCGATTTTGATGAATATTTTTTATCTGAATGCTGGTGCATCTCGTGTGGTCCTATATAAATTTAATCAATATCTTACTAGTGGTTTTTGAGTTATCTTTAATAATGCGTATTTAATTGACTTCGAATGCATTGATTCGGCCGTATTGAAGTCACAAAATTTATAACTTTACTACTAGTTATACCAGACGAAAGAAGATGACTTTCTTACGCTTTACAGGTTTGGTGCGTTATTGAATCGTCAAACAAATATTAGAACCGACATTCATATTTTACATTTTTCTGTAAGCTAAGCTTCTGTAAGCTAAGATAATCTCTGTAAGCTAAGCTTTCTTTATTTTAGTTTCTATTAAAAATACAAGTTTAAAATAGTGTTTAAAGACATTTATTTTAAAATAACGGTAAAAGAAATATATTAAACATACTTATCTAAGATACATAAACCAGTTTGAGATGTTTGTATGGAAGCGACATCTTCTGGTGAATATAGCAATTGCTCCCAAGTTAGCTAAGCTTTTTATTTAGTAGAGTACCTGCACTTATTTTGTATTTAATGCGTTGCTTTGGCCCTTCCATTTTTAAATAAATATCTGATACAAAGCAGTTGTAGCAACAGATACATTTAGAATTTTATGACGGTAACATAACTGAAGAGAAAAGGCGGTTAGTCCAATTAACCGGTTGTAGCCGTTTTTATAAAATTATTTTGTCTGATCTCCTAAAAACGATACGAGTATTATATGTTTTAATAAGGATTGGTAATTACAAGATATATACACAAAAACTCTTGTTCTATAAAAATATAAATTAGGTAACGTCGACTTAGATTCTTTTGCAATGAAATGAATTAATAAACTAAACTAAAAAAAAACTCTTCAGTTGTTGCCTGTTACATCTTACGAAACAGCGAGCATGAAAGTGAAATCAATAGACAACACTATTATATAAGCCAAAGCATGTAACTAAAAAGGCTAAAAATAAATAATATTTAATTGGTTAATTGAACATTGTAATACAAAAAAAATGTTGTGTATTCAATGTTTTTTTTTATAAAATAAGGGTGACAAACGAACACACAGGCCACTTGATGGTAAGTGGATGCTGTGGCCCATAGACATCTACATTTATAAGTACTCGATTAAGAATCAAAACGCAGCTGTCATCGCTAAGAACTAAAATGAATCGACTCGTTTCCAGTAAAAGTAAATCTGTATATATTACTATGAACAATTTAACATCATTTTAACAAGCCCGGCTAGCTCAGTCGGTAGAGCATGAGACTCTTAATCTCAGGGTCGTGGGTTCGAGCCCCACGTTGGGCGCAATATAGTTTTTTACTATTCGTCCTCACTTAAACAGCTATTTATGATAACTCGCGTTTTGTATAATTATTACATAAAAAATTATACTAATTAATAAGACATATAGACTAGAATCAATGTTATTGTCATATTTTGTGATAACCTCCAAAGACTGACCAGTTATTTTTATTATTAAATATTAAAAAGCAACTTTCAGAAAAAGCTGAAATTGTTATAAAAATCAACTAAAAATATTTTTCTGCAAATATTAAATAATAAATATTATTCACTACCATTTCTTTTGAATAAATGTATTAGAAATTTACCATTTTTTTTTAATTTACTTACGTTCAATGTATGAATACATTCTTATTATCAGATATTAAAGGACAGACATTATAAACGCTTTTTGTAAATTTATGCATAAATTCAAATGATAATATAGACGATGAGCACGCAAGTTTTATTCGATAAACGAATTCGTTTAAATTGAACCGTTATATTTGTTTAAAACTCTTATTATTATTTTATAAGAATCAGAAATCTTTTGAAATGTATAAATTGATAAAGTCATAGCTTATATACGTCCCACGGCTGGGCTCAGAGCCTCCTCTCATTTTTGAGAGGGTTTTAGGACAAGGAAAAGTACCCGCGCTGCCCCAATGCCTGTTGGCAGACTCCGCGTGTCATGGAAATATATTTTTTTTTATTTCTCAGACATGCAGGTTATCTCGCTATGCTTTTCTTTACCGCCGAGCACATAGTAAATCAGCACTTAAAATTGCAATTAACAGTTTTATTGGTGCCGATGGGGAACGAACCCTGGTTACTCTCGTACTGTGAAATTTGCAGCCAGCGCTTAGCCCCTGGGCTACCACGGCTCTTTTAATAAAAAATAATAAAATATTAAATTAATAAAAGAGCGTATTCATAAATAGGTTTATAATATTATTATATCCTTTTTTTAAAGAAATGTATGCGTGAAGTAAAACCTTTTTCGTTTGTTCCTTTGAATTATTAATTACTATCTGACTATGAATCCTCTATTACTTAGGAATGCGTCTCATCATTACAGCCCTTCACAAGTCCACTGCTGAACATAGGCCTCCCCCAAGTAATGCCACAAAGCACGGTCCTGAGCCACCTGCATCCATCGACTTCCTGCATGTCTTACCAGGTCGTCACTCCATCTAGTGGGGGGTCGCCCTACACTACGCCTATCGGTACGAGGCTGCCACTCGAGAACCTTTCTTCCCCATCGGTTATCGGTTCTTCGAGCTATATGGCCGGCCCATTGCCACTTCAGCTTACTAATCCGTTGGGCTATGTCGGTCACTCTGGTTTTACTGCGGATATCCTCATTTCTGAGTCTATCACGCAGAGAAACTCCGAGCATAGCCCTCTCCATAGCTCGCTGAGCGAACTTGAGCGTCCTCATACGGCCAGCGGTAAAGGACCACGTCTCTGATCCGTAAGTCATCACTGGCAAAACGCACTGGTTTTATACTTTAGTTTTCAGAGATTGAGGTATACCTGACGAGAAGATGTGTCGTAATTTCCCGAACGCTGCTCAGCCGAGTTGAATCCGTCGATTGACCTCTCGGTCGAAGTTTGACTTACCTAGTCGGGCTATTTGTCCCAGGTAAACGTACTCGTCAACAACTTCGAGCATAGTGCTCCCAACAACTACCGACATAGGTGTGACGTGGACATTAAACATGATCTTTGTTTTGTACATGCTCATCTTAAGACCTATCCGTTGCGAGGCAATATTGAGGTCATTGAGCATAGTGCTTAAGTCCTCCAGCGATATTGCCATAAGGACTATATCGTCGGCCAATCGAAGGTGAGTGATGTACTCGCCATTGATGTTAATACCGTATTCTTTCCAGTCCAGTAGCTTGAAAACGTCTTCCAATGCAGCGGTGAAGAGTTTCGGGGATATAACGTCACCCTGTCTTACACCTCTCTGCAGTTGGATAGGTTTCGAGCTCTGGTTCTGTACTCGGATAGCCATCGTAGCCCTACTGTACAAACACTTTAGCACTTCGATATACCGACAGTCAACTTGGCACCGCTGAAGGGACTATACCACCGCCCAAATTTCGACGGAATCAAAGACTTTTTCATAGTCCACATACGCCAGGCAAAGTGACAGATTGTACTCTTCAATCTTCTGTACAATCTTCCGCAGGGTATGCATGTGGTCTATGGTACTGAAGCCTTTTCGGAAACCGGCTTGTTCGGGGGGCTGGAAGTCGTCGAATATGCGTGCGAGACGATTCGTAATGACTCTCGAAAACAGCACGTAGACGCGGCTCAGAAGGGAAATCGGTCTGTAGTTCTTCAAGAGAGCATTGTCGCCTTTCTTAAAGAACAAGACCACCGCACTTCTGCTCCACGCCTCTGGAGTAGTAGCCACCATGGAGGACGGAATTGAAGAGCTTTTGAAGGACTTCAAGTACCGGTGTTCCACCCGCTTTCAGAAGCTCCGCTGTAATTCCATCCTCGCCTGGGGCCCTGCCGTTTTCAAGGTGCTGGAGAGCCATTCTAATCTCGCTTAGGCTGACGTCCGGGATATAATCGGAATAGTGTCGGATAAGACTTGCTCTTGGATCGTTAATCACACTTGCGTGTGGCTCCAACGATGATGTGTACAGCTGCCCATAGAACCTCTCAATCTCACTCAAAATCTCAGGTGTCCCGAACTATGCTGCCACACTCAGTCTTCAGCTTTGACAGTTGGCTCTTACTGGCGGACAGATCTCTGGCAAAGACTTTGGAGCCCTGGTTCCGCTCGATCGCTTCTTTAATACGAGCAGTATTAAAGTTGCGTAAGTCTCGCCGCATGCATTTGGAGATCTGTCTGTTCAGTTGCCTGTATGCTGTCAAATCTGTTGACGATTGCAGCCTCATCTCCCGTCTAACAGCTATGAGATTAAGAGGGTGATCGGAGAGTTTTAGTGTTCTTCTGCGGCGGGTCTTGCAGAACTTAGCTCCGACCGCATGGACAGTTTCCACAAGCTTGTCATTCAAATCGTCCACTGCATTGCAATCTTGTAGGCATTGAAAGCGGTTACGTAACTCGAGCTGAAAGTTTTCGGGATTCTGAATTAGAGCACGAGGGGGACGGAGCGTTGACTTCATTAGACGAGACCTCTCCAACTTAACGTTTAGGTTCAGTGTGCCTCTAACAATTCGGTGATAGCTGCCAGTTTTCACCCTTGCGATCACTGAGACATCACTGAACAGTTGGCGTCTGGTCGCCATAATGAAGTCAATCTCATTTTTCGTTGAACCGTCGGGGCTCGACCAGGTCCACTTCCCGTGGGGCCGCTTCTGTAAGAAAGAGTTCAACATAAAGAGTCCCTCTTTCTCCATAAAGTCGGCCAGCTGCTGGCCCCTTCGGTTCCGTTGCCCTACTCTGAATTTCCCTAACTTCAGCTCACCGTTTTCTCTTGTGCCTAGTTTTGCGTTGAATGTTGAGGAATGCGTCTGGATCATAGAAATATAAATAACACAAATACGGAAACTTCTTTCTTATATCTATGGTCTGGGTAGATTTTTTGTAGCTATGAGTTATTTCTGACTCCATGGAACAGGGTATACTCTGCTGTGTTCAGGTTTTAAGAAAGCAATAACACATAATAAATAATTTATACCTGATTTTTGTCACTTGATGAAACTTCATCTTCATTTCTGTTTCGTATTGACACAATGAATCAACTACATAACCAAGTAAGTTTTTTTTAAGTGATAGAGCCATGCTGCAGTTATATTAGTAGTATAGTTGTAGCACGAATGGGTCGGCTCGACCGGGGTAGAACAACGCTCTCACAGAATACCAGCGTCAAATAGTAGCTTAATGCTGCTGTATTTCGTATGGTGAGTGTAGAGAACCGGAGATACTTTTTACTGGAAACGAGGCATTCCATCTTAGTCCTCACGGGTGACAACGCATTTTGATTCGTATTTTAGGATAGATGTAGATGTCTATGAGCCACAGCAACCATTTACAATCAGGTGGACTGTGTGCTCGTTCGTCATCTTATCCTATAAAAAAGTACATGTACGCTACTCCGCCCAGAAGAAGTGAAATTGCTCACGGCTAAGCAGCTCCTTCTATTCATTGAAGACATAGGGCTTTGCAGTGAACTATAGACATAGCTCTTTTAGGATACAGTAGATCTTTTAGGTCGCAGTGATACTGGTCTCTTTACCTAGACCTTCATAACTACTCGCACATAATAATAAAAAAGTACATGTACGAGTATAAAACCATATCGCAAACTACTGCTGAGAGACAGAAGGTTATGCTATTGATAACCATCTTGAGTCGAAATTGATTGATGATATTAATGGGCTACAGACACCACTTGCCATCAGGAGGACTATTGGCTCTTTTGTCAAACTCAAATAAATTAGATACCAAAGATGGCCGCTTAAAAATGTCTCCTTTATTCCATCTACTGCATAAAATACAATTTAAATATTATCATACAGGGTTTAGGTTAAGTCGACCTAGATGCTTTAGGTGGTTGTAGTGCGCATCATTTCCGACTGTTTCGACTATGAAACACCATACCCCAAACTTAACCGTTTTCAAGATATTGGATATTTAAGATTTTTATAACAATTGCCTTTTTTGCCTATTGTACTAATTTTTTTTTGTAATTTATGCATCTTGTTTTATTTTTCTTATAATTTAAAAAACCGGCCAAGAGCGTGTCGGGCCACGCTCAGTGTAGGGTTCCGTAGTTTTCCATCCGTCACAATAAGTGTTCCCACTTGAATGAATGAATGAATATACTTTATTGCACACCACAAACAAAATGACTTCCCACTTATGAGTTTAAAGGTGGGTATCCATTCTGTTCGCGCTCCAGCAGCGCTCCGCGCTCCTGCAACTGCTCCCGGTAGTGGGTACTGTTGTTTCCATCCAAGTTCAAAATGATTTCCCTAGAAAGTCCTTATAAAGTTCTACTTTTCAGATTTTTTTCATATTATCTAAACTTATGGTTCAAAAGTTAGGGGGGAGGGGACACATTGTTTTTTACTTTTGGAGCGATTATTTCCGAAATTATTGACATTATCAAAAAATAATTTTAGTAAACCCCTATTTATTTTTAAATACCTTTCCAACAATATATCACACGTTAGGGTTGAAATTAAAAAAATCACTTTCCACTTTACATATAGGGGGGCTACCCTAATTAAACATTTTTTTCCAATTTTTATTTTACCACTTTGTCGGCGTGATTGATAAACACATTGGTATCAAATTTCAGCTTTCTAGTGCTAACGGTCACAGAGATTAAACGAGGATGGACAGATGGTCAGACAGACATGGCAAAACTATAAGGGTTCCTAGTTGACTACGGAACACTAAAAAGAAAAAATAATTACTTTGTACAAATTCATTTCTTTTCTCAACTATCGATCGTCTACTAGGACTCAGATTGTTTATTTACCTAAGATCTTGGTTTTTAAAATAATAAAGCAACTTATCTACCACACAAAAATTATAAGATAAATAAAACAAAATGCACAATATACAAAAAAATAGTACAATAGTTTATCTAATGGCAATTTGGCAATTGGCAATTTTAATATAAATCTTAAATATCCATGTGTATCATAGTCGAAACAGTCGGAAATGATGCAAACTGCAACCACCCGAAGGATCTAGGTCGACTTAACCTATATACCGTAGTAGCGATGCAAGAATATCTACCACCCGTAACGTCCCGTTAGTGGTATTAGAGGCGAAGGAGGAAAACTGAAACAGGCGATGAGCGGTAGCATCCTCCTGATCATCTCCTCATCAACGCAAAATTATAAAAACTGCGGTTGTCAAGTCTGGTAAATACGGCGAAAATCCCATCTAAGGTAATGGATGGATGGATAGATGGACATATTTTATTGATATTGTGCTTGTTTGACCATGAGTTTTCTGTCGGATTGATAGGAGTTCTATCGCTATTGAGTAACTTTGTATACTAAACAGTTCCGTTTATTACCACCAGGGGCGCTGTTCATATTTTCATATAATTTTTGTTAAAAAACGATACATATTTTTTTGTATCACAAACTCGTGCTAAGCGTACATATTTAAATAAATTTACGTCGCGAAGACAAGTATAACAAAGGATGAAGCTCTTTTTTCTGTATTTTAAACCAGCAAAGAAAAATAGACATAGACATCGATATGTTTCAAGCGATGCTGAAACCGTTTCAAATTCTTGATACGCACTCACGCATACATCATTGTTCTTTCCTTCTTTATCAGATCTTAAATTCTTAGTGCCGGGTGCACATACATGCACTTAAAACCATGTTGTTGGGTGTAACATGCTGCAGCTATATTATGGTTGTAGCATGAATGGGTCGGCTCGACCAGGGAAGTACTACGCTCTCACAGAACACCAGCGTAAAATAGCAGCTCTCGTAATGCTGCTGTTTCCTAATGTGAGTGTAGAGAACCAGAGATCTGTTTAACTGGAATTGGGGCATTCCTTGTTAGTCGTCAGAGGTGACAACGCACCTGCATTTTGATTCTTAAACGAAGTTAAATGTTGGTGTCTGTGGGCCACAGTATCCACTTACCATCAGGTGGACTGAACTCTCGTTTGTCATCCTTATTCTATAAAGAAACTTTTAGATGCATATTACGTGAGTGCGTGTTCTTATATTAATTTGAGGATGATTTTGGCTTGAGTTTTGCGTTACTTGATGTAGGCTGGAGCCGGGGTAAATTTAACAGTACGCGAGTAAGCCTGGTTCGATCCCCGCCAGCATTAATGAAATTGCTAATTGAATTTTTAAGTGTTGATAAATCAGCACTTAAAATTGCAGTTAACGAAATTGCTGAAGAGCTTCGAAGGAAAACATTTTGAGGAAGTTTAGCACCACACTTAAACCGTCGACAACTGCTAAGTTCATTTCATCCCAGTAGCTACTCCAGCGCTGTTGTGTAGAGTTTTTGAACTGTTATTTACTGCTTACAGATGGTCACTTTTTCAATTGTTCTACTATGGGAGTTGGTACTCCTTACTTCTACACTCCATATCTAAAACTCTCTCAGAATCAGAAATGAGAGGAGGGCTGTGCCCAGCAGTTAGATGTATATAGGCTGTAACTTTACTTTGCTTTTGACTTTTGATATGTACACAGCACTCTTGTTTTTTATTGGTCTGAGTTCTATGGAGTTCTACATTATTCACCGCACTTTTATATCACAAGAGTAATTTTAATAATTATCTGACGCATTACGCTTTAACATTTTGGTCTGAGTTCTATGGAGTTCTACATTATTCACCGCACTTTTATATCACAAGAGTAATTTTAATAATTATCTGACGCATTACGCTTTAACATTACGTTTTTCTGCAGGACAATTATATCGTCATCTTGAATTTGTAATTGTATAGGAATTGTGAGCAAGGAATACCAGTAGATATAAAAAGCTCAGAGAGCAGTTAAGTCGGACCGATAAGGGAATGGTATGCTCACAACAGTGATTTATAGGTAGCACATTAGTTCGGGTTATCTCCTCCCGCCCGTAAACGTGAGGGTACTTTGTGACTGCAGGACTTTTAAATAACTTTAGATATGTTCTCTATCAGATAACTTGCTCGTTAACTTAAAAACTTTAATAATACTAGTGCACTCCATTTTATTGTGGAAAAGATCTACCTACACACTATTTGTCACAACCGGAGAAGGTCAACTCTCACCAAAATAACAGCGTAAAATAGCAGCGTAATGCACCTTCGTAATGCGTCGTAGTTGTGATTTTAGGGAAGTGGAGAGAGTTCTTATTGGTAATGAGGAATTCCATTAGGCCTTAGATGTGACAACGCTGGATATAAATTATTTATCTGGTGGACTGCACGATCTTTTGTAACTTGTATATTATAAATGTCCAAGTTAATCCAAAATGACTACGTGACCCAGACGTTGGATACTACGCTGCGGCGTGGCGGGCCCAAGGATCGAACCCCTGCTGGTTGTTGCACAAATAGTTGACTTCCAGATTAGCTTAAGATTGTTCAAGTGTAGCTTACACTGCATTGCCATGACATTATTGGGCACAATGTGTGTTAAATCATATACGCCAGGACGAACTCTCTGCGTTGGCGCGCACACTTGCAGCACTATATCACCTGCGCAGTTGATACCATCCAGGTTTTCAGGATCCAGTTTCAGGAAGCTAGCGTCGTTATCGCAACACTACCACCGACATATCATTATTACAAATTGTTTGAACCTGGTTCAACAGAAGTCAAGAGTTCCAAAACTATTTTTTTTAATCTGGCTATATTGTAACCTACTCTGTCTCTATCATTATGATATATAAACTTGATTATAACAGTCAGTTTCTTTCTCCTCAGTATATTAATAAACATAGTATTAAATAAGTGAAGATATCCCCTCATCAAATTTGTGTATTAATTTTTTTAGATACCAAAAAATCACTTAGTCCTTTAATTCCCATAAAATTCCCATGCAGTCGCATGCGCCTGGCGAATCCTAAGCGGTCGCATACGGCCGCACCCAACCACAGCACTTAAAACCATTAAAACTTATATTTAGAGACTACTTCTCTATAAAGAAGTTTGGCATTATGAAATCTATACAAAATTCTCTATCCTGTGGTTTAAACAAAAGTCAGGTTTTACGTCATTACAAAAAGATTTTATTGTATTTTGATTACAAAAAAAACATAACAAGCAGATGTCGGCAGCGTGGAAATCACAATGATTTCTATATATTACTCGAAATTATTTACGTAAAAATAAAAAATATGTTCACACAAAAACTTTTATAACAATTTTATAGTAAAACACTAGAAAAATCCAAAAATCAACACAACAACATCCAATTGAAAATGACGTTTGTAATGTGGGTGGGTGCGGTCAAATTTGACATGTTGAATTTTGACGGAATATCGAAGCGCTCAAATTTGGACGCTTGGCGTTTGAGAGGTTAAAATACAATGTAACGTTACTGATCGGTACCTACTGATGCAGTGACGACCTGGTCAGACATGAAAGATGTCGATGGATGCCGGTTGGCATTCCTTGAGGGAGTCCTATGTCTAGCAATGGAAATTGGCACATTTTAAAACTGAAAAGATTTATGCGCTATTATGAATAGAGATGCACCGTACATTATATATTTTATGATCTGTGCCCACGCACGATGAAACGATTATATCGATTTCATTCATATCAGAAGCAAAAATTTTTGCAACATGTGTCACTGCACTGACTCATTACCAACATTGTCTGGTTGTCTCTTTTTATCTGAGGAAATGATAACTGAAATTATATAATAATAATAATAATGCTGGACCTATCTAGGACAAAAGCAGACCCTACGCATCGATGCATCAAGTTAACTCATAAACTTCACAGCTTTTGTTTAATTTTATTAAATTTAATCTGCGTGAGGCTGCTGTATTTCGTATGGTGAGTGTAGAGAACCGAAGAGCTTTTTTACTAGAAACGAGGCATTCCATCGTAGTCCTCAGGGATGACGACGCATCTGCATTCTGATTCTTAATTGAAGATATACCAAATTGTCTATGAGCCAAAGCATTCACCATCCACTTACCAACAGGTGCTCGTTTGTTAACCCTATACTATAAAAATATCAAATAACTTTTTAGATATAAACCATTAGATATAAAATTAAAGGCCTTAAGGCTACTACGGCTTCATCACCACTTACCACCAGGTGATATTGTAATCATGCGCTGGCTAATAAGTTATAAAAAGGAATGTAACAATGGAACATAAAAAATCAATTATCGAACAAACGACATACGTAATTGAGTACTGATAGCTTAAAATATAATTGTTTAAATTACTCTAATGTTTATTGCATCTAAGTGTATTTATATTTACTAATAATATAAAATTTATAAAGGTATCAAATATTAAAAACGCAGTTTACTAATCAAAATTCCAAAGAAAAATATTGTATTACATTCACAATTTTGCGTTGGTTTCTCAAAAAACGACCAAGAAATCTTAACAGGTTACAAATGCGGGGGAAAAAGCTTAATGAAGTTATTATAAAAACTATAATTTCCACGAACGACAAAAACGGCTTTGCGTGTTCGTAACAATAAAAACATAAATATATTTAAAGCGGTCAACACTGGATAGTGTTTTAAATTCAATTCCGCGATTTTAGCACACCGATTTAAACTCCAAAAACCGCCGTGGGTCTCCATTGAAACAAACGAGCGCATTATAAGCCCGTACTTTTTCCTTTTTCGGTTTTTGTTTTTGATTTTAAAAATAAAACACGACCGATCTCTTTTGTTGCGCCACGTTTCCGTCCAATTATCCGGTAATCCACACCCACGATGACTTTATTGTACATTTTTGAATTCGAAATAATCGCATTAGAAAGTCGCAAAATAAATTTATATATGTATACTGGATGATTTTTTTAACATCTCGGAAAAAATAGGGTGGTAACAGGTAAATGGACTCGAAGCTTATGGCACTCATATTCTACATTTTTTTATGATACAAAATTCTCTTTTGTATTTGTTAGATTTTTTTATAATTGTTTAATGCGATTGATATTATTGCCGATTGCATTTAAACTCGTGACCGTGGCTAAAACAAACTATAGGTTGTATTAACTTATATACAATAATTATACACTATTAGTTAGCGACTATTATTTAATCTGTTCTAGAGTGGAAGATGTTCTACTGTTGTCGGCGCGCAGCGGTGGCGCTATGAGTTTTGCTCTGAATAGCCTCACCTATTGAATCTAGATATTGTAACTTTATATCTCGGCGCGGAACCAACATATATTTCGTAATAATTAATCTTTTTAGTCCATCAATAAAAAGTTTGTTACTACAGCACCACATATCGGTTTCAAATTCGCCATAGACAAAATAAATATATTGTGCAATGTGATTTCAACCGAAAAAGTCTTTAAGAAGTTACACAATCACTAAAGATATTTTTTTTTAAATTTAATATAGGTAACTGATGATTGCGAACTGTGTCCGTTTTACCGTGCTCAAATAGGTGATTGATTAAATTCATAAGCTTGTTTATTTTTTCCATTTTCACGATCTTTTGTATACTATAGGTTACCAGAGTTATGTCATGGCTAAAAGCCGATGTGTCATTACCGCACTTTTTTATTATCAGCCAGTGTTTGATAACTATCCCACCTGTTGGTAGGTACCAAGTAGTGATGCAGCCGAAGATGGTAAAGTGCACTGCCTAAGCTAGCTCTACGGCTTTGTACTAGACGAATACAACTAGGTTCAATCGATTCCTATTGGTGTAATGGTTAGGTTCAATGAGTCCGCACATCGGCTTTTAGCCGTAACATATGCACTGGCTGTTACCCGCCTTTTTCGCTGAACTTAATCCATTTCTATGCTAAATATCATTAGAATCAGTCCAGCTTTTCAAGCGTGTATGGTAAATAAACATGCAAAAAACATGCTTTCAGCTTCGTAATATGTATTTACTACACATATTTAATTTAGATACACATCTCAACATATTTATATAAAAATAATTGCTATGAACATATTTTATATAAATATGTTGCGGTGTGTATATATATGATAGAAGCTGGGTTTAATATATATTACTAAATATTAAAACCAGCCGAAGCTGGGGAGCTATTTAAAAGGTGGGAAACTTCTGATTTAATCGTTTCTCTGCCAAACATAGTTAACCTATGTTTCATAATTTTACCTATGTCAAATCCGTTGTGAACAATGGCAGAGGTCTATGTCAAGCTGGCCACATGGCCCCAATGGAATAAATCTGGTGGATATTTTATGGCCTGATGAAAAAGAAGAAGTTATAAATACTCCATTCCAAGTTTATAATAAAAAATATGGTATTCCTAAAATCGTTCGTTCGTAAATTATAGATCATCAAAATTCTATTGCTGAGCATATGCCTTCCCCATATATTGTCTCAATCAGGGGAGGGAGCAATATTTGCCATTGTTGCCACGCTTTGCAGGCGGGTTGGTCGTTTATATAATAACCTAAGCGAACATAATTATGTCCCATTAAATTATATAAAGCGATATAAAGCTCACTAGCTGCTACTTTAACAAATGAAAGCAACGTGACCTACGCGCATTGAAACGGATTATCCCTTTAAGCGGATTTAAATGCGGACATAAGCGTGTCGCTTAAAACAAAACACGGTTCCGGAGCGTGTCTGGAACTAAAACAGCTAGGGGGTGTGCCATTTCAATACCAACCATATTTTTTGATAAATGGCAGCTATCTGCTGAATATTTTTACAGTTATTTATTCATCTAAATTATAACATCCTATCTACTAATCCTACTAAAAAAATAGCTATTTATTTACTTAAACTCAAAAAAGTAAATAAAAATTAAACATTTAATTTTAATTGTATTATTCTATTAAGTTACTACGACACTTAAACAACTTATATTGTTAGCTTAAGGCACGAACGGATTTGGGAGTGTACAACAAAAAACTGGACACGTTCAAGAAGGACTCGCGCCGTGAGTCCGTATAAACTTAATTATGTATGTTTTTGAGATTGTTCACCATCCCGGGAATTACAGGTACGTACGGTAAACACCAGTCGCGGTGCAAGTACCTGTGCCGTATAACCGGAAGAGAGCCGGTAACCGAATGCCATTGTTGCAGTTATGAGGACAACAGCGCAGTAAACCCTAAATAACCTAAGCTGCGTGTGATCTTAGTGGTAGAAGACAGGCTTTCTCAGTCTATAGATAGTCTAAGAGGTTGAAATTTGAATGATTGGGAATTTGAATGAATGATTTGAAATGAGAGGGAGCAGACATCGAATATTTAGTTAAACATAACCGGCTGTGAATTGGTATAAAGACCACTAATAAGTAAAAGAAATAAACGTGGTGCACCAGCATTTTTAAAAGCCGTCAAATAAGATATCACGCATATATTTTATATAATAATATATATAAAAATATGCGAGCTTTCGTATGCATAAAAAGTTTACGTAAAAATTAGCAAAGAAAGTAGTAAGATGTTTCCAAATTCTTATAAAACTTACCAATATTACGCCATCTATGGATGAGTAGCAGTAACCAAAAGGTCCGGAGTTATGATTCTAAAGTTTAAAAAGAACATAGAGAAAATATTTTTGTTATTTCACGCAAGATGGCGCTTTTTATTACTAAATATACAAGTAATTTATAACTATTGTCGAAGATAGTTTTTATATACGGCTACCTACTTAACCTAATAATATAATTGTTAAAATAAATTTTTAGACAGCAATGAAAATTTATCGGAACCTTTGACATACCTCTTTTAAAAATTTATTTCTTACGATCTATTTGTATGATCAAATAATGTTACACTAAAAACATCAGAAATTCGTAAACAAGTTAATAAAAATAAAATAAAAAATCATATAATAAAGAAATATTTTTAAGAATAATAGAATATGAAATTGACAAAATATATAATTTGCATCGGCCGGGAATCGAACCCGGGCCGCCCGCGTGGCAGGCGAGCATTCTACCACTGAACCACCGATGCTTGTTACAAGTGGTTAAAAATATTAATATTATGATATTTAACGTAGTGCTTTTAAATAAATAATAATCAATTTATCAACCTTACCACCACAATTCTCTGAACAATATTATACGAAGAGCTTTGTCTCTTTAAAAATATTCACTCGGTTTTCGATCCTTGTGGCAGGCATATTTAAAGCTTGTGGAATATTTAAAGACAATGGCAGGACACCTGACGGGATGTCTTTGGTGCCTTGGAAGAGAGGTAAAACCCTAGCTTGGAATGCTCTGTGTGTAGATACTTTGGCAATCTCTCATCTGAGGGCTACCTCGTTTTGAGCCAGGGCGGCATCAGAGACGACTGAGCTAAATGGACTCTCTTGGAAATGATAACATATTTGTACCATTTGCTATAATAGAGACTATCGGTTCCTGACGTCCATGTGCGGTGAACATAAAGGAACTGTATCTACAACTTGTCGCCGCCGCTGGTGATAAGAGGCCTGGTTATTTTGGCTTTCAAAAGCTAAGTAAACCCATTAAGCGACAAACAGCGCTCTAGACGATACCGCGGGGAGTAGGACTGTATGAAACTTAAGAATAGGTTAACCAACGAGCACACAGTCCACCTCATGGTAAGTGGATGCTGTGGCCCAAATACATCTACATTTATCCTCAATTGAGAATCAAAATGCAGATGCGTTGTCACCCTTGAGCGCTAAGATGGAATGCCTCGTATCCAGTAAAAAGGGGTCTCCGGTTTCCTTCTATCACCATATAAACACAGCAGTATTCAACCTATGAGAGCGTGGTCCTTCTCCGGTCGAGCTGACCCATTCGTGCTACAACCATAACATAGCCGCAGCGTGACTACCACGCTGCTCACGTATGGTAATAAATATTGTATAATTTATGCACTAGTTTCACTTAAATAAAGAACATATTGTCACAATTTAGCTTGGAAAAGTTAGCAAAGATGCAAGACTACCAATTTCCTTACTTACTTACTATCTATACTATCTTACTTACTCGTTTCTTGAAGACACCAACTTTAGGACCGATTTTGATGAAATTTTTGTGTGGGTTTGAGTGGGTGGTTTAAATTTACAAATGAACCCGGTAGGTGGCATTGAACAGAAAAAGAAACAGAAACTTTTTTTTATTCAATATAGATTATAAATATAGTACGTGAGGGTAACTAACATGTTCATCCGGTAATATGGTCACTTTATTGTAACTGAAAAAATACAGTTTTGTTTGCATAGATTGCTTTGCGATACGATAACTCTTCATCGGTCTTTCAAATAATAAAGGGTCAAAAGGGCAATGCTTCATCGAAGCCATTTTAACAGTTGACACCATAGTAAATATTTTAGTCGATTTTAGTATGGTGTAGTGTAGTTAGTTTTCTTAAGTAGATTTTTCGAAGTGTTCCTAATTATTACCAAAGCTTATTTGTTCCTTCTTCTAGTTTTGTTTTTATAGGCAGCAAATCTTAAAGTGACCATATTACCCTCACGTGCTTTAATACTAATTGAAAGTCACCTTTTTTAAATTTACCACTGGTTCGCAAAAAACCATTTTAAAATAAATAACAGCTTACAATCATGTTTGTTACAATTATCAAAACAAAACAAATTAGAGATAGCTTATATAGCAGTCGAGATCCAGAAATCACCAGTACTATGACAGGGCGCATCGCTAGTTTTATATATTAATAAAGAACAACTAAATTAGAACTTGGTAAAAACTATTAAAGTTTAAAAGTTTTCAGTCAAATTTGTGAATATTAGTTATAGACATTGGAATCTCAAATTGACTGCGATGAATTTTCAGTAAACTAGTTGTGGGAAATTGATCACCACAAGGCGACCGAGTTGGTTTTTTTAAATGTGATACAAGGATCAAAAATTGGTCTATTTTTTACATGTGGGCTCAACCATTTTAAAGTATTAAAACGTTCCCCGCGGCACCGATTTATCTGTACTTTCCATTACTGCGTTACGAGACGTTTGAAACCTCGTTCTGAACCAGAGGTTGTAGCGGCACGAGGCTTAATAAACATGAGACAAAAATCCTTTTTTTGGCGCCAAATAAGGCGAATTGTGTGGTTTTGGTCGCGATTATCATTAAGAATGAGTTGATTAAACTAAATCTGCCGCCGCCTGTGGGCGGATTATTTAGTTTAGATTCTATAGGTAAAATAAAATGTGGGGTCTTATGTACCCCATACTGCACTCAAAAAGGGCAGTATTTCATATTGTTTAGTGATGGGAAAAAATATCGATTTTATGTAATTGTACTCATGGATGCTTTTTATTAAAACAGGGCAAACAATAATATTTTTGCAACCGATACATTCTGTGAGAATTTTCTTTGCTATTTTGTCAGCCTCACGACTTGATAAGAAGGTGCGAAGTTTTTCCTTTTTCGAGATGATGTGGATTGTTTGGAGCAGGTTCTGAAAAAAAAACTCATAGTGTATTTTTGAAGCGGGTTGATTAGGTGTAGTAATTTATTGGAGTATTTCTATACATAAGTATGGGATCGTTACGGCCTATGTGTGTTTTGCTTTTGTCAGTTGAATTTATTTGTTATATTCCTACATAATTATTTCACTTAGACTGAGTATAATTTGTAAATATTGATTGGAAACTTACCTGTTTTTCAAATATCGTTAATTTAGAATTAGATTTACCACCCAATTCCTCTTCATCATCAATAATATTATTAATTAACTTTCTTCGGCAACGTTTCCACATCTTATTATATCGTCGCGGGTGCAGCGTTCAACGTTTTGCACAACACTAACCGCATAAAGCTAGCGTAGGATGCAGTACGAGGTGTGCGGGGTACGAGGTGTTCGCAACCTCGTAACGCACTGTTTTAAACTTTAATTTATTATGCGGTACGAGGCCTAAAAATCCGGTATTAAGGTAGATATACCAAAAAACTCGGCATCAATAGCACATCTCAGATATATGGTTATCTCTTTCCTAGACTGAAGCAAACGGAAGTTACGCCTCTCGCACGACAGAGAAGTTTAAGTTTTTCCTTACCGCTATAACGACGTGACACGGACGAGGTGTTTCAAGCCTCGTTTCGCAGTCAACATGTTAACTAAGATATCTCAAGAAGATTTTAATGCACAGGTGTGTGCGTAAGTACAGGTGTACCAAGGTTTTTTTTTAAACGAGCACACAGTCTACATAATGGTAAGTAGTTGCAGTGGCCCGTAGACATCTACATCTATCCTCGAGTGCGAATAAATATGCAGTAGGATTGTCACCCGTGAGGACTAAGGTGGAATGCCTCGTTTCCAGTAAATAGGGTCTCGGGTTCTCTGCACTCACGACGAAACACAGCACTATTAAGCTATTATTTTACGCTGGTACTCTGTGAGAGCTTGGTACTTCCTCGGTCGAGCCGACACATTCGTGCTACAACTATACTACTAATATAACTGCAGCATGGCTCTACCACGTAAAAAAATAAAGTAGAAGTAGTTAAAGAGGTATTCCTTCATTGTCACGGTCCGATGAGACGGCAGTCCATTTGCTTCGTTCTTTCTGAGACACGGGGGCGAAACGGCGCCAATTAATGACTCCGTATTGCTACTGCGAATTTATTCACGGTAAAATCTGATAACTAATGTTTTCCAGGATTCCAATCCAGGACCAAATAATCAGCAGTCGCGCTAGAGATATGTAACCAAGCAGACAAATGGATATGATGTGTAGAGAGGAGGTCATTGCAAATTTAATACAGACGCTGCTTCATGGACAACTGAAATTATTTGTTATAAAAGTGAAGCTATAATGTAACTTACAGTGCATCTGATGATTAAATGATGGCATGCTTCACAGCATATAATGTAACTGGCCCTCTATACTCTTCAGATCGGAGCACAAAAGTGCAAGCGCTGCTATATGATGACGGAAGTAGGTTAAGGGTGTGTTACCTGCGTTTTTTACGTGGAAGAGCCACGCTGCTGCTATATTATAGTTGTAGTACGAATGGGTCGGCTCGACCGGGAAGAATCACGCTCTCACAGAATACCAGCGTAAAATAGCAGCTTAATACTTCTGTGTTTCGTGCGGTGAGTGTAGAGATCCGGAGACCCTTTTTACTAGAAACGAGGCACTCCAACTTAGTCTTCAGGGGTGACAACGCATCTGCGTTTTGATCCCTAATTGAGGATAAATGTAGATGTCTATGGGCCACATAATCCACTTACCATCAGGTGTGTGCTCGTTTGTCACGCTTTTTTATATAAAAAAAACCTATTCAAACTGGGTCCTAGGCACAAAATGCAAACGGTAGGACTTACCGTCATACCATTTCTTAGGTACCAAATAAAAAAAATGCTGGCAAAATATTAAACTCCTTATGCACAAACTATGGTTCATATTTGCTTCATTTAAAAATAAAATATAGGTATCGCGAAAAATTCTACGAATTCGCGCCCAATTGCAAAATGGTAAAATCTTAACTCAGCTCACGCATCCCTATACTGTCAATAGACGCTTTATGGCCTATCGTTATTTTTTATTTCGCATTTCGGAGAACATTTTATTGTGCTTTGATAAAATAATAGACAGTTGAAAGATGTTTGGAAAAATAACAATGTCGTTTGTTCATTGAATTACAATTCATTTTTTGTCGAGATCAAGTTAAACCGCTTGCCAAAAGCATGATAAATGAAAATATGTAGCTTCATTGCCACTTTTAAGAATTTTGAATTGGTAATGTCGACTGATTTTGAACATGTTCACAGACTGCAGACTTCCCGGAGCGTCAGTGCTTCACGTCAGCTATACGTTCTTTCAAATATGTGATATTAACGAGTTTATTCAAAAAAAGTTATCGAAAATGTCAAATAGCAGCTATGAGAAGCTATTGTCCCAAATTCTACAGGACTGTCCCGCCATAACAAATGTATTCATGCGTTATATGCAGTGGTAGTAAAGTAGTAGTGAGGTGGTAGGGAAAAAGTATCCATCAACCCATTTCGTAGTGTGGGTGTAACCTACATGTCGGTCACCTCGTGAGCCAGGGCCAGATGTTTTGCTTTCTTATCTGCTTCAGCTTTCACGAGGCTCTCGTCATACGGAATGGTCATATCGACCAAAAATATCCTTAACTGTGCCCGGTACATCAACATAATATCAGGCTTGTTCGCAAGAATAGTCCTGTTTGTGATGATAGCCCGATCCCAGTAGAGTCTGGTGCGGTCGTGTACGAGCACGGCTTCTGGCAAGTACTTAAAATAATGCCGTTTCCGATCCACGAGGCCGTATTTCAGAGACAGTGCACTGTACGCCGCAAGTACTCAGAGTAAGAAAGCGCCAAACAACCCGAAAACCTAAGTGACTCATCTAGATGGCGTCAAACTCGACATGACGGTACCATCCTTTAGGAATATGCCAGACGGTATTAATTAGTACGGATATTAATTATCCGGGCCCTTGATGGAAGGCTGGTTCAAAAGTACGAGACGTCTGGTGTTGCGGTTAATCCGTTTACCAGGCGCTTTAAAATAGGTGAGGCCCATGCCCAGCACTGAACTTTTGCTAGCAGATAATAAAGAAAAAAAATCAATAAAATGGTTAAAATATTCCCACAAAAAGTGATACGATTGTTCTGAAAATCCTGCTTCAAGTTAAGCCCCTTCCTTACGTTGATGAAAATCATTTGTCATTTGTCAATGTTGTAATATTGCCATTGAAAATAAAAACATAACGTACAAGTTTTTGATTAAAAAAGTTTTTACGTTTGACCTTGAAAAATGTTATGATATTATGATCCAAAGCTTCAAATAAACAAAAACGGCCACTCTTGCAAAACTTTCAAATTGTCGGAAAGAATATATAATGATTTTGTATAATTTCCAAAAACTTAGATTTCTGCTCCTGTGATAGTAATTCACCATTTGTAATCCCATTAATTAATTAGCTTGAACATCCGTTACAACCTATAAATAGTCCACAACTGAATATAGGTCTCCCCATAGAAATATATTATATCAATGGGTCTCCCACATAGATTGCCTCGTAGGAGGGGTATTTGTCAAAGTAGTCGGGATTGACAGGCGGGTTGAGTTTATACATATGTTATCAGGAAGATGATACTGCTTATATATATATATATATATATATATATATATATATATATATATATATATATATATATATATATATATATATATATATATATATATAACCGGAATCTCGGAAACGGCTCCAACGATTATTTACATAAAATTTTGTGTGCAGGGAGTTTCAGGGGCAATAAATCGATCTAGCTAAGATTTATTTATAGAAAATGTCTTTTTGTCCGTGTTTTTAGCCGATGAAAAACTGCTACAATATCGTTAGAATAGGAAGGTAAATTTTGACAGTTTGTTGATGATTACAAATAGCTTAATTGGTATATGGGCGGTCTCAAAATCGTAATACCATGGTTCGAACCCAGACCGACCGACCGACTTTTTTTAGTTTTTTTTTCAAGTTCCTTTCTTTTTTGAGAAAATCCAATTTATCGAGCCCTTTTTTTTAGTATTTTTTTTAAAAACACGAAAATTTAAATTAAACTAATTGCACTCCTGATTTTTTATTCAAATAACCAGTTAAGTTTTTTCTATTATGTCGCTAAGATCAAAAAATATTATTCGTATTTCATCAGTATGTAATTTTTATCTAAATATAATTTCCAAAACACACAAATTAAAAAAAAAACCGAGCGAAAAATACCGAGCAAAGCTCGGTCAACCGGGTACTTTATGAATAATATTTTCATACTTGTATTGGTGTGTTATCTATATTCTATAACCCGCAGGATTATCGCAAAGATTGGCTAACAGCTACCTTAAATTAAAAACACAATATTCATAAAATACATTATCGGAACGCGCTATGTAGCCCACATGTTTCGTGCATACTTTACTGATTTCGACGTGAAAAATGTTTGCAAAATTTATAATTTATTGTAACAAACTACTAGCTGTATAAAATTTTATAATCTTAATATATATAAACTACGAGGGTGGATTGAAAAGTACTCGGCCTAACCAAGAAAATAAACACATACTAAATCAGTTATATTTTTATTTTTCTACATAATCACCATCAAGTTCAATATACTTTTGCCACCTCCCCTTCCGAGCATTTAGACCGTTGAAAAAAAATGATTCTTCCTTAGAGTCAAAATATGCGTCTACAGCTGCTTTGACCTCGTCGTTTGTCGAAAATCTTTGACCTCCCAAGTGCTTTTTTAGATTAGGGAACAGAAAGAAGTCTGATGGTGCTAGATCAGGTGAATACGGCGGATGCGGTAACAGTTCAAAGCCACTGTTGTGAATTTCAGCCATTGACTGTACTGACGTGTGAACACGGGCGTTATCTTGATGAAACAGGACTTTTCTTCTGAGCATTCCTCGACGTTTTTCTATTATTTCCTCTCGTAAACGACGTAGTAAGGTGCAGTAGTAATCAGAGTTTATAGTCTGACCCCTTTCAAGATAATCAATCATAATCACACCTTTCGAGTCCCAGAATACTGAAGCCATCACCTTATTTGCCGACAAAATCGACTTAGCCTTTTTAGGGGGTGGTGAACCAGGTCTTCTCCACTGTTTTGATTGTTGTTTTGTTTCCGGTGTACAGTAATGAACCCATGTTTCGTCCATAGTAAAAAAACGATTCAAAAAATCATCTGCATCGGCTTCAAATTACTCCAAACAGTCGCGTAAAATAGTCAATCGCGTCCTTTTTTGTTCAACTGAAAGCAGTCGCGGAACCCACCTCGCAGACACCTTGTGGAAACCCAACTCGTTGACAATGATGTTTTGAGTTCGTTCATAAGAGATGCCTATAATCTCGGCTATCTCTCTAATTTTTAATCTGCGGTCTCCCATTATTAAATCAAGTACTTTTTTAATATTTTCGTCAGTAGTTGACATCGAAGGCCTTCCAGAGCGGGGTTCATCTTTCACTCTCTCTCTACCACGCTTAAATTCTGCTATCCATTTTTTGACGGATGAATATGACAGAGCACAATCGCCTAATGTACTGACCATGTCATCATGGATGGCTTTTGATGATAGCCCCTTCTTATGGAGGTACTTAATGACGGCACGCTGCTCGATTTGCTCCATTCGCGGAAATTATGTCCGATTACTTTGTTAATAAATTTATAAAATCACAACTAATTATCGCACACGTTTCGAACTTCACACAATGAACTAGTCTGAACTGAACTAAATAATGTGGGTAGATTTGATTTTTAGAATTGAATGGATCTGTGTTAGGCCGAGTACTTTTCAATCCACCTAGGTAGCTTGCCAGGCAGACGTTGTTTTTCCCTTTTCGTTTCCCGTTCGTTTGACCTTTGCCATGTCCTATTAAAATACTTACTCTTTCTCTTACTCTTACTCTTATCGTCACGCACAACCCCTAACGGGGTAGCCAGAGAGAACAGATCGCCAAGTGTCACGATCCTTACATACCTCTTTCGCTTCTTTCAGGTTCATTAACTTCTTCATACATGCACGTCTAGGTATCCGAGTACTCTTGACCCTCCCCTCTTCGAGCAATTTGCTCACATGGTCTTCGAAAGTTAGTCTCGGTCTACCTCGACATCTTTTAATATTTACTTTCGCTCTATATATTTTCTTCACCATTCGGTCTTCACTCATTCGTTCAACGTGTCCAAACCATTGGAGTACGCCCCTATCAATTTTTGTGATAAGGTCATCTTTCAATCCTGCCATATTGCGAATCTCTTCGTTTCGCTTTCGGTCGGCTATGGTAACGCCACACATTTTACGAAGAGATCGCATCTCCACTGCATTCAACTTGCTTTTATGCTTCTTCTGGCATACCCAGGTTTCGCTGCCATATAACAAAGTCGGTACCAACACTGCGTTATGTATTGCAAGGCGTGCACTCTTCACCACGCCTTGCCTTTTTATTAATGCATTCAGGGCACCATTGACTTTGTTTCCGGCAGCGACACACCTATCCACATCTAAATCACATCTTCCATCCCGGCTGAAAGCACTCCCCAAGTATACAATTTCATTAACCTGTTCTAGACATTCCTGATTTACCCATATTTCACATTTCGTTCTCTCTTCGTCCTTTTCAAATACCAGAACCTTAGTTTTATTAGCATTCAAACGGAGACCTTTAATTTCACATTCCTCTTTCATACACGTGACTAATGCCTGCAGTTCTGCTTCTGATGGTGCAATAAGCACTGCATCATCAGCATACAGCAGACAATTAACTTTTATGTCACCCAATTTCACACCCAAACAGCTATCTTTCAGCTTCTGTAAACAGCTGTCGAGATACAGTATGAACAGCCAGGAAGACATGACACAACCCTGTTTTACGCCCGCTTGGACGCTAAACATGGGTGACAGGTCATGCCCTACCCGCACACAGGCTTTACAGTCATAGTAGAGTGACTGCACAGCCCTTAACAATCGACCATCCACACCATATCCCGGCAACAGTTCCCACATTTTCTTCCTTATAACCTTATCAAATGCTTTCTCCAGATCCACAAAAGCACAGAAAATCCTCTGGTTAACACTCAGAAGCTTCTCCGTGATCATGCGGAGAGAAAACATTTGATCCGTGCATCCTCTTCCAGGTCTAAATCCGCATTGTGCCTCCCATAAGAATCTTTCCGATTTCTCTTGCATCCTGCGTGTCAAAACCTTCGAATAAACTTTACTTGCTAAACTGGTCAAGCTGATCGCCCGATAGCTCCCGCAGTCAAAATGTGAACCTTTACCTTTATATAAAGGCACAATGACCGCGGATCGCCAATCATCCGGGATATCTCCCGTCCGCCAGCACAAATTGCACAGCAGATGAAAGCTGTCCCAGACGCGAGGCCCACCGTACTTGACCATTTCAGCAGTAACTCTGTCTAGTCCCGCAGCCTTACCACATTTCAAACTTCGAATCGCACGTTCAATCTCTTTCATGCTGATGACCTCAGTGTCATCGAGGTCCGTGTCTGGCGTGCCAGTCACGGCGTCACCCCCGGATCCTTCACTAAGATCATGACACGCATACAATTCTCTATAAAATTCACTCCATCGCTGCATGACGTCCGATTTTTCTGAGAGGACGTCATTGGTTCTCGAAAGCACTTTGTTCATTCTTAAAGCTGTCGCACCACTCCGGGACCTTCCAACCTCTTTCCAGAAGAGTTTGGAGTTTTCCCTAAAGTTGTGCAACAACCTCTCGTCCGCTTCTATTCTACACCTTTCACGTACTTCCTCAATCAATGTTTTCGCATGAACTTTCTGCAGCTTATATCTTTCTTTCATCTTCTCTCTCATATGCTCATCGTTACTAGAGGCTAAGTAGTCTAACCATGCTTTTTTCTTCTTTTTTACAGCTTCTTTCACTTCGTCATTCCACCATGCATCTCTTCTTTTACTACTACCTCTTTTTGTCGTACCACATACTTCTTCCGCTGCACTTACCATTCCATCCCTAAGGTTCTGCCATATTCTCTCCACACATTCTTTCCTGCCATCGATGGTGTCAAGCTTTTCGGCTACCCTCGTGTGATATTTGTCCCTAGTATCCGCTTCCTGAAGCTTCCAGCTTCGGATGCGACAGACCGACTGTGGTTCTGTTACTGCCGTCCGGTGGCGCCAACCCGCGAACAAACCCCTAAATCTAGTAATTACTAGATAATGATCCGTTCCCAGGTCAGCACCCCTGAACACTCGTGTATCCATCACCTGTTTTCGCAGTCGGTCATCCACCAGGAACAAATCAATCATACTTCTCTCATTCTTTCTTTCTCTAGTGTACATATGGATCTTCCTGTGATTAAACATAGTGTTTGTCACAAGAAGACCCTTTTCCTTGCATACAGCCAGTATAAGCTTGCCAGCATCATTAACCCTTTTATCTCCAAACTTTCCAAGCACCGACTCGTATCCTGGTCGAGCGATGCCTACCCATCCATTCAAATCACCACATACAACAGTTCTTTCGTTTCCCTTAACCAAATCTAGAACTTCTCTTACATTCTCCCAAAACTCCTCCAGCTCAGCCCTGGACTACGAAGCTACCGGCGCATAAACAGCCAAAAGGAATAACTTCGTCAGTCCCATTTTGAAGCGAACCCAGAGAAGTCTTGAGTTCACAACCTTGTATTCAGTCATAAGATCGACCAACCGGGACGACAACAGCACTCCCACTCCTTGGCAGGCGTTCTCGCTTTCCGGGACTCCGGACCATATAGCTAACGTCCCGCCAGGGAGCTCTTCAATACCACTGCCTTTCCGTTTGGTCTCCGACATACACACGACATCTAATTCTCTTTCTTTCATTATTTCGATCAACTCATTCGTCTTATCTCTCATGCCTCCTCTAACATTCCACGTGCCAACTCTGCACTCCGTCCTCCACCTTCCGCCGTGTCGGGCTGTGCGTGACGGGTGGCGGTCCCCATCGCCGCTTTGCGCGCTGCATTCCACACCAACGGGGACGAGCTGGTGTGCGTCGCCTTGGGGGGACGCCCTAACCCTCGTTCGCATGGGTGCGCAGCTGTGTAGAATTGCAGCCCTGAAAAGGGCTGGCAGGGGTCGCGACGAGCACGCTTCTACAATGACCCCCTATATATAAAATACTTAAATTCGCAAAAAAAATTGTGGGTCACGATTACGTGGACACGTAATTTATATATATTAAGATTACGTCACGTTGTTTGTCCGCGATGGAGTCCTAAACTACTTATCCGATTTTAATCAAATTTACACGCCGTGTGCGGTTTGGTCCAACTTGAGAGATATGATAATTTTGTTGCCCATGAGTGACCCACATTTTTTTTGCTAATTTAGGGATTTTTAATAGGACATAACAAAGGGTCGTCAAAAAGGGCAGGACAACATCTGCCTGGCAAGCTAATGATATATAATTATTATTGTTATAAAACTATTTTATTTTTGTGTTCTTTTTTGTTTAAGTACGCTAATCTCTGGAACTACCAGTCCTACATGAAAAATTATTTATGTATATTATAGCCAAATTCATGAGGAATAGTATTTAAGCCATCTAGCGTTAGGCTACACCTCTCAGCTAGCCTAAAATATTGATTTTTGTTAAGCAAGTCAGACTGCTTTATCCGCGTGCTCTATCGTAATTGTTAATGATACGTAAATACTAAGTGATCTTCACTTCATCTGAAAAAATTCGCAATAACATATGCTTATTTTTTATACATTGCGACATTAAGGCATTTTGTAACAAAAAAATCTTGAAAATTAAAAGTGATTCCTTACGAACGAAAGTTACTTCATAACCGAGACAATTTTATGAAGATAAACTTTGCTCTTCGAAGCATGTTATTTCGACGCAGGTAGTGAATTTTAAATAATTCAAGAGGCAGCTTGGCGCGCGAACGCTAACCGCCCCGATGAGAGTTGAAAGATCTAGCCATCAAAAACATAACATCGAAGTAAAACATATTATATTAAGTTGGATTGTTTAGTGCGATTGCCAAGTCAATCTATTTATTTAAAACATAAAAGATTTTATGTTTTAAATAATATGGTCAAAATAAGATGTAGTTAGGTTATCTAATTACGTAATAATTTAGGACAGAAGAACCCTTAAGTAGGGACTGCATAAATTAACCGACTTGGTATTACATGAATCTCAGAACTTTTTACGGTAGAAGAACGTTGCGAGACTTGGTTTTTATTACAACTTATGTTTTGCATGGCATCTCATTTCTTTTTGTAGATAGTCTTACTTTTTTCCTTTCCGGTACTTTCTGCTTCTTGAATACCAACAACTTATCTATCTACACCAATTGTTCCATTAAATTATACATATTATACAGGTACACTGATTAATTCACTGCAAATGTAACTTTGTAATCCTATATGTTTATATAGGATTACAAAGTTATTTATTCAGGTCGGTTTATCTAGAAAACTAGACCGAAATTTGTATTCTAAATTTGAAGCTTCTCTGTCTGCTAGAAGTACCTTAGAGTTTCGATGATCGGTCAGTCAGTCAGTGAGTGAGTGGCAAAATTAAGAAACTTTGACTAGTTGTAATTCTTAAACTACTGGTTCAAATTTATTAAATTTGAAATATACCGTGTTTATAAAATTCCTATTTGGTTCCTGAAAATACAAGCTTCTAATTTTATCCGCAACGAAGTTATAGGGGGTCGAAAATGGCCTGAACTGCTTCGAGAAAAGGATGGTACGGCCATGCTGCTGTTTTGTTCGACTTGGCGGGGGCACGGTAGTGAGATATTACTACATCATATCAATCAATACCACATGAAAATGTTACTAAAAGTATTGTCTATACTGATGTGTTTTAAATAAATTAATCAACCAGTAATTTCTAAAGTTATACGAAATGTAACGGCGAGGCACAGCTAGAAATCATATATATTAAAACAGTTGTAGGATAGGTGCTGTAGTTGTACACTCCATGTGATTTTTTAGAAGCAGTTTATACATATGCAAAAGCAATTTAAACATATTCCAAGGTAATGGGATTTCCTTTTTGTTGAGGAGTCCGTTTTGGTCCGAGTAGGTTAGAACCTATTTCGGTATAGGGAGCCAGAATAATGTAAACAGGCTGTGAAGATGTATAGCATTCCATCTTAGTTCTCAAAGGTTTCAAAACAACTTTACTTTCTTTTTTGAAGTTGGAAGCAGTTGTCTATGGGCTGCAGTAGCCAATTACAATCACGTGGATTGTGAGTTCGTTTGTCAGGTAAGTTTAATAAAAAAAATAACTGACAGCACAACACAGAAATGACTCAGTGTTCTTCTTAATCGGATTAATGAAGTTCACATTTCACAGTTTTGTGAAACACGCTATTCATATGTTTCTTAAATGCCGAGTAAGTGATATTAATTATAGAAATAAATAATTTCAGGTTCTCTCGTTCTTTGATATTGAACTATGACCCCGTAACCTAAACTACTCCAGTCATTAAAGTACGACAAAACGCTAAATAAGTTTATTTAAGAAAGAAGGAGCACTTAGCACCATATAACTTTTTCTTATAACAGTAATAAAAATAATACAGATTATTTCTTAAATTAATAAAATATGCAAAGGAGGCCTTATTTCAGGAATATAAAAATGTCATACTAATTTAAGTTGTGCCATCAATTCATAACAATACTTTTTATTAAATTCAGGTTATAAACTTATAAAATATAAAATATTTCAAAAATGTATGAGTATGTTGATAAATTCAGAAGTATAATATAAATAAGAGAAATTACGACTTATTATCTTTAGAAAGAGCAACTATATTTATTTTTTAGAATATAAGTCTTAGTCACTCAAAGAAAAAGATTTATGTAAGTTTAGACCTTAATGATATGGAAAAAGAATTGAGGTTATCACACTCTGACATTTTTTAAAACGTTACCTCCACATTGTAAAAAAAATTATAGGATTTTCCCCTGTATCGTGGAGGCAGTTTACAAACATAAATTTCACAAGGACAAACATCCAGACCCGTAACAATTACTTGAATACTATACAAATATTTGTACCGTGCGGGATTCGAGCCCGCGGCCCTTAGTGCTGTAACTCATTGCTAAACCACTGCGTCACAGAGCCGTCAAAATCTTTAAAATCCATGGTCGATTTATTGTTTATAAACCTTATCATCATCATCATAATGACAGTTCATCACAAGTTTATTGCTGAACATAGGCTTCCCCCAAGAATTGCTACAAAACACGGCTCTGAGTCACCTGCATTTATCGACTTTCAATCTCTTACCAGGTTGCGAGCCGTAGACTTTACTTACAAGCTGCTCAAAAACATTTGTCCTCCATCGCTTCAGTTTGCTGATCCGTTGAGCTATGTCGGTTACTTTGGTTCTAATACGAAGTCTATCACGCAGGAAAACTCCGAGAAAAGCCCTCTCCAAAGCTCGCTGAGTGACCTTGAGTTTCCTCACGGCCAACAGTGAAGGACCACGTCACAGATTCGTATGTCAGACTGCCTCGTTGGTCTAGTGATTGTAGTAGTGTGACTGCTGATCATGAGGTCCTGGGTTCAAATCCCGGGTCGGGCCAATAAATTAATTATGGAGTTTTTCCGTCAAGAAATTCTAAGTAGTTGCCCCGGAGTCAGGAAGTTGGCGGTGTCTCACCCCCGTGCCTCGGAAAGCACGTAAAGCCATTGGCCCTGCGTCTGATCTCTCTCCGGTCGTGTCGGTTTACCGTCCCATCGGATTATGAGAGTGAGGGAACAGAGAGTGCACCTGTGCTTGCGCATACACTGGGGCACTATAATCCTGTCCTGCGCCGATGGCTAGCCTCCGTTGAGGTAGGCCGCCGTGACCGAAATTCGGTCTGGAGGATATTATTATTATCATATGTCATCACTGGCAGTTGAAACCAGTGCGTGTGGTTTCTACTCTTTTTTTCAAGTTTTGAGGTGTACGTGGCAAGAAGATGTTGTGCCGTAATCTCTCGAGCTCTGTCCAGCGGAGTTGATTTTTATGTCGTAGAACTAATTAGCAGCTATATTATCATTGTAGCACCAATGGAGATTGAGCACACTCTTACACAATACCGGTATGAAATAGAAGCTTTATACTGTTGTGTTTCGTTTGGTTAGTGTAGAAATCCGAAAAACTTTTTTTGGAAACGAGGCATTCATCTCTGTTATTAGGCGTGACAACATATCTGCATTTTAATTTTTACTCGAGAATAAATGCAGATATCTATGGACCACAGCATCTATTTACCACTATGTCTGTGTGCTCGTTTGTCACCCTTGTGCTATAAAAACATACGTAGATTGACCTCACGGTTGAAGTTTGACTTACCTAGTCTGACAATTTGTCCTAGGTAAATATACTCGTCAACAACTTCGAACGTAGTTTTCCCAAAAACTACTGGCATAAGTGAGATATGGACATTACACATAACTTTTGTCTTTTCTATAATATATGGGAGACACTATAAAGGTCATTGATGTATTGCTGAGGTTCACTTGCAATTCTCCATAACTACTATATCGTCAGCAAATCAAAGTTAAGGGATTTACTCAACAATGGTGTTAATATCTTATCCTTTCCATTGCAGTAGCTTGAAAACGTCCTGAAATGCAGCGGTGCCAATGAACAACAATATAAAGAAATAGATCCCGGTAGTCCCACTATTGCTGGCTATGGTGGCGACCAGGGTAACAGTGGATCTAATAATTTCCGGTGGAGAATCGGTTAGCACCTTATGACTTGACCTTACAACATTTAAAGAACACTTCCTTAGAACTGACAAAAAGTTATTGAAGAGAAGAGTTGGTCAACTTGCGCTGAAATATTAAAGAATTATCTAAATCTTTGAATCCGGCAACTTCTTCCATCACCGGGCCGGCGACTATCTTTCAAAAGTAAGTGTCATTCGAAAGCCTCTCGTTAACAACGTTGTGAACATTGGGAGTGTGTCGACAAGGTTACGTATGTATGTAGATGAAGGCCGACAGTGTGTATACGTTTTCACAAAAAGTTCAATGTTTGTCAATAAATAAAATATTTAATTACCATTAAAAATGTTAAATTAACAAAAACTTTATATGTTAAAAGGGTTATTTTAATATATAGGAATACATTAATGCCAACAAAAACATTTTCATATAAAATTTTGCCACGATTAGACCCTATGGCTCGCACTGTCAAAAAGCCATCAGATCTCATGCATAGTCAAGCTTCTATCTCTACACGCACACGCTCTAACTATATAAGCCCTAATTTCACAAAAACTACTCCATAGACAAAATATGTGATTTGGCCGTTTCGTTACTACCGATGCTGTAGATGATGACTGCTGGTGAGGCCTGTTCATTTCGGCCCCGTCGTGGGACAGGATGGATGTTAAGTTGGTTATTAATTGGTAAGGCTAAGTTGGAAATTATTATTATTCTTTTTAGTTTTTCTTCAATATAACTATTGTAATGTAAAGGAAATGAACAGTGAAAATCTTCACCTTACGCTCATGAAGTTATGAGGGTTCAAAAAGCGACGAAGCGCTTCGAGAAAAGGTATGTAGTACTACGTATTGGTTTGGTTGGCTTGTCTTGGTCGAATGAAAGTGACTGCTAGGAACTAGGCGATGATTTAATTTTTTAGAACTAGTAAATGATTGTACAAAATAATTGTTGAATTTTATGCCCCTAGGTTTATTGGTGGAACTTTTCTAAGCCAGAGGAATTTTCTAAACCAATTGGTAAATACAAAATTGACTTTTAGCAAGTATTATGTATTATTTAACACAAAATAAAAATTGCCTATCCAATTCTATTCTATTTTTATTTGTTCTCAGACAGGTAAAATCATCACTTAAAATTATTGCAATTAGCCTTTTACAGTAGCGACGAAATCTTAGTGATATAAATACGTAGAATGTTACATTTGGTTTATTATGATACTTGGGTCCTGATATAGGTACAGGTAATACATAAATTTATTAAAAATAAGAACAAGATCGATAAGAAATTAGATCTAAACATTACAAGTAATTTGTATAATCGATGAAAATTATGTTAATGACTATGGGTAAGTACAAAATAATTAGTAAGTGCCGTAATTGAAGTTGCAACATACAAACCTATATTCATTCCTATATGGATATATCCTTATCTTGATATGTTACGGAATGATGCTTAACCAAAACAGAATTCTTGAAGAATCTTGCGCCTGCAGTGTAAATAGGGACGTGAACAAGTCGATAGATTTGTTACAAGAGCTAGAGTGAGACTATAATATTATATAATGAAGACTGATTTTGTAATCGTGTGCCGTTTGTAAGTAAATAGAAATAAACTATGAAAGTAAATTGATTTTGCTACGTGATAGAATTCGTAATGAGGATATCCGCAATAGAACCAGATTTTTCATGAAATAAAAGTGACAATCGAGCACGCAGTCCACCTGATAGTAAGTGGATGATATGACCCAAAAACGCCTGCACTTATCTGCGATTAAGACTCAATACAGTTGCGTTCTCACTCCAGACGAAGACGGAATGCCTCGTTTAAAGAAATAGGACCTCCGGTTCTCTACACATACCATATGAAATACAGCAGCGTTGAAACAGGAACAAAAAATTTTTATGCAATATACTCGTAGATTATAAATATTACTTATTGAAAGTCACTTATTTGTAAACCACTGATTCGAAAAAAAACCTCCGTCCTGGGAATAAACAGCAAGAAACCCAGCGGGACTCAATAATAGCTTACATTCATATATGCTACACAATTAATCAACACAAAACAAATTAGAAATAGCTTGGTAGAGATCACCTTTCCCAGGAGTTATTATCGTCCATAAATTCCTTAATATAAACCTTTCTATACAAACTTACTTTAATAAAGTTTTTGAACTTTGTGGAGTCAAATTTGTTTTCTGAAATTTTGTTGTAAAAGCGTATACACCGCCCCAAGAATGAATTACTGACTCGCTGGTGTCAAGTAAATTATACTACTAATTTACTACTATTTTTGTAAAACTACTTTTATTTTTCTGTACGTACGTTACATTTTCATAAATATATTGAGAGGCCAAAGTTAATATATGAATTTTTTGCCTGAATGACTCTTTAGGTTTCAAACCATCAATTGCTCTTATGGCCCTCTTCTGTAAAATAAATATAATTTGAGTATCAGTCGCGTGTCCCCATAGCAAAATGCCATAAGTCATTATACTATGGAAATAGCTAAAGTAAACTGGTCTATCTGTTTCAATACTGGTCAGAGTTCTAATCTTTTTTACAGCATATGGTGCAGAACTAAGTCTGCTTGCTAGTTTCGATATGTGGGGGCCCTATTGAAGCTTCGCGTCTAGTGTGATTCCAAGAAAAATGGCAATATCTACGAGACTCAGCTCCTCCAAATTTAAAATTACATTGGTATTTAGATGTTTGACATTTGGAGTTATGAATATTTTATATTTAGTTTTAGTGCCATTTAAAAGCAAATTATTAACATTACACCAATTTACTAATTTAAATATAGCAATATTAACTTCTTCATATTTTAATAATTGTCGTTTTAATTTGAAAATTAATGAAGTATCATCAGCAAATAATACTATATCATGGTTATCTCCTACTATGTAAGTTTAGTCATTAATATATCTATATATATATATATATATATATATATATATATATATATATATATATATATATATATATATATATATATATATATATATAAATATATAAGAAATAGAAGGGGGCCGAGAAATGAGCCCTAAGGCACGCCCATTTGTACTATCGACCTCCAAAAACTCATAATAATTATGACAACTTTTTGCGTTCTGTTACTTAAATATGAAATAATTAATTTAAAAGCATCATTTCTTACACCGTAGTGTTGAAGTTCCCTGATTAATGTTTCACGGCGAACACAATCGAGGGTCTTGGAAAGGTTACATAACATACCCAAAGCATTCTGTGAATTCCTCTCTCAACTCTTAACTCTCTCAATTCCTTCTCAACACCAGCATCAGTGGACGGGTGACCCCTTTTGAAACCAAAGAGTTTTTAATGTAGTAAATTTTTTTTGATTATTATTGTGATGCTATTTTATGCTGGTGCGTGATCCTTCGCCTTGAGCCAACCCACTCACGCTACAAATATAATATAGTTGCAACATAGCGCTACCACATAAAACGCCGATGAAACCTAATGGATTAGAAAACTGAAGTGGCAATAGGCCATGTACCATGTAGAAGTGACAACCGATGAGGGAGGAAGGTTTTCGGATTGCTACTTCATACCGGTTAAGTATACAGAGCTCCCCCTCAAGATAGGAATTCAATGCATGAAGGTAGCACAGGACCGTATTTTCTGGTATTCTTTGAGAGAGGTCTATGTCACCAGGGTACTTGTATTGGGATGTAATGATGATGACGTTTATAAACCTTAAATCTTTAAAAGATTATAAATAGATTGGGCATCAGCATCTGCCTGATAACAGCACAAAATAACAAAAAATGCAGTTGCCAACCATCCAGCTAAGCGTGGCAACTAAGCCAAATATTCTCAATCATGCAATCCATGGTGACAGCCGTTACAGCCTATTAATAGTCCACAACTGAATATAGGTATCCCCATAGAAGAATATTATATCTATGGGTCTCCCCTGTAGATTGCCTCGTAGGAGGGATATTTGTCAAAATAGTCGGGATTGACAAGCGGGTTGAGAGCCGCTGTTTTTCTATCTTTTATACATCTGTTATCAGGAAGATGCTGCTGCGCATCTCCTAGTTCAGTTTCTCTCTGACGCCCCTACGACACCCACGGGATGATATGGCGGTGTGAGAATATTCTTACACAGCCACTATATGGCCAGGCTACATATATTTATGAATAATATTTTCATACTTGTATCGGTTTGTTATCCATATTCTATAACCCGCAGGATTATCGCAAAGATTGGCTAACAGCTACCTTAAATTAAAAACACAATATTCATAAAATACATTATCGAAACGCGCTATGTAGCCCACATGTTTCGTGCATACTTTACTGATTTCGACGTGAAAAATGTTTGCAAAATTTATAATTTATTGTAACAAACTACTAGCTGTATAAAATTTTATAATCTTAATATATATAAACTAGCTTGCCAGGCAGACGTTGTTTTTCCCTTTTCGACGACCTTTGCCATGTCCTATTAAAATACTTAAATTCGCAAAAAAAATTGTGGGTCACGATTACGAGGACACGTAATTTATATATATTAAGATTACGTCACGTTGTTTGTCCGCGATGGAGTCCTAAACTACTTAACCGATTTTAATCAAATTTGCACACCGTGTGCGGTTTGGTCCAACTTGAGAGATATGATAATTTTGTTGCCCATGAGTGACCCACATTTATTTTGCTAATTTAGGGATTTTTAATAGGACATAACAAAGGGTCGTCGAAAAGGGCAGAACAACATCTGCCTGGCAAGCTAATGATATATGATTATTATTGTTATAAAACTATTTTCTTTTTGTTTTCTTTTTTGTTTAAGTACGCTAATCTCTGGAACTACCAGTCCTACATGAAAAATTATTTATGTATATTATAGCCAAATTCATGAGGAATAGTATTTAAGCCATCTAGCGTTAGGCTACACCTCTCAGCTAGCCTAAAATATTGATTTTTGTTAAGCAAGTCAGACTGCTTTATCCGCGTGCTCTGGCGTAATTGTTAATGATAAGTAAATACTAAGTGATCTTTACTTCATCTGAAAAAATTCGCAATAACATATGCTTGTTTTTTATACGTTGCAATATTAAGGCATTTTGTAACAAAAAAATCTTGAAAATTAAAAGTGATTTATTATTAGGTTTATTAATCCTTACGAACGAAAGTTACTTCATAACCAGACAATTTTATGAAGATAAACTTTGCTCTTCGAAGCATGTTATTTCGACGCAGGTAGTGAATTTTAAATAATTCAAGAGTCAGCTTGGCGCGCGAACGCTAACCGCCCCGATGAGAGTTGAAAGATCTAGCCATCAAAAACATAACATCGAAGTAAAACATATTATATTAAGTTGGATTGTTTAGTGCGATTGCCAAGTCAATCTATTTATTTAAAACATAAAAGATTTTATGTTTTAAATAATATGGTCAAAATAAGATGTAGTTAGGTTATCTAATTACGTAATAATTTAGGACAGAAGAACCCTTAAGTAGGGACTGCATAAATTAACCTACTTGGTATTACATGAATCTCAGAACTTTTTACGGTAGAAGAACGTTGTGAGACTTGGTTTTTTTACAACTTATGTTTTGTATGGCATCTCATTTCTTTTTATAGATAGTCTTACTTTTTTCCTTTCCGGTACTTTCTGCTTCTTGAATACCAACAACGTATCTATCTACACCAATTGTTCCATTAAATTATACATATTATACAGGTACACTGATTAATTCACTGCAAATGTAACTTTGTAATCCTATATGTTTATATAGGATTACAAAGTTATTTATGCAGGTCGGTTTATCTAGAAAACTAGACCGAAATTGTAAAATATTTTAGTTTTCGTTTGATTTATACACTAAACACTATTTGTATTCTAAATTTGAAGCTTCTCTGTCTGCTAGAAGTACCTTAGAGTTTCGATGATCGGTCAGTCGGTCAGTGAGTGAGTGGCAAAACTAAGAAACTTTGACTAGTTGTAATTCTTAAACTACTGGTTCAGATTTATTAAATTTGAAATATACCGTGTTTATACAATTCCTATTTGGTTTCTGAAAATACAAGCTTCTAATTTTATCCGCAACGAAGTTATAGGGGGGCGAAAATGGCCTGAACTGCTTCGAGAAAAAGATGGTACGGCCATGCTGCTGTTTTGTTCGACTTGGCGGGGGCACGGTAGTGGGATATTACTACATCATATCAATCAATACCACATGAAAATGTTACTAAAAGTATTATCTATACTGATGTGTTTTAAATAAATTAATCAACCAGTAATTTCTAAAGTTATACGAAATGTAATGGCGAGGCACAGCTAGAAATCATATATATTAAAACAGTTGTAGGATAGGTGCTGTAGTTGTACACTCCATGTGATTTTTTAGAAGCAGTTTATACATATGCAAAAGCAATTTAAACATATTCCAAGGTAATGGGATTTCCTTTTTGTTGAGGAGTCCGTTTTGGTCCGAGTAGGTTAGAACCTATTTCGGTATAGGGAGCCAGAATAATGTAAACAGGCTGTGAAGATGTATAGCATTCCATCTTAGTTCTCAAAGGTTTCAAAACAACTTTACTTTCTTTTTTGAAGTTGGAAGCAGTTGTCTATGGGCTGCAGTAGCCAATTACAATCACGTGGATTGTGAGTTCGTTTGTCAGGTAAGTTTAATAAAAAAAATAACTGACAGCACAACACAGAAAGGACTCAGTGTTCTTCTTAATCGGATTAATGAAGTTCACATTTCACAGTTTTGAAACACACTATTCATATGTTTCTTAAATGCCGAGTAAGTGATATAAATTATAGGAATAAATAATTTCAGGTTCTCTCGTTCTTTGATATTGAACTAAGAAAGACCCCGTAACCAAAACTACTCCAGTCCTTAAAGTACGACAAAACGCTAAATAAGTTTATTTAAGAAAGAAGGAGCACTTAGCACCATATAACTTTTTCTTATAACAGTAATAAAAATAATACAGATTATTTCTTAAGTTAATAAAATATGCAAAGGAGGCCTTATTTCAGGAATACAAAAATGTCATACTAATTTAAGTCGTGCCATCAATTCATAACAATACTTTTTATTAAATTCAGGTTATAAACTTATAAAATATAAAACATTTCAAAAATGTATGAGTATGTTGATAAATTCAGAAGTATAATATAAATAAGAGAAATTACGACTTATTATCTTTAGAAAGAGCAACTATATTTATTTTTTAGAATATAAGTCTTAGTCACTCAAAGAAAAAGATTTATGTAAGTTTAGACCTTAATGATATGGAAAAAGAATTGAGGTTATCACACTCTGACATTTTTTTAAACGTTACCTCCACATTGTAAAAAAAATTATAGGATTTTCCCCTGTATCGTGGAGGCAGTTCACAAACATAAATTTCACAAGGACAAACATCCAGACCCGTAACAATTACTTGAATACTATACAAATATTTGTTCCGTGCGGGATTCGAGCCCGCGGCCCTTGGTGCTGTAACTCATTGCTAAGCCACTGCGTCACAGAGCCGTCAAAATCTTTAAAATCCATGGTCGATTTATTGTTTATAAACCTTATCATCATCATCACCATAATGACAGTTCATCACAAGTTTATTGCTGAACATAGGCTTCCCCCAAGAAATGCTACAAAACACGGCTCTGAGTCACCTGCATTTATCGACTTCCAATCTCTTACCAGGTTGCGAGCCGTAGACTTTACTTACAAGCTGCTCAAAAACCTTTGTCCTCCATCGCTTCAGTTTGCTGATCCGTTGAGCTATGTCGGTTACTTTGGTTCTAATACGAAGTCTATCACGCAGGAAAACTCCGAGAAAAGCCCTCTCCAAAGCTCGCTGAGTGACCTTGAGTTTCCTCACGACCAACAGTGAAGGACCACGTCACAGATTCATATGTCAGACTGCCTCGTTGGTCTAGTGATTGTAGAAGTGTGACTGCTGATCATGAGGTCCTGGGTTCAAATCCCGGGTCGGGCCAATAAATTAATTATGGAGTTTTTCCGTCAAGAAATTCTAAGTAGTTGCCCCGGAGTCAGGAAGTTGGCGGTGTCTCACCCCCGTGCCTCGGAAAGCACGTAAAGCCATTGGTCCTGCGTCTGATCTCTCTCCGGTCGTGTCGGTTTACTGTCCCATCGGATTATGAGAGTGAGGGAATAGAGAGTGCACCTGTGCTTGCGCATACACTGGGGCACTATAATCCTGTCCTGCGCCGATGGCTAGCCTCCGTTGAGGTAGGCCGCCTTGACCGAAATTCGGTCTGGAGGTCATTATTATTATCATATGTCATCACTGGCAGTTGAAACCAGTGCGTGTGGTTTCAACTCTTGTTTTCAAGTTTTGAGGTGTTCGTGGCAAGAAGATGTTGTGCCGTAATCTCTCGAGCTCTGTCCAGCCGAGTTGGTTTTTATGTGGTAGAACTAAGTAGCAGTTATATTATGATTGTAGCACAAATGGGGATTGAGCATGCTCTCACACAATACCGGTGTGAAATAGAAGCTTTATGCTGTCGTGTTTCGTTTGGTTAGTGTAGAAATCCGAAAAACTTTTTTTGGAAACGAGGCATTCATCTCTGTTCTTAGGCGTGACAACATATCTGCATTTTAATTTTTACTCGAGAATAAATGCAGATATCTATGGACCACAGCATCTATTTACCACTATGTCTGTGTGCTCGTTTGTCACCCTTGTGCTATAAAAACAAACTCGTACGTAGATTGACCTCACGGTTGAAGTTTGACTTACCTAGTCTGACAATTTGTCCTAGGTAAATATACTCATCAACAACTTCGAACGTAGTTTTCCCAAAAACTACTGGCATAAGTGAGATATGGACATTGCACATAACTTTTGTCTTTTCTATAATATGTGGGAGACACTATAAAGGTCATTGATGTATTGCTGAGGTTCACTTGCAATTCTCCATAACTACTATATCGTCAGCAAATCAAAGTTAAGAGATTTACTCAACATTGGTGTTAATATCTTATCCTTTCCATTGCAGTAGCTTGAAAACGTCCTGAAATGCAGCGGTGCCAATGAACAACAATATAAAGAAATACATCCCGGTAGGCCCACTATTGCTGGCTATGGTGGCGACCAGGGTAACAGTGGATCTAATAATTTCCGGTGGAAAATTGGTTAGCACCTTATGACTTGACCTTACAACATTTAAAGAACACTTCCTTAGAACTGACAAAAAGTTATTGAAGAGAAGAGTTGGTTAACTTGCGGTGAAATATTAAAGAATTATCTAAATCTTTGAATCCGGCAACTTCTTCCATCACCGGGCCGGCGACTATCTTTCAAAAGTAAGTGTCGTTCGAAAGCCTCTCGTTAACAACGTTGTGAACATTGGGAGTGTGTCGATAAGGGTTACGTATGTATGTAGATGAAGGCCGACAGTGTGTATACGTTTTCACAAAAAGTTCAATGTTTGTCAATAAACAAAATATTTAATTACCATTAAAAATGTTAAATTAACAAAAACTTTATATGTTAAAAGGTTTATTTTAATGCCAACAAAAACATTTTCATATAAAATTTTGCCACGATTAGACCCTATGGCTCGCACTGTCAAAAAGCCATCGGATCTCATGCATAGTCAAGCTTCTATCTCTACACGCACACGCTCTAACTATACAAGCCCTAATTTCACAAAAACTACTCCATAGACAAAATATGTGGTTTGGCCGTTTCGTTACTACCGATGCTGTAGATGATGACTGCTGGTGAGGCCTGTTCATTTCGGCCCCGTCGTGGGACAGCATGGATGTTAAGTTGGTTATTAATTGGTAAGGCTAAGCTAAAAGGCTTAAATTATTATTTTTCTTTTTAGTTTTTCTTCAATATAACTATTGTAATGTAAAAGAAATGAACAGTGAAAATCTTCACCTTACGCTCATGAAGTTATGAGGGTTCAAAAAGCGACGAAGCGCTTCGAGAAAAGGTATGTAGTGCTACGTATTGGATTAGTTGGCTTGTCTTGGTCGAATGAAAGTGACTGCTAGGAACTAGGCGATGATTTAATTTTTTAGAACTAGTAAATGATTGTACAAAATAATTGTTGAATTTTATGCCCCTAGGTTTATTGGTGGATTTTTCTAAGCCAGAGGAATTTTCTAAACCAATTGGTAAATACAAAATTGACTTTTAGCAAGTATTATGTATTATTTAACACAAAATAAAAATTGCCTATCCAATTCTATTCTATTTTTATTTGTTCTCAGACAGGAAAAATCATCACTTAAAATTATTGCAATTAGCCTTTTACAGTAGCGATGAAATCTTAGTGAAATACTTACTTACTTACTTACTTATCGTCACGCACAATCCCTAACGGGGTAGCCAGAGAGAACAGATCGCCAAGTGTCACGATCCTTACATACCTCTTTCGCTTCTTTCAGGTTCATTAACTTCTTCATACATGCACGTCTAGGTATCCGAGTACTCTTGACCCTCCCCTCTTCGAGCAATTTGCTCACATGGTCTTCGAAAGTTAGTCTCGGTCTACCTCGACACCTTTTAATATTTACTTTCGCTCTATATATTTTCTTCACCATTCGGTATTCACTCATTCGTTCAACGTGCCCAAACCATTGGAGTACGCCCCTATCAATTTTTGTGATAAGGTCCTGCCATATTGCGAATCTCTTCGTTTCGCTTTCGGTCGGCTATGGTAACGCCACACATTTTACGAAGAGATCGCATCTCCACTGCATTCAACTTGCTTTTATGCTTCTTCTGGCATACCCAGGTTTCGCTGCCATATAACAAAGTCGGTACCAACACTGCGTTATGTATTGCAAGGCGTGCACTTTTCACCACGCCTTGCCTTTTTACTAATGCATTCAGGGCACCATTGACTTTGTTTCCGGCAGCGACACGCCTATCTACATCTAAATCACATCTTCCATCCCGGCTGAAAGCACTCCCCAAGTATACAATTTCATTTACCTGTTCTAGACATTCCTGATTTACCCATATTTCACATTTCGTTCTCTCTTCGTCCTTTTCAAATACTAGAACCTTAGTTTTATTAGCATTCAAACGGAGACCTTTAATTTCACATTCCTCTTTCATACACGTGACTAATGCCTGCAGTTCTGCTGCTGATGGTGCAATAAGCACTGCATCATCAGCATACAGCAGACAATTAACTTTTATGTCACCCAATTTCACACCCAAACAGCTATCTTTCAGCTTCTGTAAACAGCTGTCGAGATAAAGTATGAACAGCCAGGAAGACATGACACAACCCTGTTTTACGCCCGCTTGGACGCTAAACATGGGTGACAGGTCATTCCCTACCCGCACACAGGCTTTACAGTCATAGTAAAGTGACTGCACAGCCCTTAACAATCGACCATCCACACCATATCCCAGCAACAGTTCCCACATTTTCTTCCTTATAACCTTATCAAATGCTTTCTCCAGATCCACAAAAGCACAGAAAATCCTCTGGTTAACACTCAAAAGCTTCTCCGTGATCATGCGGAGAGAAAACATTTGATCCGTGCATCCTCTTCCAGGTCTAAATCCGCATTGTGCCTCCCATAAAAATCTTTCCGATTTCTCTTGCATCCTGCGTGTCAAAACCTTCGAATAAACTTTACTTGCTAAACTGGTCAAGCTGATCGCCCGATAGCACCCGCAGTCAAGATGTGAACTTTTACCTTTATATAAAGGCACAATGACCGCGGATCGCCAATCATCCGGGACATCTCCCGTCCGCCAGCACAAATTGCACAGCAGATGAAAGCTGTCCCAGACGCGAGGCCCACCGTACTTGACCATTTCAGCAGTAACTCTGTCTAGTCCCGCAGCCTTACCACATTTCAAACTTCGAATCGCACGTTCAATCTCTTTCATGCTGATGACCTCAGTGTCATCGAGGTCCGTGTCTGGCGTGCCAGTCACGGCGTGCCAGTCACGGCGTCACCCCCGGATCCTTCACTAAGATCATGACACGCATACATTTCTCTATAAAATTCACTCCATCGCTGCATGACGTCCGATTTTTCTGAGAGGACGTCATTGGTTCTCGAAAGCACTTTGTTCATTCTTAAAGCTGTCGCACCACTCCGGGACCTTCCAACCTCTTTCCAGAAGAGTTTGGAGTTTTCCCTAAAGTTGTGCGACAACCTCTCGTCCGCTTCTATTCTACACCTTTCACGTACTTCCTCAATCAATGTTTCGCATGAACTTTCTGCAGCTTATATCTTTCTTTCATCTTCTCTCTCATATGCTCATCGTTACTAGAGGCCAAGTAGTCTAACCATGCTTTTTTCTTCTTTTTTACAGCTTCTTTCACTTCATCATTCAACCATGCATCTCTTTTATTACTTATTGAAAGTCACTTATTTGTAAACCACTGATTCGAAAAAAAACCTCCGTCCTGGGAAGAACCAGCAAGAAACCCAGCGGGACTCAATAATAGCTTACAATCATATATGCTACACAATTAATCAACACAAAACAAATTAGAAATAGCTTGGTAGCGATCACCTTTCCCGGGAGTTATTATCGTCCATAAATTCCTTAATATAAACCTTTCTATACAAATTTACTTTAATAAAGTTTTTGAACTTTGTGGAGTCAAATTTGTTTTCTGAAATTTTGTTGTAAAAGCGTATACACCGCCTCAAGAATGAATTACTGACTCGGTGGTGTCAAGTAAATTATACTACTAATTTACTACTATTTTTGTAAAACTACTTTTATTCTTGTGTACGTACGTTATATTTTCATAAATATATTGAGAGGTCAAAGTTAATATATGATTTTTTTGCCTGAATGACTCTTTAGGTTTTAAACCATCAATTGCTCTTATGGCCCTCTTCTGTAAAATAAATATAATTTGAGTATCAGTCGCGTGTCCCCATAGCAAAATGCCATAAGTAATTATACTATGGAAATAGCTAAAGTAAACTGGTCTATCTGTTTCAATACTGGTCAGAGTTCTAATCTTTTTTACAGTATATGGTGCAGAACTATGTCTGCTTGCTAGTTTCGATATCTGGGAGCCCTATTGAAGCTTCGCGTCTAGTGTGATTCCAAGAAAAATGGCAATATCTACGAGACTCAGCTCCTCCAAATTTAAAATTACATTGGTATTTGGATGTTTGACATTTGGAGTTATGAATATTTTACATTTAGTTTTAGTGCCATTTAAAATCAAATTATTAACATTACACCAATTTACTAATTTAAATATAGCATTATTAACTTCTTCATATTTTAATAATTGTCGTTTTAACTTGAAAATTAATGAAGTATCATCAGCAAATAATACTATATCATGGTTATCTCCTACTATGTAAGTTTAGTCATTAATATATATATATATATATATATATATATATATATATATATATATATATATATATATATATATATATATATATATATATATATATATATATATATATATATAAGAAACATAAGGGGGCCGAGAAATGAGCCCTGAGGCACGCCCATTTGTACTATCGACCTCCAAAAACTCATAATAATTATGACAACTTTTTGCGTTCTGTTACTTAAATATGAAATAATTAATTTAAAAGCATAATTTCTTACACCGTAGTGTTGAAGTTCCCTGATTAATGTTTCACGGCGAACACAATCGAGGGTCTTGGAAAGGTTACATAACATACCCAAAGCATTCTGTCAATTCCTCTCTCAACTCTTAACTCTCTCAATTCCTTCTCAACACCAGCATCAGTGGACGGGTGACCCCTTTTGAAACCAAAGAGTTTTTAATGTAGTAAATTATTTTTGATTATTATTGTGATGCTATTTTATGCTGGTGCGTGATCCTTCGCCTTGAGCCGACCCACTCACGCTACAAATATAATATAGTTGCAACATAGCTCTACCACATAAAACGCCGATGAAACCTAATGGATCAGTAAACTGAAGTGGCAATAGGCCATGTACCATGTAGAAGTGACAACCGGGAGGAAGGTTTTCGGATTGCTACTTCATACCGGTTAAGTATACAGAGCTCCCCTCAAGATAGGAATTCAAAGCATGAAGGTAGCACAGGACTGTGTTTTCTGGTATTCTTTGAGAGAGGTCTATGTCACCAGGGTACTTGTATTGGGATGTAATGATGATGACGTTTATAAACCTTAAATCTCCAAAAGATTATACATAGATTGGGCATCAGCATTTGCCTGATAACAGCACAAAATAAAAAAAATGCAGTTGCCAACCATCCAGCTAAGCGTGGCAACTAAGGCAAATATTCTCAATCATGCAATCCATGGTGTAGGTTTATGTTAAGCTGTAAATTGATTAAAACTACTTTTACGGATTTTATCGCGTTTATTTTACTTTTAATTACTTTTATTTTTAATTCACGACATTTCGGGTGCTTTCCAGCACCCATGGTCACGGGGGACTGAGATGACTGATGTCATTGTTAAACCCGGAGTACCTTCAGCTTTTTTAATTATTGTTCATGGTCCGAGTCCGATGCAAAATGAACCGACTATGTCCTGAAGTCTTGCAGTGGTATGCTTGGGTTTAGTTTTAATTTTATTGATTATAGGATCCCAAGCGTCCCAAGGTGGTAGTACCCAGCCTCCTTCTCTATTGAAATTAGGATGTTTTTTAATTTCAATAGCCTCACGCATCATCCTTGGCAGGAATCGGGGTTCTTTCGCGAGGATTTGTGGTCTATCAAATCTGATGTAATGGTTGGGGCCGTCTAGGATATGATCGCAAACTGCAGACTTCCCGGAACGTTGATGTTCTTTTACGCGGGTTCTAATTGATCTTTTTGTTTGTCCTATATAAGAGAGACCACATTCACAATCAAACTTGTACACTCCTGCATCCTGTAGAGGAGTATGACACTCGACTGATGGTAGGAACTGACTAATCTTCTTCGGCGGCTTGTAGAATGTTCTAATAGAAGCTCGCTTCAAGATGTAGCCAATCTTGTCTGTGACACCTCTGACATATGGTAGTACAGCAGGCACACGCTCGACTGTGGCCGGCTTCACTCGGTCACTGTGACGTAGGCGCAGGACCCGAAGCTTGTTGTCGTGCAGAACTTGCTTGACGTGCTGAAGCTCGGCGGCCAGGTGTTTGCTGTCACATATCACTCGTGCTCTCTGTAACAAAGAAACGTCGGGAATTAAAAATAAAAGTAATTAAAAGTAAAATAAACGCGATAAAATCCGTAAAAGTAGTTTTAATCAATGTGTAGTGTTCGCGTAAATATAGGAAATCATTAAGCTGTAAATTTTTGATAGGGTGTTATGAATGATGAATGAATCCTTTTGTTGGATTCAGAGGAGTGCAGAATGTCCGGCAAGAACGTTTATTCTGTTTTTAAATAAGTGACAGTCTCGTACCACCTAATAGGTAGTATTTTTTATAGTGTTATATAGTTACTTTATAGTAAAATATGAAATTATTAGGGCATGGCATAAGACTATTAGACTTTGGCTATACTCGAACCTATAGTTCAAAACTACCAGTCACATGTTTTAACGATGTTGACATCAACTCTTTATGTTCGCGTAATATACAGATAATGTGAGAATGTCAGTATGTAATAAATATTCTATGACCCGTAGAGTTTACATAAAATCACACATTGTTGTACATTTCAAGGTATTTAAATGCTACTGAGTTACACTTCCGTCTCGTAAATAGTAAATAATATTATTTAAAGTAAAGTTGCAAACTATATCCGTATATAGTACTAGTAGTTTACGATATTATGACCGTTTCATAAGTACACACGTTCTGCCAGGGCTAGGCTTCCTTTCATTTCAGGTTGGGTCTGAGTGTTTACGCGTGCTGTCCTAATGCTTAAAATAAATTTTTACACGTGGTAGAGCACTGCAGTTATATTAGTAGTATAGTTGTAGCATGAATGGGTCGGCTCGACCGAGGAAGGACCACACTCTCACGGAATACCAGCGTCAAATAGCAGCTTAACGCTGCTGTGTTTCGTATGGTGAGTGTAGAGACCGGAGACCCTTTTTACTAAACGAGGCATTCCATCTTAGTCCTCACGGGTGACAACGCATCTGCATTTGGATTCGTAATCGAGGATAGATGTAGACGTCTATGGACCGCAGCAACTACTTACCATCAGGTGGACTGTGCGCTCGTTTGTCACCCTATCCTATAAAAAAAACTAAATTTCTTTTAATAAAATAGCTTTTATCTTGTCTAACATATATAACATATAAAAAGATAATTTTGTCCGAACATTCTTGTCTTCTCAATAATTTAACTTGAATATATGCAAAATCAATTCGGTAATATTTTGTGAAATCAATCATTAGATGAATAAATAAATCAATGAATTGTAATGAAATTCTTAAAGAGAATATTACCAGAAGGCAAAAAAAAAATCGGCCACATAACTCGAGTAACCGACCACGGATAGGAACCTCGCTCGATGTCGTGACGACATCATGAAACATTATAATTTATTCATTACAGGTCATCAAAATTCCACAGCCGCACATGGGCCTCCCCCATCGATTACCCCATAGGAGAAATATTCGCCATAGTTGCCACGCTTAACAGGCGTGCTGGCAGCAGCTTTTGTTAATTTTGACTTCGTAGGAAGATCTTCATAATGTTTCCCAAAATGACGATATACCATCTCGTTTACGTCAGTTCTGTCTCGCCAGCAACACAAAATCAGGAATTCCATTCAGAAAAAGCCAAAATTTAGGGCTTTTTAGGCGCTAATTAGGTGCCAAGTTTAAAAGTTAGGAGCTCTAAATTTTTACCGCAATGAACTGTTTACGTTGCTGGTAAAACGTATCGCTAGTAACGCAGTGACGATAATAGATATATGATAAATATTAATAGCAATGTATTAAGTGCTAATTTAGTGCTGCAAGTATAGGCAATGACAGGGCGCCCCTAATAAAAATACGAAAGTTTTTGTCTCTCTGTTTGTTCCGGCTAATCTCCAAAACAGCTGGAAAGATTTTGTAGAGACTTTCACTGGCAGATAGCTGATGTTATAGGGAGTAACTTAAGCTACTTTTATTTTAGAAAAATAATTAGTATTTCACGCAAAAATATTAAAACCCATGAAATTGTAAACAAAATCTCATTCAAATTTACGATTATAATAACAATTTATCAAAAAATATACTATGCGAACGAAGTTTTTGATTCTTTGAACGCAGGCACAGCTAGTATTGAATAAATAACAAGAACAAATATCTAGTAAATTACTTTTTATGATATTTTAGAAAACTAATAGAAAACAAAATCATAGAATTAACATTTATAAGTATCATCTTAACATATTACGATCTTGAACGATTATATTAACATGTTATACTTGTTAATGCTTATTAACGACTTCCTCGCACTTTATTATACAATATTAATCAATTTTTATTTGTTTATGTCATGAGAGGAATAAAAATTGAACACACGAATATTATCATTATAATATAATAATATAATTTATTACTGTATATTAAGTAAACTACAAGACCCCTCAGCCACTTCCATCCATCGAATCTGCATGTCTCATCGGGTCATCACTTCATCTCATGGGCCCTATATTACGCCAACCAGAACGGACGTAATACTTTAGAACGTTTCGTTTGATAACTTGGCCTATGATAATTACTCTGGTTCTACCTCTGATATCCTAACTCACAGAGAACCTTTGACCATGGCCCTTTTCGTAGCTAGTTGATGGAGAATAGTTTAAAAGCTTCCATACCTTGTTGTTCTAGCATCCGTAGGCGCAACTGCTGATCATGTGCTCCTGAGCGCCTGAATTCTCTTCGGTCATGTCGGATTACCGTCGATGGATTCCTGGAACCTGGGATATAAAACTTGGACCATATCTTAATTTTATACGTGGTAGAGCCATGCTGAAGCTATATTAGTAGTATAGTTGTAGTAAGAATGAGTCGACTCGACTAGGGAAGGACCACACTCTCGTAGAATACCAGCGTGAAAGAACAGCTTAATTCTGCAGTGTTCTTGACTTTAGAGGACCGGAGACCCTTTCAATGAAATCGAGGCATTCCATGTGACTAACATCACGGATGACAACGCATCTGCATTTCGATTCGTAATCTAGGATAGATTTAGATGTCTATGGGCCACATCAAACACTTACCATCAAGTTGAACTGTGTGCTCGTTTGTCACTCTAATCCTATAAAAAAAAAACCACATGAGCAGCATTTTCGGCTAATTGACTAACGAGATATTCAAAAATTAAGTAACTAGACTAGCAGTAAGGAGGTGTACGTCAACACAAATAGCTTCTTTTATATTAAAGTTTCTAGAATCGTGGCCGCTCAAAATATAAGCGTGCGATATTTCTTTTTTGTAGAATAATTGACAAACGAGCACACAGTTTACCTGATGGCAAGTTAATGCTGTGACCCATAAACATCAAAATTTATCCTCGGTAAAGAATCAAAATGCAGATGTGTTCTCACCCCTGAGGACTAAGGTAGAATGCCTCGTTTCCAGTAAAAAGGATCTCCGGTTCACTACACCCACCATACGAAATACAGCAGCACTAAGCTGTTATTTTACGCTGGTATACTGTGAAAGCGTGGTCCTACTCCGGTCGAGTCGACCAATTTATGCTACAACCACAATATAGGTGCAGCGTGGTTCTGCCATTTAAAATTACAGACGGCATTTCCCATGTCGCCCGATACGACATCCACAAGATGACATGGATGAGAGATTTTCATAATTCAGCAATATTTTAAAAGCTGATTTAAAAGAGCTTGAAAATATTGGGTAATTTTTATTTTCATTTTAACAATTTTTACCAAATGGAGGAGGGAGGAAGTTAGCTATTGATAAGATCAAAGAAATTTATTAGTTTTAATACAAAAGTGAACTGTAAAGTTTCAGCCTTTATACATTCTACCGTAAAGCACAAGCCTTCTTCCGTCTTTATGTCACACTACCGAGTGTGCGTTTGCGGACTTGATATTTCCTTAAGAATTTTTTTTCCTTAGACGTTCCCAGTTTCCGCTTACTAATCTATAAAAAATTTAAATTTAAATTAAAAAGAAAATTTAATTTAATTTATTCCATTTTAATAAAATATTCAATATAGTATTCGATAAATGGCGGTGTAAAATAATTAACTTCTCCTTATCATTCCGTAGGTTTCCTATAGAAGGTGACTTAGGAAAACTGTAACAAGAGAGTGGCGGCATCATATTTACAAAACCACTATTTAATAAAAAAACTACGGTTGCCAACCTGCCAGCAAACCAAAGTACAATGGCAAATAGCCTTCCTCTGAGGCATTCTATGGGGTGCTATCAGCAGCAAGTAATAAAATCATCATTGCCTCTAAATGATTGGTGCGGGACTTCTGAACTTAGTTGCAGCTTAAATACTACTATGCAAAATGACTACAGCAAAGTCATAGGCATCGTCCTTATACTATAATATGCAAATAAAAATACAGTTTCTGTAAGGTAAGCAAGTGCAAATCAGGTAATTTATTTGCTGTAAAATAGAATTTTAATACTAAATATTATATATGAACATGTATAGATAGCATATGCAAAACAAAACAATGACATTATTGTACATATAATATTTATTTAAATGAAATAAACTATCAAAAACTCCTACTCTTCGCAGTATACAAAAACGCACGCAACATTATCTAGCTGAAAGAGCTCTTTCTTTTCATAGGAAATGCCTTCTCATACCCGCCCCGCGGAGGCAAAGAAGGGTTATGTTGGACGCGCACCGACTAAACCTCACGGTGTTCTTCCTTCCTTCGACGTTTATTGGCAGGAATACGGCAAAGCTTTCGCACACATCAACAACAACGTCACTACCACCGGCCGCCCCATGGCGGCCTCTCCTCGGTAGAGGATAACTTGTCCTTCCCAGCTAATAATAATAATAAATAATCTTTTCAGCTAAGGCGCAACACCTTTGTGGCTTTTAACTCCACATGCGCTACGGATCCCCCCCCAAGTCCGATAATTGTAGGTGATGTGCCAGGAAATACGAGCACTCGAAAGCACCATCCTTCCCGACCCCAGTGGCAGATTTAGACTATGCCTCCGACGACAGCCAAGTTTCGACCGCGGAGATTAGAAAAGTCATTCTCCTCCATTCCAAGTGACTTTTTTCACCCCGCGTCTCCATCAGAGTTGGGGGATTATAACTATACCTAACCTTTGTGTCTATGAACCGTCTCATATCACGGATACAGTTCTTTTAGAAACTTAAGCGCACGCGGTCCTCACGTCTTCACTTCGTCTGAAAGTGTGGAGCTAAGTAAGTGCACTTTATCTTCTTCCGCAATCCAATCCTTGTCCGCACCACCATTCACTTATCAGATGGGATAGTAGTATAATCGAGTTATCTTTAAGAGACTAAGTTTGCGCCTTTGAGTCAGTTCCATCTGTGATGCCACGGCAAATCTAAACAAGGCAACAATCGGTAGCATTCATTACTATGCAGACGACAGAACTGGTAATGCTTTATACAACGGCCGTCGTTATGTCTCGGTAAAACGTCGCCGAGTACCGGGATAAACTTGTGTCTGAAGTCGAGACTCTGTTGAACAAAATCTCGGACTGGGGGCGACTAAATCAAGTTCAGTTTGATCCCCAAAAGACACAAGTTTGTGCGTTTACCGCTAAACAGAACAACTTCGTCGTATCTTCTCAGTTTCAAGACAGATTAAAATAGGTAATAACCAAAGCAATACAAGGGTCCATATTGGGACCGCTTTTTTTCCTTATCTATGTTAACAATATAACGGATTTAAGACTACACGGCCATTTAACTTTGTACGCGGACGATACATGCCTATTCTATTTCGGTACTAATATGGACGAAATCATCTCAAAAGCTCAAGAAGACCTTAACATGTTGTTTGAATGGTTTCAGTCCAACCTGTTAACAATCAACATCTCAAAAACATGCTATATTATCTACAAGTCGAAAAATAAAATAATTCCCCCGCATGCTCCTTTAACAATTGACAACATTCCACTCGAACAAAAAACTTGTGAAAAATATCTTGGTCTGAGAATGGATAGTAATTTAACATGGAACAAACAGATAGAATATATAAAAAGCAAATTATCGTCGCTAACGGGTTCACTCTGTAACATAAATCAATGTATACCTAGGAAACTACGTTTCAATATTTACAATTCACTTATCAAATCTCATATATTATATTTAATAGAAATATGGGGCAGTGCCGCCAAAACGAAATTGCAGGAACTACAAAGAGCTCAAAATAAAGCAATAAAAATACTTTTCTCCTACCCATACTTAACATCGACTCGTAAAATTTTTGATGACACAAAAATAATGAACATCCGACAACTTTATATATATAGCACTTGCATTCTAATTAGGAAGATCATGAGTAAAAACATCCAAACTAGTTTGTCCTTTACCAAAAAGTCACAAATATCCAAACGCAGTCCTCGTCGACCTAGCTTGCTCGTATTGCCAAAGACACGTACCAAATTAGGGAAAAAAAATATTACCTTTGAGGGAGCACACTTTTATAACAGCCTACCTTCCCATATTAAAAATATAGATTCCTTTAACAAGTTCAAGTCTCAATTGCACAACTACATTCTTGAAAGCTACTGACTTGTAATTTCGGAGAGTGTTCGATGGAACTGTGAATACGGTGACCATTACCTAGATTAAGTTTATATTATTGTTCTCATGTAAGTGGATTATGTAATCTTTTTGTGAGAATAAATTCTTTAAACCTAAGACAATTCCCTTGTTGCTTCAGCCAGTATCGGAATCCTCTGTGTTGGCATATCGAGTAACGTGCAGTTTCGTGTTCACTTGAAAGAGAAAGCCAAATTGGCCTCTAAAAAGCTTAGCGTGCTCAGCAGAGCCGGAAGGTATTTCATAACGGCTCACCGCCTACAACTTTACACGGTGCAGGTTCGGCTGCAAATGGAATACTGTTCCCATGTCTGGGGCGGGGCTCCCCAGTGCCAGCTCCTTCCATTTGATCGCATCCAACGCAGAGCAGTTCAAATCGTCGGCGACTGAGGTCTTTCAGATCGGCTTGACTCACTAGCACTGCGAAGAGATGTTGCATCTCTGTGTGTATTTTGTCGCATCTACCACGGGGAGTGTTCTGAGGGGGTTCTGAGGGGTTCTGACTAATTCCAGCTGCACAGTTTCACCATCGCACATCGCGACAAAATTCGCGATACTATCCATACCATCTGGATTCTGGATTACTGGCGGTCCACCACTAAGTGATTTAAAATAAGTTTTCTTCCTCGCACAACTTTCTTTTGTAATCAACTACCAGGAGATATTTTTCCGGACCGATACGACTTAGGGACCTTCAAGAAAAGAGCCTATTCCTTTTTAAAAGGCCAGCAACGCATCTGCAATAACGCTGGTGTTGTTTATGGGCGGCGGTAATCACTTACCATCAGGAGAACCATGTGCTCGTTTGCCCCCTCTCCTATAAAGAGGCCCACTTTATATGACAGACCGATAAAGCGTTTACGCACATAGCATTTCACACTAGTGTCTTGTCTCTCTAGTAAGGTACGTAAGTTTTACCATCAGGTTTCTTGCCATCTGCTAAATATGCCGCAAAGCTTTAAACACGAGGAAACATTCATAGAGACCAGAGCATTTTGGATAACTTCATTCAGAGAACTGTATCGGGTACCTACCAGCACTTTTGTTTTTATAAGTCTCTGGAGCCAAAACTCACTGTATAAATGAATATAATCTATTGCTGATAATTCAAATTATATTTTTGCTTTAATTCAAGAAGTAATGGATTCGCATATCTCATTTGTTCAATCACACGAATAAATATGATAAAAGGTCAATTAAATTTATTTTTACATGCAAATTTAATGGACACACATAAAAATCACACTGCTTTTAAATAAGCTAAGTTTATTTTAATGCGACGTGATAAAGTCACAATTAACGCATTCGATAAAATATGTAAATATCAATTAATTTAAAATGCTAAGTTGTCTGTTGATCGTGAAGCTATTAAATATGTGATGTCTAATACATGTATATTTACAATAATTTGGCTTTGCGGTCAGAGAACTTGATTCATACTTTCCATATTTTTCTGACTATTTACAATCACAAAGAACTAGGCCTTATAGGCATGGACCTTTGCTTGCTTTTATTAAAAAAAAAACTTTTAAAATATGTTCCCAAAAAAGGCAGTTGAGATTTATAGATTACTAGATACCCGCGCGCCCCGGCTTCGCACGGGTGACATCTGGATCTCGTCAACAGCGCCAAATACCGGGTCCAATTGTGAATCTAAACCATTCGCGAATCAACTTAATCACACACTGAATAAAACTTATTTTACGGATTTTATCGCGTTTAATTTTAACTCCTTGATTTCCTCTAGTTACTAGTTCCTAGTCTCCTTCTTTATCTTTTATGGTTTTTATCATTCAACAATGTCAGCGCGAAAGTGTTTATAAGTAGAATAGCTCAGCAGATACATCCTCATAGTATCTACATAGTACATCTTCATAGTATTCGTAATACTATGAAGATGTACAAAAGAAGATTGTGATAATACAAGTATCTTATATTTCTTTAAATCAAATTTTTCCCCTTGTATAAATTCTCATTCGTATGTTAGTGTTGACAAACATTAACGTTTTATTCTATTGGTGTTAATGAAATCACACAGAATATGTGCAATTGGAGTGTTTGTGTAGATTAAAAGCGAGTCAAAATTTATAGGACAAGATATTTCAGGAGGGAGATGATCATAGAGTGAAAAAATAATTTAGGACAGTTAAAAAAATATCCGTCATCTAATCCACATTCACACAAGGAGTTATCCATGATCCTCAATTTGACTAAATGTACTTGTGTGCAAGCATGGCCAATTCTAAGTCTACAAATAATTGATGGGCTTTATTAAATTTGAAAAACCATTTGGAGGGATAAAAATTTGTATAGCAGCATAGTGTTCACCTTTTATATTTTGAGTGGTTTTCCATAAACTATTTCAATTATTACTTAACTTCTGCTTTGCAAGTAACACTATGTCCAAAGAGTAATTTATATTACAACCATTTTCAATTGAGTTTTTAGCCATCAGATCAGCTGTTCCATTACCATTTATGCCATTATGGGCTGGAATTCACGCTAGAGAAACATACTGAATGCCCTTGCGATGATATCTATACCAAGATCAAGGGAATCTAATATTTACTATGTTTACTGTGGAACTGATTTGGCGAAATTGCTAACAAACAAATTTTGAAGTCAGTAAGCATTACTGAATTATTTAGGTTATATGCCTCTATGTATATGAGAGCTTCATGAATTGCCGTGGCCTCACCAATTAAAGTGGAATAAATTGAAGGAAATTTAAAATTTAGAAATATTTTGTATCGGAAAATCCAATTTGCTGTTCCAGTACAACTTTCAGCGGACTTTTTCCAGGCATCACTGTATAGTATAATAAGCCAGTCTTTCCATAATTTATCTATGACTCTACTTAGTATACTAAGGAGAATCTTTCTCATATACAATACCAATATACCTAATACCAAGATCAAAATGGATATTTGGTTGGTAAACAATTGCATCATATGGTATATCAAAGATGGGACAGGACATTGTAATACTGGGTATGTGGTAGATGGAGTCACCAAACCGTTGGATAAGCAGGGAGATTCTTTATGAGTCCACTAATAATTTGATGAAATTTATTCCAACAGAAGGTGTAATTTAGAAGTGAGAGTTGGTAGATCTGAAAAAGGATTTGGATCGAAAGATTTTTTTATAGAAGAGTGGGCAAACGAGCGTACGGCTCACCTGATAGGTGATTACCGCCGCCCAAGAACAACTGTAACATCAGGGGAATTGCAGATACGTTGCCGGCCTTTTAAAAAGGAGTAGACTCTTCATATTTATACAAGATATAGTCTTCTTATGTTAAGAGGAAGGTCTACATATTGGACTTGGAGAGCATTTATTGCCCCGATTGGGGAAGATTTCATTGCCCCGATCATTATACAAAGGCATTCGGATTAAATTTCCCCTAGGATCTTTAGGGAAGTCTTGCTACATGGTATTTCACTTATAATCCAAACGACTACGAATAAGGGCATTGTAAAATTTTTTTGGGAGAATGAGCGAGAGCCCCACCAAACTCCCGATAAAGCGCGAAGAATATTTATATTTTTTTTTTCATAATTTTTAGAGACATAGTTGATATGATGAGAAAAGGGCAGTTTGGAATCAATGATAACTCCCAAAAATGTTACATTCTCCCTAATTGGTTCATTATTATAGAGAATGTTGATTTTAGGGATTTATGGCGAGAGAAGATAACAACACTGCATTTGGAAACAGACAAATACAAACGATGATCAAAATCGTGGATGGTGATGATGATGAATTTAACCAATCCTGTAAATAAGACATTGATGAATTCAGGCTTAAACAAGCTCCAAAGAGGTTACCCAGGGAAATATATATAGCTATATCGTCTGCATATTGGAGGATGTAACATAATGAGTTAACAGAAAGTTCTAAATCATAAGTATAGATAGAATAGAGCATAGAGCTAAGTACTGAGCCTTGTGGGAAACCCTTCTATACGATTCTTGTTGGAAGCAGAGAATTTTGACTATCATTATAAATTAATCTAGAAGAGCGAAAATTAGAGACAAAGTTTACCATTTCACTGGCATACTTAGATAAAGCATTTTTTGCCTAACCACAGGAAAAAGTAGATTTTCATATGCAGACGAGAAACATTCCAGCAAGAAATTCATGTCTAGAATAAGCTGTCCGAATATCAGTAACTAGAGTATTAAGAATATCCATGGTGTTTAAACCCTTTCGGCTTTTTGCAAAAAGGTTTTTGCTTTCAAGAAGCCATTCCAAACGATTTTTATTAGTTGTTCAAATATTTTGGCCATAGTGTAAGAAAGAACAATGGGACGACATCCTGAGGTATCAGTGTAAGGCTTACGTGGTTTGTGTCAGGAGGAATAACGGTCATGTAAATATAATTCAAAACAGAAAGAGGATAGGTTTTCGTAAGTTCAATGCTATTAGTAATGAAATAATAAGGAATTCCATCAGCTCCTGGTGAAGAGTCATTAAGGGTGCTAGGAACAGTATATAACTCCTCATAAGAGAAAGAGTCAGTCTGTAGTCAAAACTGTGTTGTTACTGCAAGGCCTGTGAATGAAATTAAGATTCATTGTAAGATGGCACTAAAGGATGGGCAAGTTTACTAGTAAAGTCTTCCAATAAGATTGATCATTAGAAGTTGTATTCTCAGAGGCCAAAACTAAACATCGGAATTTTTTATGTTTTTCCAGACTAGATTTCCAGATTGACGAGTCCTTGGCAACAGTGACTCACAGAATTAAAGCCATTCAGCCTTTTTTCCCAGATAGTAATTTTAATGTCTCAGGAGCAACTTTTGATAAAAAATAAAGTTTTCGAAATTCATATAGTAGGAATATCTTAATTCAGCCTCCTTTCTCTTCTTACATACTACAAAACAATCTTGATTATTTTTATAAGGTTTGTGATGGGAATTCTCTTATCGACATCAGATAAAACATCATTTTTAAAAGTAGAGTACACCTGAAGACTCGACTCGACGACTTCCAGCCTCCCGAACAAGCCGGTTTCCGAAAGGGCTTCAGTACCGTAGACCACATACATACCCTGCGGCAGATTGTACAGAAGACTGAAGAGTACAATCTGCCACTTTGCCTGGCGTATGTGGACTGTGAGAAAGCCTTTGATTCCGTCGAAATTTGGGCGGTGCTACAGACCGATTTCCCTTCTGAGCCGCGTCTACGTGCTGTTTTCGAGAGTCATTACGAATCGTCTCGCACGCAGATTCGACGACTTCCAGCCTCCCGAACAAGCCGGTTTCCGAAAAGGCTTCAGTACCATAGACCACATGCATACCCTGCGGAAGATTGTACAGAAGATTGAAGAGTACAATCTGTCACTTTGCCTGGCGTATGTGGACTGTGAGAAAGCCTTTGATTCCGTCGAAATTTGGGCGGTGCTACAGTCCCTTCAGCGGTGCCAAGTTGACTGTCGGTATATCGAAGTGCTGAAGTGTTTGTACAGTAGGGCTACGATGGCTATCCGAGTACAGAACCAGAGCTCGAAACCTATCCAACTGCAGAGGGGTGTAAGACAGGGTGACGTTATATCCCCGAAACTCTTCTCCGCAGCATTGGAAGACGTTTTCAAGCTACTGGACTGGAAAGGATACGGTATTAACATCAATGACGAGTACATCTCTCACCTTCGATTTGCCGACGATATAGTCCTTATGGCAGAATAGCTGGGGGACTTAAGCACTATGCTCAATGACCTCAATAGTGCCTCCCAACGGATAGGTCTTAAGATGAACATGGAGAAAACAAAGATCATGTTTAATGTCCATGTCACACCTATGCCGGTAGTTGTTGGGAGCACTATGCTCGAAGTTGTTGACGAGTACGTTTACCTGGGACAAATAGTCCGACTAGGTAAGTCCAACTTCGACCGAGAGGTCAATCGACGGATTCAACTCGGCTGGGCAGCGTTCGGGAAATTACGACATATCTTCTCGTCAAGTATACCTCAATCTCTAAAAACTAGATTGTACAACCAGTGCGTATTGCCAGTGATGACTTACGGATCTGAGACGTGGTCCTTCACTGCTGGCCGTATGAGGACGCTCAAGGTCGCTCAGCGAGCTATAGAGAGGGCTATGCTCGGAGTTTCTCTGCGTGATAGACTCAGAAATGAGGATATCCGCAGTAAAACCAGATTGACCGACATAGCCCAACGGATTAGTAAGCTGAAGTGGCAATGGGCCGGCCATATAGCTCGAAGAACCGATAACCGATGGGGAAGAAAGGTTCTCGAGTGGCAGCCTTGTACCGGTAGGCGTAGTGTAGGGCGGCCCCCCACTAGATGGAGTGACGACCTGGTAAGATATGCAGGAAGTCGATGGATGCAGGTGGCTCAGGACCGTGCTTTGTGGCATTACTTGGGGGAGGCTTATGTTCAGCAGTGGACATGTGAAGGGCTGTGATGATGATGACACCTGAAGAACATTCTCTTTCTGAACAGGAGGAAGGGCTGAAAGTTTTTCCTCTAGAACAGTGGGATGCAGTTTGTGTTGGATGTCCTATATTTTAACCTCGGTTTAAATAGCAGATTGACTGTATGGAAGCTAGAGGAATTGATAACAATAGGGAAATGATCGCTGCCTTCGGAAAAGGATAATATTCTCCAAGAAAGATGGGAAGATCGGGCAGGGGAACAGAATGACAGATCTACTGAACTTTTAGGGTTTTGGAGAAGGGTTACTCTACTTGTAGGTGTACCATCATTAAGAGACAAAGATCTAAATCATCAATGATATTAAAAATGTAGAGGACCAGGGATCACAAAACTGGGAGTCCCATGAAGTATGGTGCATATGTAAAATCACCAAGAATGGTCAAAGGAAGAGATAGAGGGATAGAGGATATAACCCTCATGAATTCTGATATGATATTTAAGATAGGTTCAGGAATGTAAATAGAATGGAAAAAAATGTTACGAGCTTTAACTGACAGTATTCATTGAAGAACTTTGACAAGGAAGGGAAATTAATGTATAAGTAACGGATTTTGCGTTAAGAATGAAAGAGTCAGCATGGCCATCATTCTTATCATCCCTGTGGCATGAATAACCTGAGACTTAGGGTCTCAGGTTATTCATGCCACAGGGACCCGGGCTTTTTTCTCGTGGATGGTATTTGTATCTTATTAGATAAGTTAATTTGTTTTCCTTGTAATTTATGCTCCGGCAGTTTCACTGAATATTAAACAGGCAGAAGCTTCTAGGTAGGAAATATTTTCCTGTACTCTATATATATATATATAGAGTGAATACAATTGTGGTTGCACATTTAACAACTTCCAAATTATTAGATTTAGAAGTTGACCTGGAGATCAACATAAATAAAAAATAACAAACGCATGTCTTTCATATCAAACATACCTTAATAACTTGCCTTCTTATTAAGTCATTATTTTATAATATTTAGGTTATTAACAGGAGCAAAACGGATTTAGGTTATATATTCACAAAAGCCAAACCGGGCCAGGGCTATCCCCATTTTTTTTTGTTATAATCCATTTATGGTAGGTAGATACTGTAACCCACATATATTTACATCTATCTTTTAGGACTACGATGGACTTTTAGGACAACGTGTATCTCCTTGTGTCCATTAAAAAGATTCTCGGCACTCAGTCACACAAAATACAACAGTGAACTTGCTTAAATTCTAAGCGAACTTCGGTTTTTCCCCGGTCAATGCAGGGTGGCTATAGAAAGTTACAGCCTATATATGTCCCACAGCTGGGCACAGGCCTCCGCTCATTTCTGAGAGGGTTTTAGGGCAAGGAATTGTCCGCCGCACTGCCCCAGTGCGTGTTGGCGAACTTCACATGTCTTCGAAATATTTTTTTCCTTATTTCTCTAACATGTAGGTTTCCTCACGATGTTTTCCTTCACCGCCAAGCACGTGGTAAATCAGCACTTAAAATTGCAATTAACAATTTCATTGGTGCCGGCGGGGATTGAACCCGGTTCGCTCGCGTACTACAGCGTACTACAGCGAGCGCTAACCATCTGAGCTACCACGGTTCCTATGTGGTGGCTGTAGAGTAACCTAAAATTTACTTTAATTACATTACATCTTTGGAATTAATATAGAATAATGACGAACAAGAACAGACAGAAGTGTGAATAATAAACAGTAATCCGTTTATTAAAGTTTTTAAGAATTACCTCGCACACATCCGCTATAAAAAGTAAAAAGTAAAGTAAAGTTACAGCATATATACGTCCCACTGCTGGGCTCAGGCCTCCCCTCATTTCTGAGAGGGTTTAGGGCAAGGAAGTGTCCGCCGCGCTGCCCAAATGCGTGTTGACGAACTTCACATGTCTTCGAAATATTTTTTTTCTTATTCCTCAGACATGCAGGTTTCCTCAGGATGTTTTCCTTCACCGCCGAGCACGTGGTAAATCAGCACTTAAAATTGCAATTAACAATTTCATTGGTGCCGGCGGGGATCGAACCTGGGTTACTCGCGTTCTGTTATATTTACAGCGAGCGTTAACCACTGAGCTACCACGGCTCTACATCCGCCATCCATATTAAAGTTAATATAATGGATTTCCGCAAAGTAACGGCTGATTCTATTAATTAGTAATCAGTTTTTTTGTTGTAGCGGGGCAAACGAACATGCGGCTCACCTGATGGTAAGTGACTACCGCCGCCCATGATCAACTGAAACACTAGGGAAATTGCATGTGCGTTGCCCGCCTTGTAGAAAGGAGTAAACTTTTTTCTTTAAGGTCCCTAAGTCATATCGGTCCGGAAAAATCGCCGGTGGCAAATGATTCCACAGAGAGATCGTACTGAAAATAAAACTCCTAGGTAAAACGTACAGTGGTGGACCACCAAGAAACCAGATGGCGTTCTTCTTTTTTTTTATAGGATGGGGGGCAAACGAGTATATAGCTCACCCGATGTTAAGTGACTACCGCCGCCCATGAACAACTGCAACACCAGGGGAATTGCAGGTGCATTGCCGGCCTTTTAGAAAGGAGTAAGCTCTTTTCTTGAAGATCCTTAAGTCCTATACCGTCCGGAAAAATCGCTGGTGGTAAATTATTCCACGGAGAGGTCGTACGCAGAAAAAAACTCCGTACCACGTACAGTGGCAGACCACCAAGCATCCAGATGGTGTGGATGGTTTCGGGGGTTTTGCCGCAATGTTCTTTCATGAAATTTGTTGGATGGAATTAAACCGAACAATTCCTCAGATCACTCCCCATGGTAGATGCAACAGAAAATTTAAAAGGATGTAGTAACATCTCTTCGGAGCGCCAGTGAATCGATGATTCGAGTCGCTATGCGCTGGATGTACTCAAGTGGAAGCAGCTGGCACTGTATAGTCCCAGCCTAGTACGTTGCTTTTCCACTATTTTACAACACTGATTAGTTTTTAAAAGTCGTGTAACGTCTTTTTGGCACGTATTATGCACGTACCAATATTAACTGCTCAGTGCTCAGGAGATAACAACAAAGTCCCGTGCACGCAGAAACATAAAGTTACTCATCCTAGCTTAGCTACACGTGTACAATGTAACTCATGCGACAAAATCGAAGGCAAGTAATGACACAGTGTCAGAGACACGAGTAACGGGTACACAACATTTTTTTTGCGCCCGAAGCAAATATGGGCAACCCTCCGGAAAACGGGGGAGGGAGGTGGGGAATGCTCATAGCATACCACGCAGCCGGCTGCGTGGTTATGTGGAGACTTTTACCCACTAAACCCCAACTTTTAGGAACTGGCTTAACGGTCTAACTAGAGATCTCTAAGCCGTATACGAACGCGACCCTCCTTGGCAGAAAGGAGGGCGCAAGCGGCGAAACGCCGCTTAGACGAGTGCCTAACTAAGGCAGATTAAGGGATGTGTTATGTAGGCTCCGCCTGAGCCGCCAGGAGACAGTTCAGGTCAGCCGAAAGCTTGTTGGGGGGGTCCGAGAGAGAGTTTCTCGGTCTGCGCACACTATAGCGAGTAAGGATAGGGGCTGTATAGGCAGCTGCCTCACGAATGAGATGATTTGGGTGGGACTCTGAGGCTTTGAAAAATCTCTCAGAGAGTGATTTAAGGAACTGTTGGATTATTGGAAGCTCTAAGTCTCGGTGTAGGTCGGCATTACGGACATAATAAGGCGAGTTAGTGGCCCTACGACAGAATAGATTTTGAACTATTTGAAGTTCATTTATAGCTTTGGGCTTAGCATGTGCGAAAATGGGGGCCGCGTAGGTCATGACAGGTCGTATGCAGACCTTATATAGGGTGCGCTTGTTGCGGAGGGACATTTTACTGTGTCTGCCCAACATGCTGTTAAGCCTACCCATGTAAAATCGTGCGGTGCGAGTAACCTTCTTGATGTGGGGTTCGAAAGTGAGCCTTGCATCAAGGGTGACGCCTAAATATTTGGCTGTAGTTTGCCATGGGACTGGGGTTCCTAACATCCTGATTGGCGGAGTGGTGGTGAGACACCCATAGACATTTACATCTATCCTCAATTACGAATTGTCGTCGTTTATATTCGAAGCAAACGGCGGAGCTCTTCTCCGGGTTTACGTCGATACGCCATTTTTGGAACCAAGCTCCTAAGTCGCTTACTGACTTTTGGATCTTGTTCCGAATCTGTGGCAGTGAGTTGCCTTTAGAGTAAAGGGCTGTGTCATCTGCGAAGAGGGCTAGTTTAACATCATTCAACGGGATAGGGATGTCGTTGGTGAATAATATATATAGGAGGGGGGCAAGCACAGAGCATTGAGGGACACCGGCTTTGATTTGACGAGTAGAGGATAGCGTGCCTTCGTGTCTAAAGCGAAAGGTACGATCCTTCAGATAGGAGGCTACAAGGCGAACGAGACGGTCTGGGAGGCTTAAGTCGTACAATTTGTAGATAAGGCCCTCGTGCCAAACTCTGTCGAATGCCTTGGCAACGTCGAAGAAGACCGCGATGGTTTTTTGACGACGAGGATAAAAACGAGTGTTTTTCTCGAAACCCGAATTGTTGTGGGATGACAAGAGGGTTGCCGTCTGTGGGAAACAAATGGCGCCTCATGCGCACGACAATGACTCGTTCCAAAAGTTTGCCCATGGCCTTGAAGAGGCTGATGGTGATTGGAGGGGAGGTGGTGAGGTTTGCCTGGCTTGGGAATACCAATGACAGTTGCCTCTTTCCAAGAGGTGGGAAAATAGCTGAATTCGAAGCAGGCGTTGAAGATTATGGCCAATAAGGCGATCACCTGCCTGCGGTGCTTTTTTGAGCTTAAGTCCTTTGATGGTAGATGAAATCTCATCTTTGAACACAGTCGATGGACCTCGTCCTCCACTAGTTGGATGTATATGGGGTCGGTGGGTTGTGAACTGGACGAGAGAGAGCATTGAGCGGCGACGCTGTCGGCGAAGCACTCAGCCTTTTCTTCGTCCTCGAAGGCAATAGAGCCGTCGGGACGAGGCAGAGGGGGAGTATGCGTTATAGCGTCTATCCGAAGGGCACTCGCCATCTGGTAGTACGCAGTGTGGGAGGGAGTGATTTTTTCCATGAGATTGCCCCTTTCGAGGTCTCTGTAACCTTGGAGGTGGTAACGGAGTTTGCGTTGAAGGCGGTGGGCCGCAAGTCTATATTCGGGAGTGTGATAGCGTGCAGCTCTACGGAGGGCAGCTTTTTTGGCTTTTTGCCGGTTGCTAATATCTAGGGGAAGACTAGTTTTAGCAACCGGGACAACCTTTTCATTCTCTTTAAGAGAGGATGTTATAAGTGAGGTGAGATTTTCGACCGCGGTGTCTATTTTCCCCGTACTGTCGAGGACGTCGGAAGAAAGGGTTAGTGTAGGGTCCGGAGAGTCTATAGCCGAGGCTAGAGACTTCTTGAAGCCCTTCCAGTTGGTGTAGGTTTTGGAAGTGGGAGTTGGAGATGGCTGATGGCCAAGAAGGAGGGATACAGGACGGTGGTCGTATCCTAGATCATCGAGAGACTCGATTGCTCTAAGGTTAAGGGAGACTCCTTTAACTAGAGCAAAGTCTAGCACGTCAGGAGCGTAGTTAACATTGTCGGGATAGTGGGTGACAGCGAGGGGGCTGTAGGCAGTCAGGTTGAGAGACTTAGTGATATTGAGCAGCACCCTGCCACTACTGGTAGTATTGCGGCAGGTCCATTGCAAGGATGGCTTCGAAATCACTCTTAACGAGGAGGGTTCCGCTAGGGATATAGCAGGAGGCTATAATGATTGACTGGTGTCCAGTCATGGCTAATCTGGTGATAGTGGCTTCCATACTGGTAATCATCGGAGTGGATATGTGGGAGCAATGAAGGGACTTTTTGTAATAATTGGCAGTACCGCCGCCTTTGCGGTTGGGTCTATCATTACGCAGAAGTGATTATTAATAGAAAGGCCTTTAGAGACCTTGGGACTGAGGTGGGTCTCCATAAGGAGGAGGAGGTCGGCTTCGCGATCTCGAAGAAAAAGCCTAAGGAGGTTATTTCGCAAACCGCGGATATTGAATGAAACAAGCGACAAACCCTTTGGTTTGATACGACCGTGCGATATTGCGGGAGCAGAGGGCTTCGGCATAATGTTATTACAAAGACCTTAGTAGGTTGATGTGCTCAGTAAGAGCAAGGAGACGATCCTGAGGGGACTAAGCGGTGCGCAGTTTACGCGCAAGGATAGAGATTTCTTCTATATTGATCTTAATCATAGTTTTATACAATACGCTTAGATCTTCTACTACAGGGTCTGCCTGTTTTTGTGGGTCGGCGGAGGGCCGCGGGTTATTTGACGCCTTTGGGAACCAAGGGTTTATTGGAAGCGGCGCAGGCTGGGAGAGCGGAAGGCTCATAAGGGGCCGAGGAGGGCCCTGAGGGGGCCGATAGATGCCCTGTGTGGGCTGAGATGAGCCCTGAGGGGGCTGAGGTAGGGGCTGACCCTGGCGGGGCTTGCGGCTTACGGGAAGGTTCGGTCATTGACCGGGGGTGGAGCTTTGTGGCTCGGTGGTGGGCGAGGAGCGCGAGGGCAACCTATAAAATTGGCCGGGTGGCCTGTTTGACCGCAAAGGACACATGAGGGTGGGGATTCGGCGTTTTTGGGCCGAGGGCACTATTTCGAGTGATGGGGTTCTAGGCACTTAACGCACCTGGGTGGAGCTGAGCGGTTGGCTGCCGCGTGCCCATAGAGTCGTGCAGCGGTGGCACTGCGCTGGGTAACCGCGCTGGTGTGGGGCTTCGACCTTTACACGCGACAGGCCACACACAGTGCGTACCTCGCGGAAGATGGCCTTCGCCTCCGGCACATTGGTGAGAACGAGGAGGGCGAGGTGAAATCTTTCGCCCCTGCTGCTGTGCATTCTGTGCACAGCCTCTATGGGGAAGCCTTGGGACTTAAGGTCTTCCAGAATGTCCTCGTTTGCGAGCTCATAAGGAACTCCGCGAAGGACTGCCTTAACATTCCTTTCTTCGACGAGGGCGTATGTGTGATAGGACACACGCTCGGCCGTGAAGAAACGTGTTATATTTCGGAAGTCTTCTATAGACGCCGGCATGATTTTGATGGCCTCGCCGACATTGGTGGCTTGGTCATATTTGAAACCCTAATCGTAGAGGGTTTTGGATAACTGTGTGAATTTAGCCTTATCTCTGAGAAAGACAGGGGGCGGGACTTGGTTTTTAGCCAATTTGGGAGCGCAGTGGGTTGCTGGCTTGGCGGTAGTATCTTTCGACTGAGAGGCGGCAGCGTTTGGGGCTGCGGAAGTAGGAGCAACGGTGGGAGCTGCGGAGGTAGAGGCAGCTGCGGAGGGTGTGCGGGCGGCGGCGGCGGCCGCCGGGCTGGGGGGAGTGCGGGAAGTCGCGGCTCGATTCGGGCCGCGCTTAGATATCACTAGCGTGAATTGGGCTGAGTCGGTTATCGTTCCTTCGGAGTCGGATGAATCCGAGGAGCCGGTGGAGCTGAGGGCGGTCCTCTTTCGGGAAGAGGAGGTAACGGACGTGTTGTCCGAGTGCTCCATATCGGAGTCGGGGGACGTGGGCGAGTCGGTCTGCGGGGCAGCCGCTTGGGTCGCGGGGAAAGCCGCGTTGGCGGGCGGGGGGACACATGCCTTAGGGGCAATGGGAGAAAAAGACTGGACGAGAGCGATCTCGTTGATTTGGATGGGTAGGCCTTTAGCTTGGACGAATTGGGCGACCATGGCCATAAGTTGGCTCTCGAAATTGCTCATGTCTATGGCAGACATGATGCTAGACATGATTTGGACGGGGGGGGGGGTGACGATTTTAGTCTAAGAATCTAGAGGTCCCTGCTCTGAAAAGAACAGGCTCTTGGGTGGCAGATGGGGAGGACTGACGCTGTATTCCCAGAAGCAGGAGTCCCTATGTTCCCGGTGTTAGCTGGGGAGAGCGGGGCGCGCGGGCGAGAGGTTGCACTCCGCACGAGGTCGGAGCACGAACTGTATGCACGACCGCACGGGGGCGGTGCGCAGGCGGAACTGCAACAATTTTTTACATGGCAGAGCCATGCTGCAGTTATATTAGTGGTATAGTTGTAGCACGAATGGGTCGGCTCGACCGGGGACGGACCACGCTCTCACAGAATAACAGTGTGAAATAGTAGCTTAATGATGCTGTGTTTCGTATAGTGAGTGTAGAGAACCGGAGACCCTTTTACTGGAAACGAGGCATTCCACCTAAGTCCTCACGGATGACAACGCATCTGCATTTTGATTCGTAATTGAGGATAGATGTAAATGTCTATGGGCCACAGCAACCACTTACCATCAAGTGGACTGTCTGCGCGTTTGTCATCCTATCCTATAAAAAAAACTCAGAGCATACATAGGATCGACAAAGACGTTATAATATTGTGATCTGCTTAAAGGGTATGTAGAGTCAGTATAATTTCAGATTATGCAGCACTTTATCTCAGCCGACCCGGTGACAACGCAACTATAATACACTTTGTTAAGAATTAGTTACAGAAGTGGGCTGCTGTAGTCACTGAAAGTACCAGCTATTTGCCCGTTTTATACTTTAATGGTGTATAAAAAAATATACTTAATAAAGTCAACCATTACATCTGCACTAATGTATCAGCTCAACTATTTAGAGCTGGTATGGTTGGGTCTATGTGCTCAAAATACCTGCGTAAAATACTAGATAGTATGATGCCAATTATTTACGGTGCCGTAAGAGGCGACCATAGGAAACTGCGACGGGAAGCAAAGTCAAATGTCAAATTGTAGACGTCTGGTACTACTGTCGCCAATCTAACTGCTAGGAGTGGTGGTTAAGGCATATCTTCCACTGGGAGAGGACCACGTCCTTCAGTCGACATTGGCGTACTGATGAAAAATAATACTTTAAAAATAAACAAGCATAACAATTATCAATAAAATAATATTAATGAAGACGTGTGTAAATAGAGTGACCGGCATTTTATCAATGTATGCACTTCGTTAATGTAATCATTGTTTCATTTTTCCCGCATAGGGGCGATACTGACGTGCCTTAGCTAGAAAGTAGAATATAATTTTAACCGACTGAATTCAGTTGCAACCATATAAAAAGATCATTAAATGATATAATGCGTTTTATAACTCAGTTGGTTCATGCCAGCGCGATCTGAACATTGACAACAAAATTTTATTTAAAGCCAGTACGCCGACACGAGTCGGTGTAGCAACATGTGCGAAGTGTTAATATTTGAACACTACGTTTAGCGTACGATTTTATTTTAAGACTATTTTACTAGTAACATTAAATGCTTGACTGATACCATAAAATACGTTTAGTTGTGAACACATTTACTTGTCGTTAGTTTAAAATTAAGTGATTAAATTATTTGCCGCTGACATTTTTCAACTGAAGAAAGTTTTGTACGTAAGAGTAAGTATTTAGTGATAGCGAAGTTTTTTTAGTGTTAAATAATGCTTCATTTTTCAATACAGATTATAGACATGAAATAAATCTTGAGCAATATGTAAAACTGATCTATGTTATTTAGTATTGAGCAAAAATCATTGGGGTATTACATTTCGCCAATGTAGCAACACTTCGTAACTTATGTTACAGTTATTCATATTTAACTATCAATCTATTTATATAGTCTATCGTTTTTATTTTACACATTTTATATTAGTTTAGCCTGTACGTATCTATTTATGTAAGAACATAATGGAATTTTGAAATTCACTTTTCTACCATTACCATTATGAACCAACGATAATTCGGTAATTTCATAACTGTGATAAAGTATTCTACATACAGCTCACGATTAAAGTTTTCTTATAACTGTAATTATTGATTCACATAGCGGTTGCTTGTTTTGGAGCATTTTTTATATAGTATATAGTGATAACTTTAAGTGACATAAAAGTGTCATCAAATTAAATAGTGTGTTTTATCGCCAAACAACGACGGTAAGTTATGCGTCACAAGTACAGAATTAAAATAATTATCGTAAAAGCTATCATAAATAGTGACGGTTCATCGTCTTCATTGAAAACAAATAACAGACAAAGCAGCGATATTTTATATCGAATAAGACTTAATTAAAATTTTATATCGAACAAGAATTACTTAATTAAACAGAGGGTGTATTGTGAATTTGAAGACTATTAAAATTTGCAATTTAAATTTGAGAAACATTTTAATTTGAGATTTTGCCGAAAAGTAGTAGGTGGCAACTTTACATAATATAAGGTTAACAACAATTAAAATATGATAATAAAGATATTTATTATGCGTTTGCATCTATACGTTTTTATACTACTTATACATAAAATTCATAAAAAAACAATTAAGAATCATTACATATTAATAACTTTAAAATAAGGAAAAATTTGTAACACATCAAAAAAAGATAAAAAATAAAAGAGTTGCATGTCCATACGCTGTTTTCCCGCATAGGTCATAAATAGCGAGAGTTTTAGGAAAAAATTATGGATGCGTCGGATAATGGTACAATTTTATTATTTAAAAATAAAATTTGATTTAGAAGAAAATAAGTACGACAAAGCTTTAGGAATAATAGAGAAGAAAGACGGTAATAAAAATACATAAACACTCACGCCTGTCACCCCGAGGGGTAGGCAGAGACTACCGACTTCCATTTGGCACGAACCTGACACACCTCTCTCGCCTCCTTCACATCCATATACCTACGCATACATAGTTAGTTAGTTAGTTAGTTACAGCCTATATACGTCCCACTGCTGGGCACAGGCCTCCTCTCATTTCTGAGAGGGTTTTAGGGCAAGGAAATGTTCGCCGCGCTGCCCCAGTGCGTGTTGGCGAACTTCACATGTCTTCAAAATATTTTTTTTCTTATTTCTCAGACAAGCAGGTTTCCTCACGATGTTTTCCTTCACCACCGAGCACGTTGTAAATCAGTACTTAAAATTACAATTAACAATTTCATTGGTGCCGGCGGACTACGCATACATGCTCGTCGGTTAAGGGTAAATAAATTTTCGCCTAGGACGTCCCTTTCCGACTCTGCCATTCACTTCTGCAACATAAATTTTCTTTGTCACTTTTTCCTCATTCATTCTTTCCACATGACCAAACCACCGAAGCATTCCTTTCTTAATCCTGGTCACAACATCATCTTGCAAACCACACTCTTCTCTTATTACACAATTTCTCACCCTGTCATTCAGATTCAGCCCTAACATACTCCTTAAAGACCGCATTTCTACTGCGTTCATTCTACTCTCGTGCTTCTTCTACCACACCCAACTTTCACTACCATACGTTTAAGTAGGGACCAACACAGCATTGTGAATTGCCATACGTGCCTTTTTCGACACATTTTGACTCTTCACAATAGAGTGCATGGCACCATTTTTATTTCTATTTCCCGCATTCACTCGTCGTTCTATATCCTTATCATAACTCCCATCCCAGCTAAATACGCAACCCAAATATACAAACTCACCTACTTGCTCGATCAACTCCCTTTCTATTCTTATTTCACAAATCGTTTTACTTTCTTCTCTTTCAAAAACCGTAACCTTCGTCTTACTTGCGTTCACTTTCATACCCCTTTCTTTTAATGATCTGTTAATTAATGTAACCATCATTTGCAACTCAGCCGCCGACGACGCAAGAAAAACTTGATCATCGGCGTACAAAAGGCATTTGACGGTTAACTCACCTATTCTTAATCCGCATTCTTCAACTTTCAAATTTTGTAAACAACTGTCCGTAAATAGGTTGAATAGCCACGGGGAAGCCACACAGCCCTGTCTGACACCTTTATGGATGTCAAACTAGTCCGAGTAGACCCCGTTGATCCTAACACAAGCACTAGAGTTTTGCAAACAACTGTCCGTAAATAGGTTGAACAGCCACGGAGAAGCCACACAGCCCTGTCTGACACATTTATGGATGTCAAACCAGTCCGAGTAGACCCACTAAAAAACCCTATGAAGAGACTCCAATGCCTGTATCAAGCCAGCGCTCAACCCAAATGAGTTCAGTGTTTGCCATAGCACATCCCTATCCACACTGTCATAGGCCTTTTCCAAGTCCATGAACGCACAAAAAACCTTTTGGTTTTTGGCCAAAAACTTCTCCGCGATCATGTGCATGGAAAAGACTTGATCTGTACATCCCATTTCCTTTCTAAGTCCCGCTTGCACATCCCAAATTTTTCCATCAGTTTCTTTCATGACCCTTTCAATCAGTACCTTAGCATACAGTTTTCCCACAATGCTAAGAAGGCTGATGCCACGGTAGTTTTTACTGTCCTGCTGCAACCCTTTTCCTTAATATACTGGGACTATCACGGCTTTGCACCAGTCTACCGGTAACCGCTTCAGTTCCCAGCATAAATTTAACAAGGTATGCAGCAGGCTTGCCACCACTTCCTCTCCAGCCAGGAGCCGAGTCTGCGGCTTCGGCTTGTCGCTCATTTAACACCACCCGGGGGACACGTGTAGGGTGGGCCTAGGAATAGGTAGTCAAAGCCTACGGACGTGAGCGACTTATCCCCCTTACTTAAAGACGGTAAATTACAAATAAAGAGTATCGGTAAATTGTCTGACTGCGGTTGTTTTTAAATTAGATAACTTAATATTTTTATAATATCTTTATCGTTTAAAAAATAAAAAAATCTGTTATTAACCCTTAAGTAGGAAATTTAGAACCCCGGGGTTGGTGCCATTGTGTACGATATATCGTATGTGACACAGAAATCGTAATAATATATTATTACTATTTCTGTGGTTTGTGATTTAGCACTACTAATACGGTGCAATTTAAAATAATATTAACACGTGCTAGGTGGAGATGGAAACATCGTGAGGAAACTTTTTTAAATTTTTAACAGATTATATCTGTATAAGTGATCTCTTACTGACTCTACCCTGCTTCAAAACTGATAGAATTGATGCGGCACATCCATCGCTGGCAGAGATCTGTATTTTCAGATTTAGAAACGAAATTTCTGAAATGTTGCGTCACAGTAAGGGCCCGTATTTCCGCAGTATTTTCAACGAAACTTGAAAGGACATAGAAAATTCGGTATTTACCTACCGGTTTGGCTATTTTAATAAGAAACTTTATTATTTTTACTTTTGAAATAGACTTAAGATTTGACTTTTAGATTGTGTTTGGAATATAAAATAACATATAATTATTTTCGACGTATTTTATTCCGATATATTCCAAATTAAAAATCACATAAAAAATTCGAAGACAAATATTAAGGATAAACGACACACGTGTTCGAAAACTCAATTTATTTACTTTGGGTTTAATCGTTCTCTTATCTTCGTTTGAGGACACTTTTTTCGAATAGTTTTGCAAAAACTGGGTACTGAATTATGTACGACACAAATTTTGATAAAGTAACAATTTTGAATATAAAAGTTTTTTTATTTAAATTACATTAAAATATATAAAATAAAAAATTCTTTATCATAATCAAAATAACTAAACTAAAAACCTAAATTATTATAAAGTCTTCTCCCACGTTATGTTATGGCTGATTTTCCTCACTAAATGGCCATTATTAGCCTTTTAAAAAACCAATCCTTTTATCACCTGCAGTGACGACCAGTCGCGAACACAGTTTCTTAAGGAAGTTCACCGCACGTGGACCACACGGACCGATAGTCAGCTAATGGCACAAATATGTAGTATCACTCAAACACTTATATTTGTGCAACTTACTCAGTTTCAGCTGCTTTTATTGCCACGACGGTTTTAAACTAGGTACCCCTGAGATGAGAGGTTGATAAAGTGGAGGTTACCTCTATCCAAAAGGACTAATGTCATATTGTCAGGTCTCTTTCTATCATCTCTAAATATTCAATTGCCAAATTTCTTGATGGTATAGCATGTGTATTAAATTCAAGTACTTATACTTTAATATGAATTTAAAATTTGTGACATCACTAAACACTGTTAATAATTACAGCAACATTGTACTTCAAATTTAATTACAATGATGGATTAGTGCAACTATCTAAATCACGTTGGCTAAATAAGTTTTTATCTTTCGTTCTATTAATTAACTAATTACACCCTCCCTTACAGTAATTATGAATGAAAATTACTCTGAAACAGTTACATTCCACATGAACTCAGATGTGAACGGGAATTAATTGGAGTGTAAGAAACAATAACACTACTGCAATTATCGCAAAATGGGAAACCAATATATGTATTTTATAGCTTACTTTCAGATTGAATTTGAAATGATTAGGTTAAATGGCTCCTTTTCTGCTTGGTTTTTTTTTATAGAATGAGGGTGACAAACGAGCACAGTCCATTTACACAGTACATTTATCTTCAATTAAGAATCGAAACGGAGATGCGTTGCCAGCCCTGAAGACTGAGATGGAATGCCTCGTTTCCAGTAAAAAGGGTCCCCGGTTCTCTACACTCACCATACAAACACAGCAGCATTTTAAGCTGCTATTTTACGCTAGTATTCTGTGAGAGAGATGTATTGTTTTTTTTTTTGGTGTGAAGGGATGTGAGGCTCTCCATTCAAGTCCTAGAATGACAACGCTCCTTTGTTTGAAACTGATTGTAGATGCCCATGGCCCATGGGCTGCTATAGCCACTTACCATCTGATGAAATATTACCTCGCACGTCATTCTAATCTTCATTCAAATTTCATTGCAGCCTATCATAAGTCCACTACAGATCATAGACCTCGCCTATATATTGGTTCATAGAGAGGAGACATTGGTATGTCATTGATGGGCAATAAGCACGTCAATAAATAACATCACCATTATTTTTAGTACCGACCTTACTATGTAGTAGAGCCACGCAGCATACCAACAGCTTAATACAGCTGTATTTCGTATGGGGAGTGTAGAGAACCGAAGACGCTTTTTGGAAACGCGACATAGCATCTTAGATTTCGGAGGCGACAGTGCATTTCTAGCTTTCTTTATTTGAAACTTCAAATGAAAAAGCTATAGATTTTTTACATATGATAAGGGTGGCCATAGACATCTACATTTATCCTTGATTAAGTATCAAAATATAGATGCGTTGTCGCCCCTGAGAACTGAGATGGAATGCCTCGTTTCCATTAAAAAGGGTCTCCGAATCTCTACACTCACCATAAGAAACACAGCGGTATTAAGCTGCTATTCTACGCTGGTATTCTGTGAGAGCGTGGTCCTTTCCCGGTCGAGCCAACCCATTCGTGCTACAACCATAATGTAACAGCAGCGTGGTTCTACTACTATAAAAAAGCTACAGTTGCATTGTCACGTCTGAGAACTAAGATGGAATGCCTCGCAGCTTGTAATTAAGTTAAACATTATTTTTTAACGTTAAGGTAAACTTTTTTTAGCTCTTAATTTATTTTTGTTGGAAATCATTAAAACTACTCAAACATGTTACTAATGTAAACTAATTTATAATCGAAATAGTTTTTGTGTTTCGTATGGGAAGTGTAGAAACAGAAGACGCTTTTTACCGGAAACGCGGCATACCGCGGTTGCAATATGCGACTGTAAGATGGACCAGAAAAACTTTATGGACCCCAATAAACAGCCGCATAACAGCTTGTATTTACCAAATGTGAAACATCCGGCCCAGATGTGTGCCAGCGGCAAAGGCACCAGCGGTTATCAGAAACGGCATCCCCCCCCCCCATTCCGTTGGCGTGGCGATTACATAAATTGCAAATAACCTGTTTTCATCCAAAAACAAATTATATATATATTTATTTCTCATTAATTATTAAAGCAAGTTATTACAGAAGATGAATTAACGTATATTTAAAACATTAACTCCTTCCTAGTAAGTTAAACGCTTATTATTTAATTAGAATAATTATGTATTATTGCGTGATAATTAAAAGTGAGTGACATAAAAGGAAATAATTAAGCAACAGTATCCAGCGGAGCATTGTTTTAGTTTTTAGTTATGTCATTAATGACGTAAACTGAAGAACTCTAGTATTTTTCTGTCATATATACCTCATGTTATATGCCTATCCGAATTACATATTTAATTTTAAGTCAACTTCAAAAAAAGAAAAAGGTATACAATTCGACTCCATGTTTTTTATGTATATTACGCGATATCGCCTCGTGAACTGGGAACCGATTTTGACGTTTTAATTAAATAAGTTTTACTTCAGGGATGTTACCATAGAAATTTGAGGAAAAAATTCCACCAATAAAGTTTACAAAATAGGGGATGAAGTTATGATAATCAGTTTACACAAAAAAGTAAAAAAAACTTGAGATTATAAAAAATATGTAAACACACATCACGATTTTGTTTAATAAAAAACGGGAAAGACGCTTTAATAGCCTGGACCACAATTGTCAACTAACCCGGACGACAGAGCTTCAATAAGAGCTATGTCTGTGTAGTATTATTATCCTACAGACCGAATTTTGGTCACGGCGGCCAGTCTTTACGGAGAGTACTAAACATCTGCGCTGGACAGGATTATATGTAGTGCCAAGCGCATGCGCAAGCACAAGTGAATACAACGAACATATAGAGAATACAGCGCAAATTTGCACGATGGCTATATAAACAGAAATACGGTTCCTACCCCTATATATATCCGTCCTTATTTGTTAATGGTATGGTGGGTTTGGACACGCTTAAACTTAGGCGAACTATGCAGTTGATAACACACTACCTAGCAATCATCCATAATCGTATAGATAGTCCGATGATATTAAGTAGAGTAGGGTTGTTGGCTCCGAAGCGGCTGGGCTGTGATGTGGAGGGGACGGTGGCACCACGGCGGCGGCCTCGCCTTCTGTGGCAGCCGCCGGCGCGCACCAGGTACGGCGCTCACGCGCCCACTTCTCGTGCTATACGGCTTATCGGAGACATGCTCGCAGATTATAACGAGACCGATTTATTTGCTTAGGGCAACTGTGTAATAAAGCCCTTCTATTTTTGACATCCAATTTTGACAAATTGTAATATTATTAGTATTCTCTTAATCCTATCTTATGTAATCAATCTGACAATGACATTTTGCTTAATTTATTTGACTTTTAATCTATTTGGCATGTATTTTTTTTGGTATTTAGTTGATCTACTGGACATGTATTCTTTAATTTGTTTGACCTTTTGACATGTATCTTATATTATTACTATTATTTAAAACTGTAATTTGTTAATTAGCATGCTGACGTTTTGGGCAAACTGTAAGCCAGCATGTACACTGTTTTTAAATATAAATAAATAAATAAATAAAGTGCACTCACTTCACTTCACTCTCATAGTCCGATGGGACAGTAATCCATCACGATCTGTGAGAGATCAGGCACAGGACTTACAGCTTTACGTGCTTTCCGAGGCACGGGAGTGAAACACCGCCAGCTTCCTGATTCCCGAGCGCTACTGAAAATTTCTTGACAGAAAAGTCAAATAATAGATTTTGAAGAGACTCGGGATTCGAACCCAGGACCTCATAATTAGCAACCGCGTTGACGAACACTAGACCAACGAGGCTGTATAAGTTATGTAAGAAACAATAAATTTTATAATTTTCATATATTATTATGCATTCTCGAAAGGTATGCAATTACTAGCAATAATACGTATAAAATCTGTAAATATTAGATATGAAGTCACGATATAACAATAAAATACACATGGATGAAAATTAAATGAGTCGGCCTACAATAACTTGAACCTTCAAAGCTCAGCGCATCTGTCAACTATCACGCGTTTGATTGTAGTCGTATATTAGTGACAACATACCGTGATTATAAGCAGATTGATAAAGTAATCACACGTTGTTTTTTTGCACTTAATACTAAAATGTAAATATTTATTTTATTATAAATTCGGTATTTTACCTTAAAAGGCAATGGGTGCGTTTGGCAGAAAAAAGCGCTAGCAAGCGCTTGTAAGCAAAATGGCGATCGTAAGCGGTAAGCGCTGTCAAATCGTAAGTAGCTATTTTCCTCTAGGACACGATGTTAGTTTTAACTGGGGAACCTAACCTAATTTAAATATATGTTTGTGAAGTATTCATATTAAAAACTTATAAATCATGAATTTTTAATAACATGTATATGTCTATTCATGTCATTATATTACTTAAAACTAATATTGCAAAAAACAACTTATAAACTCTACTTCAAAACAAACAAATTAAATAAGCAAAATGGCGGATTGTGTCAGCGCTACTGAAGTAACAATCGTGTCCTGGCCGAAAACTACTTTAGCGCTAGTAAGCGCTTGCTAGCGCTTTTTTCTGCCAAACGCACCCAATGTAAATTATCACTAAATTCTTCTATTAAAAGCCTTTTGGCTGGTAAATAAATTATGTCGTTATACGAGTAACTCGATTATTTACATTTAGGATAGCAGAATAATGCTGTGTTTAGTATGGCGTGTGTGTAGGAAACCAGAGACTATTTTTACTAGTAACGAAGCATATCCCACCTTAGTCCTTAGGTATGACAACGAATCTGCATTTTCATTCCCAACCGATGATAATCATGGGTTAGTTTTATGGAATATAGAATCAACTAAAGACTGCATACTCTTTTACCAGAGTATAAAAAATATCTAGAAGTAGAAAAGTTTGGATTTTTTATCTATTAACATTTTTAACTTTAGGGTAACCCGACAATCTTTTACTACTATTAACTTAACAAGCACAGCTGAACATAGGCCTCCCAAATAGGGGAATTATTACAATAGGGGAATTTGCCATAGCTGCCATGCTCGGCAGGCGTTTTAGCAACCACATTTTTTAATGATTTAACGTTATCAGGAAGATGCTGCTATTTATCTCGTGTTTCAGTTAAACTATATGGGGTAGTGGATATTCTTAAATCTCATCACCACTACTCGATTACAAGATGATTCGATAAATAGTTATAATATTTAAACCATATTAGGAGCACAATTAATTTAAATAACGCAGAAATTTTATTTTAATAATGCAAAATTATTCCAACAATTGAAATTCATCAAACACGTTTTCCATTAAAACTTTAATTGTTTTATGCAATCAAAAAAATTACTGTTTCCTAATTTAACTCTATTGATAATTCATTAATTTGGAAAAAAGTATTTTAAAGTCGATATAATATAGATTACGCCCTGTTTCATTGCCGAAGTCAATACTTAAACTCAATTTGTACGTACTTGGTAGAGCCAAACAGCCATGCTGCAGTTACGGATGGCATTAACATTACAAGTGCGGTACGAATGGGTCGGCTCTACGAGACCGAAAATTTCGAGAATCAAGGAAGTGACATAACATTACTATTTAAAAATATATTTATTGCTTTTCGAAGTATTTTCCGCGAAATTTGACACATTTTTCCATACGATGGAACCAATCATTGAAGCAACCATTCCATTCGGAAGTTGGGGTCTCCAAAATGGCCGTTTTGTAGGCGTCCACAGCTTCTTCAGGTGATGAAAATCTCTGTCCACGCAATTTATTATTCATTTTAGGGAAAGTATAGAAATCATTAGGGCTTAGGTCGGGGCTGTACGGCGGATGGTCTAATAATTCTATGTTTTCTTGCTCTAAAAACTCTTTTGTTCTGTGTGCGGTGTGAGAACTCTCATTGTCGTGATGGAGGATGATGCGGCGGTTGCAGTTCTCTTTACGGAGTTCAGAAAGGACCTGTGGCAAACAAATGCTAGCATACCATTCTACATTAACCGTTCTTTGTCCCTCAAGAGGAATAGTCGTAACATGGTCGGTTGGAGACAAACGTGGCCACCATTTTTTTTTTGCAACACTCCGTGAACGAACAATTTTTGTTGGCTTTAACTCATTTTCGAACACCCAACTCGTGACTGGTTTTTTGTTTCGGACTTTTACGCGTATATCCAGGATTCTTTACCTGATACAATGTTGTATACTGTATACAGCATTTGAGGATCCTGCGTGGAATCTTTCAAGAGTTCTGACGCACCAAGTAACGCGAGCCGCTTTTTGCTCTTCACAGAGCGAATGCGGTATCCATCGGGAAAACAACTTTTTTTATACCTAATTGTTCATGCAAGATTATTTGTATTTGACTCATGCCAATGTCTAAAGTTGCCTGAATTTCGCGGTATGTCACATGTCGATCTTCCTCAATCAGCTTACGCACAGCATCAACGTTTTCTTGTGTGACTGCAGTTTTTGGACGATCTTGACGGGGATCATCACTGAGCTTGCCACGTCCACGTTGAAATTCAGCAAACCAGCGATAAATTGTGGTTTTGGATGGGGCTTCATCATCAAATGCAGAAATCATGCGGTCAACACACTGTTTTTGTGTTAAACCACTTCGAAAGTCATAATAAATCATCGCTCTTGAATTTTCTCGAGTCAATTCTGTTTTCTCAACGACTAAACAAGTTTGACAAAACCTTGTGACAAGACCGAGAATCTTTTTTTAAATAAATAAGTGGTATTCAATTTTTAAAACTAAGGAGTTTTCAATTAATAATATTTTAATATGACAGGAACAGCGGAAATATTCCATTCCCGATACTTTTAGTGCAGCCTAGTACCGGGGAAGGACCACTTCTCATAGAATACCAACGTAAAATAAAAGCTTAATGCTGCTGAGGCATTCACTTACCATCAGATGGACAGTGTACTCGTTTAAAACCCTTATTTTATAAAAAAAAAACAATCTTAAATTAAATTCCAAAATTCCTGATAGTTTAGGGTAGTTCTTTTTTAAATTTCTGGTTATGACGGGATGATCATAGGAAGGCTTTTATTCTTAATATAATACTTGATTGGGGATTGCTAAGTAAAACTAACTAGTATTTGACAAAAGACGCTCATTATGTGATATTTAGTCAGTTCAGGGTCATAATTCAGGCTCTAAAAGGTATCTAAGTAACATGTATAATATTTTTTATTGGACACTATAAATAAGAACAATTTTAAATAAAAGTAATTTTACCGACTTTGACGAGCTTAATTTTAATTTTACCATTGAGAACAGTATCCGCGTGACCGTTGGTGGTGGAGTCGGGAATGACGTATTGAAAAATTTTAAACTAAGACGATAAAATTGCATAATTTGCTTATAATATTTGTGTAAATTCAATTCGTGGTATTCGAATTAATAGAAGTTATTATTAATAATGACTTGTACCATTTTTTTTTAAAAAAATTTGCAGTATCCGAATTTATAGACCCCGATCTGAAAATTTGTAAATTGCTTTGAATTGTAGGAAATCATAAATTTCCATTCTCGTATCATTTTCAAACTTTATACGTTTTTTAAGACTAATTACATATTGGCCATAAAAATTAGTTCTAAATATTAGTTTCGGGATGAGAGAACAATACCAGTGTGCATAACATTGGCATTGTTTTTTCTCGTCGTAGATAGCCTTATGCTTTTTTTTTACTTCGGAGCTTATCTAAGTGCGATAAGATCTTCTATTTACTTAGTTACTTCTAGTCACCTACGGCTTAAATTTAAAAAAATCAAACAACTAAACAATACCTTATCACAAAATAACCTGCGTGGTGTTGGTATAAGATAATTCTTCACCTTCACCCCATCTCCTTCCATGGGTCATAAGTGCCGACCCAAGGTTATTGTTAGAAAAGTATATAATAAATTATAGCTTTCGATAGATAGTGGTATACCATCTCCCATTCACCAGACGTATGTAGCGCCATACTGCTGTTATATTAATAGTATAATTGTAACAAAATTAAATTGTAAGATGATGTTGTGACCAGGATTAAAAAAGGAATGCTTCGGTGGTTTGGTCATGTGGAAAGAATGAATGAGGAAAGAGTGACAAAGCAAATTTATATGGCAGATGTGAACGGCCGAGTCGGGAAGGGACGCCCTAGGAAAAAGTTTATCGACCAAATTGGCGATATTTTGAAAATAGAAGTACCCTTAACTGACGAGCATGTATGCGTAGATGTATGGATGTAAAAGAGGTGAAAGAGGTATGTCAGGATCGTGCCAAATGGAAGTCCGTAGTCTCTGCCTACCCCTCTGGGTGACAGGCGTGAGTGTTTATGTATTTATGTATGTATAATTGTAACACGAATGGATCGGCTCGACCGGGGAAGGACCACGCTCTCTCAGAATACCAGCGTTATAATATTAGCTTAATGCTGCTGTGTTTCGTATGGTGAGTGCAGAGATCCGGATACTCTTTTTATTGGAACAGAGGCATTCCATCTTATATATCCTCATGGGTGGCAACGCATCTGCATTTTAATTCGTAATCGAGGATAGATGTAGATGTCTATGGGCCACAGCATCAACTTACCATCAGGTGGACTATGTGCTCGTTTGTCATCCTATTCTATAAAAAATAGTGGACACAGTAGACATTTATAGGCTAATGAGGAAAGATAAGATAGTAGAGACGTAAGCAAAGAAAACTCAGAGTAAACAAAAATATTTAAAGATATAATGTCATTTATTCATTAATTAATTCATTAAAGCCTATCAAAGTCCGCTGCTGAAAATAGGGGCTTCCCATAGATTGCCTCATAAGGGGGATATTTGCCATAGTTGCCACGCTTGGCAAGCGGACTGGCAACCGAGGCTTTTAATGTTTAATTTTTTTTTTGTTTAATTGCTATTAGGAAGACGCTGCTACCCAACTCCTGATTTGTTTCCCCCCGTCACATTAATTATTTTACCAGTTGACAACACTGAGTAATAGATATTAGATAATGGGACTCCTTTTTATCCAAGGATTATTGAGTTGGTTGAAAAAAATCTAGAGTTCTGTCGCAAAACAACAGTGTGATAACAACAAACGCAGCCGTGTTCCAATTCGAAAGATACGAGTAAAAGTACAAACTATATGTGTAAAACATAAAGTGATGCATGAAACGGACAGAAATTAACGAAAGAAAGAAATAATAATAACGGAACAAGAGCGGTGGAACCAAATTTTATCGTTGATTTTATTACATTTCGTAATTGAGAGAATACGATGAAGTTAAGACACGAAACGATATCAATCTTATTTTGTTAATAGAATAAAGGTGACAAACGAGTACACAGTCCACCTGATGGTAAGTGGCAGCTGTGACCCATAAACATCTACATTTATCCTCGATTAAGAATCAAAATGCAGATGCGTTGTCGCCCCTGAGGACTAAGATGGAATGACTCGTTTCCAGTAAAAAAGGGTCTCCGGTTCTCTACACTCACCACACGATACACAACAGCCTTCAGCTGCTATTTTACGCTGGTATTCTGTGAGAGCGTGGTCCTTCCCCGGTCGGGCCGACCCATTCGTGCTACAACTAATATAGCTGCAACGTGGCTCTACTACGTAAAAAATTTCTAAAATCGTATGTATAATGTAATTTTTAATCGCCATCAAATACGTCAAAGATACTTTTTTTGTGTTTAAGCTGCCATCCTACGCAGGTATTTTATGAGAGCGTGTTCCTTCCCCGGTTGAGCCAGCCGGTTTCTGCTACAACTGTAGCTGTAGCATGAGTCTACCATGTGTAATGTTTTCTCGATCCTCGCAAATAAAAAGATGGCGTTTATTACTTAGTTAGATGACATTTTAATTTCTTGCGTCAGATTTAATTAAACACGAAAGAATAGTTAACCTATACTTCTTTAGTGCCGTCCAATTTTTGCAAAAACATTGCGAGTGTTGTAAAAGATATAAAATGCTACTCATATACTTTTTATTTTCTCTATTAAAATTGTCATCTTTTTCTTATCAGTCCGTTACATATATAGTTGGACAGGGCCTCTCACATTTTTGAAATTATTTGCCTTTATTTTCATGCTTAAAACGTAGATTGGCGATCGCTGAACCTGATGCCCCGCAGCTTCGACGCTACTCGTACTTCCCGTCGCAAGTCTGGGTGTTTTATATCTGCTATATACGAGATCAGAATGGCCCTATATCATCTATTGGAGATTATGGAGTTTTTTCTGGCATTTTTTAAATTCGTCTCTTAGTAACCCTCTCCTCTTAGACTTACACGGCCTTGTTTTTTAGGCAGTCAACTTACGGAACGCCCAATAAAAAAAAATGCTAAAACCTGACAACAGAATTATGTCTTAATTAATAGGAAAACAGAGTTATAAATAAGAATATTCATACGGACAGTAATAATAATTTATTAAGTTTTTATTAATTACGGAAATATAATGTGGATCTTCACACGTAAGATATTTGAAGGTCTGTACATAAACAGTTTATTACAATCGCGTGCAATGTGCACAACGAGTCATTACGAATTCGTAACACCTACTTTGTTAACATTACGACTTGCATAACCATAATCATTTCTTAATAATTCATAACAAGCATATATGTGAAGATTAAACCCGTTTCGTAATTACATTTATGGAAATATTTACTAAATTAGCAATATTCTAAAGGAGGCCAGATTTATATTTTCATGGGAAACACAGAATTTTTAATCAATCAAAAGCAGACCAAATTATAATATCTTGTTTATCAGTTTTATTGTTCCATTTTGGTGTACATCGTCTGTTGTGGTGATGAAATAATCGCGAAGATCTGGAGCCAGTATAAGTAGTACCTATAAGAGATCGTAATTATATGTATGCATGTAGGTACAACTAGATATGTTACCATAACATCGTGAAGTGCGGCTGCTGTCAGTGTTGTTAATTAGTTTCCAATTTGTCCGCCATTGTAAGATAAATGTTCGTACGTAAATCACCTATCCGTATTTAATAAGTAATAAAATTTTTCATAGTTCTAACAATGTTTGGTTTCGATTCACTGACCAAATATCGTCTCCGATGAAACCGTCGGTCGGAGTAACCCCGCGTTACCTCCATCCAACGGAATTTCCGAATGCAGTTACTGATATTTTTAATGTTGATGAAACCTCCTCTATGATTTTATTGTCATTGGTTATAAGTCAATAGCTCGATGTTTATTTTTATTAAGATAAAAAAAATTGGCTCTACATCTTCCAATGTCAATTACTCAAATGTTCGTAAGGGAAAACGAGCTGAATAAAGCGTTGTTACAATATTGGCGCTGGCGTCAAATATTTTTCAAGGCAAAATGACAAAAATTGTCTTATAATTTTATCTTTCAGCATAAACTGTCGTGTAATCATTCGCCTTCCTAAGAATAAGGCAATTATATTTTTACCTGAATATCTCCCACTTAATATTATTTGACTGATCGTTAAAAGGTACCCATTGTCTAATTGCCTTTTGTTTTCGAGTTTATAACAATATTTTCTCTTCGCCAGTGACGATGTGAAACGTAGCATCAAGATTTCTCCATTGTACTTTTCCAGTATTCATAGTGCGAATTCTGACGGCTGCGTAGTTGATCTAGTAGTACTAAACGCGACAGCTGATGTGGCCCCGGGTTGGAAACCCGAGTCGGCCCAAAGTCAGTTGTTGGGTTTTCTATCGAGAAATTCTCATCAGCAAACCGGAGTCATCAAGTAGGCGGTGTTTCACCCCCGTGTTACGGAAAGCACGTAAAGCCATTCGCCGTAAAGTCCTCCGCCTGATCTCCATCGGGTCGTGACGAGTTGATGGTCCATCGGTTTGCGAGGGTCGAATAGAGAGTAGGTATATCTGTGCTTGCGCACACACTCTTACATTGTAACCCTGTCCTGCGCAAATCGCTTATCTCCGTTGAGACTGGCCACCTTGACCAAAATCCGGTCTGGATGACGTTATTATTATTCCTGTGATAGCGTTCTAACCTTCTGTCATTTTCAGAATTATCAGAAATCTATATATGCAAAGGCTAGGTAGCCTAAGCAAAAGTTCGGCCTAAAAAAAATTCTATATCCAAATTTAAATGATTTTGCTCATCGGCGTCATTAGTATGGTCACTTCCAAAAACTTTTATTCTTACCTCATTATTGTTATACGATATAGTTTTACAGTTTGATGGACGAAATGTACGCGTGTGTCATATCTCAAATTACATTTGAGAGATAATTAATGCCATCTGCAACTTAATAACCACTTTGAAATTTAGATGCACGAATATCGATTTTAATTTCTCAATTAAGACATATTATCTCATAGCTTAAGTAACTATAAACTGAAAATGAAAAAGCTTCTCATTAAGATATACTAGACAAGTCCAAGGTGAAGAAGAGAACATCGTAATTCTTCTCATTCTCTGTTACTTATTTTACTTGACCTCCTAACTGATAGGTACATTCGCCAACAACTTTAGCGGTTGTACAATGTGATTCTAAACACGTATTGTGACGGTTTTCTCATGAAGATTACCTTTGGAGTAAAATATTAAGAATTATAACGCGTACAACCGTTTTAATTTTGAAATGTCTATATTAGGAATAATCGACTGCTTTATTGCGACTTACTGGGCTGGATTCCGGGATCAGACCAATATCAATTATTGGGTTTTCCGTGTAGAAATTCTCAGTAGCACCCCGGAGTTAGGAATTTAAAGATGTCTCACCGCCGTACCTAGGAAAGGTAAGATTAATTAGTCCACCTGATGATAAGTGGCTACTTCAGTTCATGGACACCTGGAGCCAACTTCAAACATCAAACAACTACAGATGAGTTATCGCTTCTGAAGACTAAGGTGGAATGCCAGTAACCTTTTATTTACTCTCTTAACCCTGCAGACGGGACAACTATAGAGCAAGCACTGCTTTTCGACGACAGAAATATGTAAAAGTGTGATGCCTACCCAGATGGTCTTATAGACGGAAAAGGAGTTTTACCGCCTAATAATATCAGTGTAAAATAACAGCTCAATGCTGCTGTGTTTCGTATGGTGAGTGTAGAGAACCAGAGACCCTTTTTACTGGAATCGAGAATCATTCCATTGAAGTCCTCATAGGTGACAATGCATGTCTATTTTGATTCTTAATTGAGGATAATTGTGGATGTCTGTGGGCCACAGCACACACTTACCATCTGGTGGACTGTGGGCTCGTTTGGTACCCCATCCTATAAAAAAATCCCATTCTATAGAAGAAAAAAACTAACAAACGACTTAACAATCCTTCTGATTATAGATAAGTGGCTCATACAACCTCAAAAAGAGGACTATGCATAGTTGCGTTGTAATCCCAGAAGCCTAAAATGAAATGCCTGACAGATTGTCTGTTATTATACTAGCTCTTTTAACCTTCGAAGCGGAACAAAGTTTTTACACTGCTGTTTGCGTAAGAAATACTATCCAAAAAAATTGTTGAATATTTTTTAATTATCATTTTTATATTTGTCTGATGAATAGAATGAATATTAATATAAATAGAAACTTATAATAATATTTGTGAACTTTCTAAAAGTAGTTATCATTACGATAAAGAATCTGAATCTGGAAATTTTTATATATCTCAATTTCAAAGTTTTAAGAGTCAATAATACAAATTTAATTACAGACTATTAAGGTCCGGTGGAATATTTAATAGTTGACACGCTTGGCAACACGTTGGCAACCACAGATTTTTAATTTCAGTCGTTATTAGTAAGGAACCTTTGCCCTTCCCCTAATTGTTTCCCTCCGTCGCCTCTTACGACACCCCCGGGATGATATGAGTAGTGATTATTCTTACACCGCCACTATAAGGTACGTTTGTAAGTTCGTAGTTAAATTTTGTCTAACATGTTTAGAGAACAAATAGTGATATCGACCTCGGACTGGTTTCATTTCATGCAAAATTATGTAATTACAAAACCTGATTAAGTTTTTTATCGAAATTGGCCCAGCATTCAATTATACAGTTATTGTTAATAATTAATTAACTAAATAAATGACCAAATAAGTGATTTTACTATTAATAATATTTTTTTATTAATTTACTCAAGCAGGTTCTGAATATGGCCAAAATATTTTTAATAAAGATTTAAAAATTTAATGGTATCTATTCTTAATCCCCTATTATAATAAATGGTAAACCTGGAATGTATATATATATATATATATATATATATATATATATATATATATATATATATATATATATATATATATATATATATATATATATATATATATATATATATAGGTATATATATGTATGTATGTATGTATATATTCCAGGTTTACCATTTATTGCCATTTCCTACTGACAAGCTTATAATGTAATCCTCTAGGGTCGCACTCGTTTTCATTATTACTACTATTGCTAATAAATGCTACAATTTGTTTACTATCGAAAGTTTTCAAGTGCACGATACAAATATAAATTATCGTTTCACCTCAATTTACATCAATTATATGCAAAGCGTTATAGTGAATAAATATAACCTTACATTTTTAATTTCAACGATAAACATAACAATTTCAAATTTCGAAATACTCTTTAAGCACTGCGTTAATAAAATATTCATTACAATTAACTCCACAAACATATTCTGACATGAGATAATCAACATATCAACCACCCCACCCCTCATGCTACAAACCACGGTCGTAACCACTTATATCCAGCGACTTCCTACTTGTTTCATCAGCTCGTTACTTCTTCTAGTAAGGGATTACACAAAATGCTAGTACGATGCTGTCACCCAAGTACCTTTCATACTCATTGCGTGTCAACTCTCCGTGCTATATAGCCGGGTATTACATCTTCAACCGACCGATCTTGGGATATGTAATTTACTCTTGTTGTTCTTCGAATATCCTTATTATGGCATTATCGTCTAATTTTTAAACATTTAGTCTTCTTGTGCCTAATTGTGAAAAGATTACATACTGTCTGGAAATGACCGATTCGCTCAACAACTTTTCAACAAAAGACTTATTCTAGAAATGCCTATGTTCATAAGAGACTAATTGAAACAAGCGTTAAAATTAAAAAATTTGTACAACCGGCTTCAATATAAATAAAATTAGAACATCAATGTAGTCTAAGTCACTTAAATACGCATTATTAAGGATAGCTTATAAACTATTGGACAGATCTTCATTAATTTATATGAAACATTCTTTTTTGATTTGAAAGTTGGTGATTTTCATGCAGCACCAACTTTCAAATCAAAAGCACCAATTTTTAAAATTACAAGGTGCGTCTCATGAAGCACAAGTTTTAAAATTAAAAAAAATTATCAAAATCGGATTACCTAGAAAAATGTTCTGAGGTAACACACATAAAAAAGAGTCGAATTGAGAATACCCTTCTATTTTTAAGTCGGTTGAAAATGCCTGATTCGAAGGACTGATCCTTATAAGGACTTATTCGTAAAAGGACCAATTTGGTACAGAAAAGCATTATATATTTTTTAATGTTTATTTATCAAGATTCACAATAAATCATAATTAATTAAACAAGAACTAATTAAATGTTATCTTTTAATATTTGTCGTCCTCATTTTTAGTCAAGACTTACAAGTATTTGACACTTTAGTACTACCACAACGTAATTAATTCAAGAGTGCGTGTAAAGCTTTTAATTATGCCAACACAACCCATTAAAAATAACACAAAATTCAAAATGTCAGATGATACGATAAGCAGAATAAAATAAAGCGTACAAAATAAAACACCACAAACTCCGTCGCGATGAGGTCATAGCAGTAGCTCAGTATATAATAATAGTAGCTTATGGGAATACAGAATTAAAAATGAAATAATGCCCCTCGCTACTACCACAAAGAAGCTGGCTTGGAAGTATAATCGCTCAGATAAATGAATAAGTGCACTAAATTGCTCACTAATTGCTCAATTTAAATCCGCATTTGCTCACACTATTAATGAATTATTTTGTTAGTTATTAATAATTAAAAATACAAAATATTTTTTCCCTATTATACTTAAAACCAATGAACTTTTCTAAAAACGAATAAATACCATTAATTGCTCAAGAAATGCTTAATGCAAAACCGTATTTGATCACACTATTAATTAATTATTTAAATAAAAATTAATAATTAAAAGTACAAATTTTTTTTTCCATAACCGATCAGAATATTCAATAGGTGCACAAAATTGCTCACTAATTGCTCATTTCAAATCTGCAATTGCTCACAATATTTATCAATTATTTTATTAGTTATTAATAATTAAAAATACAAAATTGTTATTGCCTTAAAACCAAAGAACTTTTTTAAAAATGAATAAATACTCCTAATTGCTCATCAAATGTCTAACCGTAATACGCAATTGCTCAAACTATTTACTATTTATTTAATTAGTAATTAATAATTAAAAGTACAAAATTTTTTATTCCTTAACCGATCATAATATTAAATAGAAGCACTAAATTTCTCACTAATTGTTCATTTCAAATCTGCAATTGCTCACGATATTTATCAATTATTTTAATAGTTATTAATAATTAAAATACAAAATTGTTATTGCCTTAAAACCAAAGAACTTTTTTAAAAATGAATAAGTACTCTTAACTGCTCACAAAATGCCTAACCGTAATACGCAATTGCTCAAACCATTTACTAATTATTTAATTAGTAATTAATAATTAAAAGTACAAAATTTTTTATTCCTTAACCGATCAGAATATTCAATAGGTGCACTAAATTGCTCACTAATTGCTCATTTCAAATCTGCAGTTGCTCACAATATTTATCAATTATTTTATTAGTTATTAATAATTAAAAATACAAAATTGTTATTGCCTCAAAACTAAAGATATTTTTTAAAAATGAATAAGTACTCCTAATTGCTCACAAAGTGCCTAACCGTAATATGCAATTGCTCAAACTATTTACTAATGACTTATTTAGTAATTAATAATTAAAAGTAAAAAATGTTTTCCTTTACCGATCATAATATTGAATAGGAGCACAAAGATTCTCACTAATTGCTTATTTCAATTTTTGCTCACGATATTTATCAATTATTTTAATAGTTATTAATAATTAAAAATACAAAATTGTTATTTCCAAAAAACCAAAGAACTTTTTCAAAAATGAATAAGTACTCCTAACTGCTAACAAAATGCCTAACCGTAATACGTAATTGTTCAAACTATTTACTAACTATTGAATTAGTAATTAATAATTAAAATTACAATTTTTTTTTCCTTAGCCGATTAGAATATTGAATAGGTGTATAAAATTGCTCACTAATTGCTCATTTCAAATCTGCAATTGCTCACAATATTTATCTATTATTTTATTAGTTATTAATAATTAAAAATACAAAATTGTTATCTCCAAAAAACCAAAGAACTTTTTTTTAAATAAATAAGTACTCCTAATTGCTCACAAAATGCCTAACCGTAATACGCATTTGCTCAAACTATTTACTAATTATTTAATTAGTAATTAATAATTAAAAGTAAAAAAAAAATTTCCTTAACCGATCAGAATATTCAATAGGTGCACAAAATTGCTCACTGATTGCTTATTTCAAATCTGCAGTTGCTCACAATATTTATCAATTATTTTATTAGTTATTAATAATTAAAAATACAAAATTGTTATTTCCAAAAAACCAAAGAACTTTTTTAAAAATAAATAAGTACTTCTCATTGCTCACAAAATGCCTAACCGTAATACGCAATTGCTCAAACCATTTACTAATTATTTAATTAATAATTAAAAGTACAAAATTTTTTATTCCTTAACCGATCAGAATATACAATAGGTGCACAAAATTGCTCACTAATTGCTCATTTCAAATCTGCAGTTGCTCACAATATTTATCAATTATTTTAATAGTTATTAATAATTAAAAATACTAAATTGTTATTTCCAAAAAACCAAAGAACTTTTTTAAAAATAAATAAGTACTCCTAATTGCTCACAAAATGCCTAACCGTAATACGCGATTGCTCAAACCATTTACTAACTAATTAATTAGTAATTAATAATTAAAAGTACAAAATTTTTTATTACTTAACCGATCATAATATTGAATAGAAGCACTAAATTTCTCACTAATTATTCATTTCAAATCTGCAATTGCTCACGATATTCATCAATTATTTTAATAGTTATTAATAATTAAAATACAAAATTGTTATTGCCTTAAAACCAAAGAACTTTTTAAAAATGAATAAGTACTCCTAATTGCTCACAAAATGCCTAACCGTAATACGCAATTGCTCAAACCATTTACTAACTATTTAATTAGTAATTAATAATTAAATATACAAAATTTTTTATTCCTTAACCGATCAGAAAATTCAATAGATGCACAAAATTGCTCACTAATTGCTCATTTCAAATCTGCAGTTTATCACAATATTTATTAATTATTTTAATAGTTATTAATATTTAAAAATACAAAATTGTTATTTCCAAAAAACCAAAGAACTTTTTTAAAAATGTATAAGTACTCTTCATTGCTCACAAAATGCTTAACCGTAGTACGCAATTACGCAAACCATTTATTAATTATTTAATTAGTAATTAATAATTAAAATTAAAAAAAATTCCTTAACCGATCATAATATTGAATAGGTGTACGAAATTGCTCTCTAATTGCTTATTTCAAATCCGTAATTGCTTACACTATTTATCAATTATTTAATAGTAATTAATAGCAGTTACGTTGTACCAGTTCTGGCTCACTGAGTCAGAAGCGGTACAAGTTCAACGTTCGTCGAGACTCACGATCCTAAAAAAAAAAGTTTTGGCATGCTCTGATCACGAATCTGCGGTCCATTTTTTCGTAGGATGCACGGTTCCGGAGATGTGCAGATCAATAAATTCTTATCTAATTGATATCCGGTGAAGGCCTCCACCGTCATTAGCGCTCCATTGTTCTTATCTACTTATCTATTGTTCATTGAATACCGTCATTATCTATTCTTCCTCAGCGTGGTGCTATTGTATAATACTCCTTTGTTCCTATTTACACTAATCTGAATCATCAATAAAACACATTACATAATTTTGTTAAAATTTTTATTTACAAAATACAAAATCTTATTACTTATCATCTATAAACCAGTCTTGTGTGCTCTTCGCTCTATGAGCTGACGCCGAATCTTGTTGGAATACCCAGTGGCTGTTATTGAACATGGTATGAGAAACAGGTTACACAAGGTTCGTCAGGACTGTATTTTGATACACAACTGCATTCGTTTTTACACCTTTCTCACAAAAATGTACCTCTGTTAAGCCCCAATAAGAAACTCCCAACCATACCATGAGCGAGGATGGAAAATGACCTCGTTGGACACGCGGAATACGGTTGCTCGCTTCTTCACTACTGTGTGCGTACACCTTATCATTTTGTTTGTTGTAGCTCTCTTCTACGATTAGGGTTCCTAGTTGACTACGGAACCCTAGCAATGTTTATTTGCCTATATGTAACGATCTACATAGGTACATTAGGAGAGGTTTGGCCAACGACGGATTGTCGCTTCTGTTTTGTTTTTTTGTTTTTTTTATAGAATAGGGTGACAAACGAGCACACAGTCCACCTGATGGTAAGTGGTTGCTACGGCCCATAGACATCTACATCTATCTTCCATTGCAAATCAAAATGCAGATGCGTTGTCACCCATGAGGACTGAGATGGAATGCCTCATTTCCAGTAAAAAGGGTCTCCGGTTCTCTACACTCACCATACGAAATACAGCAGCATTAAGCTACTATTTCACGCTGGTATTCTGTGAGAGCGTGGTCCTTCCCCGGTCGAGCCGACCCATTCGTGCTACAACTATACTACTAATATAACTGCAGCATGGCTCTACCACGTAAGCTAGTAAGTAAGTAGTAGTAAGCTTTGTTGCTAGAATAATGGTTTGAAGTAGATTTTGATTTGTAAAAGTGATGCGATTTTGTGAATTGTCTGCGCTTGTGAACTATTAGAGAAAATGACGAAACAAAGGTTTAATGTTTATATAATCTTCCAAAAACTGTAACGCAAAAAGTGACGCATTAGCATATTGTGATGAAAAAAATATATAAAAACGAAGATTGCAAAAGAAAATATCTCAGAAGGGCTTGAACGCAAAGCCGTAAAGCCAGTTAAATGAAATAAAATTGGAACACTATAAGTATAGCCCGTTCACCGTAAGATGTCCCCTGCCTTGGGAAATGGCAGCATTGTCTACGGTGCTGCCAACAATATATGGAGCATTTACCCCACTTGGTGGTTGCTGGCAAAATTATCTAAACTTGAAAACCCCCGATTAATATGTTTTACTTGCTTATTTAAATAATATACAGTTAGTTATAAGACTAGTACGGTTGTGAATGATAACACAATTTAATTTTTAAATTATTTATTGATATATTTTTTCCGACAATAATTATGGTCGAAAGGAACAATTCCAGACATACTCGTATCACTGTCACTTTCATCACACTTTTTATACTGAAATCTAATTTGTTATAAAATTTTCCACAAAGTCGTTCGACCTCCACCAAAATTTATGTCATTCTTTAATTCTACAAGTAATTTATTTAAAGTAGGAACTACTTTTCTTACAGTATACATTTCATGGATTTTGTTTCTTATTTTTACATTTACTAATTATTTATAGGAACTACTTTTCTTACAGTATACATTTCATGGATTTTGTTTCTTATTGCGCATAAATCGAAATCATCAAGATCCACCGTTTTACGTCTTTGACGGTGTTTTCCAGGAGACTTGAGTTTTTGAGATGTAGAGGCAGCAGCTTCACCTTCTTTAGATTTATTGAGCAATTGCGTATTACGGTTAGGCATTTTGTGAGCAGTTAGGAGTACTTATTCATTTTTGAAAAAGTTCTTTGGTTTTTTGGAAATAACAATTTTGTATTTTTAATTATTTATAACTATTAAAATAATTGATAAATATTGTGAGCAACTGCAAATTCGAAATGAACAATTAGTGAGCAATTTTGTGCACCTATTGAATATTCTGATCGGTTAAGGAATAAAAAATTTTGTACTTTTAATTATTAATTACTAATTAAATAAATAGTAAATAGTTTGAGCAATTGCGTATTACGGTTAGGCATTTTGTGAGCAGTTAGGAGTACTTATTCATTTTTGAAAAAGTTCTTTGGTTTTTTGGAAATAACAATTTTGTATTTTTAATTATTTATAACTATTAAAATAATTGATAAATATTGTGAGCAACTGCAAATTCGAAATGAACAATTAGTGAGCAATTTTGTGCACCTATTGAATATTCTGATCGGTTAAGGAATAAAAAATTTTGTACTTTTAATTATTAATTACTAATTAAATAATTAGTAAATAGTTTGAGCAAATGCGTATTACGGTTAGGCATTTTGTGAGCAATTAGTAGTACTTATTCATTTTTAAAAAAGTTCTTTGGTTTTAAGGCAATAACAATTTTGTATTTTTAATTATTAATAACTATTAAAATAATTGATAAATATTGTGATAAACTGCAGATTTGAAATGAGCAATTAGTGAGCAATTTAGTGCATCTATTGAATATTCTGATCGGTTAAGGAATAAAAAATTTTGTACTTTTAATTATTAATTACTAATTAAATAATTAGTAAATAGTTTGAGCAATTGCGTATTACGGTTAGGCATTTTGTGAGCAATTAGTAGTACTTATTCATTTTTAAAAAAGTTTTTTGGTTTTAAGGCAATAACAATTTTGTATTTTTAATTATTAATAACTATTAAAATAATTGATAAATATTGTGAGCAACTGCAGATTTAAAATGAAAAATTAGTGAGCAATTTTGTGCACCTATTGAATATTCTGATCGGTTAAGGAATAAAAAGTTTTGTACTTTTAATTATTAATTACTAATTAAATAATTAGTAAATAGTTTGAGCAATTGCGTATTACGGTTAGGCATTTTGTGAGCAATTAGTAGTACTTATTCATTTTTAAAAAAGTTTTTTGGTTTTAAGGCAATAACAATTTTGTATTTTTAATTATTAATAACTATTAAAATAATTGATAAATATTGTGAGCAACTGCAGATTTAAAATGAAAAATTAGTGAGCAATTTTGTGCACCTATTGAATATTCTGATCGGTTAAGGAATAAAAAATTTTGTGCTTTTAATTATTAATTACTAATTAAATAAATAGTAAATAGTTTGAGCAATTGCGTATTACGGTTAGGCATTTTGTGAGCAGTTAGGAGTACTTATTCATTTTTAAAAAAGTTCTTTGATTTTAAGGCAATAACAATTTTGTATTTTAATTATTAATAACTATTAAAATAATTGATAAATATCGTGAGCAATTGCAGATTTGAAATGAACAATTAGTGAGAAATTTAGTGCTTCTATTCAATATTATGATCGGTTAAGGAATAAAAAATTTTGTACTTTTAATTATTAATTACTAATTAAATAGTTAGTAAATGGTTTGAGCAATTGCTTATTACGATTAGGCATTTTGTGAGTAATTAGGAGTACTTATTTAATTTTTAAAAAAGTTCTTTGGTTTTTTGGAAATAACAATTTAGTATTTTTAATTATTAATAACTATTAAAATAATTGATAAATATTGTGAGCAACTGCAGATTCGAAATGAACAATTAGTGAGCAGTTTTGTGCACCTATTGAATATTCTGATCGGTTAAGGAATAAAAAATTTTGTACTTTTAATTATTAATTACTAATTAAATAATTAGTAAATAGTTTGAGCAATTGCGTATTACGGTTAGGCATTTTGTGAGCAATTAGTAGTACTTATTCATTTTTAAAAAAGTTTTTTGGTTTTAAGGCAATAACAATTTTGTATTTTTAATTATTAATAACTATTAAAATAATTGATAATTATTGTGAGCAACTGCAGATTTAAAATGAAAAATTAGTGAGCAATTTTGTGCACCTATTGAATATTCTGATCGGTTAAGGAATAAAAAATTTTGTGCTTTTAATTATTAATTACTAATTAAATAAATAGTAAATAGTTTGAGCAATTGCGTATTACGGTTAGACGTTTTGTGAGCAATTAGGAGTACTTATTCATTTTTAAAAAAGTTCTTTGTTTTTAAGGCAATAACAATTTTGTATTTTTAATTATTAATAATTAATAAAGTAATTTATAAATATTGTGAGCAACTGCAGATTTAAAATGAACAACTATTGAGCAATTTTGTGCACCTATTGAATATTCTGATCGGTTAAGGAATAAAAAATTTTGTACTTTTAATTATTAATTACTAATTAAATAAATAGTAAATAGTTTGAGCAATTGCGTATTACGGTTAGACATTTTGTGAGGAATTAGGAGTACTTATTCATTTTTAAAAAAGTTCTTTAGTTTTAAAGCAATAACAATTTTGTATTTTTAATTATTAATAACTAATAAAATAATTGATAAATATTGTGAGCAACTGCAGATTTAAAATGAACAACTATTGAGCAATTTTGTGCACCTATTGAATATTCTGATCGGTTAAGGAATAAAAAATTTTGTACTTTTAATTATTAATTACTAATTAAATAAATAGTAAATAGTTTGAGCAATTGCGTATTACGGTTATACATTTTGTGAGGAATTAGGAGTACTTATTCATTTTTAAAAAAGTTCTTTGGTTTTAAGGCAATAACAATTTTGTATTTTTAATTATTAATAACTAATAAAATAATTGATAAATATTGTGAGCAATTGCAGATTTGAAATGAGCAATTAGTGAGCAATTTTGTGCACCTATTGAATATTCTGATCGGTTATGGAAAAAGAAAATTTGTACTTTTAATTATTAATTTTTAATTAAATAATTAATTAATAGTGTGATCAAATACGGTTTTGAATTAAGCATTTCTTGAGCAATTAATGGTATTTATTCGTTTTTAGAAAAGTTCATTGGTTTTTAGTATAATAGGGAAAAAATATTTTGTATTTTTAATTATTAATAACTAATAAAATAATTCATTAATAGTGTGAGCAAATGCGGATTTAAATTGAGCAATTAGTGAGCAATTTAGTGCACTTATTCATTTATCTGAGCGATTATACTTCCAAGCCAGCTTCTTTGTGGTCTCGCTACTGTGTTTATGGGAACGCGGTTTCTACGTGAGGACATGACGCGATTACTAAGCAAACAAATTCCTTAGATGAGAAAAGTTTTAGTTTTTTTTTATAATACTAATATTTTTTATAGAATTAGGGTGACAAACGAGCACACAGTCCACCTGATGGTGAACTTGAACAGGCTTTCATCTAGAAGAAAAGTGGGTGCTGTGACCCATAGACATCTACATATATACACGATTAAGAATCAAAAACACAGATGCGTTGTCACTCCTGGGGACTGAATGCTTCGTTTCCAATAAAAAAGAATCTCCAGATTTTTACACTCACCATACAAAACATAGCAGTATTATGCTGCTATTTTACGCTGGTATTCTGTGAGAGCGTGGTCCTTCCCGATCGAGCCGACCCATTCGTGCTACAACCATAATATAGCTGTAGCGTGACTCTACCACGTATAAACACAACAAACGAACCTGTGTTTCCCGTGATACTCTACTACTGCAGCCTGTACACACCCGCAGCGAACTTCAAACTAAGAAAGCTAAATTGACGGCTCCGTGGTGCAGTGGCTTAGCAATGATTTACTGCACTGGTGGCCGCGGGTTCGAATCCCACACGGAACAAGTATTTTTATACAAATAATTGTTCCGGGTCTGGATGTTTGTCCTTGTGCAATTTTTGTTTATAAACTGCCCCTACGACACTGTAGGAAATGCTAGTGTGGAGGTAACGTTTTTTTTAAGCAGCTAGATAGAATAAATACGGTGTCATCTCTGAGGAGTAAAATGGAATGATTTACAACCTGTAATTGTACCGGCTCTCTATAACCATCAGACCGGAGCACAGCAGTGCACGTAATGCTATTTGGATGATGGTAGATAGGCTTAGTTGTAATTTAGTACAACAAAAACGTGATGATCTATTTATACCATGTTTTATATAATTAAAAAGGTAATCAAAGAGCATAACTACACCCGATAGTAAGTGGATGGCATGACTCATTCACAACTAAATCTATCTTCGATTGTCAATCAAATTGCAAATGCGTATTGAGATAAATGAGCATTGTCACTCCTGAGAAATAGGATACCTCGTTACCAGAAAAAGTAATCTCCAGTTCTAGTCACTTGCCACATGAAACACAGCAGCATTATGCTGCTATTTCGAGGTGATATTTGTGCGGGCGTCTGGCTCGTCCTGTTGAACTGATAAACATAAGGCTGTGATGGACTGCAGCGTGACTCTGCCACGTCTATAGGTTCAGCATTATATGCGATACCACTACCGCAATATATACTATACACTAGTGTCCGCATCACAGTCTTACCTTTGTACTTTGCAGCTTTGCACGTGTGATTATTTTTGGAAAACAAACTGATCCAGTTTTATTTTTTTATTGAAAAAAGAAAAACGAGCGTAATACGGCTTCTTCATCTGGCGTGCTGTTTGATATAGTTTAATAAACTGAGAAAGCGTATAAACACCTTGCCTCTACTCAGCGTCCGCGAGTGACCAAGTCCGCGTACTCAGCATCTTCGTCTTGCAAAAGCTGCCGAATTGAACGGTATTGCATTGCCGCAGCCCTAATAGTTAACTATCTTTACGACAATCTTCATAACGTGTTGAAAACGAATAATTTTGGCACACCATGCCTCTTGGCAGATGATTCTATGAGGCGTGGTTCCTTCTGAGTTGTTTTGTTGGAAATATTAGGCTGCTATCTAGAAATAATCTTAGCCGTATAATAGATAAATATAATACAGGAATGAATATTTAATACTTATCTAATTAAAGATTTTGTTTAACAAATTAATCAAGAAGAGTGCTGTTCAACCTTAAATATATAACTGTCCGTGAAGTGAGTGTTCTTGACTTGACTTGACTACCTATTTACAGTCAAATACTTGATAAATGATTGGATTTAAAAATGTTTTTTTTAATTTTTTAATATTTAAATTATATATTAATTATAACATATTAAAAAACAAACGAAATTTTTAATAAAAATATTTCGTCGGCATGCCAAGTCTGCTATATCACCATCTTGTATTTATAACTGATATAAAACTTTCAAAAACGAGAAACAGCATTAAAGGTGCGAAAAGTCTGTTGCTACGGACGTCAATTTATCACGCAAAGGGAATTTACTCTACTATGAAAAAAGGTTATGTCCAGCAATAGACTTTACAGCGAAGTAAGAAAGATTAGTGATTTTAAATTTTCTGATTGCGTTATATTTTCTTCATAAACCTCGGAACTAATGCGTAGTTCAATATACTCGTAATATTTTCCTTATCAATTTTAGGAATGTCTCTCCTGCCCGTATTCTCTTGGGTGGGATAGACTTTTTTACGGGCAGTTTCGAAACACTTAGAACACATCGTACTTGAGTACAATATTAGAGTGTTTATTAAAAATTAGTGTTATTGGAGTACGATTAGGTTTAACATAATTCTTCCCTGTTTTCTTTTTGCAAGTCGAGCATCACCGACTACTTGCTAAATTACTAATTAATTATCGTAAGGAAGCCTCTTATATATGAAAAGTGTAAAAATAATTATAGAGTTGGTGAGACCACACTTTTCACGAGGCGTTTTGTGCGTTAACCCCGATAATTTCTTGATAAAACCGTTACAGGCAATAGCTATAGTGCGTGAACGTCGAAGTACATTATACTCGTACTTGCCCTATGTTTGCACTACGCAACTAGGTTACTGTGTTAATACCTGTTCATGTACGACTACACTAAAATGACTACTTATGTCTTGTACAGAGAGTACTTAGGTTATTCTTTAATATATAATTAAATAAACAGAACGTGTTATTTGTGGAACGTAGAATACTGGGAATTTTTCGTTTTTTTCAAAGCAAAAAATTTTATTTTCTTCACTTGTTATTATACATACATCGCGTAATTTCACAGTGGAAAAAATAACGCGAGGTTTCTCGCTAGTTTTTCCCGAGACGGAGGCTTTTTTCCGAACCATTGATAAAAGAATAAATAGAATTACAAAAAATATATTTACAATCTATATAGAATATAAAAAATATTGTATATTTTAATTCTGAGTTAAATAAAATGATCGCAAATGAAGAAGTTCGTCATAGTCCGTCCGTCCGTCATAGGTGCGAGATGTCTAAAACGCTAATTCTCCTGGCAAAGGGGACTGCACATGTCGAACAATGGGATTTCACGGTATCAAAAAGTCAATATTTCCCATCAATCACATCATAACTTCAACAGACTTTGAGTTTCGAAGAAAATGCCAGCTAACCTGTATTTATTACATGAAAGATTTTCCCATAACCCACCATCCTTGACTAGCTATTCAATGGTAAGCAGACGCGATAGTCTAGTACAGTGTAGTAATCTCTTAATTTAGTTTAGTTAATGAGTGTTATCATAGTGTTAAGGAATATTTTAATTGAATGTAATATTATTTAATGTATTATATAATTTATTTAATCTTTTGACATATATGTACAATTAAATTTGATTATTTTAAGATATACGTATCTGCACACCGGTACAACTCCCGGTAGAATATTATTGAGATTTACTCTTATACTAAATACCTGTATTACCTAAACATTTTATTCTGCAAATAAAGATTTTGACTTTGAGATTATAATTATCTGTGTCTAATAGTTTACGCAATTACTAGCCAAGTAAAATAATATAAGAGTAAACCATAAGTAGTTTAATTTTTATAGCTTTTTTATCTTAATTGTTATATAAAAATAACAAAACGTAAAACATAGCTATCGTCATTCTACTTCTACTTTTTGTAAACCAAAAGCAAGAGTGTAGCAGAGAATTACAGCCATAGCAGCGATCACAATAGATCTTTTAGGTCACAGTGATACTGGTGTCTTTTCCTAGATCTGCATAGCTGCTCGTACATAAAAAAGAACCAGAAGCAAGAAGAGTATCTTTTATACCGTCCGGTACTGTCCATTTCTTTTTGTGAAAACGCCGCATGTTCCGGTTTGGTTAAAATCACTAGAATAGAATAGGATATGATATAATGGGATAGGCTATAATAAAATAGTTTAGAATAGAATAGAACATAATAAAATATTATTTATTTAATATATATTACAAGAAATAATAATTGGCTCATTACAAAATTCCAAGGTCCCTCTCATTATTTTATCATAGCCAGCTTGGCTACTTTTTCTTTTTCGTTCGAAATCGATTGCGGTTTTTTTTTTTAAATACAATCTCTTACTTAATAAAAATTGTAGCAATGACAGGCTGTACTGACACTTTTGTTTGATATTGTCAATTACGTATAGATTTATTTCAGAAAGCGTACACCGAATTTGCACTCGTTTATACTTTCTTACCTTGCTACAGTTTCGGCCTTTCACGAACTCACCCAAAATGATATGCGATCGAGATCGCAGTTGGTGAAACTCTTTAGTGGCGTCAATGAATTATCACAATTTTAAGCCTCTGCGTTATTAGTTATCAAGTTGGAGGTAAAATTTGCCTGACTTTGGACATCGTGAGGAAACCTGCATGTCTGATAAATAAGAAAAATAAATATACTTCGAAGACAAATCAAGTTCGCCGACATTCATTGGGACAGCGCGGCGGAAATTTTGTTGCTCTAAAACCCTCTCAGAAATGAGAGAAAGCCTGTGCCTAGCATTCGGACGTATATTGTCTGTAAATCTAACTTTGCTATAAATGCTAATTTACTACACAATTTCCTTTCGACTAAATTATCATTATTTAACTTTAATTAAAGACTTCTATTTATTAACATTCTTGATATGAAAGCAGTAAAACAGAACAAAGGCGAAATCAAACTCTCACATCTTAAATTTATTAGACTCTTTGAATCTTGCATTGCAAACCTGCTCTTCAAACGAGATCTACGATATAGCGCTCCTGAAGGCACAATGCGTCCATTCAAACAGTAGGATGTTCTAATGGCGTATTTTAATGGTCCTCCACTAAGCAAAATATCTTTAAGATAATCAGTTTGCTATTCAAGAACAACCACGTTTTACTATGTCAGTGTGTTGCAAGAAAAAATTCAAATTAATTTAAGATCACATAATCTACACTAAAATTGAATTTTCTAATGCCGTCTACGAATAGTGAAATATTTATAATATTAATGACTTTAGCATATGCTCGGCCCGGAAGAAAATCTTTGTAACCGGCTAGTTTCCAAGTCGCAAGAAAAATAAAAAAATGCGGTTGCCAAACCCGATTTAAAAAAAAACTATTATGACAACCCCTTCCCCTCCCCCCAAGGCGATCTATGAGGAGGCTATGTCTAGCAGTGGATTTTTATAGGCTGTAATGGATGAGATGGATGCCCAGTTTTAGAAATAATTCTTCTTTAAGTTATGCCTTTTGAGCTAGATCAGATCAAAGCAGTATTACATATATTTCTGCTCCATTACTATCATCATTTCGTTAGATAGGACGATGAAACTGCCCAATAGTAAAACATCCATAAGTCGTTTTTTTTTATCAAAAAGGCCTAAGTTTGACCAAGATACCACCTAGTGTTAAGTAGTGTTAAGGTCTTCTAATAAGCAAAGCATATTAGTCTAATAATGCGCTCTACGCCATAAAAGCTTTTAAAAGCACACCGCTGTATGTAGGCTTCCTCCATAGATTGCCTCATAGGGGGTATTTTGTTATAGTTGACACGCTTGGTTGACAACCGTAGTTTTTTATTATTTTGAGTCGTTATGTTTCAATTTCCCTCCGTCGCCACTTAGTACGCTGAAGTAGCGATATGGGCCGGTGGATATTCTTATACCGCCACTACACGGTAAAAATCCGTATTTAGTACCTATACTGAAGCGACAGTAGCCTAATGGCAAGACGCGGACCGCGAAATCAAAAAGGTCGTGGGTTCGAATCCACCATTCGACTACTGGCGTGAACCACTCGTAACACAAGCAATTTAAGCTTGCCACGAGTGGTTAAGGGGAATATTGGAAATGTTTATAGCATTGCTAATATTCTTAAAAAAAACTTACTTTTTATTTACTTCTTTAGCATGCCTTAATCGCAAAGCGCGTACCTACGCGCTTTGCGATTAGTAGAACCTTCTACTAGCGCTTGAAAATCGCTTTGTCCTGATGGTGCCTAAGTGTAATATAATATAATTAAATATGATCATCTGCCTTTGTTATTACCGCAATAGTTTGCAAAACATCATCAAATCATCTGATACCGTTGCGATAATTTCATCGGACAGCGTTAATAAATAATCCGGTCAAAATATAAATCAACCGGTTGATGACCTCGCAACGAATCAATCTAATTTACATAACATCGTTTACCTTGTGTTGCTATTATTATTTTTAAAAAAATCAAATCGCAGTCAATGACCTTTTGCCGGATTTTCTATTATGCACAGGCTATAAAACATGATGTATAAAAGGTAATATTTGAAAATATAACGGTTTTCTTTTGGTATAGTGATATAATTAAATCCAATACAGTAAGGAATCAAAAAGTCGTATATTCATACATCGTATAAAATTGTTATTAATATGAAAGCGGACTTGGATGATTAAATATACAATTCAGTGTGGTTGTAAAGAAAATTTAACTACACACGTAAACATATGTGGGATAATAGCAATGCGGTTGTGTAAATTGTACCCTCCAACCCCAACGGGAATCATGGTTGGTTTCGTTTAGAAGTTTGACGTTCGGTTTCGTTGTATTGTGTTCAGGTCTCAAAACCACATAATGGTGATAGGAATATCTTTCACTTACACTTTCATCATTTATCATTATAGTTCTTCACAATTCTACTGCTGAACATATTCATCCCCAAAGAAATATCTCAAACACGGTTCGAGCCACCTGCATTCTTTAACTTCCTGCATATCTTATTAGGTCACCACACCATCTAGGGGTGTTGAGAACCTTTGTTCCATATTGGTTTTCGGTTTTTTGAGCTATATGACCGGCCCATTACAACTTCAGCTTACTAATCTGTTAAGCTATATCAGTTGCTCTGTTTCTACTGCCGATATCCTCATTTATAAGTCTATTACGCAGAGAGACCCCAGCTATAGCTCTCTCCATAGCTCGCGAGCGACTTTGCGCTTCCACAGGGGAATGTTTGCCATATTTGCTACGCTTAGTAAGCGGGTTGACAACAGCGGTATCTTATTATACTTCTGCTATTATCACTTACGCTTTAAACTCACCAAACAGCAAGCCTAGGCTGAAAAAGCAAATAGAGCTACCTACCAAGTTCCAAGGTATGCATTGAGAAATTTGGTAAAACTTTTATTTAAAACAAATATTAAAAAAGAAAAACATTTATTTTTACAGCTTTCTTTATTAGCCTGTAGCAGTCCACTGCTCGATTGTAGAAAAATTTTCCTTAATTGCCATAATATCTAGATTTGAGATGTCAGTACCTAATATCTCGTACCTGCCACGCAGCTCCCCATTGCTTTAACTTTATATATTTTAACACATTTATATAAACGCATGTATAACATATGCGAGATGGCCTTCAGGTCTTTCTAGCCTAATCAAAAGCAAACGTATTAAAAAAATATTAACCCAAATTAACAAAAAAAGTGCTACATCAACTAGAAATACACGAGATTTTTTTTGCTACATAAAGTCACTTATCTACATACAATAAGTGATTGTTAAACATGTGAACGATATAAAAAAAACTCGAATGACCTTCAGATTATTTAAGCTATTGTAATAGACAACTTAAATATTACGTAACCTACAATGTCAATAAACGTTTTTAACTTAAGCCTTTTGTATTGTTTATAACCCGTTCTCAATATTGGCCACAAAGCTAACACTCTTTTAATTTAAATGATTATAATGTAAAAAAATAGATATCGAGTCGATTGACAAATAGTAGTATATCCTTATCCATGTGTCTAACTCAAATACCTCATACTGGGTAGATGAATAACATCACTAGTTCGAGGGCATTGACACCACGTTTAATATTCGCCTACATTCGATGGAATGGGCGAATCTTTCAAGAAGTTCCTTTTTCAAATTTATTTATACAGGGTTATTTGCAAAATATCAAATAACTTAATTCGTAAAAAAAACCGTAATTCTTAAAAGGGTTCAGGGTAAAGTAAAGCAAATAATATTACGTATCTCATAACATACTTAAGGATCTTCAAGAAAAGAGCTTACTCCTTTCTAAAACGCACCTGCAATTCCCCCGGTGTTGCGGTTATTCATGGGCGGCGGTAGTCACCTACCATCAAGTGAACCGCATGCTCGTTTCTCCCTCTTCTATAAAAAAACAACACATTAGTGTTTTAAAATGAAAAATTAGTAGGGATGTAGGCCGCTATAGCATATTATTTTGGTTTTTTTTTTTTTGAAAACAAAATGAATACTAAAATATTATTTGATGTGTATGCTTTTATATATCGTAAATGTCGTAATTTAGGAATTTTCAACTTAAAACTGTTGACCCAATAATACCTAGGTGGAATGAAAAGTACTCGGCCTAACACAGATCCATTCAATTCTAAAAATCAAATCTACCCACATTATTTAGTTCAGTTCAGACTAGTTCATTGTGTGAAGTTCGAAACGTGTGCGATAATTAGTTGTGATTTTATAAATTTATTAACAACGTAATCGGACATAATTTCCGCGAATGGAGCAAATCGAGCAGCATGCCGTCATTAAGTTCCTCCATAAGAAGGGGCTATCATCAAAAGCCACCCATTATGACATGGTCAGTACATTAGGTGATTGTGCTCTGTCATATTCATCCGTCAAAAAATGGATAGCAGAATTTAAGCGTGGTAGAGAGAGTGTGAAAGATGAATCCCGCTCTGGAAGACCTTCGACGTCAACTACTGACGAAAATATTAAAAAAGTACTTGATTTAATAATGGGAGACCGCAGATTAAAAATTAGAGAGATAGCCGAGATTATAGGCATCTCTTATGAACGAACTCAAAACATCATGGTCAACGAGTTGGGTTTCCACAAGGTGTCTGCGAGGTGGGTTCCGCGACTGCTTTCAGTTGAACAAAAAAGGACGCGATTGACTATTTCACACGACTGTTTGGAGTTATTTGAAGCCGATGCAGATGATTTTTTGAATGGTTTTGTTACTATGGACGAAACATGCGTTCATTACTGTACACCGGAAACAAAACAACAATCAAAACAGTGGAGAAGACCTGGTTCACCACCCCCTGAAAAGGCTAAGTCGATTTTGTCGGCAAATAAGGTGGTGGCTTCAGTATTCTGGGACTCGAAAGGTGTGATTATGATTGATTATCTTGAAAGGGGTCAGACTATAAACTCTGATTACTACTGCACCTTACTACGTCGTTTACGAGAGGAAATAAAAGAAAAACGTCGAGGAATGCTCAGAAGAAAAGTCCTGTTTCATCAAGATAACGCCCGTGTTCACACGTCAGTACAGTCAATGGCTGAAATTCACAACTGTGGCTTTGAACTGTTACCGCATCCGCCGTATTCACCTGATCTGGCACTATCAGACTTCTTTCTATTCCCTAACCTAAAAAACCACATGGGAGGTCAAAGATTTTCGACAAACGACGAGGTCAAAGCAGCTGTAGACGCATATTTTGACTCTAAGGAAGAATCATTTTTTTTCAACGGTCTAAATGATTGGAAGGGGAGGTGGCAAAAGTGTATTGAACTTGATGGTGATTATGTAGAAAAATACAAATATAACTGATTTAGTATGTGTTTATTTTCTTGGTTAGGCCGAGTACTTTTCAATCCACCCTCGTAATAAAAACTATAATAAAGAAAAACTAAAACTAAAAATTTATAAAAATTAAGATTTATAGATTAATGAACAATTTAATTATGCCGTCCAGATTTTGAGATAATATTCGTGATTTTTTATACTTGCAAGTGTTGTTGCTTAGTGAAATTCATCATTATTTATTACGAGATTGACGCTCGTACCGATTTCGGATTTTATGATTATAATCGTTTATTCCTTAAGATCTAGCTATCGATAAATATAAAACCGACGTTAATAATAAATTGTAATTTATCACTTCACATTTTCATTAATTATTTAAATAAACATGTGTATGTAATTATTGCTGTGGTTCGTCGGAAATATTATCGTAACAGATTTAACAATCAAATTAATTCCGTCTAATCATTTGATATTGTTAAATGTGTATAAAAGAATACAGTTACAGTAAAAGCTACATCCGCAAACCGCCATTCTCTGCATTTGCATACATGTATATTTTTGTGTGCTAATTAAGCTCTTATCTTTATTTTCTTATAAAATAAAATAAATAGAAACAGTTTCACCGTGTTGTGTCCACAACATGGTAAAAGTATCCATCGCCTCAGGGGTATTGTAAGAGTTGACTACGGAAAACGCCGGTAAAATGGCAGTTATAAATACGTAACTACAAATACGAATCCCTGGAATAATAGAAACAACGTCAAAAATGCGAGACGTCTGGCACCGCTTGCCAGATATAACTAAACGGTAAATCTGCGAGGAAATTTATATGTTTTGTATATGCTGTTTCTATTATTCAAAATATTTGTTGGTATGTATTTTTACTGCCATCTTTCTGGCATTTTTCATAGTCAACTCAACCAGCCCCACGGGACAACCACCCCACCCCCCACGGGATACTTTTACCATATGTAAATACGAGCAAGATCCTTTTTTATTTTCGTGCATTGCGTTACTTATCTTTTATTCTTTTAAATATAAAATAAAAATGAGTAAGAACTAATAGCATATTGTTACATTCATAATAAACAAAATTCGTCTATAGTCAAAGGAACTTCTCTTTGAAACAAAATAAAACTAATAAAACAAAAATTCCAATGCTCTCAAAAGTGTGGTGCTAATCAAATTACTCATCTCATCAAGGATACTAAATCCTCTTGTGTAACCTATGATATCGGGGCTTGGCTCCAGTTGAACACTTAACCTTGTATATTGCATTTCCTGCACAATTAAGTAAAGCGTGGGTCGACGCTTCCACAGGATGCAGGTTTCAGTCTGGAATCTTCGGAGCTAATTGGTGTCACAAATTTTATTATTCACTACCACACATAAGCGCACATAGGTGCAATAAAATATATCAATATATAATTTGCGAGAATAAAATATATCAATAAATATTTAGAGCCGTGGTAGCTCGGATGGTTAACGCTCGCTGTAAATATAACAGAACGCGAGTAACCCGGGTTTGATCCCCGCCGGCACCAATGAAATTGTTAATTGCAATTTTAAGTGCTGATTTACCACGTGCTCGGTGGTGAAGGAAAACATCGTGAGAAAGCCTGCATGTCTGAGGAATAAGAAAAAAAATATTTCGAAGACGTGAAGTTCGCCAACACGCATTGGGGCAGCGCGGCGGACAATTTCTTGCCCTAAAACCCTCTCAGAAATGAGGGGAGGCCTGTGCCCAGCAGTGGGACGTATATAGGCTGTAACTTTATATAGCCTTGCCTACAAGATGTTAGATACTAATGGGTAGTGGGACGTATATAGGCTGTAACTTTACTTTTAATTGGCGAGCCACTTCTGTTCTATTATAAAATATAATATTTAACGTCTAATAATGTAATGGATACATATTTAAATAAAAAATTACGTGGTAGAGCCATGCTGCAACTATATTATTTATATAGTTGTAGCACGAATGGGTCGGCTCGACCAGGAAAGGACCACGCTATCACATAATACCAGCGTAAAACAGCAGCTTAACGCTGCTGTGTGTCATTGGTGAGCTTAGAGAACCGGAGACCTTTTTACTGGAAATGAGGCATTCTATCTTAGTCCCCACGGGTGACAACGTGGATGTAGATATCTATGGACCACAGCAATCACTTACCATCAGGTGAACTGTGTGCTTGTTGGTCACCCTAAAAAGTATCCTCACACATTAATGACTAATACCATAAATGATTTGATATCTAAGAAATAAATAATAAAGCAGTTGTCCGATATCTTTTAGTCAATTATTAGTCTGCAATATTTTTTTATATATTTCGCACCTTTAACGCTGTTTACCATTCTAGTTTGGCGATTTTATAGTTTTTATACAATATGTAACGTAATTAACGCACACCCTCAGACACCCCAGATAATACATACACAAAAATTTTAGTTAAACATTTTTATGCACTGATTATTTATCAAATTAGTTATACTAATTCCGGAAGAATTTTGTGGTCACAGTACAAATCCACGAACGCAAAGACTTTAACGTGCTTGAAATAAAGTAAATTTTTCTTTATTTTTATTGAATGACAGAATTAGTAATAATACAAATAAAACTGCACTCTTAAAAGTCTTATTGCCTTAAGTTACGGTCCATTTCAGTTTGTTTTGACTGTACAGATTTAGTGTGACTGTACTTTACGTAGTTTTAATTATTTTTGGGATAAAAAATTACCTATTTTAAAAATGATAGAAATCGATTCAGTAAACGATTCTGAACAAACTACTTTCTCAAAGTGCGTTAATTATGTTACATGTTGTATACCACCAATACGCGTGTTTGCGTATTCTTTACTGTTTTCACTATAAACAAGGCTTACAACAAGAAGACGTAATCCGGAATAGAACACTACTTACTATACAAAAACATTTTTAATAATCTATATAATAAAACATTAAAATTTATATAATGATTATTTATTCTCATAACATTAAAATATACAATATCCTGCTCCCGCGGTATTAGTTTATCGCTCGCTGGTTGCGTTTTCTCAATGAGTGGCTATACTCAGCTATTATTCTTCTTTATTACTTAAAGATCGTAGTATCATTCGTCCCACACCTTCACGCTTTTCCGGCACCTGTCCGGTAAAATTCCGACGTCTGAGGTAAAAGAAGTGATTGATTAAAAGGATTGAGTGATAAATTAAAAAAGCAGGTTCTGCACGACAACAAGCTTCGGGTCCCGCGCCTCCGTCACAGTGACCGAGTGAAGCCGGCCACAGTCGAGCGTGTGCCTGCTGTACTACCATATGTCAGAGGAGTCACAGGCAAGGTTGGCTACATTTTGAACGAGCTTCTATTAGAACATTCTACAAGCCGCCGAAGAAGATTAGTCAGTTCTTACCATCCGTCAAGTGTCACATTCCTCTACAAGATGCAAGAGTGTACAAGCTTGATTGTGATTGTGGTCTCTCATATATAGGGCAAACAAAGAGATCAATTAGAACCCGCGTAAAAGAACACATAGCTGACGTGAAGCATCAACGTTCCGGGAAGTCTGCAGTTTGCGATCATATCCTAGATGACCCCAACCATTACATCAGATTTGATAGACCACAAATCCTCGCGAAAGAACATCGATTCCTACCAAGGATGATACGTGAGGCTATTGAAATTAAAAAACATCCTAATTTCAATAGAGAAGGAGGCTGGGTACTACCACCTGCTTGGGATCCTATAATTAATTAAATTAAAACTAAACCCAAGCATACCACTGCAGGACTTCAAAACACAGTTAATTCATTCTGCGTAGATCGGACCAAAGACAATAATTAAAAAAACTGAAGGTACTCCGGGTTAACTTTTATATCGGGACCTCAGTCACCTCAGTCCCCCGTGACCATGGCTGCTGGAAAGCACCCGAAACGTCGGGTATTAAAAATAAAATAAATAAAACGCGATAAAATGCGTAAAAGTAGTTTTAATCAATGTACAGTGTTTGCTTAAATATAAGAAATCATTATAAAAGGAGTGATGTTAAAGAAGTCGTATTCTTGTGGTTTTTCCATAACCACCTATAATGACAGTCATAAAATTTCTGCAACAAAACGTAAATTTATTACTATTCTTTATAAAATAAAATTTTTAGTAACTAGGGTTAAATTAGCTGTTAGTAATTTAAGACAAACTTTACTTTTACATCGAGGTAAAAGTTAAGCTACAAAAAGTTAAGTTAAACTCGGAATGATCACCAGAAAAGTTTCCACTTTGCTTAAATCTGGCTACACAGACAAGTTACGTATAACGAGTGGCAGCAGTAATCTTTTCATTTAAGAAAATTACCAAATAAATATGATCTTCGTCCTCCTGCACCAGAAATAGAGGGAATTACCTACCCAGGTAACTTGCTAAGCAAATTGGAGTCCTAAAACCTATTAAAACTAAGTTGAATTATCAAAAATAAAAATAAAACAACCATGTATTCAAAGATGATACGTCATTGTTAGCTATTAATTTTGCCGACGAATGTTGAAGCAATAGAGATATTTCTATAAGGACTAGAAAATTATCTCGACATTTTTCCATCGCCATAAACCAATCTTATTTAGAATACATTGAAAAAAAAACTAAATAAAAAGCTTTATAATGTGTCAGGTGGGATAAAGTTTTTATTATAAGCTTAAATTATTAATGTATTACAAACCTGACTTTGTAACAAAACGTCAGTGAAAATGATTACATACACTGCACTATGCATATTTTTTTATTACCAACATGTTCTACATAATCACAGGCCGTATCCTCGAAATCGTGCTAAATTGTATAGCAAATTTATTATAATATCATTTTTAGTGCGCCGTGCTGAAGAGGATATCCGGAAAGTGTTCAGTTCAAACAAACGTATTCCTCAGTTTTCTCCTTAGATAATAACGTTGGCGCAATTATTATTTTACAATGCAATCAATATCTACCACGACCATGTTTATATGTTTTGTTTTAAATTAATTAATTCTTTTAAAATCTAGGAACCTTATAAAGTGATCAAAATTGCCCAGTTATACCGCCGTAATTAGACATCAAAAAGTTACCGCCTATAGTATTAGTATACGTATAGTATTAGTATACGTCCCGCAGCTGAGCACAGGCCTCCCTTCATTTCTGAGAGGGTTTTAGGGCAAGGAAGTGTCCACCACGCTGCCCCAATACGTGTTGGCGAACTTCACACGTCTTCGTAATATTTTTTTTTTCTTATTACTCAGACATGCATATTTCCTCACGATGTTTTCCTTCACCGCCGAGCACGTGGTAAATCAGCACTTAATTGCAATTAACAATTTCATTGGTGCCGGCGGGGACCGAACCCGGGTTACTAGCGTTCTGTTATATTTAGAGCGTTACGAGCGTTAACCATCTGAGTGACCACGGTTCTCATTAGACATTAAATAAACAAATTCAAACAACATAAAATATTAAAAATACAGACGCTCTACAATCCTTTTCAGATTGATCTTTAAAAAATCCTTTACAATCATTTTCATATGGTTTTTTACCAACGTGTAAAATAAATAGTTTTTGACATGATTTTGAACTATATTGCGTTTTATATAAAATGTACATGCTAGTAAAGTTTTCTCTCGGTTTGTTGTTTAAATAGGACAAAAACAAAAAATAAAAAGCATAAAATAAAAATTATTTAAATATGCTCAATGATTTTTTAGTACAGCAATTATTAATAACACCAATTTGAATTTTTTCTATTAAAAATACAACAATTTTCGAATACAACATATTTAGTACTGCCGTGAAAACGAACCGCTTACAAGTCCTTTTTGTTTTTGTTCATCCGCTAACGACATTTTTGATTGTATTAAATACAATAAACCCAAAATAAAAACACAATACATATAAAAATGCTACTAGCATATCGTCACATTCATATTAAACAAGTTTCTAAAGTACTAAAAATAAAAATGATGCAGACATACAAAAATTCAACTTCTTATGTCGAAAATAAAGTTATTCCATCTTATTTTATTTTAAGTTACGAGGGTGGATTGAAAAGTACTCGGCCTAACCAAGAAAATAAACACATACTAAATCAGTTATATTTTTATTTTTCTACATAATCACCATCAAGTTCAATACACTTTTGCCACCTCCCCTTCCAAGCATTTAGACCGTTGAAAAAAAAAATGATTCTTCCTTAGAGTCAAAATATGCGTCTACAGCTGCTTTGACCTCATCGTTTGTCGAAAATCTTTGACCTCCCAAGTGCTTTTTTAGGTAAGGGAACAGAAAGAAGTCTGATGGTGCCAGATCAGGTGAATACGGCGGATGCGGTAACAGTTCAAAGCCACAGTTGTGAATTTCAGCCATTGACTGTACTGACGTGTGAACACGGCCGTTATCTTGATGAAACAGGACTTTTCTTCTGAGCATTCCTCGACGTTTTTCTTTTATTTCCTCTCGTAAACGACGTAGTAAGGTGCAGTAGTAATCAGAGTTTATAGTCTGACCCCTTTCAAGATAATCAATCATAATCACACCTTTCGAGTCCCAGAATACTGAAGCCATCACCTTATTTGCCGACAAAATCGACTTAGCCTTTTTAGGGGGTGGTGAACCAGGTCTTCTCCACTGTTTTGATTGTTGTTTTGTTTCCGGTGTACAGTAATGAACCCATGTTTCGTCCATAGTAACAAAACTATTCAAAAAATCATCCGCATCGGCTTCAAATAACTCCAAACAGTCGCGTGAAATAGTCAATCGCGTCCTTTTTTGTTCAACTGAAAGCAGTCGCGGAACCCACCTCGCAGACACCTTGTGGAAACCCAACTCGTTGACCATGATGTTTTGAGTTCGTTCATAAGAGATGCCTATAATCTCGGTTATCTCTCTAATTTTTAATCTGCGGTCTCCCATTATTAAATCAAGTACTTTTTTAATATTTTCGTCAGTAGTTGACGTCGAAGGCCTTCCAGAGCGGGGTTCATCTTTCACACTCTCTCTACCACGCTTCAATTCTGCTATCCATTTTTTGACGGATGAATATGACAGAGCACAATCGCCTAATGTACTGACCATGTCATCATGGATGGCTTTTGATTATAGCCCCTTCTTATGGAGGTACTTAATGACGGCACGCTGCTCGATTTGCTCCATTCGCGGAAATTATGTCCGATTACTTTGTTAATAAATTTATAAAATCACAACTAATTATCGCACACGTTTCGAACTTCACACAATGAACTAGTCTGAACTGAACTAAATAATGTGGGTAGATTTGATTTTTAGAATTGAATGGATCTGTGTTAGGCCGAGTACTTTTCAATCCACCTAGGTATTACTGAAAACGCACGTGCACGTGGGCTGCCGAGCTGCATCTATATGCACGTAGTAGAGCCATACTGCAACTATGGTTGTAGCACGAATGGGTTGGCTCGACCGGGGAAGAACCACGCCCTCACAGAGTACCAGCGTTAAATAGTGGTTCAATGCGTTTCGTATGGTAAGTGTAGGTAACTGGAGATCCTTTTCGCTGAAAACGAGGAATTCCGTCATAGTTCTGCATTTAGATAGATTTCGTCAACCACGTATCTACATTTAGATTCTTATTCGAGGATAGATGTTGATGTCTATGGCCCACAGCATCCACCTACTATCAGGTGGACTGTGTACTCGTTTGTTACCCTTCTTTTATAATAAAAAAGAAGAAGAAAACACCAGTCGTCTTATTTCAATTCAACTTTAAAAAGAACAAGGAGATTAAAAAAGAAAATACACAAAAAACGAAACCGTAAAACGCTTTCAAATCCGTAAATAAAAAAATTACCAGTCTGAAAAGTAAATATACTAATAGTTTAGTTGAATTTTTAAACTTTTCTAGTTGTCTCTATGTTAACAATACCATAACACTACTATCGAATTAAAAATGACTGTAGATCGCTTGCAATACACGCCACAAATGCGGCTTGCATCGCAACGATTATTTCACTTTCCAATGAATTAAACATTATTTATGTCTCTATGACATATTATGCCCATTGGCCAACAATTGATCTATATATATCGCACTTAATGCATAAAGCTATAATAAAGATTTTTATTATAGATTTATGCATTAAGTACATACATACACTTCATACATACACTAAGCAATTAATTGCTTAGTGTATGTATAAAGACGTTTTTAAACAGTTTGTTCCGCTTATTTGAAATATTAATAAAATTGTTTTGAAGTTGTGTATAGGTATTTATATACGCAATATAATATATTAAAAATATATAAATTATCTATAGCTTTTTGGAAATAATGTCAACAATTGTGATATTTAAAATATAATCAGGCATATAGGGAATTGGTGTGAAGTGGCGACGTCACGAGTAACCTTAGTGAAATGTTAAGAAAATCTTATGGCGTTCTATACCATTGTGTAAACATCTCACAGTGTCAGACTTAAAATAATAACGACCGAAAACATTCTGTTTTAACACCTCGACCAGACGTGACGATTATAGCTAATTATATACATAAATTTGGACATGACCTTTCCTGTTTTAGAAAAATTGAATACTGAACAAGGTTGTGTAATTGTCATATTGGTAGTTAGAACTTTATGTTTTTATTGCGGCCGGTCTCAAGAGATACTAAAGCTATCTGCGCAGGACTAGATTACAGTGCACGAATATGTGCGCAGGCACATTTGCACCACTCTATTCCCTCACACTCATAGTTCGATTTAACGCGAGTTGCCGTCGACGGCCAGAAAGAGATCAAGCGCGGGACCAACGGTTTAACATGTTTCCCCAGGCACAGGGTTGAAACACCGCAAACTTCCTGACTCCGGGCTGCTACTAAGAATTTCTTGACAAAAAAACCTAATGACCGATTTTGATCCGTTTCCAGATTCAGAGCCGAAATCAGAACATGTTGATCAGCGGTCGCACTTAGCGGTAGACTACTAGACCAATAAGTCAGAAAAAAAAATCGAAAAAAATGTGATGTGTCATATTCGAGTATTAAGGTGATGTGAGCGCCAAAAGGAGATTTTTCACGCTTTATAGGTGCGCAATAAAGCAATTTTTTTATCATTAAAAACCACGAATCCACATTTTTTTAAATTCATTATGAAAGTTAAAAATTTTTTGTAGTGAACTATGTTGACCAAAATACGATTGACAAATTTTGGCTCGATAGAAAAAGATCGCAAAGTTTCCTCAAAATCTACAATTTTAGGTACATCCACTAAGTGAAAAAGCTGTTTCATTCGAATGTAGTGAAATCAATTTCAATTAAATTCAGGCTATGTGTTCAACAATAAAAACGTGAGTGAATTATGGGTTTATATTTCAATAAAAGAGTATAATATATCATTTTAAAAAGAAATATCAAATAAATATTGTGCGATTAAATAGCGCGCGGGCCGACTAAACAGTCCATATAAAGCGTGAAAAATCTGATTTTGGCACCCACTTTACCTTAAATCATCCGGTAGATCATAACCAGCCCAAAAGCAATAAACTTATGTGGCTTAACTTTTAATAAAATATACTCTTACTAACAACAGTAATTTATTAACTCAGACAATCAGCCCTGAAGTCGACTAAAACCTTTTCATAGGATTATACAATACAGAATATTCAATACTTTTAAATTTATAATATAAAAACAAGAAAATTATTATGACCAAAATACAAAAAATAACACAAAACTCGACTGCGTTCATCTAACTAATATTTTTTATAAACTCAATTATTACTATGATTACTAATACATAATATACACGATATATATTTATGTTTATTATAATGTTTTGTTAAGGTTTCTTACAGTCTTACATGACAATGTCCGTAATATGTCATGTCGCTGCAAAGGAGCGAGCTTATATTTTTTTTAAATTACAGGAGAGCAAGAAAACATTTATTATTCCCGATTACTAGCTTTTTTTTCATCAGAAAATTTATTTTTAATTTTCTGATGATTCTGATTTAATTTATTTCAAAAAATAGGTTCACTCCTGTGCGGCGTCAGCGACGAATTACGACGAATGGATTGAGATCTTTGATTATATATACGAGGTGTGTTCAAAAAGTAAGGTGACTTTATATTTTTATGGAAAACTATTTATTTATTCATCAATATTTATGTTGTCCCCTTCAAAGTAATCCCCCTCAGATATAATACACTTGTGCCAACGCTTTTTCCAATCGTCAAAGCATTTCTGATAATCACTTTCTGGTATAGCCTTCAGCTCTTTCAGCGAAGCAGTTTTTATCTCTTCAATCGTTGCAAATCTTCGTCCTTTCATAGGTCTCTTCGGTTTTGGGAACAGGAAAAAGTCACATGGGGCCAAATCCGGTGAATATGGTGGCTGAGGCATGATTGTAGTGTTGTTTTTGGTCAAAAAACCTCTCACAAGCAACGATGAGTGAGCAGGTGCATTATCGTGATGCAAAAACCATGAATTGTTTACCCACAATTCGGGACGTTTCTTACGTATTGCTTCTCGCAAATGGCGCATAACTTCAAAGTAATACTCCTTATTGACCGTACGACCTTGTGGCAAGAACTCATGATGCACCACACCCCTACAGTCGAAGAAAACTGTAAGCAAAACCTTCACATTTGACCGAACTTGGCGTGCTTTTTTTGGTCTTGGTGATTCAGTGTGCTTCCACTGGGACGATTGAGTCTTAGTTTCGACGTCATAACCGTATACCCATGTTTCGTCACCTGTTATGATCCTTTTGAGCACATCTGGGTCGTTGTTGACATCATCCAATAGCTCTTGAGCGATTGTCATGCGACGGTTCTTTTGGTCGAAATTGAGCAATTTTGGAACAAATTTCGCTGACACACGTTTCATGCCCAAAATATCCGAAAAAATTTCATGGCAAGAGCCAACCGATATGCCAACATCCTCCGCAACTTCTCTGATAGTGATTCGACGATTTTCCAAAACAATTTTCTTCACTATTTCAACGTTTTCATCGGTTGTTGACGTGCTGGGGCGTCCAGAGCGAGGTTCGTCATTGGCATCTTCTCGGCCATCTTGAAAGAGCTTGTACCACTTATAAACGTTTTTTTTACTTAGAGTAGACTCACCGTATGCCACTGTCAACATTTCAAGTGTTTTGGAGCACGTAATTCCATTTTTTACACAAAATTTTATGCAAATTCTTTGATCCATTTTTTTTTTTGATAGAAGAAAATCGCCGAGCACACCAAAGTACATCTGACCTTTGTAACTGTCAAAAATAAACTAAACATGCTATACACTTCAAACTTGAAACATATGCTCAGGACATGTGTAACAACGCAACAAAATACAAACATCGAAAATCGAATGTGCGTTGCCCGCGAAATTCAAAAAGTCACCTTACTTTTTGAACACATCTCGTATAATCAAAGATTGAGATATTACTTGTCAAAATCCAATAATTTTAATAATTATATATAATAATATAATTTTGTGAGTTACGCGTGGACATAGAAACCAGCGTAAATACATAAATGCCACCCTAAAATATTACCCTACTTATGGTCTACGCCGCAGTGATGTGGTAAAATGTGAAAAATTAAAGTAGCAGCCTAATAATTACCATAACGGCTTATACAAGTCCATTGGTGAACATAGGCCTCCCCATAGATTGTTTCATAAGCAAGCGGGTTGGCCACCGCTGTTTTCATTTTTATTTAGCTGTTATCAGAAATATGCTGCTGTTCATCTCCTGGTTTATTTTCCCTTTGTCCCATCCTAGGACACCCACGGGATAATATGGGGCGTTGATATTCTCACACTGCCACTACACTATATATAAATATCTGATCATTTTACACAAGTCTCCTCGCATTCTCAGTTATTGAGTTGTTACAGGAACCACACATGAAATGTGATATCAGGTCACAGTATTTATTTCATCATCATCATCATCATTATCATTACAGCCCATCACGAATCCACTGCTGAACTTAAGTCTCCTCTAAGGAATGCTACAAATCGTGGTCCTGAGCCACCTGCAATTTTAATTACAATTATTTATATGCGTAAACATCATAAAGCAACGGCCTACATACGTCACACTTGATATAAATCCTCCCTCGTGTTTGTAATAAACGCTTAAGGGGGAATATAACCTCAAATGGCTTAGCAAGATCCTCCGTTATACCGAAAATATTGCAGCATTAATTTTGAAATAAATATATGGTAAAGTTGAGGATAATGTTAAGTACTATGTTAGACGAAAACATGATTCCGTAAAATTTTCTCGATAGAAAAAAATCCAAAGTTACCATACTAACTGAACTAACTCTAAAGCAGGGCTTATGTTTTTTATTTTTTTTAATTACCATTATTTTCAGCTCAGCTCAGAACTTGGCGGCAGGAAACAAGCTTCAGGATGCCGATAGTTTAGGTAATTTCTTTTTACAGTGAAAATAATGGTAATTAAAAAAATAAACAAAAAAAAATAAAAAAACATAAGCGCTGCTTTATAGTTAGTTCAGTTAGTACGCAAATGTTCATGATCTTATTTAAAGTATTTTATGAATAACAGCGGTTTATTGTTCAGTTTGGAGGTAACTTTGGATTTTTTTCTATCGAGAAAATTTTACGTAATCATATTTTCGTCTAACATAGTACTTAAAGTTAATTCTCAACTTTACCATACATTTATTTCAAAATTAATGCTGCAATATTTTCGGCATAATGGAGGATTCTGCTAAGCCATTTGTGGTTATATTTCCCCTTAAAGGGTACCTGATCTAGATCTGACACTGAGCGTTTGAAATATGCACATCGATTGGGGACAACTATCTATGGCAATTATCCAAGCATTTACATAGCGATAGCTTTCTCTGCCTGTTACAAATATCTCCAATAATTGCACAGCGGTGCGTCGTCCAGGTTCTGAGGCAAATTGATGTAAGCAAGTTAGTATCGGCTATATACTAAAAACATATTTATTATATCAGAAATACCAATACATACATAGCCTCCTCATAGATCCCCTCCCCCCAAGGCGATCTATGAGGAGGCTATGTCTAGCAGTGGATTTTTATAGGCTGTAATGGATGGGATGGATGCCCAGTTTTAGAAATAATTCTTCTTTAAGTTATGCCTTTTGAGCTAGATCAGATCAAAGCAGTATTACATACATTTCTGCTCTATTACTATCATTATTTCGTTATATAGGACGATGAAACTGCCCAATAGTAAAACATCCATAAGTTGTTTTTTTTATCAAAAAGGCCTAAGTTTGACCAAGATACCACCTAGTGTTAAGTAGTGTTAAGGTCTTCTAATAAGCAAAGCATATTAGTCTAATAATGCGCTCTACGCCATAAAAGCTTTCAAAAGCAGACCGCTGTATGTAGGCTTCCTCCATAGATTGCCTCATAGGGGGTATTTTGTTATAGTTGACACGCTTGGTTGACAACCGTAGTTTTTTATTATTTTGAGTCGTTATGTTTCAATTTCCCTCGGTCGCCACTTAGTACGCTGAAGTAGCGATATGGGCCAGTGGATATTCTTACACCGCCACTACAAGGTAAAAATGCGTATTCAGTACCTATACTGAAGCGACAGTAGCCTAATGGCAAGACGCGGACCGCGAAATCAAAAAGGTCGTGGGTTCGAATCCACCATTCGACTACTGGCGTGAACCACTCGTAACACAAGCAATTTAAGCTTACCACGAGTGGTTAAGGGGAATATTGGTAATGTTTATAGCATTGCTAATATTCTTAAAAAAAAAACTTACTTTTTATTTACTTTTTTTAGCATGCCTTAATCGCAAAGCGCGTAGGTTCTACTAGCGCTTGAAAATCGCTTTGTCCTGATGGTGCCTAAGTGTAATATAATATAATTTAATATGAACATCTGCCTTTGTTATTACCGCAATAGTTTGCAAAACATCATCAAATCATCTGATACCGTTGCGATAATTTCATCGGACAGCGTTAATAAATAATCCGGTCAAAATATAAATCAACCGGTTGATGACCTCGCAACGAATCAATCTAATTTACATAACATCGTTTACCTTGTGTTGCTATTATTATTTTTAAAAAAATCAAACCGCAGTCAATGACCTTTTGCCGGATTTTCTATTATGCACAGGCTATAAAACATGATGTATAAAAGGTAATATTTGAAAATATAACGGTTTTCTTTTGGTATAGTGATATAATCAAATCCAATACAGTAAGGAATCAAAAAGTCGTATATTCATACATCGTATAAAATTGTTATTAATATGAAAGCGGACTTGGATGATTAAATATACAATTCAGTGTGGTTGTAAAGAAAATTTAACTACACACGTAAACATATGTGGGATAATAGCAATGCGGTTGTGTAAATTGTACCCTCCAACCCCAACGGGAATCGTGGTTGGTTTCGTTTAGAAGTTTGACGTTCGGTTTCGTTGTATTGTGTTCAGGTCTCAAAACCACATAATGGTGATAGGAATATCTTTCACTTACACTTTCATCATTTATTATTATAGTTCTTCACAATTCTACTGCTGAACATATTCATCCCCAAAGAAATATCTCAAACACGGTTCGAGCCACCTGCATTCTTTAACTTCCTGCATATCTTATTAGGTCACCACACCATCTAGGGGTGTTGAGAACCTTTGTTCCATATTAGTTTTCGGTTTTTTGAGCTATATGACCGGCCCATTACAACTTCAGCTTACTAATCTGTTAGGCTATATCAGTTGCTCTGTTTCTACTGCCGATATCCTCATTTATAAGTCTATTACGCAGAGAGACCCCAGCTATAGCTCTCTCCATAGCTCGCGAGCGATTTTGCGCTTCCACAGGGGAATGTTTGCCATATTTGCTACGCTTAGTAAGCGGGTTGACAACAGCGGTATCTTATTGTACTTCTGCTATTATCACTTACGCTTTAAACTCACCAAGCCTAGGCTGAAAAAGCAAATAGAGCTACCTACCAAGTTCCAAGGTACGCATTGAGAAATTTGGTTAAACTTTTATTTAAAACAAATATTTAAAAAAAACATTTATTTTTACAGCTTTCTTTACTAGCCTGTAGCAGTCCACTGCTCTATTGTAGAAAATTTTTCTAAAAAATCTAGATATTATCTAGATTTGAGATGTCAGTACCTAATATCTCGTACCTGCCACATAGCTCCCCATCGCTTTAACCTTATATATTTTAACACATTTATATAAACGCATGTATAACATATGCGAGATGGCCTTCAGGTCTTTCTAGCCTAATCAAAAGCAAACGTATTAAAAAAATATTAACCCAAATTAACAAAAAAAGTGCTACATCAACTAGAAATACACGAGATTTTTTTTTGCTACATAAAGTCACTTATCTACATACAATAAGTGATTGTTAAACATGTGAACGATATAAAAAAACTCGAATGACCTTCAGATTATTTAAGCTATTGTATTAGACAACTTAAATATTACGTAACCTACAATGTCAATAAACGTTTTTAACTTAAGCCTTTTGTATTGTTTATAACCCGTTCTCAATATTGGCCACAAAGCTAACACTCTTTTAATTTAAATGATTATAATGTAAAAAAATAGATATCGAGTCGATTGACAAATAGTAGTATATCCTTATCCATGTGTCTAACTCAAATACCTCATACTGGGTAGATGAATAACATCACTAGTTCGAGGGCATTGACACCACGTTTAATATTCGCCTACATTCGATGGAATGGGCGAATCTTTCAAGAAGTTCCTTTTTCAAATTTATTTATACAGGGTTATTTGCAAAATATCAAATAACTTAATTCGTAAAAAAACCGTAATTCTTAAAAGGGTTCAGGGTAAAGTAAAGCAAATAATATTACGTATCTCATAACATACTTAAGGATCTTCAAGAAAAGAGCTTACTCCTTTCTAAAACGCCGGCAACGCACCTGCAATTCCCCTGGTGTTGCGGTTATTCATGGGCGGCGGTAGTCACCTACCATCAAGTGAACCGCATGCTCGTTTCTCCCTCTTCTATAAAAAACAACACATTAGTGTTTTAAAATGAAAAATTAGTAGGGATGTAGGCCGCTATAGCATATTATTTTGGTTTTTTTTTTTGAAAACAAAATGAATACTAAAATATTATTTGATGTGTATGCTTTTATATATCGTAAATGTCGTAATTTAGGAATTTTCAACTTAAAACTGTTGACCCAATAATACCTAGGTGGATTGAAAACTACTCGGCCTAACACAGATCCATTCAATTCTAAAAATCAAATCTACCCACATTATTTAGTTCAGTTCAGACTAGTTCATTATGTGAAGTTCGAAACGTGTGCGATAATTAGTTGTGATTTTATAAGTTTATTAACAACGTAATCGGACATAATTTCCGCGAATGGAGCAAATCGAGCAGCATGCCGTCATTAAGTTCCTCCATAAGAAGGGGCTATCATCAAAAGCCATCCATTATGACATGGTCAGTACATTAGGCGATTGTGCTCTGTCATATTCATCCGTCAAAAAATGGATAGCAGAATTTAAGCGTGGTAGAGAGAGTGTGAAAGATGAACCCCGCTCTGGAAGGCCTTCGACGTCAACTACTGACGAAAATATTAAAAAAGTACTTGATTTAATAATGGGAGACCGCAGATTAAAAATTAGAGAGATAGCCGAGATTATAGGCATCTCTTATGAACGAACTCAAAACATCATGGTCAACGAGTTGGGTTTCCACAAGGTGTCTGCGAGGTGGGTTCCGCGACTGCTTTCAGTTGAACAAAAAAGGACGCGATTGACTATTTCACGCGACTGTTTGGAGTTATTTGAAGCCGATGCGGATGATTTTTTGAATAGTTTTGTTACTATGGACGAAACATGGGTTCATTACTGTACACCGGAAACAAAACAACAATCAAAACAGTGGAGAAGACCTGGTTCACCACCCCCTAAAAAGGCTAAGTCGATTTTGTCGGCAAATAAGGTGATGGCTTCAGTATTCTGGGACTCGAAAGGTGTGATTATGATTGATTATCTTGAAAGGGGTCAGACTATAAACTCTGAGTACTACTGCACCTTACTACGTCGTTTACGAGAGGAAATAAAAGAAAAACGTCGAGGAATGCTCAGAAGAAAAGTCCTGTTTCATCAAGATAACGCCCGTGTTCACACGTCAGTACAGTCAATGGCTGAAATTCACAACTGTGGCTTTGAACTGTTACCGCATCCGCCGTATTCACCTGATCTGGCACTATCAGACTTCTTTCTATTCCCTAACCTAAAAAACCACATAGGAGGTCAAAGATTTTCGACAAACGACGAGGTCAAAGTAGCTGTAGACGCATATTTTGACTCTAAGGAAGAATCATTTTTTTTCAACGGTCTAAATGATTGGAAGGGGAGGTGGCAAAAGTGTATTGAACTTGATGGTGATTATGTAGAAAAATACAAATATAACTGATTTAGTATGTGTTTATTTTCTTGGTTAGGCCGAGTACTTTTCAATCCACCCTCTATAAAAATACCACCCCACCCACCCCCTAATAAAAACTATAATAAAGAAAAACTAAAACTAAAAATTTATAAAAATTAAGATTTATAGATTAATGAACAATTTAATTATGCCGTCCAGATTTTGAGATAATATTCGTGATTTTTTATACTTGCAAGTGTTGTTGCTTAGTGAAATTCATCATTATTTATTACGAGATCGACGCTTGTACCGATTTCGGATTTTATGATTATAATCGTTTATTCCTTAAGATCTAGCTATCGATAAATATAAAACCGACGTTAATAATAAATTGTAATTTATCACTTCACATTTTCATTAATTATTTAAATAAACATGTGTATTGTGTATGTAATTATTGCTGTGGTTCGTCGGAAATATTATCGTAACAGATTTAACAATCAAATTAATTCCGTCTAATCATTTGATATTGTTAAATGTGTATAAAAGAATACAGTTACAGTAAAAGCTACATCCGCAAACCGCCATTCTCTGCATTTGCATACATGTATATTTTTGTGTGCTAATTAAGCTCTTATCTTTATTTTCTTATAAAATAAAATAAATAGAAACAGTTTCACCGTGTTGTGTCCACAACATGGTAAAAGTATCCATCGCCTCAGGGGTATTGTAATAGTTGACTACGGAAAACGCCGGTAAAATGGCAGTTATAAATACGTAACTACAAATACGAATCCCTGGAATAATAGAAACAACGTCAAAAATGCGAGACGTCTGGCACCGCTTGCCAGATATAACTAAACGGTAAATCTGCGAGGAAATTTATATGTTTTGTATATGCTGTTTCTATTATTCAAAATATTTGTTGGTATGTATTTTTACTGCCATCTTTCTGGCATTTTTCATAGTCAACTCAACCAGCCCCACGGGACAACCACCCCACCCCCCACGGGATACTTTTACCATATGTAAATACGAGCAAGATCCTTTTTTATTTTCGTGCATTGCGTTACTTATCTTTTATTCTTTTAAATATAAAATAAAAATGAGTAAGAACTAATAGCATATTGTTACATTCATAATAAACAAAATTCGTCTATAGTCAAAGGAACTTCTCTTTGAAACAAAATAAAACTAATAAAACAAAAATTCCAATGCTCTCAAAAGTGTGGTGCTAATCAAATTACTCATCTCATCAAGGATACTGAATCCTCTTGTGTAACCTATGATATCGGGGCTTGGCTCCAGTTGAACACTTAACCTTGTATATTGCATTTCCTGCACAATTAAGTAAAGCGTGGGTCGACGCTTCCACAGGATGCAGGTTTCAGTCTGGAATCTTCGGAGCTAATTGGTGTCACAAATTTTATTATTCACTACCACACATAAGCGCACATAGGTGCAATAAAATATATCAATATATAATTTGCGAGAATAAAATATATCAATAAATATTTAGAGCCGTGGTAGCTCGGATGGTTAACGCTCGCTGTAAATATAACAGAACGCGAGTAACCCGGGTTTGATCCCCGCCGGCACCAATGAAATTGTTAATTGCAATTTTAAGTGCTGATTTACCACGTGCTCGGTGGTGAAGGAAAACATCGTGAGAAAGCCTGCATGTCTGAGGAATAAGAAAAAAAATATTTCGAAGACGTGAAGTTCGCCAACACGCAATGGGGCAGCGCGGCGGACAATTTCTTGCCCTAAAACCCTCTCAGAAATGAGGGGAGGCCTGTGCCCAGCAGTGGGACGTATATAGGCTGTAACTTTATATAGCCTTGCCTACAAGATGTTAGATACTAATGGGTAGTGGGACGTATATAGGCTGTAACTTTACTTTTAATTGGCGAGCCACTTCTGTTCTATTATAAAATATAATATTTAACGTCTAATAATGTAATGGATACATATTTAAATAAAAAATTACGTGGTAGAGCCATGCTGCAACTATATTATTTATATAGTTGTAGCACGAATGGGTCGGCTCGACCAGGAAAGGACCACGCTATCACATAATACCAGCGTAAAACAGCAGCTTAACGCTGCTGTGTGTCATTGGTGAGCTTAGAGAACCGGAGACCTTTTTACTGGAAATGAGGCATTCTATATTAGTCCCCACGGGTGACAACGTGGATGTAGATATCTATGGACCACAGCAATCACTTACCATCAGGTGAACTGTGTGCTTGTTGGTCACCCTAAAAAGTATCCTCACACATTAATGACTAATACCATAAATGATTTGATATCTAAGAGATAAATAATAAAGCAGTTGTCCGATATCTTTTAGTCAATTATTAGTCTGCAATATTTTTTTATATATTTCGCACCTTTAACGCTGTTTACCATTCTAGTTTGGCGATTTTATAGTTTTTATACAATATGTAACGTAATTAACGCACACCCTCAGACACCCCAGATAATACATACACAAAAATTTTAGTTAAACATTTTTATGCACTGATTATTTATCAAATTAGTTATACTAATTCCGGAAGAATTTTGTGGTCACAGTACAAATCCACGAACGCAAAGACTTTAACGTGCTTGAAATAAAGTAAATTTTTCTTTATTTTTATTGAATGACAGAATTAGTAATAATACAAATAAAACTGCACTCTTAAAAGTCTTATTGCCTTAAGTTACGGTCCATTTCAGTTTGTTTTGACTGTACAGATTTAGTGTGACTGTACTTTACGTAGTTTTAATTATTTTTGGGATAAAAAATTACCTATTTTAAAAATGATAGAAATCGATTCAGTAAACGATTCTGAACAAACTACTTTCTCAAAGTGCGTTAATTATGTTACATGTTGTATACCACCAATACGCGTGTTTGCGTATTCTTTACTGTTTTCACTATAAACAAGGCTTACAACAAGAAGACGTAATCCGGAATAGAACACTACTTACTATACAAAAACATTTTTAATAATCTATATAATAAAACATTAAAATTTATATAATGATTATTTATTCTCATAACATTAAAATATACAATATCCTGCTCCCGCGATATTAGTTTATCGCTCGCTGGTTGCGTTTTCTCAATGAGTGGCTATACTCAGCTATTATTCTTCTTTATTACTTAAAGATCGTAGTATCATTCGTCCCACACCTTCACGCTTTTCCGGCACCTGTCCGGTAAAATTCCGACGTCTGAGGTAAAAGAAGTGATTGATTAAAAGGATTGAGTGATAAATTAAAAAAGCAGGTTCTGCACGACAACAAGCTTCGGGTCCCGCGCCTCCGTCACAGTGACCGAGTGAAGCCGGCCACAGTCGAGCGTGTGCCTGCTGTACTACCATATGTCAGAGGAGTCACAGGCAAGGTTGGCTACATTTTGAACGAGCTTCTATTAGAACATTCTACAAGCCGCCGAAGAAGATTAGTCAGTTCTTACCATCCGTCAAGTGTCACATTCCTCTACAAGATGCAAGAGTGTACAAGCTTGATTGTGATTGTGGTCTCTCATATATAGGGCAAACAAAGAGATCAATTAGAACCCGCGTAAAAGAACACATAGCTGACGTGAAGCATCAACGTTCCGGGAAGTCTGCAGTTTGCGATCATATCCTAGATGACCCCAACCATTACATCAGATTTGATAGACCACAAATCCTCGCGAAAGAACATCGATTCCTACCAAGGATGATACGTGAGGCTATTGAAATTAAAAAACATCCTAATTTCAATAGAGAAGGAGGCTGGGTACTACCACCTGCTTGGGATCCTATAATTAATTAAATTAAAACTAAACCCAAGCATACCACTGCAGGACTTCAAAACACAGTTAATTCATTCTGCGTAGATCGGACCAAAGACAATAATTAAAAAAACTGAAGGTACTCCGGGTTAACTTTTATATCGGGACCTCAGTCACCTCAGTCCCCCGTGACCATGGCTGCTGGAAAGCACCCGAAACGTCGGGTATTAAAAATAAAATAAATAAAACGCGATAAAATGCGTAAAAGTAGTTTTAATCAATGTACAGTGTTTGCTTAAATATAAGAAATCATTATAAAAGGAGTGATGTTAAAGAAGTCGTATTCTTGTGGTTTTTCCATAACCACCTATAATGACAGTCATAAAATTTCTGCAACAAAACGTAAATTTATTACTATTCTTTATAAAATAAAATTTTTAGTAACTAGGGTTAAATTAGCTGTTAGTAATTTAAGACAAACTTTACTTTTACATCGAGGTAAAAGTTAAGCTACAAAAAGTTAAGTTAAACTCGGAATGATCACCAGAAAAGTTTCCACTTTGCTTAAATCTGGCTACATAGACAAGTTACGTATAACGAGTGGCAGCAGTAATCTTTTCATTTAAGAAAATTACCAAATAAATATGATCTTCGTCCTCCTGCACCAGAAATAGAGGGAATTACCTACCCAGGTAACTTGCTAAGCAAATTGGAGTCCTAAAACCTATTAAAACTAAGTTGAATTATCAAAAATAAAAATAAAACAACCATGTATTCAAAGATGATACGTCATTGTTAGCTATTAATTTTGCCGACGAATGTTGAAGCAATAGAGATATTTCTATAAGGACTAGAAAATTATCTCGACATTTTTCCATCGCCATAAACCAATCTTATTTAGAATACATTGAAAAAAAAAACTAAATAAAAAGCTTTATAATGTGTCAGGTGGGATAAAGTTTTTATTATAAGCTTAAATTATTAATGTATTACAAACCTGACTTTGTAACAAAACGTCAGTGAAAATGATTACATACACTGCACTACGCATATTTTTTTATTACCAACATGTTCTACATAATCACAGGCCGTATCCTCGAAATCGTGCTAAATTGTATAGCAAATTTATTATAATATCATTTTTAGTGCGCCGTGCTGAAGAGGATATCCGGAAAGTGTTCAGTTCAAACAAACGTATTCCTCAGTTTTCTCCTTAGATAATAACGTTGGCGCAATTATTATTTTACAATGCAATCAATATCTACCACGACCATGTTTATATGTTTTGTTTTAAATTAATTAATTCTTTTAAAATCTATGAACCTTATAAAGTGATCAAAATTGCCCAGTTATACCGCCGTAATTAGACATCAAAAAGTTACCGCCTATAGTATTAGTATACGTATAGTATTAGTATACGTCCCGCAGCTGAGCACAGGCCTCCCTTCATTTCTGAGAGGGTTTTAGGGCAAGGAAGTGTCCACCACGCTGCCCCAATACGTGTTGGCGAACTTCACACGTCTTCGTAATATTTTTTTTTCTTATTACTCAGACATGCATATTTCCTCACGATGTTTTCCTTCACCGCCGAGCACGTGGTAAATCAGCACTTAATTGCAATTAACAATTTCATTGGTGCCGGCGGGGACCGAACCCGGGTTACTAGCGTTCTGTTATATTTAGAGCGTTACGAGCGTTAACCATCTGAGTGACCACGGTTCTCATTAGACATTAAATAAACAAATTCAAACAACATAAAATATTAAAAATACAGACACTCTACAATCCTTTTCAGATTGATCTTTAAAAAATCCTTTACAATCATTTTCATATGGTTTTTTACCAACGTGTAAAATAAATAGTTTTTGACATGATTTTGAACTATATTGCGTTTTATATAAAATGTACATGCTAGTAAAGTTTTCTCTCGGTTTGTTGTTTAAATAGGACAAAAACAAAAAATAAAAAGCATAAAATAAAAATTATTTAAATATGCTCAATGATTTTTTAGTACAGCAATTATTAATAACACCAATTTGAATTTTTTCTATTAAAAATACAACAATTTTCGAATACAACATATTTAGTACTGCCGTGAAAACGAACCGCTTACAAGTCCTTTTTGTTTTTGTTCATCCGCTAACGACATTTTTGATTGTATTAAATACAATAAACCCAAAATAAAAACACAATACATATAAAAATGCTACTAGCATATCGTCACATTCATATTAAACAAGTTTCTAAAGTACTAAAAATAAAAATGATGCAGACATACAAAAATTCAACTTCTTATGTCGAAAATAAAGTTATTCCATCTTATTTTATTTTAAGTTACGAGGGTGGATTGAAAAGTACTCGGCCTAACCAAGAAAATAAACACATACTAAATCAGTTATATTTTTATTTTTCTACATAATCACCATCAAGTTCAATACACTTTTGCCACCTCCCCTTCCAAGCATTTAGACCGTTGAAAAAAAAAATGATTCTTCCTTAGAGTCAAAATATGCGTCTACAGCTGCTTTGACCTCATCGTTTGTCGAAAATCTTTGACCTCCCAAGTGCTTTTTTAGGTAAGGGAACAGAAAGAAGTCTGATGGTGCCAGATCAGGTGAATACGGCGGATGCGGTAACAGTTCAAAGCCACAGTTGTGAATTTCAGCCATTGACTGTACTGACGTGTGAACACGGCCGTTATCTTGATGAAACAGGACTTTTCTTCTGAGCATTCCTCGACGTTTTTCTTTTATTTCCTCTCGTAAATGACGTAGTAAGGTGCAGTAGTAATCAGAGTTTATAGTCTGACCCCTTTCAAGATAATCAATCATAATCACACCTTTCGAGTCCCAGAATACTGAAGCCATCACCTTATTTGCCGACAAAATCGACTTAGCCTTTTTAGGGGGTGGTGAACCAGGTCTTCTCCACTGTTTTGATTGTTGTTTTGTTTCCGGTGTACAGTAATGAACCCATGTTTCGTCCATAGTAACAAAACTATTCAAAAAATCATCCGCATCGGCTTCAAATAACTCCAAACAGTCGCGTGAAATAGTCAATCGCGTCCTTTTTTGTTCAACTGAAAGCAGTCGCGGAACCCACCTCGCAGACACCTTGTGGAAACCCAACTCGTTGACCACGATGTTTTGAGTTCGTTCATAAGAGATGCCTATAATCTCGGTTATCTCTCTAATTTTTAATCTGCGGTCTCCCATTATTAAATCAAGTACTTTTTTAATATTTTCGTCAGTAGTTGACGTCGAAGGCCTTCCAGAGCGGGGTTCATCTTTCACACTCTCTCTACCACGCTTAAATTCTGCTATCCATTTTTTGACGGATGAATATGACAGAGCACAATCGCCTAATGTACTGACCATGTCATCATGGATGGCTTTTGATTATAGCCCCTTCTTATGGAGGTACTTAATGACGGCACGCTGCTCGATTTGCTCCATTCGCGGAAATTATGTCCGATTACTTTGTTAATAAATTTATAAAATCACAACTAATTATCGCACACGTTTCGAACTTCACACAATGAACTAGTCTGAACTGAACTAAATAATGTGGGTAGATTTGATTTTTAGAATTGAATGGATCTGTGTTAGGCCGAGTACTTTTCAATCCACCTAGGTATTACTGAAAACGCACGTGCACGTGGGCTGCCGAGCTGCATCTATATGCACGTAGTAGAGCCATACTGCAACTATGGTTGTAGCACGAATGGGTTGGCTCGACCGGGGAAGAACCACGCCCTCACAGAGTACCAGCGTTAAATAGTGGTTCAATGCGTTTCGTATGGTAAGTGTAGGTAACTGGAGATCCTTTTCGCTGAAAACGAGGAATTCCGTCATAGTTCTGCATTTAGATAGATTTCGTCAACCACGTATCTACATTTAGATTCTTATTCGAGGATAGATGTTGATGTCTATGGCCCACAGCATCCACCTACTATCAGGTGGACTGTGTACTCGTTTGTTACCCTTCTTTTATAATAAAAAAGAAGAAGAAAACACCAGTCGTCTTATTTCAATTCAACTTTAAAAAGAAAAAGGAGATTAAAAAAGAAAATACACAAAAAACGAAACCGTAAAACGCTTTCAAATCCGTAAATAAAAAAATTACCAGTCTGAAAAGTAAATATACTAATAGTTTAGTTGAATTTTTAAACTTTTCTAGTTGTCTCTATGTTAACAATACCATAACACTACTATCGAATTAAAAATGACTGTAGATCGCTTGCAATACACGCCACAAATGCGGCTTGCATCGCAACGATTATTTCACTTTCCAATGAATTAAACATTATTTATGTCTCTATGACATATTATGCCCATTGGCTAACAATTGATCTATATATATCGCACTTAATGCATAAAGCTATAATAAAGATTTTTATTATAGATTTATGCATTAAGTACATACATACACTTCATACATACACTAAGCAATTAATTGCTTAGTGTATGTATAAAGACGTTTTTAAACAGTTTGTTCCGCTTAATTGAAATATTAATAAAATTGTTTTGAAGTTGTGTATAGGTATTTATGTACGCAATATAATATATTAAAAATATATAAATTATCTATAGCTTTTTGGAAATAATGTCAACAATTGTGATATTTAAAATATAATCAGGCATATAGGGAATTGGTGTGAAGTGGCGACGTCACGAGTAACCTTAGTGAAATGTTAAGAAAATCTTATGGCGTTCTATACCATTGTGTAAACATCTCACAGTGTCAGACTTAAAATAATAACGACCGAAAACATTCTGTTTTAACACCTCGACCAGACGTGACGATTATAGCTAATTATATACATAAATTTGGACATGACCTTTCCTGTTTTAGAAAAATTGAATACTGAACAAGGTTGTGTAATTGTCATATTGGTAGTTAGAACTTTATGTTTTTATTGCGGCCGGTCTCAAGAGATACTAAAGCTATCTGCGCAGGACTAGATTACAGTGCACGAATATGTGCGCAGGCACATTTGCACCACTCTATTCCCTCACACTCATAGTTCGATTTAACGCGAGTTGCCGTCGACGGCCAGAAAGAGATCAAGCGCGGGACCAACGGTTTAACATGTTTCCCCAGGCACAGGGTTGAAACACCGCAAACTTCCTGACTCCGGGCTGCTACTAAGAATTTCTTGACAAAAAAACCTAATGACCGATTTTGATCCGTTTCCAGATTCAGAGCCGAAATCAGAACATGTTGATCAGCGGTCGCACTTAGCGGTAGACTACTAGACCAATAAGTCAGAAAAAAAAATCGAAAAAAATGTGATGTGTCATATTCGAGTATTAAGGTGATGTGAGCGCCAAAAGGAGATTTTTCACGCTTTATAGGTGCGCAATAAAGCAATTTTTTTGTCATTAAAAACCACGAATCCACATTTTTTTAAATTCATTATGAAAGTTAAAAATTTTTTGTAGTGAACTATGTTGACCAAAATACGATTGACAAATTTTGGCTCGATAGAAAAAGATCGCAAAGTTTCCTCAAAATCTACAATTTTAGGTACATCCACTAAGTGAAAAAGCTGTTTCATTCGAATGTAGTGAAATCAATTTCAATTAAATTCAGGCTATGTGTTCAACAGTAAAAACGTGAGTGAATTATGGGTTTATATTTCAATAAAAGAGTATAATATATCATTTTAAAAAGAAATATCAAATAAATATTGTGCGATTAAATAGCGCGCGGGCCGACTAAACAGTCCATATAAAGCGTGAAAAATCTGATTTTGGCACCCACTTTACCTTAAATCATCCGGTAGATCATAACCAGCCCAAAAGCAATAAACTTATGTGGCTTAACTTTTAATAAAATATACTCTTACTAACAACAGTAATTTATTAACTCAGACAATCAGCCCTGAAGTCGACTAAAACCTTTTCATAGGATTATACAATACAGAATATTCAATACTTTTAAATTTATAATATAAAACAAGAAAATTATTATGACCAAAATACAAAAAATAACACAAAACTCGACTGCGTTCATCTAACTAATATTTTTTATAAACTCAATTATTACTATGATTACTAATACATAATATACACGATATATATTTATGTTTATTATAATGTTTTGTTAAGGTTTCTTACAGTCTTACATGACAATGTCCGTAATATGTCATGTCGCTGCAAAGGAGCGAGCTTATATTTTTTTTAAATTACAGGAGAGCAAGAAAACATTTATTATTCCCGATTACTAGCTTTTTTTTCATCAGAAAATTTATTTTTAATTTTCTGATGATTCTGATTTAATTTATTTCAAAAAATAGGTTCACTCCTGTGCGGCGTCAGCGACGAATTACGACGAATGGATTGAGATCTTTGATTATATATACGAGGTGTGTTCAAAAAGTAAGGTGACTTTATATTTTTATGGAAAACTATTTATTTATTCATCAATATTTATGTTGTCCCCTTCAAAGTAATCCCCCTCAGATATAATACACTTGTGCCAACGCTTTTTCCAATCGTCAAAGCATTTCTGATAATCACTTTCTGGTATAGCCTTCAGCTCTTTCAGCGAAGCAGTTTTTATCTCTTCAATCGTTGCAAATCTTCGTCCTTTCATAGGTCTCTTCGGTTTTGGGAACAGGAAAAAGTCACATGGGGCCAAATCCGGTGAATATGGTGGCTGAGGCATGATTGTAGTGTTGTTTTTGGTCAAAAAACCTCTCACAAGCAACGATGAGTGAGCAGGTGCATTATCGTGATGCAAAAACCATGAATTGTTTACCCACAATTCGGGACGTTTCTTACGTATTGCTTCTCGCAAATGGCGCATAACTTCAAAGTAATACTCCTTATTGACCGTACGACCTTGTGGCAAGAACTCATGATGCACCACACCCCTACAGTCGAAGAAAACTGTAAGCAAAACCTTCACATTTGACCGAACTTGGCGTGCTTTTTTTGGTCTTGGTGATTCAGTGTGCTTCCACTGGGACGATTGAGTCTTAGTTTCGACGTCATAACCGTATACCCATGTTTCGTCACCTGTTATGATCCTTTTGAGCACATCTGGGTCGTTGTTGACATCATCCAATAGCTCTTGAGCGATTGTCATGCGACGGTTCTTTTGGTCGAAATTGAGCAATTTTGGAACAAATTTCGCTGACACATGTTGTTTCATGCCCAAAATATCCGAAAAAATTTCATGGCAAGAGCCAACCGATATGCCAACATCCTCCGCAACTTCTCTGATAGTGATTCGACGATTTTCCAAAACAATTTTCTTCACTATTTCAACGTTTTCATCGGTTGTTGACGTGCTGGGGCGTCCAGAGCGAGGTTCGTCATTGGCATCTTCTCGGCCATCTTGAAAAAGCTTGTACCACTTATAAACGTTTTTTTTACTTAGAGTAGACTCACCGTATGCCACTGTCAACATTTCAAGTGTTTTGGAGCACGTAATTCCATTTTTTACACAAAATTTTATGCAAATTCTTTGATCCATTTTTTTTTTGATAGAAGAAAATCGCCGAGCACACCAAAGTACATCTGACCTTTGCAACTGTCAAAAATAAACTAAACATGCTATACACTTCAAACTTGAAACATATGCTCAGGACATGTGTACCAACGCAACAAAATACAAACATCGAAAATCGAATGTGCGTTGCCCGCGAAATTCAAAAAGTCACCTTACTTTTTGAACACATCTCGTATAATCAAAGATTGAGATATTACTTGTCAAAATCCAATAATTTTAATAATTATATATAATAATATAATTTTGTGAGTTACGCGTGGACATAGAAACCAGCGTAAATACATAAATGCCACCCTAAAATATTACCCTACTTATGGTCTACGCCGCAGTGATGTGGTAAAATGTGAAAAATTAAAGTAGCAGCCTAATAATTACCATAACGGCTTATACAAGTCCATTGGTGAACATAGGCCTCCCCATAGATTGTTTCATAAGCAAGCGGGTTGGCCACCGCTGTTTTCATTTTTATTTAGCTGTTATCAGAAATATGCTGCTGTTCATCTCCTGGTTTATTTTCCCTTTGTCCCATCCTAGGACACCCACGGGATAATATGGGGCGTTGATATTCTCACACTGCCACTACACTATATATAAATATCTGATCATTTTACACAAGTCTCCTCGCATTCTCAGTTATTGAGTTGTTACAGGAACCACACATGAAATGTGATATCAGGTCACAGTATTTATTTCATCATCATCATCATCATTATCATTACAGCCCATCACGAATCCACTGCTGAACTTAAGTCTCCTCTAAGGAATGCTACAAATCGTGGTCCTGAGCCACCTGCAATTTTAATTACAATTATTTATATGCGTAAACATCATAAAGCAACGGCCTACATACGTCACACTTGATATAAATCCTCCCTCGTGTTTGTAATAAACGCTTAAGGGGGAATATAACCTCAAATGGCTTAGCAAGATCCTCCGTTATACCGAAAATATTGCAGCATTAATTTTGAAATAAATATATGGTAAAGTTGAGGATAATGTTAAGTACTATGTTAGACGAAAACATGATTCCGTAAAATTTTCTCGATAGAAAAAAATCCAAAGTTACCATACTAACTGAACTAACTCTAAAGCAGGGCTTATGTTTTTTATTTTTTTTAATTACCATTATTTTCAGCTCAGCTCAGAACTTGGCGGCAGGAAACAAGCTTCAGGATGCCGATAGTTTAGGTAATTTCTTTTTACAGTGAAAATAATGGTAATTAAAAAAATAAACAAAAAAAAATAAAAAAACATAAGCGCTGCTTTATAGTTAGTTCAGTTAGTACGCAAATGTTCATGATCTTATTTAAAGTATTTTATGAATAACAGCGGTTTATTGTTCAGTTTGGAGGTAACTTTGGATTTTTTTCTATCGAGAAAATTTTACGTAATCATATTTTCGTCTAACATAGTACTTAAAGTTAATTCTCAACTTTACCATACATTTATTTCAAAATTAATGCTGCAATATTTTCGGCATAATGGAGGATTCTGCTAAGCCATTTGTGGTTATATTTCCCCTTAAAGGGTACCTGATCTAGATCTGACACTGAGCGTTTGAAATATGCACATCGATTGGGGACAACTATCTATGGCAATTATCCAAGCATTTACATAGCGATAGCTTTCTCTGCCTGTTACAAATATCTCCAATAATTGCACAGCGGTGCGTCGTCCAGGTTCTGAGGCAAATTGATGTAAGCAAGTTAGTATCGGCTAAATACTAAAAACATATTTATTATATCAGAAATACCAGACGAATAGCTTTTTTTATAAAATAAGGGCAACAAAACAGCACACAGTCCACCTTATAGTAATTGAATGTTATAGCCCACAGACATCTACATAATATATCCTTATTTAAGAATTAGAATACAGATGCGTTGTCAACTCTGAGTGGACATATTATATCAATCGTGAATGATTATTTCATTTGACCCGGGTCGCATCAAATTATTGATGATTTCATAAACTTTTTTGAATGTAAAAGTATTTCGCGAATGAGATTTTTTCACTTATAATAGTGATAATTGATTTGACCAATTTTCACTAATATTGTGAGACAGTAACGCTTTTGTGTAAGTTTGGTTCTGAAATAGTCATGGAAACAACTTTTATAGTTGGTAAAAGACTAATTTTCGAGCGAGTCTCACAGATCACTGAGTCCTGAAATTCAAAATTATCCATTTGAACTATCGACACGAATGACTCGGTTTGTAAGACGAATCAATACTTGAATGATCGGGTCGTAAGAAATGAATGAATGAAACATGTCTTACCTGTGAGGACTAAGACGAAAATGTCTTTGGTTCTCTACATTCACTGTGTATAAGTCATTAATAAGGCTTAATAGATATTTATAAGGCCCTCCGTTATCGGGTGATGGATTTACTTATGTCGCCATCATACGGCCAACGCAAATTTGCGTGCTGGATAAACAACGACTTAAAATAAAAAACATAATTTGTTATTTAGGAAGTACTAATTTAAATTTTATTTTGAACTGCGGCGCACTCCGACTAAGTCAACGCTAATTTTATAATTTTTCCATTTCACAAAAAAAAATTCAATTCCAATTTTTTCGTATAAAATAAACCTTATACCAGTTATAACATTGTCCTTTATCGGTTCGGGTTATTCATGTTTTAATGACATGATAATAACCCCCAAAACTGAAAAAATTATAAATTAAAGAGAAATGATAAATTTTATTTACATTTAAAGATATTTGAACCAATGATGAATTTTGGGTAAAATGGATAATTTTATAAAAACATAAAAATTTTAACGGTTTTATTTTCATTTGTTATACATTAAAATTTACATATTTCATAAAAATAGTTGGGAGGAAATCAAAATAAAACTAACAAAACACTTCAGCGGTCTTTTATAGTTTTTTTTTTATAGAAGAGGGGGCAAACGAGCATGCGGCAAACCTGATGTTAAGTGACTACCGCCGCCCATGATCAACCGCAACACCAGGAGAATTGCGGGTGCGTTGCCGGCCCTTTAGAAAGGAGTAAGCTCTTTTCTTGAAGGTCCCCAGGTCGTATCGGTCCGGAAAAATCGCCGGTGGTAAACTATTCCACAGAGAGGTTGTACGTGGAAGAAAACTCCTTGTGAAACGTACAGTGGTGGACCGCCAAGCATCCAGATGGTGTGGATGGTATCGGGACGTTTGCCGTGTAGTGCGTTCACGAAATTTGGCCTTGAAACTGAGGGGATACGACAAAGGGGTTCTTTTTAGCGGTTAACGCGCAAACTTGTGTCTTCTGTGGGTTAAACTGGACTAGATTTAGTCGTCCCCAATCCGAGACTCTGATCAGCAAAGACTCGACTTCTGACACAAGTTTGTCCCGGCACTCGGAGACGTTTTCCCGAGAAATATTGGCTCGGCCGGTGTAAAGAGCATCACCAGTGCTGTCATCTGCATAGCAATGAATGTTACGGGTATGCAACATATCATTGATATGCAGAAGAAACAGCGTTGGCGATAGCACGCAGCCCTGTGGAACACCAGCATTAATAGGCTTGCAATCGGAGCTTGCACCGTCTACAACGACCTTGATGCACCGATCTGCAAGAAAGCTGGTGATCCAATCGCACAATTTCTCGGGAAGCCCATAGGAAAGGAGCTTCGAAAGAAGCGCTTTGTGCCAAACCCGATCGAAGGCCTTCGCAATGTCCAAACTAACGGCCAATGCCTCCCCCTTGAACTCTACTGCCTCCGCTCATCTGTGAGTGAGGTAGACCAGAAGATCACCAGCTGACCGACCACGGCGAAAACCGTATTGGCGGTCACTAATCAGCTGGTGATCCTCAAGGTACCTCATGAGCTGGCAGTTTACAATGGACTCCATTGTTTTGGAGAACAAGGAGGTGATGGCGATTGGCCGGTAGTTGGACGGGTCTGAGCGGTCGCCTTTTTTAAGGATCGGGTGGACGAAAGCCGTCTTCCATGATTTTGGGACTACGCCTAGGGAGTAGGAGTACCGGAAAAGATGCGTTAAAACCGGTGCCAACTCTGGAGCACACGTCCTCAGCACAATTGGGGGGATTCCGTCAGGCCCACTCGACTTGTGGATGTCCAGGGAGAGGAGTGCTTTGCGAACCGAGCGCTGTGTGAACTGCACTTCTGGCATGGAGCACTCACACCGCGGGATGGTCGGCGGCGTACTCCCCCCGTCATCGAGAGTCGAGTTAGACGCAAAGAAAGAGCCTAGAAGATCGGCTTTCTCCTTTGCAGTATGGGCCAGTGAGTCGTCATCCCTGTGCAGAAATGGAAGAGATGGCTGACAGAAATTCCCCTGGACAGCCTTGGCGAGAGACCAGAATGCACGGGTTCCAGAAGGAAGGCGAACTAGTTTCTCGCCAATTCTGCCTATGTGCTCTGACTTTGCCTTGGCAATGACTCTTTTGAAGGACCTAGAGGCGGAATTATACTTCTTTTTTAGAGCGCTGGTGTTTACATCCCGGGACGCCGATGCATCAACCCAGGCTTGGTAGCACTCCTGCTTATAGCATGATGCTATTTTACAGGAGCGACCAAACCGTGGCTGAGACTTGCCTCCAATGGGCACCACAGAGGATGGAATGAAAAGTTCTATACCCTGAAGTACCACATCAGTAACAGAATCCGCAACAACGTTGGGATCATCCGGCGAGAAGCAAACCCGCCCCCAAGGGTAGGATGCAAAGAAAGACCGCATCCCATCCCAATCGGCTGACCTATAGTGCCAAACACGGCGGCAGCCTGCAGAATGCAACCGCGATTTCAGCGTGAGTGGCACAACACTCCGGACCAGACAATGGTCCGAGGAGCCTAAAGGGGCGTCGACGGAAATCTGATATCCGTCCGGGTGAGAGGTCAGCAGGAGGTCCAACAGGAAAGGTGCATGATCCTCCACATCTGGAATCCGCGTAGGCGAAGTAACCAGTTGTGTCAGACCATATGCCAAGGCAAAATCATGAACAGATCTCCCCGCATGATCGGTTAAACGTGATCCAAGCCATTCGGCGTGATGGGCGTTAAAGTCGCCGAGGATCACGATCTCTGCGGAGGGGATCTGCTGTAGCAACGAATCTGCAGCCACGGACGTGGTCGAAGAGTCGGTCTGTTTTGGCATTACCGCTATGGGACCTATAGAGGCACCCGTAGACGCGCGGATGGTCGTCGCTGTCTACGCGTAGCCAAAGGATGGACAGGTCCGAACCTTCAAGTCTGCCGAGGCGTCGAGAACAGATGTCCTCTCTGACGTAAACGCAAACTCCAGCTCGAGGCACAAAGGAGTGTTCCAGTTTGTACCCCGGGTAGGAGAGATACGAGACATCAGCCGGAGAGGACACCTGCGTCTCGGTCAGAAAGAGCAGAGCCGGCCTCGCCGTCTCGAGATAGTTGTGGATGGCGTTTAGGTTAGAGTGAAGTCCCCTGATATTGCAGAAATTCACGGACAGCGTGGCAGGGGTCGCCTTGGTCTTGTTGCTCCGTTTGCCCCGAGCAGTTGTAGTCTTGAGCGGAATTTTGCCCCCCCCCCCCCAGAATACGCGGGGCAGCCTGAGCACCCACGCTTTGAAGTGGAGAAACATGGTCGTGGATGCTCAGCGAGCGGCATTACCGCTATGGGACCTATAGAGGCACCCGTAGACGCGCGGATGGTCGGCGCTGTCTACGCGTAGCCAAAGGATGGACAGGTCCGAACCTTCAAGTCTGCCGAGGCGTCGAGAACAGATGTCCTCTCTGACGTAAACGCAAACTCCAGCTCGAGGCACAAAGGAGTGTTCCAGTTTGTACCCCGGGTAGGAGAGATACGAGACATCAGCCGGAGAGGACACCTGCGTCTCGGTAAGAAAGAGCAGAGCCGGCCTCGCCGTCTCGAGATAGTAGTGGATGGCGTTTAGGTTAGAGTGAAGTCCCCTGATATTGCAGAAATTCACGGACAGCGTGGCAGGGGTCGCCTTGGTCTTGTTGCTCCGTTTGCCCCGAGCAGTTGTAGTCTTGAGCGGAATTTCGCCCCCCCCCCCCAGAATACTCGGGGCAGCCTGTGCACCCACGCTTTGAAGTGGAGAAACATGGTCGTGGATGCTCAGCGAGGGATTCTCCAGGGGTGCTGGTACCCTCCTGGGGTAGTCTATCATTATTTAATTCCGCTACCATGTTGATGGGGGGGGGGGGATTTGGGCCTCCGGCCACCTGCACTCACCAGACGAAACGCGGAAGCAGAGCTTCCACTTCACGCCGGTATTCTGTGAGGTCGTGGTACCACCCCGGTTTGAGCCGGCCCATACGTGCAACAGCAAAGCTGCCGCGTGGCTCTACCACTGTTAGAGTTGTTGTTGTCCTCGTTTCTCTCTTCTTTAGAGGTAGGCGAATAGACATCGGAAGCGGGTGATCTTCCACATTAGCCGTAATCATTAGCGCTAATATCATAAAGACATAAATATGATAATTAATTTTTTGTACGTGGTAGAGCCATGCTGCAGTTATATTAGTAGTATAGTTGTAGCACGAATGGGTCGGCTCGACCGGGGAAGGACCACGCTCTCACAGAATACCAGCGTGAAATAGTAGCTTAATGCTGCTGTATTTCGTATGGTGAGCGTAGAGAACCGGAGACCCTTTTTACTGGAAATGAGGCATTCCATCTCAGTCCTCACGGGTGACAACGCATATGCATTTTAATTTGTAATGGAAGACAGATGTAGATGTCTATGGGCCGCAGCAACCACTTATCATCAGGTGGACTGTATGCTCGTTTATCACCCTATTCTATAAAAAAAATTGACCATTTTCTAGCGCACAGCATTTAATACATATTATGTAATATAAATAAAGAATTTGTAATAGAAAAAACTTAAATGTTTATTTTCCTTACAGGACATGGCGAAGAGGACATCGAGACTAGTTTTAGCTTCGACATTATTTATATCCCTCGTCAATGCCACGGTACCGGGATCATCGAGTGCCAATGAGATAAACCAAACGCAAAGAAAACGTTCCCCGTATACTGGGGGAGCCTTATATCCACAGGCCACAGAGACACGGGACTTAAGAACATTAGATGGCATTTGGAACTTTAGAAAGTCCCCCTCAGATCCTGAGTATGGATATCGAAATAGATGGTACGAGCAAGATCTGGAGAAGGTATTTATTTATCTATATTCAGTTTTACACTTTCCTTATTACTTTCCTTACTTTTCAATTACAAATAGCTGCTTACAGAAGGCACTACTTATTGGTTTGAACATTCACACCGTGCCGAGATGCCGAGAAGAAATTTTGTATTAGTACATGAATTATGTACTAATACAAAATTTCTTCTCGGCATTTTGTCAATAATGATCTCAGTTCAAATTATTAAAAAAAACGTAACAACTGCAATCTAAAATGATATTATCTATCGACCGTTCCTGTCATTCTCGGTGTCAAAACTTGAAGCCTGAACATTCACACAGTGTTTTAAATCAAAATAATTATGTACTAATACAAAATTTCTTCTCGGCATTTTGTCAATAATGATCTCAGTTCAAATTATTAAAAAAAGCGTAACAACTGCAATCTAAAATGATATTATCTATCGACCGTTCCTGTCATTCTCGGTGTCAAAACTTGAAGCCTGAACATTCACACAGTGTTTTAAATTAAAATAATTATGTACTAATACAAAATTTCTTCTCGGCATTTTGTCAATAATGATCTCAGTTCAAATTATTTAAAAAAAAAACGTAACAACTGCAATCTAAAATGATATTATCTATCGACCGTTCCTGTCATTCTCGGTATCAAAACTTGAAGCCTGTTATAAAAAAATGCTAAAAAACAGCGAATTTCGATTGTGATTCTTATCTTTGTATCGCTTGCAAAGCAATTACCATTTGATATATCAAGATGGTAATGGGATGAATTTGCAGAATCAAACCGATTCATGGCTCTACATTTTATGGCTCCTCGGTGGGGCTCATCATTGCGTAGCTGTCAACACTTATCATAAAATAGCAATCATACGGCATTAAAAATGGTTTTTTTATTGAAGTATATAACTATCTTAGCTATTTTTATATGACATGTATACTTTTTGTATACTTTATATGTACGTAAGTCTGAAAATCAAGTACAACCCTACCAGATGGGCTTGGCGGACCGCGGATTCAAACACTTACTTACCTCAAGGAATAAAAAAAATTACGGTCTACAAAAAATTATTCTGATGATTGTCGATCTACAATTTAAATATCTTGAACGCCTCCACGTTATAGGAGAAATTTCTAATGCTGTCATTTCTAATCTTTTAAGCAAAAAAAGAAAACAATTTCCAATGGATACTCATTACAGTATACAACTCTTTACAACTTTATTTTACTCTGTATTCTTTTAAAATTTTCATGTAGAGAGAAGCTTTTGTAGAGACAATTCCTTTATATATCTAGCTTAGAGCTGCTATATATCGAGCTACACCGAATTGAATGCTATGAATTTGAAGCGTTGTGTTCCTATGTCTTTTTGTCAGTAACTCATTTCTCTCGGTCTGAAATGTAAATAGAAGTGATATAATTAAAGAATTATACACGGTTAACGTGATATATATACTATAAAGTAGGTATATTTATATTTCTAGCCTTTTATATCATAATGATCACAATATGTAGGCAGTCCATTACTTAAATCGGGAACGCAGGTAAAGAATAATGGTGCAAGGAAGTCTGATCATCGGTCTAAGAATATTAGGTCATGTCATGGGGTTTTCTTGCGTTTCCCATAATCGACTTTTACGTAGTAAGACTCCGTTTGTGCCTAAAAGCCCGTCTGGGTACGTACCACTCATTTATTGAGGTAGGTTAGGGTAACGGTCACCTTAAGCTTTGCCGCCCTATAAAACCAAAACTAGGAAGAGGACAGAGTCAAAAACACAAAGTCGTATATTATAACGAATATATTTAAAAAAAACTGCAAACAAGCTTTGACAATAATTAGGAACACTTCGAAAAATCAACCTAAATAAGACTAACTACACTACACCATACTAAAATCGACTAAAATATTTACTATTATGTCAACTATCAAAATGGTGTCGATCAAGCAGCGCCCTTTTGATCCTTTAATATTTCATTGACTGATGAAAAGCTGCCGTATCACAGAGTCATCTATGCCAACAATGGTGTAGTTTTTGAGTTATAAGAAAGTGACCATATTAACCGGTTCACCGTATTACCCTCACATACTATATTTACAATTGCGGCCAAATGCCGGCACTGCTGTGTTCAGGTCTAAAGAGTATAGAGAGGCAATATACCAATATAAAAATAGTCTGTGAGGCATTCCGTCCTGGTGTTCAAAAGTGACAACACATCTGTAGACATCTTCGTATAAATTTACTTTCAGATAGACTGTTGCTATTTAAAAACCCACTCACGACGTGAAATAAAATGATGATTTCTTTTACGCCGACACCACCCTATCTTACTATATATTTTTAATTATTATCTACAACACCATCATCATCATCATTACAGCACTTCGCAAGTAGTCCACTGTCAAACATAGGCCTCCACCAAGGAATGCCACGAAGCACGAATCTGAGTCACCCGCATCCATCGAATTCCTACATGTCTTACCAGATCGTAACTCCATCTAGCATCTAGCGAGGGGATGTCCCACAATTCGCCCACCGGTACGCAGTTACCCAATAGATTATCTATAATAATCAATTGTAATTCAGACAGGTCCAATAATCAAGATGCCAGTACCTTCGTCCTACAATGACGTAGGTGAGGACGCCTCTTTGAGGGACCATGTGGGCTTGGTGTGGTACGACCGGCGCTTCCACGTGCCGCCCTGGTGGCTGCAAAATGGACAACGGGTGTGGCTGCGATTCAGCAGCGTGCATTACGCGGCACAAGTGGTGAGTCAATTTTAATTAACTTATTATTAAAGGAAGAAGGAACTATTTTATTTATATACGTGGTAGAGTTATGCTGCAGCTATATTATGATTGTAGCATGAATTGGTCGGTTCCACCGGGGTAGGACCACGCTCTACAGAATACCAGCGTAAAATAGCAGCTTAATGCTGTTGTGTTGCGTCTAAGTTGCGTGTGCCATCTCAGTTCCCAGGGGTGACGACACATCTGCATTTTATTTCTTAAGTGAGTATAAATGTAGATGTCTGTAGGTCACAGCATCCACTTACCATCAGGTGGACTGTGTGCTCGTTTGGCGCCCTTATTCTATTAAATAAAATCGGGGAATGGTCACTCACAAAAAACCAAGACAAGAACAGCACTATTTTTTTTTAATTTTTATTTTTTATTACTAAACGTGGTTATGTATTATATAGCGAAATAATCTGTCATTTTTTACTGTATTTGTATTGTACTACTCAGGGTGGAAGACGCTGACGGCAGTAACACAGTTTACACTAGTATAGCCGTTAACGCCAACTACTTTGAAATGTAATTTTGTAATTTAAAATAGATATAATACATAAGTGTAACCTGTCAATTGAGAGTCAAATAAATTATTATTAATAATATATCTCATATCCAACTTTCGATTTAATGCCAACAAGTGGATGAATTGTACTGATACACAAACGTGTATGAGACGAGACAGTGACAGACTCGTAAGCTCGTACTCTAGTCTACTCATGACCAATATATGAGAACTAGTAACAATTTAAAAAAAATTAAAATTTCATAAAAATAGTATTAAAAAGAGTTTTAATGAGAGATATTTATATTAATAACTTTAATGTGTATCACATACATACTTGAATGGTTATAATTACTAGGAATGTGGATATCATCATTACGCTTTTCCTATAATATATCGAATTATTTGATTAATTGTCAAATTACTCTTGCTGCTTATGCAACCTGGACAAAGATCGTTTCCCAACCAGTAATAATTAGAAAGTATAATTTAATATAATCAACACACAGGGAAGGAAATAGTGTAAAACCATAGAATACTATATTACGTATGTATTATAGTATTTTAGGAGTGAAACCCACGTCCAACAGTGAGCTCTTACGCGCTTATGAAAAAGAAGTTGAATACACACAGTCGCAGGCTCAAATTCCGAACGGAACAAATGTCTGTATCTAATACCTAGAGCCTGCAAAATAATTGTTTCAGATCCGGTTGTTGGCCAAAATCCACTTGTTTATGTACGTAAAACGCCTCGACGATACAGGAGAAAAATCTAGTGTGGGAATAATGCTATCCTTCATACTAGAATACAAAATATTGTATTCTAAGAATCATTTCATCTTTATAGAATACTAAATATTATATTCTAAGATCAGTAATACGGTCATCAAGCTTATGTATGCAGTAAACAATATACATTATGTGGCAAAAGACCCTCAAGAGCAATTTAAAACACACAACTACGCTTTGAAGTACTAGACCGCCACAAACCCCGTCGTCCGCAATAAATGAGGTGCAGTTCGAACTGGAGGTGTCCGCGTCATTCATCTGTCGCTAGGCAATTGCTGTATAATTGGACAATTTGTCAAACATGACCGGTCTCGCGACTTGCTCCCGCGTGACCTGCGAACCGCACGATAAGCGATGACCTGGAATACTACACTGCCGATAGTTGTCTGCGAAACTTACCAAAAATCATACTTTACTACTTAATGTAATCATTTTTGAAGCAAAGATTTCTTTAGATTCGTGATTTGAAAATCGGTGAAACGAAAAAACAACACTAAAAAAAGAAAACATAAATCTATAGGATTTAACTTGTGAGAGAATGACATAGAATACAATATACATTGTTTCCTATCTATAATATAATGTATAATGCATAATATAATTTTCAACTTGTTAATAAATATTATAATAAGTAAACCCTACAATTATCCTTCTCCTGATACGCATTAGTCTCACTCTCTCGGATGTTTAGTATTCTGAAGGTTTTTTTACTTCAACAACAAGTGTGAACTGCACACATGTGTTTTTTCTAATTTACTGTCTTTCCCTTTTCTATGTATGGCAATAGACATCTACAGTACGCTCGGCTAGGGTACTCTACACATTCTCCGAAATGCATCCTGTAAAAAACCAAAAGGCTGGCTACTGGCGCTTGAGTGCGAGGCTGGTAAGATTGATTTTAACCAAATTCAGGTCACCAATAAACCTTACACGCCTTTCGATTGAGTCCAAAGCTACTAGGTGGCATTTTGTAGCAACAGCCCACATATGACAGCAATACTCCATGCACGACCGAACTTGCGCTTTATATAAAGTAAGCAGCTGTCCCGTCGTGAAGTATCGCCTCACCTAGCAACCTAGATTCACTGCAGCTGCTTTGGCCTTAAACTCAATGAACTGCCCGAATATCAATATAATAATTGGATAATCAGCCATCGCATCTTTGACAAACCCGAGAGACCGTTCACTCAGAAAGTTCTTTACCCAGTCAATCAGACAAGGGATAACCCGTACGCCGGAAGCTTACCCAAAAGGCTAGCGTGCCAAACTATGTCAAAGGCCTTCGAGATAACAAGGGAAACAGCAAGTGCTTCCGCACTGTTCTCGAGTGCCTCAACTCATTCGTATGTGGCATACGCTAGATGGTCCCCACCTGACCGATCTCAGCGAACCCGTACTGCCGGTCACTAAGGAGGTCAATCTGTTCTAGGTATGCCATTAAGCGGGTGTTCAATACATGCTCCATGATCTTGCAGAGTATGAAGGTAGTTGAGATTGGCCGATAATTGGCAGGGTCGGCACGGCTGCCTTTTTTGGAACAGGCTGCGCGTTGGCCATTTTCCAGGATTTTGGCACTATTCCAGACCTAAATGAGAGGCGGAACAAGTGTGTCAGGACAGGAGACAACTCAGGAGCACAAGACTTTAGAATTAAGTATAGCTGGTATTGCATCTGGTCCACTACTTACTAGCTTTATTCACGTCTAGACACCGCAAGGTTTTAAGAATCTTCTTATTTCCTTTTTACGCTCGTGGTAACATTAGCCGAACACTATATGCACGCGGGCATTTGCAAGTCGATCGTAAAGTGCAATTTACGGGACATTGTAGTGATATCGAGATTCACCACAATGCCTCGTTTAGAATCGAATACAAATCATTTCGCGGTTGCTGACTTCTAACGTATTTAAATTATATGCTTACATATAAAGTGCGTTCACGATTTATTTGATGAACACGACGACCAACAAAGTATAATGATATCAAGTAACAACAATTGCCATAGTACTATGATAATTGTACATAAACTATTGATTTGATAATCGAATTCAGTATAAGGAGTATATTTTTTTCGTTGTTTCATTACGATTAAGTATAGGATTTAGGGTAAGAGAATTATATTATTGCAGATATGAATATACTCGTAGCTTACGATCATAGAATTTGTGTATTATTATATTCTATGGTTACAATTGTTTTCTATGTTTAAGCCTAAAGTGTTAATTGTTAAGCTCATTATGTTCACGCATTCCTATCTATATAATAATCGTACAATAATATCCTTTCTTCTTTAGAATGATTTTTACATGTGCCTCGATGATGAATTTATGCAACGACAAATTGGTAATATTACAGGAAATTTGTTCAGATCTTTTTATGTAGTATAAATATATTTTCAATATCAGTTGCTAATCAACACAGAAATAAAAGAATCCTGCACTGTCGACATTTGTTAATAGCCTAATTTTTTACTGCGTTAACAGCGAATCTAAAACTAAGTTTGAAAAGGCTTCAATGATATTCTCTTCGTTACAGAGTAGAATCTAAAGTGATACCATGATTAACTGTGAAATCTACAAATTTTTAGTAGTATTTGATCATTCAATTATTACTTAATGTGATTATATAGTAACTTGACTTACCTACATTTGATAAAGGAAATTTAAAGCGTTTCGTCTTATTGTTATGCTATTCGTTGTAAAACCAGGGTAATGCTTGAAATACGAGTATAGTATCATTTACGTCGTCAAATAATTTTTGCATAACAATGAATGTTATCGGTTTGCAACATGTCATTGATATGCAGATAAAACAGCGTTGGTGATAGCATGCAGCCTTGTGGAACACCAGCGGAAATTGGCTTGTAATCGAAGCATGCACCGTCTACTACGACCTTGATGTTCCAAAATCCAAGAAAACCGGTTATCTAATTGCACAGTTTCTCGGGAAGCCCATAGGAAGGCATTTTCGTAAGAAGTGCTTTGGGCCAAACCCGATCGAAGGCCTTCGCTATGTCCAAACTAACGGATAATGCCTCCCCCTTGGACTCTACTACCTTCGCCCATTTATGAGTTAGGTAGCCCATAAGATTACTAGCCTAGCGACCACGACGGTAACCATACTGGAAGTCACCAATCAGTTGGTGATCCTCAAGATACCGCAAGGGCTGACTGGTAATAAAGGACATTATTTTAGAGAACAAGTAAACTGATGGCGACAGGTCTATAGTTGAATGGATCAGAGCGGATACCTTTTTTAGGGGTCGGGTGCACGAAAACTATCTTCCATGTTTTTGGGACTACACCTAGGGAGACCGATGCCAACTCCGGAGCATTCTTCAGTACAATAGGAGGGACGCCATTAGGCCCACTCGACTTGTTGACGTTCAGGGAGAGAAGTGTTCTGCGCACCGTCCCATACAGCTGACCTATAATGCCTGACACGATGATATGATGCGGCAACCTGCAGAACACAACCGCGATGGGAGCGTGAGTGGGACTGTACTCCGGATCAGACAATGGTCCGAAGAGCCAAGAGGGGCAGGGGGAAACCTGATATTCGTCCGGATGAGAGGTCAGCAGAAAGTCCAAAAGGAAGGTACATGATCTTCCAAATCTGGAATCCGCGTAGGCGAGGTAACCACTTGTGTCAGACTTTATGCCAAAGCAAAGTCATAAACAGATCTATCACTATGCTCGGTTAAACGAGAACCAAGCCATTCAGCGTGGTGGGCGTTAAAATCACCAAGCATCACAATCTCTGCGGATGGGACCTGTTGTTGCATGGAGTCTGCAGCCATTTGAACGTGGACGATGAGTTGGTCTGTATCGGCATTGTCGCTACGGGACCTATAAAAGGACCCGTAGACGCGGGGATTTTCGTCGCTGTGCACGCGCAGCCATAAAATTGACAGGTTTGTACATTCACGGATGCCGAGGCGTCGGAAACAGATGTCCTTTCTGAAGTACACGCAAACTCCATCCCGGGGCACAAAGGAGTGTTCTAATTTGTACCCCGGGTAGGAGAGATACAAAGTATCAACCGGAGAGGACACCTGTGTCTCGGTTAGAAAGAGCTAGGCTGGCTTCGCCGTTTCCAGATGGTAGTGGACGGCGTTAAGGTTTGAATTTGTCACCTGATGTTGCAGAAATTCACAGATAGCGTGGCAGTGAGTGCTTTTGACTTATTGCTCCGTTTACCCGAGCCTGCTAAGCGGGGGGGGGGGGGGGGGGGGCTCCGCCCATTTGCACTCACCAGACTAAATGCAGAAGCAGAGCTTCTACTTCACGCTGGTCTATTGTGAGGTCACCGTAACACCCCGGCTCAAGCCGGCCCATACATGCACTAGCAAAGGCTGACGCGTGGCTCTATCACTGTTTCGTTATATTACAAACAGACAATTCAATTTAATAATACGTATAGATTAGGTTATATTTGCATTTTTATTTGCAAAGCTCGCATATTTTTATAGTTCACTGAAATAAACTTATGTACATTGTTTTTTTTTTAATTTAAAAAAATTCAAAAAGTTATGGGAAGGATTTCCGACATTAAAAGGCTTTTAGCGCTTGCTTCTCCGCGGCATATTTAGCAGGAAGTAAGCTTGCGACACGACATTCAGTGGACAAAAGTATTTACAACGAATTAAAAAAGGATATTAATAAAAATTTAGTCACTAAATAATTTTGTTCAATAACATTTCTTTTAATATTATGTTATGGTTATCACTTTAAAAAAAACGTAAACTCAAACATCAAGGTTTTTCCCAGCGATTAAATTATTATTCTTTTTTTATCTCCATTAAATAAAATATTTCCAAAATCCATTCGATTAAGAATTTAATTAAGTACTTCTTGTATGCGCATATTATTCCCGAAAATATTACACTATTTAAAAATAATATTACTATATATGCTGTTTATAGTCGGGATTTAGAAAGGGAATGGAATGTACAGATCAAGTCTTTTCCATGCGCATGATCGCGGAGAAGTTTTTGGCCAAAAACCAAAAGGTTTTTGTGCATTCAAGGACTTGGAAAAGGCCTATGACAGAGTGGATAGGGATGTGCTATGGCAAACACTGAACTCATTTGGGTTGAGCGCTGGCTTGATACGGGCATTGGAGTCTCTTTATAGGGACTCTAGTGCTTGTGCTAGGATCAACGGGGTCTCGGGGTCTACTCGGACTGGTTTGACATCCATAAAGGTGTCAGACAGGGCTGTGTGGCTTCCCCGTGGCTGTTCAACCTATTTATGGACAGTTGTTTGCAAAATTTGTAAGTTGAAGAATGCTGATTAAGAATGGGTGAGTTAACCGTCAAATGCCTTTTGTACGCCGATGATCAAGTTATTCTTGCGTCGTCAGCGGCCGAGTTGTATGCGTGTAACCGACGAGTATGTATGCGTAGGTATATGGATGTGAAGGAGGCGAGAGAGGTGTGTCAGGATCGTGCCAAATGGAAGTTTGTAGTCTCTGCCTACCCCTCTGGGTGACAGGCATGAGTGTTTATGTATGTGTATGTATATACATAAAATATAGATGTAGATGTCTATGGGTCAAAGTATCCACTTACCTTAGATAGAATGTGTGCTTAATATGTGCTTATCACCCTTAGCCTATAAAAAATAGTTTTTTTTTTAAACAACTTAATAGATATTAATTTTCTCTCTGATTTAGGCAAAACAAGCTAATAACGAATGGGTCGGCTCGACCAGGGAAGAACCACGCTTTCACAGAATACCAGCATAAAATAGTAGCTTAATGCTACTGTGTTTCGTATAGTGAGTGTAGAGAACTTGAGACCCTTATTATTGGTTACATAGCATTCCATCTTAGTCCTCAGGGGTGACAACGCATCTACATTCTGACTCTCAATCTAGCATAATTGTTAATGTCTACGGGCACAGCATACACTTACCATCCAGTGGATTGTGTGCTCGCGCTTATTCTATAAAAAAAGTTCTGACGTGAAGCACTGAGCTTCGCGAAGGCTGCAGTCTGTGGCTAATAAAATAATAAATTATCCAAAGTTCAATATAGAAAATTTCTGGGTTCTACCATCTACTTGGGAACATACATTTAAAAGAAATTGAATGCAAAACCAATCATACCACTGCAATACTTTAACACACTGTGAGCTCGTTTTGCTTACCAGCTTATTTATAATAGCGCGATGCGAAGTAAAGCACCTGGAACGTCGGGAATTAAAATAAATAAAAATAAATTATAATATATAATCCTTAAAATAGTTTTATTAAGTTGTGTTGTATTTCTGACACAGCATCTTAGGTGGAATGTAGTTATTAAACGCGACCCCGGTTATGACTCCCGGCGTGTGTTTACAAATTATATCTTAAACCGATATATCCTTTCTGAGGTCCAATGCTGAATACAGGCCTATCCCATACATAGTCTCACAGGAGGGATATTTATCCATATCCATATTTATACACATTATACATACATTACACATACATATACATACTTATCGTACCTTCGTTTATACTAAACGTACGAATTATTTCGACTGGCACTTTAGATACTACTTTTAAACACGAGAATTGCCTAATAACCTCACACTGTTTAATGCACTTTACAAGTAAACATTTCCCCTGATAAATTAAAACCAGTTTCAGAATAAGTGTACTTTCTTGTTTATTTTACGATTAATGATAAGTGTTTCTTTATCGTTCAATTTGTACACCGATACCCCAAATGACGGAATTCATGTTATTCCCTTTTAGTTAAATACGTCACACGACACAAATAAATTACGCGTCGTGCAATCTAATTTAGTCAACAATTAAAGTAAAATAATAAGTACAAAAAATAATTACATGGTGCACACCTTTAAAAATACTTATTACTAAAAAAAACTAAAACTAAAACTTAAATTGTCATAGTCCTTTTTTACATGGGGAAACACTTATGCGTACCCGCCTCGCGGGGGCTAAGACGGGATATGTTGCACTCGCCCCGACTAAAACCCCATGATGTTCCACCTTCGTCGCATATTGGCAGGGCCACGGGAATGCTTTTGCACACTTCCGCAGCCCCACCAGCGCTGGCGATCCTATGGCAGCTTCTCCTCTGGAGAGGACTACTCCTCCCCCATTTCCCTCTCAGGTAAGGCGCATAAGAACACATGACGTGCCCTCCTCCGCGGCCTCCAACTTCACATTCACTACGGATGCCCCCGTGTCTGATGCACGAAGGCCATGCAGCCGAGAAAAACGAGCACTCAGAAGCACTAGCCTTCCCGACCCCAGCGGTCTATTGTCCGCCACGTACCAAGATTCGGCTGCGAAGGATAGGGAAAGCGATGCCTCGCAATATCGACACTCCTCTCCCTTCGCAGCCCCACCATCACCGCATCAATTAACGGTGCGACCCCGTCAGAGTCGTGGAGGATAGGGCGAGTGGTGCATCGCCATACCAACACTCCTCTTTCTCCGCGACTCCACCTCGACTGCAACGGTAAGGCGATAGGGCACACACAGCCCACCAGCACACATCCGAAATGAGCTCGCCAAGCCCACTTGGAGTGGCCTCCTTGAGCCGGCCCTACTTCCCGAGCCTGCCGTGTGGGTTCCCCTTAGTTCACCACGGGTGACCAAGCCACAGCTGCAGAGCCCCCACGCCACGTCAAGGCGAGAACCCATTCGAGGGGGATCATAGAGATTTACTCTTCGTAGTACAGTGCCAAGAATGACGGCAGCATTTCCTCGGTGAATGGCTATACTTAGCCTTTGAGCGAGAAAAGAACCAGTCCTCCTATCAGTCGCGGATACAGTTCCTTTAGGGATTTCACAAAACGTGGACCCCACGGACCGTTAGTCTCTACAGAAAATAAGTAGTCATCTCTCATTTCAATCAGAACTTCATTATTTTAAAGTTATTTTCACTTATCCATTAATTTTAAGTTTTAACTTTTAAAATATAATTATGTTATAAAGAATGTAGATAGATAGATGGAAAATTCTCTATTAGACTCAGAATATTTTATATAAAGTGAACTTAATGGCGAAATGGCATTCTCCTCAGTTAACCTTCGTTACTGTGATGAGAGCTATTGATAAAACAGCGATAAAAACCAACAATCACTTATTCTACCATATTTATAACATATTATATGACATAGAATAATATAAGTGAGCTATGGCAGCTCATGGACTTAAGAGTTCGCTGTAAATTTCACAGTACGCGAGCAGTCCGCCGGCACCAATGAAATAGTTAATTGCAATTTTAAGTGCTGATTTACCACGTGTTCGACGGTGAAGAAAAATATTGTGAGGAAATCTACATGTCTGAGAAATAAGAAAAGAAGACATTTGAAATTTTCCTTGCCATAAAACCGCTGTCTGAAATGAGAAGATTCATGTGCCCAGCAAACGTATATAGACTGTTACTTTACTTTTGTATCTCTATATATAAAAATCAATTGTAATTGCAAACACTCGAAAATGGCTGGACTAATGTGGTAAAAAAAAATTGTGTGTGTTTGAGTGGTTCCCTGAATGATCTAAACGATTCACAATTTGACCCGATAGGTTATATATATATATATATATATATATATATATATATATATATATGTATATATATATATATATATATATATATATATATATATATACTCGTAGATAGATAGATATATATGTATAGGTATACAGGTAGATCAAAGTCGGGTCGGATCGCTAGTATGATATGAATATATGAATATCACTTGGCGTAAAAACAAACATTCCCCGGGATACGCCTACAAATCTAACTAAATAAGAAACTGTAACATTATACCTTCAAGAAAAGAGCTTACTCCTTTCTAAAGAGCCGGCAACGCACCTGCAATTCCCCTGGTGTTGCGGTTGATCTTGGGCGGCGGTAGTCACTTAACATCAGGTGAGCCGTATGCTAGTTCGCCCTCTTCCATAAAAAAACCCAAAATACATAATTTCGTACTAACGGTTCCAGCCGTTCCCCAGAAATCAATTACACGTAATGATTTCTTAAATTTACGCGAACACTACACATTGAATAAAACTATTATTTACGGATTTTATCGCGTTTAATTACATTAATTTATTTTTATTATTATCCCGACGTTTCGGTGCTTTACAGCGCCCATGGTCACGGGGGGGACTGAGATGTTTGACGTCCCAATGTCATAGTTAGTCCGGCTACCTTCAGTTTTTTAATATTAATTTTTTTTTTTAATTTTTGGTCCGATTTACGCAAATCCAAAAACCAAAAATTAAAAAAAAATATTAATTTTTTTTTTAATTTTTGGTCCGATTTACGCAAATCGGACCAAAAATTAATATTAAAAAACTGAAGGTAGCCGGACTAACTATGACATTGGGACGTCAAACATCTCAGTCCCCCCCGTGACCATGGGCGCTGTAAAGCACCCGAAACGTCGGGATAATAATAAAAATAAATTAATGTAATTAAACGCGATAAAATCCGTAAATAATAGTTTTATTCAATTACACGTGTTTATATGCAATAATTAAGATTGATACTTTATGTTACATATAAAATAATGTATAGAAAACCTCGTCCGATCCGTAAGCGTGCTTTTAGATATCATATGGTTATCGTATTATGAAAATTAAGTGCTTTTAATAGGGAACGTGATACTTACTGAAAAATCATGTCTATTTGAAGATGTTCCTACATTTGTGATGTATGTACTGATAATAGTTTTTTTTTAGGTTAATCATTTGATAAAAGCTGGAGCGGAATAAAATACCCGCCATGGTGCTGATTGTTCCGTTTATATTATTCAAAAATACTAAACATATTTAAATAAAACAAATTGGTTTGTAATTAGCCATGTATAATAAAAACTAGTTCATTCATTTGAGCCTATGTAAAGGCCACCGCTGAACATAGGCCTCCCCGATAGAATGCGTCATAGGGAGATATTTGCCATAGTTGCCACGCTTGGCAAGAAGTTGGCAACCGCAGTTTTTTATTTTTAATCGTTATTAGGAAGATGCTGCTGTTCATCTTCTGATTTGTTTCCGTCCTTCGACTCTTACGACACCGACGAAATGTTATGGGGTAGTTAATATTCTTACACCGCTACTTCACGCTACTACTAAAAATAAAAAGATAAAAGTAAATAGCAACGAACGTTTTTGTTTCAGTGGGTTAATGGGAAGTTGATAGCGTACCACGAAATCGGCCACCTGCCTTTCGAGGTGGAAATTACAAACGAAGTGAATCCAAACACGAGCAACTTGCTGACAGTGGTGGTGGACAACACGCTACTTAGCGACACTGTACCACAGGGAACTATCAAGGATATTTTCATTGGGTAAGTCAAAAATAATGCACCAAACAATAAATAAAAATAAAACATAGGTTCAGACTTGTATGTATCGAACATCCATTCTGTCTTTCAATCAAGAATTATTAAGAAAGCCCAAGTCTCACAGAATAAGTGCATAGGCCGCTATTATATTATCATAAATATATGATTACGGTAGATATATAAAATATGAAAATACTATGACAATTTATTTTGTATTTTGTACATATCAGTTGCTTCCTTTTTATCTTTTGAAAAACGTTAACTTCACACTAGGACTTCCTCCTGTATCGTTTACAAGTATAAATTTCACAAGGACAAACCTCCAGACCCGTAACAATTACTTGTAGCTTGTAGGCCATGCAAATTGCAAATACTAGTTCCGTGCAGAATTCAAACACGCAACCCTTAGCGCTAACTCATCGCTAAGCCATCACGCCACGGAGCCGTCAAGCCGTCAATACTCGACTACCAGATAAAAAAATATGATTTCATAAATATTACACTTTTATGGATGTCGTAAAGAATGTACTCGTCTACGTTTTATACGTTCCAAAACATTGGTATATTATTAGTGTAGGTATTCCAGAACCTCAATACTGTAGTAAAATAAAAAATCTTAACCATAGTAGCGCAAATCCTGTTAAATTTGCATTTAACAGGATTTGCGCTACTATCGTTTCAATAAAACGTATAATTATTTTATTATTCGTAAGAAAATCAAATTTGAAAAAAATCAACAGATGACTCCAGAAGTGTATCTTGAAAGCAAAGTCAAGCATTTTATAACAGGTACACCATTAGCTTTTTAACCTTTTTAAAACAAAATACTTATAGAGGACCACATAAAACACCGGGCAAATAAATTTTCATTTAAAACTCGTAAATAATACCTTTAAAATCGATATAACAAATCGTAAAACAACACAATAAACGGCAGGGTTATATAATATTTTATAAGTCAATGAGTTCTTTGACCATTTTAATTCTTCACGTCTTGATAAGGTCAATTGCATTGAACAACATTGCTTGTTAGACACGTTGGACAACACTTGTGTCATATTTACACATTGTTTTTTTTTTGTTTGCTGCATCTTCATTTCTTTTTCTTTTCATAATGGCAAATTTTTTAATCTGATGTAATGCGTTAAAACCTCTTTTAAATCCTGTCGATATTTACCACAACAGCAGTAACATTTTAATAATACAAATGTAAGCAAAAAAAAAAAGATCTTTGACTCACACCACTGAAAACCCACAAAACTGCTTTTGCGTCCTGATGCATCGAACAGATCCCTCGCCACGACTTCATATTATCAATATATTTCTAGACATGGTCCTCTTTCAAAATATGGATGAAATGTCATATTAGCGGACCCAAAATTAATGGGAATAAGCTGAAGATTGGCTATCAATTATAATATCAGAATAATTAACACTTCTAACTCATCATTGCCTTAGACGCTGCAAATCGTTCGATACGTTTTTCAAAATATTTGTAAAATTAAACGTGACAAAATCCATAAAATTAATTCAACCATCGACCCCCTTTTTTAAAAGAATATTGAGGTTTAAAATTTTTTGTATTAGTACCAAAATTAGTTTAGTGCATTTACTTTGTTTGTCATATAATTTTTAGCAACAACAAGGTTCGTCAGGAGCAGACCTACACATTCGACTTTTTCAACTACGCGGGCATACATCGCACAGTTTTCTTGTACTCAACACCGCAGCAATATATTGATGATGTCATAGTGAACACTGATATACAAGGATTGACAGGTAAATAACATATTTACGAGTAATATGTATTAGGACGAATAAGGTGCTTAAGAAACAGTCTACATATTCGTACTTTCCAATTATGAGAACACTGCTATTAGACAGGAAAGAGCATGCTCAAAATATTTTTTTTTTTCATTGAAATAAGCCCTTAAAACTACGATTAACAATTTGAATGTAGAACCAGCGATTGTCGATCGAACTAAGGTTGCTCGCGTATTATGAAATGCTACTTCCGGTCACTGATTTCAATAATACAATTAATTGCTGTAATAACACTATCTGATTTCTCTTATTAACGAGAACACAACGTATTCAAATTTTATCGCGCTTAACTTATTAAAAATTCCCGACGTTTAAAGTGCTGTACAGCACCCACGGGCCACAGGTAGCTTTTAAAATAATTTCAAATAAATGTAAGTAAACGCGTTGAGAGCCGTAGTAGCTCAGTGGTTAACGCTCTAACGTAAATATAACAGAATGCGAGTAACCCGGGTTCGATCCCTGCCGGCACCAATGAAATTGTTAATTGCAATTTTAAGTGCTGATTTACCACGTGCTCGGCGGTGAAGGAAAACATCGTGAGGAAACCTGCATGTCTGAGGAATAAGAAAAAAAAATATTTCGAAGACATGTGAAGTTCGTCAACACGCATTTAGGCAGCGCGGCGGACACTTCCTTGCCCTAAACCCTCTCAGAAATGAGGGGAGGCCTGAGCCCAGCAGTGGGACGTACATAGGCTGTAACTTTACTTTTTACTTACTTTAAACGCGTTGAATACCTACCTACGTTAAAATTAGTTTCAATTGGTACTTTTAATCATGATTCACTAATAGTTCTTTATTAGTCTTTGGTTAAAACTAATTCTTGATTTAAGATAAAAAATGAAGAGGTTTGTTAGTAAATAAACACCATCTTATGTATCTTAGACGTAATTCGGATTATAAATTTCTTTGCAATCTGGATTAGACAATAATAAGGTATGTGTACACGGTTGTTATCTTAATGTTGATGTACTCCTAAACTACTTAAGCCATTTTAGTCAAATTTGCACACCATGTGCAATTTGGTCCAACTTGAGAGGTAGGATAGTTTTTTTAGCCATGAGTGAACATAAATTCTTTTTTGCGAATTTAAAGATTTTTAATAAGACGTGACAAGGGGTCGTCGAAAAGGGCAGAACAACGTCTGCCTGGCAAGCTAGTATTCATATATAAAATCACATGTTAATATATTTTTTTTATAAAATTATAAACTAATAGTTCTTTATTAGTGATCGATGCTTTTAATAAAAAATAACAGTGTAGTGGCGATGTAATAATATCCACTACCCTATATCAACCCAACGGTCTCGTAGGAGTCGACAGAGGGAAAATGAAAAGCAGAAAAAAAAACAGTTGCAAGCCCGCCCGCTACCTGGCGCTGCGTGACATGTATGGCAACATCCTTCCGATGTGGAAATCTATGGTAGAGGCATGTTCATCAATTTAACTCTTATATGCTTTAAGGTATGAAATTAAAATGAAGCCTAACTTTCACACCTACAAAATAATTTATTTCATCGAATGATATCATCACCATTATCATCGTTAATGCGATAAATAGCCAAGATAAAATAACCAAAGCCATTTGTAAAATGCAAATTGAAAAAAGAAACTTCTGTTCATATTATGCCAGTACTATAGAATGGAAACATTTATTGCTGATATATTTACATGTCAACAATGCTATCGAGATGATATCAACATTCCGCTAGTTGTAGGCACAATGAGGTCTAACGGTCCGACCCATTTACTATTTACAACCTGTCGTTTGGATTGTAAAGTGTTAATTTATTTTTAATACCAACAAAGAGATTTAAAGGTTTAATATATTTGAATGTTTTTCAATATTAACCACTCCAAGCATGCTTTAAATATGTGCAATATTATGACAGTAGTCGAATTGCGGAATTGAACTCACGACCCTTTTTTCATTAGGCTGCTGTCGCTTAATTAAAAATTTTATCGTCAATATTTATAATTTAAAGGTTTTTAGGGTTCCGTAGTCAACTAGGAACCCCTATAGTTTCGCCATGTCTGTCTGTCCGTCTGTCCGTCCTCGCTTAATCTCTGTGACCGTTAGCACTAGAAAGCTGAAATTTGGTACCAATATGCGTATCAAACACGCCGACAAAGTGGTAAAATAAAAATTGAAAAAAAATGTTTTATTAGGGTAGCTCCCCTATATGTAAAGTGGGAAGTGATTTTTTTTTAAATTTCAACCCTAACGTGTGATATATTGTTGGAAAGGTATTTAAAAATGAATAGGGGTTTACTAAGATCATTTTTGATAATGTATTGACATCGGAAATAATCGCTCCAAAAGCAAAAAACAATGTGTCCCCCCCCCCCTCTAACTTTAGAACCATAAGTTTAGAAAATATGAAAAAATCTGAAAAGTAGAACTTTATAAGGACTTTCTAGGAAAATCATTTTGAACTTGGATGGAAAGTCGGGGCGCCTGCCGCGGAGCGTGCAATGTTGCTCGCTCTATATTCGCGCACGTACCCACTACCGGGAGCAGTTGCAGGAGTGCGGAGCGCTGCTGGAGCGCGAACATAATGGATACCCACCTTTAAATTCATAAGTGGGAACACTTATTGTGACGGACGGGAAACTACGGAACCCTACACTGAGCGTGGCCCAACACGCTCTTGGCCGGTTTTTTTTTTGAAAGAATATTAACAATGTTATAAACATTACTTCCCCCTAAACAACCGGTGTTAAGCTTAAATTGCTTGTGTTACGAGTGTTTCACTCCGGTAGTCGAATGACGGATTCGTACCCACAACCTTTTTGAGTTCGCGGTCCGCGCCCTGCCTTTAGGCTACTGTCGCTTTCATCCAGTTACATCAAATACTTCTTAACGGAGAAATGACACCAAAAATACTATCGAAAATGCTAAAGGGCGTTTTTCTTAAAATATCCCACAATATTACTTTTAAAACATAAAGTTTGTTTTACTAGTGGCATTATTCTAAAGGCATCCGAGTCTAATCAGTGGTGGCAAATCGACTCCTACTAGTGATAGTAATACTGTCGCTAGTGTTAACAGGAATACATTCCAGCTGGCACATTCTAGGCCTACCTATGTTCCAGCTCCAAATTAAAAATGTTATTTATAAAATGTGACACACACAATACCACCGTAAAATAGTAGCGTGATGCTGCCGTGTTTCGTATGGTGAGTGTAGAGAACCGGTGATCCTTTTTACTGGATAGAAGACATCCCATCTTAGTCCTCATGGTTGACAACGAATCTGCATTTAGATTCGTAATGTAGGATAGATATAGATGTCTATGGGCCACAGCAACCACTTACCATCAGGTGGACTGTGTGCTCGTTTGTCACCCCATCGTATAAAAAAAATATGTGTGGTGACGGCCCCTATCTTATCCCGTGAACGTCATAAGAGGCGACTGAGGTAAGTTCCAGGAAGATCGAATGGCTGCCGATAGATGGCGGGATACCATCTCATATGCCAAATATATACACTCTTATATTATAGTATTGACGGCAAGTTCTCCTTTCAATGGATGTGATCTACGTTTAGCTGTGGACTTTATACGTATTTATCGCGAAGTAAAATTATGCGAAGCGCCGAGAAGAAGAGAAATTAAAAATAATTTAATTAAATAACATTAAAAATAATATAATATCATATTTACTAGAATACCTTTCAAAATAGTGAATAATTAACAAAATTATAGTGTCCACAATTGGGTAACGTCTCTCATTTCAAAATTAATTTCTTTCCAGGATTTGTCGTTTACAATGTCACACACCAAGGATCAAGTCTAGACAACGTGGAATGCCTGGTACAAATATTTGACAAAAACGACTCGCAAGTCGCAGCATCGCACGACTGTGCCGGTCTCATTGAAATAGGCAACGCTAATTTCTGGTGGCCTTATTTGATGCATCCTTCTCCCGGTTATTTGTACACATTTAAGGTAAATTTTTTCAATTAATCTTTTATCTTATACATATCTATCAGGGCTTAATTCTTTTTTTTTGAAAAAAAAGAAACGGCGCAGAACGTAGACAGAGAAACCTATAGACTAATGATTAGCGTGGCCTCGAGTGAGAAAGAACGATACTCGTAACGTGGTTTTAGGTTATACAATAATCATTATGACTTTTAAACATATTTAGATAAAAAATTTAATTGTTCTAAGAACTGAACTAAACAAGATTCACCAATCTTAAGATCACAAACCACTTTTTTCTCACTTAAACCGACTTGTAAACTCCTTATATCGCTACGAGCTATCAAAGTTGTTTAGCAAAGTGTAGTTTGCTAAATAAAAAAATCGGCACGGAGAAATAGACGTACGCATAAATAATCTTACGCATAAATATATTTTTCGTGTGCGAATGCGAATGAAGGCGTCAATTTATCTATAGGTTTCTCTGTCTACGGCGCAGAAGCTACTATACTTTTTTTCATTAATTACAGTACATTAAAGTCCACTGACATAGACTCGCCAGGCAGGCGGGTTGTCAACCACAGTTTTTTTTTATTAGGTTGACGATGCTGTCCATCTCTAGCTTTAGTTTCCCTTTCCGTCTGTCGCCTCTTTCCACATCCATGGGACCAACAACGAATTATTAGTCACCCCAAAATAGTAATTGTATTGCAAAAAAAATGCCAAACAAGTCAAGAAAACTGTAGAATAGTTAAAAATATGTCATAAACATATTAAAGTAATATCAATATTTTACTCAGGCTAGCCTAATCGGTCCAAACGGTGAAATAATAGACACGTACAGCCAGAAAGTGGGTATAAGAACGGTTACCTGGAGCAACACCAGCGTGTTCATCAACGACAAACCAATATATCTAAGAGGTTTTGGCATGCACGAAGATTCAGATGTGAGTAAAATTGTGATAATTGTTATTCTAAATATAACTATAATTTCATTTACTTTTTGTTCATTTTTAATGTGTGTACTCCACGGTCTACATGAGTTTAAATTTCTGTCCATCCAATGCAATGGTCGGGAACTTTTTAATGAAAATGAATAATTATTTAACATTACGACATTTATTCTTGTAACTTTTTATGGTATACAGTAAAATTTATATTTATTATTCATGGAAATTTATGGATAACATACGTGCCTCAGCTGGACAAGTTTCAACTCATTACAATTTGCAGACGGAATTTAGAGGTATGAATAGTCCGCTGCAGCGCTGTCAAAATGCGTGTGGTGGACTTATATTATACTTTAATTTAATTTCCCAGTTACGCACTTTTTCCTTGCAATGTTTTTTATCATCGTTGAGCACAAGGTAATTCAACCCAAAATTATAAATAAAAATTTATTTTATTGTAAACTCTTAACTTCATAATACATAACAATAGTATCCTGAAGGTGATTGCTAGCAGGCAGGACTGCCTATACATGTGCCATTGCAGCGCCATATCGGGTGGATTGGTGAGAAAATGGCACATATAAATATAAATGTATTTTTTTTCAACTTCACATAATTATATATAATAATAATATTATGCTTACTAACATAGCTATAAGTTTAGTTATAAGTAATACTAACAAAATATGAGCCTTGGTTGCTTGAATAAATGAAATGAAATAAAATAAAATAATAATAAAATAACGTTCCCATTACTTGTTTACATCGCATATATGGCATACTTGTTTACATTCATACTATGCTAATAAAGCACTGTTGCTTCATATAGAGAACGATTTTTTTTAAATCTGCAACAATGGAGCAAAACATGGCAGATTTGTTTCATTGTTAGAGTCTATTGTTAATCCTGTCTGAAATATTTTCAAGAATAATGTAAGTTGGATCATTCAATGGAAGGTCATTTCAATGAGATGGAACCGTGGCATAACTGGGAATTAGACGCTCGCCCTAAATTTCATATTTTAACAATATGAAATTATGGTCAATTTCTACCCATACAATATTAAAGAACAACTTCTGTATACTATCTAAAGTTGTCGACTATGCAGAGAATATTATAGCGTTAATGTGTACGATCTAGCACACATATCTCTCGTCCTGTATATACCTACACCCACAAGATAAGATCGCGGTTAGGCAATGATGGAGAATTAATTATACGTTTATACGTGGTAGAGGCATACTGATGCTATAGTTTTAGCACAAATGGGTCGGCTCGACCGGGGAAGGACCACGCTCTCACTGAATACAAGCGTAAAATAGTAACTTAAATGCTGCTGTGTTTCGTATGGTGAGCGTAGAGAACCGGAGACCCTTTTTACTGGTAACGAGGCATTCCATCTAAATCCTCACGGGTGACAACGCATCTGCATTTCGATTCGTAATTGAAAATAGATGTAGATATCTATGGGCCACAGCAACCACTTACCTACCACCTACCTAACCACTTACTTATTTAAAAAAAAAAAACTAAAATATAGACATCGTACACATTTGGTGATAGGACTTCTCTGAGTAGAAATCCCTCTGGATGAGTACCTGTGCTTGAACTACTGTGTTCTGCTCTGAAGAGTACCTGTAAAGAACCAGTATAATTTCAGGTTGTGAGGTGTGAGGTGCCCTCTTTGTTTAAAGTTGGTTGCAGGTTTCTGTAGATGAAGACACTCACCATCGGGTGGTCTGTTAGTTCGTATGTCACTTCACAACAAAAAATCACAAACATCCACAGACTTCTAAAATGTTGGATATAGGTCTTATCTAGTCATCATCTTTCTGCCCTTATCCCAAGTTATTAGAGGTCAGAATAGAATTTCTTTCTTCTAATTTTCCTCTATCCTACGTCATCCCTTTACTTTTTTCTTACGCATATCATCCCTCACAATGTTCATCTATCTTTTTTTTGATCTCTCTCTATTCCTATATCGACCCATTTTCATATCACACTAGACATTATCAAAAGTAACTATGTGCCAATAGAAAAGCATTACTTGAAATATTAGCGCATACTCACTATGCGGGCAGGGGGGTTGGTGACCGCAGTTTTGATACGCACTGGTGTTTCCTATTATCAATATAGAAATTTATGTTCAGTGTTTTTGATGAGTTTTTCCGCCGCTTGCCAGTCACTCGTCTATCAATCAACTAGGGCAGGCTGCGTGGAGGCAAGGTTGCCATTGCACATAGGGAATGTAAAGAAAACACTCATGTTGTGTTCCAAAATTAAATCTTTTGAACACAACAAGATGAATTAAAAAAACAACTTGTAGAGAGATATCATTACATTTATAAAAGTACACACACAAGTTTACAATTTACATTTAAATTATGTACATTCCTTTTTGGGCAAATATTAGCTCTGCTTGTGATCTAACCAATTTGAAAATTAGATACCCTATACTAGTTGTTCATAACCTTTTACGATACGTCATACATCACACACATCTTAAAGTTAACTCCGACCAAAGACAGATTCCCACCATTAGACCAAGTGCCGGCATACGAAATTAATAAAATTTAATATGTTAAATATTGTTTTTGTAGTTAGTATCATCCCTGATTATCGTAAATTATTGTATTATCTTCATGAGGGCTTAATCTAAAAACAGTTACTGCCTGAATTTTCAATATAAAAGTACCTACTTTTATATTGGAAATTCAGGCTCTACCTACCTAAATTGACGACCAGTTTTGTCCATTAAAGACGTAAATATAATATTACTCTTTTTCGACAGTTGCGAGGTAAAGGTTGGGATCCAGTACTCTGGGTGAAAAACTTCAACCTGATCCGTTGGGTTGGCGCCAATGCGTTCCGCACCTCGCACTATCCATACGCGGAAGAGATCTACCACCTAGCTGACGAACAGGGAATTATGATCATTGACGAGTGCCCTGGAGTTGATACAGAGTAAGTATATGCCGTAATATTTTCTGTACTTGCTGATTATTACACTCCTATAGAAGCAACACTTTTACAAGTAGCATGTACTTGGCAGCCATTGCCACACACCAGAAATATCAATTAGATAACAGAAACATTTCGAGGAAATTATGTTTCGGGAATCTCCTTTCACCTTACTGATTATTTCTTAGGGAAGCTGAACTATAAAAGGTCAAACATTAACTCATTCATTCATTAGCCTTCCAAGTTTAATACAATTTTTTGTATATATTGTTACAACCGCATTTGTTAGATGACTGGCAACAACAGTTTTTACTGGTTTGTTTCCCTATATCCCCTCTCAGGTTCACCCATGGGACGTTATGGGGTAGCGGATATTCTTAAACGGTAGAATCTGTCAAGCGCGAGTTACTACATAATATAGAGGTTGTGTTTATTCATAAGTCTCAAAATTAATATTTTATTTTTAAGTGACCAATCTGCGAATCTTGGTGTGTGGTACACGGCTTAGTGATGTTGCATTTAAACAGAATAGCTTTTCTTAACTGTTACGAGGAGATGAAATTTATATAAAAATCAATAGACGAGTTAAAAAAAATTGCCCCTTTTTATTTGTGGAATGGAAAATATTTTCAGGGCTGTCCATAAAGTTTACTATCACAAACTTCTGTGCAAATGTGGTTAGCACCAAAGAATTTTGTTATATTCCACGTTACGTTGGGGTCTACCCCAACGTACCAACAATCTCGACTCCAGTGGTAATGTCAACACCGGGCTCAGGTCGCTTAGTATAAAATTAGTAAAAAATTATAAACTGTGAGCCATTTCAAACAATGGCTTATGAGGGGATTCAAGTATGAATCTGTCACACCAAGTGTTCTATGTGGTGGATATACTGTTCTACCTGGGATCTGTCTGGATAGGAACCACTCTATTACTTGGTTCTACTGCCATCTAGCGGTGCTTGCTCCGCTGTGTTACGATCTCAAGGGTATAGAGAGCCAGTGTAATTACAGACGGTTACCATTTTAATCTTTAAAGGTGACAACGCATCTGTAGCCATCAGCAGCCACTTACCATCAAGTGAACTTACCATGACAAACAACTCTCCATAGCTCGCTGAGCGACTTTGGGCTTCCTCATAAGACCGGCAGTATCATCAAATAATCGGCAAACAACATAACAGTGTCTATTTGACACTGTCGTGTTATTCATCAATCCAGTATTATAAACTTAACTAAACTGGTGTGAAATTAATAAAATATTTTCTACAGTATATTCTCGAAGCCTCTGCTGGTGAAGCACAAGCAGTCGTTGACGGAGCTGATTCGACGGGACAAGAACCACCCGTCCGTTATAATGTGGTCCATCGCAAATGAACCCAAGTCCGCCAACCGTCTCGCTGACGCTTACTTTGGGTAAGATATATACATTTAGTACATTAGTTAGAACAAGTCAACTTTTTATAATATTGTTTCTTTATCAGCCTTTTTATATTTTTACTCGAATCATGCCACGGCTATATTATAGTTATAGCACGAATGGGTCGGCTCAATCTGGGAAGAACCACGCTCTCACAGAATACCAGTGTCAAATAGTGTCTTAATGCTGCTGCTATGTTTCGTATGGTGAGTGTAGAGAACCGGAGACCCATTTTACTGGAAACGAGGCATTCCACCTAAGTCCTCACGGGTGACAACGCATCTGCGTTTTGATTCGTAATCGAGGATAGATGTAGATGTCTATGAGCCGAAGCATTCACTTAACTTCAGGTGGAATTTGCTCGTTTGTCGCTTTTATTGTAAAAAATTGTCTATTTTTAAACTTGAAAGAGCAGGAGTTTCTCAATTCGATTGCATTTTTTTCTTTTTTTGTTTGTAAGTTAAGTCATAGCTTCGTCGGTTGTAAGCCGATTTTAATTATTATATAGTTTATTTATACTTCAGAGGTTTATATATAAATTGTTAGAAAAATATCCAGCTCTAGCATGTTAAATTTACCATTCTCTCTTCAACATCAAACGTTTCGCGCATGGTGATTTCATCTTTTCGATACAAATAAGTCACAACCCAATAATTAATTATGGTTGAACTGGAACTTTTGACAAATGAGTAGTGAGTACCCTCTGAAACCAAGATAGTTGCGTTTAACTAGAAAAAAAAAAAGAATATAATAATGAACATATAAAAAGTTCCGAAGAACGGGTTTAATTCTCCTTCCTTTTATTATTTTATTAGGCTTCTCATAAATTCATCTACAGAATATATCTTTGCACTCACTGCCAATGTCACAACTCAACACACTTTTTATATTATTATTAGAGTATGTGTGTTTGTTTCTCCTTTAAGAAAATAATAATTTAAATAAGCTTCAAACCTCAATTTCTAATACATTAAATTATATTACAGTGAAATAGTTAGGCACGTGAAATCGATGGATCTGTCAAGACCAATCACCATTGCCATTTCCCAGACCTACACAACTGACAAAGCCGTAAGTATTAAAGTAACCAAATCATGAACCACATTTTAACCATAACTATTGTGTATATGAATGATTTTCCAGAAAGATAAGTGTGGAAGTTGGCTGTTACTTAACTAAATAAAACTAGTAAAGAACTGGTGAACAATAACCAAAAGCATCAAAATGTGAAACAAACGAAAACAAATTATACGGAAACATTCTTCATTTGCTAACCTTTTCATTCAGAAATGATTAGCAACTGAATAAGATACGACAAATAAAAAGAAGTTTTTTTTTATATATTTGTTTTAATTTGATTAGCTGAACATTTGACGCCTTAATAGAAACAGTATCCGTACAGTAAAATAAAAGTTGAAATCACATGTATAATAAAGTTGAAAGTAATTGCATATAACTTGATCCTAAAAAACTTACACAGATAATGAAAAATTTTAAAAGTTAAATTTAAACCGAATGAGCAACCGTTATAGGTTAGATTCATTATTCCACTTATGTACGTTTAAGATAATCGCCTACGAAGGTCATCTCCTTTATAGATGATAATCTCTTTGAGTATTTATAAGAAGCTTGCATATTTACACTGTACGGAAAATCCACTCAACCATTAAAAACAGACTTGACCAGACCAAATGTGTAAATTTGGTTTCAACACACATAGTGACTCCGGTGGACAGTAGCGGATTTACCAAAGAACTGAAAAAACACGTGTAATTCTGAACAAGATCCACGAGGCCTGGGCCTAGCGCGGCATTGCTTAGGTTGCTTTATTATGAATTAAAGGTATTTATATGTTTTGCATGGCAAATTTCGAGTACTTCCGGTCTCAGGGCTAACAACGCAGTTAATTATGTGTAATCATTTCACTTATTATCTGGTACACTGGTAGAAAACATAGTTGAATTATATACTTACTGACATAGATATTACACGGCATTTTATATTGCACGGCTCCATTTTTTTTAATCTGACAACTAGTTCATGCGGTTGTCATTTATTATAAATGCTTAAATAGTGTAACTGCAATTAAACGTATACAAACTGTCATAGGCACAACACCTTGACGTGATAAGCTTCAACCGCTACAACGGCTGGTACCATGCAACAGGCTCTTTGACTACCATCACCAACAACGTGGTGGACGAAGCCACCGCGTGGCATGTAAAGTTCAACAAGCCTATTCTAATGTCCGAGTACGGAGCCGACACTATCGCCGGGCTGCATCAGGTGAGTCTTTTTCTTAAAGAATAAGGGTGACTAAGCCATGCTTAAGGCGACACGGTGAAAAAATGCACCTCCTTTCATCGAATAGTATAGGACTATGACACCACTAACGAAAGTGGAATTTTGATATAGGTAAATTCATGTTTTTATCTTGAATTTTATTGTTCAAAAACACGATGGTATAATTTTAACTCAATCATAATTATTTGCGAAAACACCTCTAAAAAATCACTATAGTTGAAATTACAACGAAATTACTTAATCTATATGCTTGGGAATCACTCAAATATATTAATAACATCAATATTCATAATTTACTTGCTTATTATTTTCATTTACTTAAATCAATAATTAAAAAAAATATATATTTCAAGATTCTGACAATTTCTAAGCGGTTTTATTCCTCGCGGGTGCTACGCAATTTTAGACCTTATGACGGCGTTTTTTCAAGTAATCATAGAAATTATGTATGCACTCGCATCAGTACGGCGATAGCCTAGAGCCACTTTTTCGATGTGTCGTCTTAAGATCTTTACTTACGTGAATTTTAGGAAAATTTACCTAAAAGACCATATCTTGCTAGCTTTAGAATACATAGTATAAAACAAAGTCGCTTCCCGCCGTCTGTACGCTTAGGTCTTTTAAACTACGCCACGGATTTTGATGCGGTTTTCATTAATAGACGGAATGACTCAAGAGGAAGGTTTATATGTGTAATACATGAACATGTTGTCTAGATCCAAAAACCACCTGCGTGAAGCAGGGGCGAATTGCTCGTATAATATAGATGTAGAACACAGAACTTTGTAGGAATACGCCATCTGACATGCCTATCTTGTAGATTTGCCTATACTCGCCAAGTTTATTAGGCAAGTAAAATGCGTGAAGCTAGCGTTGTCTGCCGTCCGGATAAAGCCGAACACAGTCAGGCTCTTTGGTTGCGTGTGCAACCAAATTACACGGTGTCGGGCCAGTCCGGCCAGTCCGGCTTTTGTTAGGCTTTTTTAATTTAACCCCTTTTTTACACTTGTCATATTGTAATCAAGATTGAATATTTTTCGGATTAACACACAATAAGGTGATGCTGTGTGTACGGTGGGATAAAAAGGGCATCGTTCATTATGAGCTTTTACCGCCGCGCATAACCATCGATACGGATCTCAACTGCCAACAACTAATGAAACTCAAGCAATAAATCGAGAAAAAACGGTCTGAAATTATCAACAAAAAAGAAGTGGTCTTTCATCACGGTAACGCTAGACTATACACATGTTTGGCCACTTAGCAAAAAATGAGAGAGCTTGGTTGGGAAATGTTAATGCATCTACCATATATAGTTCTGACTTTGCACTCTCAGATTTTCACCTGTTTCCGTCTCTTCGGACTTCTTTGGCTACTCTTAGTTTAACATCAATACAGGACTATCAAAACTACTTGTCGCATTTTATTGATCAAAATCCTAAGATTTCAACAGCAACGAGATTATGTCACCACATTCAAGATGGCAACAAATTATCGAACAAAATGGCATATACATATATATTAATTAAAAATGTCTTTGAATTTGTATATAAAATTCGAAGAAACTTTTTCCCTGACCCTATATACCTATATAAAGAAGTTATGAAACTGTATATACTCTAGTTTTCCGTAGTGATCTATAATTTTGGTGTCTGATTGTTGTTTATCTGTTTTAATGGAGATGGCATCCCTATCATCGGTACACCTTTAACCTGACTACAAATTATATTTACATTGAATTTACCTTTTAGATTCCGGAGTACGTGTGGTCGGAGGAGTTCCAGGTGGCGTTGATGTCCGAGCACTTTAAAGCTTTCGACAAACTACGACAGGCGGGCTTCTTCGTGGGCGAATTTATATGGAACTTCGCCGACTTTAATACTGCACAGAGTATGTACCAGCCATTAATTTTATTAGAAATTTGAATTTTGTTTTACACGTCTTAAGTATAAGTCCATGTAAGTTTACCTACTCCAAATAGGTATTACCGTATTTCTAAGATTTTAAAACAGGAAACAGACCACAGTTTCAATGTTTTTATCATAGCATAATGGTGACAAACGAGATCACAGTCCACCTGATAATAAATGAATGCTATGACTAGACATCTACACCTGTCTTTGATAAAGAATTAACATGCAGATGCATTGTCACTCTTGAGAACTAAGATGGAATGCCTCGTTTCCACTTAATTGGTGACTCATCATACGAAAAACAATGGCATTAAGATGCTTAATTACGCTGATATTCTGTGAGAGCGTGATTGTACCATTGTCGAGTCAATCCATTCGTGATACAACCATAATAAAGTTGCAGCGTGGCCCTACCAAGTGTGTTCATTAACTGGCTTTAAAACATTTTAAACCCTCAGGCACACTACTTTCCTCACGATATTTTTACTTCACCGCCGAGCGCGCGGTAAATATCAACATTTTAATTTCTAATTGTCAATTTCAGTGGAGCCGTTGCGGTTTTAGTTCAGGTGGCTTAAGTACTGTGAAATTTACAGCAAATGCTTAACCATCGAAGCATCGAACTACCACTGCTCTTTACTTATTCATTCAATGCAGTCTATTAAAAATTCACTGTTAAACTGCCTCCACGATACAGGAGAAAATCCTAGTGTGGGGATAACGTTTTAAAGTAAAAATAAAATTAAAATAAAAACATAGGTCCCCCATAAATTGCTTCATGGGAGGAATATTTTCCATGATAACCACCCTTGCAGCTGGATTGGCAACTTCTGATTTTTATTATTTTGAGCCAATATCTGGACCATGCTGCCCATCTTCCTCATTTTTCCTTTGCCTGTTACTATATCCACGGGTATTGGGGTAGTGGATTCTATTACTCTATTACTTTCAACTGTAATAAAACATTATCATTTAATTTTCAGCAATAATTCGTGTTAGTGGAAACAAAAAGGGCATTTTCACACGATCAAGACAGCCCAAAGCTTCAGCGCATCATTTAAGAGCGCGCTATCTCGCTGTCGCGGCTTCTGATGCCGGCACGACACCCCCGGACTCACTTTACGTATCAGACAACAGACCGACCTACCATGAAGAGTTATAGGTTATATAGATCAATTTTCAATACGTATTATGTGCAAAAATAGATCATTTGCGCTATAGGCTTATGTACCTATGTTAGTTGCAGGAACCCATGTATTTAGATTTAAATAAGACATAAAGACTTAAGATTTTATGAAAGACCGCAAATGGTGTAACTGAATTGAACTAAAGGGACTGCCTATAGATTTTCCGTTTCTGTATGCGTTTCAATTTATTAATTTAGTTAGAAATATCTAAATTGTTTCAATACCTACAAATAATATTTTTGTTACTTTTAGATTTAAGATGACGCTTGGTCTTAATTTATTGAATGTGCCATATCCTGGCAAAATGACCAACCCACTTTCAATTAATTACGTTAGATAGTTATGTATTAATATACAGCCGGCCAAAGTTAAATTTGCATTATTTTAAAGTTATAATCTAAGGTTCTGTAAGGAGTATAATGAACATGGTTTTACGGTTTCCTTAATAAGCATTTGTCCGTCCAGCAATCCGTCCGTTCCGACAACTACGAAATATTATGTAGGTCTAAAAACGGATTATACTCGTACAAGTTTATACAAACTTGCATTGAGGTTCATCACGCACTTCAGTCACGTCACCGCTATGTTAACGTCACGTCACCATCAATTCACCGATGATTCAAATTTAAATTAATTTTAAGTTAATATTCTTTCAAAAAAAATTAGAAGAAAAATACAATTTAGAGATCGATTGATTCAATTGAAAAAATATATAGTTCAGTACAAGTGTACATAAGTAGAAGTTGAAGTAGTTCTTACCAGTGTACTACGACTTCAACCACACCATGACCGAAGCGTTCAACGTGATGTGGTGTATTGATATAGGTCGTAGGAACGGCGACTTGACTGACGTTTGTGTATAAACCTTAAATCATATAAAGGCAGGATGGAAGTCTGTGTTAAAGTAATATTTTTCATAAAAATATTCCAAAAGTACTGTACTGTTATTTAACAGTTACAACATCTTAATAATTCTAAAGATTACTACGAGCGTAGTGTTTAAGTCACGGATTTTTTTATGATTTTTAATATTATATAAAAAAGGAAAACTTAAAAGCGATCAATTTGTTTAAAATTATATTTATGAAAAAGTACAATCAAGTTAATATATCTATTATTGACGTGTATCAGTAATTTCTTAAGTATTTTAGATACATGGCTGTTGTATAACTTCTTTATAAGGAATTGTGTGTCGTGTCGTGACATAGTTCATATTATCTTGTTTGTAAATATTATGAGCATAATAAAGTACAAAAATAAAAAGTATGTTTCATTTTAAATAAAAATTGCTATAAATAAATTATTGCTTACACCCGTTGTTTACAAATTAGTTGGAAAGTCTCACCTCCGAAGGATGGCGGGATTACCGTTCTGTAAATTGCCGCCTCGAACAATATCCACACTGGTGACTGAAATCAGCGTCTAAATGTTATTTTGTCGGTCAGTTCGTTGTTGTTGATGTGTGATTGTTAGTTATCAGGTGCTAAAACAAGCTTGTTTTCTAACTTGGAATGGACTTCTATCCAGTATTGAATTGTTTGTACGCAAACAAATGTAATCTGCTTAGCCGCACCCACTACATTGGGGATGGTACGGTACACAACTCTATAACATAGCCGTCCATTTAGCTCTGTACTCTGTCATCGGGGTCGCCTCACTTATTTTCTTTACTTGGAACTTAAAGCCAGTATCCTTTCCAACGATATCCTGAATTTTATTATACCACGATTTAGTGAGCCATGTTCTATATGGTAGCACTACTCTGGAGGCGTAAAGCAGAAGCGTGATGGTATTGTTCTTCAAGAAAGGCGATAACGCTCTACTGCAAAACTTTGGGAGTCATTACAAATCGTACCGCACGCGTTGACTTCACAATTTGAAACCAAATTCTGAAAAAGCTTTAGTACCATAGACCACATAGATACTCCTCGATCTTCTCCAAATTAAATAGACCGAATCTGCCACTTCGCTTGCTTATGCTACGCTGACGCTACCGCTCCCCACTTAATTATCGAGCGACCGCATCAGGCGATAAAGCACGCGACCAATAACACTTTGGATATTAAAGTATGTATACAACACCCACCATGAGTTTTTCCAGATCACAACTTGTCTTGGAGCGGTATTGTTCCAATGAATCCATCCGCAAGCACCCACTTTAAATTGGTTACCTTTAATACACAAAGAACATGTTCCTATTCGTCCTGTTGTTTCATATATGGGTGCACCAGCTTATTTCCTTGCTAAAGAAATAAACTTGCCCCTTCGGGAGGAATCTGGACTCAACGCGACATACAGTCTTAACAATAGTTTAGATCTGATTTCCAAAATTAAAGAAATTCGTATTACTCCTAAATCTATGTTATTATCTTTAGACGTTGATAGTCTTTTTAAAATTGTCCCGTCCACTGACTGTGTATACTCGCAGATATCTTTGATAAACGTTTACTATTTCCGGTTTAATAACCGTTTCTATCTACAAAAAGAATGGTTAGCGGACTAAGAAGTTCCCTCTTAGTCCACTTATGGCAGACATTTTCGTGAATAATTTCGAAAAACAACTTACAGTTGTCAATCAAAATATCTTATAGTCAACCAAATTTAAGAAATACCTTTTAACGTTTCACATTAATCATTTAACAATAACTTTGCACAAGCGTACTTACACGATTTAGAATAACCTTTTACGTAAATCCGAAGAATTATGAAGTAATCTATATTTCAACGTCAACGTGTATAGTTTTTATCACTAATTTAAATTTGAATCTTTCAAAGAAAGCAAAATATTAAAAAAATAACCAGTATCAACTTTTTTACTTGACGTCGTTTCAATGATGTGTCGCTTGTACATTACCGTAGTGTTTGGATCATGTAGGTAAGAGAACAAGAGTACGATCGCCGTAGAAAATAGTGTCCCAGAAATATGGACACCATAAGGGAGGCACTGCGATCGCTAGGTTCGCACAATAAAAGTCATTTTGAGTCCATTTTTCCGATCAGATGCTAAACCACTTGCACATCCACGCACAATAAAATATTTCTCCATTTTTTAACGTTTCTTTTTGTCAAAAATTAAAAAAATTACGGAGCTTAAAAACTTTCTCACCAATGCCGCGAAGAAAATTTGTACATTATTGGCATGCTTGGTGCAATAGGTCTCACAGCTGTCAAAATGTATTTCTTAGATTTGGTTGACTATAATTTCCCTCTCGTGTTGTCATCTGCAAGGGACTACTATTATTTATCCCTGCAGCTGCTGCTTACCCTACCCGGGCAATCATCACAGCCCATTTCTATGGGCCGGTCCTGGGAGCCGTACAGGTACGGCATTTTAGGTAATCTTCTTTGGCGTATTGTGCGCCGCTGGGTAGGTGCTTCCTAAAGGTCAGCAGTCTCGAAACCCCACGGAGTCCCACGACGGTCCCGAGAGCGGGTCTCAACGGGGACCACATTCACATAGGGAGTTAACCCTTATCCTTAATTTGGCTAGCTGTACCGGTGTGCAAAATGAACGAAGCGAAGACGGAAAATGGTTGAGTAAAGTTGGCTTCACAATAGAGGACAAACCAAGGTTTGTATGGGATTACGCCTTGAACCCGAGCGTAGTATTTACATTTTATGTTTTTAGTTTGGTCCCAGAGACCTTGCCAAGATGCATAAAGTTAGATCCTGCTTGTGGAAGCAAGTCATGAGCGAAAATTTGGTACCGAGAGAGGGTACCTGTTTGTGTTGCTTTCTTAGCTTATAAATTAGCACTCATTACCATGTATCCCGGAATGGGCTGGAATCCAGGCCAAAACAACGTTTAGGTCTTTTTTGTGACAATAGTATAATGTTTTTTTCAATAAAGAGGGTAGGGAAAGGACTAGATTTAGAGTAGAAGGAGCTGGAGATAATAGTTTGGAGACAGCTAAGTGAGTCAGAGAGAATTAAGGTATTTTCTAGGTTGTGAGATTCAGCATAGGATTGCCTCTAAAATGGCAATAGATTCTCCTGTGAAAAGTAATGATTCAGGTGGGTACTTAAAATTTAAAATTATTCTGTATTTAGGGATTCAAACTGCAGAACCTACACAATCTTTGCTAGAAGTCTTTGAAGCGTCTGTGTACATAACGATTTCCAGTCTTGCCAATTTTCTGAGATGATTTTCTTTAATTTAATGTTAGATCAATAGTTTTCTTGTCAAGTCCAAGGTCAAGCATAACATTTGGATTAAAAACTAGCGCTTCGTAGGGAGTGGAGAAGAGTAAGTTGATGCTATTTTAGAAGATTGTTGATTGAATATTTACAAACTTTATTTAGCTTTTTAAAAGGCATGGTATATCTTTGTGTCGTGTTTGTATCTGTGTGTTAGGGAACTGAAATGTGCTGATGAAGTTAGTGTAATATATGGAACAGCGGGTGGTTATGAAGAAAACACTTCCTGAACCAGAATTTGTCTGATAGGTACTACCTGCGAAGAAAGAGAGGACCCTCACCACACTCAACCTGGAGAGCATTAGTGGGGTTAGATTTTATTCATCCTGTTATAATGCGAAAACATTTTACTTGAATTTGATCCAAAGTTTTAACCGCATTCTGGTTGCAAGGTTCCCACAAAAAGGAAGCATAGTCGAAATGGCTTCTTATCAAAGCATTGTACAAGAGCTTTTGGGAGTAAGAATGAGAGCCCCACCAAACTCCTGAAATAGCGCGAATGACATTAAGATTTTTTTCACGTTTGGAAGCTATGTGGGATAAGTGGGGCATTCCAGACAATGTATTATCTAGCATAACACCAAGGAATTTCACATAGCTCACATTGGGAATCAATGAGTCTCCAATAGAGATTGACACTTCGGGGATGAGTATTCGTCTTGAAAATACCACGATTTTATTTGGGGGGGGGGCCATGTTCTGTAAGACATTTTTGGAGGTAATGTGCCGCTTGAGATAATCGAGAAGGGGCGTCATGTAAAGAATGTTCTGTAACAAAGAGAGCCAAATCATCAGCATATTGGAGTATGTTGGACAGACAGTTTACAATCTATCTAGGTCTTGGGTATATAGGTTATAGAGAAGGGGTATTAGATAAGAACCTTGAGGAAGACCTTTCTAGATGTATCTCTCTGTCATAAAATTACCCTCTACACGCACTTGAACACGACTTCCCGAAAAAAGGTTTAACACAAAGTTCGTTACCCTCACGGGTATACTCAGCTGATGCATCTTATGCTTGAGCAGCGGAAATATAACATTATCATAAGCTGCGCAAACTAAGAAAACGCCTACGAGAAAGGTGTTTTGAGAAAATGCAAGTCTGGCATTGGAAATCAAAAGACTGAGACTGTCAAAGGTACCCAAACCCTTTCTAAATCTATCTCAATTTTCTACCCTCTACAGGCGGTTTTTGACGAGGTACTCCATTACCTTTGATAGAGTGGACAAAATGGCTATTGGGCGGTAGTTAGTGGCTGTAGAGGGGTCTTTTCCAGTTTTATGAATAGGGATTATGATATGGGTTTTCCAGTCGTCAGGAACTGCTCCTGTTGAAAATACACAATTAATTATGTCTAGGAAATATTTTTTGGACGTAGGGCTCATGTGAGTTAAAAAAGAGTAAGGGATCCCGTCAATACCTGGAGAGAAGTCTTTTAGATGGTTTAAAACTAACTGAAGCTCTGTGAGAGAGAAGGTATCATTCATAGTGTCACAAAAAAGATTGAAAGGTCACTGGGAATATCTTCTCTATAGAAGGAACCCATGCAGGAGACAAGCTGCCACAGAAATTGGCTATTTAAGGTGAAGGGTCAGGATTATTTATTTGGCTGTCGTTGAGAGAACCACGAAACCGCTTTACGATTTTTCTAAACAAGGGATGCTGGAGAGCGAGTTGACAAACACTCACAAAATAAAAGCCCTTTTTTCCTTTTTTCTTCTTCTCCGAGAATGTTTTTTTGGCTTGAGCAGCTATTTTTTTATAATTTATAAAGTTTTCCAAGGACATATTCACAGAGTACTGTTGTTCGGCATCTTTGCGTTTTTTACAATAGAAGAGCACTCTGCGTCCCACCAAGGAGGTTTATTTTGTTATTAGGGAAATTTTAAGGGGAATAGATTTTGTAGCAGATTCATTCAAAAGGGAAATAAAACCAGAATAGGCATGTTGTAAGTTATTGTGTGACACTAAAGAGAGAGAATGTGCTTAAGTTTCCATATGAGAAAGATATACATCCGACGATAGAGTGCTCCAATTGATGCTTGCGGCTAAATTAGCAGAGCAGAGAGATAGATCTACAACAGAATGAGGACATTGGGAAGGGTAGACCATGCGGGTGGGAGAACCATTGTTCAAAATGCAAAGATTAAATTCATTAAGGACATCTATTAATAGATAGGATAAGAATCATCAAAACTCCGCCATTGCCGGTTCCAAGCCCGGATGAGGAAGGAGGAGGGGACGGTTCCGCCGGAGAGAGTGGGTGTATCCGGTGGACTAACACACCCACCTGCGCTAGGACCTGCGCAGTCGAGCGCCGTACGCGGGGATGAAGGAGTCCTGGAGGGTTAAGCCGATCGTCGCTGGGGTATATAGTGGCGAGAGGCAACACGCCCTCTTTGGTTCGCATTTCAAGCTAAACGGTGGCCCTATCTGCTAGCCACAGATAGGGAAATGGCCAAGCGCCCCGTCAGAGGGTCGCAGGCGAGGGATTTGGGGGCCGCCTAGTTTTCCTGAAAAGGGGGCTGGGTGGTGGTAAAGGCCATGCTGACGGAGCAAGTGACAGTTTATTCGGGTGGTGGGGATGGGCCTTATCAGCCCCATCTACCAGCTGGATCGAGCTCCCGATGTCGCGCTGTGAGCCAACTTCGAAAAGGAAACTTCTGAAATAGGGCGTTTCCAAAGGTGCGGGCTCCATGGAGGGTGGGAAGCCTGATAAATTGCGGGGATGAATGCGATGAATTGTGAGGGGGGATGAATTTTAAAGAACAAAAAAATTATGGACAATTTAAGGCCCAATAAGAAAGAGGAAGAGGTGTCAGAGGTGTTTACCAGAGACACCAAAGAACAAGGGGGAACCGTCACTAAACCGACGGTTCCACGGACAGTACCGTCCAGCGTAGGTGCCCCCATCAAAAGGACAACTACCTCGCTGAACGTTTCCAAAACCAGTTCCAAGGAGCTGGATGAGAAAAAAGAACAAGAGCCCGCGAGTAACAAAACTGCGGAGCCACTATGAACTGACGACCTTATCTCTGCTGCCTGGCAAGTGGTGAGCCGTAAGGGGAAAGGCAAGGCACCCAAAAAGGTGACTTGCCGACCTGACGGACCATCAGGAGGGTCTATCCCTGCAGGCAGTTGTGGAAAGGCCAAAAAGAAGAACTCTTGTTCTTCTTTTTGGCCAGCAGCGGGAAAAAGGCCGAAGAGAACGAGCCGCATTGGCTGCTTCCGAAACTAAAACCAAGGAGGCTGGGCAAGCTACTGCGACTGGGGTGCTTGGAGCTGGAACCAGTAGCCGCACTGAAGCTGGGAAGGATAAAAATCCAACCCAAGTGGAAGTTGCGGCCGCGGGAACCAGATCTAGGATATCCGCCAGGAAGCAGCGAGCGGCCAAGCGTCCTGGGAAGAAGGAAAGAGCAGCCAAAAGGATGCTGAAAGAGTCCACTTCACCTAGAGGGGAACACAAAAAAGTGCGACTCGAACAGCAACCAAAGGCTGCAAGAACGAGCTACGCTTCCGCTGCTAGAGCAGATTTGGGTGTGGCCTTAATGTGTGCGCGTTCAGGTCACATTACGAAGGAAGTAGCAGACGACATCCTCGTAGCAATACAGAGGAAGATAATCAGCGAGGCGTGGAGTAGCCAGGACCCTGATGCGTCGGGCCCAGTTTTTAGGGGCAAACCCGTTTATACGGAGGGTGTCCTGAAACTGTGGTGCGACGATCAGAAGGCTCTGGACTGGTTGAAGGAGAATATTGCTACCCTCGATCTCAAATCCGACACCTTGCTGACAATAAAGAAACAGTCAGAGATACCACAAAGAGTCAAATGTGGTATCCTAATCCCTGATGCCCAAGGAGCCTGGAAAGACTCACGTGACATTGGTCACGTGCTGGCGTACCAGAACCGCTGGGTTAACATCAGGGACTGGCTGTTACTCAAGGCTGATAAGCAGACGGACGGGTGGTTCCTCGTTGTTTCGGTGCCGGAGGATCATATCCCGACCCTGATGAAGGCCGGACGCCATCTCGCATGTGTATGCGGGGCGGTATACGTAAAATTCCAGGGTCGTGGAGGTAAATTCTTTGACACTCCACCGAGCAAAGAGGTAGAAAACAACCCGGAAGTTATGGATACCGGAGCCACGGTTACCGGTACAGCGGAATCACTGGAGGCCAAGTCCAGTGAAAAAACGGCCTGCACAACTGAGCCGAAGCCCCCAGTGGAGATCGGGCTCAGCGGCAGCTCACTGAGTGACGAAGAGGACTGCATTTTGCCGACCACTACCGACTCGGTGGCTGACGATTAGACCCGAGATCTTTTGGCAGGCCTATTTTTGGGCGGGGTCGGGGAGGACGCGATCAATGATGGCGTGCCCTTCGTCCAAAACTAGCCTAGTGCAGGCCAACCTCCACCACAGCGAAACTGCGTCGGCTCAATTACGCAAGTGGTTGGAGGTTCAAAGGACCACCATAGCCTTAATCCAGGAGCCGTGGGTTGGGGCTGGTAAAATTAAAGGCCTAAACAACCTAAAAGGTAAGCTATTCTACAGCTCTGAACACGACAAGCCTAGAGCGTGTATTTACACTACTAAAGATATCTGTGCACAACCATTAACAGATTTCTGTTCTAGAGACATGTATGCCGTGGCAATACAATACACACAGGAGAGAAGATTAGTCGTCGCCTCGGTATACATGCCGGAGGAAGACACTCCTCCCCCTCATGACCTCGGCAGGCTGGTGAACTTCTGCGAGAGGACCGGACTAGAGGTTGTGATCGGGACGGACTCCAACGCACATCATTCCCTTTGGGGAATGGAAAAACCAAATGAACGAGGTAAGGTTTTAGTTGAATATTTATTTAGTACTAACCTAACCATTTTAAACATAGGTTCCGAACCTACTTTCATAAACAAACGCTGTCGCACTATAATCGACCTCACACTTGCAACAGAAGGAGCAGCCAAACTAATTACGGGATGGCATGTGTCGAAAGAGGCCTCATGCTCAGACCATAGATGGATCTGCTTCGCACTACAGGTCGATATCCCCTCTACACCACCATGGAGAAATCCCCGCAAGACGGATAAAACAAAATACCTAAATAGGCTGACGTCGTCGATCGCGGGTTTTGAGGGGATAAATACTATAGCAGATCAGTCGCTCCTAGAAGAACAGGTAGCAGCTGTTACTAAGGCCATGATAGATAGCTACCATGAATCATGTTCAGAAATCACTCCACCAAGGCATGCCGAAGTAAAGCAACAGTGGTGGGGTGAAGAACTCGATAGGAAACGTAAGAAGGTAAGAAAAGCCCTAAATAGGGCCATGAATACCTCAATGGATGATGACTGGCTTCTATATAAGAAAGCTAAGTCTGAATGCAAAAAATGTATCAGGTATCGACGCTCGACTGGGTGGCGTAAATTCTGTGGCAACATAGAAACCTGCGAACAAGCAAATAGGATAAGGAATATTCTAGCTAAACAGAACACGTCGGGATCCATGTCTCTAAAGAAACTCGACGGTAGCTACTCAACATCGCCGGATGAAGCCCAACGCATCCTAATTAAAACGCACTTCCCTGGTGGCTGCGTAACCCAGGACGCAAACCGGCATGACGACATACTGACACCAACAGTAGAAGACTGGAATTTAGCACAGAGACTGGTAACGATGGACAAAATCCATTGGGCCATTCACAGTTTCCTCCCCTATAAGGCGGCAGGACCTGATGGCATATTCCCGGCACTCCTACAGTGGGGGGTAAAGCCCTAATAGTCAGACTTGTTGCCATAACGAGAGCCTGTCTGGCTCTTAAATATGTTCCTAGGGAATGGAGGGAAGTGAAAGTCACATTTATACCCAAACCAGGTAAGAGCGATTACACTGACCCTAAATCCTACAGGCCCATTAGCCTCACATCCTTTCTCCTAAAGACGATGGAGAGGATGTGTGAAAGGGAATTAGGGGGGTCGGCGCTAATTAACTTACCACTACACGACAAGCAACACGCCTACAGTCTAGGCAAATCAACAGAATCGGCACTTCATCAGGTAATAACAAAGATTGAAGAGGCCATCCAAAACAAAGAAATATGTCTAGGTTCCTTCATAGATATAGAAGGTGCTTTTGACAGAACGAACTTCTCCAGCATAAAAGGTGCACTCAGTAGACATAAAGTTGAACCGGCACTGATCGACTGGATAGTTTGCATGCTCAGTACACGAATAATAAAGATTACTGGTGAATCTCAACCAATCCTAATTAAAAAAGGCTGCCCGCAGGGTGGGGTCCTCTCACCTCTCCTGTGGAATATGGTCATTAATGAACTCATCAGCAAATTAAATACTAATCACTTCTATACAGTAGGTTATGCTGATGACCTGACAATACTGGTCTCGGGAAAGACAGCAAGCATAGTGTGTGACCTGACCCAAGCGGCTCTCCGTATAGTGGAGAGATGGTGCAGGGAATACGACTTAACCGTCAACCCAAATAAAACGGTTTTAGTAATGTTCACACAAAAACGAATGCTGAACAACTATCATCTTCCAAGTCTTTTCAGCACAAAACTCCAGCTATCCTCTGAGGTAAAATATTTAGGTCTTACCTTGGACAGCAAACTTAACTGGAATAAACACATAGAAAACAAAATCAACAAAGCTAGTATAACTTTCTGGCAATGCAGAAACATGATTGGCAAAAGATGGGGACTGACGCCAAAAATCATACTGTGGCTTTACAAAACTGTAATTCGGCCCATGATCACATACGGCGCTCTGGTATGGTGGACCAAGACAAATGAAGCCACCACAATTAAGAAGCTTCAGCGCTACCAGAGACTGGCATGTATGGCTGCCACAGGCTGCATAAGAACTACGCCAACAGCAGCCTTGGAAGCGATGCTGGAGCTAACTCCGCTTCATCTACATGTACAACAAGAAGCGACTTTAGCTGCCATCAGACTCAAGACCCTACATCTTTGGAGTAAGAATAGGGTCCCTCATACAGGCATAATTGATAGAATTCACTCATAAATTCCTATCCTACAAGCCAAATACGATAGAATTCCTAAACAATTTGTTTTCGATAAGAAATACAAGATACAATTAAATAAACACAGCCAGCCGGAAGGATTAAGCCCAAAAGAGCTTAGAATTTTTACCGATGGTTCTAAAACAAATGAAGATGTAGGTTCTGGAGCTTTCTCTGAAGACCTCAATATTCACATATGCACACCGCTGGGTACCTATAACACGGTCTTTCAGGCGGAATGTATGGGTATCATTCAAGCGGCCATAGCAATAGATGCTAGGAAGGTTAATGACTTCCCCATCAGAATACTGACCGACAGTAGGGCGGTACTACAAGCTCTGAGTTGCAATGGGGTGAACTCGGGACTAATATACGAATGCCATCAACGATTAAATGAGGTATGTAAAAACAACAATGTGACTCTGCAATGGATAAAGGGACACAGTGGATCCAGAGGCAACGATGCAGCGGACGAACTGGCCAGAAGAGGATCGGCTCTGGCCACTATAGGGCCGGAACCAATCATACTAATCCCCTTTGGTAACGTTCGTTCAATGGTACGTAGACACTTCACTAATCAACACGCTCAGCTTTGGAAAAATCTAGTAGACTGTAGACAAGCTAGGGAGGCCCTACCTGTAATAAACAGTCGCTTAACCAAAGTTCTAATGAGACTGAACAAGCCGCAGATCAGGATAGTAACAAGTGCTATCACAGGACACGGCACCTTTAACAAACATTTATTTACTATAGGTGTTACAGATAGTCCTCTGTGCAGGGCATGTATGGGGGAGGAAGAAACGGCGGCCCACGTGCTACTGAAATGTCCGGAGGTCGCTACGTACAGGGCTAAACATCTCGGCACGCCGGGATCACTCCCCGAAGTTGCATGCAACATCAAGGGACTGTTGAGCTTCTTCGGGGAGATCTCATGACTCGAATAATCACATTATTCCTGCCCACACGCAAAATACGCGCACAGACGTGGAGTTGCGGAAAACAGCCCGTCGCAAACTAAACTAAACTAAGAATCATTTTTATGAGAGCCCCATAGTACATAGTACGTACGACTATTGAAGTCTCCAATTACCATAAAAGGAGGAGATATACTAGACAGACAGGATTAAGTTAAGCTTTGGGATATAGGAAGCAGTAGGATTGGAAATATATATTGACACAATTGTGACATCCATTGCTTTTGATGATGTGTAATGTGTAGTATTTATTAAATTGATTAGTTCATATTTCTTGTTCATGATGCTCCGACAATTCCACTGAAGGATGTGGAGGCGATTGAATTTTATAAATTTTTTGGAAGAGCACATCAAGTTTGTTTCTCACGTTAAACGGTAGGTGTATGTCGTCAAATTTACCAATTATATCAGAGATGGAGGCCACAAAGTTTTCCAGGAGATTATCATGAGGGGATAAATTAGCATGACCATTTGAAAGGGAAGAGGTAGGGGTTCTTACAATATTGTTGTGTGCTACCTTATCATTGCCTACAGAATTTGGAACAGGTCTAGTTGGGTTATTTTTGAAAACAGTCTTTCTATAAGATTGGGAGGCAGGAGGAGCAGGGTGAATACTTGACACCTGTTGAGATGAAGTGGAGAGGGAAGGTGTCCCTAAAGATGTACTACATCGGCGTAATGTTTTCTAACTGCAGAGAAGCGAGCAGATGCTTCCAAATATGAAACATTTTCTTGGGGCAACTTTTATCAGTTTCCAAGTGGTTATCAGAACAGAACAGGCATATTGGGGTATCCGTAACACAATTATTTCCAGTGTGCACTTTTTAGCATTTAAAGCAGAACGGTTTGGCCACCCATTTAATATCATCACCTTTCTTTACTTTTCAATGTAATCTCCTAGCCTTTATAATTTCTCCTCTAATAGGGGGTAGGTCAGACTCACATACCAACTTCTCCATGGATATGTCGGTAGGTATATCTCTAACAACACCCATTCTGGTAACATTAAAGGTTAGAACGACTACTGATATTTTGTATTTAGCAAGAAAAGATGATTCGTTAAAGTTATTGGCATCTGAAGCAGTTTTAAAAGCCATTGAGACCCTATTACGACCTAAATTCGTTATACTTTGTTTTTCAATATTGGAAACTTTATTTTGGGATAGAATATGGCCGATCTTGAGAGGTCGGATTGTATAACCAGATGAAGGATCGGGTTCTATACGCTTAAGGTGAATAGTAAAAAGCCCTTTATCACTGTATGTGTATTTTTTCTTTTCTAAAAAATCAGGGTGGGTGTTAATATTTTGATATGATGCTGATGGCGTATCTTCATGACCAACTTTTTTTTTATGAATGCTTGAAGTTAAGTCAATACATTTTCGTTTAGAGGGACCGAAAATAGACGGATTATCTTTATCTGGTGGTTTTGAATCTACCCCACTGATGTCCATCATATTAGTTAAGAATACATAAATTAATAAACTGCCGCTACTTACCAACCAGTAAGCAACGAACAACACAACACTAATTTATATAATCATAAACACAGAAGGCGACAAAAATATTAAAGAAGCTCAACACAAATTAATTAAAATATATCCGAAAATCGTTGAAACACGTGTGACAACCAACCACTCTGTCAGCAGAATCTGCGTCATCATCGTCACAATCTAGCCAACGACCACTCCTTTAAAGTCCTACATACTTGTACTAAATGGCTGCAACTGTATGTGCTGGAACAGTTAGAGATATTAAAAAATAACAATGGTATCGATGCACTGCTGAATGAACTGGTGTGTTTTCCTGGTGTAGTGGTATGGGGAGTAGTGGTGCTGGGATTAATGGTGACTGGGATAGTACAACAATTGAAAGAGGGTGGGAGGTGCTCTTCAATCTAGATAAGACACATCATTTTATTTCATTGAGCGTATGTGGGCGAAGTAATTCTTAACAAATTTATTATAATGAATTTCCACGAGAGCCAGATTCTATTAATTATCTAAAAAAAAACTGGCAGGGCCGACCGGGCAAGATTCTATGTCAAATTAACAAAACTACATAGTATTGCTGCCCAAAATATTTTTTTCAATCCGCAGTGCAAATAACTTCATGTCATTCCCAATTATATCCAAATACGTTCTGGCACAAATAGTGGAGCGACCAATGCTGCCATTTCTAAAACTCAGAACATTTGGCTTAACGAGGAGTGTCGTCGTTAGTTTTCCAATAGAGATAATTTAAAACTCCATCTTAAAGTATTATATTCTCAAACTTTTTGACCGAATTGCCACAGACACATTCTGACTTCCTACAATAGAGTGCAGAGCCTCATTTACTCTATTTCTTGCGTTCACTCGTCGTTATATAGCCTATAAAAACTCATCTTCTTGCTCGAGAAGGGAAGTTGTTCCCTTCTATTCTTATTTCACATATTGTTCTACTTTCTTTTCCTTCAAAAACCATAACTTTCATCTCACTTGCGTTTACTTTTATTCCCCTTTCTTTTATTAACCTATTCACCAATGTAACCATTATTTGCAACTCGGCCGCTGACGACGCAAATTTGACTTGATCATCGGCATAGGGAAGATATTTGATGGTTAACTCACCTATTCTTAACCCACATTACCACACATAGGTTGAACAGCCATGCGTAAGCCACACAAGCCTGTCTGACACCTTTATGGATAATGATTTCTTATATTTACGTGAACACTATACATTGATTAAAACTACTTTTATGGATTTTATCGCGTTTTATTCATTTTTAATACCCGACGTACTACTATGGAGTTAAAGGCGAATAATTCCTTAGCTTTCCTAGATGTGCTAGTCATCCGAAATTCTAACAACACCATAGGTCATACTGTGTATAGAAAAAAGACCCATACAAACCGATACTTAAATGGTGAACGTCACCATAATCCTTCACAGTTAGGTACCTTTGTTACAGAGAGCACGAGGGATCTGTGACAGCAAACCCCTGGCCGCCGAGCTTCAGCACGTCAAGTAGGTTCTGCACGACAACAAGCTTCGGGTCCCGCGCCTCCGTCACAGTGACAGAGTAAAGCCGGCCACAGTCAAGCGTGTGTCTGCTGTACTACCATATGTCGGAGGTGTCACAGACAAGATTGGCTACATCTTGAAGCGAGCTTCTATTAGAACATTCTACAAGCCGCCGAAGAAGATTAGTCAGTTCTTACCATCTATCAAGTGTCATATTGTGAGTCCTCTACAAGATGCAGGAGTGTACAAGCTTGATTGTGATTGTAGTCTCTCATATATAGGGCAAACAAAGAGATCAGTTAGAACCCGCGTAAAAGAACACATAGCTGACGTGAAGCATCAACGTTCCGGGAAGTCTGCAGTTTGCGATCATATCCTAGATGGCCCCAACCATTACATCAGATTTGATAGACCACAAATCCTCGCGAAAGAACATCGATTCTTACCAAGGATGATACGTGAGGCTATTGAAATTAAAAAAACATCCTAATTTCAATAGAGAAGGAGGCTGGGTACTACCACCTGCTTGGGATCCTATAATTAATAAAATTATAACTAAACCCAAGCATACCACTGCAAGACTTCAAAACACAGTTAGTTCATTCTGCGTATATCGGACCATAGACAATAATTAAAAAGCTGAAGGTACTCCAGGTTAACTTTGACATCGGGACGTCAGTCACCTCAGTCCCCCGTGACCATGGGTGCTGGAAAGCACCCGAAACGTCGGGTATTAAAAATAAATAAAACGCGATAAAATCCGTAAAAGTAGTTTTAATCAACCTTTATGGATGCCAAACCAGTCCGAGTAGACCCCTAATGATCCTAAGACAAGTACTAGAGTGCCTTTAAAGCGACTTTATTGCCTGTACCAAACCAGCGCTGAGTTTTGTAACTTGCAACTGATCACAGAGAACCCATGAATTTATCTTCGGACATTCTGTCTCCATGTACTGTACTGTAGGGACTGCTTGTTTGTTTAAGGAAAAAATAAGATAACTTAATGATATCATAAAAAATCTATTTTCTTCGAGGAGAATTTCACCATCTGAATATGAAATCTATAACCATATGCTTAACATATTTTTAATTACTTCTAGATTAAGTATTAAATGAGATGTACCCAGTGACCGAATAAAGCTAGTGTTTTTTTGTTTTAATTTCTCAGAGAAGTCCTTAATTGAGTTTCCTTTTTTGTATCACTTTTCACTATGGTACTTACGACTTTATTTAATTTTTTTTATTTTACCGTGTAGTCGTAGTGTCTACTACTGAATGAAATAATGAATATCTACTACCCTATATTACCTCGTAGGTGTCGTAAGAGGCGACAGAGGGAACAGATCAGGATATGGGCAGCAGCATCTTCAGCGCTTGCCAAACATGGCAACTATGGCTCTATATATGCTCCCTATGAAGCAATCTAAGGGGAAGGCCATGTAAGGCAGTGGATTTTCTTAGGCTTTTATAGTAATTGTAACCGATACTATACTATACTCTTTTAATTCTGTGGAAAGAATTATTTACATAAGCTTAACTTAATTAAGCATCAACTTACATAGTTATTTAACTCTAACTTTATTTTCTATTCGTTATCTTGACGAACTTTGATAGCATTGTCGTAATTTTAGCGACAGTTAATCGAGATTTATATATATTATACTAGCTTTTTACCCGCGGCTTCGCTAGCGAAGGCTTCCATTGAGGAACATGATTAACATTGCTTCATACCAAAATCAACAAAATTGAATCACTTGTAGAGTCGCCTCGTTGTCACGTTTGTTAGTTAAGTGATATTCTTAAAGATCATTAGACGTAGATTTTTTTAGAATTGCACTAATATCATACGTCTAGCAACCCCTTTCACTTTTTATATCGGTCATGACTTCCGAGGTATCTTTAATAAGGGTAAATTGTCTTTGATTAAAAGTTACATTATTTACTTTTTACTCTTTACATTTAATTTTGACCAAATAATGTCGAATTTCGTTGTCTTTAATGTGTTTATTTGCGATATTTGTTTTATATCATTAGCCCATTGAATATTGATTTTCACTATAAAATAGTTGCTTATATTTCTACTAATCCATCAAAAAGAATAGAGATAAAAACTTACATCTGATAACTTAATACCAAAGCAAGTTAGTGAAATTATTGCTATGCCGATATACACCCAATAAGTATAGTTACTAAAAAGTTTCTCTTTTAATCGCAGTTTTGTATACACAGTATTCAGTATAACAGTTTAGTTATTTATTTTGCTAAACGTGGCAATTCCAGTAAATCATCCCGATAATGGCTGGATTTTTTAAGTTTTTGATCCTGCAAGAATAAGTGTTCAGCTGCATTATACTTAATCTTATCAGTTAGTTATTATTAGTTTATTTAGCAGTAAATAGATGGCGCTAATTTTAGATTAAAACTATAAAGGCCAAAACTCTTAAGTTATGTAAATGTGACCAAATCGTAGCATTGATCATATTATCGTGAAGTACTTGACCGCTTCAATTATCACAGTCATTATTGGCGCCAAACTTCCCATGGCTGGGCGTGCTACTCGACAAAGTAGCGCCATCCTAGCCTGGAGAAAAAGAATCAAGGACTGTATTCCAAAGGCAAGGGCCCTTATCGGCAAACTGACAAGCTTCAGGTCGGATAATAATAGACCGAGAGTTGTGCGCACCGTTAGAATGGGGTTTGCTGGGACAAATATTAGTTTTCCCAGCCGGATATCACGCAGAAACTAACAGAGCGCATAGATGACCTGAAGCAAAATTCGCTGCTTGGAGGAAGCGGATTCGACGATTTAGCGAGAGGTCAAGGTGGTTTAACCAGAATCGTCTCTTTCAGTGTGATCAGAAGAGGCTCTATAAATCATTGGAGCGACCGGAGGTATGTGGAGCGGGCCTAGGACCGGATCAGGCCAACACTGTCGCATTTTGGCGTGGCCTGTGGTCAGAGCCCGCAAACCACAGCGAGGGCCCTTGGCTGGAAGTTGTGGCGAGCCAGAGTGAGAGTGTTACGCCTATGGACCCCGTCACCATAACGCCGGAAGACGTGGCTGAGGTGGTCCGTAGGGCTCCGAACTGGAAAAGTCCGGAGCTCGACGGGCTGCATCATTACTGGCTGAAGGGGTTCGTAGTGTGTCATGCTGTGCTCGCCCGACAGTTTCAAGAGGCTCTCGATCAGAAGTCGCTCCCGAGTCTCTTCACTACTGGGATCACTCACTTGGTTCCCAAAGATCAGGATACCACAGATCCGAGCAAATACCGCCCCATATATAGGACACTGACATCCATTTTGAACGCGAGAATCACTCGTCACCTGGAGCTAAATCACGCAACCAACCGTCGGAACTTCTCCGCTGCCTGGATTGATTACAGAAAGGCATTCGACTCGGTGCCCCATACATGGCTAAAGAGGGTACTCGAGCTGTACAAGATTGACTGTACAGTAAGAGACTTCCTCGGGCAGTGTATGGGGCAGTGGAATACGATCCTTTGTTATCTGGGTGAGCAGATGATGGCTGCGGAGAACCACATAAGGATAAGAAGGAGTATCTTCCAGGGCGATTGTCCGAGTCCAATCTGGTTTTGCCTCTCTCTGAACCCTCTCAGTACCTTACTGGAGGACTCCGGGAGGGGATTTCAGCTTCGGAAGGGAGGGACAAAAGTGACCCACCTTTTCTATATGGATGACCTCAAGTTATTCGCCTCCAGTTGCTCCCATCTTTTGGAATTGCTAAACATCACTTGTGAATTTAGCAATTCTATTGGAATGGAGCTGGGGACGGATAAGTGTGCGGTCCTCCATGTTGAAACGGGAAGGGTTGCTAACTCTGAGGGCATAGACTTATCAATGCCCGTCAACTTAAGGACCCTTTCCGAGGCTGAAACATACCGATACCTGGGTATGTCACAGAACATCGGTATCGATGAGGCTGGTATGAAACAGTCAGTTTGCGACGTGTTTTATGCACGCTTGACCAAAGTGCTTAACAGCCTTTTGTCCGGTGTGAATAAGACACACGCATATAACGGTTGGGTCAAGCCTGTCCTCATTACTATGCGAAAAGTCCGCACTACCATGACGTCCCATAGGATGCATCATCCGAGATCGTTGGTAATAAAGCTGTACTTGCCGCGAAAGCATGGTGGGCGTGGCTTCTTGAGCGCGCTCACCACGCATAATCGCGAAATATGCAGCCTCCGCTGTTACTTCCTGACGAGATCGGATGATCCATTCTATAAAGACGTCATTTCTTGTGATAAAGGACTTACCCCTCTATCCTTAGCCATCAAGCAATGGCAAGACCCGGCAGTGCAGAGCATTTCCGACCGGGAGACCGTATGGAAGGAGAAGGAGCGCCACGGGAGATTAGATATAAGGCCCTACATGAGCCTTTTATAGACACTGTACACCTCCTTCCGCTGGCTACGCATTGGTGATCTCTTCGGCGAAATCGAAGGTTTTGTCTGTGCAATACAGAATCAGGTTATTAAGACCAACAACTATCGGAGATACATCCTAAAGGATGGCACCGTCGACATCTGTCGAGCTTGTCGCCATCCCGGTGAGTCACTTAGGCATCTCCGGTTGTTCGGCGCTTTCTAACTCTGAGTACTTGCACAGGCACAACCTAGTAGCCAGAATTCTTCACCAGGAGCTCGCTCTGAAATACGATCTCGTAGATCGGAAATTGCCGTATTACAAGTACTTGCAGGAAGCCGTGCTCAAAAGTGATTGCGCCAGGCTCTATTGGGACCGGGCCATCATCACAGACAGGACTATTCTTGCGAATAAACCTGATAATGTGCTGATGGACCGGGCACAGTCAAGGATATTTTTGGTCGACATTACCATTCCGTATGACTAGAACCTCGTGAAAGCCGAAACAGATAAGCAAACAAAATATCTGGACCTGATGCACGAAATGACCGACATGTGAGGTGGTCTGCCAACCGAAATTATTCTTGTAGTCGTCTCTGCAAACGGGCTAATCTCGGTCAGCCTCTCGGGTCGTCTGAGGCGACTGGGACTACGTGGCAGACCGCTCCAGGTTCAAATGCAGAAGGCGGTGCTCCTCAATACCTCCCGCATCGACCGCCGGTTTCTTTCCCTTTCCCCCTAACCCTCGGCCGTTAAGCCTACCCCGCCGAGGGCCTCCATCTGGTTGGGCTTTTATTTATTTATGTATTTTAATATTTACCTATTCATTTTTATTTATAATTATATATTTATAGAACCCAACCATATGAGATAACTATATTGATACCCCCCAATTTAATAAATATATATTAAATAATTATTATTTAAACATATAAATTTAAGTTTTGTTACGGTCGAACGCCTTGCTAAGATCCAGAAAACAGACATAAATAGGCGATCGTCGAGCCGAATAGTACTTCACAGTTTGCTTCAAACATAATATGGTCGACTCTGTTGACAAACCTGGCCTGAAGCCAAACTGATTGTCGTGTAGGCATATATGTATATCAAGCTGGGCGTTAAGCAACAACCGTGGCAAGTGAGATAGGCCTATAGTTGGACTTATCAGATATGTCCCCAGTCTTGTGCTTTACAATTGGCACCACCACAGTTCTCATCAGAACCGCGGGCAAATATAAGTAGCCCCGGGTCACTAACTGCCTGCATTCAAATTTTCATGGAGATCCTTTCATTAGTTTTCGCGTGAATCTTTAATACACAGGCAGACAGACTGAAAGACAAACAGACAAAAAATCTAAACACCAGTAATTTGGCTTCCAGTACAGTACCCTTTATTTAGTCTATATATAATATCTAATACAGACACGACTTTTCTACAAAATTATATGTATAGATTAGCCAAGTCCGTCAATGTGTCTTTTATTCCTTCACGACTCGGTTGAAAACATTTATAGATTTTAAAACTAAAATGTTGAATGTGGGGATCGTAGAGGAATAAGGTTTTTTAATTAAGTTGCGGCCTGATTTCAATAAGTAGAGCCATAACTAATGCAATTTGACTGCTAATTTTCCCAAGGTCTACGTAACTCGAAAGGGAATGGTAATGTGATATTATTTTGTTGGCCCTAGTTTTAATGGAAGTAAACCTGGTCTCTAGTCCAAGGAGTCAATTCTTACATTTTGTCTCCGAGTCAGTTGGAGTAGTACTGTCAGTAGAAATATCCCGTAAGAATGTAGTAGTTTTAGTACATCGCTTAAATCGTGATTTAGCTACTGGACCACGCTTCTTCTCGACCGACTTCAAAAACTGAGGAGTTTCTCAATTCGACTGTATTTGTTTGTGTTTTCAATAATATATATATATATATATATATATATATATATATATATATATATATATATATATATATATATATATATATATATATATATATATATATACGAGCTTGCCGACGTTGTTCTGCCCTTTTCGACGACAATTTGTCATGTCCTATTAAAAATCCTTAAATTCGCAAAAAAAATATTGTGGGTAAAAAAAACTATCCTATCTCTCAAGTTGAACCTAACTGCACACGGTGTGCAAATTTGATTAAAATCGGTTAAGTAGTTTAGGAGTCCATCGCGGACAAACAACGAGACACGTATCATCATTATCATCATTACAGCCTTTCACAAGTCCACTGCTGAACATAGGCCTCCCCCAAGTAATGCCACAAAGCACGGTCCTGAGCCACCTGCATCCATCGACTTCCTGCATGTCTTACCAGGTCGTCACTCCATCTAGTGGGGGGTCGCCCTACACTACGCCTACCGGTACGAGGCTGCCACTCGAGAACCTTTCTTCCCCATCGGTTATCGGTTCTTCGAGCTATATGGCCGGCCCATTGCCACTTCAGCTTACTAATCCGTTGGGCTATGTCGGTCACTCTGGTTTTACTGCGGATATCCTCATTTCTGAGTCTATCACGCAGAGAAACTCCGAGCATAGCCCTCTCCATAGCTCGCTGAGCGACCTTAAGCGTCCTCATACGGCCAGCAGTGAAGGACCACGTCTCAGATCCATAAGTCATCACTGGCAACACGCACTGGTTGTACAATCTAGTTTTTAGAGATTGAGGTATACCTGACGAAAAGATATGTCGTAATTTCCCGAACGCTGCCCAGCCGAGTTGAATCCGTCGATTGACCTCTCGGTCGAAGTTGGACTTACCTAGTCGGACTATTTGTCCCAGGTAAACGTACTCGTCAACAACTTCGAGCATAGTGCTCCCAACAACTACCGGCATAGGTGTGACATGGACATTGAACATGATCTTTGTTTTGTCCATGTTCATCTTAAGACCTATCCGTTGGGAGGCACTATTGAGGTCATTGAGCATAGTGCTTAAGTCCTCCAGCGATTCTGCCATAAGGACTATATCGTCGGCAAATCGAAGGTGAGTGATGTACTCGCCATTGATGTTAATACCGTATCCTTTCCAGTCCAGTAGCTTGAAAACGTCTTCCAATGCAGCGGTGAAGAGTTTCGGGGATATAACGTCACCCTGTCTTACACCTCTCTGCAGTTGGATAGGTCTCGAGCTCTGGTTCTGTACTCGGATAGCCATCGTAGCCCTACTGTACAAACACTTCAGCACTTCGATATACCGACAGTCAACTTGGCACCGCTGTTGAGACACGTAATTTATATATATTAAGATATAATTCCGATCTGAACTACATCACGATAGCGTTAATTGTTAAACATAATAAAAATATGGGAGAGTATGTTCAACGTCAGTTATAAGACAGCGTAACGCGTAACGCATTATACCTACATTTTGTATAGAACAATTATAGTTAGACCATACCGTAATATTTTTCCGTCTCAATCACACGCTGGTGTTACGTAAATGACATAATTACATGATAATACCAAAGAATGCTGACCAACAGCCAAACTACTATATTTATCTCATTGTAACACAGAGCAGCCTCTCACAGAGCAAGAAAATCTTCCTTGCCTGCACCAATTAATTGAATTATTACATCGTTCAGAATCACGACAGTCTTAGCACTCCTAGAATGACTTCACTCGTAGAATGACCTACATTGCCTTTGCCATTGAGCCTACATTGAACTTTATACTGCACAAGCGATGTGGATTTCTCTATATACCCTCAATTACAAACTAAAGAAACAAAAGAAAGTTATCGATGGCTGCCAAACGCGGCGCTAGTGTGCTTACGCGTTGACACGCTAAATTAAACAAACTAAAGCGTGACTTCAGTGTGCTCACGTTTCGACACGGTCAGCTTGACGTTCCACGCGTCCTCGTGTGGGGTAGTATTTGCAAAGAGGAAAAGGGTCGTCACAGTAAACGTGGATTCGCTCCGTTAACCTGGCCATAAATAAGGAACTGCAGTTTAAGGCAATCTTAACAGTCAACTACAAAGAGTTATAACTCATTATTTGTAGCAAGACAAAGGTCTTGAAACAACTTCAAAAGAAAAATGGAATACAAGATTGAATTTACGCAAAGTAAATCACTTTGTCTATCAGCACTTTAGAAACACTAAACTGTTGTATGCTCTAGCAAACCTGCGTTCGGTGCCCGATGGACTTCAAGACAGCTTCCATCCAGCATCTGACAGATCTCAAAACATCCTTGGTACGGCGTCCGATAGATCACAATACAGCTTCCATCCAGCATCTAATTTATCTTAAGACAACCTTTGTACGGCGTCTGATAGATAACAAGCCAACCGACCTTCATGCCATCTCCCATCCAGCGTCTAATTGATCTCTGATGATCTGATTGTCATCTAATATTTTCCCAGACTAACCGACCTTCAATCCATCTCTACTAAAGACAACCTACAACCAACGGCGTCTGACAATTCGAGATAACCTTGGTGCGACGTCTGAGAGATTACAAGACAGTCGACCTTCGGGCAACTTCTAACCGGCGTCTGATAGCTTAAGATAACCATCAACCGATATCTGACAGCTCAAGATAACCTCTAACCAGTACCTGATAGCTAGCGAATCAAAAGGCAGTGCTGTTCGGCATTTACTAAAACATTGTACTAGTCAAAATCAGTCATTGTCAATCAAAATCAATGTTGAGTTATACATAATAATTATATTTAATTAAATACATAAATATTTAATTGACTTCGACTACAATTATGATGTTACCATTTTATTTATATTGAAGAGGATTGCACAAAATTTTCAATTTTACCACTTATTTAGGTAAATGTGAATGGGAAGATCAACAAGAACTGTGTCAGTTCCGTACGAATACTGCCTGATCAAGAATACATTTCATTTCAGATTCGCGGTCTTTGTTTCGATTTTCTATCGTACCTATCGTTTCCTTTAGTCTAATAAGTGTTGCTGAAGGAAATGTTGTAATAAATTTATATCTACTGGGTTACGCGGATTATTGTCCTGTAATTAAAACTAAGAGCTTACTGTGTGTTACTTCATGTGTGTTGTTCACTTAGCTTAAGCTAACGCCGAAACCTCACCGCTGATTTTCAGAGTTTCAGTTGGCTCGAACGAATTGTAACGTACGGATGTACGCATGCGATAAAAAATATACGATAGAAGTATAAATAATAACATACTAAGGTATGTATTTTTACAGTATATATATATATAACTTTTGTATTTATTTCTGTAATAGTGTATTATCTTCATCAGTTAATATCTTTACTAAGTAATTTGTAATTTGTGTACATTAAAGTTAATAATAAAGATTAAATTAATAAATGAAATAAATTACACTTTTTTTATTTTTTTAGCACTCGTGGACATATTCGAACGTCAACCGTAAATAAGGCTTTACCAACACAAAACATTAAAAAATACGGGCACTACAATCCTTTTCATATTGTTCTTAAAAGAAATTTAAATTGGTCTAGTTTTGAAAGAAGATATTTCCTCTTTTAAAACTAGACCAATAATTTTTTTAATACGGTATTTTACAAACGTGTAACATTAATACTATTTTACGCGTTTTTTGAAGTATATTGCGTTTTGTATATAAAAATGTACTAGTAAAGTTCTCAGTTCTCAGTTTATTGCTTTAAAGCATTAAATAAAAATTATTTAAATATTACCAATGATTATAAGCGTATTATTCTTATAAATACATTACATATGTATTATATAGTATGTTGTATATAATACATATGTAATGTCAATAAAGAATATGTAATAGAAAAAATTTAAAGGTTTATTTTATTACAGAATATGTTGAAGAGGAAATCGAGACTAGTATTAATTTGGACGTTGTTTATATCCCTGGTCAATGCCACGGAATCGGGATCATCGAGTGCCAATGAGATAAATCAAACGCAAATAAAAAGTTCCCCGTATACTGGGGGAGCTTTATATCCACAGGCCACAGAGACAAGAGACTTAAGAACATTAGACGGCATTTGGAACTTTAGAAAGTCCCCCTCAGATCCCGAGTATGGTTATCGAAATGGATGGTACGAGCAAGATCTGGAGAAGGTATTTATTTATCTATATACAGTTTGACACTACTTCCTTTAGTTTTGAATTCCAATTAAGCTGCCCACACTCGGCACTTCCGAATGGCACTACAAATTATTAAAAAAACAACGTAACAGCTGCAATCTGAAATAATATTAATGTATCGACTTCGCGCGTTATTCACGGCGTCAAAACTTAAAGCCTGATAAAGGAAAATACTAAAAAAAACAGCAAACTTTGATTTCAATTGTTATCCTTAAATCGCTTGCAAAGCCATTTCCATGTAACATATGAGATGGTGATGGGGTGAATTTGCAAAATAAAACTGATTCATGTCTGTACATTTATGGCTAATCGCCGAGGCTCGTCATTGTATAGCTGTCGACACTTATCATGAAATAACAGTCCAAGTAATTTTTAAAATATTAAGATTTTAAACGAGCGAGCAGTCCAAGTGAATTTTACACCAAGGTTAGTACGGATGCGGTGCCACACCTATACGAGTTCTGAATGTCTTTCGTACCAGAACAAAACAGTGGAATCATCGCTGTTTGGTGCAAAAATAGAAAAGGATGGAACCTCACAAAACAAAACGGACTCCAGAAAGGGATAATTTACACCTAATTTTCTTTGTTATATTTCTTAATATTTATGTTATTCTCATCAGAAATATATTTCCGTGTTCGTTCAACCGGATTAGATAAAGCCTGTCAGTTTCATGGTTAGGAATAGGTAAAAGAGTTTATAAAATACGTATTTTTCTAAGAACTATTTGTATACTGCAATAACTTGAACTTGACAACTGTAAATGTATTAGTATACACACTAAGAAAGGTATTAGAACCGTTAGCTTACCAAAGATAAAACAAAGATTGAAGCCATCATTTCGGCCTTAAGTTAGCCTTATAAGCTCAGTAACCCATTGAGCTTTAGCATTGAGTGCCGTTACTGTTTTGTTACGTCCGATATTATTCTCATTCCTTTTCTAAGTCATTCTTGTGGGTAGACGTTGTGTACAAAATATATTTAATACAAATAACGTTATCCATCAATTTACAGTTACATACATTAAAGGAGAAGTCCTATAACGTTATACAATTAAAAGAGACGTAAAGATATTTTGATTTTATTGTTTGTACTAACTACTCTCTGTTCAAACGTTGAGGATACTGTTACGAGCTTGAGGTTCGTGACAATAAAAATTGCCGATAGAATTACCTAAATTAACACTTTAATTTACTTTATACAAATTAAAGTTAAAAACACTAATAATTAAACACACTAATTCACTTAATTCCGCTCCGAAGCTTCGCTTGTGTCGCCGAGTTCAACTCTGCCTCGATCGCATCTTGCAGCGCCTATTTATTTAAATTAGCAAAGAAACATCCCGAATATTCAGGTAAATGCGCGCAAAGGGACGAGTGTGCGAGTATAGACTTTTCAAAAACTTGGCGCTGTCGGTTGAGAGATTTGTGATGTCATTCTCTGCAAAGCTCCCCTCGCTCTCGTTCCTGACACTAGATGGCGCTAGTTGTGTCGTCGACTTGAGCGCGTAACAATACTAAAAGTAGTGATTCATATGCACTTTGTTCTTTGTACAACCATAGAAAAGGTATGGGAATATATTCACATTTACTATTAAGCTATTATTACAATTAATTTAGAAATTTACAAAAAGAAACAAAAAACAAATGCGTTGTACAATGTATTAGAGGTTGGCAACGGTTTTAAGAGGAAATATCCTGGTGGGTATGTCTAAACAAAATTATTCCTTTGTTTTCTTCCTGGATAAAGACAATAAAGCAAATGATTTTTACGATATAATCTATATCTACTACTGACATGTATCTTATTGCCAAAAAATTAATTATTTTATAAACTGGGAAACCTTGAAAAATTACTAAAGCTGCCCAATTAAGTCGATGTTATCAAACATAAAAAAAGAAAAATAGCTTCAACCCTATCCGTTGTTATATTATATCCATTTTATATTGTACTTTAAAAAAATAAAATCAGCCTCGTTTTGAAGGGGGAAATAGTAAATACCGGATGATGATTTTTTTATAGAATAATAGAGGAAAACAAGCACGACATTTATCCTCGATTAAGAATCGAAATTTGCCGTGTAGTGGCGGTTAAGAATATCCACTACCCCATATCTTCCCGTGGGTGTCGTAAAAGGCGACAGGGGGAAACAGGCAGGAGATGGGCAGCAGCATCTTCCTGATAACAGCAACTGTACGACAAAAAAAATTCGGTTGCCAACCCGCTCGCCAAGCGTGGCAACTATGGCAATATATCCCCCATGAACAATTACACAAATAGACGGCCCCCAGTCCCCGGCGGCCCCGCTATTCCTGGCTACGGTGGCGACCATGGTAACGGCGGGGCATGGGGTGCTAAGAATCTCCGGTGGAGGTTCGGTTGCCACCTACGACGACTCGACCTGGCAACATTTAACGCACGCACACTGAGGACTGACGAGAAGATCCTGGAGCTGGAAGAAGAGATAGACAAGTTGCGCTGGAGTATTATAGGATTATCCGAGGTCCGAAGAGAGGGGGAGGACACGGTGATTCTCGAATCCGGCAACTTGTTCTATCACCGGGAGGGCGACCATCTGTCCCAAGGAGGTGTCGGATTTATCGTCCACAAGTCTCTCGTCAACAACGTTGTAAAGATTGGGAGTGTGTCAACGAGGGTCGCGTACCTGATACTCAGAATCACCAAACGGTATTCGCTGAAGGTCATACAGGTTTACGCACCAACCTCGGCACATCCCGATGAGGAGGTGGAGGAAATGTATGAGGATATTTCCAAAGCCATGCATTCCTCCAAAACCCACTACACGGTGTTGATGGGAGACTTCAACGCAAAACTAGGCACAAGAGAAAGCGGTAAGCTGAATTTAGGGAAATTTGGAGTAGGGCAACGGAACCGAAGGGGCCAGCAGCTGGCCGACTTTATAGAGAAAGAGGGACTCTTTATGATGAACTCTTTCTTCCAGAAGCGGCCCCACAGGAAGTGGACCTGGTCGAGCCCCGACGGTTCGACAAAAAATGAGATTGACTTCATTATGACGACCAGACGCCAACTGTTCAATGATGTCTCAGTGATTGCAAGGGTGAAAACTGGCAGCGATCACCGAATGGTTAGAGGCACACTGAACCTAAACCTTAAGTTGGAGAGGTCTCGTCTAATGAAGTCAACGCTCCGTCCCCCTCGTGCTCTAATCCAGAATCCCGACAACTTTCAGCTCGAGTTACACAACCGCTTTCAGTGCCTACAAGATTGCAATGCAGTGGACGATATGAATGACAAGCTCGTGGAAATTGTCCATGCGGTCTGAGCTAAGTTCTGCAAGACCCGCCGCAGAAGAACACAAAAACTCTCCGATCACACTCTTAATCTCATGGCTGTTAGACGGGAGATGAGGCTGCAATCGTCAACAGATTTGACAGCATACAGGCAACTGAACAGACAGATCTCCAAATGCATGCGGCGAGACTTACGCAACTTTAATACTGCTCGTATTAAAAAAGCGATCGAGCGGAACCAGGGCTCCAAAGTCTTTGCCAGAGATCTGTCTGCCCGTAAGAGCCAACTGTCAAAGCTGAAGACTGAGTGTGGCAGCATCGTTTCCGGGACACCTGAGATTTTGAGTGAGATTGAGAGGTTCTATGGGCAGCTGTACACATCATCGTTGGAGCCACACGCAAGTGTGAGTAACGATCCAAGAGCAAGTCTTATCCGACACTATTTCGATGATATCCCGGACGTCAGTCTAAGCGAGATTAGAATGGCTCTCCAGCACCATAAAAACGGCAGGGCCCCAGGCGAGGATGGAATTACAGCGGAGATTCTGAAAGCGGGTGGAACACCGGTACTTGAAGTCCTTCAGAAGCTCTTCAATTCCGTCCTCCATGGTGGCACTACTCCAGAGGCGTGGAGCAGAAGTGCGGTGGTCTTGTTCTTTAAGAAAGGCGACAACGCTCTCTTGAAGAACTACAGACCGATTTCCCATCTAAGCCGCGTCTACGTGCTGTTTTCGAGAGTCATTACGAATCGTCTCGCACGCAGACTCGACGACTTCCAGCCTCCCGAACAAGCCGGTTTCTGAAAAGGCTTCAGTACCATAGACCACATACATACCCTGCAGCAGATTGTACAGAAGACTGAAAAGTACAATTTGCCACTTTGCCTGGCGTATGTATACTATGAGAAAGCCTTTGATTCCGTCGAAATTTGGGCGGTGCTGCAGTCTATTCAGCGGTGCCAAGTTGACTGTCGGTATATCGAAGTGCTGAAGTGTTTGTACAGTAGGGCTACGATGGCTATCCGAGTACAGAACCAGAGTTCGAAACCTATCCAACTGCAGAGAGGTGTAAGACAGGGTGACGTTATATCCCCGAAACTCTTCACCGCTGCTTTGGAAGACGTTTTCAAGCTACTGGACTGGAAAGGATACGGTATTAACATCAATGGCGAGTACATCATTCACCTTCGATTTGCCGACGATATAGTCCTTATAGCAGAATCGCTGGAGGACTTAAGCACTGTGCTCAATGACCTCAATAGTGCCTCCCAACGGATAGGTCTTAAGATGAACATGGACAAAACAAAGATCATGTTTAATGTCCATGTCACACCTATGCCGGTAGTTGTTGGGAGCACTATGCTAGAAGTTGTTGACGAGTACGTTTACCTGGGACAAATAGTCCGACTAGGTAAGTCCAACTTCGACCGAGAGGTCAATCGACGGATTCAACTCGGCTGGGCAGCGTTCGGGAAATTACGACATATCTTCTCGTCAGGTATACCTCAATCTCTAAAAACTAGATTGTACAACCAGTGCGTGTTGCCAGTGATGACTTACGGATCTGAGACGTGGTACTTCACTGCTGGCCGCATGAGGACGCTCAAGGTCGCTCAGCGAGCTATGGAGAGGGCTATGCTCGGAGTTTCTCTGCGTGATAGACTCAGAAATGAGGATATCCGCAGTAAAACCAGAGTGACCGACATAGCCCAACGGATTAGTAAGCTGAAGTGGCAATGGGCCGGCCATATAGCTCGAAGAACCGATAACCGATGGGGAAGAAAGGTTCTCGAGTGGCAGCCTCGTACCGGTAGGTGTAGTGTAGGGCGACCCCCCCACTAGATGAAGTGATGACCTGGTAAGATATGCAGGAAGTCGATGGATGCAGGTGGCTCAGGACCGTGCTTTGTGGCATTACTTGGGGGAGGCCTATGTTCAGCAGTGGACCTGTGAAGGGCTGTAATGATGATGATGAATGATGAAGAATCGAAATTTGTTACCCCTGAAACATCAATCTTAACGGAGTCTCCATGCCGGACAGGACTATAGATCCCAAATGTACGTAAGCATAGGTGAACCAGAGAGTTATCAGGCACAGGGACCGAGGACTTTACGTGCATTCCGAGGTAAAGGGGTGAAACATCGCTAATTTCCTGTCTAAGGGCTGCGACTGAAGATTTTTAATCAAATAAACCCAATAACCGATTTTTTGTTGCCTGACCCGGGATTCAAACCTGGAACCTCATGATCAGCAGTTACGTTCACGACCACAAGACCAACGAGTCAGTCAATTTAATTGTTTATGATCCGATCTATGCAATAACTAAAAAAGCTGAAGGTACTCCGGATTTAACAGTGAGATCGGGACGTCAGTCAACTCAGTCCCCCGTGACCATGGGTGCTGGAAAGCACGCGAAACGTTGGGAATTAAAAATAATTTAAATTAAACGCGATAAAATATGTAAAAGTAGTTTTAATCAATGTGTAATGTTCGCGTAAATATAAGAAATCATTAAATAGCAATGCTTTTAACACTATCATTAACTGATTCAATTGTTTTTACGTGGTAGAGCCATGCTGTAGCTACATATATTAGTAGTATAGTTGTAGCACAGATGGGTCGGCTCGACCGGTGAAGTACCACGCCCTCACGGAATAGCATAAAATAGCTGCTTAACGCTACTGTGTTTCGTATGGTGAGTATAGAGAACTGGAGACCTTTGTTATTGGAAAGAGGACATTCCATCTTAGTCCTCACGGGAGACAACGCATCTGCATTTTGATTCGTAATCGAGGATAGAAGAAGATGTCTATGGACTACAGCAACCACTTACCATCAGGTGGACTATGTCCTCGTTTGTCACCCACATCCTATAAAAAGACATCTTCGTATAAATTTACTTTCTGATGGAATGTTGGCTGTTCACTTCAATTTTATTTTAAAAAACTACACCCAAGACGTGATATGAAATACGAATTTTTCTTTTATGTCGACACCACCCTATATTACATATTATACATTGTATATATTTTTAGTTATTATTTATAACATAACACGTAATTCAGACAGGCCCAGTAATCAAGATGCCAGTACCGTCGTCCTACAATGACGTAGGTGAGGACGCTTCTCTGAGGGACCATGTGGGCTTGGTGTGGTACGACCGGCGCTTCCACGTGCCGCCCTGGTGGCTGCAAAATAGACAACGCGTGTGGCTGCGATTCAGCAGCGTGCATTATGCGGCACATGTGGTGAGCTAATTAAAATATTACACTGGTTTGTTCTACCGTAGCCAAGAATAGAGGGGCTCCCAGTTCCCGTGGCCCTGATGTTCATATTTCTCTTGCTATTTATGGTAATGCCAGGGTAGGGGTGCTAAGAATATCCAGTGGAGGCGCTAACCAACTTTGGTTGCCACATAAGATGACTCGACCTGACAACATACATATAATGCACGCACCCTGAGGACTGACGAGAAGATCCTGGAGCTAGAAGAAGAGATAGACAAATTGCGCTGAAATATTATAGTAGTATCTGAGTTCCGTAGTTCCGAGAGGGAGAACCCAATTATCCTCGAATCCGGAAATTTATTCTATCACCGGCGATCGGCGGCGCGCTTTTTATACATAGACATCTACATCTATCTTCAATTAAGAATCAATATGCAGAGGCGTTGCCACCCGTGAGAACGAAGATGGAATGCCTCGTTTCCAGTAAAAAGGGTCTCCGATTTTCTTCACTCACCATACAAAACACAGCAGCATTAAGCTATTATTTTACGCTGGTATTCTGTGAGAGCGTGGTTCTTCCCCGGTCGAGCCAACCCGTTCGTGCTACAACTATACTACTAATATAACTGCAGCATAGCTCTACCACGTGTAAAAACTTTAGAGAAATCAATTTTTAATAAAAAACATATTTTTATACTCGTAGTATCATTATGCAAATCATTATCCAATTTTCAATTGCAGTATAAATATAAACGATAGTTGGTCAATTATATCATTATTGTACTCGTATCACCTTAATCAAGTATTCTTTTACAATTCAAGTGGATAGATAAAGGAAATGAGACATTCGCTATTTCGCAAGTTTGAATAATCAAGCGATGCGATATCGCGATTATTTTATTGAATAAGGTTGCTGCGCTGCCGTTTATTTATTTTATTAAAATAATAGAAATGGCTTTATATAAATAATTATTTAATCATATATTCATAACGTAATTTTGCACACACACTACTTTTAGCAATAAACAACAACGCGTGTTCCATCAATTCCCTTCTCTTACGATTTTCTGCATATGCTCATCTGGCTACTATATGCTACTACATTTTTACCTACTATAAACCAGTGCTTAATCTCAAGGCAGTAAGTGGTGATGTAACCTTATTTTACGTGATAGAGTCACGCTGCAGCTATATTAATTATATAGTTGTAGCACGAATGGGTCGTCTCGACCAGTGAGGACCACGCTCTCACAAAACACAGCAACGTCAAATAGCAGCGTTAAGCTGCTATTTGACGTTGCTGTGTTTCGTATGGTGAGTGTAGAGAACCGGAGACCCTTCTCCTCCTTCTCACTGGAATAGTGGCACTCCATCTTAGTCCTCAAGGCTGACAACGCATCTGCATTTTGATTCGCAAACGAGGATAGATGTAGATGTCTACGAGCCACAACAACCACTTACCATCAGATGGACTGTGTGTTCGCTTGTCACCCCTTTCCTATATAAAAAAAAGATTTAATTCACCTTAGATGGTTAATCGCACTGCCTTACTGCACTTAAGAAAATCCTATTCACTCTTGCTTTATTGCTAGGCCACACTACGCTCCTCGCGCTGCTCATCGCTCCGCACCTCTCGCTGCCGCGATGTTGCCCTATCTGCCCACACACTGCTCTACTCGCGCAATTAATCGCGACGCTCCGCACTAATTCGCTCGCACTTGCAACATAATGGATGTGAAACTGTTGCAGCGTGCGAGCTATGCGTATCTTTTATAGCTAATTATATCAATGTCATTAAAAGAAATATACGTTGTCGTCGTCGAGGTAGCTTTATCTCTGTAATTATATACTCATATGACAATATGGCAGAATGGTAATGATAGGCATTTTTGATTTTTAAATGACACGTAGCCGTGGTAGCTCATATGGTTAGCGCTCGCTGCAAAGTCATATTGCGCGAGCAAGCCGGGTTCGACCCCCGCCGGCACCAATGAAATTGTTAATTACAATTTTAAATGCTGATTTACCATGTGCTCTGAAGGTGAAGGATAATATCGTAGGAAACCTACATGCCTGAGAAATAAAAAAATATTTCGAAGACATCTGAAGTTCGCCAACCGCGAATTGGGGCCGCGTGGTGTCACTTACTTGCCCTAAAACCCTATCAGAAATAAGAGGAGGCCTGTGGCCAGCAGTGGGATGTATATAGGCTGTAATTTTAACTTTTGACGTGCTTCCGTAACGAGCGCTCGATTCGGACTGCGTTTTCGCGAGTGTGTGGACAGCCACTCATGCTCATATTGCCAGTCCTTTAACTCGCGCCAAAAAAACCTACAAAACAGGGAGCGATGGGCATCACGAGGAACATGACGTGCGCATAACGAGTATTGTGGCCACACTATGTCTGTACCTCCTTTCCTCGCTATTTCCCATGCCACTCGACGAGTGTGTGGCCGGGAGGTTAAAGATATTCAGTAAACGGACGGAAAGACCAACGCCGGCAAATTTTATTCACTCTCTTGATGTATACATAACAAAGACGAAGCAAACCGTTTGATTCTAATACGTGGAATATCGGTAGCTTAGCGGCAAAGACCGCCGATCGCCTAGTTATATAATGGTGGAAAAGAGAGGGAGGAATTAAGGCATGTAAGTCCTGCGCACACTCTCCGAAATTCATCAGCATTGGAAGCTCTGCTTCCGCGTTTCGTCTGGTGAGTGCAGGTGGCCGGAGGCCCAAATCCCCCCCCCCCCCGCCATCAACATGGTAGCGGAATTAAATAATGATAGACTACCCCAGGAGGGTACCAGCACCCCTGGAGAATCCCTCGCTGAGCGTCCACGACCATGTTTCTCCACTTCTGAGCGTGGGTGCTCAGGCTGCCTCGCGTATTTTGGGGGGGCAAAATTCCGCTCAAGACTACAACTGCTCGGGGCAAACGGAGCAACAAGACCAAGGCGACCCCTGCCACGCTGTCCGTGAATTTCTGCAATATCAGGGGACTTCACTCTAACCTAAACGCCGTCCACTACCATCTCGAGACGGCGAGGCCGGCTCTGCTCTTTCTGACCGAGACGCAGGTGTCCTCTCCGACTGATGTCTCGTATCTCTCCTACCCGGGGTACAAACTGGAACACTCCTTTGTGCCTCGGGCTGGAGTTTGCGTTTACGTTAGAGAGGACATCTGTTTTACGACGCCTCGGCAGACTTTAAGGTTCGGACCTGTCCATCCTTTGGCTACGCGTAGACAGCGACGACCATCCGCGCGTCTACGGGTGCCTCTATAGGTCCCATAGCGGTAATGCCGAAACAGACCGACTTTTCGACCACGTCCAAATGGCTGCAGATTCGTTGCTACAGCAGATCCGCTCCGCAGAGATCGTGATCCTCGACGATTTTAACGCGCATCACGCCGAATGGCTTGGTTCACGTTTAACCGATCATGCGGGGAGATCTGTTCATGATTTTGCCTTGGCATATGGTCTGACACAACTGGTTACTTCGCCTACGCGGATTCCAGATGTGGAGGATCATGCACCTTCCCTGTTGGACCTTCTGCTGACCTCTCACCCAGACGGATATCAGATTTCCGTCGACGCCCCTTTAGGCTCCTCGGACCATTATCTGGTCCGGAGTGTTGTGCCACTCACGCTAAAATCGCGGTTGCATTCTGCAGGCTGCCGCCATGTTTGGCACTATAGGTCAGCCGATTGGGATGGGATGCGGTCTTTCTTTGCATCCTACCCTTGGGGGCGGGTTTGCTTCTCGCCGGATGATCCCAACGTTGTTGCGGATTCTGTTACTGATGTGGTACTTCAGGGTATGGAACTTTTTATTCCTTCCTCTGTGGTGCCCATTGGAGGCAAATCTCAGCCATGGTTTAGTCGCTCCTGTAAAATAGCATCATGCTATAAGCAGGAGTGCTACCAAGCCTGGGTTGATGCATCAGCGTCCAGGGATGTAAACACCAGCGCTCTAAAAAGAAGTATAATTCCGCCTCTAGGTCCTTCAAAAGAGTCATTGCCAAGGCAAAGTCAGAGCACATAGGCAGAATTGGCGAGAAACTAGTTCGCTTTCCTTCTGGAACCCGTGCATTCTGGTCTCTCGCCAAGGCTGTCCAGGGGAATTTCTGTCAGCCATCTCTTCCATCTCTGCACAGGGAGGACGACTCACCGGCCCATACTGCAAAGGAGAAAGCCGATCTTCTAGGCTCTTTCTTTGCATCTAACTCGACTCTCGATGACGGGGGGAGTACGCCGCCGACCATCCCGCGATGTGAGTGCTCCATGCCGGAAGTGCAGTTCACACAGCGCTCGGTTCGCAAAGCACTCCTCTCCCTGGACATCCACAAGTCGAGTGGGCCTGACGGAATCCCCCCAATTGTGCTGAGGACGTGTGCTCCAGAGTTGGCACCGGTTTTAACGCGTCTTTTCCGGTACTCCTACTCCCTAGGCGTAGTCCCAAAATCATGGAAGACGGCTTTCGTCCACCCGATCCCTAAAAAAGGCGACCCGACTACTCTGCTCCTGTGCCCGAAGGTGACAAGATTCGCCATCTCTTTCCATTTATTTATAGAAATGTATAATAAATTTATTTATTTGTTTATTTGCGTTCTATTCGTTCTTATGCCATTCATACGATTACGATAAATATTTGGTGACTTGGTTAATGCAATGAGGTACCTATTAAAACGCAAGTCGGACACAGCTATTGATTGATGAATATATGAAAGATTGATGAATATATGAAAATATGTAAGACAAACAAAATCCAGACGTCAACTTTTTTAAGCTTATTCTACATGAACCAATGAAGGAAATGAAACGAAACCAATTTTATTTTTCAATATAATCACCATGAATACTAACACACTTCTGACATCTGTGAATCAACATCTCTAAACCTTTATAAAAATAATCACATTTTTTATCCTCAAAATGACTGAAGACGGCCGCCTGCAACTCTTCATCGCTTGAAAATTTTCTTCCTCTTAAGTCTCGCTTTAAATTTGGAAATAAATAATAGTCGGACGGGGCCATGTCTGGACTGTAAGGTGGATGTTGAACTTCTGTGAACCCGCATTGACGAACTGCATCCTTCGAAACACCAGCGGTACGAACAGGGGCGTTGTCATGGAGCAACAGGACACCTTTAGACAGCTTGCCTCTTCGTTTTTCCTTTATCTTGTCTCGTAATTTATATATTAAAGAAGCATAATATTCGCCGTTCACGACTGTATTACGTTCTTTAAAATCCACCATCAAAATGCCTTGAAAATCCTAAAATATTGTGCACATCAGTTTTTTAGTCGATTGTTGCACCTTTGCCTTTCTAGGGGGCTTTTCACCCTTATAACGCCATTCCATTGACTCGCGCTTGCTTTGTGGATCATAATACAAGATCATAGTTTCATCACCAGTCACTAGCCGCTCGATCACAGTCTTTGGATTTTCGCCACAAAGATCCAAAAACTCCGAAGCGCAGCGCACTCTTTCCTGTCTCTGTACCGCTGAAAGAAGTTTCGGTACCCATCTTGCACTCACTTTTTTCATTTGAAGATGTTCATGGATCGCACGATGAATGGTACTCTTAGAGAGCCCAAGCCTTGCTGCAATTTCTCTAATCTTCAAACGGCGGTCACTCAGAACCTCCTCTTCGATAAGAGCAATCGTTTCGGGAGTGAACACTTCCACAGGTCGACCGTCGTGGCCAAAGTCTTCGACGGTTTCTCTCCCGAGGCGAAACTCTTTCACCCAATTTTTCACTGTGCTATAGGAGGTAGCAGACTCCTTATACACACCATCCAATCGTTCTTTTATTTGGGCAGGGGATAAACCTTCTTTAAACAGAAACTTTATGACACTTCGATACTCAGTTTTCGACATTTTGAAAAAATACGCGACTCTCGTTATTCAAATGCCTGTTAAACTAAGACTAAGCATTACATGTCGATGCATGTTTCTTATATTAAGTGAGCGATAAACGTATTATTTAATGCAACACAACATGTAGCGACATGTCGCGTTGAACTATATCAGGCCAGTTCATTATGGGACCGCCTGGTATATAGATATTACACAGATCTTCTTGAAGTAGATTGCAACCCTCTAAAGTTCTAATAGAAAGAAAGAAAGATAATAGATTTTTTTCATTTTTTTCTTATTTTCCATATCGTCTGTAAAATGGAAAATTTTGGAATTATGAAAAAATATTATAAACAGAAGTGGACTAAGATGCAAACCCTGAGGAACCTATGAAGAAATTGCAAGGAATGCATAGTTCATAGTTATAATGCATAGTTAGCAAGCAAGGGAAATATTAGTAATGTTTATAGCATTGTTAATATTCTTTAAAAAATGGTAAATATACTATCTACCGAAATAAATTATCATGTACACCAATTTGATCCTTTTTATGTATCAGAATACCATGTGAAATTTTGTTAAATGCGTTTGTATAATCGGTGTACACTGCATCTACCTGCAGTCCGCTATCCATAGTGTTCCGCGGCTAAGTTTGCATCTGGCACTAGGGCCATCTGGTGTCGGGTAACAGAGCGAACAGAGCTTTCCAGAAAATACATGACTCGTCTTTCAACCAACAGCGCCATCTAGTATCGAACAGAAGAATTAAGCTTTCTGGAAGCCGCACACTCGAATTTTCTGCGCTTGGTCGGTTGGCGCGCGTATTTACTTGAATATTCTAGATGTTTTCGTGGAAGAGCCCTATATAAAGGCGCTGCAATACGCGATCGGGGAAGTATTGAATTCGGCGAGACAAGCGAAGCTTCGGAGCGAAATAAAGTGAATTAGTGTGATTAATTATTAGTGTTTTAAGTTTTAATTTGTGTAAAGAAAAATAAAGTGTTAATTTAGGTTATTTTGTCGGCAATTTTTACTGTCACGAACCTCAAGCTCGTAACAATAGTAATATAGAGATGATCAAGAAATTCGCATAGATTACTTTCTGTAGACTTTCGAACTACAAAACAGGTTGTTCAGAAATTATAGTTAATCGAACCATTTGTAGTGCGTCATAGATAATTTTCTAAAATATTATAGGTGTTCGCGCCACTTTGCACTATCGCTCAACGCTTATAAGGGATTCGTTAATTATTATCCAATAAGATTACTGCAAAGCCCATTTCCAGTTTCCTATCTACCGCTTTATGCCCAGCATGTGCATTCGTGTTTTTTTTTTTTTTTTTTTTTTTTTTTTTTTTATAGGATAGGGTGACAAACGAGCGCACAGTCCACCTGATGGTAAGTGGTTGCTGTGGCCCATAGGCATCTACATTTATCCTCGATTACAAATCAAAATGCAGATGCGTTGTCACCCGTGAGGACTAAGATGGAATGCCTCTTTTACAGCAGCATTAAGCTGCTATTTCACGCTGGTATTCTGTGAGAGCGTGGTCCTTCCCCGGTCGAGCCGACCCATTCGTGCTACAACTATACTACTAATATAACTGCAGCATGGCTCTACCACGTAAAAAACGTGTGTTAACGGGCTCACACAAGTTGAGAAGACACGCAATCAACCGCACCGCTTATATCTCGCATCATCGCTCCCGCCCTTGTGTAATTTGGATATTGAATTATACAAGCATATAGTAAAAAGTATAGACATTTGCAATAACGCTATATTTTCGTGATTATCTGTGAAGTTGATAAGTGTGAAGACAGCCGGCAGCCATCGAGACACGAGGCAGATCAGCGGAAGTCCAGGTGGGTGCACATGCATTCCTTCACGTCCTTCCTATATCCCGAATTTAGGGGATTTGCAGTATCACGAATAAATTAAATTCCATTCACCGCTCGCACCGCGCTCATATACAGTCCACTATTCTATTTAAATTAATAGCCGCACCGCATAACATTATTTAATACATTTGAACCAGCAGTTTGGTGGTTGAAGGCCAAACGCCAAATCCACCAATAGGAATCGAGTTTAATTTTGAAATAGTGCTTATTACCTACCACTTCTAAATATGAAGGTTATGAACAAGATTTTTTTAATTATAAAGGCATTTTACCCAACTTCGTCAAAATTCTTAACAAAATTACTAATGGTTCAGCTAATTGACGGTAACATCTTTGTTAAAACATGGGTGGAACGCCATTACGTCTTCTTACTAACATCCAAGCGTTTTAAATACACAGAAACTTGAGGGACTGTAAAAGTGACCGAATTTGTACTTATCGACTGAGCTGAGGTGGAAATCCGAACATTGTGATTTGGACTACGTATTAACATTAAAAGCTGAGCTAAAATGAGTGTTAATTAAACTACATAATATATTTACCGGATCTGCATTCGTGTAGCCATCTAAAAACATTATGTCTGGAAGATCATTGCATTTTTGTTTTAGTTTTATGAAAGAACTAAGGAATTTACTAAATAAAATCAATTATATATTTAGCATTGTTGATAATTTATTTATAACAATCGTCCTGCATTAATTTTTGTCTCCATCTTAGTACTACGGCAAAAGACTATCACTATCTATATTGACCAAAATCAAAACAATTGAACATATTTAAATAAAACAAATTGTTTCGTAATTATATTATTATATAATAAAAAATATGTTTACAAAATCTTTGTTAGCTGACATATAGTCTATTTACTAAATCATAATAATTATTAGTATTTTTATTGTTATGTTAATTCATTAATTTGAGCCTATCAAAAGTCCATTGCTGAACTAAAATCTCCCCCATACATTTCCTGATAGGGGAGATACTTGCCATAGCTATCTAGTTTGGTATAGTTGGCAACCGCAGTGTTATTATTATATTATTTTGAGGTGTTATTAATCAGAAAGATGTTGCTAAATTAAACGGTGTTTAATTTTCCTATGTCACCTCTTACATTATCCACGGGATGGTAAGGGGATCCTTATCTAAACGTTTTAAATGTGTCTAATTACTACACGCTATATATTGTATCCACTGTTCTCTTGACAGTTAATTAGAATACATATCACAGCAAATTAGATTAATTAGACAAAACTACTTTAGATCGTACTCAGTATAACTTTCGTTTTCTTGTAACATTCGTTTTACATTTTCTTTGTTTATTTTTTAGCTTTTATCTTTGTTTTACTGTTATTCCCTTTAATAACCTTTTTTGTAGACTATTTTATCAGTCAACACATTTTTTCAACGTCTTTATATATTCAAAATATTATAGTATATATTAAGAGGTCACTGGTTGTTCATCGCAGGCGCTGCCCGACCTAACAATAGTTCATATGTTGCGCTAATAACATAGTTCCAAGGTCTACAGCAACAAACATATTAATTTAGTTTAAAAACAGCAGTTGGGGTTAGTTGTTCCGTGCAACAGCCAGTCTCGTAATTTCGGAAATTTTAGCCTATTATTCACTTTTTTAAGGTGGATTTATTTGAATAAAATAAAAAATACAGAGAATATGATTTCTGATCATATTTAATCCAATCTATAGAAATTAGCAGACTTTTGATGGGTTGTTAAACTTATTTTAAACTTATATCTATTAAATTAAGAAGAAGAATAAAGAAATCAATTAATTTGCAACCTTCCGCTAACTAAATACAATGATGTGTCTTACCTGGATTGAAGAGCTAAGATATATAGCGGTCAGCCGCCGTAGAGTCTACATCACCTGAGGATGCCTCGTGTAGAAGCGAAACACGTGTCGTATTATCGTTGATGGTGTGTCTTTCCTGAAGTAGTGGTTCTGGGAGTAGTGGTGCCGGGAGTAGTGGTGCTGGGATTAGTGGTGACGGGATTGGTGCATGAAATTGAGGGAGGGCGGGACGTGCACTTCAATCCAGGTACGTCACATCATTGTATTTATTTAGCGGAAGGTTACAAATTAATTAATTTCTTTATTGTAATCGATTTCCGCAAAGTAACGCCTGATTCTATCAATTATCTTAAGAAGAAGAAGTAAGGACTACTGCTACTCAGTCTTTCTAATACCAGTGCTAGTGCCACAATGAACCCTCATGCTCAAGAACAAATACGACACAATCAAATCCTAAAAGCAAAAGTTTTGTTTTATGAACAATTGTCGATGCCAAATCTGCTATTTTATATACCAAAACATAAAAAAGTTATTGTAAAGAAATCGTAGTAGCAAAACAGTAATATTACGGTAATTATATTATTAATAGTATATCTGAAATTAACTTTTACTGGAAAGTAAAAGTCTACGTCAAAGAACTAAAGAGAATGACGTGCACGAGCACGAGTGGATCGAATCGACCGGGGAAGGACCACGCTCTCACAGAATGCCAGCGTAAAATAGCAGCCTAACGCTGTTGTGTTTCGTATGGTGAGTGTAGAGAACCGAATACCATTTTACTGGAAACGAGACATTCTATCTTATTCCTCACGGGTGACAACGCATCTGCATTTTGATTCGTAATCGAAGATATAGATAGATGTCTATGGGCAACACCAACTACTACTATCAGGTGAACTGTGAGCTCGTTTGTCACACACCTAATCCTATAAAAATAAAACTTAGTCATTGTATTTTTGTCCAAACTTATAAGTGATCACCTTAGAAGTAAAACATATTTGATAATAAAGGAATCCTCAAAATTGGGTCAAACCTTACGAAGAAATTTATTCTATAATATAGAGAATTACGGCTGCCTGCAGACCTGATCACCGGGATACCACCTGATACCCCACGAAGTATAACCGATTATGCAAATGACTTGTGGAACAAAATGAATGACATTTATGAGCACGACAGACAATCGGGCCAGCAAATGTCTGAAAATATGAAAACCCGATATGACCGAAAAATGAACAACAAAGGCTTTGACGAAGGTTCACTAGTGTGGTTGCACAATCCAGTCCGCAGCAAAGGGAAATCTCCTAAGCTTCAAGCTAAATGGGTAAGAGTCCACTACCCCATATTATCATCCCGTGGGTGTCGTAAGAGGTGATGGAGGGAAGCAGGCAGCAGCGTCTTCTTAATCACGACTTAAAATAAAAAACTGCGGTTGCCAAGCCGCTTACCAAGCGTGGCAATTATGGCAAATATCGCCCTTAACAGGCAACCTGTGGGAGAGGTTTACGTTCAGCTGTGATCTTTAACACTTTCACTGTCCGATTTTCAGACAAAATAGCAAAATAATAGTAATGAACTATATTGTAGTGCACGGGACAATGAATGGGTTACAATTAATCAGCTTTAATAAAATAGTAACGGTAATAACACAAGGTCATATAAACAATGCAGGGGGTAATTAATAGGCATTTTGGGTAAATGCAATTAATTGAACACAAAGCAGACAGCACTACTGCCTACCTTATTAATTCATAAGTAATTAATATTTGAATAACACAAAAATTAATTTAAAATGAATACTAATCATTTAAGTAACAATTGACCGCTTGACGATAAAAGTTCAGCTGATAAATAAATAAAAAAATGTGTACTTTGCTGTTTTATTGGGGAGGGCCACTAATCTCCTAATTCATATACTGTCTAATAATTAAGTATCAATAACTAAGTAATGTTGTATCTATTAATGTGTTAGCTATGTATGGGATTATTAATACTCGATAATTAATACCTACTGAAATAAATGTACACTTTGACCTAAATTATTATTTAACAGGAGGAAAATTCTGATTTTTCCTATGATTTATTGCTAAATTAGAACTTTTATAAGAAATACTCTAAATTCTTGCAGGTCAATATAAATGTTTTGGTAATTCTATAGAAATAAAACTACAATTATTAAATTATAGTCACTACAAATTAGTAAATAGCAACAAACGTTTTTGTTTCAGTGGGTGAATGGGAAGTTGATAGCGTACCACGAAATCGGCCACCTGCCTTTCGAGGTGGAAATTACAGACGCAGTGTATCCAAAGGCGAGCAACTTGCTGACAGTGGTGGTGGACAATACGCTACTTAACGACACTATACCACAGGGAATTATCATGGACACTATTACTGAGTAAGCCAAAAATAATGTGGAATATATTAAAAATAAAACATAGATACAAACTTGTATGTACCGAACATCCATTGTCTTTCATTCAAGGATATTCATTAATTCATTAAGAAATACCAAGTCTCACAAAATAAGTATATCAGCTGCTATTACAATATCGCATATATATGATCATGGTAGATATATACATATAATATGGGAATACTGTGACAGTTTATTTTGTACATATCAGTTACTCGACCACTAAAAAATAATATTTCATAAATACTACCCCCCGGCCACACACTCGTCGTATGTCATGGGAAGTAGCGAGGAGAGGAGGCAGAGACGTAGTGTGGCCACAATACTCATCATGCTGCAAGTCATGCTTTTCGTCATGCCCATCGCTCCTTGTTTTGTAAGTTTTTTGGGCGCGAGTCAAAGGACTGGCAATATGAGCGCGAGTGGTTGACCATATATTCGCGCAAACGCAGTCAGAGTCGAGCGCTTGTTACGGAAGCGCGTCACGTGTCATTTAAAAATCGTAAATAGTGTGCCTACTACCATCATTCAGCCTAATTATCACATGAGTAAATAATAACAGTTTCAACATCCATTGTTTTACAAACACGAGCGACCTAGTGCGGAGCGTCGCGATTAATTGCGCGAATAGTGCAGTGTGTCGTCAGATAGGGCAACATCGCGGCAGCTCGAGGACCAGGGCGATAAGCACAGTGTGGCCGACCCATTACACGTTTGCAAATGTCGTAGAGAATGTACTCGTCCACGTTCTATACGTTCCAAAACATTGGAATATTATTAGCGTATTCCGGAACCACAATCTTGTAGTAAAATAAAAAGCGTTAACGATAGTAACACAAAACCTGTTTAAAGCAAAGAAGCTTCAACAAAACGTAAAATCATTTTGTTATTCGTAAGAAATTTGAATGTGAAATTATCAACCCCATGACTTCGATAATACTCGAGAATATTTAATTCCTAGTGGGAAGCTATTGTAATGGGTTCAATTTCGCAAATTGTAAATTTTAACATATCTCCACGTTTCAAGGTCTTTAGAGTCGAATAGTATGTTTTTAAGAGGATGTCGGTGTGTGCACATGTACGTATGTATATGTACGTATGTATGTATGTTTGGATTCAATTTTCGCCTCGTGTATCTCGAGAAAAAAGAGTAATATTGACATGGGTCCAGTTTCATTTAACGCATAACTATGTAACTTAAACCTCATTAAATTTTGAGCAAAATCGGTCAATTCATTTTTTGTGCGGAATGAAAAATTGTATAAAATATTAAAACATTTGATATTTTTTTATTCTTTCCACTGGGAAGTTAGTGGTGTGGACTTTTCCGGTTGCACCCAGACCGCTTTTTTATTTTATTATCCCATAAAAATTCCAAAATTAATCAATACATCGGTCAATGATATTTACAAAATAATTCATTTTCAACCGACTTCCAAAAGAAAGAGGTTCTTAATTCAAGTCTATTTTTCTATGTATGTTACGTGATATCTTCGCAGATTGTGAACCGATTTTAATGATACTTTTTTATTAAATATGCTTTACCTCAAGAGTGCTTCCATTATATTTTGAAGAAAAAATTCCGCCCCTAAAGATGGTAAATAGCAAATAGGAGAAAAAGTTTAATATTGCGTTATTGCTTAAGGAATTTCAAATGAAATCTTCGCAGATAACGAAGCGATTTTAATTATTCTTTTTTTTTCTTATATATGATATACTTCAAGGGTTGTCTCATATAAATTTGGTGAAAAAATTTCACCCTAAATGTTGCAAATAAATAACTTCTTTTTTAGCAATTTGAAGTCGGTTTTACTTTTTGTTAAAAGTTGTAATTATTTAAGTGTACCTTGAAAGTAAAGTCAAAACATTGATATGGAGGTATACCATTAACTTCTTAACCTTTTTAAAAAAATATATAACAGGGGGTAACTTCACGTGATAGCCATGCTGCAGTTATATTAGTAGTATAGTTCTAGCACAAATGGGTCGGCTCAACCGGGGAATTACCACGCTCTCACAGAACACCAGCGTGAAATAGTAGCTTAATGCTGCTGTGTTTCGTATGGTGAGTGTAGAGAACCGGAGACTCTTTTTACTGGAAACGAGACTTTCCATCTCAGTCCTCACGGCTGATAACGCGTCTGCATTTTGATTCGTAATCGAGGATAGATGTAGATGTCTATAGGTCACAGCAACCACTTACTGTGTACTCGTTTGACACCCTATCCTATAAAAAGGGGATTACAAAAAACACCGGTCCAATAAATTACCTTTTAATAATATTTAAAATCGATATAACAAATCTTACGATTTAATTTAACAACAGAAATAAGCGGCAGCGTTAAGTAATAAGTCAATGAGTTCTTAGACTGTTTAATTCTTCGTATCTTGATGAGGACAATTGTGTATTATTTTTACACCTAAAGCTAAAGGTGGGCTAATAATTATAACATCAAGATTATGAACACTCCAATCTCACCATGACCTTAGATGCTGCAAATCATTCGAAACTTTTTACAAAACAAGTTTAAATTAAACGTGACAAACTCCATTAGAAATAAATTCAATCAAGTCGTTTTTTAAAGTGAAAGTTCAAATTCTGGCTATAGATTTAAAGTTTTTTTTTTTTAAGTGCCTTTAATTTGTCCTAATATTTTTAGCGACGGCAAGGTTCGTCAGGAGCGGGCCTACACATTCGACTTTTTCAACTACGCGGGCATACATCGCACAGTTTTCTTGTACTCAACACCGCAGCAATATATTGATGATGTCATAGTGAACACTGATATACAAGGATTGACAGGTAAATAACATATTTACGAGTAATCTGTATAATAGGACGAATAAAGTGCTTAAGAAACAGTCTACATACTCGTACTTTCTAAATATGAGAACACTACTATTAGACAGAAAAGAGCTTGCTCAATAATAAAAGTGTTTTTTTTTTTGTTACTTAAATGAGCACTTAAAACTATGATTAACAATTTGAATGTAGGAGCAGCGATGGCTGATCGAATTAAGGTCGCTGATAAAATGCTACTTTTTATCACTTGTTTTATAATTGAATTATTTTTTGTAAAAACATTGAATAAAACTTATTTTCACGGATCTTATCGCGTTTAAGTTATTTTAAATTCCCAACGTTTAAAGCGCTGTACGGCACCAGGGGGCCACAGGCAGCATTTAAAATAAATTTTTATATTATTATTTTTTATTTAGTGCGTTAAATTCCTACGTTAAATTTAGTTTTATTCAATTGGTACTTTTAATTAAAATGAAAAGAGTAGTGAAGGTGTAAGAATATCTACTTCCATATATATCTCAGACGCACACACACCCACACATCCTCACATACACACAACAACAATAAACAACACATTAAACAGTACGTAGCAGTAACCGCTATAAACTAATATTAATTAAGGAATAATGAATCATCTTATGCACTTGCCGAATATAGACCTAGAACTAAGAATTAGGGAAGGCATTATTTCCTGAGATACAGGTGATAACCTAGTTCAGGAGACAAAGCTCCTTTGTATTTAGACATATTTGGTTGCTAATAAACGTTATTTATTTATTTATTTATATCGTCCCGTGGGTGTCGTAAGAGGCGCCAGCGGGAAGTCAAACTAGTGGATGGGCAGCAGCATCTATCCCATGATAACAACTCAAGACAATTGGATTATTTTGAGGAGGACAATTGGATGATATCGAGGATTTTGCCATGTTTGGCAAGCGTGGCAACCATGACAAAATCCTCCTGATGAGGCTATCTGTGGAAAAGGCCATGTTCAGCAGTGGACTTTTATAGGCTGTAATGGTTTATCTATTATGGATGGATGGAATTAAAATAAAAACTAGCTTTCTCATCTACAGCAGAATTTATTTAATTGAATCATATCATGATCATATCATCGTTAATGCGATAAATAGCTGAGATAAAATAATTAAAGCTAAAAAAACCTCTACTTATATAATGCATTTACTAGGATGGAAACATTCCTTGCTGTTATAATTACGAGATGATATCAATATTCCGCCAGTAGTACATTGAATTACGTCGCCCAATTATTTTTGTATCGTCAACATTTATAATTTGAAGGTAACATCCAGTTACACAAAATACTTCTAATCAGCGAAATTTCATCAAAATACTATCGAAAGCAAATTTGTGTTTAAGCTGCAATAAACAACGGAAATGTACTTTTTTTTTACGGAACGGAAATTTACTAATTCTTTTTGTAAATAAATTATAATAATAATAAAATTTGTAAAAAAAAATGTACCGTATCGTGTCATTAAATGAAAAGTTGATACCGAGGCTGCGCTAGGACCTTACTTTATTTTTTTTTTTTGGAACAAGGTTGACAAGCGAGCACACAGCCCACCTGATGGGAAGTGGATGTTGTGGTCCATAGACATCTACATCCTTTTAAAACATAAAATTGGTTTTACTAGAAGCATTTTCCAAAAGGCTACTATTGCTCTGTGAACACTCTATCGCAGAAATACAATCCAGCAGGCACATTCTAGGCCTGCCTATGCTCCAGCTTGGATTATATGTGCATCTCGTGTGGTGACGGCGCACAAGTACCCACCATTCTAATTCATCCCCTGAACGTCGTAAGAGAAATAAATTCCAAGTATAATTATGGCGGTGTACAATCTCATATGCGAGATAAACAATGCATTACATTTATTTATGGCAATTTTACACGCTTATTTATGGCAATAACGGCAAATTCTTCTTTTAATGGGAGAGATCCATGTTCGATTGTGAAGTTTATACCATTTATAAGAGAAGTAAAAATCATCCGAAGTGCCAAAGAATTATAAATAATTTTTAAAAAGGGAAATAAATAATTTTTATCCGTAAAATATACTTAACAAAATTATAGTGTTACCACAATTGGGTAATGTCTCTCATTTCAAAATTAATTTCTTTCCAGGATTTGTCGTATACAATGTCACACACCAAGGATCAAGCCTAGACAACGTGGAATGCCTGGTACAAATATTTGACAAAAACGACTCGCAAGTCGCAGCATCGCACGACTGTGCCGGCCTCATTGAAATAGGCAACGCTAATTTCTGGTGGCCTTATTTGATGCATCCTTCTCCCGGTTATTTGTACACATTTAAGGTAAATTTTTCAACTAATATTTTATGATAAAATTTGTGTGGGCTTAAATCGGTATTTTTGTTTTCATAAAATTTTTCTATTCTAAGTTAGTTGTTACTTCCAATAAAAATTAGAAATAATAAAAGACGCAGAACATATTAAACTTTTTTTTAAATCCACCGCTGAACATACATCATATCTCCTCGTAGATTGTTCAAAGGGGGGATATTTGCTATAGTTGCCTTGCTAGGTATACGGTTTGGCAATCGCAGTTTCTTTTTTGTTGCTGTTACGTAGGCGCTGCTGTCCATTTCCTGTTCCAGGTTCCCCACTGGCGCCTCTTACGTCAGCCACGAGACGATAGGAGGATTTTTTTACATCGTCACTACACAGTATATTGTACTAACACCAAATAAATCTCTTCCTGAAAAACTATGAAAATTTTCTATATAAATATTCATGGAAAGAGAGGAAATATTCATAGGTAGTGTGACCAGTGGATTAGAACCAGGCAGGAAAGCTATAAAGAGGTAAAAAATGTCATATAAGTAAATAAGTAAATAATTTATTCAGGCTAGCCTGATCGGTCCCAGCGGTGAAACAATAGATACGTACAACCAGAAAGTGGGCATAAGAACGATTACCTGGAGCAACACCAGCGTGTACATCAACGATAAACCAATATATCTCAGAGGTTTAGGCATGCACGAAGATTCAGATGTGAGTAAAGTTGTGATCATTATTATTCTGAATGTAACTATTATTTATTTGTTTATTTTTAATGTACTGCAAGATCCACACGTGTTTAAGTTTCTGTTTATGCAAAGACCGAAAAGCTTTTAGTGACAAGGTCGCCCATTGTATAACTCATTACGACAGTTATTTTTGTATTTTTTTGGTTGAACCATAAATTTATATTTTTTATAATTGTAAACTTATGGGTAATATATATGCTGCTGCTGGAGATAATCTACAGTTCATGAAGCTTACAGACAAAATTCTGAGGAGGAAAGTTCCGCCGCGGCGTGTCCAAATGCGTGTGGCTGTCTTACATACCGGCTGTTTTTTTTTACCGTCTGGAAAAAATACGTACCCAAGTAGTAGTATTTATTGATAGATCGATTTTATATTGTGTTAATTATAGAGCCGAGCGCAACAACGCGAGCAAACCGGGTTCGATCCCCGCCGGCACCAATGAAATTGTTAAATGCAATTTTAAGTGCTGATTTACCACGTACTCGGCGGTGAAGAAAAACATCGTGAGGAAACCTGCATGTCAGAGAAATAAGGAAAAAAATATTTCGAAGACATGTAAAGTTCGCCAACACACACTGGGGCAGCGTGGCGGACAATTCCTTGCCCTAAAACCCTCTCAGAAATGAGTGGAGGCCTGTGCCCAGCAGTGGGACGTGTATAGGCTGTAACTTTATTTTACTTTTACTTTAATTATAAATATTTTTTTAAATATCAGTGCCATAGGCTTCTATTCCGTTCACCTGCTACACCCTATTTTTTCCAGACGGTAAAAAAAATCATATAGCATATAGGTATACTCTAAATATTTTTTCCCAGTTACACACGTTTTCTCGCTACGTTTTCCTTCATTGCCGAACAGGTGGTAACTCACAACTTAAAATTATAATTCAACATTTAATTGCCGTCGGCAAGGATCGATCTTGCAGACTTACTTTAGATTTTCAATTATAGTTAATTCATTTTATATAATATTTCAATTAAATATTTTAACTTTATGAACATAACGTTCCATTTCCTTGTTCACTTAACAATCATATTATGGTAATAAAGCACTGTTGAAATAATACTAGTTTTTACGGAATTTATCGCGTATATTTAACTTTTTAAATACCCGACGTTTCGAACGCTTTACAGCACTCACGGTCACGGGCGGGACTGAGATGTTCAACGTCCATATGTCATAGTTAACCGCGGTTACCATAGATTAAAATTTTTAATTTTTAATCTATGGTATTAAAATTTTTAATTAAAATTTTTAATTTTTAATCTATGGTAACCGCGGTTAACTATGACATATGGACGTTGAACATCTCAGTCCCGCCCGTGACCATGAGTGCTGTAAAGCGTTCGAAACGTCGGGTATTTAAAAAGTTAAATATACGCGATAAATTCCGTAAAAACTAGTATTATTTCAATGTGTAGTGTTCGCGTAAATATAAGAAAGCACTGTTGCTTAGTATAGATAACGATTTCATTTTTTTATCCAACAACATGCAACGGTGGAGCAAAACATCGCTTTTCAAAAATAATGGAACCTAGATCTTTCAATGGAAGGTAATTTTAATAAAATGAAATTGTGAATGAACTTGAATTACGCGCTAGCCCTGAATTTCGTAGTCCGCTAACTTAACCATTCAAAATTTGTGATATTTTAACATTAGGTAGTTCTTCTGATCAATGTCTATCTATAAAGTGGTAAGGAGAACAACTTCTGAATACTATCTAAAATTTTCGACTGCACAGAAAGTATTTTGAAAGTACATATCTCTCGTCCTGTATATACATACCTACAAGCACACGATAGTAAATATACCTGGTGGAGCCACGCTGCAGCTATATTATGGATGTAGCACGAATGGTTCGGCTCGACCAGGGAAGGACCACGCTCTCACAGATAACCAGTGCAGCTTATAATAGCAACCAATTAATACCTGTGTTTCGTAAGGTAGGTGCAGAGATCCGGAGACCTTTTTTTACTGGAAACGAGGTATTCCATCTTAGTCCCCAGGGGTGATAACGCATCTGCGTTTTGATTATTTATTTAGGCTAAATGTAGATGTCTATGGGCCACGGCATCCACTTACCAGGTGGATTATGTGCTCGTTAGTCACGCTTATTCTATAAAAAAAAACGATAAGATCGCAGATAGGCAATGATAGGGGACTAGAAACACGGGGCTCGCTCATAAAACATAAACATCGTACACGTAAATTGGTGTGATTCCTTGTCAGAGTAGGAGTTCGTCAGCGTACATACCACCCTCTTAACCAAGTGCTTACATGATTCGATCGTAAGAGTACTTGTAAAGAACCAGTATAGTTATAGACTGTGAGGCATTCCATCTTACCGTGAGTTTGCACTGACGTGATTTTCACAAAAAAATTTTTAATAACTGTTTTCCGTCAATGTATCAAAAAGCGTTTGCATAGTCAAGGAACATGTTGTAGTGAAATATGTTACATATTTTAACTATAATAATTTATCTTTATAAATATAGAAACAAAATGTTTGAAAACAAATTAGAAATATTGTCATGTTGAAAGATAAGTTTGAATATCTGTTGAAAATTTTACACAGTTTTTGTGAGTGCGAACGCCACCATAAACAAAACATTTTGTGTGGTTTATTTTAAGCGATTTGTTTCAAAACATTACGTGTTGGTTGCTTTTCAGTGCAAACGTACTGTTAGAATAACTACGAATATATATGCAACATAAATGTTACCATGGTCTTTGTTTCGGCCGTCTTCGTCTTAAGAGCTATCCATTGGGAGGCGCTATTAAGGTCATTGAGTATAGTATAGTGTTTAGGTTCTCTAGTGATTATGCCATACCATAAGGATTATATAGTCGTCAAATCGAAGGTGAGTGACGTACTGTTAATACCTTATCCTTTTTAGTCCAGCACCTTGAAAACGTCACCTAATACAGCAGTGAAGAATTGTGGGGATCTAACGTCACCCTGTCATAGACCTTTCTGCGTTTCAGTCTGGTTCTATACTCGGATAGCCATCGTAACCCTACTGTACAAATACTTCAGCACTTCGATATACCGACAGTCAACTTGTCACCGCTGAAAGGACTTCAGCATCGCCCAAATATCGACGAAATCAATGGTTCATAGTCCACATACGCAAGGCAAAGTGGCAGATTGTACTCTTTGGTCTTCTGTAAAATTTGTCGAAGCGTATGTATGAGATCTTTGGTATTAAAGCCTTTTGGAAAACCGGCTTGTTTGGGAGGCAAATATGCCATACTCAAAGATTATAATTTTTTAACAAAATGATATGAATAAAAGAAAAAGACGATTTGAACTGATAACATTACATTTATCAAAGTATTTAAAATTTACATTTAAACCCTTCAAACCCCTTAAAATTTTAAAATTCACAAGCGGTCGCATGCGTCCGTCAAATCCCGAGCAGTCGCATGCGACACACCCACCCACATCACTATAAACCACAAATACTTAAATTTAGAGACTACTTTTCTACGAAGAAGTTTGGCATTATAGAATCTATACAAAATTCTCTATCCTGTGGTTTAAACAAATCAGTTACTGTCCGGATTTTTATTTTTAATCTACCGTAAAATTGCGCTATTTTCGTATGGTCAGCAAATATCGCAAATTGACTGTAGAATAAAAATAAAAATCCATAGAGTAACTGACTTTTGTTTAGACTATAAAACAGAAAATTTCGTATAAATCCTATAATGGCAAACTTCTTCACATAAAAGTAGTCTCTAAATATAAGTTTTTATGGTTAAAAGTGCTGTGGGTGAGTGCAGTCGGATCCGTGCTTGGGATTTGACGGAATAACGCCGTGGTCGTATCCGACCTGAGGGGTTTGAGAGGTAAACAGGTACATTCCTTTTTGTGCAAGTATTGGCTCCACTTGTGATCCAACCTATTTGAATATCCCATCATACATCACACACATCTTAAAGTTGATTCCATTAGGCCCAGCGTTGACATACGAAATTGATGTAAGCAATTACTTACTCTCAGATTGGGAATTCAGGCTTTACGCTTTGCAGGCATTAAAATAAATAAACTTTACCAGATTTATGTGTTAAAAACTTGAACATAATATTATTCTTTTCCGATAGTTCCGTGGTAAAGGTTGGGATCCAGTACTCTGGGTGAAAAACTTCAACCTGATTCGTTGGGTTGGCGCCAATGTGTTCCGCACTTCGCACTATCCATACGCGGAAGAGATCTACCAGCTAGCTGACGAACAGGGTATTATGATCATTGACGAGTGCCCTGCAGTGAGTACAGAGTAAGTACGTGCCGTAACATTTTCTGTACTTGCTGATTGTTACAATTCTATAGAAGCAATACTTGTTTACAAGTATCATGCATGTAGCGGTCATTACCACAAATGACCAGAGAAATTAGGAAAGTTATGCTTCAGAGCTCTGCTGTCACTTTACTGATTATTTCCTAAAACAGCCCACCTATAAACTGTCAAGCATTAATTAATTCATTATTCATTCACTTCAAGCCTTATAAAGTTCACAGCTGAAGATAAGCCTCCACATGTATTGTTACAACCACATTTATTAGATGGCTAGCAACCGCATTTTTTTAGTTCCTTCTTCTGGTTTGTTTCTCCCTGTCGCCTCTTGAGACACCCACGGGACGTTATGGGATAGCGGATGTTCTTATTCAGCCACTTCACGGTAGGAACTTAAGTGCGAGTTACTAAATAATATAGAGACTGCGTTTATTCAGGACTTTAAAAATTAATATTTTATTTTCGGTACGTGGTGGATGGCTTAATAATGTTGTATTTAAACAGAACGACCTTTTTATCTGTTATGAGACGACAATTTATACATAAATTAATAGATGCGTTAAAATTTTTTGTCTCTTTTTCATTTGTTGAACGGAAAATATATTCAAGATTTTCATAACTGTCGCAAACTTCTGTACAGATGAGGTTAGCACCAAATGGTTTATTATATTCTTCATTAGACGCCAACGTACCAATAATCTCAACTCCAGTAGTAGTGTCGACACCGGGCTCAGGTTGCTTACCTGGTAAGAAATTTATAGGCTATGGAGCATTCCAAACAAAGGTTTAAGAGGGGACTAAGGTCCTCAAGGATTTGAACGCATCTGTCATGTCAAGTGCACTAGCTGGTAAAACTTCTTTTCTGCCCACAATCCGTCTGGATCACACTCTTACTTGTTTCTGCTGCCGTATAGAGGTGATTACTCTGCTGTACTCTTTGTGTAATTACAGGCATTGAAGTATACCATCTTAGTCCTCAGAGGCGACAAAGCATCTGTAGCCTCCATCATTTGAAATTGGTTGCAGGTGTCCATTGTCTGCAGTAGCCACTTACCATCAGGTGAACTGTAGGTGTGTTTGCCCCTTCAGATACATTACAAACCAGTAGCAACTTATGTACCATCAGATGACACTGTCGTATCGTTTGTCATTCCTGTATTGTAAAATACTCCCTCACCAACTTAACTAATCTGGTGTGAAATTGATAAAATATTTTCTACAGAATATTCTCGAAGTCTCTGCTGGCGAAGCACAAGCAGTCGTTGACGGAGCTGATTCGACGAGACAAGAACCACCCGTCTGTTGTCATGTGGTCCATCGCAAACGAACCCAAGTCCGCTGACAGTCTCGCTGACGCCTACTTCGGGTAACATATAAGATATCCTTTTTTGTTGCCGTGATATAACTTTTTTGTAATATTTTTTCTTTGTCAGCTTATTTATTTGACATGAAAAAGAAGGAGCTTCACAATTCTATTCTATGTTTTTTTCTGTATTTTTGTACGTGCGTGTGTTTTGATATCTTCGTCGATTGTGAACAGATTTTAACGATTCTTTTTTTTTATTCAATAGGTTCAATAGGTTTTTTTTATTCAGTAGGTAGGCTTCAGGGTTGGTCTCATATAAATTTAGAGAAAAAAACCACTCCTAAGTGTTGCAAAATAGAGAATGAAGTTTTTAATATAACTAATTAGAAAGCATTCAAGCCTTTTACCTCTAGCCAGAAATATTTCTCAGTCCACTCAAAAATTTTACATTTAATAAAAAATTAAAGCTGTATTCAAAGAACTAAAAACCAGAAATTGTATGATAATTTTAAAAAAATACGCGAGATGGAGGGGTCTCGCGTATTTTTGTTACAAAAAGTCACAAACCAAAGGTTTACGAATGGAAAAAGTAATGAGTAGGGTACTATTGAGTTTGCTGCGAACTTTAATAGTTGCGTTAAACCAGAATTTAAAAAAAATCCACATAATACACTTCTGAAGTCGAGGTTTTATTTCTACTTCCGCTTCCTTTTTTATTTTATTATTTGGCTTCTCTTGAATTCTTCTACAAACTGTGTCATAAGTTACACCTACTGCCATTGCCCACCACTCTTTTATAATGAAATAGTCAGTGTTTTTATTTCTAATACAATAAATTATATTACAGTGAAATAGTTAGACACATAAAATCAATGGATCTGTCAAGACCAATCACCATCGCCATTTCCGAGACCTACACCGATGACCAATCCGTAAGTATTTAAGTAACAAAACGATGAACCACATTTTCATCCACATTTTAAAAGAAAAATAGCTGGAAAGTTGGTTGTTACTTAAGGAAGTGAAAATTTTATAGTACTTGTACGTACTTGTGACAATAACCGAAGTATTAAAAAGCAAAACTAACGAAAAACTCTAAAGAAGGTACGACAAACTAAAAAGGGGGTCGTTTTTATGTGTTGTTCATATTAATGTTAGTACCTGGATGACCGAGCTTTGCTCGGTTTTTTTTTGAAATTACATTTAAACACAAATTACATACTGATGAAACATTAATAATATTTTTGATCTTATTGACATAATAGAAAAAAACTGAATTGATTATTTGAATTAAAAATAATGAGTGCAAATAGTTTAATTAAAATTTTCGTATTTTAAAAAATACTAAGAAAAAGGGCTCGAAATAATAGATTTTCTCAAAAAAGAAGGGAACTTGAAAAAAAAGGAAAAAAGTCGGACCGAAGACAGGACGCGAATCGAGTGGATTCGCAGAGCGATTTCGCGACCGCTCGATATCTACTTGAGCTATTACGATCATTAATGGCTGGAATTAGTCTCAATAATTCCTTAGACTCCCCCGTGGTCAATGCGATAAAATATGTAAAGAGATGCAGCATCTCTTTTCATTGCCAGTAAGTCAAGCCAGTAAGAAAGAGCTCGGTCGGCGATGGTTAGAATGGCTCTGTGTTGGATGCATTCAAATGGAAGGAGTTATCACTGGGGAGCCCCCACCAAGAGATGGAAATAGTATTCCATGTGCGGCCGAACCTGCGCCTTCTAAAGTTGCAGGCGGTGTGCTGGCATGAAATACTGTACCGCTCTACTGAGCATGCCAAGCTTTTTAGAGGCCAATTTGGTCTTCTCTCTCAAGTTACCACGAATCTGCAAGTCACTCGATATATCGACAACGAGGATTCCCATACAGGCTAAGGCAACAAGGGGAGTGCCTTGAAACTGATAAGATATGTTTAACGTAAGGGCTCTTTTTACCCGTAAACGCGCAAACTTGTGTCTTTTGGGGATTGGACTGGTCTGAATTTAGTCGCTCCCAGTCCGAGACTTTGTTTAACAAGGTGTCAATTCAGACACAAGTACTCGGCGACGATTTCTCGAGAAATATTGGCACGAGGTGTATAAAGCATCACCAGTGCTGCCGGTTTGCAATATATCATTGATATGTGGAAGAAACAGCGTTGATACAGCACGCAGCCTTGGAAAACACCAGCTTCAATGGGCTTGTAATAGGAGCATGCACCGTCTATTACGACCTTGACGCTATGATTTGCAAGAAACTGGTAATCTAATTGCACAATTTCTCTGGAAGCCCATAAGAAGGAAGCTTCGCAAGAAGCGCTTTGTGCCAAACCCGATTGAAGGCCTTTGCTATGTCCAAACTAACGGTCAATGTCTCCCCCTTGGACTCTACTGCCTCCGCCCATCGATGAGTCAGGTAGACCAAAAGATCACCAGCTGACCGAGTCCGACGAAAACCGTATTGGCGGTCACTGATCAGCTGGTGGTCCTCAAGTTACCTCATGAGCTGGCAGTTTATATTGTATACCATTATTTTGGAGAACAAGGGGGTGATGGCGATAGGCTTGTAGTTAGATCTAAATGTATTTTTCAGGGATCGGTAAAGCTGTCTTCCATGATTTCGGAACTACGCCTAGGGAGTAGGAATACCGGAAGAGACGCGATAAAAACGGTGCCAACTCCGGAACACACATCTACAGCACAATAAGAGGGACGCCATCAAGCCCACTCGGCTTGTTGACGTCCAGGGAGAGGAGTGTTCTGCGAACCGAGCGCTGGGTAAACAGCACATCCTGCATGGAGTACTCACACTGCGGGATGGCCGGTGGTGTGCAACTCCGTCATCACGAGTCGAGTTGGACGCAAAGAGAGATCCCAGTAGATTGGCTTTGTCCTTTGCGCGATGGGTCAGTGAGTCGTCCTCCAGCCTTGGTGAAAGACCAGAATGCACGTGTGCACCTAAGGAAGTTGAACTGTTTTCTCACCAAATCTGCAGATGTGCTCTGACTTTGCTTTAACTTTTGAATGACCTGGAGGCAGAATTATACATATTTTAATAGCGCTGTTTTTGCATCATAGGAAAAATCGATGCGTCAGCAAAGCCCTAGTAGTACTCCTGCTTGTGGCGTAATGCAATTTTGCAAGAGTGACCAAACGGTGGCTGGGTTCTGCCTCCGATAGGTACCACAGATGTGGAATAAAAAGTTCCATTCTCTATTTCAACACATCAGCGATAGAATGAGCAACAACGCTGGCATCATCCGGCGAGAATCAAACCCAAGAGTAGGATGCAAAAAAAGGTTGCATACTGTCCCATTCGGCTGATCTATAATGCCAAACACGGCGGCATCCTACAGAATGCAATCACGATAGGCGCGTGAATGGCACTGTTCTTCGGATCAGCAATGGTCCGAGGAGCCAAGAGGGGCATCGACGGAGACCTGATATTGGTCCGAATGAGAGGTCAGCAGAGGGTCCAACAGAGAATGTATCTGGGATCCGCGTAGGCGAGGTAACCAGTTATGTCAGATCATATGCCAAAGCAAAGTCATAAACAGATCTACCCGCATGATCGGTTAAACCGGAACCAAGCCATTCAGCGTGGTGAGCGTTAAAATCACCAAGTATAACGATCTCTGTGGATGGAACCTGTTGTATCCCGGAGTCTGCAGCCATTTGGACGTAGTCGATGAGTCAATCTGTTTCGGCATTGCCGCTATTGGACCTATGGAGGCACCCGTAAATGTGGGAATGGTCGTCGCTGTCTACGTACCTTACCTACCTTTAAGGCTGCCGAGACGTCTAAAACAGATATCCTCCCCGACGTACACGCAAATTCCAGCCCGGAGCGCAAAGGAGTGTTTTAATTTGTACCCCGGGTAGGAGAGATACAATGTATCAGCCGGAGAGGACACGGAGGACTTTGCGATCTTTTTCTATCGAGCCAAAATGTGTCAATCGTGTTTTGGCCACCATAATTCACTAAGAAAAATCTTTAACTTTTGTAATGAAGTTAAAAAAATGTGAATTCGTAGTTTTTAATGACAAAAACTTGCACTTTTAAAGCGTGAATAATCTGCTTTTGGCATCCACATCACCTTAAGTCAGTGCGCTTCATCATCTTAGGCTACATCACCACTTACCATCAGGTGGGATTGTAGCTAAGTGCTGACTTAGAATAATAATTTTTTTTAAATCTGACTAATAGTCCAAGCAGTTGTCATTCATTGTAAATAGTTAAATGATGTAACTGCAACTAAACGTATTATACAAACTATCATAGGCAAAACACCTTGACGTGATAAGCTTCAACCGCTACAACGGCTGGTACCTAGAGACGGGCTCTCTTACTTCCATCACCAACAACGTGGTTGACGAAGCCGCCGCGTGGCATATCAAGTACAACAAGCCCATTATTATGTCCGAGTATGGAGCTGACACTATCGCCGGGCTGCATCTGGTAAGTGATATTAATGATCCAATAACCATAGCTATTAATAATTCAGAATGGATGCTGTTCGCTTCGCTAAGTTGGTTACGTGCAATAGCACACAGACATAGGTCTTCCCCAACCGAGAGAGAACAAGAGTCTTGTATACTAGCTTCGTGCTAACAAGCAGTATAAAGCTTCTTCCCACTAGATAGAACGAACGACAGGAGCCAATGATGTAGAGAGGACAAATTCTCGAAAAACTTCTCGTATTCGCCACGCTTGCCAATCAGCTTGGGGATCATCCTACCAGACGTCTTAACCTCCAATACCCCTGTTAACCCTCAATAGTCAGTGTTTCTCAATTTGTCGTTTTTTTTAAAGCTGGTTGATAAATTATTTTTTTACTATAACGACAAACCGAGTTAACAGTTTCCCTGGTGGTAAATGGCTGCTGCAACTTACGGATACTTACAACCAACTACAAACAAAGAGGCGGTATACCTGCATTCTCTATGGGGACTAAGATTATTTTTTATATCATAGGGTGAAAAACGAGTACACAGTCCACCTGGTGGTAAGGTTGCTGTGGCTCTAGACATCTATCTATCCTCGATTACGAATCAAAATGCAGATGCGTTGTCACCTGTGTCGTGAGGACTAAAATGGGATTCCTCGTTTTGAGTAAAAAGGATCTCCGGTTCTCTACAATCACCATACGAAACACAGCGGCATTAAGCTACTGTTTTACTCTGGTATTCTTTGAGAGTGTGGTCCTTCTCCAGTCGAGCTGACCCATTCGTGCTATTGTATACTACTAATATAACTGCAGCACGGCTCGACCACGTATGAAATGCCGCACATACTGTAGTTTTTCTGTCAACGTGTCCGTCTGAGCTGATACCATCCTCTTGCCTATGTCTGCCATAAAATAACAGTGCATGCACTGCTGTGTTCCAGTCTGCAGGGTAAAGAGAGCAAGCATAATTACGAGCCGTGAGGATAACATCTTATTTATTAATTTATTACAGAAACTTTATATACAAAAGAAGTATGCAATGAGCACTATTATCTCTTATACCTTAGTCCTCAGAGGTGACAATGCCTTCGTTGACGTCGTTCTTTGTTTCAAACTGGTTGCAGGTATCCATAATCTATAGTATCCAATTATATCGACCGTAATTTCGATAGACATATCAATTATATATGTAAAAAAAAACATATTATTCACACCGTAGAACGAACCCTTATGTGTTCTATGAAATTTCATGCGAGCGCACAGCCCTCAGAACTGACCAGTTTATTGTAACGTTTTCCTTCGCATCGCATTTTTTTTAACATTCAGAAGAGTGAAAAAGTAGAGTAGAGCGTGGTCGACATCGACTTAGACCGCATCAGGTAGGATTTAACATCCTTACGAGAGAATACTTTATGCTGTACGTGTAAATGAATACTATGATAGGAATATGACGTCACATCGTGTAAACCATGCTTAAGTTCTCTATTTACATAAGACTGAGGCTTTTAATGTAAGAATTTTAAAGTTTAGCAAAACTATCCTAAAGCACCATATCTCGCTAGCTATATAATATTAGAACACAGACTTTTCTACGAATACGTCAGCTCACATGTACATGTTGTAGATTTGCCTATATTCGCCACGTTGATCAGGCAAGTGGAATGCGTCATACAGTGTGTACAGTGAATGGAGTCATACAGTGGCATTTATGTATACTTCAACCCACCAGTCCTTGAAATTTGTGTCCAACATTTTTCGACTGATTTTCTGCCGATATCCAAACAGCCGGGCCTTTGCCACGTCAGCTTACAGATTCAATTCGCTACGTCTTGTTCTACTGCGGATATCTTCATTACGAATTTTATCACGCAGAGAAGCTCTGAGCATAGTCTTCTCCATCACTTTCAGTATATCGTAGAGAGTTTGAGCTTCCTCCTTTCTTTAACATCCACAAACATACGTTCAGAAAAATTATATACCTGCATATATAATATATATATATATATATATATATATATATATATATATATATATATATATATATATATTATAGAAGATATGAAACTATAGTTTATATGTACATACTATAGTTTTATGAAGTGAGCTACAAATATGGTTTCTGATTATAGTTTATTTGTTTCTAGGATGATGGATCATCAGTACGCCTTTAACCTTACTACAAATTATATTATCATTGAATTTACCTTTTAGATTCCGAACTACGTGTGGTCAGAGGAGTTTCAGGTGGCGTTAATGTCTGAGCACTTTAAAGCTTTCGACAAACTACGACAGGCAGGATTCTTCGTAGGCGAATTTATTTGGAACTTCGCCGACTTTAATACTGCACAGAGTATGTACCAGTCATTAATTTTACTACATACTTGCTTTTGTCCGCTGCTTCGCCTGCGTATAGAAAATGGATCTAATAAATTTTTTTAAACAATTTTTTACGCGATTCGTTTTTTTTATAACATAATTATTATGTTAAAATGTTTGAATACTTATAAAATATAACAATATTTACTATAGCGTAGGGATTAAAAGGTTAAATAAGTAATAATTTAAATGTTTGGGTCGGCTCGACCGGGGAAGGACCACGCTCTCACAGAATACGAGCGTCAAATAGCAGCTTAATGCTGCTGTGTTTCGTATGGCGAGTGTAGAGAGCCGGAGACCCTTTTTACTGGAAAAGAGGCATTCCATCTTAGTCCTCAAGGCTGACAACGGATCTTCTTTTTGATTCGCAAACGAGGATAGATGTAGATGTCTATGGGCCACAGCAACCACCTACCATCAGGTGTGCTCGCTTGTCACCCCTTTCCTATAAAAAAAAACATGAAAATAAAAGAAAATCATGTTGTGTTTTATGAAAACGAAGATCGGCCTTTGCTCTGGTGAAAGCGGCACGGGGGTATTATCTTTTTACAACGAAATCTAAATACTACACTTACAGCAGTATTTTTTTGTATACAATATTATTTGTTTTTCGTTCGGGTGCTAGAATCACCAGGCGCTTAGTCTGGAGCATGCCACTTACAACTGACCGTGGGAGAACAGCTATCTCTCAAGTCTACTCCTGCCACCTTAAGAGTTTGACTTTGAGCTTTGTTTACGGTTATAACGCAGCAGACTTTGAAAAGAAACTACAGTCTCTTGAATTAAAAGGAGTAATTTGATGGTGTTAGGGGAATCCTAGGAATAAATATACTCTCCTCGAGAACAACCGGTCAGTATTGTTGCCTCGATTACATTGCGATGCAATGCTTTCACTTGCAACATCAGGACAATTCTTCATTCGGGACAAAGCATTTTATATGTATAGATTGAAATTTTCTTTCTAAAACGAATTATCTAAGTACACGAAAGATTTCCTACTCCAAATATGATTTAAGTACCTTTTTTATGGTTTTAAAGCAGGAAACAGACCGATGTTTTAATGTGTTTTATAATAGCATAAGGATAGCTAACGAGACCACAGTCCACGTGATGGTAAATGGATGATGTGACCCATAGACATCTGTCACCCTCAAGAACTAAAAGCGAATGCCTCGTTTCCAGTAAAAGTGTCTCCTGTTCTCTACACTCACAATACGAAAAACATTAACATTAAGCTGCTAAATAACGTTGGTATTCTGTGGGAGCGTGTTCATTCCTCTTAGCATACCCACGAGATGATATGGGGTAGTGGGTATTCTTACACCGCCACGGTAACTGAAACTGAGGGAAACTGAAACAAGAGATGAGCAGAACTATCTTCTTAATAACAACCCAAAATTATAAAAATTAGCGGTTGTTAACCCGTTTGCCAAGCGTGACAGCTATGGCAGAATGACAATTAAGAGGAACTCTTTGAGTGAGGCCTTTTTTTTTCTTTTTTTTTTTTTAACATGGGGAAATGCCTACGCATACCCGCCTCGCGGGGGCAAGGACGGGTTATGTCGGACTCGCACCGACTAAAACCCCATGGTGTTCCACCTTCATCGCGTATTGGCAGGGCTACGGGAACGCTTTCGCACACATCCGCTGCCCTACCAGCGACTGCCGCCCCAGGGCAGCACCTCCTCGGGAGAGGAATATTCCTCCCCGTTCTCCTTCCCAAGTAAGGCGCACCAGAACACATGGCACGCCTTCCTCCACGGCCTCCAATTACATCTGCGCAACAGACGCCCCCGCGTCCGATGCGCGAAGGCCATGGGGCCAGGAAAAACGAGCACTTAGAAGTACTAGCCTTCCCGACCCCAGCGGTGGATCTGGTCTGTGGCTCCGCCGCCAACCAAGATTCGGCTGCGGAGGATAGGGAGAGCGGCGCCTCGCAATACCGACAATCCTCTCCCCCCGCAGCCCCATCACCACCGCATCAACGGTGCGGCCCCGTTTGAGTCGCGGAGGATAGGGCGAGTGGCGCATCGCCATACCAACACTCCTCTTCCTCCGCGACTCCACCTCGGCTGCAGCGGTAGAGGGTGCGGAGTCCCCACTCGCTGCAGTCCACCAGCACACATCCGAAGTGGGCTGCCCAAGCCCACTCGGAGTGGCCACCTCAGGCCGGCCCTTCACCTCGGGCCAGCTACGTGGGTTCCTCTTTGTTCACCGTGGGAGACCAAGCCACGGCTACTAAGCCCCCCCCCCCCCCCGCCACGACAAGGCGGGAACCCGTTCGGGGGTGTTGAGTGAGGCCTATGTTCAGCAGTGGACTTTTATAGACTTTGATGGTAATGGTAATGGTGGTCTTTCCCCGGTCGAGTCAACTCATTCGTGATACAACCATCATACAACTGCAGCGTGGCTCTACGAAATGTGTTCACGGACTGTCTTTAAAACGTTTTAATTCCATAGACACACTACTTTCCTCACCAAGCCTCAGCCTCAGAAATTTCAAGCGCGCAGTAAATATCAACACTTAAAGTTCCAGTTGACAATTACAGTGGTGTCGGTGCAGATAAAGTTCGAGTTGCTTCAGTACTATGAAATTTATAGCAAAAGCTTAATAACAAGTGAACTCCCACAGTTCTTTACTTATTCATCCATTCATTGTAGTCTATCAAAAAACCACTGTTAAACGTAGGCCTCCCCACATTGATTGCTTTGTAGGGGGAATATTTGCAATAGTTACCACGCTTGGCAGGCAGATTACAGATTTTTATTATTTTTAGTCAATATCAGAACTATGTTGCTGACATCTGCTTCAATTCCCTCCGTCGCCGCCTACGACACTCATCACTCATGGGTATGGAATAGTGTCTTATCTTACTACTCAACTGTAATAAACATTATCATTTAATTTTCAGTGATAATTCGTGTTGGTGGAAATAAAAAGGGCATTTTCACACGATCGAGACAACCCAAAGCTTCAGCGCATCATTTGAGAGCGCGCTATCTCGCTGTCGCGGCTTCTGATGCCGGCACTGCACCTCCAGACTCACTTTACGTATCAGACTACAAATCTGCTCATCATGAAGAGTTATAGATTAAAAGGATCGGTTCGACCACGTATTACGTGCAAAAATAAATACTTTTATAACTGACCACTGAGCAAATACCATTTTTTTAATTGCGTTACAGGCTTATGTACCTATGCTCTTTACAGGAACCTGTTTATTTAGGTTTAAATAAGACATAAACACTTATGATTTTAATTTGTTTAAAATATAAACTTTTTAATTGAAATAATAAGTTTAATGTTTATACATCTGTTGAATATATTTTGTGAAATACCGTGATTCTCTTTGTGTTTCTCGTTTTAATCGTAAGGAACTGCCTAGAGATTTTTTGTTTCTGTATGCGTTGCGTGAATTTAGTAATATAATAGCTAGAAATACCTAAATTGTTTCGATTCATACAAATAATTTTTTTACTTTTAGGTTTAAGATAACGCTTGGTATTAATTTATTGAATGTGCCATGTCCTGGCAAAATGACCAACCCACTTTCAATAATTATATAATGCTAAATAATTAAATATTAATAAACTACTCGACAAAAGTCAAACTTGTACTATTTTAAAGTTATAATCAAAAATTTCTGTAGGCATCTCTATAGCATCTATTAAAAAGGTTTTATGGTTTCCTCAATAAGTCTTTTTTCCGTCTAGCAATCCTTCTGTTACCACAACTACAAAATATTAGTTCTAAAACGGTTTGTACAAGTTTATATAGACTTGTATTGACAATCATCACGCAATTCAGTCACGCTTCGGCGACTTGACTGACGTTTGTGTATGAATGAACCTTAAATCAAATAAAGGCAGGATGGAAGTCTATGTTTAAGGGCAAGAACGCGAAAAGTAGTACACTGCTTCAAAATTGAGCTTTAATATTTTTTTGATAGAATTTCCTTGAATTTTTCACTTAATATTATCTCCAATAATTCCTTTTTCCGAAAATCGTAAAAGTTTTCTCCTAAAGTGGTTATTTTGTGAGAAATTTGCAAATTTCTTAAAGTAGGTTAAAATATTAATCCTGTTCGTTACCGCTGGTTTTTGGTTCATTAGTATAGTTAAAACTTAAATTGTATGCAAATATTATTTATTGAATTAAAGAAAACATGATTTTTTTATTTATAAAATGTATTTTCAGGTTGATAACTTAGAAATACACGAGATTAATCTACTTTTCCTGTCCTGTACGTTACTAAAGGTGTAAAATGTATCCAAAAGTTTTTCATAAAATTCACAAAATTAGCGGTTCTGATATTTAACTATTTTAATTTATAGTATTTTGATGAACTACGTTATTTCCTAAAATAATGTGTGTACATATTTTAAACCTTCTCAAATAAAGTCAACATTTTTAGCAACATTTGCTTAGGGTACAGTCTCGTAACAGGACATGCTAACAACGAACAGGACCCTGTAAGGTTGAGTTCACATGCCGCTTAATATTAGGATACACTTTGGGGTGGGTGGGATCTACCTCCTAGCGGTCCACCCTGGGCAACGTCAACACAATTTGTGATGGCGGTTAAAGATCCCAAAGGCAGTGGTAGGCCCTGAAAGGGGCCGCCTGGCTCGCGACCACCATCCCACCGGAGTCCGGCGCCAAGCAGCTCTGCTGTATTCTGTCGGTGTGCGGGAGTATCAGTGCCTTCTGGGCAAGCTTGCTCCATCGCAGATCCCATCTCTGCTCTAGGGCAAGATTGGGGTCAAGAGCAAGCCCATATAAAACAAAAAAATAAATAAAAAACTTTTTAAATATTTAGTATGAGATCGTTACATATAATCAATTATTTTAGTTTTAAACTAGAACTTATGAATAAAAAACGTTTAGGTAACTCGTAGAAATAAACATGGATCGATAATATTATTTTTTATTTATTTATTCTAATTCAAAAATTTACTGCCCCGTCATGCAATTTCAATGGAGATGTATAAAATCATGTAATCGATCTATGTTTCAGTAACAAAGTTTTTATTAAAAATAAATTATAACTGCTTTTTTAGTATGCATCGAAGCTAAAACTTAATTCTATCAATATGTGACTTGTAATATTTTGTACCTATTTGCTAATAAACATGTATTATCTTCATTAAACTACTATTTTTGGTGATAACGAGATAGCTCTAAATCACAATAAGCTCAGACTATTAAAGTAATATGTTCAGTCTCAGATTTATGATGTCTTAAACATTAAAACAAATAATCATTTGGACTCGATGAAAAAGACATGAATCATTTGTCTACAAAATAAACTTATCTTAAAGTCGTAGTGTGTACATAATAAAAAATAAAAAACAAAATATAAGGGCATAGTAAAGCTCTTCGAGTAGAAAAATTGCCAAATCACTTACATAAGGCAATTATCGCAAATATAATCTTTGGTGACTTCTCCCGTGGCACAGGCCAAACAAAATCGGTTACAACAAGATATACATTTAGTAATGCAATTCGAGAGGAGAGGACCATTGCAACTGTAACATGTAAATGCGCGTTTCACAATCATCTTTAATCCTTTTGATTGTTTCGGTAATCTCGTTTGTTCGGTTTTAGATTTTAAGTCAACAGAAACATTACTCAAAATAGAAACTGTACTTTTTCGCAAGCTTTTTGAAGTGCATGGTTTGCTGTTATTTTTCGAGTTTATTTCTTCTTCAATACTTTTCTTCACTTTTGGTTGCGAAACACATAACACGCTGCTGCTAGACCTTTTTTTAGGCTTATAAGTAAGTTTCATCTCCAAAGGATGAATGGTTAGGTCGACAATACATGGGATCTTCCTCATAGTACTTAAATTCTCTTTAAATGAATCGGCTTGGCTAACTGCATTTGTCTGTGTGTAATCCGCGGGATGTGTAGGGGAAATATGTGGACGTTCCATTACAGTTGTTTCCTCTACAATAATCTCATCATTGGTGGTATTTTGGTCCAACATTTGAATGTCATTTACCAAGTCAGTTTTGAAAACATTCGGCTTATTATCAGCTGTAGAATTTGTGTATGAAATGTTCAGATAATCCATCACTGTTGACTCTTTAACGCTCATCTTATCTTTTGCAGTCTTTGTGTTGTCCACGACTTCAATAACAATGTCACCATTGTTTTGCGTTTTGACCTTTCCGACAGAAAGGAAGTCCACGTCATCCATCGCTGAATCGCCTTGGCTAATATTGGGCTTACCAGTGTTTCCGTTTGAACAACTATTTACCTCGTCCATCGATGAGTTGGCTTTGATAGTATTTGGTTTCGAAGAATCTCCAATGAAAGAAAAGTCCTCGTCCACATTTTCAAGCGCTGAGTTAGTTTGGTTTGGCTTTGTGAGATCACCAATTGATGAAAAGTTTACATCATTCATCGCTGACAGTTCCTCAAGGTTTATCTCAACATCCACATTCATTAAATCTGATGGTTCAATATCATCTAATGTATCAGCTGCTTCAATGCCTCTATTTTCTGTCGTAGGACATTCGAATTTGTGGATTTTTGGTTCGTAACATGAACATAAACCCCTTTGTGACCCACAAAAACATCCCAAGTCTCTGTAAGTAATAGTTCCAGGTTGTTGTGTTGCAATCTGATGTAATTGCATTGTTCCAACTACAATTGATAGCTTTTGAGGCAAAAGAGCAGCAATTTCGTCAATATCTTTCTCAGAGATATACCAAATCTTAATTGTGCACAGAGAGTCCTTTAAAACTTCAAAAGCGTCCGAAGCATTTGAAATATCTCTTCCGAAACAAACATTCCTGTCTAAAACTCTTTTCACTGTGCCTCCTATACCATCCGCCACGCCCTTACCGTGCCCACTTTCAAAAAATGACCACGTACAATGGTCCAAATTCAGTTTTTGCCTAAAAACGCTGAGCAGATAGAAATTGTTTTTTTGGCGATACTGTGAAGTAGGGCCATCGGAATAGAAGTGAATAACAGTAACTTGAGGCTGATGTTCTTTAATGTACTCAAGCACAGGTTTTAAATGGGCCCAGATTGCTTGTGGTTGGTTAACGGTGCTTGGCGACACAGTGCAAAATGATTGGGATGTGTCTTTGAAGTAGATCATGCCGGTATGTAGCGAAATCTGACATTTAGACCCACCAAAGTGCAAACTCTGAATCTCTGAGCTTAGTTTTGATTCGTAGTTCTGAGAAAAGTCACAAATGACTAAAGCTTCATTTTCTTTCAAATACGTAACGCCCTCCTGATATTTTTCTTGTTGGTGGTGTACATTGTAATGGTGTTTTTTGAATAATTTTAAGTCCGCCTTAAATATGCGTAATAGTTCACGCAATGTGCTTGTGATTTTGACTTTTTCTGTTTTTATGCAAACACAAGTCTTCTTTTCAGTCCCGTCCTTTTTCAAATATTCATGTCGTTTTCGCTCCCACTGAGTCCAAGTAACCATTTCGTCTAAATACATACCGGGTTCAAAGTTAAGAGGCTTATTTTTGCATGTTCTGCATTTTCCATGCATGCACAAGGGAGATTTTAGGTCACAGGATAGTTCTTGGAGTACATCTTTTATGTGTCGGTGTTCAGTTAAGCCACTCTTTCTCAAAGCTTTAAATTTCAGTTGGATATTATCGTGTTTAACGCAGAGGCAAGTGTCACGTGATGCAAGATGAGGAGCCAATACAAAAAATGGTTTGTATTTACGGAAAGTTGTTAATTTGTACCTCCCACCTTCACTCCTATATTTAACGTATAAGTTATTCAATGTGTCCAACAAATACCGGATTTGACGCTTTTCTTTGTTTTTGGATCGACATTCCTTCTTGCCAGCGGTGCAACGGCTAACATCGTCTCTGATGAAAAAATTTTCAATTTCAGTTATTCTGCCTTTAGATGTTGTTTTCTTCTTGTACTTGGTTCTTCCTGATAAACCCATTAATTTAGCTACGAAAGTTTTTACTTCAGCGTTTTCTACTATCCCTTTCAGTACTCTCTTTTCTGCTTGTTTCTTGCAATTCTTATACGTCTTTTTTAAAGCAGCTTCTAAAATTTCTTCGCGCGCTTTCATATTATCGATAGTGAGTTTCAGGTTTTTAATTATAGTTTCACTGGCATTTTTTTGTCTATACAATCTTTTTTTCAACCTCTCTTTTATTCTTTGCAGTGATTGTTCGTTTTTTTGAGATTGTTCAATTTTTTTTAATAATATGTAACACTTTTTTTTCATGTATTTCAATTTTGACTTTAAACTCGAATCTGACTCTCGACTTTTTCTGCTGAGCGAATTTTCCCTGAATGATACTCCATCCCTATCAATGTTTTCGTTGTCTTTATCTTGGTTCTCATTACTTTTGTTTATTTTTTTATTTTTTCTTTGCCTCTTTTTTTGATCTCGCCATTGTTTTCTTATTTTATCTTTATCGGCATCATCGAGTTGTGATATTTTCTTTCTTTTAGTTTTTATGCGTTGTAGGTCTTTTTTCTTCTGTTGTTCATATTTTTGGGGATTATCTTTAATTTTTTGGCGATAACGGCGCATTTTTTCAGCTGCAGTGAGCACCATATTGAAATCTGAAATTCCATTAAGTACAATTATTTACCTGTTGAATTGATACCTAAATTATATTTCTTACATACATGTATTATTATTTTTTTTTCAGGAAAAATGAGCCAACAACAAACAAGCCTAACAAAAAATTCAGTAACTTTCTCTATAGAACTACAATAAAACAAAAATTAGTATCTGGAATAGCACACTTTTTCTAGCTATTTTGACTCCAAAACAAAAATAGTAGACCGATTTTGATGAAATTCTATTTGACCAATCCAGAATATAATAAATCTTAAATAAAAAATGATTTTCGAAATAACTATATAAATGAAGGAGTTCAGAGGTACCTAAAAACAATAAATAAAATAATAGAAAAAAATCAAGTTTACACCATGTAAACCTTGCTTTACGTGATCCTGTTCGTGACTTTCAAGTCCGGCCTATACGTTACCACCGCGATGGTAACGGACATGAGGTAACGGAATCGAGTACTTCTTATACAAAACTATAAAATTTCTACAATTGCTGATATTTATCACACATTTTTTCACATTATAGTAATCTTAAATAGTTCATGTAAGTTTTAGACATAAAATATGCGTTGGAAACACGTTATAACACCAAAAAACAAATTAATTACTCACCGGACAGTGCCCGTAAAAACACAACCTCTCAAAAACGCCGAAAATGAAACAGCTGTTTGAATAAAATGGCTGATTTAACCATAGACATCTTTTTTTTTCTTTTTTCGGTCTCATTATGATGTTGCCGTTTAAATAAAAAAATAAATACCACATTGAACAAAAAAACTATAAATTTAAACGAAAATGCGGTAACGGTACCTGGACATGTCCGGTAGGTTCATATGCCGGGGACAAATTTAAAAATTACTTATTTAGTAGAAATTCTAGCTTTGGCAGCACAATTAACTTAAAAAATAATTAAAATTCCGCCAAATTTCAAATATGTAACTAAAGGTTTGCCAGTGAAATAACTTTTTTTTTCACAAAACGCTGTTAAAAATGCCGGTTTTTTTTAAGGGACAGTACTATACAACAAAATCACGATTTTTTAAACTTAAATTTTTACAATTCAGTATAATTTCATGCGTAAAATTTTAATAAATATGACATGCCTATTTCATCTAAAATCAACTAATATGGTAATGATTCTTGTAAAACTTATCAAAGTCGCACAGCAGTACGATATAACCTGGGGACATGTAGAAAAGTCCAATGTACATCTTTTCGCGTTCTTGCCCTTAAGTATGTACCTAATATTTTTCATGAAAATAGTCCAATAAAAGTACGGTACTATACCGTTATTTGACAGTTATAAAACTCTTAAAATTTTTAAAGAATATTTGCAAGCTTGGTGTTTAAGTCACGGAATTTGTTTTTATGACTTTTAATATTATATAAAAAAGAAAACTAAAGGAGGTTTTGTTTAAAATTATATTCATGACAAAGTACAATCAAGTTTATATTATTAACGTGTATCAGTAACTGACTCTTCTTTATAAGAAATTGTGCGTCGTGTCTTGACATAGTACCTACATTTTATCTTGTTTGTAAATATTATGAGCATAATAAAGTACAAATATAAAAGCATATGTTTTATTTTAAATACAAATTTATCATAAATAAATTACTGTTCACATCAACCGTTTACACGTTTAAGTTGGAAAGTCTCACCTCCCGAAGGATTTTTAGGAGGGATTACCGTTTCGTACAATGCCGTCTCAAACATATCCACGCCGGTTACTGAAATCAGCGTTATGTTAGTTATCACGTACTGCGATTGCCAATTGTGGTGCTAAAACAAGCTTTCCTTTTCATAAAATTTTAAATTTTTCCTAACTTGAGTGAACTTTCTTTGAGTGTTTACTAACTTTCGTCTATGTCACACCTAATCTGGTAGTTATTAGAAACACTACGCTGTTGACTAGTTTACACTTAAAAATAATACACTATATAAGACCTACATTCCAGCGATAGGTTAACCGACCACAGCAACCGACACAGGAAGCATTCGCGGAATTAGGACACATCTTGTTGGCACGCCAAAATCCGAAAACAAATATGTAGGTACATCCACAGTGCGTGTATGGAACTGATACGACATATGGAAATGAGACGTCGTTCCTCACTGCTCCTGTTCACCACTGTCCGTATGGCTCACGTTCACTCAGGCTATGGAGACAGCTATGATCGGACTTTGATAGACTTCATATTGAATTTTCTTTTCTATGTAAATGCAAATGGAAAGATCGGCAAGAACTGCATCATGCGTGAATGGTTAAGATAATTTCGATCGACGTAGTATTAGATTTCATATGAGTACTGTCTGGTCAGGAGTACACATCACTTCAGTTTCAGAGTCACATGAGTAGATAAACGTAACAGAGATAAAGCTTCACGCAACCGTGTGAATCGATTGCATAGTGCAAGCACGCGGAATGTGTGTGCCTGACTGGACTACTATGCAGTAAGTACGCGTGTTAAGTATACATAAAAAATTAAAATGTGAACTATTAGGGAAAATTACGAAAAAAGTGCTTCGATATTGATATAAGTCTCGAGTTATTTTGATCGCTTAGGCTTCTTGAATTATTAGTTCTTCTGAACTTGAATGACTGTCGTCATCGACTGTCTACTGGGTTGACAGTGTTGCCGTTTTAGCGACTTTCTCGCTAGATCTAGCGGATTTTAACAATGTTTAGCGGATAAAAAAATCGTTTTAGCGAGAAATAATTATTTAGCGACTTCTAGCGACATTTGGACTTTTGAGATGGCGACTTTCTTTTATGAAGTAATTCATTTCAAATAAGTAATTTATCATATGTCCAATTTTGTAATCTACCGTTGGTAGCATTCTATATATAATTTCACGGGAATTCCCGAACATAAACTAACAATTCAATGTCGTTAATTCACTTTCTCTGTTTCGACCTGAGACCATGTTCTAAGGTTTCGACATACAAAAATGCAGCAGGAGTAAACATATTCGAAGATTTATGTAATTTTGCAATAGTAATATTATCACTACCGCACTCAAATGCAGAATTTGAACGCGTATTTGGTGCCATGAATGTAGTTAAAAGCAAACTGTAAAACAAGCAATCAGAAAAACCTTTAAATTCCATTCGTCTAATTAAAAATCAGTTAAGGATTAAAAAAGAATTGCGCAACGTATGATATTCCCGAAGATCTTGTCAACCAAGTCGGTAAAGATAAACCAAAGATGGGAACTGGAGACATTGGCGAAGCTTCAGCTTCCGCTGAAGTTCTTTTTGAAGATCTGGATCCATACTTCGCTATTAATTTTGAAATTTAGGTACAAGAACATACTGAGCTAATTGTTTTATTTTTAATAAGATGACTAATGTTTAAACGTGGTTTAAAGAGATTTATTTTTTTACAATATTTTTTATTTTGTACATGAATAGTTTTTGTTTTGGTTGTTATGTCATTAACCTACACTATATATAAGTAATTTATATGAAATAGAGTCCGCTCTTTTTAAGGTTTTCTGAATTTATAGATTTAGATTTTCGGTATTCATTGTATGTATATATATATATATATATATATATATATATATATATATATATATATATATATATATATATATATATTTATATTGTATACCATTTGGCAAGATTTTTCAGTTAGACAGTTAGTTTAGTTAACGGTACCACGAAAATGTACCTAGGGACATCTAGCGGATTTTAAGAAAAAGAAAAATCCTGTTTCTGGCGGATTTCTTCTGTTAGTCTAGGGACTTTAAAATTTATAGAACGGCAACCCTATGGGTTGAGCTGTTGTCAAAATCTTCCAAAAACGAAGCATCAGCATGCTTTTTTCGGAGGAAGTGAGAGATACAAGTGTCGTGCCTTTTTTGCTTAAAATTTATTATTTTATTAAGTGTTGTTGAGTTACTATAGTAAATTTTTCTGTCTTGGTGGAGGTTTTAATATTTGTAAATTAGTAAGTGTTTGTAGTTGTGCCGTTTTTATGTAATTTTTTGTTGTAGTAATATAATGGAGGACGAACCTCCCGATCCCGGAAGGGGTCGCAATGATTCCTTTTCCTTACCCATTAACATTGATAATGTAGATCTAATTAACCGTAAACGTGCCCAAGTAAGTAACGAGTCTGCCCATCCACAAAAAATAGTTATTTCTGATCCAAAACAACAGTTTCCTTCAATACAATCCTCATATACCCATCCTGATTTTATTAATAAAAAAGTTAAGAACTCTCAAGATGATGCCGCTCCTTTTCTAGTTCATGTAAGTAAAATCTCAAATGATCAGCTGTCTGGAGTAACTCTTAAACCAATTAAATTTGGTCACTTTCTGTATCATAACAATATTAAAAATATAGTTCATGATGGAGTCAAAAAAGTTGGACGAAATAGAATATCAGTGGAGTTTAAAACAGCTGCAGATGCAAACACCTTTATCGATCACCCAGCTCTCCAAATTTCCAAATATGAAGCAACCATCCCCTCATATAGTATCACTCGTATGGGGCTAGTTAGACAAGTTCCCATAGAGTGGACACTAGAAGAATTAATAGCAGCTATAGAAATTCCCTCTGGCTACGGTTCTATAATTAAAGCACGGCGACTTAATAGACGATCAGTTAGTGACAGCAATAGCGTTTCATGGGTTCCAACTCAGACGGTTGTTCTAACTTTTTCTGGACAAAAACTTCCTCCCCATATTTACTGTTTTTACACTTCAATGCCAGTAGAAAAATATATTTTGCCACTAATTCAGTGTCATAAATGTTGTAGATTTGGCCATGTTACTTCCCAGTGTCGATCATCTCCTCGCTGCTTTGTGTGTGCACAGAATCATGAAGGTTTAGCTTGTTCTCGACAAACTCCTACTTGTCTATTCTGCTCAGGTCCCCACACCGCAAAAGACCCTACTTGTCCTGAACATCTAAGGCAAAAATCTATTAAACTTGTTATGTCACAAGAAAATATCTCATATTTAGAAGCTTCAGCTAGATTCCCTCAGACAAAAAGATCCTTTGCTGATACAACAAGAATCCAGCCTCGTAATTGTTCTCAACAGACCCCTTATACCATAACTGACAGTCTTTCAACCCCTTCGGCTCAGCTCTCACAAACTGCATCATACAAAAAAACAATTTTTATCCCTCAACGTACCTATAGCCAATCATTAAATACTGGATATGATATGGCAGCCCATCAGGCAATTGTTGAGAATCCTAATTCTTCCCTTCCTAATGGGTGTGCTCTACTGGGAAATGACAACAACTCCTCTAGTAATGATAATTTCTGCGAACTTATGATATCAATTCTAATTAACATGATCTCCCGTTTTAATGATACGGAACTTCCTCTCAGCTTACACCAAAAACTTACTCAGCTTTCCTCCTTAGCCCGTAACATTCGCAGTCCCGCCAATTCTTCAATGGAATTGTCGGAGCATTAGAAATAAAAAAAATGAACTCATTTACCTCATTAATAAATTTCATCCCTTCATTCTTGCCATCCAGGAGACATGGCTTAGACCTGAGTCTCATTTTAGGGTTTCAGGCTATGCATGCCTCCGGGATGATAGGAGTGATGGTCGTGCTGGCACCTCTATTTTAATTTCAAGAACAGTTACATTTTCACAAATTCCTCTCCCTTCTCATAGTCCAGCAGTTAATGCTGTTGCTATTAAGGCCCTTGATGTCTCTATTCTCTCTGTTTACATTCCTAATCCTGATGCAAATGTTTTAACAGAACTTGCAACACTTATTTCTTCTCTGTCACCTCCTATGGTTATTTTGGGAGATTTTAATATGCATCATACTGTTTGGGGCTCCCATCTGTGTGATTCACTGGCTCCCTCATTTTTAGATCTTATTGATAATTTTAATCTCTGTATTCTAAATGACGGGTCTCCTACCCGTCGAGTATCCCCATTACAAAATGTTAGAAGTGCCGTTGACCTAACTCTCTGCTCCCCAGATATTGCTTCCCTTCTTTTGTGGCAAATATTACCTTCTAGCTATGGCAGTGACCATTTTCCTATATTCATCACTCCTCCTACTTCACCTGGAATAAATTTTACATTTTGCCCAAGACTAAAGTATAATCTATCCAAAGCTAATTGGCAATTATATTCTACAGTTTTGGAACAAGAGGTTGCAAATCTTCCCCCAATTAACAATGATAATATTGCTCCTGTATATATAGAGTTCAGAAATGCAATTATTTCTGCTGCTAATAAGTCAATCCCCTTAAAAAAACCTTTCAAAAATAAGTATCCTTCCCCTCCTTGGTGGGACCAAGATTGTTCAGCAGCTTGTAGGAGAAGAAAAGAGGCTGAATTAATATACTCCCGTTCTATGACTGCAGAGAATTATATCTCCTATAAAAAAATTGCTGCAGAAACCTTAAAATTACTGTCAGACAAAAAGCGAACTGGTTGGTTTAAATTCTGTGAGTCACTGTCACCTAGGACTCCCCCATCTTTGGTCTGGAGAAATGTTAAAAAATATCGCTGTGCAGTTTCTAGTGAAAATATAATTTCTAATGATCCTTCCCTGTGGATAGATGAATTCTCTAATAAACTTGCACCACAAACAGTCCCATCTTATGATGAATGCCTAGTTTTTAATTCTGCTTTTTTAAAAACAAATGATAAATTTGATTCCCCCTTTTCTTCTCAAGAATTGTTTACTGTACTCAATGGCCTTAAAGACTCCTCACCAGGTATTGATGGGATTCCTTATTCATTTATAATTAATAGTAGTGAGAACACTAAAACTGTCTTACTATCCATTTTAAATTTTATTTATATTACTGGTAATCCTCCTGCTGAATGGAAAACCCAAATTATTTTGCCCATTCTCAAACCAGGTAAGTCTAGCAATGACCCTTCCAGTTACCGACCTATTGCCCTTTCTTGTACTTTGGCAAAAATCTTAGAACATTTAATAAAAAATCGCTTGGAGTGGTTTTTGGAAAGGAATAATCTCTTACCTAAAAGCCAATTCGGTTTCCGAAAAGGTTTAAGTACCATGGATAGCCTAAGTACTTTGGTCACAGATATTCATATTGCTTTCTCAAAACATGAATTTCTCATAGGAGTTTTCTTGGATATTTCTTCTGCATATGATAATGTGCTACTTCCTGTGCTCAGGCAGAAAATGCTTAATCTGAGCATTCCAGTGAGGATAGTCAATTACGTCTCTAACTTTCTCTCTTCTAGATCAATATCTATAAATGTTAAAAATCTCCTGCTTCCCCCAAAAACTATATGGAAAGGACTTCCACAAGGCTCAGTTCTTAGTCCTCTCCTTTATTCTATATATACTCACGATTTAGAACTTTCAGTAAACTCTTTTTGTAATGTTCTTCAATATGCAGACGATTTAGCTCTATACATCTCCTCAAACAACTTCACAGTGGCATGTTCCCGTCTAAACTCATCCATGGATTATTTACAAGAATGGTTAACTAATCATGGCCTCTCTTTATCTGTGGCCAAGAGTAGTGTGGTGATCTTTTCCCGCCAAAGGCGAATTCCCGATATATCCATTGTATATGATAAGCAACCTTTTCCAGTTAGAGGCAATGTTAAATTTTTGGGAGTTATCCTTGATTCGAAATTGGCCTTTGGTCCACACATTGAATATATAACACAAAAATGCGAAAAAAACATAAATATTCTTCGGTCTTTGTCAGGTGTTTGGTGGGGGTCCCATCCTTTTTCTCAGAAATTACTGTACAATGCTTTAATACGAAGCCACCTTGACTATGGATGTTTTCTGTTGGAGCCTTGCAATAAATCATCCCTAAAAGTAATGGACAAAATTCAATCGAAATGCCTTCGCATTATTACAGGGGCAATGAAATCCTCACCAATAAATGTTCTTCAGGTTGAGTGCGTAGATCCTCCTTTAAGATTAAGAAGGCAATACCTTTCAGACAGATTCTTATTTAAGATATGCCAGCTTTCAGATCATCCCCTAATTCCTAAATTGCACCTTCTTTCAGAGTATATCTCATCTGACCGATACTGGACCCATAAGGACTCTCCCTGCTTGTTTAAAAGTTTTGTAATTTTTCTTCAGCTTCCTTACCCAATCTTTCAATGTAAAATAAATCCACTCTTTGATGTTCCTTACGAGGCTATTGTTTTCCAACCCGACATTCATCTAGATCTAGGTATAGAAAAGGATTCTCCAATGGCAAATTTGAAATTAAAAGAAATTATAGAAAACACCTTTAAAGATTGGCTTGTCATGTACACAGACGCTTCAAAACAGTCTGATGAAGACTATACTGGAGCTGCTGTTTGGATTCCTAAGTTCAAAATCATTCTTAACTTTAAATGCCCCTCACTATCCTCCACTTTTACCGGTGAAGCAACTGCAATCAGTGAAGCTTTGTTATATGTAGAGTCACATAATCTTAATAAAACAGTTATTTTCACAGATTCAAAAAGTTGTTTGTTAGCTATTTTGTCCAATCAATTCCATAACAAACATAAATTTCCACTAATTCTTAAAATAAAAAATACCCTATTCAGATGCCATCTTAAAGGAATCCATGTTTCAGTGGCCTGGATTCCAGGCCACAGTGGTATCCATGGTAACGAAACAGCTGATGTACTCGCTAAAAATGCAATTGCTAATGGCATTCTACAAAATTTAATTTACTCACATGACCTAATTTTGCTAGCTAAAAGGAAACTGAATGAAAATTGGAATAAATTATGGGAAGTTTCCAAAAATGTTAAAGGTAAGCACTATGCTGCCATCCAAGAGGTTATTCCTCCCAAGCCTTGGTTCTTTAAATTTAACAAAGCAAATAAACATGCAACTTCAATCATTTGTAGATTAAGAATTGGACACGCCTGTACACATGCACATCTGGCAAAAATCAGAGTAAGGGATAGCTCATTGTGTGAATGTGGCTTAGATGAAGGTTCCACAAACCATATTTTTTTCAACTGTCCCAAATTATCCTCCTCCCTTTATGATTACCTTCCTCCTTATATTCCTCGACCTATAGATTTTAATTCTCTTTTAACATATACCAGTACTCCTTTTGTGTATATTTTATGTGATTTTATTAATACTAATAATATGAAACTTTAAATCCTTGTCACTTTTAACATATGGGTAAGAGTCTAACACCTGTGTTTGTCATATTTGTTCTAGGTAACTCAACAAATAGATTTGTCAAAATTCTCGGAGGAAAACTGAATCCTTGTATTATCACAGACTCTTATTTTAATTAAACTCATAAGCTTTCATTTTCTACTCTATACGTCATTGGCGAATTTAATCAAACCGCCACAAAAGAAAGAAGAAGAAGAAGCATCAGCATACTGTAGAGAAAAAATCTATAAAAAAAAGTAAATCCCGAATGAAATGAAGACATGACTTAAAAGATAAGCATCCAAGCCAAAAATCTTATAAAAAACTTCACTTTGATATGACTTTTAAACTAAACAAAAATAAGAAATATATATCGTTATATCGAAGGCGTAAACTGGCGTAAACCATCTAAAATTTTTAAAAAATATTCAATGGGTGTATTTATTGTTAGTAAGTTCTAATATCGATGATAATATAATTTTTTGTATACGATCATGTACAATCTTCTAGATAAAATGAGTTGCATACATTGTGGAAATATTTCTAAATACAAATGCCCGACGTGTCTACAACCTTAGTAAGTGCATCAAAAAATTTACCATGATAGGTAAAATTATCGTAAAACATTAAATTTAAAATTTGAAATTACCCGGAGCCCCAAGCAAAAGTCTCTTGTGTTAGACCCTGGGACCTGTAGTATGGGCTGATATTTTTATTCAGTAGACAATTTTTAATTATTTATTATCCATCATCCATTACTGCCTATAAAAGACCACTGCTAAACATAGGTCTCCCCCATAGTCAGCCTTTATAGAGGGGTTTTAGACTTTGTCGCCATATTTGTCAGGCAGGTTTGCTCCTGTACTTTTTTATGGTTTTGAGTTGTTATTAGGAATATGCTGCTGCCAATCTCAAGTTTCAGTTTTCCTTGTCGGCTCTTACAGCACCCATGAGACTGAATGCGAACATGAATATTCTTATACTGTCACTGTGATTTTTTTTTTGATTTTTTTTATGAAATTTGATAGACTTGGTTGATTATTATTATGATACTTATTTCATTATTTTTTATTTTAGTTGTTCAGTAGCCTGCTATAAACTTCATAAACAAAATCCTTGCTCTGTCCCCACTCCGACAGAGCCACCAGTAAATTCTACAAAAGAAAATAACATTGAATATGAATACCCAACAGAAGATACTGTGCCAATAGAAAAATTAAAGTTACTAGGTAAACTATGCACATTCACATTATATAATATGAATGTTCAGGCCTGAGCTGGAGGAGTTTTGGGAGAATGTAAAATAAGTTCTAGATTTAGTTAAGGGAAACGAACTGTTGTATGTGGGGATTTGAATGGATGGGTAGGTATCGCTCGACCAGGATACGAGTCGGTGCTTGGAAAGTTTGGCGATAAAAGGGTTAATGATGCTGGCAAGCTTATGCTGGCTGTATGCAAGGAAAAGGGTCTTCTTGTGATAAACACTATGTTTAATCACAGGAAAATCCATATGTACACTAGAGAAAGAAAGAATGAGAGAAGTATGATTGATTTGTTCCTGGTGGATGACCGACTGCGAAAACGGGTGATGGATACACGAGTGTTCAGGGGTGCTGACCTGGGAACGGATCATTATCTAGTAATTACTAGATTTAGGGGTTTGTTCGCGGGTTGGCACTACCGGACGGCAGTAACAGAACCACAGTCGGTCTGTCGCATCCGAAGTTGGAAGCTTCAGGAAGCGGATACTAGGGACAAATATCACACAAGGGTAGCCGAAAAGCTTGACACCATCGATGGCAGGAAAGAATGTGTGGAGAGAACATGGCAGAACCTTAGGGATGGAATGGTAAGTGCAGCGGAAGAAGTATGTGGAACGACAAAAAGAGGTAGTAGTAAAAGAAGAGATGCATGGTGGAATGATGAAGTGAGAGAAGCTGTAAAAAAGAAGAAAAAAGCATGGTTAGACTACTTGGCCTCTAGTAACGAAGAGCATATGAGAGAGAAGATGAAAGAAAGATATAAGCTGCAGAAAGTTCATGCGAAAACATTGATTGAGGAAGTACGTGAAAGGTGTAGAATAGAAGCGGACGAGAGGTTGTCGCACAACTTTAGGGAAAACTCCAAACTCGTTCTGGAAAGAGGTTGGAAGGTCCCAAAGTGGTGTGACAGCCTTAAGAATGAACAAAGTGCTTTCGAGAACCAATGACGTCCTCAGAAAAATCGGACGTCATGCAGCGATGGAGTGAATTTTATAGAGAAATGTATGCGTGTCATGCTCTTAGTGAAGGATCCGGGGGTGACGCCGTGACTGGCACGCCAGACACGGACCTCGATGACACTGAGGTCATCAGCATGAAAGAGATTGAATGTGCGATTCGAAGTTTGAAATGTGGTAAGGCTGCGGGTCTAGACAGAGTTACTGCTGAAATGATCAAGTATGGTGGGCCTCGCGTCTGGGACAGCTTTCATCTGCTGTGCAATTTGTGCTGGCGGACGGGAGATGTCCCGGATGATTGGCGATCCGCGGTCATTGTGCCTTTATATAAAAGTAAAGGTTCACATTTTGACTGCGGGTGCTATCGGGCGATCAGCTTGACCAGTTTAGCAAGTAAAGTTTACTCGAAGGTTTTGACACGTAGGATGCAAGAGAAATCGGAAAGATTCTTATGGGAGGCACAATGCGGATTTAGACCTGGAAGAGGATGCACGGATCAAATGTTTTCTCTCCGCATGATCATGGAGAAGCTTCTGAGTGTTAACCAGAAGATTTTCTGTGCTTTTGTGGATCTGGAGAAAGCATTTGATAAGGTTATAAGGAAGAAAATGTGGGAACTGTTGCCGGGATATTGTGTGGATGGTCGATTGTTAAGGGTTGTGCCGTCACTTTACTATGACTGTAAAGCCTGTGTGCGGGTAGGGCATGAACTGTCACCCATGTTTAGCGTCCAAGCGGGCGTAAAACAGGGTTGTGTCATGTTTTCCTGGCTGTTCATACTGTATCTCGACAGCTGTTTACAGAAGCTGAAAAATAGCTGTTTGGGTGTGAAATTGGGTGACATAAAAGTTAATTGTCTGCTGTGTGCTGATGATGCAGTGCTTATTACACCATCAGAAGCAGAACTGCAGGCATTAGTCACATGTATGAAAGAGGAATGTGAAGTTAAAGGTCTCCGTTTGAATGCTAATAAAACTAAGGTTCTGGTATTTGAAAAGGACAAAGAGAGAACGAAATGTGAAATATGGGTAAATCAGGAATGTCTAGTACAGGTTAATGAAATTGTATACTTGGGGAGTGCTTTCAGCCGGGATGGAAGATGTGATTTAGATGTGGATAGGCGTGTCGCTGCTGGAAACAAAGTCAATGGTGCCCTGAATGCATTAGTAAAAAGGCAAGGCGTGGTGAAGAGTGCACACCTTGCAATACATAACGCAGTGTTGGTACCGACTTTGTTATATGGCAGCGAAACCTGGGTATGCCAGAATAAGCATAAAAGCATGTTGAATGCAGTGGAGATGCAATCTCTTCGTAAAATGTGTGGCGTTAGCATAGCCGACTGAAAGCGAAACGAAGAGATTCGCAATATGGCAGGATTGAAAGATGACCTTATCACAAAAATTGATAGGGGCGTACTCCAATGGTTTGGGCATGTTGAACGAATGAGTGAAGACCGAATGGTGAAGAAAATATATAGAGCGAAAGTAAATATTAAAAGGTGTCAAGGTAGACCGAGACTAACTTTCGAAGACCATGTGAGCAAATTGCTCGAAGAGGGGAGGGTCAAGAGTACTCGGATACCTAGACGTGCGTGTATGAAGAAGTTAATGAACCTGAAAGAAGCGAAAGAGGTATGTAAGGATCGGAGGAAGGAAGGAAGGATATCTCTCTGGCTACCCCGTTAGGGATTGTGCGTGAAGATAAGTAAGTAAGTAAGTAACTATAATATGAATGTTAAAGTTCAATATTGATGTTAAATAAAAATGAGCTGCAAATGGGTGCATGTTTTATTAAAATTAAAAATAGTACTATAACCATAACATGTTAACATTTGCTTATGCTAGATAGATCTCTGATTATCAAACTTAAATAGCAATCATTAAAATAATATGATGAATTGAAAAACGGTAGATCAAATTTGGTACATTATTTTATCATCATTTATGTTAAAAATGTGAATATCCAAGTGCTTTAAAATGGGAAGTATTCAACCATATTTATTTGGAATTATCCTTAATGTGCTGCTTTAATGGGGCTATAACATATTTTAACTATTGTTAATTTATTCTACTGGAACTTAATCATAATTTAATTTTTCTTAATGTTGAAATTGTTGAATTGCCCTCAACAAGATAATCACCAATACAATGCACTTGTGTTTGAAAATCAATATCTGTCTTTTATATTGCTGAGCCCTAATTATTAATAACATAATGAATTCCTGATTATTATTCTAGATTTTTTAATGTAATATTTTTTTACATATTTTAGTCATTACTACATAGCAATACCTGTTTTATCTGGTAGCATAGTAGTACCTTCGCTCTTCACCAAGACGAGCCAACCAAACCAAACATGAAGCACTACCTATCTTTTCAAGAAGTGCTTCTCATTTTTTTTGAACCCTCATAACTTGGGCTTTGTTTATGACAAAATTCTCGGGATGTGATGTGAATGGTTTTAGTTTAGATTTTATTGATATCTAATACAAACCAATTTCATTGCTGACTCACGGATAATCTTCAAAATTTTGTGGGTACTTCCTGAAGTTATAGAAAGCTGAAATTAAGTATGTAAGCTAGAATTATAGTATACAAACAACAAAGAAATCTAAAACTTGGAATTTTTAACCCCCAATCCCTTAAACTAGGGAATGGAAATTTATATGAGACTTCCACAAATTTGATTGATGCTAGAAGTCTGCAAATTGATATAGGGACTTCTTGTTGCTCCTTATGATAAATAATAAAATAAAATACATATTTCAGGATTTTTAGTAAATCACCCCCCACCCTTAAAATTAGGGAATGGAGGTTTGTATATGGGTTTTCCCATACAAAGTTAATTTCATGCTAGAGATCTGAAAATTATACAAATTCACAGATTACTTATTACCAATTAAAAAAATTGTTTCAGGTTTTTAAAAAAAAATCATCCCTCAATTCCTTAAATTAGGGGATAAAAGTATATATGGGGTTTTGTCATGAAATCCCACCAAAATCCAGACATGCAGGTTTCCTCACGATGTTTCACCTTCACCGCTAAGCATGTGGTAAATCAGCGCTTAAAATTGCGTTTAATAATTTCATGTTTGCCGAAGGGGATAGAACCCGGGTTATTCACATACTGTAATATTCACGAGCGCTTACCTTCTGAGCTACCACGGCACACACACGACAGGATATTTTATAAGATATAATATTTATAAATAATATTTCTTTAAACTTTCAGAACAGTCAGCAGAACTTAAAAAGTGTTTAGGAAATCCTCACATAAGAGAAATGTTGGAAATATTAGACAAATCCTCTCATCCTGATGCATTGATAAGAGAATATATGATAGAGCCTATATTTACTGAATTTGCTGATGCTTGCTTAAATGTTGTACAGCCAAAAAATGATGATTGCTAAATCTTAGACCGTGAACAAATTCAATGCAATAAAAGAAACATGTTATTTAACTAGTTCGCACAAAGAGGACTTAAGTCACACATTAAAAGGTTCATTATAGACCCAACATACTAGGCTACACTGGCAGAAGACTGGCCAACATGGAATATTTTACAATGCCAATATTTTACACTACAAAGTGTTGGAATTGGAGACATGGCTATTGAAATTTTTAAAGCTTGAAGCTAAGTGCATGCTCTTGAAACTACTGAAGCTCGACCGTAAGTGCAACAAGCTGAAAGCCAGTCCATTTGAGGCTATTAACTATAAGAAACTTAGACGGGTGCTGATATATGCACACAAGAGCACATCTTCCACCCATTTTCTCAATCATTGACTCAGTAGCTAAGATTGAAGTCAGATTGTGTATTATTGTTTGTTTTATATTCTAGTGTACCTTCTCTACTTTTAATACATGACATATTTGAGTGTTACAAAGAATTTGGTGAATACAGCTCTACTAGATTTCATGATCACCCAAGCTTGACACATTGGTTACTTTTTTTATAGAATAAGGGTGGTAAACTCTTTATGTGATTGTACAAGTAAAAAAGGTCTACAGTTCTGCAGTCATCATACAAAACACAGCATTAGGCAGCTATTTAACAATGGTATTCTGTGAGAGCATGGTGCTTCCCCGTTCAAGTCAACCCATTTGTACTGCAACCATAATATAGCTGCAGCATGGCTCTACCACGTAATAAATGAATGTGTCATCAATGATATCTATCCATGTAACACACAAAAAAATGTTTCTACCTATATCCGTTATAGAATTTCAAACTATTCAACCGATTTTGGAGAAATTTTTTGTGTGTTTGTATCGGCCCCTATATAGTTTATATTTACATTTGCATCCGATAGTTAGCGCTGTTGTAGAGATCCAGAAATCACAAGTGCGATGCCAGAGTGGATCACTAGTACTTACTATAATTAAACTCACATACACCAACCACTCAAGTCTTGATAGCACAAGCTTTATTCCATATAAAAACCAACTGAATGTCCTTAATGATATAGCGACAACATAATATTTAATTTTTGAATGTTTCTATTCCCACTCTTGTAGAAAAACTTCAACATATTATATCCATTATTTAAAGATTACCTAAAAACTGCAAACAAGAGGCCTCAATAAGAGCATTGTAGGGGCTACCATTACATACAGAGTCGAGCAGAAGCGTTTTAGGGCCGACTCTATTTTTGGTAAAAGTAAACATCCTTTTTTAATGTCTCTACAATATGGGCTTATGTTCTCATATAAATACCACTGTTGTGGTGTTCTGTGGGCTAAACTGGGAAGATGTTCATCACAGTTCTAAGCCTACTTCAGTTTAGTCAAGGTTTTACAATAGTTAAAAATTTATTATTTAACTCTTAATATTATGTCCACAAACTATGTATGTATGTTTTATCAATTACACTAGGACTTAGCTCGTAAATATTAAATTAATTTTTAAATAAACAAAGTATCCAGCACAAAATATTTCAAAATCGAAATCAAAACGCACCGGTGTTCAAGCGGGGGGTCGGCCACGCACGGGTGCGTGCTCACTTACTAAAGTTCATTCAGTCAATGCAGCGCCGGCATTTGGCCAGGAAAGTTGTTTTTGAAGCGGCATTACGTTTGAATTTCTAAAATTCCGTTGAGTCTTTTGGTTTTTTCCTATTGTGAATGGTTCTGTTTTTTTTTTACAAATAAAAATGGACTCAGAACAAGGAACTCAAAACCCTTCTGGGTCTAAAAGGCTGCGGAAACAGATGTTTTATGTTACATGTGACATAGAAGAGGAACTGTACTGATTCTGAGGACGACTTCCAGCCTGATAAGGAGAATTTAGCATCAGAGAGTGAAGGTGAGGAGGTGAACCTATTCAATATAGAATTGCGATCTACTACACATCGATCATTGTCATCCCCAACCCAGGGACAAGACTTGCAGTCAAATCCATTACCTGCATCAGACTCACAGGAACAAATCCAACCAAACCAACCATCTGCGGCTGGCTCAATTTCTAATTGGACAGCTACTGGCGAGATGAAACAAATTAATTTCACAAAATGTAACGAATTTTTTGGTGAAGTTACTGGAGCGAGTCCTGTAGATTATTTTAACTTCTTTTTCACCACAAGATTTTTTTGTTCATGATTTGTTTGGAGACGAATGCACAGGCCCAAAGGCTGATGGAAAAAAATAAAAGGCAAAGGACTGAGTGGAGACAAGAAGGACAAAGAAGAGATCATTCAAGGATAATTGGATGGAAACCCATTGCTGTTCCGCAGCTAAGAATTATTTTTGGATTGTTGTTCCACATGGGAACTATCCCTCTCAGTCGACTTCAAGACTACTGGAAAAGGGATAGGTTGTTCTCAATACCAATTTTTGGACAACAAATGAGCAGGAATAGATTGCTCCTCATAATGTGATGCTTGCATTTTAGCTCAGAAGAAAGGAGTGGGGACCCGTTGTTCAAGATACGGAGTATTATTGATTACTTCAACAAGATGAATTAATGCTATTATCCTGCAGCGCAGTTGTCCCTGGATGAAAGTATGATACTTTGAATTGGCGTTGGAGTCAGGAACATAAATAGGGCCAGATCTTAACATTTTTTTTACTTCTGTCTCAATTGTTGAATGCACTGCATCACCCTCATTTTGTGTGTGACCTTTGATTAAGAATTTGTGGGTTATAGATTTTATTGGCAAAGTTTTTACTGCATACAAATAAAGAGATAACATGAATTGGTTTTTTGTTGCCCACAACAATTATCAGAATAGAAAATAAAATCGAAATCTGGATGTAATAAGGACATTTTTCTAATTATTTAAACACACACGTCCCAATTTCATTAACACCTCTTTGACCTTCTACTTCTGTCCAAAAAAAACATTCAGTGTGATCTTTTCCCAGTTCAGAAATAGTGAAATTTAAACAATTTAATTTACATTTATAGTAAAAAATTGATATTTCTCATTTAGGCAAGGTCATAACTGCCTGCAAGTCATAACAAGACACAATGCAATTACTCATTTTCTTATCATTTTCCTTCTCTATTCTACTTTCATCCTTTTCTTTTAAATGATCTTGATATTTATCTTCCAAATTTTCTTTTACATCGGCAATCATGATCTTTTTTGGGTATAAAAAAACTGATGTTAAACTCAGTATTAAAAACTTTTCTATAAATATGTATTTTTACAAATTCGATATTTTTTTCAATGCAATCGGCTTTATAATCTTTGTATAAATCAGCAAGCGTCTTTCCTCCGTCGATAAATTCTCTCGAAGTTTGTTTTCGTAGATAGTGACTTTCTATACGAGGTATACTATTGATGTGACGTCGCACTTCAATTAAATTACCTTCAGGAATGGTTTTTTTATTACTGTGTTTGCCCCTTTGTTCAGGTTCCACTACACCTTGCTCGTTCTTCTTGTCTATCACTGTTCTAATAGGTCGATCACCAATTCCAAGAGTATTTTTAATCTAATAATAATTTTACAAAATGAAAATAGTTTTCGAAAATCATCTTTAAAATTAATTTTGAGATTATTAGGGACTATTTGTTTTAAAATGCGCAGCTGAAGTGAGTGTATTCGATCTAGATATGTTTTATAGGTTCCCATTGATTTTTAGGGTTTTGTTTATTTGAAATAATTTCAGATTTTGTATTTTTATTTTTAGATTTGTTAATTAGCTTATTTGCGTAGTTTCTAGCCTTATTATATTGTAGTTTAACTACTGAATTACTAGTGTTTTTATCCATTTTAAAAATAACTCGTCCCTATACTCATATGCTCTAATAATTTTCTTATTTATCCAGTTATTGTTTCTTGTATTATTTGTTTTAATTTTTACTGTATAAGCCGAATTTCTATAGAAATCCATGAAGTTTGTGTATAAAGAATTGTACATATTAATTGGACATGTCATATTGCACGTAGACTCCCAATCAATTTTTTCTAATAATGTAAATAGCTTTTGGTTATTAATGCAAGTTTTATATTTTGAGACAGCCTGTGTACGTGCTCCAAGACAAGCCAGTATTATAGTCCGATGATCGGCTAGTGTTGTTCCGACTGCTGCAGTGTATAGGTCTTGTGTGCGGGATCGAGCGTAAATATGACCTATACATGATTTACTTAGTTTTTTATTACATAATTCGATCCTAGTATGTGCTGTAATCCCACATAGAAGGCCCACATACGTACATTTATCTCGAAATGGAATGCATTCTTTGGTTTTCTGCTGCTATAAAGTCTTTTGTACTGATACTTAGGAAATACGTTAACTAAATTATTAGCTATATGTATAATCTCTTTGACGTGTTAGTGAGCCCAGATTCCAAAACGAGTCGAATAATCTTTTGCGGTCATCTTCAGCAATAATATCACGACATTTAAGCTGACACTTTTCATTACAGGGTCCTCTCATCACCCTTGCTGCAACAATTTTTGATGATGTAGATACGTATGATTGTCCTCGATTTCTTCGAGTCTGAGCTGTCTTTTTTTTATTAATTCGTCTGATTTTTTTTCGACTATTCCTATTGCCTTCTTCTACAACAGGGTTCATTATGTTAACACTGGCTAGCCCAGGAACTGACGTTAGATTATTAGATTCTAAGGAATGCGTGACAGTACTTTGCCCATCTTCATTGCAGTCATTTCTGATAGTAGTAGGTTGGATTGTAGAAATTTTGTCTACAGCGGCAGAAGCCAATGACGCCAACGATGGACACTGGTGATTTCTCATCGAAAAACATTCAGAAGAAGAACTTGACGAAGACGAAGAACTTGACGAGGAAGAGGAACTAGACGAAGAATTGCTCGATGATGAATCTGAAGAAGAAGAAGAGTCTGATCGTCGACGGTTTGCAGTGGATGGTTTTAATGGTAAGTAACTTGGGTCATCGTCTGAAGCAGGTGAAAAATCACGTGGAGATGCACGACTGGAGGTAGATGACCTGGAATTTCTTCTTTCTGCATGAAGTTGTTCATTTGGAGGCAAGTTTTCGTCCACATGAAGGGGTTCCTCCTAAAATAAGTATTTATTTTAAATAACACAATAAGTAAAAGAAATGCATCTCATAACTCATGCAGTGATATTCTTAGCTGGGTGACTAGGAGAAGAACAAGGAAAAGACAATAAGCTTTTTTAGTTATTTTAAGTTAACCGCTTATTGTTTCAAATAGTGGTAAGATAAGTAGTGTATTCTGAATAGTATTCTTAGTTTGATATTATAAGGTAAGAATCTCCTACTGTTTTAGGTAAGGTAATAAGAAACCTGTTCAGCTTTCTGGTGATCTTTAGGTGTGATTTCTTTGGAAGGCACAATATTAAATCCATGATTGTGGTTACAAATATCTTCATTTGCATTTTGGTTAACGTCTTCTTCATTGCGAGTTGATTCACAATGATTTTTGGAGGTCTGGTGTGTCGTTGGTGTATTTGCGCTTTCTAAATGAACAGGTTCATTCTAGATACCATGACACGTTCTTTTTTTGAATTCTTCTTTATCATCTTGTGTGTCCTCAAGCAGTCTTCTAGAAATATTTTTGAGTTTGTTTATTCTCGCATTTTGTAAAGGCATTTTAAGTCTGAAAACAAGCAAATTTTGGTCAAAATTACTAAAAGGAAGATCATTTAATTAATTGACTTTAGAAGCATTAAATTATATGAATAACCAAAACCAATATTAAAATATCCCAATTAATAATGACTAAACAAAATTCTTTGTTGATTTCAGTGTTATTTTCCGTGCTTGCTATTTGGCTTAAAGGGAAGAATGACACAAAAAATCATCCATCAATTAATCATCAACTCAAATGTTTCAAATTCTGTAACGCGAAGAGTGACACTGAATAAAAAAACGTCAGTATGTTGTTCCAATTGAATACAAACCCTCTGTTTGGCTTAAGGGAAGAATGACACAAAACGAATAATGACATCCTGAATTAATAATCGACACAAATAGTTCAAATTCCGTAACACGAACATCGACACTAAAATAAAAATGACAGTATGTCGTCCCAACATACTTCTTCTTCTTCTTCTTTCTTTTGTGGCGGTTTGATAAAATTCGCCAATGACGTATTGAGTAGAAAATGAAAGCTTATGAGTTTAATTAAAATAAGAGTCTGTGATAATACAAGGATTCAGTTTTCCTCCGAGAATTTTGACAAATCTATTTGTTGAGTTACCTAGAACAAATATGACAAACACAGGTGTTAGACTCTTACCCGTATGTTAAAAGTGACAAGGATTTAAAGTTTCATATTATTAGTATTAATAAAATCACATAAAATATACACAAAAGGAGTACTGGTATATGTTAAAAGAGAATTAAAATCTATAGGTCGAGGAATATAAGGAGGAAGGTAATCATAAAGGGAGGAGGATAATTTGGGACAGTTGAAAAAAATATGGTTTGTGGAACCTTCATCTAAGCCACATTCACACAATGAGCTATCCCTTACTCTGATTTTTGCCAGATGTGCATGTGTGCAGGCGTGTCCAATTCTTAATCTACAAATGATTGAAGTTGCATGTTTATTTGCTTTGTTAAATTTAAAGAACCAAGGCTTGGGAGGAATAACCTCTTGGATGGCAGCATAGTGCTTACCTTTAACATTTTTGGAAACTTCCCATAACTTATTCCAATTTTCATTCAGTTTCCTTTTAGCTAGCAAAATTAGGTCATGTGAGTAAATTAAATTTTGTAGAATGCCATTAGCAATTGCATTTTTAGCGAGTACATCAGCTGTTTCGTTACCATGGATACCACTGTGGCCTGGAATCCAGGCCACTGAAACATGGATTCCTTTAAGATGACATCTGAACAGGGTATTTTTTATTTTAAGAATTAGTGGAAATTTATGTTTGTTATGGAATTGATTGGACAAAATAGCTAACAAACAACTTTTTGAATCTGTGAAAATAACTGTTTTATTAAGATTATGTGACTCTACATATAACAAAGCTTCACTGATTGCAGTTGCTTCACCGGTAAAAGTGGAGGATAGTGAGGGGCATTTAAAGTTAAGAATGATTTTGAACTTAGGAATCCAAACAGCAGCTCCAGTATAGTCTTCATCAGACTGTTTTGAAGCGTCTGTGTACATGACAAGCCAATCTTTAAAGGTGTTTTCTATAATTTCTTTTAATTTCAAATTTGCCATTGGAGAATCCTTTTCTATACCCAGATCTAGATGAATGTCGGGTTGGTAAACAATAGCCTCGTAAGGAACATCAAAGAGTGGATTTATTTTACATTGAAAGATTGGGTAAGGAAGCTGAAGAAAAATTACAAAACTTTTAAACAAGCAGGGAGAGTCCTTATGGGTCCAGTATCGGTCAGATGAGATATACTCTGAAAGAAGGTGCAATTTAGGAATTAGGGGATGATCTGAAAGCTGGCAGATCTTAAATAAGAATCTGTCTGAAAGGTATTGCCTTCTTAATCTTAAAGGAGGATCTACGCACTCAACCTGAAGAACATTTATTGGTGAGGATTTCATTGCCCCTGTAATAATGCGAAGGCATTTCGATTGAATTTTGTCCATTACCTTCAGGGATGATTTATTGCAAGGCTCCAACAGAAAACATCCATAGTCAAGGTGGCTTCGTATTAAAGCATTGTACAGTAATTTCTGAGAAAAAGGATGGGACCCCCACCAAACACCTGACAAAGACCGAAGAATATTTATGTTTTTTTCGCATTTTTGTGTTATATATTCAATGTATGGACCGAAAGCCAATTTCGAATCAAGGATAACTCCCAAAAATTTTACATTGCCTCTAACTGGAATAGGTTGCTTATCATATACAACAGATATATCGGGAACTCGCCTTTGGCGGGAAAAGATCACCACACTACTCTTGGCCACAGATAAAGAGAGGCCATGATTAGTTAACCATTCTTGTAAATAATCCATGGATGAGTTTAGACGGGAACATGCCACTGTGAAGTTGTTTAAGGAGATGTATAGAGCTAAATCGTCTGCATATTGAAGAACATTACAAAAAGAATTTACTGAAAGTTCTAAATCGTGAGTATATATAGAATAAAGGAGAGGACTAAGAACTGAGCCTTGTGGAAGTCCTTTCCATATAGTTTTTGGGGGAAGCAGGAGATTTTTAACATTTATAGATATTGATCTAGAAGAGAGAAAGTTAGAGACGTAATTGACTATCCTCACTGGAATGCTCAGATTAAGCATTTTCTGCCTGAGCACAGGAAGAAGCACATTATCATATGCAGAAGAAATATCCAAGAAAACTCCTATGAGAAATTCATGTTTTGAAAAAGCAATATGAATCTGTGACCAAAGTACTTAGGCTATCCATGGTACTTAAACCTTTTCGGAAACCGAATTGGCTTTTAGGTAAGAGATTATTCCTTTCCAAAAACCACTCCAAGCGATTTTTTATTAAATGTTCCAAGATTTTTGCCAAAGTACAAGAAAGGGCAATAGGTCGGTAACTGGAAGGGTCATTGCTAGACTTACCTGGTTTGAGAATGGGCAAAATAATTTGGGTTTTCCATTCAGCAGGAGGATCACCAGTAATATAAATAAAATTCAAAATGGATAGTAAGACAGTTTTAGTGTTCTCACTACTATTAATTATAAATGAATAAGGAATCCCATCAATACCTGGTGAGGAGTCTTTAAGGCCATTGAGTACAGTAAACAACTCCTGAGAAGAAAAGGGGGAATCAAATTTATCATTTGTTTTTAAAAAAGCTGAATTAAAAACTAGGCATTCATCATAAGATGGGACTGTTTGTGGTGCAAGTTTATTAGAGAATTCATCTATCCACGGGGAAGGATCATTAGAAATTATATTTTCACTAGAAACTGCACAGCGATATTTTTTAACATTTCTCCAGACCAAAGATGGGGGAGTCCTAGGTGACAGTGACTCACAGAATTTAAACCAACCAGTTCGCTTTTTGTCTGACAGTAATTTTAAGGTTTCTGCAGCAATTTTTTTATAGGAGATATAATTCTCTGCAGTCATAGAACGGGAGTATATTAATTCAGCCTCTTTTCTTCTCCTACAAGCTGCTGAACAATCTTGGTCCCACCAAGGAGGGGAAGGATACTTATTTTTAAAAGGTTTTTTTAAGGGGATTGACTTATTAGCAGCAGAAATAATTGCATTTCTGAACTCTATATATACAGGAGCAATATTATCATTGTTAATTGGGGGAAGAGTTGAAACCTCTTGTTCCAAAACTGTAGAATATAATTGCCAATTAGCTTTGGATAGATTATACTTTAGTCTTGGGCAAAATGTAAAATTTATTCCAGGTGAAGTAGGAGGAGTGATGAATATAGGAAAATGGTCACTGCCATAGCTAGAAGGTAATATTTGCCACAGAAGAAGGGAAGCAATATCTGGGGAGCAGAGAGTTAGGTCAACGGCACTTTTAACATTTTGTAATGGGGATACTCGACGGGTAGGAGACCCGTCATTTAGAATACAGAGATTAAAATTATCAATAAGATCTAAAAATAAGGGAGCCAGTGAATCACACAGATGGGAGCCCCAAACAGTATGATGCATATTAAAATCTCCCAAAATAACCATAGGAGGTGACAGAGAAGAAATAAGTGTTGCAAGTTCTGTTAAAACATTTGCATCAGGATTAGGAATGTAAACAGAGAGAATAGAGACATCAAGGGCCTTAATAGCAACAGCATTTACTGCTGGACTATGAGAAGGGAGAGGAATTTGTGAAAATGTAACTGTTCTTGAAATTAAAATAGAGGTTCCAGCACGACCATCACTCCTATCATCCCGGAGGCATGCGTAGCCTGAAACCCTAAAATGAGACTCAGGCCTAAGCCATGTCTCCTGGATGGCAAGAATGAAGGGATGAAATTTATTAATGAGGTAAATGAGTTCATTTTTTTTATTTCTAATGCTCCGACAATTCCATTGAAGAATTGGCGGGACTGCGAATGTTACGGGCTAAGGAGGAAAGCTGAGTAAGTTTTTGGTGTAAGCTGAGAGGAAGTTCCGTGTCACTAAAACGGGAGATCATGTTAATTAGAATTGATATCATAAGTTCGCAGAAATTATCATTACTAGAGGAGTTGTTGTCATTTCCCAGTAGAGCACACCCATTAGGAAGGGAAGAATTAGGATTCTCAACAATTGCCTGATGGGCTGCCATATCATATCCAGAATTTAATGATTGGCTGTAGGTACGTTGAGGGATAAAAATTGTTTTTTTGTATGATGCAGTTTGTGAGAGCTGAGCCGAAGGGGTTGAAAGACTGTCAGTTATGGTATAAGGGGTCTGTTGAGAACAATTACGAGGCTGGATTCTTGTTGTATCAGCAAAGGATCTTTTTGTCTGAGGGAATCTAGCTGAAGCTTCTAAATATGAGATATTTTCTTGTGACATAACAAGTTTAATAGATTTTTGCCTTAAATGTTCAGGACAAGTAGGGTCTTTTGCGGTGTGGGGACCTGAGCAGAATAGACAAGTAGGAGTTTGTCGAGAACAAGATAAACCTTCATGATTCTGTGCACACACAAAGCAGCGAGGGGATGATCGGCACTGGGAAGTAACATGGCCAAATCTACAGCATTTATGACACTGAATTAGTGGCAAAATATATTTTTCCACTGGCATTGAAGTGTAAAAACAGTAAATATGGGGAGGAAGTTTTTGTCCAGAAAAAGTTAGAACAACCGTCTGAGTTGGAACCCATGAAACGCTATTGCTGTCACTCACTGATCGTCTATTAAGTCGCCGTGCTTTAATTATAGAACCGTAGCCAGAGGGAATTTCTATAGCTGCTATTAATTCTTCTAGTGTCCACTCTATGGGAACTTGTCTAACTAGCCCCATACGAGTGATACTATATGAGGGGATGGTTGCTTCATATTTAGAAATTTGGAGAGCTGGGTGATCGATAAAAGTGTTTGCATCTGCAGCTGTTTTAAACTCCACTGATATTCTATTTCGTCCAACTTTTTTAACTCCATCATGGACTATATTTTTAATCTTGTTATGATACAGAAAGTGACCGAATTTAATTGGTTTAAGAGTTACTCCAGACAGCTGATCATTTGAGATTTTACTTACGTGAACTAGAAAAGGAGCGGCATCATCTTGAGAGTACTTAACTTTTTTATTAATAAAATCAGGATGGGTATATGAGGATTGTATTGAAGGAAACTGTTGTTTTGGATCAGTAATAACTATTTTTTGTGGATGGGCAGACTCGTTACTTACTTGGGCACGTTTACGGTTAATTAGTTCTACATTATCAATGTTAATGGGTAAGGAAAAGGAATCATTGCGAACCCTTCCGGGATCGGGAGGTTCGTCCTCCATTATATTACTACAACAAAAAATTACATAAAAACGGCACAACTACAAACACTTACTAATTTACAGATATTAAAACCTCCACCAAGACAGAAAAATTTACTATAGTAACTCAACAACACTTAATAAAATAATAAATTTTAAGCAAAAAAGGCACGACACTTGTATCTCTCACTTCCTCCCACCAAGCGATCTCGTCCCAACATAACAAGTTTTACAAAATAATATAGCATAATACACGACACTTATCAAAATGTGACGGTATTCGTATTAAAGTTAATTCGTACTTACGAAATATGATCAATCCAAATCGCCTTTAACCAGAAAATGTCACTATGGAATACACTAGATGAAACCGTTTTTGATAACTTCACAGTCACGAATGGAAAAATGGCGGTCTGTCATAAGAGATCGTCTCAACATTGTCGATAAAGCAGTTCGACACTAACGCCACCTACCGATGAATATTATAGTTACGACAGGTGTTTTTGCAAAAAGTAGTATCTTTGCGTGCTAAGAGATGGCACTCCTAAGAGAAAAACATCATTTTCATCGACGGTCTTCTTATCAATGTGCGACATATTGCACCGGCACTCCGCGGAAAGATTTAAAAGAAAATCCGCAAGAAATGGTTCAAAAAACTTTAAAGAAAGGGGAAACTGCTCAATGTTTCAGGCAGGAGTACATGTTGGCAAGGGGAAGGACAAACATCCTGTCCTTTACATTACTACCCAGTATGAAGATGCAATGGTGCCAGTCGCAAAAAACGTGGCCAAATTACTCATATGTCAGAAGCTATATCAAAATATAACGACTATATGTCAGGAGTCGACAGGCAGGACCAGCTCTTATCCTTCTATCCTTGCGAAAGAAAGACTACGTTGGTATCTAAAGGTAGCAATCCACACGTTCCAGCTGCTCTTCATCAATTCAATGAAAATTTGCAACAAATATTCAGGGCAACCTAAAATAACTCTTTATGATTACAGGATGAATGTTATAAATGCTCTGTTACCAGAAAATCGACCAGAAAGACCTTCAAATATCCTAAGAAGACTAGTTTCTCATCAGATAAAGAAAACTGTTGTAACCTTACCAAATGGGCGACTCAAGCAAAAGCCATGCCGCCAGTGCAGCAAGAACAAAAAGCGTACTGACACTCCCTGGTATTGTGACGACTATTCTATGTGTACAGTGCTTTGATAATTACCATTCAGAACTTGAACTGTAATTATAATTCCTGCATTATTTGTATTGGTTATAAGACAATTTATTTTTATTTTATATTTTTAAATTATTGTTGCTTGTTAGGTAAAAATGTGTAATAAGATTCTTATTTTGTTAGCGATATGTAAATTGAGTGTAATTAAAGTTACATTTGATTAAATGCGTGTGTATATAATTCAAAACACCATAAAACCTGTAATAAACTGAAAACGCACCGGTGCGTGTTAGGCATGGGAAATGAAATTTTCATTCCCAGTACCTAGCACGCACCGGTGCGTGTATTTTCCCCTCCCACTAAATAACTTCCCTCCTTAGATTAATTATGATAATATATTAAAAAAGTATATAATTAACTCTTTATTGGGCGCGAGCAACCCAGTGATGTTATATAATAAATACAGTTATATAGGTACGTAGGCGGTCCCATAATGAATTGGCCTAACTATGAACCAATGAAGGAAATGAAACGAAACCAATTTTATTTTTCAATATAATCACCATGAATACTAACACACTTCTGACATCTGTGAATCAACATCTCTAAACCTTTATAAAAATAATCACATTTTTTATCCTCAAAATGACTGAGGACGGCCGCCTGGCAACTCTTCATCGCTTGAAAATTTTCTTCCTCTTAAGTCCCGCTTTAAATTTGGAAATAAATAATAGTCGGACGGGGCCATGTCTGGACTGTAAGGTGGATGTTGAACTTCTGTGAACCCGCATTGACGAACTGCATCCTTCGAAACACCAGCGGTATGAACAGGGGCGTTGTCATGGAGCAACAGGACACCTTTAGACAGCTTGCCTCTTCGTTTTTCGTGGATCATAATACAAGATCATAGTTTCATCACCAGTCACTAGCCGCTCGATCACAGTCTTTGGATTTTCGCCACAAAGATCCAAAAACTCCGAAGCGCAGCGCACTCTTTCCTGTCTCTGTACCGCTGAAAGAAGTTTCGGTACCCATCTTGCACTCACTTTTTTCATGTGAAGATGTTCATGGATCGCGCGATGAACGGTACTCTTAGAGAGCCCAAGCCTTGCTGCAATTTCTCTAATCTTCAAACGGCGGTCACTCAGAACCTCCTCTTCGATAAGAGCAATCGTTTCGGGAGTGAGCACTTCCACAGGTCGACCGTCGTGGCCAGTCTTCGACGGTTTCTCTCCCGAGGCGAAACTCTTTCACCCAATTTTTCACTGTGCTATAGGAGGGGGCAGACTCCTTATACACGCCATCCAATCGTTCTTTTATTTGGGCAGGGGATAAACCTTCTTTAAACAGAAACTTTATGACACTTCGATACTCAGTTTTCGACATTTTGAAAAAATACGCGACTCTCGTTATTCAAATGCCTGTTAAACTAAGACTAAGCATTTCATGTCGATGCATGTTTCTTATATTAAGTGCACGATAAACGTACTATTTAATGCAACACAACATGTAGCGACATGTCGCGTTGAACTATATCAGGCCAGTTCATTATGGGACCGCCCGCTAATGTAGATAGGAAAGTAAAGTAGACCACTGTTAATTTGTTTGAGATTTTTATTTCTAAATAATAATAAAAGTGTGTGGGAAGTATGTTCCTTCAGCCTTGATAGGACCCGTGTGCTGGAGAATTTTCAGTATTGGAATGAAACCTTTCAAAGCACGGAACTGCACATAATGGCACTAGACATGTGCTGCAAACATATTCTGAGCGTACTTCTTTAGCACGAGTGCTGCAAAAACTTCATCGCCTAAATTTATTCAGCCTTGGCATATGAGTCCCTACATTTGAAAACCGAAGCTCATCAGGCACATGTGCACACACACAAGTGTACCACATTTTTTGCATTTGAAAACTGCTTGCCTTCTTGTCCTACTAGAAAACGTGTCGATCATTGCTCGACGTAAACGCAGTCTGAAAGTTCTACGCGTGTTCTTTCTGCTGGAGTGACCTTCAATTTACAAAATATAAGCATTAATTATTGCAGATTCGAATAAAAACCAGAAGAGCCTATGCCAATTTTTTTTTGACTTCCTCCCTATAGGATCCTAGGATCCTAGGACCTATAATGATCGAATAGAACCACACCTCCCTTATTTTCTGTATACTTCTTTATTGCCAGCAGACATACCATTTCCTTTTTCGAACCATCTATCTGTTTTCTTTTTATTGCTGTAACTTTTCTAGGGCAGTAAGCTGTGGTAGCTACAAAGACATCTTTGGCATCTTTCCACTTTGTTATAGATATAGGCCTGCTATAAAAAAATAAAAACTCGCCTGTATTGAGACGTCTTTCTTTCATATTTTTGCTATAAACTTCTGGTAGACATTTTCGGTTACTTCGAATTGTTCCCACAGCATAAATTTGTCTTTGTATTGTGTATTGTGCTGCAAGTACTCCTAAACTCGTAAAAAAATTGTCCAATGCCAGTAAGCTGTTTGTAGGTACATTTTCAGACTAGTCTGGACCAACTCTATATCCAAGATTTTCTTCACTGGTCGTACCTATTTTTCCAGTATTAATTTGAAACTGGTATAGAAATCCTGTTTTAGCATCACATCTCGCCCAAGACTTGTATCCCCTCTTTATTGGTTTCTTGGGCATATACTGCTTCATTGAGCTTCTTCCCTTGAACCGAATCATAGACTCATCAATGGATTGGTTTGATGATTGGTCACATGCTTCTCCAAATGTCAATGAAGTTTACACAGTTTATTGTAATGTTATGAATTCCTTGGTAGTTCTTCTCTTATATTAGAAATATGTAGGTTTTCTGTGATTTTTTTTTTTGAAATGTTTTAGAGTCATTACCCGGCATATTTATAGAAGGGATTGACAAGCATTTTCATGTACTTATCTTATGCACCTTCATATCTTACCAGTATTATACCATTAGCGTGGCAAGTGTGTCTCTATCTTTTGATAACTTCGTTCTTTAATTTTAGAAGGCATTACATTTTAGCCCTCAAGCGTGATAACGTATATCTACATTCCTAATCAAGGATAGTTAGATAAATAGAATTTTGAGGATTCAGTATTTAGATCCTTAATCAAGGACATATGTTATAGAAGATAAGTTCTTATTGACCATAGCAACCTGTCGTAAAGCGACAGTTAAAAAACTAAAGAACCTAATCTAACAGCGAAACAACCAAAAAGAAAATAATATTTAAAATTTGTAAAGATATTTACAGTTTCTTTTATAAAAAAAAGGTATGAAGGTGATGATGGGCTGTAATGATGATAGTGAATTACAATTTTTTTAAAAAAAAGTTAATAACAAAGATAAATGAGTACTGAAACGATGTATGCACAGGCTATGCCTATGGTAGGTGCACAGCGCCTGATCTAGGTACACACAGCGCTCGGAGTAGACACGCAGCGTCTGGAGTAGGTCCACGCAGCGTCTGGAGTAGGTACACACAGCGTATTGAGCAGGTACACGCAGCGCTTAAAGTAGGCACACACAGCGCCCGGAGTAAGCACACACAACGCCCGGAGTAGACACACACAGCGCCCAGAGTAGACACGAAGCGTCTGGAGTAGGAACACGCACGTCTGGAGGCAAGCACGCACAGCGGCCAAAGATAGCGCGGGCACTAGTAGGTGGAGGCGTAGGCGTGGCTAGGCGACGACATCAGGAGAAGGCAGAGGCTTGCAAGATCCCGAGGCAGTGCGGATAAGGCCTTTAGGAGGTGCTTCTCGTATGAAAGCTGAAGTGAGACTTTTCTTATTGGCCGATTGTTCGGCTTTTATACTTTTTGACGGATCTGGGATAAGAACGGGAAATTATTTAAATAAAAAGCAAATTTTTGTAAATGGCCAAGGGGAAAAGAGTATTTTTGTGGAAGTATTGAAGTAAAAACATCAGGCCGGTAACAAATTTGAATAAAAATTGCCATGACAACCAGATAAACAACGATGTCAAAACATGTCAAATTTTAGTTTTAGGCTCGTAATAGAGAAACGCCAAGATTTAAGTGAAAAATGAGATATTATTTATAAAGGAAAAAAGGTAGCGCAACAGCGCGCACGAAGCCCGAAATTGCAGAGTTACGGAGAACTAAATAAAAGATCGAAAAAGGTAGACTCCATTGACACCGATTTAAAAAGTGCTGATAGCGTGAAAATACGAAGTGAAAATGATTATTATAGAAGGGATCAGTGCTCCAGTAAAGCTGGTAATCACATAAAGGATTCGCAGACATTAGTATGATTATCCCAAAATATGCAGATAATTCTGTTTTTGTAATGTCAATCCAATGTCTGGAATGTTTTGCTTCTGCATAGACGTTAGTATTTTTTACAATTAGATCCAGTGCTTCTTCAGGACACATATCCATGAAGTAATCTTTAGGCTGACTCCTGTTAGAATATTTTTTTCTAACTGTCATCGGCCTATCAAATATAGGAGAATCAAAATCTTCAATATCATTTCTCCACTGCCAGTTTCTATTTTGTAGCTGTGCATAACTGGGCCTACTTGAAGATCTTGAAGGTTAATTGCTTGAGCTTGGAGTCATGATTTGTGTTTCAGCATGAATTTCAGGAGCAGGTGTTGGCACATGAACCAAAGGAGAACTTACAGGTAAGTGAACATCGGGTACAGGCATTGGCGCATCAATCTGAGGAGAACTTGCAGCTGAGTGAATTTCAGAAAAGGGCATTGGGACATCAACCGGAGGAGTACTTTCAGGTAAGTGAATTTCAGGGGCAGGCATTGTGACATCAATTATGAAGAATTGATTTGACCATCAACTGGAACTGAAAAATAATTTTAATTTTATAATTTCTACAATACTGCACAGTGACCTTAGATTAAGAAATAAATAGTAGGTTCATACCTGATAATATTTCATACCAATCTTGGTCCGTAATTATATCTTGAATAAAGTCTAGTCTATTATTCAACACTTCTCCTGAATTCTCGTCATCATCGGCAGCGTCGTCGTCTTCTTCAGAAGACATCATATCTTGTAATGTTTGATATAACTCGTCTTTCTGGCTTAGCACAGAAAAGATCTTCCGTTTCTTAGGAGGCTGCAATCAAAGAAATAAATGTATAAATGACAATTGAAACATTTTATAGTGGTAAAAACATTCAATCAACGCACTAAAATAGTCTAAAATAAAATAAATTTTGAACGTATGAAAATAAATGAGTCGACAATCGGGCTGTAGGAATATATTTCCCACGTATTTGCAAAAGAATTTTAGTACATATAAAACTCATTATGCACTTCAAAAATTAGTACATCGGACAAACAACAAATCTACAAAATAAAAACGTATCTGCCTACTTACCGGATTTTTTTGGGCATTGTAATTATTTTTATGAGAAACTGACACCAAACCAAAGAGTATATACAGGAAAAGAGAGCCCTCTGACGACATTTTATTGCAGACAAAATTGAACTACTAGCTCCTCCTACAAATTTAATCCGAACTAATTCGCTATATATAGCTCTACATATACCTCTTCTATAGTAGTAAAATGTATAATATTGTTCTTTAATTCGTATACATACTGAAACAGTTTTACTGCCTACTTTTTGTAATACTGCTTTTGATATTATTAAAAGTAAGTGAAACAGTTTCAGTAAGTACACTGGTATTTATGGGGTATTTGCAACGAAACAAGAAAGATAATTTTTTTTTATTCCACAACTATCACACAACGCCATCCAGTCCCAAGCTAAGCAGAGCTTGTGTTATGGGTACTAGAGACAACTGATAAACATACTTATATATTTCTAAATACATAAATATTATAGATATTTTACACCCAGACACAGAAAAAATGATTGTGCTCATCACACAAACATTTGTCGGTGGGAATCGAACCCACGACCTCCGGCATAGCAGTCAGGGTCACTAACCACTAGACCAACAGGCCAGTCATCATTAGTCATAATTATTTCATCTTTTATTTTTATAATGCTTATGTTTATTATAATATGTTTGCGCTGCAATTTTTACATCGTCTTCACCATCAACATAATATTATGTCAATTTGCCGGATAAAATACGGTTAATGGATCTACACCAACTATGCAATAATAATATTAATTGACAAATCTGTGAAATATCCTATTAATGTTTCTTTATGTCGACGGCAATCGAAAGGATATTCCACGAGTACATCTGCAATTGATTTAATCTGTTTTTTTTTTATGTTACATTTCGGAACTTCTTTTTTTGGAAATGACTTGTAATATTTTGTAGGTCATGGGAACAATTTTGCAATGCTTCATTGAGATAACATAACCTTTTTTTTATTATATTCTTTAACTTTCATAAAACTATTACTGGCTTGTAACAAATTATCATTTAAAATAATTTTGTCTTCAGAGGGAACATCAGAATCGACAGTATTATTTTGTTTTTCATTAAGAAAAAAATGAAGGCCTTGAAGGCACTCATTCATATCTTCTTCACGGTTAGATTTTTTGGATTGTGGTAGATTATAATTGTTTAATAATAATGCTTTAAATGCCCCTTCAAATGAAATAGTGTTAGGGGTAATATTTCTGGGTCCATAGCTTCTGATGTTCAAAAAAAAGTTTTCTACAGGGTCCTGATTAAAATTACGTCTTAATACTGTATCATAACCGTATTTATCAAACAAAATTTTGCAAATTGTGCCGTTGATAGTTTTAATAAAATTTGTCACAGAAGGTATAGTCGTTTCCACTAAACATACTTTATTTTCAGTAACCTTTTTTTGAATGAATCTTTTACAGTTTTTAAAATTTCTTTAGTTTTTAGTCACAGTTGGTGATGAGGTGAGTGCCTTTTAATTGGTCCTTTATAAATTTTAACATTGGGTATGCTAAATGTACTACCATTGAGGCTGTCAAACAAATTATCAAGTAGCAAAGTAATTTCAATTAATTGCTTACTTTCTACTGGCAAATCACCTCTTGCTATCAAATGGTCAGTAACCACAGCCACACTGTGACTAAAAACCTGTGTTGCAGATTTGACCCTCATTTTATTTATTTTCTCGGGGACAATATGTTCTTCCGTTATTTTATTTAATAATCGGAGCTCCGCATGTGATTTATCAGCTGTATATACCTGCTGATAATTTTGCCATTTAACTATTTTATTTTCATTGTTTGATTTATAAATGATATTTTTACTCAATAAATTATTTCTAATTCCTTTCAATAAATGAGGAACATCATACAATGGAATAATATCGTGACCATTAATACTAAATAAATCATGGCGCAACTCTTTATCAAGTCTCAAAAACCTCGCTCTTGTGTCATTAACTAAATCTGTTATAGCAACAACATTTACAGAGCTTTGGTCACATACAGTATTAATTACTATTAGGCCAGATTTTTGGACTTTAGTTATAACACATTTAATCAAAGTTTTAAGCTCATTTTTTTGCAAGCTATTGGTAAAATAATAGGCGACCGGCTGTTTAAAATTTTGTTTTAAGCCTTTTACCATAAAAACAAGAGCATGGTCGGCAAATTTTGTACATTGAGACGTGGCAAACCCTTCAAATGCATCTTTTTGATTATTATAAAATATTTGTGGAGTCAAAGACATCTCATCAAATATAAGACTGCAAAGTCGATCAGGAGTATCCTTTTCGAGTAGTCTTATTAATTTTTTCAAATAAAATGGGATTAATACCAGGGCACAATTTAATTTGACTGAGCAACCGTTTCATTGCTTTTGATGAGGGCAATGTAAAATATTTATATAATAATGAATAGGGCTTTTGGACTTTTTTATACATTGATAATGCAAGGATTTTTTCATCCATTGTAAATCGTCTACATTTGGATTTCTTGGATTTCTTGGGCAGGTTTCCTCATATTTTTGACAACTTGCTGGAATGCTTTTTCCTTAGATAATTTCGCAGCATTTGCTGGCCTCGCCTTGAAGGATTGCCCTCTCTTCTTTAAACGGCTTAACTCCGATTGCAAGTATCTGATTTTCGTCGCTAAAGGTTTAATTTGGACAAAATTGTATGTCAATGTCCTCACAGAACCTAAAAATTTTAAATTTTTATTAGTTTTTTTTAAGGCATTAAGTTGCGCTACAGGGCAGCTTCATTTTAAAATTTCATTAATCATAACTGATATTAACTGGTAATAAGGAATCAAAACAATTTAGACGATTTTATTACACTATTATTGTTTTGTAACTTAAAAAATATATGAAATGTAAATTATATTTTTTGATTAAGTATCACCTATATTTTCAAACTTTTGAAGTGTTTTTTGTCTACAATACCATGTGTGTTTTAGTGACTAGGTAATAGATAGTAATATTGTTTACCTTTTGCAAATGTTTTTCTTGTAGATCTGCTAGCAGCGCTATAATTATGCTCCATTATTACAGCAGGTGCAATACCACGAACCGTGCCTGGAACAAATTCATGCGGAATCGGTATTACTAAAAATTAATAGAACATCCCTGGGAACTTTCAATAAATGAACTACACACAACAGCAAATGTAGATGACTTTTTTCTAATAAGTACTTAGAATTTTATTTTCAATGCATGTAACAATAATTTGAAATGTTTGATAAAGTGAGTCTTAAGTTTGCCTATTCTATTATTATCTACGCAACAAAACGATAACATAAACAATTAGTTTTGGTGTTGACTATACATTATTAGTACTGGGGTGCATTAAAATAGCTTATTTATAGTCCAACAAAGAAATTATGCCGAAGATTTTGTAACTAGACTACAAATGACAAAATTGTAAATTAATATTATTTCTGATAATAATTTTTAAATAGATTTTTCTTATTTACCTGTAACTGCAGGAGTTAAAGTAGAAGTATGATACAATGAACTGTGGGCCATAATTAAAGGTGGTTCTTGCTCTAACATGAAACTGGCAGATGGTCCTGAAAAACTGTAAAATTACCTGAAAACTAATCAGCTGGTGCTCCTCAAGGTACTGCATGAGCTGGTTGTTAATAATGGACTCCATTATTTTGGAGAACAAGGTGATAGCGATAGACCTGTAGTTGGACGAATCAGAGCGGTTACCTTTATTAGGAATCGGGTGCACAAAAGCGATCTTCCATGAATTCGGGACAACGCCTAGGGAGTGGGAGTACCGGAAAAGACGCGTTAGAACTGGTACCAACTCTGGAGCACACGTTCTCAGCACAATTGGAGCGATCTTCCATGAATTCGGGACAACGCCTAGGGAGTGGGAGTACCGGAAAAGACGCGTTAGAACTGGTACCAACTCTGGAGCACACGTTCTCAGCACAATTGGAGGGATTCCGTCAGGCCTACTCGACTTGTGGATGTCCAGGTAGAGGAGTGTTTTGCGTACTAAGCACTGTATGAATCGCACATCAGGTATAGAACACTCATACTGCGCGTTGCTCATCGGTGTGTTTCTCCCGTCACCGTAAATCGAGTTGGACGCAAAAAGAGAGCTTAAAAATCGGCTCTCTTTTGCGGCATGGGCCAGTGAGTCGTCCTCCCTGTGCAGAGATGGTAGTGATGGCTTACAGAAATTCCCTCGGACAACATTGGCAAAAGACCAGAATGCCCGAAGAAAGGCGAACTAATTTCTCGCCAATCTGCCAATGTGCTCATACTTTGCCTTGGCAAACTCTTTTGAAGGAGCTGGAAGCGAAGTTATACTTCTTTTTAAGCTTGCCAGTGTTTACATACCGAGCCGCCGAAGCGTAAGTCCAGGCCTGATAACACTCCTGCTAACTGCGTAATGCAGTCTTGCAGGCGCGATCAAACCAAGGTTGGGATCTGCCTCCGATGGATACCACTGATGTTGGAATAAATAGTTACATTTCCTTTCCTGTAGTACCACATAAGTGACAGACTCAGCAACAGCGCTGGGATCATCTAGCGAGAAGCAAACCCGCCCCCACATACCCGTACGTAGGATGCAAAGACCGCATTCCGTCCCAATCAGCGTAGGCGAAGTAACCAGTTGTGTCAGACCGTATACCTGCTGAAGCAAAGAATCAGCAGCCATTTGGACGTGGTCGATAAGTCGGTCTGTTTTAGCGTTACTGCGCTATGGGACCTATAAGAGGTACGTCACTCAATAAATTCTGAAAAAAATTCTAATTCGAAATTTAAAAATGGCGGGTAAAGTGGCCACCTTGGCACCATTTGTCAATGGCTTATGGAAATTATTCATTAGGTGACGCCATATTGCTCTAGTAAACACCGACGCGCTCAGTTCTCGCGGACAGATTTTATGACAAAAAAGGTGGTTTTTGTGGTCTCTGATCTAAGGTAAGTAGTTTAAACATTGTAATAATTAACTGCGTTCAATATAAATACAAAACAATATAATGTTTTAGCAGTTAGTCCCTCTAATGAACTGTTTCTTTCACGGTAAAGAGGGACAATATAACCTCATTTGACACTTGAGTCGTTTTTTTCCGTCGCACGCAGTTTCGGGTAAAGTGGCCTACTAGCCTACTTTAGTGCTAATTTTTCTTGGAATTTTTATTTTGTGGTCGTCTAATATAAATAATGTTTTTATTGTTTTAGATATGCCAACTACATATAAACGGACGTCGTAGCAGCAGACATAGGACCCGATTGCGTTGGAAAAAGCTATCAGAGCTATAAGAAACGAAGAAATGGGAATTTTGTTCTTAAGAATATTTGTGTGTGATTAATGAACAATGAAAAATAATGAATAATTAATAAACTTTTAGTCCCTTAGTCGCATTTATTTTCTGAGTCAAAATTAAATAAAACTTAAATTAATCTAAGAATAATTGCATTTTATTGAGACTAGGCCACTTTACCCAACCTGGGTGGGTAAAGTGGTCAATTTGCCATTTCGGCTTTAAACTTAAAAATACTATAAAATGTCTTGATATAAGTCAAAATAAGAACATGATGTCAAAACTACATTAGTTTGTGTGAATACCATAATAAAGTAACGTAATTTTTTTCGATATTTATCTAATAGGCAGTCATTCAAGCCTTAGGGTGTCCACTTCACCCGACCTTCCCCTACCCGTGTTATATGTTTCTAAAAAGCAAATTCATTTAAAAATATAACTCCATAAGCCAATTGACCAATATTTAAAAAAAAATTTGATGGTTTGCTGAATTCAAAAGGGGTAAAATTAACCTTATAGATGACCAAAACAAACACTGCCGTTACTGCTGTTGGCCCCGCAAACAGCAGTAACGGCAGAAAATTTATGGACTACTGAAATGTTGGTGCGAGAAAACCCACGAATCACATACGAGTATACGGACATCGAAAAGATTGTAAGCATTAGTTCGGTGGACATTCATACCATCAACATCTTGGAGTGAGGAAGCTTTGTTCTCGATGGATCCCTCATTTGCTCTCCGAAAGCGAAAAGCACTCGTGACCCGTGTGGATTGCTGCCATGATATGCGTCTATGTTTTGAAAACGGGGCATGTAGGCGTGTTTCAGAAATCGTTACTGGTGACGAGACATGGATCTATCAATATGATCCGGAAAATAAAAGGCAATCATCGGTATGGGTCTACTCAGGACAGTTACCGATAAAACTGCAAGGACCTCGCAACGTCGGCAATTAAATAGTGGCTAGTTTTTTTTCGCGGAGCGGACTTTTATCGACGTCAATGCTGGAAAATTGTAGGTCATTCAACTTTGAATGGTATACTACAGTTGCATTACCCAAAGTTTATCAAGCTGTGCGGGAGAGAAGACCAAAGACCGGGCTTCGGAGAATCATGCTGCATCACGATAACGCCTCTTCACATACCTCCCTTAGAACAAAAGCATTTATTGAGGAATCTGGTGTTGAAACTCTAAGTCCCCCATCCTACAGCCCTGACTTAGCTCCTTATGATTTCTTTTTGTTCGCAAATGTCAAAGAAAAAATAAAAGGCAAGTTTTTTTTTCAAGCGCCGAAGAAGCCGTGGTGGCTGCCTATGTAGAAGCGATTTCCGAACTGTCAGATCAAGACGCAAAAGTGTTTTCAGAGTTGGTTTAGTTTAGGCAAATGGAACTTTGTATAGAGCATGGTGGAGAATATTTTGTAAAATATGTGAAATAAGTATTAATAGTATCTAAAATACTTATTGTATATCTAAAAACTTATTGAGTGTCCCACGTACCTGTAGACTCGCGGATGGTCGCCGCTGTCTACGAGTAGCCAAAGAATGAATAGGTCTGAACCTTCAAGACTGCCGAGGCATCGAGAACAGATATCCTCTCTGACGTTTACGCAAACCCCAGCCCGAGGCACATAGGAGTGTTTCAATTAGTTCCCGGGTAGGAGAGATACGAAGTATAAGCCGCAGAGGACACCTGTGTCTCGGTTAGAAAAAGAAAGGCCGGCTTCGCCGTCTCCAGATGGTAGTGAACGGCCGTAAGGTTTGAATGAAGTTAGTTACAGGAAGAGTAGGGTAGCTTGGGCGTGTATGCTCAGCGAGGGATTCTCCGTCACCAGGAGTGCTGGTACCCTCCTGGGGTAGTATTATAATACATGACATGGTAGCGAAGTTTAATAGATTAAACTCTGCTGCCATGTCAAGGGGGGAGGGGAATTGGGCCTCCGGCCCCCTGCACTCACCATTAGAAGTAAACATCAGTTTAATAGACTAAACTTTGCTGCCATGTCAAGTGGGGGGAAGGGTCTACGGCCCCCTGCACTCACCAGTAAAAGTAAACATCTACTTCACGTTGTTATTCTGTGAGGTCGTGGTACCACCCGGTTCGAGCCGGCCCATCTACTACTGTTAAACTATTAATTGGCTACAACCAGACCTCTGTCACTCTTGCTACCTGCGTGAAATAATTACCTAAAACCGCAACGCACCTAGGATGAAATACGCAGTCGGGGCTAGCGCGTTGTAGGCGATTGAATGTTCAAGTTTTTTAACGCTGTTGTTTAAATACGTAAATAATTGTTTGTAAATGCTTGGTGAAATAGTTTTTGTTTAGTGTATTTAATTTTAGGATAAAATTTTTAAAAAGTTTTAATTTAATTTAAAAATTATATGTATATCATGTATATTACCCATCTATTTGATGGCTTCAAAACGTCGTTCCTACTATAATTGTTGCGTGGATAGACGCTAAATGACCAACAAATGTTTCAGAAATATCGTTATTTAAGTTACCGAAGGATTTTAGTAGGAAGTTATGAAACGTGAATTTATTTAATTTTTATTGTTAGATAGGTACTTATAGCAAAAAAGAATTAAGTAATAATCTATCTAATACTTACGAACTGCACTACTTTACTACCCAAGTACCTATCTACTTACATACCTATACTTTTTTTGTATTAAAAATATTTTAAGTTATAATAACACAAAAAAAATGAAATTAAAACTTTGTTTACTAACAAAATTTTCAACTAAGTAGCATACGATTACATTTCTGTTAGGAATCGTATTCCATGAAATTTGGCGGATGGGATTAATCCGAAAGAGCACTCTCCGTGGTATATGCGAAATAAAATGCAAAGAGATGCAACATCTTTTCGCAGCGCCAGTGAACCGAGCCGATCGAAAAGCACTCGGTCGTCAACGATTCGAGCCGCTCTGCACTGGATGCGGTCAAGTGGAAGGAGCTGGTACTGGGGAATCCCAGCCCAGAGATGGGAACAGTATTCCATGTGCGGCCGAACCTGCGCCTTGTAAAGTTGCAGGCGGTGTGCCGGCATTAAATACTGTTCCGCTCTGCTGAGCACGACAAGCTTTTTAGAGGCCAATTTGGCCTTCTCTTCCAAGTGACCACGAAACTGCACATCACTCGATATATCGACGCCGAGGATACCGATACTGGCTGAGGCAACAAGGGGAGTGCCTTGAAACTGGGGAGATACGACAAAGGGGTTCTTTTTAGCGGTTAACACGCAAACTTGTGTCTTCTGGGGGTTAAACGGGACTAGATTTAGTCGCCCCCAATCCGAGACTCTGTTCAGCAAAGACTCGACTTCAGACACAAGTTTGTCGCGGTACTCGTAGACGTTTTCCCGAGAAATATTGGCACGGCCGGTGTACATAGCATCACCAGTGCTGTCATCTGCATAGCAATTAATGTTACGGATTTACAACATATCATTGATATGCAGAAGAAACAGCGTTGGCGATAGCATGCAGCCTTGTGGAACACCAGCATTAATAGGCTTGTAATCGGAGCTTACACCGTCTACAACGACCTTGATGCTCCGATCTGCAAGAAAGCTGGTGATCCAATTGCACAATTTCTCGGGAAGCCCATAGGAAGGGAGCTTCGAAAGAAGCGCTTTGTGCCAAACTAGGTCGAAGGCCTTCGCAATGTCCAAACTAACGGCCAATGCCTCCCCCTTGGACTCGACTGCCTCCTCCCATCTATGAGTTAGGTAGACCAGAAGATCACCAGCTGATCGACCACGGCAAAAACCGTATTGGCGGTCACTAATCAACTGGTGATCCTCAAGGTACCTCATGAGCTGGCAGTTAACAATAGACTCCATTGTTTTGGAGAACAAGGAGGTGATGGCGATAGGCCGGTAGTTGGACGGGTCTGAGCGGTCGCCTTTTTTCTTCTTCGTCTTCCATGATTTTGGGACTACGCCTAGGGAGTAGGAGTACCGGAAAAGACGCTTTAAAACCGGTGCCAACTCTGGAGCACACGTCCTCAGCACAATTGGGGGATTCCAGGCAGTTTCATTGGTGCCGACGGGAATCGAACCCGAGTTGCTCGTGTACTTAAATTTACAACGAGCGCTTAGCCCCTGAGCTACCACGGCTAATGGCATCTTTAAATTGCTATACATTTGAAAAACATATAAATTTTGTAAGCTATTCTTTACATTTACATCATACATTAAAGGCCTTATCAGACCTTGATCCCAGGATGCACTACTCAGTATTAAAGAATATCTACGCTTAAGGCGTTAATTCCGTCTTTGAATATTTTTGTGCAACAAATTTGAAATAAATAAACAGTGGCGGCCAAGAAAGGTTGCAACTCTGAACTGCCTTGTTTATTCCTTTAATGACCATAAAATTCGACTGAGTGAACACTATCCACGCTGTCCGATTACTAAAGAATATAGTTTATATACAACATTAATAATTTAATTGTAAGGGTAATTGGTTGAACTGTGACCAGATAGTTGTTAAACCAGGCAAGTACAAGCATTTTTTATTTTTCCTCTCTTCGCTTTTGACGAAGATGAAACTATAAAGGTAACTTAGAAAATCCAAAAATGTTGATACGATATTAAGTACTGTTGAAATTTATTTCGAGAAAACTTCCTGTTGTGATCATGATATTCTTTTCGAACTGAACTATTTACTTGATATAATGATTTCTTATATTTACGCGAACACTACACATTGATTAAAACTACTTTTACGGATTTTATCGCGTTTAATTTTAATTATTTTAATTTTTAATTCCCGACGTTTCGGGTGCTTTCCAGCACCCATGGTCACGAGGGACTAACGTCCCGATGTCATTGTTAAGCCCGGAGTACCTTCAGCTTTTTAATTAGTCTCAAAGTCTACAGTTTGTGATCATATCCTAAACGGCCACAACCATTACATCAGATTTGAGAGACCACAAATCCTCGCGAAAGAACACCGATTCCTACCAAGGATGATATTGAGTGAGGCTATTGAAATTGTTGTGTGTGGAGTGAGGACATTAAAAAACATCCTAATTTCAATAGAGAAGGAGGCTGGGTACTACCACCTGCTTGGGACTCCATAATCAATAAAATTAAAACTAAACCCAAGCATACCACTGCAAGGCCTCAGGACATAATCAGTTCATTTTGCATAGATCGGACCACAAACAATAATTAAAAAAGCTGAAGGTACTCCGGGTTTAACAATGACATCGGGACGTCAGTCACCTCAGTCCCACGTGACCATGGGTGCTGGAAAGCACCCGAAACGTCGGCAATTAAAAATTAAAATAATTAAAATTAAATATTTACTTGATACAAAAAAAATTTAATTTGAGGAAAATTCGTGTTAAGATAAATTTTCAGAAAATAGTCTTCAATAAACTTTAACCGCGGAATAACGTCCCGTGAGTATAATAGACTTGATTATAGAAAAAATAAGTATTTTCAATCTTACAATATAAGTAGGTAACGTACTTACTATAAAATGCTCAGCACCTACAGAACTCTTAAAACTCATAAAAATTGATTTCATTTTAAGAAATGCTTACAGTTGCTTTCTCTCTCTCTCTTCACTTAATGACAATTGAAAGAGACAAAACACAGAATTACATAATTACAAATTAATATTATAAGGCGGTTTATATTGATACAAAAATTACCTACTTAACGGTTTTTACTACACTTATAATAAGAAGCGACTGGCTTGGCGTTAAGAAACTGCCTGTTTCTTAACGCCAAGCCAGTCGCTTCTTATTTTTATTACGGTTATTTCCCATTTTAATTTTACGTCGTTCTGTTGCGTAATGTGTATTCTGATCGTAAGCGACACAACCTCCCCCTTCAAAGGCCGAAGCGAAATGACCGGGCGGCAGGAATCACGCTTCAAGAGGCCGATAGTTTAGGTAATTTCTTTTTACAGTGTAATAATGGTATTTAAAAAAAAAATAACATAAGCACTGCTTTATAGTAGTTAGTTCAGTTAGTATGCAAAGTTTCATGATCATATTTAAAGTATTTTATGAATAACAGCGGTTTATTGTTTATTTTGGAGGTAACTTTGGATTTTTTTTCTATCGAGAAAATTTTACGAAATCTTGTTTTCGTCTAACATAATCCATAACATTAATCCTCAACTTTACCATATATTTATTTCAAAATTAATGCTGCAATATTTTCGGCATAACGAAGGATCTTGCTAAGCCATTTGCGATTATATTTCCCCTTAAAGTAAGGCGTACAAATAAAACATTAAAAGACAATTTATTTGATTTAATTCGTAAAACAAATATTTAAAGAAAACATTCGAGCGGAAAACGTTATACGTCTGATAGCGCCGCTCGAAGCAAGTTCTCAAATTCATAAGATTTCCTTCTTTCTTCTTCAAGTTGTTTTTCTAATTGTCTCATTGCCTCACTGCAATCATTGTATGACGAAATATTTTTTTCAACAGATTTTATACTCTCTTCAACTAAAGTACAATCTTTGTCTTCAAGCATAAGATACTCCATTTCATTGTTATCTAATTTCCGTCGTTTTGCGCTAATAAATAGATCTAATTCATCTTCATATTCGATAGCTTTGTGTTTCATACCAGAAACAACTTCAATCTCGTACAACCAGTTAACATTACGATATTCTTCCATTGACGCTTTATCGTATATTGCAAATCTGTTATCGAAATTGTGTAAACTATTTATTTTTTCATAAATAACTATATTCAAAAAATCGATCAAATTACACTGTTCGAAAATTTTGCTGAAATCTTCGCAAGGCATTTCCAAATTAGAAAAATCGCTCGGCAGAAGTGCTAGAACTTTACAAGCAACTTTTTCAGGGTTATCAAACCAGCCAATTTGTTTACAATAGCTGCGTATTTGCTGTTGCATAGTTATGGAGTTAGACAGATGGAATTCCGACGGGGAGTTTATAAGTTTTAGGCGTTTCATAAAACTTTTAATCGCAAGCACATTTTCGGAATGTTTTGTGCTACTTGGAATGAATTCAAACGGTTTTGGATATGGTGAATCGTGGCTTAAGTATTGATCAAACTCTAGCGGAAATGATGGGTAGTTAAATAAGTCTTCGTTTGTTATAACATCAGTTAATTTATCCACAGCTGCATTGTAACAGGTAATGAGTTTTTTTAAATCTGTACGAAGGGTTACTACTCTACTGTCGGTTTCTGATTTCAGCTTATACCAAATCTCATTAGCTAAATACCTCTGACATATTGATTTTAAATAATCAATTTCAATTGGAGGGTTTTTAGGACATTTCTTAGCCAGCCATTTTAATGCACTTTTCATATTTGAATGTAAAGATTGATTCAGTTTATGTTTTTCTACTACAAATATTTTGTAACATAATATGACATTATCATTAATTAACTTTTGTAAATTCTGCTCAAGTCTTTGAATAGATATGTCTTCTAATTTTGGAATGATAAAAGCAACAGGAACGATTTGATATGGGTATTTGCATTTCATTATCTCTTCTATTGTTTCAAGTATGTTTAAATAATTTTCATCCTGGTAAAACAAAAAACCGTGTGCCCCTTCCACAGCTTCATTATAACTTAACATAGATTCTTTATCAATAAGACTAACAGATATAGCAAAATCCATTAAATGATTCCATGACTGTTTTCCGACATATATCAAACCATCCTTTTTGTCTGATTTATTTTTATCGCTAAATGTTTCCAGTAGCCAATTTTTAATATTTATCCTCTTATAAAGCCACCTCGAAGATCCGGGAGAAACCATAGCCACCTTCCAAAAAAAACATTTGTCATATGGATACTGGATTTGTTTCATCCGTTTTAAAAGTGGAGACCTAATTATTTCCATAATATGAATTGGTTCAGGTGGCGGCATATGATTTAATTCACCAGTAAATTTATATCCCCGGTGTATTGCATTCATATTCCTTAAAGCTGCAACTTCTACAACTCTCCTTAAACTATTAGCTTCTTCTACGGGCGTGTAATCCGTTAACCAAACGGGTGTATCTTCTAAAAGATTTCTTCTTTTTCTGTTCCTTAAATACTGTTTTCTCCATATGCTAAACCATTTTTTCATTAACTTTTGCATCCAAAATAATTCTGCTTTCACTTCGGACATACAAATTTCTTTACAAATCTCGTTCAATAATTCCTCTGTTACGTCTTGAGAATATAAAACTAGTTTCTTAAGACTTTCTAATTCATCGTTTATAAAATTTTGAACTGTTTGCGTATTAATTTCTTCTATAAGATCTGTCAGTAATTCATTTGAGTCCTTTTCAACTTTCTCTTTAAACATTCTTTCATCCTCTTCAGCTTTTCTTTTTAACTCTGCTTTTCTTTCTTCTTCAAGCTTTTGCTTTCTAAGTTCTTCTCGTTTCCTTTCCTCTTCTTTTTTACGAATCTCCTCTTGTTTTTGCTTTTCTAGTTTCTTCCGTTCTTCTTCTTTTCTTTTAGCTTCCTCTAGTTGCTGTAACCTCTTAGCTTCTTCGTTTTTCTTTTCTTCTTCCATCTTTCTTTCAATTTCTTTAGCTTTTTCTTCTCTTAAAAGTTTAACTGAATTGTCTTCATCTTGAAATTCATAAACATCTTTTGATGCCTTTACTGAATTAAATATGTTATCTGCAACTGTTGATGGTTTGTTCTTACTTGGAAAGAATGAAAATACTTTTTCTGGTTGACAAGCACTCTTAAATAAACTGCCAGGTGATACTTTAAGATCTTCATTTGCATTTTGAGTATTTTGTGTATCAGAATTTTCAGATTTTGCAAAAATACTGCTATTGGAAATATTCGATTTTGTAAATTCTTTAAATATATTTGTAGCTTTTTGAAATACATTTTGTTGCGATATCGGCACTTGTGTAAAAAGGTTACCAGAACCAGAATTTGTAGTACGATCAGGTTGTGCAGCACTACCAAATATTTTGAAGTAATTATTAGCACCACTTAACGCTGTGCTGTGGTCTTCCGTTTTTTTGTTATCTTTTTTGTTAAAGATACTAGCTTTGTTACTTGTAAATAAATTCGTTGTTGAACCTCTACTTTTGAATATATCTCCGTTTTTATTTTGAGATGACATAAATAAGGAGTTTGTCGCAGGTTGTTTGAACAAAGAATTTTTTGCCTCTTTAACTATGGATACTGCCTCTACTGATTTTATAGACGACAAGAAGGGATTATGTTCATGGCTCATCTTCACCAAACTATTGTCTGTAGTGTCCTGCTGAGGTTTAGAAAATCTAAAAATATTTTTGGTTTCATTAACTGGTGAAGTTTTTATTATTTCAGACGGCGCCACTGGAATTGCAGGTTGAAATAAAAATGACTTATTTTCAATTTCACCACTACTAGGTGTCACTATACTTCTACTAAGGCTTTTGGGTACGAATTCGGAAAATACATTTTTCTTAACATCTTTCAAATTACTTATATTCTCGGCAAATCTGCCACCACTACTTAATCTTTGAATTTCTGTTTTCAATGCTTCTATGTCTTTATTGCTATCATTTTTAGTGTTATATCCAAGATCTTCTGCTATCAACGCAGTTTCTTTTAACTTGCCATCTTTATTAAAACTAGAATATAGCATATGACCACTATAGTCATGCTTTGGAATTGGACCTCCTGCGATGACTTCACCAACTGTTGTTTGCCTTTTAGATTCTATAAGATTGATAGCCCGAGCCAATGGATATGGATCACTGTCTTCTATAAATTGATTTCTATCTAATATTACTGATAATTCAGAATCTGTCTTTGCAAATCGTAAGCCGTAATGATTTATAAAAGATTTCATACGTTCAGTAGATTCAAAAGCGAGTGCATTAATCATATCTTGTGCCGGAAATTTCGACCCACCTCTAGGTGCATACGCTTTAACAAATCTTGCTAATGCTCGAGCCCTAACATCATTAAAATACCTCAAAAGTATACATGCTTGAAGATAAGTTGCCTTTTCTTGAACTAGGCGAAAAAACCTTACGTAGTTGTTGTTATCCAATGCAGTAAACACTTTTATAGCAAACATTATCGATTCCGATTTCTGAATATCTTGAGGCAGTTGTTTGATCTGAAATGAAAACCTGCCTTAGTAAAAAACTCACATAAATTATTTGTACAAAGGATATATCAAATTGACTGCCTCGTTGGTCTAGTGGTTGTAGTAGTACGACTGCTGATCATGAGGTCCTGGGTTCGAATCCCGGGTCGGGCCATAAAAACTAATTATTCAGTTTTTCCTCTCTGACTATGAGAGTGAGGGAATAGAGAGTGGACCTGTGCTTGCGCATACACTTGGGCACAATAATCCTGTCCTGCGCCGATGGCTAGCCTCGCGCTGAGGCAGGCCGCCGTGGCCGAAATTCGGTCTGGAGGACATTATTATATTAAATTCATGCAATAATTACTTATACTTTACACACGTTTATTTTCTAAAAATTAACTGTTCCGAGCGCACAACACCGGTGCTAGTATTAAAGGCACAGTTGTGTGCCTCTAACACTAGCACCAATAGTGCTGATGCTACTATTAGAGGCATTTTATGTGTTACGAGGATTTTTACACTTGGGCGTTAAAATTTTATAAATATAATATTGATATAGTAATTATACAGGGTGGGCCAGAATAAAGTTCACTTTTCTTTGGCAAATAGATCGTCATACGTGGGAAGTAGCGGGGTCCGCGGGGTGTGATCGGGTCACGCGTCTTACGCAATTTTAGTCGCCATGAGTCAGTTCACGGGGGAGCAGCGCTCGTTCGCGGTTCAAGCGTTTTACGAAAATAGTCATTCTTACATTATTTTGCGGCGTATGTTCAGAGTCAAATTCAATTTACGGAGTATCCGGCAGTGTCCTAGTACTCAGTTGCTAAAACAATGGCTGAAGAGGTTCCAAGAAACTGGTTCGACGCTACCAATGAGACGTCAAGGTCGCCCCCGTACTTTACACACGGAGCAAGCGATTCAGGAGGTTAATCGATCTGTCCAAAAAATGCGGAACTCTCTACGCGACGACGTTCAGCGACTTTGGGGATTTCGCGAAGCAGCTTAAGGTGGAACCTTCGGACTGTTCCCAGCCATTCTTCCGCAAGATGGCGCTGAACGCAACATTTTAAGTTTATTTGGATCTTTGTGTAATTGGAAAATTATTAAGTCGTAGGAGTAGGCTTAGCGGTTATCGGATATTACATTTTATTGGAATGGGTCATATATCATCAGCCTCAAAATCAACCCAATTCGACATTAATTTTGATTATAACATATGTCATTGAATATAGGGTCGTTTACACACACATAGACGTATCCCTACGTTTACGAAGCTAGAACACTAGATGGCGTGTATGTAAAAAAGTTTTAATTTTTCTGTATGTGTAGATTGGATAGGCAGAACTACAAAACGCTATGTACGATTGTTATAAAAATAAAATTTATGTTTGTTGGCGTAAACTATTTAATTGATTTATAACTTTGGGGAATAAATTATGTCAACATTGATTACAATATAACGCAGTTTTATTTTATTACATTACACTATTGAATTTTCTTATCAAAACAGAAGTACCTATTTGAAGCAACATAATTATACTGATACATGCCTATTCACTCAAAACTAATAACACTGATGATTTGTAACAGTATCAATTATTACAATAATTAGACATTTCATAACCAACACGTAAGAAACTATAATTCACAAACAAGAGATAACAACAAATCACATAACACGATTTATTTTGTGATAATAACCAGGAAGTTTGAAAATAATATTTCCTAATTTCGAAGCACTCAACAAAAGCTTTTAGTAAAACAAAAATATAAATCCTATACCTACGAGCAATTCTTGTATATATATAATCGGAATCTCGGAAACGGCTCCAACGATTTTCATAAAATGTCGTTTTATCCCCGTTTTCAGGCAATGAAAAACTGCTACAATATAAGAAGGTAAATTTTAACACTATAATAATGGTCGTAATAGCTCAAGTGGATAACGCACTGTCGCGAAATCGTAGTTCCATGGTTCGCGTCTTGTCTTAGGATTGACTTTTTTCCCTTTTTTTTCAAGTTCCCTTCTTTTGTGAGAAAATCTATTATTTCGAGCCCTTTTTGTAGTATTTTTTTTTTCAAAATACGAAAATTTTATTGCACTTATGATTTTTCATTTTAATAACCAGTTCAGTTTTTTTTCTATTATGTCAGTAAGATCAAAAAATATTCTTCATATCTTATCAGTATTGTTACGCGCTCCAGTCGACGACACAACTAGCGCCATCTAGTGTCAGGAACGAGAGCGAGGGGAGCGTTGCAGTTTATGACATCACAAATCTTTCGACCGACAGCGCCACCCGAAGAACTAAGTTTCTAGAAAATCTATACTCGAACTCTCGGTACCTTGCGCGTGTTTACTTGAACATTCCGGATATTTTGCTAATTTAAATAAATAGGTGGCGCAAGATGCGATCGAGGCAGAGTTGAACTCAGCGACACAAGCGAAGCTTCGGAGCGGAATTAAGTGAATTAGTGTGTTTAATTATTAGTGTTTTTAGTTTTAATTTGTGTAAAGTAAATTAAAGTGTTAATTTAGGTAATTTTATCGGCAATTTTTATTGTCACGAACATCAAGCTCGTAACAAGTGGTGTCAGAAGTGGGATAAAATAATGCCGATTTTACCTAAGGAGGAAACGGAGGGTGTCCGTACCCGAAGTCAACGCCAGCAGGAGACGGACCAGAGGAGATTTGGTGGTACAACGCCGCAGATGTCTGAGGGCCAGCCGCCGGCCACGGAAGCCGGTCCGTCAGCAGCTTCTACGTCTGTGGCACCTGACTTAGGTGCTCTGATGGTGATGCTGCAGGAGCAGGCTCGCCGACAGGAGGAACAGGTCCGTCAGTTGAAAGAGCAGCTGCAGAGCGGACAGGAGGAACAGGCCCGCCGATTGGAAGAGCAGCTGCGGGGCGGACAGGAGGAACAGGCCCGCCGACAGGAAGAACAGGCCCGTCGTTTAGAAGAGCAACTCCAACGCGATAAGGAAGAGCAGATGCTCCTCATGAAGGACCTTCTAGAAGGAAGGAAGGGAGGTGAAGGATAAAGTTGCTCAACATGACAACCGCCTGTCGGAGGCCGAAACCCGAATCGACCAAGTAAACAATCGGGTTGACAACGTAATGGCTGACATGAAGAAATCACTGGACGAACTCAAACTTGGAGATGGAGCTACAGCTCCCGTAGTAGCTACAACACCTTCGCTACGTGGGTTCAAGGTGCCACCGTTCGACGGTACCTCTTCCTGGTCAGCCTACAAAATCCAGTTCGAAGCTGTTATGAAGGCGAACGGCTGGAATAAGTCAGGCCATGACTGCTCTCACACTAGGCCTGCGTGACCAGGCCTTAACAGTTCTGGAAGCTCTCGGTGAAAAAGTGACTTATGAGCAACTCCTTGAGGCATTGGAGGCGATATATGGCGACGCTCACCTGGAACACGTCTTTCGTGCGCAGCTTAAAGATCGTGTGCAGCGCATCAACGAAAACCTGCAGCAGTGGGCTCTAGAAGTGGAGAAGCTGTTGCGAAAAGCATACCGGTCTGTACCTGCGCTCATTGAAGGGAACCTGGTGCAGACATTCATCGACGGCATCCGCGACCTGGAAGTCAGAGCTGCTGTGAGGCTCGGGCACCACGAGACGCTTAAGGACGCCTTGGCCCATGCACTGGAAGTGGAAGCCGTGCGGCAGGATCATCGTTCCCATCGCGTCAGGGAGGTTGCAGCAGCTACAGTTCGCGACCGCAACAAAGGATACAGCCCAAGGTGCTATGGCTGTGGGGAAAAGGGCCATCTTCGATCCAGCTGCCCTAAGCGAACCCTAGAAAGGGAAGGTGAACGATCTCAGGAGGGTAGTGCGGCCAACAGCACCGCCCAGCAGCAGCAGGGAAACGAGTAAAAGCCAGAACTGCGGGGCGGGTGCTGGCTGATGTTAAAAGAGCCCCAAGGATCTCGATCTCACAAACCCATGATGGGAACAGTCTAATCATCAAGGGTGAGGTCAACGGAATGCCGTGTAAACTGACCATAGACACTGGAGCCTCTCGTACGGTTGTGAGTTCCCAACTTATAAGTCAGTTCCTTGGGGACTCCGCATACAACCGAGAACGCATTAATTTGGTAACAGCCACCGGTCAGCGTATACCCGTCCGTGGAGAGAAGGAGATGGAGTTGAAGCTAGGCAACGTGATCTACCTGCATAATGTCATCGTGGTTGATATAATGGACGACTGCATCCTAGGCCTAGACTTTATGAGGAATAATTGTTGTGAGATCGACGTTAAGCAAGGTGTTTTGAAATGTGGACAGGAGGAACTTTTTATGGAAGGTGCGTTACCAGGGAACGTGTACAGCATTAAGAAGATTGTTCTTCCGCCGAGATCGGAAACGATTGTTCCGGTTAGTCTTCCCCGAAACGCTGGGCAAGCTCACCGTTGTGTACTTGTGGAAAGGGTAAACAATGACCTTCCATGGAAAGTAGCTCGAACCTTGGTCAGGACCACTGACATCTCAGGAGTACGTGTGCTGAACCTTTGCGACCGGGACCAGATTATAGAAAAAGGCACATTAATTGGTACTTGTGAGGATGTGGATTGGTTACGTCGGTGCCAATATATATCGAGTGGGACCCCCAGCAAGGATGCAGAAACGAGAGTGACCACACTTTTGGAAGACTGTCGCAGTGTTCTGTCCCCGAACGAATTGGTCAAGGCGAAGAAGTTGTTACTCGAGTACGCCGATGTATTCTCATCAAACGATGCTGACATAGGAAAGACTGGTTTAGTTCAACACAAAATAAACACAGGTGAAGAGTTGCCTATCCGTCAGCGGCCAAGACGATTGCCGGTAGCACGTGAAAAGGAAGTGGAAACCATGATTGAAGGAATGGTGAAGGATGGTGTTATTGAACCTTCCTCTAGTCCATGGTGTTCGCCAGTGGTGCTGGTGAAAAAGAAGGATGGCAGCATGCGGTTCTGTGTTGATTACCGCCGTCTGAACGACGTTACAAAGAAGGACAGCTATCCCTTGCCAAGAATTGATGACACGCTGGACATGCTTACAGGAGTAAAATGGTTTAGCACGCTGGATCTAAAAAGTGGCTACTGGCAAGTTGAAATTGACCCTAAGGACAAGGAGAAAACTGCGTTCTCGACGGGAAAGGGTCTGTGGCAATTCAAAGTAATGCCGTTTGGGTTGTGCAATGCTCCAGCAACGTTTGAAAGGCTGATGGAACTTGTACTTACCGGGCTAATTGGCGATGCCTGTCTGGTCTACTTGGATGACATCATCATCGTGGGCCGTACGTTTGAGGAACACCTTCAAAACCTGGAACGCGTGCTTATGAAGATTCAGAGTGCCAACCTCAAGTTGAACCCGAAGAAATGTTCACTATTCCAACGGCAAGTTAACTTTTTGGGGTTTGTAGTATCGGAAGAAGGTATCCGCACAGATCCAGAGAAAATCGCCGCTGTCAAGGATTGGCCGGTTCCAAAAGACAAGACGCAGGTTAGAGCATTTTTGGCTTTGTGCTCCTATTACCGGCGATTCGTGAAGAACTTTGCAGATATAGCCAAACCTCTGCACAAGCTAACCGAGGAGAAGCGACATTTCTGCTGGGATGAAAGTTGCAATATCGCATTCCAGGAGCTCAAGGACCGTCTATGCAAAACACCTATTTTGGGATACCCTGATGCAAGCAAAGAATTTATAGTTGACACAGACGCAAGTGATATAGGACTTGGCGGTGTGCTGTCTCAACGGAGTGGTGACCAAGAGGTCGTGATAGCGTACTGCAGCAAGTCGTTGTCAAAACCGGAAAGGAACTATTGTGTCACAAGACGCGAATTGCTCGCTGTGGTAAAGTCGTTGCAGCATTTTAGCAAATATCTTCTGGGACGAAAGTTTCACTTACGAACTGACCATGCTGCACTATAAATGGCTATATTGCAGTTTAAAAACCCAGAAGGACAAGTTGCGAGGTGGATTGAACTACGGCAGGAATACGACTTTGAGATCGAACATCGCAGCGGGAAATCTCATGGCAACGCAGATGCATTGTCAAGAAGACCTTGTCCTGAAGATTGCAAACATTGTACTAGGCAAGAGAGTAAGGAAGTGGTATTCGTGAGGATGCTCAGGGCAGACCACCTCAGCAACGAGTGGAAGGAGAGCTTACTACATGCACAGCAGGAAGATCCGGACATCAAGCCGATTCCGGAATGGATAAAGGCCAGTGCTCCCAATCCCAAGTGGAGTGACGTCTCAGCGATGAGTTCGACCACTAAAAGCTATTGGGCCCAGTGGGACAGCTTGCTGCTTCAGGATGGAGTTCTTTGTCGTAAATAGGAAAACGTTCGGGGAGACAGCTGTCATCTGCAAATGATTGTCCCTAAAGCTAAAGTACCGGATGTTCTACAGCTGTACCATAATGATTGTTCAGGAGGCCATCTGGGAGTTAAACGAACTCTACTGAAGATCCGAGAACGGTTTTACTGGGTCCACTGTCGAAACGATGTCGAGGACTGGTGTCGCAAATGTACAAGTTGTGCGGCTGTAAAGGGACCTCAGACTCGTAGTAGAGGTGCATTGAAGTTGTACAATGTGGGTGCACCATGGGAGAGAATAGCCATTGACGTGGCGGGGCCGTTTCCGGAGAGTGAAAGCGGTAACAAGTATTTCATGGTTGTGATGGATTACTTCACTAAGTGGCCAGAAGTCTTCGCCATTCCAAATCAAGAAGCTTCAACAGTTGCAGATAAACTAGTTCATGAAGTCTTCTGTCGTTTTGGAGTACCTTTAGAGATTCACAGCGAACAAGGAAGGAATTTTGAGTCTCAAATATTCCAGGAAACTTGCCGAGTTATGGGTACTCATAAAACAAGAACGACTTCTTATCACCCGCAATCTGATGGAATGGTGGAACGATTTAATCAGACATTGGAGAGGTACCTAGCAAAAGTTGTAGACAATCGGCAACGAGATTGGGACAAGCACATACAACCGTTTTTGTTGTCATATCGAAGTTCTGTTCACGAAAGTACAGCAGTGACACCAGCTTTCGCAAACTTTGGAAGAGAATTACGGCTGCCTGCGGAACTGATCACCGGGATACCACCTGATGCCCCACGCAGTATAACCGATTATGCAAATGACTTGCGGAACAAAATGCATGACATTTATGAGCACGTCAGACAATCGGGCCAGCAAATGTCTGAAAAAGGGTTCAACGAAGGTTCATTAGTGTGGTTGCACAATCCAGTCCGCAGCAAAGGGAAATCTCCTAAGCTTCAAGCTAAATGGGACGGCCCGTACCGGATTGTAACCAGGATCAACGATGTGACCTACCGGATACAGAAAGGCACAAGAGGGACTCCTAAGATCGTCCATGTGGATCGCTTGGCGCGTTATTATGGGACCGATAATGCTCGGGACGAGCATGTCTTAGGAGGGGGCAGTGTTACGCGCTCCAGTCGACGACACAACTAGCGCCATCTAGTGTCAGGAACGAGAGCGAGGGGAGCGTTGCAGTTTATGACATCACAAATCTTTCGACCGACAGCGCCACCCGAAGAACTAAGTTTCTAGAAAATCTATACTCGAACTCTCGGTACCTTGCGCGTGTTTACTTGAACATTCCGGATATTTTGCTAATTTAAATAAATAGGTGGCGCAAGATGCGATCGAGGCAGAGTTGAACTCAGCGACACAAGCGAAGCTTCGGAGCGGAATTAAGTGAATTAGTGTGTTTAATTATTAGTGTTTTTAGTTTTAATTTGTGTAAAGTAAATTAAAGTGTTAATTTAGGTTTTTTTTATAGAAGAGGGTGCAAACGAGCATGCGGCTCACCTGATGTTAAGTGACAACCGCCGCCCATGATCAACCGCAACACCAGGAGAATTGCGGGTGCGTTGCCGGCCCTTTAGAAAAGAGTAAGCTCTTTTCTTGAAGGTCCCCAGGTCGTATCGGTCCGGAAAAATCGCCGGTGGTAAACTATTCCACAGAGAGGTTGTACGTGGAAGAAAACTCCTTATGAAACGTACAGTGGTGGACCGCCAAGCATCCAGATGGTGTCTGTGTACTGTCCCGCTCTGCTGAGCACGCCAAGCTTTTTAGAGGCCAATTTGGCCTTCCCTTCCAAGTGACCACGAAACTGCACGCCACTCGATATGTCGACGCCGAGGATTCCGATACTGGCTGAGGCAACAAGGGGAGCGCCTTGAAACTGAGGGGATACGACAAAGGGGTTCTTTTTAGCGGTTAACGCGCAAACTTGTGTCTTCTGGGGGTTAAACTGGACTAGATTTAGTCGTCCCCAATCCGAGACTCTGTTCAGCAAAGACTCGACTTCAGACACAAGTTTGTCCCGGCACTCGGAGACGTTTTCCCGAGAAATATTGGCTCGGCCGGTGTAAAGAGCATCACCAGTGCTGTCATCTGCATAGCAATGAATGTTACGGGTATGCAACATATCATTGATATGCAGAAGAAACAGCGTTAGCGATAGCACGCAGCCCTGTGGAACACCAGCATTAATAGGCTTGCAATCGGAGCTTGCACCGTCTACAACGACTTTGATGCTCCGATCTGCAAGAAAGCTGGTGATCCAATCGCACAATTTCTCGGGAAGCCCATAGGAAGGGAGCTTCGAAGGAAGCGCTTTGTGCCAAACCCGATCGAAGGCCTTCGCAATGTCCAAACTAACGGCCAATGCCTCCCCCTTGAACTCTACTGCCTCCGCCCATCTGTGAGTGAGGTAGACCAGAAGATCACCAGCTGACCGACCACGGCGAAAACCGTATTGGCGGTCACTAATCAGCTGGTGATGCTCAAGGTACCTCATGAGCTGGCAGTTTACAATGGACTCCATTGTTTTGGAGAACAAGGAGGTGATGGCGATCGGCCGGTAGTTGGACAGGTCTGAGCGGTCGCCTTTTTTAGGGATCGGGTGGACGAAAGCCGTAGGTAATTTTATCGGCAATTTTTATTGTCACGAACATCAAGCTCGTAACAGTATGTATTTTTAATCTAAATATAACTTCCAAAACACACGATTTCTAAAAAAAAAAATACCGAGAAATGCTCTCTGAAATACAATATAATATATACCTACAAATCTTCCTTCAATTCTATATGAATAGGGTTGCGTTCGGAACACAAGATCTAGAACGCTAAAATGTACAAAAATTTACTTATCTTTTTATTTCAATGTTATCTTTATATTCCTGGTAGAAATGGCCGACGAATAAGAAAAATATAACTCAGATTAGAATAAGCTATTTATTTATAAACAATAAAGCACGGAACAGAAAAAAGGATTTTATGTAACTGAATTGTATTTGTTTCTGAACGCATCATAAGGTGTGACGTAGTGAGGAGTGAACTTGAGCTCTACAAAATATAACAAACTAATAATGTGTGTATGTCTGAAACTGTTTGCAAAATGCGTTAAGGGTGTTTAATGTAACCCGGCAAAACCATATTTAGCAAATGTTTGCAAGTTTAATTTTTGTGACTCCTTTGGTAGTTTACCGATTTATAATAATTGTATTTTTTGTTGACCAAAAACATATTCAAACACATTCATATATGAAACACTGACACGTATGACGTAGGTAATCAGTATTGTGACGATATTTCAGAAAAATCACGGGCCAGCCTGCTGTTAATAATACTATCGAAAACATAATTGCGTTTTTAAAATAATTAATTACTATACCTACGATAAATTACAATATAGTCTCAAATATATACTAGAGAAATATTGCAATTCGAATCAATGAAAACATACATACAAAATATGTATAATACACAAGAAATTCCGCGCGCAAATCATAGCGCGTGACAACCGAAATCAGAATATTATATTTTATACAAGTCAAACAAGTGAACGTACGTAAGTTTGGCAACGCTTTTGTTTCGTCTATTCAAGGTCAGGAATACGTTAGTACCGTAGACTTCTCTGTCTACGGCAATTTGTTGTCAGAAAGGACGGCAACGTCGCTTTACCTACGACTTTTGGTATGCCACACAACGATAATAAGTAATAAAATTGTTTACAAAAAAACATAGGTGTCTAAGGTCATTAGTTTTATGTTATTTTATACGGTTTATTAACGGTTATTAACCAATTATTGAACTTAAAATATTGATTTATCAGAATTATTTAAGATCACTTGGATGCCATCTAGCGTGCCAATGTTTAAACGTCGCCTTTCGTTTGCTTGTCAAAAGTCACGCACACTACTAAAGAAGTGTCAAATTTTTCCGGGATTTCACTTTTGTTTTTCTCAGTATATAATGTAAGTTATTGCCTATAAAGGTCAGACGCGTACACATTTCATTGTAGAGAAGTGATAAAATGATTAGTTTTTAAGAAAGAGTGTCTGTGTTTAGTGAAGATTTTGGTTAAAAAATGTATGGACGGACGGTCGAAGCATCCACCTTAAGACGAATTTTGAGAGAGATTTTAAGCTTCATCCTTATAAGATCCAGTTGGTGCAAGAACTTTCCCATGATGACCATACAAAAAGGGCGTCATTTTGCACCTTGATGTTAGAGCGGTTTTCCAACTTCGGGAACATCCTTTTCTTGGACGAAGCCCACTTTCACCTGAACGGATTTGTCAACAAGCAGAATTGCCGTTTCTGGAGTGCTGAACAGCCTTTGCACAAGCATCAAAAGCCACTCCACTGCCAAAAAGTGACGGTTTGGGCTGCCATTTCAGCCAAAGGGCTGATTGGGCCTTATTTCTTTGAAAATTCTCGAGGTCACGCAGTAACCGTTAATACAGACCTTTATGTGGAAGTGCTTCAAAAGTTTTTAAGGCCAATCCTTGCTGGGCTGCAAGAGTACAACTCCCTGACCTGGTCCCAGCAGGATGGGGCCACCTGCCACACGTCTAATGCCAGCATGGAGGTCGTACAGGAGCTGTTCCCCGGGAAAGTCATCTCAAAGAGAGGTAACATCGAGTGGCCACCACGAAGCCCAGACTTGTCCCCACCGGATTTCTTTTTGTGGGGATTTCTCAAGAACAAGGTCTATTCCAATAAACCGAGGACAATTACTGCCTTAAAAGCGAACATTCGAGCAGAAATGGCGGCCATATCGACAGCAACGTGCCGGCGTGTTTTTGAAAATTTAAAGTCCCGCTTAGAAGTGTTTGCGGCGAGACGGGGAACACCTAGACGATGTTATTTTCAAGAAGTAAATTAAATTAATGTTAAATTAAGTTACTTTTTGAATAAACTCTCTCAGTATTATCAGTCTTTTTTTATATGGGTTTCAAAAGTGAACTTTATTCTGGCCCACCCTGTACTTCATGATATTTTACGACTACCGTTTAATTTTGAAAATCAATCAATCCGTACAAATACTACTACATCGTGGTAATCTTTTACTAGTAATTGATGAACTACTGACCTCCCACCAAAAATTCGCATCTCCTAAATTGAGCAAAGCGATATATCCTCTGAACTCTGCTTCGTTTGGTTTCAACGCTGGTTCTACATCAGCATACATATGCTTAAGAGTTTGAAGACACTTAGTAAGATTGTCGGTGTTGAGTTTCTGATCAAACTGAGTGTGTTCCAAGTCAGCGAGGCGGGCTGCACAGTGAGCGTGGAAACGTGCACATGTTTCTACCAGCCAAATTGAATCTAAACGAGACAAAACAAATATAGAAAAAAATATACTATGAAAATGAATTCCAAATTTTTAAAACACAAGATTTACTTTTTAAATAATTAAAAAGAAAAATAAATCTTGTGTCTTGGTAAGTGTTGGTTATTATACCTGCACAGCACAAAGCTTGTTGTGTTATATCTTTGCGGATACTACGAAATCGGTCCCACATGAAATGAAACCAATCTGCCAGTGATACCTGTACAAATAAAATAATTTATTTTTGAAATATTTTTACGTGATTTTTGCAATATGAAAGAGTTGATATTCAATGAATTGCTAAGTTTGAATCAGTTTAAATTAATAATTAAGCACAATTTTTAAAGAAGTGAAAGTAAATCCATCAATGGTGATATTGATGAATTTACTTTTCCTTTTCAAATTGTAACATTTTGTGTAGTCATTTAAGGACATTCAATTTTCTGCATTCACAATGTTTTTATCTCATTTATTTATTCATTTATTACAGCACATGAAAGTTTACTGCTAAACATAAGCTCTTCGCCACATATTGTTTTATAAGGAAGATTTGTCTAGATTTGTCATACATACACTGCACTTTTTTAATATTACTTCATTCCGAACAGATAAATAATAGTGGTATATTTGAGTAATATATTTTATAGTTATTCATTGGATATAATTAAACATTCGAAGTAATAAATAATAGAATAATATTACTGACAAAAGATATTTTAATATCTAAAATAATAGGAAATTGTATATCTGTTAAAATGTTAAATAAGTTAAAATTTAATTTACCTGACGAGAAGTATCAGCAATTTCATTAAGCAGGTAAGCGCAAGTCCTCATAAGTACATGAGCTGGTCGCAGTTCATAACACATGGGCATCTCCTGGTCTGCCGAGCTACGACTATACTGCTTAACGGCGCGCCACGGCTCCATTAGACCATCTGAATCCGGCACTGTCTCCAATGTCATCACCTGCCGAGTAACAGTACTAATCAAAATACTCAAAATCAATAGATTTATTTTACATTATTTTTTTAATTTTTTTTTTTTTTTAAATTTTCTAATTATATGGCCGTATATTTTTTTAACAAGATCTAATATAATAATTAAAATTATAATATTTACGATTAAAACTAATTATATATACAATATAAAAGAAGAAACTATAATATAGAAAACCTAAAACTAAAAATTTAAATCGTCAAAAAGACCTGCTCCCCGTGGTATAGTGCCAAGAACGCTGGCTGCGTTTCCTCTCTGAATAGCTATACTTAGCCTTTGAGCGAGGAAAGAACCAGCCCTCTTATCACCAGCAGCGACGACCAGTCGTGGATACAGTTCCTTTAGAAACTTCATTGCACGTGGACCCCACGGACCAATAGTCTCTACAGCAAATGGCACAAATATGTAGTCATTTCTCAAAGACTCATATTTGCGCCATTTACTAGATTCGGCTGCCTCTGATGCCGCCCCGGCTCTAAAACAGGTACCCTTGAGATGAGAGGCCGCCAAAGTGTCAACGCAAGTAGCATCCCACACTAGGGCTTTACCTCTCTCCCAAGGGACCAAAGTCATACCGTCGGGTCTCCTGCCATCGTCTCTAAATATCCCGCAAGGCTCTAAAACCGAGGGGATATTTATAGAGACAAGAGCCCTTCGGATAATTTCGTTCAAAGAACAGTGACGGGAAAACCTACCTGCACTTTTTTTGCATGAAAGTCCGTGGAGCCCAAACTCATCGACGCTGCTACCACAGGGACACTGGTGAGGTTGACAAATAGCCACTCCTAGCCGGATTCCTACGGCGATGCGCAAGCTTTCCCCATCAAGCAATGTGCCGAGATTACTTGATGGTAGAGCATGTAACAAGTGGCTAGATTCCTTAGTCGAAACAGCTAGAAGGCGAGCCTGATCTTGTTGAATATGGAAATTTTGAAATAAATTTTTGTGGACACTCCGTACCAACGGAATATCCCACTGTTTTTGTTGGTTAACTTCCAGTGGGAAATTTTCGCCGGGACAGAGCGTTAGCCATATTTGCTTTGCCTCCGCAGCAATTTTACATTATATGTTACTTGTCGAATTCATATTCCGAATTGAATTTTAAATATAAAGAAAAAATTTTCTTCAAACAATTAAAAAAAAAAGCTTGAAATTATTGCTAAGGCAGTGTACAGAAGAAATAAAGGTCCAACATAAGGAGGTATTTACTAGGGATGGGCCGAATATTCGTTTTATATTCGGTATTCGGCATATTCGGCAGCTTTACCGAATATTCGTATTCGGTCGAATATTCGGCTAAATCACCGAATATTCGTTAAAGTTTGAAAGAATTGAGTAATGCCATGTCTTTCATAATTTTACTGTTGAAAGTATATTTTATTTATGGGTTAAATCTACTTGTATAACATAATGTTTTAGAGGCACTGTAGATTTATTTCCAATAATAGCAAATAGAAAGCTTGATATATTTTTTTGTAATAAAACAAATAAATATTGCATTACATTATACAAAGTACATTTCAATTTATCAGTCCAAATGGTTATATCTCCTGCCACTTATTTTTATCACATAACTATCCATTTTCATTAAGAATAACACTAGGAATTACTTTTTTCTCACAAAAATGGTCAAAACATAAGCATGTACCGATAATTTGCTCAGTATTAAATAATGCAATAACATGTCAGGTGGGGCGGGGGAGCGAGAGACAGGGTCCGGCGCTAATCCCGCGCACTTTACGGTAACAAGTTTTGACATGAATTGGTTATGTACCGAGGTGATTCCGCCGAATAACGTTCGACCGAATATTCGGTTCGGTAACAGTTTTACCGAACATTCGGCCGAATATTCGTATTCGGTGAAATCCATATTCGGCCCATCTCTAGTATTTACTGTGAAGTGGTGGTCTAAGAATATCAACTACGCCATATCATCCCATGGGTGTTGATTCTGTTTCTGTTTCTTAAGGGGGAGGCCTACGTTCAGCAATGGACTTTAATAGGATGTAATGGTAACAATAAGAAGATATTTATGTCGAAATAACTTCAGTCCTTTTAGTCATTTGAAATCGGCTATTTTTGTTTTTTAATAGTTTAGTTTTGACCCTTTTGAGTGCACTATGGAATATCATGACAAGCTCAAGGTAACAACTAGAAGGTCTACCAAATATTTACATACATATACTCTTCCTCCAAATTTATGAGACCACTCATGAAAAATAACCTATTAAATAAAAAATAATCTTCAAAGTTGGTTCAATTGTGAAGCCATTGTGTTACATACTTATTATAATAAAAGGATCCAAACATTTTATTGAACTTGTGCAGTAATTCATTTTTTCATTTATTTATTATAAATACTCATTCAAAATATTTATAATAAATAAATGAACATATATACATAGTTAATATATGTAATATTAGCTTATTAACTTTAATCAATATAAATTATTAGGATTTTATTTGAAATTGGTTATTCTATAGAGGTGTGAGACAGGGTGACGATATATCCCCGAAACTATGCCGGTAGTTGTTGTGAGCAATACGCTCAAAGCTGTTGAAGAGTATGTTTGCCCGGAACAAATAGTCTGTATTAATAACTCTTCTCCAGTTTTAGTGTGGAAATTCCTAAAATCTTTCGGTCTTTTTAGACCAGCTACGTTGGATTGTGGTCCTTCTCTGTCACTTGATAAAATCAACCAACATTTCGCTTCTGTAAAAGTACTGGACCCTACAATTCGTTCCCAAACTATGGCTTCCATTGCTTCTATGCAAATTCCTAACATTCCTACCTTTAATTTTTCTCCTGTTTCTCAGGATGATGTCAAAAAGTCAATTTTAGCAATCCAGTCCAAGGCCGTGGGTTACGACGAGATTAGTAGACATATGGTAGTATTTATACTAGAGCACCTTCTCCCGGCAATTTCCCATATAATCAATTTTTCCCTTGATTCAGGTCAGTATCCTAATCTTTGGAAGAGGGCTTTTGTAAAGCCTCTCCCAAAAGTTCCTACTCCCGTTCTTCCCAATCATTTTCGTCCAATATCCATTCTACCCTTTCTTTCCAAAATTTTAGAATCCTGTGTTTACAAGCAAATTTCTACTTTTGTTTCGAAACATAACCTACTGAGTATATATCAGTCTGGGTTTCGTCCTGGTCATAGTACCACTACTGCATTAATTAATGTTATTGATAATATTAAACAAGGCATGGAAGAAAAAAACTAATAAACAATAACAGTACTGGTACTAGTTGATTTCTCAAATGCTTTCAACACAGTTGATCACGAAATCCTTCTTTCCATACTGTCTCACCTGAATTTTGGCCCTACTGAATTGGATTGGTTTACATCTTATCTTCGCGGTCGACAGCAGTCAGTCAGTGTTGCGCAACTGTCCTCAGCGTGGGCTGATGTGGATGCTGGTGTGCCGCAAGGCGGTATTCTTTCTCCTATAATGTTTTCAATTTTTATAAACTTTATTACCTCCATCATCGACTGCTCGTACCATTTGTATGCCGATGACCTTCAGCTTTATGTACAAACTGAGATTGGGGATATCCATAATGGGATCAAAAACCTTAACGGCAACTTAGCAGCTATCAGGGATTGGTCAACTCGTTATGGGGTTTTGGTCAATCCTTTGAAATGCCAAGCTATACTGGTGGGTAGCTCAAGGATGCTGGCTAAGATTAATCTGACAGACTTACCTCCTATTTACTATGATAATACTACAATTCCATTCAGTAATTCTGTTAGAAATCTTGGCCTTCACATCGACAGCACGCTGAATTGGAGAACTCAGGTTTCAGATGTGAGTCGTAAAGTCACTGCCACGTTACGCTCTCTGTATCATTTAAAGCATTTTCTCCCCACAAAATCTAAGATCATGCTTGTCCATTCACTTATATTACCCATAATTGATTATGCAGATGTGTGTTACCCAGACCTGTCCCAAGATCTTCTGAACAAGCTGGAACGCCTCTTCAATAACTGTATAAGATTTATTTTTGGGCTCCGTAAGTATGATCATATTTCGCAATACAGATCTAAGCTAAACTGGCTTACAATCCGGCAGAGGCGCAACTCCAGAATATTACTTGTACTTTTTTCCATATTAAATGATCCATCTTCGCCTTCTTATCTTAAGAGTAAATTTCATTATCTTTCCTCATCTCATGATAGAGTCCTACGCTCTTCTTCTAACAACAAAATCTGTACTCCAGTTCACTTCACCGAGTTCTATGGTAACTCCTTCACAGTTCAGGCTACACGCCTTTGGAACTCCTTGCCCGATGACATCAGAAAAGCTCCCAATAAGTACGCTTTTAAAAAGTTGGTCCGTGATCATTTATTAAAGACAACGCATTCTACATGACTCATTTATTTAATATGTATTGCCGAGCAGACGTATATATTCATAGTCATTTGTATATATTAATTGTATATGTATTTAAATATGTTTACTTGTATGTATATCCATTTATTTATATATTTGTAATGACAGATCATATATGTATAGTTTATTTATTAGTAGTTTGTATTTATTGTGTAGTTAATTATCATTTGTATTGTTTTATCTTATTCTATATTGCCACACCTACGTCAAACTCTCACCACTCCATGGGTTGACTGGTAGAGAATGCCTCAAGGCATTAAGTCCGCCCTTTGTATTCTTCTGTTAAGGATGCAATAAAGAATAAAAATAAATAAATAAATAAATAGTCCTAGTAGGTAAGTCCAACTTAGACCGAAAGTTTAATTGACAGATTCAAGTTGGCTGGACAGCGTTCAGGAGATTACAACACATCTCATTAGGTACCTCCAAACAAGATCGTAAAACCAATGCATGTTGCCAATGATGACTTATGGGTCTGAGATGTGGGCTCAAGGAAGCTCAAGGTGGCTCAGCGAGCTATGGACAGGGCTATACTCAAGGTTTCTCTGGGTGATAATCTTAGAAACGAGGATACTTGCAGTAGAACAAAACCAACATAGTTCAATGGATTAGTAAGCTAAAATGGCAATGGACCGGCCATATAGCTCGAAGAACCGAAAACTGATGGGGAAAAAGGTTCTTGAGTGGCAGCCTCAGGGCACCCCCCCCACTAGATGAAGTGACGACCTGGTAAAACATGCAGGAGGTCAATGGATGCAGGTAGCTCAGGACTGTGCTTTAAAGCATTACTTGTGGGAGGCTTATGTTCAGCAGCGGTCTTGTTAAGGGCTGTAATGATGATGACAAGTTTTCCATAATTTACCTGATGTTCAGCCTGACGATGCAATAATTCTTTTTCAGGACACATGTCTGGACAAGTACCTATGGTTGCTCCGCCCTCCTTAACCCTAGATCCTGCACCACCCCACGCACGCAAAATTCTGAAAAAAAGCAAAATGAAATTCATTTTATAACATGACAAACCAAATAACCGAGAAATTGAATTTCACAATTTTGATATTTTTTGACCCGTGGTAGCTCAGATGATTAGCGCTCACTGTAAATATCACAGTATGTAAGCAACCCGAGTTCGATCCCCGCCGGCACCAATGAAATTGTTAATTGCAGTTCTAAGTGCTGATTTACCACATGCTCGACGGTGAAGGAAAACATCTTGAGGAAACCTACATGTCTGAGGAATAAAAAAAAATACTTATAAGACATGTGAAGTTTGCCAACACGCATTGGGGTAGCGCGGCGGACATTTCCTTGCCCAAAAACCCTCGCAGAATTGAGAGGCCTGTGCCCAGCAGTGAGATGTATATAGGCTCGTTCGTCGTAACTAATTTTGATATATAATATAGATGACGGATACTCAAAAACTTAGCATCTCCAAGTCAACCGGAAAAAGAAGATCCCTTCATCTAGCAGTAAGGTCAGTAAGGAATGTTGGCTACAGCTATGGTCAATAAGTATGCAATGAACATAAATCAGAGAATGTATTGTGAGGCCAGATATATAAAAATGTTAGCATGCTGATTTTTATTGGTTTATATCTGCAAGCAATAATATCTATCCTGTGTACAGTAGGTGGTAAGAATATATATATTACTTTCACCTACTTTATACTATAATATAGGATAGATAATTTTTCTGCATAGGAGTTCACCATTTGGTACTTAACAGTTTCTTGCCTACTTCTACTGCCAAGCAATATATTTAGCCTAAATGATGAATGACCCAGTAACATTACTGACCATAGAATACTATAATACACAATAGAATGGCTGTCAACGTTATTTTATACGACGATAGGGGTCGCCGGGAGCACATATACAAGCAATAACGTCGTATTATCACTACTACAAACCCGATTCGCTGTGTTGACAGACAGATTTTAATACATATTTATTTGTAAATAGCGTGCAATTTGGTATTTTCTAAATAATTTGCGTGGGAAATTTGGAAACAATTGTAATGTTAAAACACATCTCGTGTTGACGTTTATACATGTGAATTGACGTGTTAGTGATATTTTTGTGGCTACACGGGCTCCGTCCACTCCCCCTTTCTGTTATGTATGTATTATAGTATTCTATGGCTTTACACAATGTCTAACATATGCACCAACAATTCTATAAATAAAGACAAAGGTTTTTAACCTGTCTCTAGCATCTAATGTCCGCCATTGCTCGTCTGGAGTCAAAGATATCCGGGAGCGAAGTTGGTGCAGTTCAGCAGTTGCTTCTGACGTACTTAGACTGGTAGTTGACATAGTGACTAGTGCTGGAGGTTCAGCATGTAAAGGCTGACTTCTGAAAAAAAATTAGAAGTTGCAAAAATTAATGGTCCAGTTAAGACAATAAGAGTGTTAGGTATTATAAATAATATAAATAGTCAGTATTTAACTAGAAATCATTTATAAGTCTATGGTTATAAATTCATTAAAAATTAAACTACTTAGGTACTATAGTATAGAAAAGGTTCTTTTCTGCCTGGTGCAATGCATAATTTCATGGATAAGTGGTTTAGTATTATTACAGGCTGTAAAGAGTTATCATCTCAGACTTCAGGATAAAAATGGCTTTGCATTCAGGTGTCTATGGGCAGCGTTAGCCACTTACAACTAACTTAGCTTGTCAGTCACTCTCATATTAAAATTTTAGACACAAATTGGTACCCAAGTATTTCTGTTATGAAGTACCTATAATCTCAAGATATGTCCGGAAAAAATTACTGCTCATATAAAATATTTAGTCTTATATAATTAAATTAGGAGATTGAACAAGAACTTAAAAAATTTGATTTACTTACACAGTCTGTTTTGCTCTAGTAGTCTGGGCTAAACTCTTTCTTAATGGTGATAATTTTGTTGATCGTGCTGCAACTTTGGGCCTTACTACAACAGGGTCTATTTCCATTGCTAGAAATTTAAATACTATCATTAATTTGATTAACTAGAATATAAAAATGAAATCTGTTTGTTTTTATATATGGGAACATGAGATTTAAAAAAACATACAAGAAATAATAAATCATAATACACCTTTTACCTATATTTACATAGTTTAGTAATAACGTAATAATATTAGTATATAAATATTACTATGAATTTGCTGTTCTGTGCGTGCATTTAAATCAGAAACCTGGGGGCATGTTAATTTATAAATTGTCGTTATCTGGGAATTTATAAATTGACTTGGCCATCGCATGAAAACACAATGTATCTCACAATTAATACATATGATATTACATTAGATTGTCTGGTGCGATTGCTAAGTTAATCTATATATTTAAACATAATAGATTTTTAATATTGATATGGTCACTCTAAGATGTTGTCAGATTAGCTAATTATGTAATAACTTAAAAAAGAAAGACCCTAAAGTAGGGACTAAATATATTAACCGATTTGAGATTATATGGATCTCACAACTTTTTAAGGTAGTAGAACTGGGTTGCGAGACTTGTTTTTTTTTACAAGTTACGAGGGGTGATCCAAAAGTAATGATAATGAAAATAAAACACGGTTATTATGTTAAAATAATAATTAATTTTTCTACATAGTCTCCTAACAAATCAATACATTTAGTCTATCTTTTTTCTAAACCCAGGATTCCCTTTGATAAAAATTCTTTGTCTCGACCCTCCCAAAACGCTTCAACAGCGGCCATTACTTCGCTATCGTCTTCGAATTTCATGTCTCGGAGGCGTTCCTTGAGCCGAGGAAAGAGGTAGAAGTCACTAGGAGCTAGATCTGGCGAATAGGGAGGGTGTTCGAGCAGTTGGAATCCCGTTTCTTGAATGGAAGCCATTGCAACTGCGGCTTTGTGAGCCGGTGCATTGTCTTGGTGAAACAGCACTCCAGCTCGCAGTTTGCCGCGTCTTTTTTCCTTAATGGCCTCCCGTAATCTTTTTATTTGGTCTGCGTAATAAGAGCCCATAATAGTGGCTCCCTTTTTTCAAATATTCCACCATAATTATGCCTTGAGCGTCCCAAAAAACAGATGCCATAACCTTTCCCACCGAACTTGAAACTTTGAATTTCCTTGGCGTTGGTGAGGAGGCTCGCCTCCAAGTCATCGATTATTGTTTCGTTTCAGGATCAAAATGGTGGATCCAGGTCTCGCCCATAGTCACAAAACGGAACAAAAAATTTTCTTGATCTGCTTGGAATTTTTCGAGATTGACCCTCGAAATGTCAACTCGATTTTTCTTTTGCTCGTCGGTTGACATTCTGGGTACCCAATGCGCAGAGACCTTTTTCATATGCAACTTGTTCGCAAGGATTATTTGAACGCTGCCATATGAGATCCCTGTGACCTCAGCTATATGCCTGATGGTCACTCTCCAATCTGCCAACACAACATCTTCAACTTTTTTCACATTGTCTTCAGTGAGGGACGTGGATGGTTTATCTTCAGTGGATGTTCTGCCCAATTTAAACTCCTTGGCCCAGCGTGCAACTGTAGAATAAGGAGGAGCAGAGTCCCCCAACGTTTCCACTAAGTCACTGTGTATGTCCTCTGAAGACATTTTTTTAAACAGAGGTACTTAATGACAGCTCTAATTTCGTTTTTCTCCATGTTGATGTTATCTCTTTGACAGTTCGTATTCAAATCAATGTATCTCCCGGAAATCGTGATCTATTTATATGATTTTTTTAGGCTGACAGTGAGTATATAAGCAAGCAAAAAATATTTTTTTTGGATTTTTATGTGGACCTGAAGTAACCGATATTCATTACTTTTGGATCACCCCTCGTATGTTTTTGATGGCATGAATTTTTCGGATGGGATCTGTTGTAGCACAGAATCTGTGTATGTCAGACTTATGAATGACTGATTTTGAAAAACGAATAACATGCCTAATATGCAAATACAAGAAAAGATTATCCTGTGTCCAGAATGTACTGAGGCTAAAAATTACAAACATTCCACCTACTATTGTGGCATGTGCAGTGCTCCACAATAATTCAAATTCAAAGGTAAGGTGAAGTTTATGAGGAGAATATTTCTTCAGCTACTAAAGAGGATGACATTTATGATACAACCCATCTTTGAAGTTAACCAAAATTCTATTGTTAGAACATCATTATACAGTATATTTTTTCTAGTTAAAAAAAAAAAATGCAGTTGGCAACCCGCTTGCCTAGCGTGGCAACTATTGCAAATATTCCCCTTAATAAGGCAATCTATAGGAGAGGTGAATTCAGCAGGGGACTTTAATAGGCTGTAATGGTAATGGTATTAAAATGTAACCTTTTTGCCGAGAAATCCTATATGTTGGAGCTCCTCTCATTGCAGAAAGTTCTTCTTCAACATCAGAGTCAGGCACCCAATCTGGATCATCATCTTTCTTACTTTTTCGCCTTCTGCGTAAAAATATTAAACAAATTATTTTTTTGAATAATAACATGGAACACTTTTTTATTTGTCATTTTGACAATGTCAATAGGGCAGACAAACCATTTGAAGAACTAACTCATGAGGAAGACAGATTCTTGTGTTAAAACCATGTATTGACGAGCAGTTTAGGGCTGTGTAAAACCTTTGTTTGTCACCTCTGAGAAATTTAACTTACCATCAAGTGCGCTGTGCGCTCGCTTGTCACCCTTATTCTATTAAAAGGTTCATTACAAAGAACTAGCCACACTACTCTGGTATCGTAAAGTTTATAATGGGATATTCTGTTTATCCACCCCAAGAAATCCAACCCAGAGTGGATACTCGGAATTGCGTGTTCATTTATCCAATCATTTATTATTTTTCTTCCGATTTTCCCTTTCGGCTGTGTACATTTCTTTATAAAACATTATAGAAACTGGCCCAAGATTACTTAGTAGACATTAGTATCTTCTACTTTTCGTATATATACAGTGGGTTGCCAAATTATTAGGGACAGTTGAAAAAAATGCATTTGTCAAGTATTTGGCTAAATTTAATGAATAAAACAAAGGCTTCTTAATCTAAATACGTTTTTAATAATTAGGACAATATCCTATAATGTCATAAAAGTAATAAGAAATATTATAAAGTAATTAAAAATAATTAAAATTAAATTAAATAAGTACAAGATGTTGTCGAATTTTACTGGCCAGTATTTTGTAACATTTCCTTTGACTGCAATTAGTGCTTCTATGCGTCTGGGCATACTATCTATGCATTTTTTAGCGCTTTCTTTTATTCTAGGATTGTGATGCCAAACCTCTATTAGCCTTTCAATCAGTCTTACCTTGGTGGTTATCATTTCTTTGGCAATTTCTGCTTTAGTGATCTCCCAAAAATTTTCTATGGGGTTCATATCAGGAGAATTGCCAGGCCAAGGTAAGACTGGAATGTTATTCTCTTCTAGAAACTTGGTGACACTTCTTGCTTTGTGGCAGGGTGCTGAATCATGCATAAAGGTGAAGTTCTTACCATCAGGGAACCATTCCCTGAGTGTTGGCAACAATCGATTTTGTAACACTTCTTTATATTGGTGTTGTCTCATGGTCCCCTGGACAAAGTAGAGCCGTCCAACACCCTTTGCACTTATTACTGACCACACCATTATTTTGACAGGGTGTTTCACCCTCTCCACGATACAGTCGGGGTGATATTTTTCACCTGGGCGCCGTCTGACGAAGCTACTTTTGTCGGCCAAAATTTCAAAAGTTGATTCATCGGAGAAACACACCTGAAAAAAAATAGAAATATTGAATAATGTTACCGAATATAATGGCAAATAGGAAAAAACAACAGAAATAAGGTAAACTGACCTTATTCCAGTCCTCAATTGTCATTTGTCGATGTTGCCGAGCCCAAGCCAGTCGCCTTTTTTTCATTGCTTCAGTCAAGCGAGGTTTTTTTACAGGACGATGGCCTGTTAATCCTTCTTCTGCCAACCTGCGTTGCACAGTTCTCTTGGAAACTGATATTCCAGATTCTTGGACTAATTGAGTTAACAGGCTAGCACTTTTTTTTCGGTTTTGTAGACAGATATCCCTAATTTTTCTGTCTGAACGTGGTGTTGTGACGCGCTTTCTCCCACTGTTGCCTTTTCTCTTAGGCGACAGGGGCTGCTTTTTGTCCAAATTAATTTTTATTCTATTAACTACCGACTTGGAAACACCAGCAATATCTGCTATCTTCCTTTGGGAGTGAGTGGTGTGCTCGAGAAGGGTTTTAATTTCAGATTTTTTCCGAGGAGACAAATCACACCCCTTACCCATGCTGGAAGACGAAATAAATATTATAAAATAAAATAAAATTATCAAAATTATTCAACAAAAATATATAATAATAAATTATAATAGTACTTACATTTTGACACAATTTAAAAGCACAAATATAAAATTTACTTTGTTTGAAATCTTCAAATCCGTCTTTCACTCTATCGCGTCTTAAGCATAATGAGGCTCGCACGCTATTCAAAAATTTCTTAAATATAAAAACAAACCCCATAAATCTCAAAATCTACTTATTATGTTAGCGAAAGAAGCAGATCAAACGATATAATAAATTTCATCTCCACTCTAACCACTTGAACTGTAGTCAAGTGCATCCAAAGTTAGAAAACAAGAAAAAAATTGACTGTCCCTAATAATTTGGCCCACTGTATATATATATATATATATATATATATATATATATATATATATATATATATATATATATATATATATATATATATCTTTTAATTCTTGTTTAAAGGTCAAAACATAAATACTTTTAATGGTTTAATTATGTTCAGTGCAGGAAATAGAATAAATGGGGCCCTACACTCTATTGTGAAGAGTCAAAATGTGTCGAAAAAAGCATGTATGGCAATTCATAATGCTGTGTAGGTCCCTACTTTTGGGTGTGGCAGAAGAAGCACGAGAGTAGAATGAACGCAGTAGAAATGCAGTCGTTAAGGAGTATGTTAGGGCTGAATCTGAATGACAGGGTAAGAAATTATGTAATAAGAGAAGAGTGTGGTTTGCAAGATGATGTTGTGACCAGGATTAAGAAAGGAATGCTTCGATGGTTTGGTCATGTGGAAAGAATGAATGAGGAAAGAGTGACAAAGGAAATTTATGTTGCAGAAGTGAATGGCAGCGTCGGAAAGGGACGTCCTAGGCCAAAATTTATTGACCAAATTGACGATTTATTGAAAACAGGCCAAATTAGGAGTACCCTTAACCGACGAGCATGTATGCGTAGGTGTATGGATGTGAAGGAGGCGAGAGAGGTGTATCAGGATCATGCCAAATGGAAGTCTGTAGTCTCCGCCTACCCCTCTGGGTGACAGGCGTGAGTATTTATGTATGTATGTTAATTATGTTCATATCATTGAATGTGACATAATTTACATCATTTAGGAAATATATTATGCAGTGGCGAAGCTAGGGCTTCAAACTAGGGCAAGCCCAATATACAAATTGATAAAGATATAGATTGTTGTTTTTGTTTACTGTATAGGTGCATGGTGTTTACTGTATAGGTCATGGGTCATTGTGCATCACATGGTATTTTTATTTTTTATTATCTTATATGTCATATAATTTGTTGGAATACAAGGTACTATTATTAAAAAGTTTCGGACTACCAGAGGGCTGTGACAGTACTCTATAGTCCGACAAATTTGATAATGATCCCTGCATAATAAGAAATAAAATATTTTGAGGACCTACAAAGTCTGCCAACATGCATTGGAGGAGTGCAGCAGATATATTGCGCTTCATAGCTCTTTCAGAAAAGAAAAGGAATGCTGTGGCTGTGGTAAGCTGTAACTTAAGTTTACTTTTATAGAAGAATAGTATTTTGTTAAGTATTTAATATTAATTTTTTCGTTCAACAAACTCATTGAAAAACTATGTATGTACCTACCTACATTGGTTTATTTAGAAGTTTTATAATCCACATAAAAAATGGAAAGTTATGTTATATACTATGCACAGAATATAAATGAACAATTCCAATCTGTCTAAATTAATCCTAACAGGCTTCGTCGATGAAAAGATAACATTTCTTTGGGCTTCAATAGACTTGCAACAAATATTTACCCTATTGTGACCTATTTGGCTACTATAATTAGATAGATACTTAGATATTTGGTAAATTGAAAATATTTACTATATGGTTTTTTTTTCTTGTAATCATTAAAGTAGTCATAGGTACATAATCAACCTCCATATTACAAAAATTAAAAAAAGAACTATCAGATAAATGCCTATGCACTTGAACTATCATAATTAAAAAGGAAGATAATAGTATAGAAAGACTAATTTTTCTTCATTTTCAGGCAATAGTTTACAATTTTTCTTCTCATAGACAATCCCATCTTTAGAGAATGGATACTCTGAAGAATAAACACTAATTCCTTTATGGCCCCATTAACTTTTAGCTAATATTTATCTATTTGGCCAGGAAGACCTCAGAATATTCAGAATTCAGCATGTGGCTGAATATAGGGTATGTTCCAAAACATTTTCAGTACACTGCCAAATACTAAAGACGTCATCAATTGACACTATATTGTACTGGCGTACCGCCGCCGTATTGTTTTGGATATCCGGCCATAATAGAACAATTTTTTATTGTGTGTATCGCTGAATGAAGCATGCCAGAATTTGTTTTTATTTATTCAAATACAAACAATTGTAGAATAAATGCTGGTATCTCCATTAGGAGGATATAATGATTTTTGGAGTACAAAATGACAAAATAATCGCCAACACTTTTCCAATATGACACAAATGTATGGCGTCATATACTGTCCTATGTTTTGGAACAAATCACCAGTACATCGTCGGTTCATGACGTAATTTGCATTGGACAGTACACTGGGTTGTATTTTGGAACATACCCATAGTATTTGTTGCAAGTCTAGTCTTCAAGGTTACTGCTAACTCAAGGGCTTGTGAGTCACACACTTCTGGGGAATAAAGCACCTCATGGACTGTTTACTTAATATACTTAAAATTATAATATCAAAATTTGTACAACATAAATAAATTTTGACATTTTAAAGTTTAAGTTTGAGCTAGAGATTGTCTCTGAAATTCAGTCTGAATACCTTGATTTAGACACTATCAATAGTTTGAATTCTAAAGATTCAGCAATAATTTTATTCAATCAACTGTGATATACCAGATTTTAAGGGGTTACCCTTGTCAACTGGACCATTCAGGTAATCCTTGGGGATGCCTATATATAGCAGTGAATTGGTGATGGGCTGTAATAAAATGACAATATGTAGTGAACAAACATACATTCGTGTCTTTGTGCGAGTAACATCAAACATAAACCCATCAAAAGCTCCAGCATTTAAAACAGCCCTCTCTGCACTGGTAGGTTCATCATACTCAACGATGCACTTTTGACTCTTTGGAAAAAGTCTTATCTTTTGGGGGCGTCCAAATTTGCTGAAGTGTTTTTTGGCTGTCGTTTCATCAAATAATCCGTCGGGGACATTTGAACATCTGCAAGCACAGACTTTAATTTTACTTAGGTATCACATGCTATAAAAATTTTTCTTTTCACATATAAAATAAACAAGTAATATTTACGTGACCGACGATTTAGTGTTAATATCATCAATAAATGGGCTTTTAATTTTCTTTATCGGCAACGTCGTGGGTTCCATGTTTACGAAAATAACTGCTCTATTTTAAATACATATTATTGAAACAAGTACAAAATGTTACAAAGTACAATATTATGTTAGAACTTTTTAATCTTTCGTTAGAAAATAGTTTAATCCTTGCTTTAAATACACGTACACCGAAACAAAAAGTAATAACAAGAATCTCAGTTTTTCACGTTTCACATTTTCACAAATTTATAAATAAGTGGGAACTACACCATAGATGTTTCTTTATTAACTGGCTTTACGGCTTTGGGTTCTAGCCCTTCTGCCCCTATCATTTCTTTCTTAATCTTCTTTTATACATATATTTTTCTTCACAATATGCTGCTGCGTAACATTGCGAAGTTTTGGGAGATTTTGACGACAGCTCAACTCAGCGGACACTTAGTGATGACAGCCACTCAAGTTTATTAGGCGCCCAAGCGATCAAATTAACTTGAGGTTTATCAACATCAAAGCACTTGTTTCATCGTTTTCTCTAACAGTTCACACGCGCAGACACTTAATTCTCAAAATCGCACCACTTTTATAAATTAAAATCCACTTCAAACCATTATTTAAGCGACAAAACAGGAGCGACAATCCGCCGACGGCCAAGTTCCCGCCACCAACACAAACTAACTAGATAATGAGTCGCGCACAAGTAGATTGAAGTCTAGAAACTTGAAAATTAAAGAAAATTTCACTTTCCTAATGTATTTAGTTTTATTTTAAAACCTACGTTTTTTTTTCTAGTACATTGTAAAATTGTACAAAATTTTCAAATCCTGTTAAAAACTACGTACAAACAATGAGTTTTGCATAGTTCATATTTTTTTCATCAACTCATGCCACTAGATAGAGCTATTTTGACAGTTGCCTTTCCAATATACGGAAACTGTCGAGAGCTGCACGTAATAAGTATGGAGTGTAGAGGTAAGGAGTACAGACTGCGTATTAAAGTGTCCATAGAAAACCGTTAAATAAGGGTGGCGTCACTATAGCTACGGGTTAAATTTTAAAGAACGTGTCGAAAAATATTAGTGGGATAGACGACTTTTTCGAGGTTATATTTACTAAATAAAATTATTTTAGATTTTAGAGTTACTGAGCAGTTTAGCAGCACACTTCAAACCGTCGACAACTGCTAAGTTCATTTCATCCCTGTAGCCACTCCAGCGCTGTTGTGGAGAGTTCTCGAACTGTTATTTACTGCTTAGAGATGGACACTTTTTCAACTACTCTACTATGGGAGTTGGTACTCCTTACTTCTACACTCCATAGCCCCAGGTTTTATAAAGTATTTGATAATACTACAGCTACACAGTACACTACTACAGAGTTTATATTTACCAATATTTATATATGGGTCAACTCGAGTTACGATTAATTTGAACTGGATCTCTCTAACTCGAATTTGATCTGATGATCTGGTTGTACATGAAAAAATCAAGCGAGGCAGTAAAAGAGTAAGAGCGCAATTATTACTTTCTGTGAGCGCTTTGTGTTTCAAATAGTATTACCATAGTAAAAATAGAATAGTAGGATAACTCCCGCGCCGCGCGAGACTTAAATGCCTACTGCTGCAGAGTTGTCACTGTCTTTTGTTTAACAGCTAAGTTTCATTCAATTTTTTAAGTAATTATAGTATCTACAAACATAATACATACGGATACGCATCTATGCATCATAATTGTTAATGATTTCTTTAGTTTCCTCTCAAAGAATCAATGTTTGTCAAAAAAAATTCAGCTTTACATTACAACAAATGCGAAATAACTAAAATACGAGTAAATTAAAACTGAGCATATGGTGTCAGCCCAGAATTAATTTTTAAAATTAATTTGATCTTTTTTTTTTTCAATTTATTTATCGGATCAAACAAAAATTACATTCCAATATAGGCTTAATTAACATCTAAAAACCACAGAGGTTTACCTTGATGCTAAATAATTAAATTTAGGTAAGCGAATTATGTACAAAACACAGTCTAATTCAATAGTTAGGTATATGAGTAGGTAGAAGGTGTAACAAGAATATAAAGACTAAAAAGGTAAGTTAACAACTTAGTTAAAGTCAGAAGTAGCAAGGTAAAAGGTAAAAGTAAAAGTAAGAGCTAGGCAGGTAGTACAATATTATTAAGTAGATATAGTATGTAATTATAATTTAGATAGGAAAAAGCTTTTGAGTTTAGTTTTAATGTTTTGTTGTGATACTTTTTCGCGTATATCGAAAGGTAAGTTATTTATTAAATGCGGTATCAGATAAGCAGCCGTCCGTTGCCCGTACACATTATTAGCAGTGATATGCCGGAGTCGGTTTTGTGTCATAGCGCGCGTACGTACTGGATGTTCTATATATGATTTTAAACTGTCGCAAAAGAAATATTTTTTAAATAATATGAATTTAATTTGGTCATAAACTGGTAAGATTTTACAATGTTTAAAAATCGCATTTTCATCATTATCAATTAGGACACGTATATTAGGGGATATAATATTTTTGAGAATACTACATTGAAGATCATAGATCTGTTTTAAATATGATTTGTACGTCCGACCATAGCTCGACAAGCCATATTGAATATAAGATTCAGCCAGGGAGTTGTAAAGCATAGGTCTTACTTTGAAGGGTATGCGATTTTTTAGGATTTTTATATTGGCTAGAAACTGACGCAACTTATTACACACATGTTCAATGTGGTAGTTCCAGTTAAACTTTGAGTCAATTATAAGGCCAAGGTATTTTTGTGTGGTCACAACTTCGATTGTAGGGCATTTGCAAGTTCCTAGTTGATGGAGGCAGTCGTGATTATGAGCAATTAATGGCTTTGGAGTAGGATACCTCATATACGGAGATTTGATAATCATGAGTTTGGTTTTATTGGCATTTAACACTAGACCAACGTCATGGCACCAACGTATCATCATGTCTAAATCGGCCTGGAGAGCATAACACGCATTTGAGATATCCTTACCCGAAACGAGAAGACACGTATCATCTGCGAATTGGTAACAGGAACTGTGTTTCAGACAGTTATTCATCTCGTTGACATAAGATAAAAAGTGCAACGGGCCAAGTACTGATCCTTGGGCCGTGCCTTCTGTCACATTCTTAGGGTCACTGAATGCGTTATTTAATTTAATCGTAAATGTACGATTTTGGAGGTAATTTCTATACCAATTAAGTAACGGACCCCGGATACCACAATCATCCAGTTTATGGATTAAAAGTTGATGTTGCAGCGTGTCGAAGGCACGAGAAAAATCAATAAACAAGGCCAGAACACATTTTTTAAGGTTCAAATGCTCGTTTACCTCATCTGTAAACTTACATAGAAGGTCCGTAGTACTTTTACCTGCTTGAAATCCGTACTGGTTTTTGTTTATTACTTCGTGCTTGCGGTAAAAATTATGAATCTGCTCACAGATAGCTTTTTCAACTATTTTATCAATATTAGAAAGCAGAGTGATTGGTCGATAGTTGGAGTAATCATCGTGTTTGCCCTTTTTGAAAACAGGTCTCACACAGCCTATTTTGAGGTCGTCGGGATATTCTCCAGACGCAAGACTGCAGTTAATTAAATTGGCAATGGGTAAAGATATATGTTTATCAACCATTTTTAGATCAGTTACTCCAATACCGTCAGGTCCAGGAGCCTTATGTGAGTTCAGTCTCTTAATAATTTCGTTAACATTGTTATGAGAAACTTTTTTGAACAAAATACTTGAATCCACCGGTCTCCGATAAGTTAGTGGATTGGTTAATTTTAAGCTGCATTGAGGAACAATGTCTTTAACTGCCTTTTCAAAGCTGTTTGCGAAGTTGTTAGCTATCGCTTTGGTGGTAAGGCCCTGTCCGTCAAAAGCCTTCAGTATCGCCTCGTCAATGGATAATGTTACTCGTCCTAACATCTGGTTAATGATTTTATAAATTTATATATATATATATATTTTTGTATCTTTAAAGTTATTATGTATTTCATTAAGATAGTATGTATTTCGTTTTGATTCTATTAGTTTATTGAGATTATTTCTAGTTTTATTATATTCTAGTCTTATTTTAGGATCAAAAGATCTTAGATTCCATTTTTGATCTGATGTGATATATGATAATTAATGTACTTACGAGGTATGTATCTATATATCGATATGGTAATATGTGTGTGTGTGTGTGTGTGTGAGCGTTTATGTGAACATATTTTATTTATGGAGTAAGTCTTCTTTACGCTTATAATCCAATTTTTTCAACCACTCCATAACAATAAATTTGCATTTAGTTTTTGTAAGGGAATATACTGATAGTTATTCAATTTATTATACGGGTTACTACTTTGGTAACAGAAAAATCGATGTGTAAGGCTAGTTCTGTATAAAGTAATATTGCGGTGCTGATTCCTAAATATCTTTGGTTCATATTTTAACTGGGAATGTTTTTTAAGGACGGTATATAAAATGTAAAGCTGTCGTACAGTCAGGACTTAATAATCGTATGGTAGGAACGAGCTCATTTTTAAAAGTGCTCTTTGGGCTCGTTCAATTTTCAGTATATGTGTTTTACAGGCACCACCCTAAGAAGTGATACAGTACGTTAGGTTCGACCGGCAAAGAGCGAAGTAAACTGATTTTATTACTTTTTCCTGACCTACATGTCTCAAGGCCTTAAATATTACCATTAATTTGCGTATTCTTGCCGTTAGAAGGTCAATGTGATAGTGAAAACTTAATTTATTGTCAATCATTACGCCTAGGTATTTAGTTGAGTCTGTGTTTATAAATTTTTTGCATGCACAGGTATGTATCATTGTACGTATCATTGGGATTATCACACAAGTGTGAAACAATTCGATGTGTAGGGTCAGGCTTATCAGTGTTTTTAATGGAAAAAATGATATAATTTGTCTTTGAAATATTAAGGGTTAAAAGGTTCTTGTATAAAGAACTCGTTACAATATTCATTCCTTTTTGATCGTTTGACAAAACCTCATCAAACAAACTGCCACTGAAAAGGTGGACCGTGTCGTCTGCAAAGGTAATTATTTTTGCATTTGGGATTTTCATCTGACAAAGATCATTTATGTAAATGAGGAAGAGAGTTGGACCTAGAATACTTCCCTGAGAAACCCCAAAATTTACAGGGGCTTCTTCGCTAATGATGTTATCAATTTGTACACATTGTGTTCTGTCTGTTAAAAAATCTTGAAGAAGTTTCAACTGGAGGTCTCCGATACTAAGTTATTCAAGTTTTTTTACTAAAATTGGGACAGAGACTGTGTCAAATGCCTTTGCCAAATCTAAAAATATACCTATTGTTTTTTCTTATTGTCGAAGTCATTATAAAATGTGTCAGTTGTTAGTTCGACAACCGCATCTAATGTAGATCTATTTGCTCTAAAGCCAAATTGTGCATGTGATAAAAGATTTTTATTTTCCAAATATTTTACTAATCCAAGTTTACGAGTCCAAGGGGGAGGCATTGGCCGTTAGTTTGGACATTGCGAAGGCCTTCGATCGGGTTTGGCACAAAGCGCTTCTTTCGAAGCTCTCTTCCTATGGGCTTCCCGAGAAATTGTGCGATTGGATCACCAGCTTTTCCGCCGATCGGAGCATCAAGGTCGTTGTTGACGGTGCAAGCTCCGATTACAAGCCTATTAATGCTGGTGTACCATAAGGCTGCGTACTATCGTCAACGCTATTTCTTCCGCATATCAATGATATGTTGCAAACCCGTAACATTCATTGCTATGCAGATGACAGCACTGGTGATGCTCTATATACCGTCCGTGCCAATATTTCTCTAGATAACGTCTCCGAGTACCGGGACACACTTGTGTCTGAAGTCGAGTCTTTGCTGAACAGAGTCTCGGATTGGGGGCGACTAAATCTAGTCCAGTTTAACCCCCTAGAAGACACAAGTTTGCGCGTTAACCGCTAAAAAGAACCCCTTTGTGTTTGGCACTCCCCTTGTTGCCTCAGCCAGTATCGGAATCCTCGGCGTCGACATATCGAGTGACATGCAGTCCTGTGATCACTTACAAGAGAAGGCCAAATCGGCCTCTAAAAAGCTTGGCGTGCTCAGCAGAGTGGGACAGTATTTCATGCCGGCACACCGCCTGCAACTTTACAAGGCGCAGATTCGGCCGCACATGGAATACTGTTCCCATCTCTGGGCTGGGGCTCCCCAGTACCAGCTCCTTCCACTTGACCGCATCCAGCGCAGAGCGGCTTGAATCGTCAACGAACGTGTGCTTTCCGATTGGCTCAATTCACTGGCGCTGCGAAGAGATGTTGCATCTCTTTGCATTTTCTTTCGCATATGCCATGGGGAGTGCTCTGAGGAATTGTTCGGATTAATCCCAGCCGTCAAATTTCGTGAACACACTACGCGGCAAACGTTCCGATACCATCAACACCATCTGGATGCTTGGCGGTCCACCACTGTACGTTTCAAAAGGAGTTTTCTTCCGCGTGCGACCTCTCTGTGGAATAGTTCACCACCGGCAATTTTTTCGGACCGATACGACCTGGGGACCTTCAAGAAAAGAGCTTACTCCTTTCTAAAGGGCCGGCAACGCACCTGCAATTCCCCTGGTGTTGCGATTGATCATGGGCGGCGGTAGTCACTTAACATCAGGTGAGCCGCATGCTCGTTTGCCCCTCTTCTATAAAAAAAAAGATTTTTGAGATAGTAGGAAGAATAGAAATTGGTCTCTAGTTATTGACACAGCCTCTGTCTCCACTTTTGTGAATAGGGTGGATTTGTGATTTCTTGTATATCCACGGGAATACTCCAGTTGAAAGCGATAAGTTCCAAATGTACGCTATCAGAGAGACTAGAACATCCCTGTTTGCTTTTAGGGTCTCACTGGAAACTAAATCCAGGCCAACAAAGCAATTGCTCTTTAGACCTGTTATTAGGTTCCTTACTTCGTACTCATCCGTTAATAGAAGAGTAAAAGAGTGACAGCATGAATTTAAGACATGGGGTTGGACTGGGGGCTTATTTTTATACAGGTCTTCAGCTAAGTTTCTTCCAACATTTGCAAAATATTGGTTAACACCATTCACCGATGCTTGCGTATTGTTTGTGTCTATTAGTTCTAACGGAATCTCTTTTGGTTTATTAGTATAAGTATTATCTTTAAGAGCATTCCAAAGTTTTTTGTTGTCTTTTCCTGCATTTTGAAGTTGAAGTTTTTCATAGTTTCTTTTAGGTTTTTTCAGTAGGGATGAGCAATAATTTCTGTATCTCTTATTGAAGCAGATTGAAGTATGTTGTGGAAAAAAACAGCAGCTTAGTTAATATTTTTGATCTCGTACAAAGAATTCAAATCCTTATTTTTTAGTTCTGTGTTTAAAAGTTCGAAATTTACGTATTTTAATACTTTTGCAGGTTTTTGTTTGGAAGAAGAAGCAATATATAAGGCAACACTATAATGATCACTTAGAGTTGTTTGTAGGATGAAACAACGAGCTTTTAATTTTGTCTTTAATATTACATGATCCAAGCATGTTTTATTATGCCTGGGAAAGAAGTACGCAGGCAACATTCCGTGAAATGCCATCATATTTAAGTATATAGGAAGATTTGCATCTCTACTTTGTTTAGCTATATTAATATTAATATCACCTAATAATATGACATTTTGCTTATTTGATTTGAATTTATTTGGATTGAAGAAAATTATTAATATTCTTGTATCTGGGAGGTCGATAAACAGCAATAGCTACCGTATCTTTATTTACAGTAATTACAAGACAATTGACCACTGAGATAACTAAATATTTTTTATAATACACAACCACACCCTAATTTTGAGTGAGATTATTAGTAGAGCAAGATACACGGCTAGTATATATATATATATATATATATATATATATATATATATATATATATATATATATATATATATATATATATATATATATATATATATATATATATATATATATGTTCTTTCTGCAAAGTTATTGTATCCATCCAAAGGAGGTATGCAATGAAGAGATGATAGCCAGCATTCAGTAAGCACAACGCATCATAGTGTTACCTATTTCTGCTGCCAAGTAGCAATGCCAGTAACAAGCAACAGAAAACATATCTGAGTGTTATCATTTGCATGGGATTCTAATTAATAAAATTAAAACAAAATTAAAAAGTTTGAAATAGTGTGTACGTCAAACATCTGTTCCCCAACTCCTGAAAATTTTGCTAATTCAAAAAACGAAAAAAATTACTTTTTACATGTAGTTACAAGTTTATATCCTTACAGTTACAGGTACAGTTACGACCACCAGCTCCCCGCAAGGCCCGCTAGGCTCCAAAACCTGTAATTGTATTGGCGAATATTCCACCAACTTTGAGTATTTAACCAACTAAAAAAAATGGTATACTCAAACTCCACCAATTATCATATACGTATCATTATCAACTTCAAACCATTATTTAGACAAGAGCAACAAACTTTCCACCAAAATCCAAAGAGTAGGTATGTATATTATGAATTATCTGTTCCCAGTACATAAAATTGGAATTAACAATTTCGTTGATATATACATTAATTCGCACCCGGGTTGCTCGCGTAGGTATTGTAAGATTTACACAAGCGCTTAGCCCCTGAGCTAATACGGCTCTATATTGCCATACCATGTAAATTACCAAATATGTATGTGTATGTAATATGTGTTTACCAAGATATATGTGGCAGCCTCGAACCTGCCCAAATTATTAAAGAATTCGCAAAAAGTTTTCGGAGCAGACTTGCTACAAACAAAATAAAAATTTGTGTGCTTTTTATAAGTATTTGTTAATACCTCACTTGGATCAAGCCCCTCCCGAACCAATTCTGGTACCGTCGCTGCTTATTTCTAATTTCAGTTCAATTCAGTCTATTCAACGATTTAGGAACAAATTAAAATAACTATTTTAAAAAAGAGGGGATTGTGTTTGCTCTACTTTTACCCAACAGATTCAAAAAGATAATTATGTTTTTTACTTGTCTTTTTCTTTGATACATCCTATAGCCCGAAGGGCAAGATGAATTACTTTTAAACGTGGTGTGTCGTTACGTTCTTGCATAACTCTGTAATATTATGAGTATGACTTATTTGCACTCTATATTATAACCAAAATGACGCTCGCAAAATAAAATATTATAGTGCTTGCTTTAAGCGCATTCAGTCGAACTAGTAGTTTAATTTTATTAGTTGAATATTATAGAACACTGTATCTACTTTAATAATGTCATATTTTTAGGGGATAGGTCTAAAAATATGTATCTATTTTTTTGCCAGATTTTTCGTGCAAAACGCGAGAATAGCTTATTTTAGCTAGGTTTAGGTAGGTAGGACATTATTTTGCAACAATATATAAAAATGTAAGATTGAGAAATTAATCCGTTGTTAAACCGCAGCCATCCTAGACACGATTATCGGAGTTGAAATTTAAAGCGTGATTATTTTTAGGTGGTAATTCGACTATCTCACTGTATTGGAATGAAAGTTTTGCGGCAACACTCTCTTTGTGAGATCTTTGCAATTAAAACGACAGGCGCATGCCCTCAATTACAGTCTCAACCAAAATATTTTTTCCCAATGTACTATGTACATTTTAATTAAATAAAATAACATTTTAACATTTTTTTAATAAGTTTTGGCGTATAGTATCCGTGCATAGAGTCTATCGCCTCCATGAGGGTTTCATAGAAAACGACTATGACGCTCCGATACATATTAGAGGTTGAAATGCTAACGGAATACAGGTTTAACATATAAAGGCGGTATATCCATCTCATGTTATATGTTTGATGTGAAATACCTAGATAAGCAACGGGAGCAGCTTCAAATGTCGAGTCTCGCACTTGAAGTTACCGCTGACCGCCAGTCAACCTACTAATCATGACAATGGTAGCAAATCTTCCCTACAAGAGGACCCTGGGTCTAGCAGTAAACTGTTACGGGATGGAAAAAAAGTAGTTTAAAATTTAAGTATGTACCTGTTGGTGGGCTTCATTAAAAGTAAGGGAAAATCAGGATAATCCTATCGAAGTCTTTTAAGAAATTTAACTTCTCGAATAAGATATCGAATAAGATGTCGAATAAGAAGATTCTCCCTGGACATCCACAAGTCGAGTGGGCCTGACGGGATCCCCACAATTGTGCTGAGGACGTGTGCTCCAGAGTTGGCACCGGTTTTAACGCGTTTTTTCCGGTACTCCTACTCCCTAGGCTTAGTCCCAAAATCGTGGAAGACGGGTTTCGTCCACCCAATCCCTAAAAAAGGTGACTGCTCAAACCCGTCCAACTACCGGCCTATCGCCATCACCTCCTTGTTCTCCAAAACAATGGAATCCATTGTAAACTGCCAGCTCATGAGGTACCTTGAGGATCAGCAGCTGATTAGCGATCGCCAATACGGTTTTCGCCGTGGTCGATCAGCTGGTGATCTTCTGGTCTACCTAACTCATAGATGAGCGCAGGCAGTAGAGTCCAAGGGGGAGGCATTGGCTGTAAGTTTGGACATTGCGAAGGCCTTCGATCGGGTTTGGCACAAAGCGCTTCTTTCGAAGCTCCCTTCCTATGAGCTTTCGGAGAAATTATGCAATTGGATCACCAGCTTTCTTGCAGACCGGAACATCAAGGTCGTTGTAGACGGTACAAGCTCCGATTACAAGCCTATTAATGCTGGTGTTCCACAAGGCTGCGTGCTATCGCCAACGCTGTTTCTTTTGCGTATTGTTACGGCCCTATATTATTATTAATAATTAATATATATATATATATATATATATATATATATATATATATATATATATATATATATATATGTATATGTATATATGTATATATATATATATATATATTAAACAATAAAATTACATTAATAAGCATAAAGTTAAGTTAAATCATTTCAGACATTAGACAAATATTATAGTAAATTTAAGGCAATATATTGTTTTTCAGACTAAGTAAATTTATTCAAAAACTTGTAAAAATATTTAAAATATGATAAATAATAGAAATACAAGTCAAAAATATTATAAAAATAAAGATAAATAACATTTATAAGATAATTAGAAAATTTGTTAAAAATTGTCTAAGTCTTAGAAGGAGTTCATGTATAAAAGAAAAGTTATGGAAGGTGTTCATGTATAGATGGCTTGTAAGGAGGAGCTGCCGGAGATACATATCTGCAGTTGTATACATATATATATATATATATATATATATATATATATATATATATATATATATATATATATATATATATATATATATATATATATATATATGTATATATATATATATATATATATATATGAGGTGGTCGGGTGCCCGACTGCTTGAAGTACTGTAGCACATTGACTAGTCCTATATTAGGGACTTATGATAGTAAACTCTATTATACAGGCTCTATTATACAGGCAACTCTATATACTAGGCCTCTATGACGAATTTACATTACAATAGTAGGGTCGTGGGTTCAAGTCCTATATATTAATGACTTATGAAAGTTAGGTCTTTGATACAAAAGCAATACTATAGAAGGTTTCTATGATGAATTAGCATTACAATAATAGAATCGTGGGTTGAAATCCTACATATTAATGACTTATGAAAGTAAGGTCTATGATACAAAAGCATTATTATAGAAGGTCTCCTTGATGCATAAGCATTATATGGGGTGGTCCGGTGACCGACTGCTCTTAGTACTGTAGCAAAATGACTAGTCCTTATTAGGTACTTGAAAAGGAATATTATGGTGGCGTGAATGCTGCTTCACGAGCAATTGGTCCAAGGTAAACTTGGACGCATTAACCGATGTGTCCTAGACATACCATTTTAGTGCCGGTGGTAAGCGGGTTTGTTGTAGCAATACGGCTTTCCCGTGGACATCGCACACCCATACCGTTTGTGGGCGGCGTCGTAGCGCATAGCGATGCGTCGTCTAATTTTGGGATTGGGATGAGAGTAGTTAGGTTGTACCAGTTCTGGCGCACTGAGTCAGTACTACTATACTAGTAGTTACGTTGTACCAGTTCTGGCGCATTGAGTCCGAAGTGGTACAAGTACGACGTTCGTCGACTCACGATCCTAAGAAAAAAAAAAAAGGTTTTGGCATGCTCTGATCACGAATCTGCGGTCCATTTCTGCGTTGGATGCACGGTTCCGGAGATGTGCAGATCAATTAACTCTTATCTAATTGATATCCGGTGTAGGCCTCAACCGTCATTAGCGCTCCATTACTCCATTGTTATCTATTGTTCATTGCATACCGTCATTATCTATTATTCGTCAGCGTGTGCGTCGGATTATCAGTGCTATTATATTATACTCCTTTGTTCCTAACTGCAATGGTAATCTGAATCATCAATAAAATACATTACCTAATTTTGTTACAAATTTTATTTACGAAATACAAAATCTTATTACTTATTATCTATAAAATAAGAGCGAAACATCTCATCCACTAAAATATCGTTGTACAATGAATGTGTTCCCTGTAAATATACTCGTAAACCTATGCATTGAACATCCCTGAAACTTATATAGCAAATACATTAAGCAATATTCGCCACAAACTGAAGTTCACTCATTCTGAATCCTATCAACATTCTAGTTCCATCTTTTACAATTTCTTTTTAAAAACTCTAGATGATATTGTACAGGTGTCCGTCCGAATGAATCAAAATATTGACCGACGTCATTCGTATCGATACACAAAGCTACCCAATGTGACCCTGGTTTATCATATATATCATTACATATCATCTGTACCCAAATTGCATATTACCTAGTCAGGTCATAAATTCTATTACATGTTTAATATAAAATAAATGAAACAAGTTTATTCATTATGTATCCATTTATATACCAAAATGAACTTAACAAAACATAGATTCCTATGACACTATAGTTTATTCAAAATGACCTCCGTGATTTTGAATACAGGCCTTCAATCTGCGCGGCCAGTCGTCTATCGCAGCACGAACGAGGTCCATGTCAATATCGGCGGCTGCCTTAATCAAAGATGTCTTGAGTGACTCCAAATTGTGATGAGGCTTTGAGCGCGCCTTTTCCTCAAAGTGTTGCCATATCTTGTAATCTAACGGATTCAAATCTGGACTGGAGGAGGGCCAGTCTTTGTGTCGGATGAAGTCGATTTCACGCGCCGCCAGCCAGTCTTGTGTGCTCTTCGCTCTATGAGCTGACGCCGAATCTTGTTGGAATACCCAGTGTCTTTATTGAACATGGTATGAGAAACAGGTTACACAAGGTTCGTCAGGACTGTATTTTGATACACAACTGCATTCGTTTTTAACCTTTCTCACAAAAATGTACCTCTGTTAAGCCCCAATAAGCAATTCCCAACCATACCATGAGCGAGGATGGAAAATGACCCCGTTGGACACGCGGAATACGGTTGCTCGCTTCTTCGCTACTGTGTGCGTACACTTTATCATTTTGTTTGTTGTAGCTCTCTTCTACGGTAAAAATTTTTTCATCCGAAAAAAGAATTTCCCGATATTTTTTTCCCGCGTACCACTTCAACAAAGCGCGGCATCTCTTCAGTCTCAGGTCCATTAGACGAGCTTTCAAATGATGTTCTGTTTTTATTCGATATGCCCGAAGTCCTAAGTCTTCATTTAACACCCTTTTCACCGTGGTTCTGCTTAACCCCATCTGAAGGGCCAACAGTTTCTGCTTACGTTTGGGATTTCTTTGAATTCGCGCCTTCACAGCTTTTATCACTGCTGGAGTCCTAACAGACCGCGGGCGACCACTTCATGACCTCGTTGGATACGTGGAATACGGTTGCTCGCTTCTTCACTACTGTGTTCGTACACCTTATCATTTTGTTTGTTGTAGCTCTCTTCTACGGCAAAAATTTTTTCATCCGAAAAAAGAATTTCTGATATTTTTTCCCGCGTACCGTTTCAACAAAGAGCAGCATCTCTTCAGTCTCAGGTCTATTAGACGAGCATTCAAACGATGTTCTGTTTTTCTTCGATATGCCCGAAGCCCTAAGTCTTCATTTAACACCCTTTTCACCGTGGTTCTGCTTAACCTCATCTGAAGGGCCAACAGTTTCTGCTTACGTTTGGGATTTCTTTGAATTCGCACCTTCACAGCTTTTATCACTGCTGGAGTCCTAACAGACCAAGGGCGACCACTTCATGACCTCGTTGGACACGCGGAATACGGTTGCTCGCTTCTTCACTACTGTGTTCGTACACCTTATCATTTTGTTTGTTGTAGCTCTCTTCTACGGTAAAAATTTTTTCATCCGAAAAAAGAATGTCCCGATATTTTTCCCGCGTACCACTTCAACAAAGCGCAGCATCTCTTCAGTCTCAGGTCCATTAGACGAGCATTCAAACGGTGTCCTGTTTTTCTTCGATATGCCCGAAGCCCTAAGTCTTCATTTAACACCCTTTTCACCGTAGTTCTGCTTAACCCCATCTGAAGGGCCAACAGTTTCTGCTTACGTTTGGGATTTCTTTGAATTCGCGCCTTCACCGCTTTTATCACTGCTGGAGTCCTAACAGGCCGACGGCGACCTCTTCTTGACCCGTCATCTACACTATGATTTAGTGTTAACAAATTATATTTAAATATTGTGTGTGTATATGATTAAGCCGTGGTAGCTCAGATGGTTAGCACAAGCTGCAAATTTCACAGTACGCGACCCGGGTTCGGCCCCCGCCGGCACCACTTAAATTGTTAATTGCAATTTTAAGTGCTGATTTACCACGTGATCGGCGGTGAAGGAAAACATCGTGAGGAAACCTGCATGTCTGAGAAAATTTCGAAGGCATGTGAAGTTCGCCAACACGCATTGAGACCGCGCCGCGGACATTTCCTAGCCATAAATACAAAGACAATAGCAGAAAGTAAAAAGTTAAAAAATAATTTTTAACAATGACAGTCATTAGTTGATCATTAGTGAATGTGATTCTGTTTTCTTAAATTACAGGAAGAAAAGAGCAGAAGGAAGAAATGGGATGATGGGAAGTAATGAAGAATGAATCGTTATGTGAAGTTTGTTGGAACAAACATATTTTAGTCACGTGTAAATACTTTTAACATTTTGGTTCAAAATGACACAAAATCTAAAAAAATATTAGATACATCATCGACATGGACGGGTTTTACATTACATATCCTCATAAACATTTTCAATGTAGAGAAATGGCTATTCTAGACGTAAAACTACCTAATAAAAATGATTCGTTTATCGATCATTATTTGTTTCGGCCAAGATATCCTTTCAATTATTTGTCGCCAAAAGACAAAAAAACTGTTCGTTATTGTGAAACACACGTGCACGGCATTCCATATTTTGATGTAACCGAAGAATTAAAATGTGCCTACAAACAAGAGAACATTATTCCCACATTAAATTGGTATATTAGAAATTTGTGCAAAGACGAAGTGATCGCATACAAAGGTGGTTCAACAGAAAAACAATTTTTAAACATGTTGACGACGAATGATAGAATTTTTAATATTGAAGAATACAAATGTCCAAAATACAATGATTTGGTAAATGTTATAAATTTAAACAAACGTTATGTGTGTAATAATCATATATTTGCAAAAAATAATCACAAAATTTTACATTGTTCTTGTGACGAAGTGTGGGTTTTTTACAAGTGGTTATTACTTGAAAATAAAATTTTAAATTAATCATAAGTTTTGTTTGATTTTTCAACAACATTAGTTATAGTATACTATATAATACAAAGGTGGTTCAACAGAAAAAAAATTTTTAATATTGAAGAATACAAATGTCCAAAATACAATGTTTTGGTAAATGTCATAAATTTAAACAAACGATATGTGTGTAATAATCATATATTTGCAAAAAATAATCACAAAATTTTACATTGTTCTTGTGACGAAGTGTGGGTTTTTTACAAGTGGTTATTACTTGAAAATAAAATTTTAAATTCATCATAAATTTTGTTTGATTTCCAAAAAAATTTGTCATACTATACTATATAATACAAAGGTGGTTCAACAGAAAAACAATTTTTAAAAATGTTGACGACGAATGATAGAATTTTTAATATTGAAGAATACAAATGTCCAAAATACAATGATTAGGTAAATGTCATAAATTTAAACAAATGTTATGTGTGTAATAATCATATATTTTCAAGAAATAACCACTTGTAAAAAACCCACACTTCGTCACAAGAACAATGTAAAATTTTGTGATTATTTTTTGCAAATATATGATTATTAGTTATTACACACATAACGTTTGTTTAAATTTATGACGTTTACCAAATCATTGTATTTTGGACATTTGTATTCTTCAATATTAAAAATTCTATCATTCGTCGTCAACATTTTTAAAAATTGTTTTTCTGTTGAACCACCTTTGTAATATATAGTATAGTATGACAATTTTTTTTGGATTCAAACAAAATTTATGATTAATTTAAAATTTTATTTTCAAGTAATAATCACTTGTAAAATACCCACACTTCGTCACAAGAACAATGTTAAATTTTGTGATAATTTTTTACAAATATATGATTATTACACACATATCGTTTGTTTAAATTTATGACATTTACCAAATCATTGTATTTTGGACATTTGTATTCTTCAATATTAAAAATTCTATCATTCGTCGTCAACATTTTTAAAAATTGTTTTTCTGTTGAACCACCTTTGTAATATATAGTATAGTATGACAATTTTTTTTGGATTCAAACAAAATTTATGATTAATTTAAAATTTTATTTTCAAGTAATAACCACTTGTAAAATACCCACACTTCGTCACAAGAACAATGTTAAATTTTGTGATAATTTTTTACAAATATATGATTATTACACACATATCGTTTGTTTAAATTTATGACATTTACCAAATCATTGTATTTTGGACATTTGTATTGTTCAATATTAAAAATTCTATCATTCGTCGTCAACATTTTTAAAAATTGTTTTTCTGTTGAACCACCTTTGTATTATATAGTATAGTATGACAAATTTTTTTGGAAATCAAAAAAAATTTATGATTAATTTAAAATTTTATTTTCGAGTAATAACCACTTGTAAAAAAACCCACACTTCGTCACAAGAACAATGTAAAATTTTGTGATTATTTTTTGCAAATATATGATTATTACACACATATCGTTTGTTTAAATTTATGACATTTATCAATACATTGTATTTTGGACATTTGTATTCTTCAATATTAAAAATTCTATCATTCGTCGTCAACATTTTTAAAAATTGTGTTTCTGTTGAACCACCTTTGTATTATATAGTATAGTATGACAAATTTTTTTTGGAAATCAAACAATATTTATGATTAATTTAAAATTTTATTTTCAAGTAATAACCACTTGTAAAAAACCCACACTTCGTCGCAAGAACATTGTAAAATTTTGTGATTATTTTTTGCAAATATATGATTATTACACACATAACGTTTGTTTAAATTTATGACGTTTACCAAATCATTGTATTTTGGACATTTGTATTCTTCAATATTAAAAATTCTATCATTCGTCGTCAACATTTTTAAAAATTGTTTTTCTGTTGAACCACCTTTGTATTATATAGTATAGTATGACAAGTTTTTTTGGAAATCAAACAAAATTTATGATTAATTTAAAATTTTATTTTCAAGTAATAACCACTTGTAAAAAACCCACACTTCGTCACAAGAACAATAAAAAATTTTGTGATTATTTTTTGCAAATATATGATTATTACACACATAACGTTTGATTAAATTTATGACATTTACCAAATCATTGTATTTTGGACATTTGTATTCTCCAATATTAAAAATTCTATCATTCGTCGTCAACATTTTTAAAAATTGTGTTTCTGTTGAACCACCTTTGTATTATATAGTATAGTATGACAAATTTTTTTTGGAAATCAAACAATATTTATGATTAATTTAAAATTTTATTTTCAAGTAATAACCACTTGTAAAAAACCCACACTTCGTCACAAGAACTATGTAAAATTTTGTGATTATTTTTTGCAAATATATGATTATTACACACATAACGTTTGTTTAAATTTATGACATTTACAAAATCATTGTATTTTGGACATTTGTATTCTTCAATATTAAAAATTCTATCATTCGTCATCAACATTTTTAAAAATTGTTTTTCTGTTGAACCACCTTTGTATGCGATCACTTCGTCTTTGCACAAATTTCTAATATACCAATTTAATATGGGAATGATGTTCTCTAGTTTGTAGGCACATTTAAATTCTTCGGTCACATCAAAATATGGAATGCCGTGCACGTGTATTTCACAATAACGAACAGTTTTTTTGTCTTTTGGCGACAAACAATTGAAAGGATAACTTGGCCGAAACAAATAATGATCGATAAACGAATCATTTTTATTATATAGTTTTACGTCTAGAATAGCCATTTCTCTACATTGAAAATGTTTATGAGGATATGTAATGTAAAATCCGTCCATGTCGATGATGTATCTAATATTTTTTACATTTTGTGTCATTTTGATCCAAAATGTTAAAAGTATTTACACGTGACTAAAATATGTTTGTTCCAACAAACTTCACATAACAATTCATTCTTCATTACTTCCCATCATCCCATTTCTTCCTTCTGCTCTTTTCTTCCTGTAATTTAAAAAAAACAGAACCACATTCACAAATGATCAACTAATGACTGTCATTGTTAAAAAAGTATTTTTTAACTTTTTACTTTCTGCTATTGTCTTTGTATTTATGGCTAGGAAATGTCCGTGGCGCGGTCTCAATGCGTGTTGGCGAACTTCACACGCCTTCGAAATTTTCTCAGACATGCAGGTTTCCTCACGATGTTTTCCTTCACCGCCGAGCACATGGTAAATCAGCACTTAAAATTGCAATTAACAATTTAAGTGGTGCTGGCGGGGGTCGAACCCGGGTCGCGTACTGTGAAATTTACAGCTTGCGCTAACCATCTGAGCTACCACGACTTAATCATATACACACACAATATTTAAATATAATTTGTTAACACTAAATCATACACACGTAAGAAAATAACAGAAAGAAAAGTAAGTGTGTCAATAGAATAAACACTTAAAATTGCAATTAACAATTTAATTGGTGCCGGTGGGGATCGAACCCGGGTCGCGTACTGTGAAATTTACAGCTTGCGCTAACCACCTGAGCTACCACGGCTTAATCATATACACACACACAATATTTAAATATAATTTATTAACACTAAATCATACACACGTAAGAAAATAACAGAAAGTAAGTGTGTCAATAGAATACACACTTAAAATTGCAATTAACAATTTAATTGGTGCTGGCGGGGATCGAACCCGAGTCGCGTACTGTGAAATTTACAGCTTGCGCTAACCATCTGAGCTACCACGGCTTAATCATATACACACACACAATATTTAAATATAATTTGTTAACACTAAATCATACACACGTAAGAAAATAACAGAAAGAAAAGTAAGTGTGTCAATAGAATAAACACTTAAAATTGCAATTAACAATTTAATTGGTGCCGGCGGGGATCGAACCCGGGTACTGTGAAATTTACAGCTTGCGCTAACCATCTGAGCTACTACGGCTTAATATACACACACAAAATATTTAAATATAATTTGTTAACACTAAATAATAATAATAATAATAATAATAACCCCCCCGGGGACCACCTTGACGTGGTGGGGGGGCTTAAGGGGAGGCATGAACCTAACAGCGGTCACTACGAACTTGACCATACCCTGTATAATTACCGATACAGGAGGTACATTTTATTAACCACTAACATCTTTGCTAACCCTCCCCAACTAACGGTCCCACACCCAAACCCAAATGGAGAATAATTATGGTATTAACAAGAAGTAAACGGCCCCAAGTGCTCGGCGGACCCAGTAGCAGCACTGGTTATGACGGAAGCCAGCCTGAGACTGGGCCTAGGGGTGCGAAGAATCCCCGAGTGACGAAAGCAACCCGTCGAACGACCCAAGCGACACATATGGACTCCGACATGCTAAGCGATATAATCTCATCGACACCCTCACCTTTTCATTCATTCGAGTCATCTATTTCATCTCCACGTTCATACCAGACTTCAACAAGATCAGACTCTGTATCACCCATGTCTGAGGACGTTGTGCAGGAGGCTGTCGCCACTGAACCTGCACCCACCCCAGACAGAAATCGTGCGCGCAAAAGATGGACAGAAGAAATGAATAAATTCATCTGGCGCACGTACCTTATAGCTACTAAATTAAATACTAACAAAATATACCTCGATCATCTACATAAAGAATTCACTAATAAATATCCGCAGATGCAGGCATCAAGACAAAGGTTGGGAGATCAATGCAGAGCTATATTCAGAAATAAATTACTTCCCCAAAAAATATTAGATCATATAAGGAACGAAGTTGCAGTATACTTACAACAAACACACAGTAATACCAACCATATACAAACCGACTCGATCACGCAATCACACACTTAACCACATTTTAGCAATCAGCAAGGCTTGACACAAAGAAGACGATGGACAGCTGACCAAAACGAATCTATTGTGAGAAATTACTATAAAATCACCAAACTTGGAGAAAATAAATCAGCTTACCGTAGACCCCTCCATCAAGCAGTCATAGAAGAACACCCTGAGTTAACAGGTGTAAGTGAACAACGAATATCAGATCAGCTCAGAGTAATATTGAACAATAAAATTATTAATGACCAAAGACTTCAGAAGATACGTGAAAATATAGCAAGCAACCTGAATTCCCGACGAGACAATAATATGGAAAATAATTCATCAAATTCATCACCCGAAACAGAAAACTCACAAGAAGTTGACGTTCATCCATTCATTATAGAAAGTAACACTCCCGTGCAATTTTTAACTTAACTTAACCTTACAACCTCAACCTGACGAATCAGTGATATCCACTCAAGCCCCTGAACCTCAAAAAAACCAAGCAAAAGAAAATAATGACGCGAAAAAAATCCAGGAACTGTTTAGAATAGCAATAGACAAATTTCGGAATACCAACCCAACTAAACGACCTTATATACCAAAACAAAAAACTTCTAAAAGGCTGGCACAAATTGTAGATTTTATAAACACTAAAATATTACCAAATCACATATCGAGAGAGCAGGATTTTGAGACCACTCAGACCATAATTTACTGCGTGGCGTACACAGTAGCTATAATTAACGGAACCAAAATCAGGGACATAAACACAACACCTACCCGAAGTCGAAATAAAGAACCTGCTTGGCAGAAAAGGTTAAAAAGAAAGATATTGGATTTCAGAAGAGACATTGGAAGGCTAACAGAATATACCAAAGGCAATAGAAGCAATAGACTCACCACTTCAGTGGAAGCAATAAAAAATAAATACCGAATACATTCCCAGCACGAAGAACCCAATTTAAGCGATGAACAATTCCTTGACACACTTAAACAAAAACTGAATGCGGCATCCAGCAGATTAAAAAGATACCTTAATTGCACACTTAGGAAGTCACAAAATAGCCAGTTTATCAATAATGAAAAACAATTTTATAGGAACCTGACTTCAGACACACAACACGACACACATAGAAATAGGCAAGATGCACCATTACCACCCACCAATGAATTACATAGCTTCTGGTCTGGTATTTGGTCCATACCGGTTCACCACAACACTGAGGCAGAATGGCTGAAATCAGATTCCGAAGTAACTGATTCTATCACATCAATGACATTTGAACAAATACCTCTGGAAGTATTTGTGCATATATTAAAAAAAACCCATAGCTGGAAAGCACCCGGAAGTGACCGTATACATAACTACTGGTATAAGAAACTTTCAACAATTCACCCTCTACTTCATAACCATATCAATGATTTTATACAAAAGTCAGACATAATGCCCCGATACATTACACAAGGCCTCACATACATGATTCCGAAAGACGCAGATCATCAAAATCCTGCCAAATTCAGACCTATCACATGTCTCCAAACCATTTATAAACTACTTACAGCATGTATAGCCGAACTCTTACATCAACATATAGCCACAAACAACATCCTGACTGAAGAACAAAAAGGATGTCGAAAAAGTAGTCAGGGGTGTAAAGAGCAACTCATAATAGACTCCGTAGCAATGAAACATGCTATTTCTAAAAGGAAGAACATCAATACAATGTATATTGACTACCGAAAAGCATTCGACTCCGTACCGCACAGCTGGCTCCTACATGTACTTCAACACTATAAAATTCACCCACAACTTATACATTTTCTTGAAAAATCAATGCAGCACTGGACAACTACATTAAAAACCATAGGAACGTCTTGTATAGAAACACCAGAAATTCCAATACGTCGAGGAATCTTCCAAGGGGATGCGCTTAGCCCTGTATGGTTCTGTCTCGCATTAAACCCCCTCTCGCAAATGCTGAACAAAACCAATTATGGTTACTCTATCATCACACCACACAAACACACCACTCTAACACACCTGATGTACATGGATGACATAAAACTATACAGTAACACTACACAATCATTGCATCGCCTCGTAGACATCACCCAATCTTTCTCAAACGACATTCATATGGAGTTTGGAATTGACAAGTGCAAAACTTTCTCGGTTAAAAATGGAAAAATTAACCCCAACAGCTATAGCCTAGTAACAGGAGACACGATTGAACCTCTAGAACCCCACACCTCATATAAATACTTAGGTTTCCAACAAGCGCGACAGATCCATCAAAAGGAAACGAAAGAAGGTCTCAAAAAGAAATTTAAACATCGGCTCAATAGTATATTCCGGTCTCAACTCAACTCCCGCAACATGTCAAAAGCAATCAATAGTTACACAATCCCCATACTGACATACTCGTTTGGTATAATAAACTGGACTCAAGGTGACCTTATCTAACTGCAACGTATTATAAATACCACTCTAACGACTCACCGCAAGCACCACCCTAGATCATGCGTGCAAAGGATGACTCTTTCAAGATCCGAGGGAGGACGAGGTATAATAGATGTCCTCAACTTGCACAATAAACAAATCAAATCACTTCGTCAATTTTTCCACCAACGCTCAGAACACTCACTTCTCCACGAAATAGTAACCTTAGCCGACAAACGCCTCACACCACTTAACCTCGCGGACCGAAACACACAACGCAGTGAACGGATCACTGACGTAAAAGAGAAGATGGCCTCATGGCAACAGAAGTCCCTACACGGAAGGCACTACCACGACCTGCAGCTGTCACATGTCGACAAAAAAGCGTCGAACGCCTGGCTGAGGCGCGGTGAACTCTTCCCAGAGACGGAGGCATTCATGTTAGCGATCCAGGACCAGGTTATCGATACCCGAAACTTCTCGAGACACATAATACGTGCACCTAACCTCCCCACTGATACTTGCAGACATTGCCACTCAAGCCCCGAAAACATACAACACATAACATCCGCCTGTAGAGCCCTTGCACAAACCGACTATAAGCATCGGCATGACCAGGTTGCCTCCATAATACACCAATATCTTGCCCTTAAATTTAAATTCATACAAAAAATGAAACCATATTACAAATATAAGCCGGACGTCATATTAGAAAACAATAATCATAGAATCTACTGGGACAGGACCATTATCACGGATAAAACTATTCATTTCAATAGGCCCGATATCACAGTGTATGACAAAAATAACAAAACTACTTACCTTATTGACATTGCCATACCAAACACCCATAACATTCAATCCACCATAGCTGAAAAACTTACAAAATATTAAGATTTAGCTATAGAACTCAAGCGTCAATGGAGAGCAGAAACCATCCATATAGTCCCAATAGTTATCTCATCTACAGGAGTTATACCTAAAAGCCTACAACGCAGTCTAGATATTTTGCAAGTACCCCAACACACACTTCACACCCTGCAGAAAGCTGTCATTCTCAACACCTGCCGACTCACACGCAAATTCCTCACCACGTCATCCGTCACCTCTGCTTACACCATCACCTAGCACCTGCTCACGCTTGGCTTCGGCCCGTGTGATTAGGTTTTTAAGTTACCTCTTTAATAGGGAGAATATAGATATGTACAAAATATAATAATAATAATAATAATAACCCCCCCGGGGACCACCTTGACGTGGTGGGGGGGCTTAAGGGGAGGCATGGACCTAACAGCGGTCACTACGAACTTGACCATACCCTGTATAATTACCGATACAGGAGGTACATTTTATTAACCACTAACATCTTTGCTAACCCTCCCCAACTAACGGTCCCACACCCAAACCCAAATGGAGAATAATTATGGTATTAACAAGAAGTAAACGGCCCCAAGTGCTCGGCGGACCCAGTAGCAGCACTGGTTATGACGGAAGCCAGCCTGAGACTGGGCCTAGGGGTGCGAAGAATCCCCGAGTGACGAAAGCAACCCGTCGAACGACCCAAGCGACACATATGGACTCCGACATGCTAAGCGATATAATCTCATCGACACCCTCACCTTTTCATTCATTCGAGTCATCTATTTCATCTCCACGTTCATACCAGACTTCAACAAGATCAGACTCTGTATCACCCATGTCTGAGGACGTTGTGCAGGAGGTTGTCGCCACTGAACCTGCACCCGCCCCAGACAGAAATCGTGCGCGCAAAAGATGGACAGAAGAAATGAATAAATTCATCTGGCGCACGTACCTTATAGCCACTAAATTAAATACTAACAAAATATACCTCGATCATCTACATAAAGAATTCACTAATAAATATCCGCAGATGCAGGCATCAAGACAAAGGTTGGGAGATCAATGCAGAGCTATATTCAGAAATAAATTACTTCCCCAAAAAATATTAGATCATATAAGGAACGAAGTTGCAGTATACTTACAACAAACACACAGTAATACCAATCATATACAAACCGACTCGATCACGCAATCACACACGCAACCACATTTTAGCAATCAGCAAGGCTTGACACAAAGAAGACGATGGACAGCTGACCAAAACGAATCTATTGTGAGAAATTACTATAAAATCACCAAACTTGGAGAAAATAAATCAGCTTACCGTAGACCCCTCCATCAAGCAGTCATAGAAGAACACCCTGAGTTAACAGGTGTAAGTGAACAACGAATATCAGATCAGCTCAGAGTAATATTGAACAATAAAATTATTAATGACCAAAGACTTCAGAAGATACGTGAAAATATAGCAAGCAACCTGAATTCCCGACGAGACAATAATATGGAAAATAATTCATCAAATTCATCACCCGAAACAGAAAACTCACAAGAAGTCGACGTTCATCCATTCATTATAGAAAGTAACACTCCCGTGCAATTTTTAACTTAACTTAACCTTACAACCTCAACCTGACGAATCAGTGATATCCACTCAAGCCCCTGAACCTCAAAAAAACCAAGCAAAAGAAAATAATGACGCGAAAAAAATCCAGGAACTGTTTAGAATAGCAATAGACAAATTTCGGAATACCAACCCAACTAAACGACCTTATATACCAAAACAAAAAACTTCTAAAAGGCTGGCACAAATTGTAGATTTTATAAACACTAAAATATTACCAAATCACATATCGAGAGAGCAGGATTTTGAGACCACTCAGACCATAATTTACTGCGTGGCGTACACAGTAGCTATAATTAACGGAACCAAAATCAGGGACATAAACACAACACCTACCCAAAGTCGAAATAAAGAACCTGCTTGGCAGAAAAGGTTAAAAAGAAAGATATTGGATTTCAGAAGAGACATTGGAAGGCTAACAGAATATACCAAAGGCATTAGAAGCAATAGACTCACCACTTCAGTGGAAGCAATAAAAAATAAATACCGAATACATTCCCAGCACGAAGAACCCAATTTAAGCGATGAACAATTCCTTGACACACTTAAACAAAAACTGAATGCGGCATCCAGCAGATTAAAAAGATACCTTAATTGCACACTTAGGAAGTCACAAAATAGCCAGTTTATCAATAATGAAAAACAATTTTATAGGAGCCTGACTTCAGACACACAACACGACACACATAGAAATAGGCAAGATGCACCATTACCACCCACCAATGAATTACATAGCTTCTGGTCTGGTATTTGGTCCATACCGGTTCACCACAACACTGAGGCAGAATGGCTGAAATCAGATTCCGAAGTAACTGATTCTATCACATCAATGACATTTGAACAAATACCTCTGGAAGTATTTGTGCATATATTAAAAAAAACCCATAGCTGGAAAGCACCCGGAAGTGACCGTATACATAACTACTGGTATAAGAAACTTTCAACAATTCACCCTCTACTTCATAACCATATCAATGATTTTATACAAAAGCCAGACATAATGCCCCGATACATTACACAAGGCCTCACATACATGATTCCGAAAGACGCAGATCATCAAAATCCTGCCAAATTCAGACCTATCACATGTCTCCAAACCATTTATAAACTACTTACAGCATGTATAGCCGAACTCTTACATCAACATATAGCCACAAACAACATCCTGACTGAAGAACAAAAAGGATGTCGAAAAAGTAGTCAGGGGTGTAAAGAGCAACTCATAATAGACTCCGTAGCAATGAAACATGCTATTTCTAAAAGGAAGAACATCAATACAATGTATATTGACTACCGAAAAGCATTCGACTCCGTACCGCACAGCTGGCTCCTACATGTACTTCAACACTATAAAATTCACCCACAACTTATACATTTTCTTGAAAAATCAATGCAGCACTGGACAACTACATTAAAAACCATAGGAACGTCTTGTATAGAAACACCAGAAATTCCAATACGTCGAGGAATCTTCCAAGGGGATGCGCTTAGCCCTGTATGGTTCTGTCTCGCATTAAACCCTCTCTCGCAAATGCTGAACAAAACCAATTATGGTTACTCTATCATCACACCACACAAACACACCCCTCTAACACACCTGATGTACATGGATGACATAAAACTATACAGTAACACTACACAATCATTGCATCGCCTCGTAGACATCACCCAATCTTTCTCAAACGACATTCATATGGAGTTTGGGATTGACAAGTGCAAAACTTTCTCGGTTAAAAATGGAAAAATTAACCCCAACAGCTATAGCCTAGTAACAGGAGACACGATTGAACCTCTAGAACCCCACACCTCATATAAATACTTAGGTTTCCAACAAGCGCGACAGATCCATCAAAAGGAAACGAAAGAAGATCTCAAAAAGAAATTTAAACATCGGCTCAATAGTATATTCCGGTCTCAACTCAACTCCCGCAACATGTCAAAAGCAATCAATAGTTACACAATCCCCATACTGACATACTCGTTTGGTATAATAAACTGGACTCAAGGTGACCTTATCAATCTGCAACGTATTATAAATACCACTCTAACGACTCACCGCAAGCACCACCCTAGATCATGCGTGCAAAGGATGACTCTTTCAAGATCCGAGGGAGGACGAGGTATAATAGATGTCCTCAACTTGCACAATAAACAAATCAAATCACTTCGTCAATTTTTCCACCAACGCTCAGAACACTCACTTCTCCACGAAATAGTAACCTTAGCCGACAAACGCCTCACACCACTTAACCTCGCGGACCGAAACACACAACGCAGTGAACGGATCACTGACGTAAAAGAGAAGATGGCCTCATGGCAACAGAAGTCCCTACACGGAAGGCACTACCACGACCTGCAGCTGTCACATGTCGACAAAAAAGCGTCGAACGCCTGGCTGAGGCGCGGTGAACTCTTCCCAGAGACGGAGGCATTCATGTTAGCGATCCAGGACCAGGTTATCGATACCCGAAACTTCCCGAGACACATAATACGTGCACCTAACCTCCCCACTGATACTTGCAGACATTGCCACTCAAGCCCCGAAAACATACAACACATAACATCCGCCTGTAGAGCCCTTGCACAAACCGACTATAAGCATCGGCATGACCAGGTTGCCTCCATAATACACCAATATCTTGCCCTTAAATTTAAATTCATACAAAAAATGAAACCATATTACAAATATAAGCCGGACGTCATATTAGAAAACAATAATCATAGAATCTACTGGGACAGGACCATTATCACGGATAAAACTATTCATTTCAATAGGCCCGATATCACAGTGTATGACAAAAATAACAAAACTACTTACCTTATTGACATTGCCATACCAAACACCCATAACATTCAATCCACCATAGCTGAAAAACTTACAAAATATTAAGATTTAGCTATAGAACTCAAGCGTCAATGGAGAGCAGAAACCATCCATATAGTCCCAATAGTTATCTCATCTACAGGAGTTATACCTAAAAGCCTACAACGCAGTCTAGATATTTTGCAAGTACCCCAACACACACTTCACACCCTGCAGAAAGCTGTCATTCTCAACACCTGCCGACTCACACGCAAATTCCTCACCACGTCATCCGTCACCTCTGCTTACACCATCACCTAGCACCTGCTCACGCTTGGCTTCGGCCCGTGTGATTAGGTTTTTAAGTTACCTCTTTAATAGGGAGAATATAGATATGTACAAAATATAATAATAATAATAATAATAACCCCCCCGGGGACCACCTTGACGTGGTGGGGGGGCTTAAGGGGAGGCATGGACCTAACAGCGGTCACTACGAACTTGACCATACCCTGTATAATTACCGATACAGGAGGTACATTTTATTAACCACTAACATCTTTGCTAACCCTCCCCAACTAACGGTCCCACACCCAAACCCAAATGGAGAATAATTATGGTATTAACAAGAAGTAAACGGCCCCAAGTGCTCGGCGGACCCAGTAGCAGCACTGGTTATGACGGAAGCCAGCCTGAGACTGGGCCTAGGGGTGCGAAGAATCCCCGAATGACGAAAGCAACCCGTCGAACGACCCAAGCGACACATATGGACTCCGACATGCTAAGCGATATAATCTCATCGACACTCTCACCTTTTTATTCATTCGAGTCATCTATTTCATCTCCACGTTCATACCAGACTTCAACAAGATCAGACTCTGTATCACCCACGTCTGAGGACGTTGTGCAGGAGGCTGTCGCCACTGAACCTGCACCCGCCCCAGACAGAAATCGTGCGCGCAAAAGATGGACAGAAGAAATGAATAAATTCATCTGGCGCACGTACCTTATAGCCACTAAATTAAATACTAACAAAATATACCTCGATCATCTACATAAAGAATTCACTAATAAATATCCGCAGATGCAGGCATCAAGACAAAGGTTGGGAGATCAATGCAGAGCTATATTCAGAAATAAATTACTTCCCCAAAAAATATTAGATCATATAAGGAACGAAGTTGCAGTATACTTACAACAAACACACAGTAATACCAATCATATACAAACCGACTCGATCACGCAATCACACACGCAACCACATTTTAGCAATCAGCAAGGCTTGACACAAAGAAGACGATGGACAGCTGACCAAAACGAATCTATTGTGAGAAATTACTATAAAATCACCAAACTTGGAGAAAATAAATCAGCTTACCGTAGACCCCTCCATCAAGCAGTCATAGAAGAACACCCTGAGTTAACAGGTGTAAGTGAACAACGAATATCAGATCAGCTCAGAGTAATATTGAACAATAAAATTATTAATGACCAAAGACTTCAGAAGATACGTGAAAATATAGCAAGCAACCTGAATTCCCGACGAGACAATAATATGGAAAATAATTCATCAAATTCATCACCCGAAACAGAAAACTCACAAGAAGTCGACGTTCATCCATTCATTATAGAAAGTAACACTCCCGTGCAATTTTTAACTTAACTTAACCTTACAACCTCAACCTGACGAATCAGTGATATCCACTCAAGCCCCTGAACCTCAAAAAAACCAAGCAAAAGAAAATAATGACGCGAAAAAAATCCAGGAACTGTTTAGAATAGCAATAGACAAATTTCGGAATACCAACCCAACTAAACGACCTTATATACCAAAACAAAAAACTTCTAAAAGGCTGGCACAAATTGTAGATTTTATAAACACTAAAATATTACCAAATCACATATCGAGAGAGCAGGATTTTGAGACCACTCAGACCATAATTTACTGCGTGGCGTACACAGTAGCTATAATTAACGGAAACAAAATCAGGGACATAAACACAACACCTACCCAAAGTCGAAATAAAGAACCTGCTTGGCAGAAAAGGTTAAAAAGAAAGATATTGGATTTCAGAAGAGACATTGGAAGGCTAACAGAATATACCAAAGGCAATAGAAGCAATAGACTCACCACTTCAGTGGAAGCAATAAAAAATAAATACCGAATACATTCCCAGCACGAAGAACCCAATTTAAGCGATGAACAATTCCTTGACACACTTAAACAAAAACTGAATGCGGCATCCAGCAGATTAAAAAGATACCTTAATTGCACACTTAGGAAGTCACAAAATAGCCAGTTTATCAATAATGAAAAACAATTTTATAGGAGCCTGACTTCAGACACACAACACGACACACATAGAAATAAGCAAGATGCACCATTACCACCCACCAATGAATTACATAGCTTCTGGTCTGGTATTTGGTCTATACCGGTTCACCACAACACTGAGGCAGAATGGCTGAAATCAGATTCCGAAGTAACTGATTCTATCACACCAATGACATTTGAACAAATACCTCTGGAAGTATTTGTGCATATATTAAAAAAAACCCATAGCTGGAAAGCACCCGGAAGTGACCGTATACATAACTACTGGTATAAGAAACTTTCAACAATTCACCCTCTACTTCATAACCATATCAATGATTTCATACAAAAGCCAGACATAATGCCCCGATACATTACACAAGGCCTCACATACATGATTCCGAAAGACGCAGATCATCAAAATCCTGCCAAATTCAGACCTATCACATGTCTCCAAACCATTTATAAACTACTTACAGCATGTATAGCCGAACTCTTACATCAACATATAGCCACAAACAACATCCTGACTGAAGAACAAAAAGGATGTCGAAAAAGTAGTCAGGGGTGTAAAGAGCAACTCATAATAGACTCCGTAGCAATGAAACATGCTATTTCTAAAAGGAAGAACATCAATACAATGTATATTGACTACCGAAAAGCATTCGACTCCGTACCGCACAGCTGGCTCCTACATGTACTTCAACACTATAAAATTCACCCACAACTTATACATTTTCTTGAAAAATCAATGCAGCACTGGACAACTACATTAAAAACCATAGGAACGTCTTGTATAGAAACACCAGAAATTCCAATACGTCGAGGAATCTTCCAAGGGGATGCGCTTAGCCCTGTATGGTTCTGTCTCGCATTAAACCCTCTCTCGCAAATGCTGAACAAAACCAATTATGGTTACTCTATCATCACACCACACAAACACACCACTCTAACACACCTGATGTACATGGATGACATAAAACTATACAGTAACACTACACAATCATTGCATCGCCTGGTAGACATCACCCAATCTTTCTCAAACGACATTCATATGGAGTTTGGGATTGACAAGTGCAAAACTTTCTCGGTTAAAAATGGAAAAATTAACCCCAACAGCTATAGCCTAGTAACAGGAGACACGATTGAACCTCTAGAACCCCACGCCTCATATAAATACTTAGGTTTCCAACAAGCGCGACAGATCCATCAAAAGGAAACGAAAGAAGGTCTCAAAAAGAAATTTAAACATCGGCTCAATAGTATATTCCGGTCTCAACTCAACTCCCGCAACATGTCAAAAGCAATCAATAGTTACGCAATCCCCATACTGACATACTCGTTTGGTATAATAAACTGGACTCAAGGTGACCTTATCAATCTGCAACGTATTATAAATACCACTCTAACGACTCACCGCAAGCACCACCCTAGATCATGCGTGCAAAGGATGACTCTTTCAAGATCCGAGGGAGGACGAGGTATAATAGATGTCCTCAACTTGCACAATAAACAAATCAAATCACTTCGTCAATATTTCCACCAACGCTCAGAACACTCACTTCTCCACGAAATAGTAACCTTAGCCGTCAAACGCCTCACACCACTTAACCTCGCGGACCGAAACACCCAACGCAGTGAACGGATCACTGACGTAAAAGAGAAGATGGCCTCATGGCAACAGAAGTCCCTACACGGAAGGCACTACCACGACCTGCAGCTGTCACATGTCGACAAAAAAGCGTCGAACGCCTGGCTGAGGCGCGGTGAACTCTTCCCAGAGACGGAGGCATTCATGTTAGCGATCCAGGACCAGGTTATCGATACCCGAAACTTCCAGAGACACATAATACGTGCACCTAACCTCCCCACTGATACTTGCAGACATTGCCACTCTAGCCCCGAAAACATACAACACATAACATCCGCCTGTAGAGCCCTTGCACAAACCGACTATAAGCATCGGCATGACCAGGTTGCCTCCATAATACACCAATATCTTGCCCTTAAATTTAAATTCATACAAAAAATGACACCATATTACAAATATAAGCCGGACGTCATATTAGAAAACAATAATCATAGAATCTACTGGGACAGGACCATTATCACGGATAAAACTATTCACTTCAATAGGCCTGATATCACAGTGTATGACAAAAATAACAAAACTACTTACCTTATTGACATTGCCATACCAAACACCCATAACATTCAATCCACCATAGCTGAAAAACTTACAAAATATCAAGATTTAGCTATAGAACTCAAGCGTCAATGGAGAGCAGAAACCATCCATATAGTCCCAATAGTTATCTCATCTACAGGAGTTATACCTAAAAGCCTACAACGCAGTCTAGATATTTTGCAAGTACCCCAACACACACTTCACACCCTGCAGAAAGCTGTCATTCTCAACACCTGCCGACTCACACGCAAATTCCTCACCACGTCATCCGTCACCTCTGCTTACACCATCACCTAGCACCTGCTCACGCTTGGCTTCGGCCCGTGTGATTAGGTTTTAAGTTACCTCTTTAATAGGGAGAATATAGATATGTACAAAATATTATAATAATAATAATATTCCACAACTATCACACAACGCCATCTAGTCCCAAGCTAAGCAGAGCTTGTACTATGGGTACTAGACAACTGATAAACATACTTATATATTTCTAAATACATAAATATCATAGATAAATTACACCCAGACACAGAACAAATGATCGAGCTCATCACACAAACATTTGTCCTGGGTGGGAATCGAATCCACGACCTCCGGCATAGCAGTCAGGGTCACTAACCACTAGACCAACAGGCCTGTCGTTCAAAATCATACACACGTAAGAAAATAACAGAAAGAAAAGTAAGTTTGTCAATAGATTAAACACTTACATCTATTGCCTTTGATGCGTTGAAGTTACACAAATGTAGTATTGATAGATACACTGCGGTCAAACGACCATACACTAACTCCATGACTGCAGTTGCTTGGTCTTATATAGTACCAGTAAGTAATAATTCTAATCTAAAGAATTTCTGCAGTGGAATTAATAGTAACTTTATGCGTCAACAAGCTTATCTCACATTCTGTTGCTTATCTCAGTATTACTTCGTGTTGCGTCTTATTCAGTGTATTGATGACTCAAATACGTTTTGTATAACAGAAAAAATGCAATTTAATATTCAGAAATCACGTAATTGATCATTCCTATGTTAGTCATTGAGTAGATTGTACTGTAATAATCTACTAATAGCAGTAATATCATGGATACACTAGATGTACAACAACATCTGAAAAAAATTCACCCCAGTCTAGAAAATAATGTTTATGCTGCTAACAGACTGATCATGTACACCCACGTACCAACGTATATACCTAGTCAGGTCATAAGTATTGTCACTCAGTAAAAACTTTTCTTTTAGAATGCTGGCCACAAAAAAGTTTATTGAATTCGAATTGTTCATGAAAATAAAACTGTATACTTTTTAGAATTTTACTCATTTTTACATATGGAGTGGACGCTAAAAAAAGACCGTGTTGCAGTTATTGCGTTGCATCATTGCGATTACGCGCCAACTGAAAAAGTTGAATATAACCAAAAGATTCGTTTATCGTACCATCAAACGATGCAATGAAGACTCTAGTGTAGATGACAGGTCAATAAGTGGTCGCCCTCGATTTGTTAGGACTCAAGCAGTGATAAAAGCTGTAAAGGCGCGAATTCAAAGAAATCCCAAACGTAAGCAGAAACTGTTGGCCCTTCAGATGGGGTTAAGCAGAACCACGGTGAAAAGGGTGTTAAATGAAGACTTAGGGCTTCGGGCATATCGAAGAAAAACAGGACATCGTTTGAATGCTCGTCTAATGGATCTGAGACTGAAGAGATGCCGCGCTTTGTTGAAGCGGTACGCGGGAAAAATATCGAGAAATTCTTTTTTCGGATGAAAAAATTTTTACCGTTGAAGAGAGCCACAACAAACAAAATGATAAGGTGTACGCACACAGTAGTGAAGAAGCGAGCAACCGTATTCCGCGTGTCCAACGGGGTCATTTTCCATCTTCGCTCATGGTATGGTTGGGAGTTGCTTATTGGGGCTTAACACAGGTACATTTTTGTGAGAAAAGTTAAAAACGAATGCAGTTGTGTATCAAAATACAGTCCTGACGAACCTTGTGTAACCTGTTTCTCATACCATGTTCAATAACAGGCACTGGGTATTCCAACAAGATTCGGCGTCAGCTCATAGAGCGAAGAGCACACAAGACTGGCTGGCGGCGCGTGAAATCGACTTCATCCGGCACGAAGACTGGCCCTCCTCCAGTCCAGATTTGAATCCGTTAGATTACAAGATATGGCAACACTTGGAGGAAAAGGCGTGCTCAAAGCCTCATCCCAATTTGGAGTCACTCAAGACATCCTTGATTAAGGCAGCCGCCTATATTGACATGGACCTCGTTTGTGGTGCGATAGATGACTGGCCGCGCAGATTGAAGGCCTGTGTTCAAAATCACGGAGGTCATTTTGAATAAACTATAGTGTCATAAGAATCTATGTTTTTTAAAGTTCATTTTGGTATATAAATGGTTACATAATGAATAAACTTGTTTCATTTATTTTATATTAAACATGTAATAGAATTTATGACCTGACTAGGTAATATGCAATTTGGGTACAGATGATAAACCAGGGTCACATTGGGTAGCTTTGTATATCGATACGAATGACGTCGGTCAATATTTTGATTCATATGGACGGACACCTGTACGATATCATCTAGAGTTTTTAAAAAGAAATTGTAAAAGATGGAACTGGAATGTTGATAGGATTCAGAATGAGTGAACTTAAGTTTGTGGCGAATATTGCTTAATGTATTTGCTATATAAGTTTCAGGGATGTTCAATGCATAGGTTTACGAGTATATTTACAGGGAACACACTCATTGTACAACGATATTTTAGTGAATGAGATGTTTCGCTCCTATTTTATAGATAATAAGTAATAAGATTTTGTATTTCGTAAATAAAATTTGTAACAAAATTAGGTGATGTATTTTATTGATGATTCAGATTACCGTTGCAGTTAGGAACAAAGGAGTATAATATAATAGCACTGATAATCCGACGGTATTCAATGAACAATAGATAACAATGGCGTAATGGAGCGCTAATGACGGTTGAGGTCTACACCGGATATCAATTAGATAAGAGGTAATTGATCTGCACATCTCCGGAACCGTGCATCCAACGCAAAAATGGACCGCAGATTCGTGATCAGAGCATGCCAAAAGCTTTTTTTTTTTTTTTTAGGATCGTCAGTCGACGAACGTCGTACTTGTACCACTTCGGACTCAGTGCGCCAGAACTGGTACAACGTAACTACTAGTATAGTAGTACTGACTCAGTGCGCCAGAACTGGTACAACCTAACTACTGATGAGTGTGTTTGGTAGCACTTTTAAGTGTAACAGGCATACTCAACTTCATGTCTTAGTGCATTCGCGCTATAATACGTGGAGTTTTGTTCACTGGCGTCTTAGTAGCGTGTTACTACGATACGTTGGTGATATATTTTAGTTAACAACAATACAAATTTTGTTACCAAAGTCGATAGGGATATCATGTGGATGTGTTGTGAGGGGGTGCCATCCGTATGATAGTTGCATTGACGCTTACTGCTTCCTGCGGTATTGCGTCTTGTGATGGATCTGCTGGTGTGCTGCGCCTGATTCGACGCACTGTTGTGGTTCTGGTCGATGGAAGTATGCGGGTGATGATGTCTGCTGGAATGTATGAGGGACCTTGGGATGATGTAAGCCCAACGATAGTCGTATTGATGCTTGTTGCGTTCTGCAGCATTGCGTCTCTGCGATGGTTGTTTGGTGGGACGCTGGGACGGTGGACTCAATGGTGCTCTCTGCGTCTTGGTTCGACTCACACCTAAGTAGCTTTGCCCAAGTCGGGTCCCTTCATTACGGGACTGCAGACTGTCTGACCTCCATAATGTTTTATGTAACAACATAATAATATATCTCTGTAACTTTCCCACCTTTGAATGATTGAAGGCAACTTGTTCGTGGGTGGGACAAAAATGATCGAAAATGCATATACTCAACGTTAGTGACACAAAACCTTTCCGATGGCAAATTATTACTAACATCTTATAACTGCCTTTTGGCTATATCTGCCGTTGTATTGGTTGGTGGAGCATATGTGTCGACCTCATGCGAGTGGTAGCTGGTGGGAGGATCTGAGGAGACTCTCAAGGCTGCGGCCGTAAGCCGCGCAACGTGGGACCCCGTTCCCTTGAGGTGAGCGGTAGACTCATGACACGCTTTGCGGCTAGTAGCCGTGCTGATCATGCAATTGGTGGTGATGCCATACACTTACATCACGTCTGCAGGCGATCTGGCAGGTGGTGGCGCTCACGAAGGGTTTACGGCGAGTGTGCCTATTTGCCTAAACCGTGACGTACATTCACTGTGGCTGGATTCGTTCGTATTTTGTATGGCGTTTACACGCATTGACATGCGCGACTTCGATCGATGTTTGTGCTTACGCACTAACAAGGGGCCAAGCCTCTTATACTTGCTCGCCAATTATTTTGCTGTGGACTACGGTCCAGTTCCCGAATTAGCGTTCCCTTCGGGGGGTGTGCATCAAAATGGTTGGCGCTCACCGCGCACGGCGTGTGTGGAGCCGTGCATTTTTTTAAATAAATGTAGGAGAGCGAAACCCTTGTATCGGGTATTTAGTATAAATATATTGTGAGCCTTTTCCAAGCGGGAATAATGTAAATATGATACATGTGGAATAGGGACGTTTTATATTCCTAACCTTCCTCGATCCCTGTCTTCGTGAACGGGGTTCATTTAGCTTATAAGGCACTACCAACAGCTTTCAATTACTCTAATAGTGAATATTCATTTTTCTAAAAGAACTAAGTTACTAAACAAACACAACGTAAATAAAGGTCCTAACTAAGACGATCACGCCAAAATATTACAAACGGCCTATTATTAACCTTTTTGAAAGATCATTTAGAAAGATCAAAATATATTTTATTTATCCTGGTCACAAATATATAATTTTATTTAAAAGGGGTAAATTAATTAATATAATATATTTTTTTAATATTTCGAGAGAGCAACATATCATTGATATTGTAACGCTCCCCGCGTTACAATATCAATGATATGTTGCAAACCCGTATCATTCATCGCTATGCAAAGGACAGCACTGGTGATGCTCTGTACACCGGCCGTGCCAATATTTCTCGGGAAAACTTCTCCGAGTACCGGGACAAACTTGTGTCTGAAGTCAAGTCTTTGCTGAACAGAGTCTCGGATTGGGGGCGACTAAATCTAGTCCAGTTTAACCCTCAGAAGACATAAGTTTGCGAGTTAACCGCTAAAAAGAACCTCTTTGTCGTATCTTCTCAGTTTTATGGCACTCCCCTTGTTGCATCAGCCAGTATTGGAATCCTCGGCATCGACATGTCGAGTGATGTGCAGTTTCATGGTCACTTGGAAGAGAAGGCCAAATTGGCTTCTAAAAAGCTTGGCGTGCTCAGCAGAGCGGGACAGTATTTCATGCCGGCACACCGCCTGCAACTTTACAAGGCGCAGGTTCGGCCGCACATGGAATACTATTCCCATCTCTGGGCTTGAGCTCCCCAGTACCTGCTCCTTCCATTTGACCGCATCCAGCGCATAGCGGCTCGAATCGTCGACGACCGAGCGCTTTCCCATCGGCTCGATTCACTGGCGTTGCGAAGAGATGTTGCATCTCTTTGCGTATTTTATCGCATCTATCACGGAGAGTGCTCTAAGGAATTGTTCGGATTAATCCCAGCCGCCGAATTTCATAAACGCACTACGCGGCAAGCGTCCCGATACCATCAACACCATCTGGATGCTTGGCGGTCTACCACTGTACGTTTCAGAAGGAGTTTTCTTCCGCGTACGACCTCTTTGTGGAATAGTTCACCACCGGCAATTTTTCCGGACCGATACGACCTGGGGATCTTCAAGAAAAGAGCTTACTCCTTTCTAAGGGCCGGCAACCCACCTGCAATTCTCCTGGTGTTGCGGTTGATCATGGGCGGCGGTAGTCACTTAACATCAGGTGAGCCGCATGCTCGTTTGTCCCCTCTTCTATAAATAATAATAACAGCGTATAATATTCATTCAGACCAGTTTAATCGCTAATCGAGTTCAAGGTAATGCGGAGGCGGTTTTTTAAATTATGTTTAGCGATTTAAATGATAATTTTTTATTAAATATAGTTATAATATTGTCGTACGGGCTGAATTTCGGTCACGGCGGCCTGCCTCAATGGAGACTAGCCATCAGGACAGGACAGGATTATAGTGTCCAAGTGTATGCGCAAGCACAGGTGCACTCTCTCACTCTCTCACATGATCAGCAATATCCTTTACGATCACTAAACCAACGCGACAGTTAATATTCGTTAGTAAGTTATATTCTAATGTCGTACGTATATATATACCTATATATATATATATATATATATATATATATATATATATATATATATATATATATATATATATATATATATTTCACAAAAAAAATGTGGGTCACTCATGAGCAAAAAAACTATCCTATCTCTCAAGTTGGATCAAACTGCACACGATGTGCAAATTTTAATAAAATCGGTTAAGTTACCCTTGGTTATATAGACAGGTATATAATCAAAGTTTGTTACATTCGACTTGTGATATTCCTTAAACCACTCAAAAGGATAAAAAATTAATTATGTGTAAAAAATAATAACTTCAAAAACTAAAAAGAATGAAATAATTTCCACATAATAACTTCTGCACTCGGTGCTTTAATTCTTCATTACACTTTGTCTTGAAACTGTTGATTCAAAAGCTATTATAATGATTTCTTATATTTACTCAAACACTACACAGTTAAATGAAACTAGTTTTTACGGATTTTATCGTGTATATTAACTCATCACTCGTCAACTCGTCAACACTCGTCGGGACGTTGAACACCTCAGTACTGACCATGGGTGCTGTAAAGTGCTCGAAACGTCAGGAATATAAAAAAGTATATTAACTTTTTTGAACGTGATAAAATCCGTAAAAGCTAGTTTTATTCAAAAGCTATTATGTTGAAATTATTTCACGCAACAAAAACATTCAGTTAGTCGGTCAACCAGGCAAAAAATGAACGAACAAATAAACGGACGCACAAGCGAACCAAAAAACGAATAGGGCAAACTGTATGCATGTGTTTTATTTTGTAAATAAACAACAAACTGACCGCAATATCATAATCCCTAACTTGCTCCTGAATTTCTCTAGCCAATGAACGATGAAACAACAAACGAATGAATGATACTTGATTTCCATACAACAAATAAGATATTGTCCTAAATAAGCAAGCACCATCACTAATTATTGATTTTAAATAAAAAATTGAAATGAAAACTACATTCCAATGCCTACCTAAAACTAAGTACCTACACTAAAAAAGTAAATGAAATTGCGAAAGTATCTATGTTTTGTCTCATCTGCAAACAAATGAGAAATAAAACTTAGCTCAACCTAGGAAAGTTTTTTGACTTTTAAGTAATAGGTGGCATCGAGCTTAAAACCACTTGGGTTTTCTATCAAGAAATTCCCAGTAGCAGTCCGGAGTCAAGAGTTTATTAGTGTTTCATCCCCACGCCTCAGAAAGCATATAAAGCCTTTGTATCTGATCTCACTATATTATTGTCGGATTACTAACTCGGACACAATGATAAATATACAATTTTTAATATTTTGTATATAATTATCAAATAGGGCCAGGTTTTTGTAAAGTTCAATAATAAATATTATTCATAATTACCATAATTTTATTTTACGGATTTCCCCACCACCATGCAATTAAAAACCATTTTTTCCGTGCAAACCATTTATCCTGGTTTTAACACTTTAAGCTGAGATATTAGGATAATGAAAAAAAAAACTAATTGCATTATTTTAATCCTAAAGTATTCGTACTAATTTCAAAGTTACAATAATCATTTAATAATTTTTCCCTATACCAATATGAAATCAGCCCGTAACAAAACATTCTTAAAACCTTATTTTACTATCTAAGGATTTTAACTTTTCAAGACTTCTTTCTTAGTGGATGCCTACTTAATAAAAGAAAGGTATTGTTCCAATTTCACGCTTCTACACATCCAGCGGTTTGAGCTGTAGATTTAGTACAATATTTTTCATACAAAATTTGAACCCTTGTTATAAAACCTTAAAATGCAAATTTTATTATTTAATCACTTCAAAGCATTAATATTTTTTCTCCCTTCAAATTGAACATTATCTACCCCCTTCTCCCTCCCCAGAAAGAGGTTATTTTAAGAAATATCAAAATATTTTATTTCCGTACAAAATTGCATACCCTCTGACCCTGCCCCCTCTACCGTAACGGGTTATTTAGAATTGCAAATTTTTTTTAAATCCAGTACTCAGTAAGTATCGAGTCAATCGCCATGTAAAATATTTTTGTAATAAAATAATAAACTGTAACACCTTTATTTCACCCTTTTAGGGAACGAATTTTCCAAAATGATTTCATAGCGGATTTCTACGTCATAAAAGTTAGCTACTTGCCTACTGTCCAAATTTTAGATTTCTACTTCAAGCGGTTTAGGTTGAGCTTGTGCACCGGTATCTTTGACACAGAATTTTATTCTGTTGAAGCAATCAATGGGGAAGTCTATATTCAGCAGTGGACTTGTTGTTGGAAATATTGTAACGTTTATTGGTTTTTAGTCATTGGTTAACGCACTACGCGGCAACCCTCCCGATACCATCCACACCATCTGGATGCTTGGTGGTCCACCACTGAAAGTTTCACTAGGAGTTTTCTTCCGCGTACGACCTCTCTGTGGAATAGTTTACCACCGGCGATTTTTCCGGACCGATACGACTTGGGGACCTTCAAGAAAAGAGCTTACTCTTTTCTAAAGGGCTCGCAACGCACCTGCAATTCCTCTGGTGTTGCTGATGTTCATGGGCGGCGGTAGTCACTTAACATCGGGTGAACCGTATGCTCGCTTGCCACCTTTTCTGTAAAAAAAAATTAGATAAAAGGAAGATACTTAGATTTGCTGGTCCAATACAAACATTGCGTTGAAAACAAAGTAATTATTTAGTATTTACATATTATGTGTCCTTCATATCTCATTTATAACCTAACCTAACCTTATGGAGCTTGAAAATACTGATAGCGCCATCTATATAAACTTATAGTAGCTAATGTATTATAACAGTAAAATAAAAGTTATATGATATTTAGAAAAAAAAACGTGTAGGAATAATATAAAAAAAACTCAAAATCGGGTAACGTAGTTTTGTCAATTTCATGACAATGTAAATTTTAAAACTTTTGGAAATGCAAAAAAGAAGTAGGTGTAATATGTTTACTGCCAAGCTTCTATAATCCTTGCCAAAACCAAAGAAATTGTTAATACCTAGCTCTTTCAAAATTTGATTTACCATGGTGTAGATACTCGACTCTCACTCGACTCATTTTTATAAATATTTATTACACTGTTCTTTTACTGCGTTTAGATACAATTATATCATTATTGATCACTATTTTACATTATTTAAATACAAACACGTCCTTAATCACTCGACACCATTGAACAAATTCTTATAAACCTATATTTCGTACCCATACCACAGAATAAATAATAGTTGCCCATACTTCAGAATATTAATCATAACGTTTGATAGGATGAACCGATCTTAATTTTCTAACGATTATTTTGATATAAATTAGGATTTTATACATGATACGTTAACAAACAAACAGACAGACAGACAATTCTAAAAATGATACATATGTATTTAAATTAAATGTAATTCAGTTACTTATTTTTAGTCTCTCTCAACCAATTTTGTTACAAAAATATAAAATGTACAGACATCTGCAATTTACATTTTTATTATATTATTGTTGCGCGGCTAAGTTGACATCTGGCACTAGCGCCATCTAGTGTCGGGTAACGGAGCGAGGGGGGAGAGCTTTCCAGAAAATGACATCATTAATCTTTCAACCGACAGCGCCATCTGTTGTCGAAACGAAGAACTAAGCTTCTAGAAGCCCGACACTCGAACTTTCGATGCTTAGTCGATTGGCGCGCGTATTTACTTGAATGTTTTCGGTGCTAAGGTGTATTTATAGACGCTGCAAGGTGTGATCGGGGAAGTATTGAATTCGGCGAGACAAGCGAAGCTTCGGAGCGGAATAAAGTGAATTAGTGTGCTTAATTATTGGTGTTTTAAACTTTAATTTGTGTAAAGAAAATTAAATTGTTAATTTAGGTAATTCTATCGGCAATTTTTACTGTCACGAACCTCAAGCTCGTAACAATTGGTGTCAGAAGTGGGATAAAATCATGCCGATTTTACCCAAGGAGGAAACGGGGGGTATCCGTACCCGAAGTCAACGCCAGCAGGAGACGGACCAAAGAAGATTTGGTGGTGCAGCGCCGCAGACGTCGGAGGGCCAGCCGCCGGCTGCAGGCCCGTCAGTAGCTCCTACATCTGCAGCACCTGACTTAGGTGCTCTGATGGTGATGCTGCAGGAGCAGGCTCGCCGACAGGAGGAACAGGTCCGTCAGTTGAAAGAGCAGCTGCAGAGCGGACAAGAAGAACAGGCCCGCCGACAGGAGGAACATGCCCGTCGGTCGGAAGAGAAGATGCTCCTCATGAAGGACCTTCACGCTACCTTTGGGAAAGAGATAAGGGAGGTGAATGATAGGATTGCTCAACATGACAATCGCCTGTCGGAAGCTGAAACCCGAATCAACCATGTGAACAATCGGGTTGAAAACGTGATGGCTGACGTGAAGAAAACGCTGAACGACCTCAAAATTGGGGATGGAAATATAGCTCCCGTAGTAACTACAGCACCTTCGCTACGTGGATTCAAAGTACCGCCGTTTAACGGGACTTCTTCCTGGTCGGCCTACAAAATCCAGTTCGAGGCCGTCATGGAGGCGAACGGCTGGAATAAAAGCCAGGCCATGACTGCACTCACCCTAGGCTTGCGCGACCAAGCCTTAACTGTGTTGGAAGCTCTCGGTAAGAAAGTGACCTACGAGCAGCTCCTTGAGGCATTGGAGGCGAGATATGGCGACGCTCACCTGGAACACGTCTTTCTCGCGCAGCTTAAAGATCGCGTGCAGCGCATCAACGAAAACCTGCAGCAGTGGGCTCTAGAGGTGGAGAAGCTGGTGCGAAAAGCATACCGGTCTTTACCTGCGCTCATTGAAGGGAACCTGGTGCAGACATTCATCGACGGCATCCGCGACCTGGAAGTCAGAGCTGCTGTGAGGCTCGGGCACCACGAGACGCTTAAAGACGCCTTGGCTCATGCACTGGAGGTAGAAGCCGTGCGGCAGGATCATTGTTCCCATCGCATCAGTGAGGTTGCAGCAGCTACAGTACGCGACCGCAACAATGGATTCAGCCCTAGGTGCTATGGCTGTTGGGAAAAGGGCCATCTTCGATCCAGCTGCCCTAAGCGAACCCTAGAAAGGGAAGGTGAACGACCTCAGGAGGGTAGTGCGGCCAACAGCACCACCCAGCAGCAGCAGGGAAACGAGTAAAAGCCAGAACTGCGGGGCGGGTGCTGGCTGATGTTAAAAGAGCCCCAAGGATCTTGATCTCACAAACCCATGATGGGAACAGTCTAATCATAAAAGGCGAGGTCAACGGAATGCGGTGTAAACTGACCATAGACACTGGAGCCTCTCGTACGGTTGTTAGTTCCCAACTTATAAGTCAGTTCCTTAGGGACTCCGCATACAACCGAGAACGCATTAATTTGGTAACAGCCACCGGTCAGCGTATACCCGTCCGTGGAGAGAAGGAGATGGAGTTGAAACTAGACAATGTGATCTACCTGCATAATGTCATCGTGGCTGATATAATGGACGACTGCATCCTTGGCCTAGACTTTATGAGGAATAATTGTGTGAGATCGACGTTAAGCAGGGTGTTTTGAAATGTGCACAGGAGGAACTTTTTATGGAAGGTGCGTTACCAGGGAACATGTACAGCATTAAGAAGAGTGTTCTTCCGCCGAGATCAGAAACAATTGTGCCGGTTAGTCTTCCTCGAAACGCTGGGCAAGCTCACCGTTGTGTACTTGTGGAAAGGGTAAACAATGACCTTCCATGGAAAGTAGCTCGAACCTTGGTCAGGATCACTGACATCTCAGGAGTACGTGTGCCGAAACTTTGTGACCGGGAACAGATTATAGAAAAAGGCACGCTGGTTGGTACTTGTGAGGAAGTGGATTGGTTACGTCGGTGCCGATATCTATCGAGTGAGACCCCTGGCAAGGATGCACAAACGAGAGTGACCACACTTATGGAAGACTGTCGCAGCGTTCTCTCCCCGAACGAAATGGTCAAAGCAAAGAAGTTGTTACTCAAGTACGCCGATGTATTCTCATCAAACGATGCTGACATAGGAAAGACTGGCTTAGTTCAATACAAAATAAACACAGGAGAAGAATTGCCTATCCGTCAGCGGCCAAGAAGATTGCCGGTAGCACGTAAAAAGGAAGTAGAAACCATGATTGAAGGATTGGTGAAGGATGGTCTTATTGAACCTTCCTCTAATCCGTGGTGTTCACCCGTGGTGCTGGTAAAGAAGAATGATGGCAGCATGCGGTTTTGTGTTGACTACCGCCGCGCCGTCTGAACGACGTTACGAAGAAGGACAGCTATCCCTTGCCAAGAATTGATGACACGCTGGACATGCTTACAGGAGTAAAGTGGCTTAGCACGCTGGATCTAAAAAGTGGCTACTGGCAAGTTGAAATTGACCATAAGGACAAGAAGAAAACTGCGTTCTCGACGGGAAAGGGTCTGTGGCAATTTAAAGGAATGCCGTTTGGGTTGTGCAATGCTCCAGCAACGTTTGAACTGTACTGTTTGGCTGATGGAACTTGTACTCACCGGGCTAATTGGCGATGCCTGTCTGGTCTACTTGGATGACATCATCATCGTGGGCCGTACGTTTGAGGAACACCTTCAAAACCTGGAACGCGTGCTCATGAAGATTCAGAGTGCCAACCTCAAGTTGAGTCCGAAGAAATGTTCACTATTCAAACGGCAAGTCAACTTTTTAGGGTTTTTGGGGTTTTTGTAGTATCGGAAGAAGGTATCCGCACGGATCCAAAGAAAATAGCAGCTGTCAAGGATTGGCCGGTTCCAAAAGACAAGACGCAGGTTAGAGCATTTTTGGGTTTGTGCTCTTATTACCGGCGATTTGTGAAGAACTTTGCAGATATAGCCAAACCTCTGCATAAGCTAACCGAGGAGAAGCGACATTTCTGCTGAGATGAAAGTTGCAATATCGCTTTCCTGGACCTCAAGGACCGTCTGTGCAAAACACCTATTTTGGGATACCCTGATGCAAGCAAAGAATTTATAGTTGACACAGACGCAAGTGATATGGGAATTGGCGGTGTGTTGTCTCAACGGAATGGTGACCAAGAGGTCATCATAGCGTACTTCAGCAAGTCTTTGTCAAAACCGGAAAGGAACTATTGTGTCACAAGACGCGAATTGCTAGCTGTGGTAAAGTCGTTGCAGCATTTTAGCAAATATCTTCTGGGGCGGAAATTTCACTTACGAACTGAACATGCTGCACTAAAATGGCTATTGAAGTTTAAAAATCCAGAAGTACAAGTTGCGAGATGGATTGAACTACTGCAGGAATACGACTTTGAAATCGAACATCGCAGTGGGAAATCTCATGGCAACGTAGATGCATTGTCAAGAAGACCTTGTCCTGAAGATTGCAAACATTGTACTAGGCAAGAGAGTAAGGAAGTGGTATCCGTGAGGATGCTCAGGGCAGACCACCTCAGCAACAAGTGTGAGGACAGCTTACAACGTGCACAGCAGGAAGATCCGGACATCAAGCCAATTCTGGAATGGATGAAGGCCAGTGCTGGAAGCAGTCCAAGTGGAGCGACGTCTCAGCGATGAGTTCGACCACTAAAAGCTATTGGGCCCAGTGGGACAGCTTGCTGCTTCAGGATGGAGTTCTGTGCCGTAAATGGGAAAATGTTCGGGGAGACAGCTGTCATTTGCAAATGGTTGTCCCTAAAGCTAAAGTACCGGATGTTCTACAGCTGTACCATAATGATTATTCAGGAGGCCATCTAGGAGTTAAACGAACTCTACTGAAGATCCGAGAACGGTTTTACTGGGTCCACTGTCGAAACGATATCGAGGACTGGTGTCGCAAATGTACAAGTTGTGCGGCTGTAAAGGGACCTCAGACTCGTAGTAGAGGTGCATTGAAGTTGTACAATGTTGGTGCACCATGGGAGAGAATAGCCATTGACGTGGCGGGGCCGTTTCCGGAGAGTGAAAGCGGTATCAAATATTTCATGGTTGTGATGGATTACTTCACTAAGTGGCCAGAAGTCTTCGCCATTCCAAATCAAGAAGCTTCAACAGTTGCAGATAAACTAGTTCATGAAGTCTTCTGTCGTTTTGGAGTACCTTTAGAGATTCACAGCGATCAAGGAAGGAATTTTAAGTCTCAAATATTCCAGGAAACTTGCCGAGTTATGGGTAATCATAAAACAAGAACGACTTCTTATCACCCGCAATCTGATGGAGTGGTAGAACGATTTAATCAGACATTGAAGAGGTACCTAGCAAAAGTTGTAGACAATCGGCAACGAGATTGGGACAAGCACATACAACCGTTTTTGTTGTCATATCGAAGCGCTGTTTACGAAAGTACATCAGTGACACCAGCTTTCGCAAACTTTGGGAGAGAATTACGGCTGCCTGCGGACCTGATCGCCGGGATACCACCTGATGCTCCACGTAGTATAACCGATTATGCAAATGACTTGCGGAACAAAATGAATGACGTTTATGAACACGTCAGACAAACGGGCCAGCAAATGTCTGAAAAGATGAAAACCCGGTACGACCGCAAAATGAACAACAAAGGGTTCGACGAAGGTTCACTAGTGTGGTTGCACAATCCAGTCTGCAGCAAAGGGAAATCTCCTAAGCTTCAAGCTAAATGGGACGGCCCGTACCGGATTGTGACCAGGATCAACGATGTAACCTACCGGATACAGAAAGGCGCAAGAGGGACTCCTAAGATCGTCCATGTGGATCGCCTGGCGCGTTATTATGGGGCCGATAATGCTCGGGACGAGCATGCAACGGAGCGAGGGGAGAGCTTTCCAGAAAATGACATCACTAATCTTTCAACCGACAGCGCCATCTGTTGTCGAAACAAAAAACTAAGCTTCTAGAGGCCCGACACTCGAACTTTCGATGCTTAGTCGATTGGCGCGCATATTTACTTGAATGTTCTGGATTTTTCGGTGCTGAGGTGTATTTATAGGCGCTGCAAGGTGCGATCGGGGAAGTATTGAATTCGGCGAGACAAGCGAAGCTTCGAAACGGAATAAAGTGAATTAGTGTGCTTAATTATTGGTGTTTTAAACTTTAATTTGTGTAAAGAAAATTAAAGTGTTAATTTAGGTAATTATATCGGCAATTTTTACTGTCACGAACCTCAAGCTCGTAACATTATGTATATCATAGAATACTATAATACATACATAATAGAACGGGGGTATGGGCGGAACCCGTGTAGTCACTAAAATGCCACAAGACGTAATTCAAGCGTATAAATGTCAACACGAGACGTGTTGACGTTACAATCGTCTCCAAATTTCGCATGAAAATTATTTAAAAAATTCCAAATTGTGCGCTATTTACAAATAAATATGTATTAAAATCCGTCTGTCAACACAGCGATTTGGGTTTGTAGTAGTGATTAACTGATAATACGACGTAATTGCTTGTGTGTGCTCCCGGCGACGACGAACCTCGGTACAAAATAAGGTTGACAGCCATTCTATTGTGTGTTATAGTATTCTATGTTGTATATATTGCGGCGGATATTATAGGTAAAATTATCATAATTTTATATTTATTTTATTTATATAAATAAAATGATAGAGGTTTGCAGTTGTGTGCGTATCACAGAAAAACTACTAGATAGATTTCAATTAGGTTTTCTACAGACACTTGGCCCTTATCTAAAAAAATATTGCGATATCTTAATTTAATATAAAGTTATTAAAGTTTTAAGAACACGGACGAAGTCGAGGGTATCAGCTAGTATTAAATACGTGTACAATGATTCATGGTAAAATATCGAGATGGGATCGAATCATTACGGTTCGATGAAAACGTCCTTCTTAATGTCAACTTCCTGCTGCTGGGAGCTGGAATGTTCATATTTTTCGCGTTCAGCTGTATTTCACAATTGAATCTAAAAAAAATACCGTTTACCCTACAGGCCATATCTGCAACTTTCCGCTAATTTCAAATGCAAATCGCTTCAAATTTCTCCTGTTACGACGTTTTTGAGCTCTTCGAGCTTTTTCAAGCTTTTTTGATTTTAATGCGGATTACAGCAATCGGCGCAGTTTTTTGAGCTTAACAAAAACATTTATTCCAAAAAAATGAATTTGAAAAACATTTTTCAAGTTATTTTGAAAAAAACACTTTTTCGAGATTTCTTTCGACAACGGTTGATTCGTTCGAGAGATATCACTCGATTTTGATGCGGTTTATGGCAATCGATGTCATTTTTAAGTATAAGGGCTGATTAGATTATAGAATTCATCAAAGCAAGAGTGTCGAAGTAATTACAAAAAAAAAACTTTTTGAAAATTGATAAGATAAGATAAGATAAGATAATCATTTATTGTCATAACTGTGTACATGAGGTCTTACAAATACAGAATATAGTTACAACAGTTTGTCCATTTCGGACATACAATATAATAAAAAATAAAATAAAGCACTACAATAAATCAATAATTACTTCCAAAAAATTCATCTAAATTATAAAAACATTTTCATAATAACCATTCTTTTAACCTTTTTTTAAATCTTGGGCTCTCTAACGATTTAATGTATATAGGTAAATGGTTAAAGATTCTGATTCCGCTTATTAAAGTACTTTTACTATAAATGTAACTAGACGATTTAACAATGCACACATCAAAAGCGTGTTGAGTTCGTAAGTTCTTTTTTGATTCTTTTTTAACATTAAAATGTTGTTGGTTATCTTTGACAAACACAGAAATTTCAAGTATATATATACAAGTCAACGTCAGAAATTTACAATCTATAAATACATTTCTTAAAGAGTCATATTGATTAATATTATACATAATTCTTAAGCACTTTTTTTGCAAAACAAATGTCGACTGAATGTCAACAGAATTGCCCCAGAATATAATTCCATATGTTAGAAGTGGATAGACATGACCATAGTAATAATTTTTTGCTACATCTCTAGATGTTACATTTTTCAATATTGATATGGCGTAACAACTGCTTGAAATCCTACTGTTTACTTTCTCAACATATGATTTCCAGTTCAAATTACTATCAATGTTGATACCCAGAAATCTCATATCATGCACTTTCTCAATTTTTTCACCGTCGATTATAATATTTAATTCAATTGGAACTTTTCTATAATTCCTAAATTCTATTAGTTTTGTTTTTCCTAAATTTACTTCTAAATTAATTGAAGTTAGCCAGTTCACTACTGTGTTTAGTGTATTATAAATTTCATTCACAAAATATGCATCGTCTAGTTTATCCCTTGATAAGAATATTGTAGCATCATCAGCATACATTACACATAGATGATTGATCATTAATGGAAGCTCGTTTATGTAAATTAAAAACATCAGTGGGCCTAGTATGCTACCTTGCGGTACACCTAGGCTTAATTTTTTGAAATCAGAATGCACTTGAGTTATTGATTTTGTTTTTTTGTCAAATGTATCTAATATTGTTGCCTGTATTCTGTCAGTTAAATAAGATTCTATTAATTTTAGGGCTATTCCACGTATGCCTATATGTTCAAGCTGTTTTATCAATATATTATGAACAACACATTCAAACGCTTTTGACAGATCCAAAAAGAGACCAACACAAGTCCTTTTTTGATCTACATCTTTCCAAATATCTTTCAAAACTTTGAATATAGCCAATGTCGTGTTCTTCCCTTTTTGAAACCCAAATTGATTTACATTTAAAATCTTATATTTGTCTAAAAAAGATATTAACCTATTTGATATGACTTTTTCAAATATTTTTGAAAAATTTTGATAATAGAGCAATAGGTCTATAATTGTTCATGTCATTTTTGGCACCTTTTTTGTATAAAGGCTTTATTAGTGTTTTTTTCAACTCATTTGGAAAAATTCCTGTTTCTAAGGTCAAGTTTATAATATACGTTAGAGGTTCCGCTATTAAATGTGTACTTGATTTTATTGCTTTCATCGGTATATTATCATAGCCTATACTTTTTTGTTCTTTAAATTATTCATAATGTTAATAGTTTCGGAAATATTTACAGGAGTCATAAAAATGCTATTTAAATTTGGATTAGTCACTGGTTTGAATGTTATGTCGCCAATAGATTGGATAAGATTATTTAATTTGTTATAATAGTCATTCATTAGTTTAGCTATGTCATGAGGTTCATTAATTATAATGTCATCTTTTTGAATAGTTTCTATTGTCTCATTAATATTATTTATTTTTGTAGTATTTTGTTTAATAACTTGCCAAGTAGCTTTGCTTTTATTACTACTTTGGTTTATATAGTTAATGTTTGCATTTCTTTTTGATTGCTTAGTAACTGCCTTCATAATTTTACAATAAGTTTTGTATCTATTTTTCGCAGCAAGGCAGTTTGTATACCGTTTCTTTAAATATAAGTGTCTTTTGTTCCTACTGGATATCGTAATACCTTTTGTTTTCCACTTTAATCTCTTTTTATATGTTATTTTAATTTTTTTATTTGGCACACAAAGACCGTAAATCAGACTAAACTGATCTAAAAATATTTTATACGCGTCATTGGGATCACATTGTGAATAAACATCTGTGAAATTAATCTGTGATAGGTATTTTAAGAAAATCTCTATATACATGTCTGGGTTTCTTATAAACATATACCAAAACTTATTCTTAAAGCTTTTGTTTGAGGGAATCGATATCAATTGACAAGTATGATCAGATACCCCAACATCTAATACACTAACATTATATTGTTTCATATTAGTCATAATATTTTCAATACATGTTTGTGAGTGTGAAGTAATTCTGGTAGGTATCAAAATAGTAGGATGTAATTTATAAGCCTGAAACATGTTCAGTAGCGATTTACTTTGTTTATGATTTTCTAATATATTTACATTAAAATCACCTAATACAAATATATTTTTATAACAATTTCGTGTTCGTATTGTTATTTTTCTTAATAAATATTCCATATTAATCAAAAAAACATCCAAGTCACTATTTGGTGTTCTATACACGGATATTATTAAATAGTTTAATCCACTTATTAACACACCACAACATTCAAAATGATTTTCTATAGCCATTTCTGATATCCATTGAAGTTCGTGATAATCAATAGAATTTTTTACAAAAATGGCAACACCGCCAAATCAGGACTTTTCCTGAGAATTCAGGTCCTTGAAACCAGCGATGACTTACATCGAAGATGGAAGGAAAATTTCTAGTGGCGTCGTCTGCCACGTTTTGTGACGTCATTCTATACTCTTCCGGTGGCGCGTCACGCTTGTGCCGCCATAAGAATCGTAGGCTATCCCTGTCTTCTTCCCGGATTTTCACTTGCAGGAACATTTCTTTAATGTCTGCCATCACTGCCACGCTTCCTTCTCTGAATCGTAGCAGAACTCCAAATAACGACTTCAATAAGTCCGGTCCGGTTAACAATGCATCGTTAAGACAACGTCCGCCCGTCCTTGCGGCGGCGTCGAAAACTATCCTTATTTTATTTTTCTGTGGGTGAGTCACTGCGAAATGAGGAAGATACCACGTGCGTGGGGAAATGGAAATATGGTTCGCTTTCTCTGCGTAACCGTTAACGATGAGATTTTCAATTTGCTTCTCATATTCCCTTTTAAATTCGCTATTTTTGTCGAGCTTCTTTTCGATATTAAACAGGCGACTTTCAACCTGCGCTCTATTCGACGGCATGCACTCGTTATCTGTGCGCCACAACAAAGCAGTCTCGTACCTATTGTTAGGTATACGACGTACCGTTTTGCTCAAAATATTCGAAGCTCGTTCTTCTGGGTCGTTTGCGGGCTTTATTGCAGACACTCCCAGAGATTCCAAACTAAAATAATCTTTGATCAACTTATCCATGTCTTCCTCCTTCTTCGTGAAAATATGGTTAACAAACTTGATTGGTTTGATGCCACCCGATATGTGACCATGTAAAACCCATCCAAGTTTGGTGAGCGATGCTACAGGTAGGTTCTTACCTCCCGAAATTAATTCACGAGTAACTATGAGATGCCAATTGTCCTGGCCAATTAATATGGTAGGTCTGGCCCTCTCATAAATCAACTCGTCCTTAATCGGTGTCAAATGAGAACACCGTTGCAATAATTCTCGGCTTACTGACTGCGGAGAAAGGTTTAGTGACTTAATTGTTTGTACACTTATCTCCTCTAAGTCGTTCGAGTAAATGCCTTTTATCTTAACGTTTAAGCGATACGAACTGTCGTCGTTAATTCGCTTACCTCCCACGGCATCAATACGTAATTCTTCTTTACGTCCGCGAGGCGCTAACTTCTGAGCCTTCCACTCCTCTATGAGTGTCATGGTCTATCCCTCATCCAGAAGAGCTGTTGTCTTGACCTTTACTCTAGGTCCATTCAACTCGACCGGTATAATCTTTAAGTATGCACATGCCAGTGCATTCACTGTACTAACAGTTGTAATTTGAGCCTCTTTACCCCCCTCGTCCCCTTGCGGCGAGGTATTTTCATTGGGGTATCGGTGTACCATTCGATGATGTGACATTCTACATCCCTCTACACCACATTTTTTCGCTCTGCACTCTAACCTCCTATGGTTAGGTGACAAACATTGAAAACATACTTTCGCTTTTTTAACTGCCTCCCATTTCTCGCGATTATTCATGTCCTTAAACTTGTAACAACTCACTATAGAGTGTTCCTTGTTGCATATAACACACATATGTGTTACCCGACTTACCGGCTTATCCTGGGTTATCATAACCACTTGTCGGTTGTGCCCTTTATTATTTCGGCGTTCTAGACGCTCGCTCGTATTACTTCGGCGCTAATAGCGCTCGCTCTTGACACGGTTGCGTACACACCCCTTTGCAGTGTGTACAGTTTGCTTCCTGAATTCAGGACGCTTCCGTTTTTCAGGCACATTTTCATTGCTTAAGGACGTTCCAAATTGTTCACTCAATAAATTCAAAAACTTGGCCATCTTCTGTAACTCTGGCTCCAAAGGATGCTGAGCTCGATATTCGAACCATTTAAATTTAATCATAGTCCCGAGTTTCTCTACTATGCGGTTTACTAACTCCGGTGAGTATAAATACTGTGGTTGATTCAATGCTTGTATTGTGGCAACCACGTTCGTAATACGACTTGCAAAATATCCTATATTTCGGCAATCTTCTGCCAATCTTGGCATACGCTTTACATTCTCGATTTCGGCTAGAATGAGCATCTCAACCCTACCGAATCTTCTTTCGAGAGCGTTCATTATTTCTTCAGGTTCACACAAAGTAAACAACAACGACTTAACCGCTTCCTTAGCGGTGCCCTTTAATGCCCTCCTAAGGCGTGCGACATTCTGCACCCCTGAAAATTGGCTTCTCGTGTCTTCAAACACCGTTTTGAAAATTATCCATTCACCCGGGTCTCCATCGAACACCGGTAATTCCTGGAGGAAATGAAGCTGGGAAGACTTATCTTTTCCCGCTATCTTTATTGCACTCACAATCGCTTCGGTCAATTCTGACACCTCACTCGCGTGTGTTTTCTGTGCATTTCCTTGGTTGCGCTCGATCTCCGCCCCTTTGCGGCGTGATCCTTTACACGCTTCCTTATCAGTAATATCGGATTGTGTTACACTAACCGGCGCGCTCATTATGGTCTGTTGAACCCAACTCCTTACGAAAGGTTCCACCTGAGTATTCCGCTCCTCATCACCTCACTCGAGTCGATCTCCTCTTCTCGGTTGAGTCGTGCCAACTCCAATTGAGACTTGGCTAAGGCAGCAGCTGCCTGTGCTCGTTCGAGCTCTGAGCGTTCGAATTTAATCCGCGCCTCTAATTCGGCTTTCAGCCTCGCCGATCGCGATGACCTACTCTCTGTGACCCTTTGTCACTAGTGTGCCCGATTACTGTCCTTGACGATGCCGCTTCTTCGGTCCTTTGACCTACTTTTTCGACTACCGTTTCACTCCGGGATATAACGGATTGTTGTGCGGTGCTGGCCTGCGTACCACTGGTGTCCGTCCTGTTGCTTACCGTTGCCATGGACGCCCCTGAGTCCCACGTGCATGTGGACGTATCGGTGGTGGCTCCACTTGAAGGAGTTGTTCCACTCGAAGCAGTAGCTGTGGTCGCTCCAGATGATTCCGCCTCTTTAGCCTTTCTTGAGAGCCCTGTTCTTGTCCTGCTTCCTTCGCTCCTCTTGTCTTGTGCCTTCTTCATCTTGTAGGAAGGTGATTGTTGGCCTACAGTCCCTAACTGTCCCTACGGTCCCTACAACCCCTTACCTACAACCCCAACCTAACCCCACTACCCCCCCCCCTTTATCTCCCAACCCTACCACCTTACTACCACCCTAACAGCCCTATCAGCCCTATCAATCCTGAACGGGGCCTACCGAGGTGAGCCGTCCAGGGATGGAGTCGTGCAGGAATGGAATGGAGGAAAGGTTTAGGAACTGTCCCGCCAAGGAATATGACGAAATAGTCGAGCGGTAGTGCAAGCGCAGTCTCGCTCGAGAGAACTGCTCCACCCGAAGGTGTTGTGCCAGAGCCCAACCGTTTGGCACCGTTAGGTGGTCGGGATGTATGTTGCGCTTCGTCGCCCAGTAGCCGGTGACGCCTCGTCCAAGCGCCCTCCTCCGGCCGCGATGCAGTCAGGTGCCCACGAGCACCCTCACCTGGCAGCAGCAGCGGTGGATGCTTCTTCTTCTTGCACCCTCTGATGACCCGACAGGAAATGCCGGACAAGGTCGTCCGACAGGAAATGCCGGACACGGTCGTCCGACAGGAAATGCCGAGCACGCTTGCCCGTCAGGAAAAATGCCAAGTCCTGCTTGGCCACGATGAGTGCCTTCACAAGACACCTGCGCCTGGCTACGATGTGTGCCCCATGCGAGCACACGCCCCAAGCCGCAATTCCGGTTTTCTTTCTTCCGGTAGTTCCAGGTCCAGTTCTACTGCGCTGACCTGGTCTTCTGGCCTTTGGTCCTATTGCTTCAGCTCAAACCTCCGGCTTCCTTCGGTTGCTGATCTTCACTCGGCTCCGAAGGTCTTCTTTTTCCATAACCAGCAGTCCACTGCTGGTTCCTTAATCCTGGCTGTGAAGGACCAATTGAAAAGGAACCAGGCTCGGAAGGTCCTCCTGATCCAGCTCGAAGGACCAATTGAAAAGGAATCTTGCACGCAAGGACCAATTGAAAAGGAACCCAGCAGGCTTAAACGTTCAACTACGAAACAGAAGGGAGGAATCGAGGCTTCTCTCGATTCGGCCTCCTATCACGCCTACGTTGGGTTCGGGAACAACGTATGTGATCTCCGCAACGGAGTAACACACAAGGGCGATAACCTCTTCCTTTTCAGAAAATAGGTTCAGGCGGGGATTACGGGTCTTCCGAAGTCGTCCCGGTCCCAACGCCTTAATTCTTCGATGTGGACTGTATAATTTTGAGGGATGAATTTCTTGGGAATAAAACAGCAATTATCTTCAAACCGTTCCGTGAGAGAGTAATCACTTTTCCCTATCACTTCCCTACACTTTTTCTTCTTATTGACTGCTGGTCTTGCACTTTTTCCTAAGCTAATCCTGAAGGATTCCCGAAAGAATTGCAAGAAAACTCGTTAACTGAGCTACCCCTGAGCTATACGTGAAAGTGAGCCGCGCCATTTACGCGCTCGCGCAACTTAATTACATCAATTTGTACTATCACTCTCGTACGGTTTTCTCAATAATTTATTTTGTATAAGTTGAATTGAATATTCTGAGAAAACTTTAAAATTCGAGTATTTAAAATACTAATATACTAATATACGAATATACCGATTCAGCCTAAATTCACAGAAAATTTAAGTTTAACGAGGCTCTTTCAGATGCCCCAAACCACTTTTCGATCGAAAACTCCGTTACAAAGTTATGAGATGTTTACGTGTTGACATACATACACAGACATACACGCTCTCACACACGCTCTCACACACGCTCTCACACACACACATAAATACAGACATACGGAAAAATAGCCAGAATAGCTTCCTAGGAGTCAGGATCTGACGAGAACTCGATTTTTAAAAACCGGGGTAAAAACAAAAACAAAAAACTCATTTATTTTCATAGCGGAAAGTTAAAAATTTAACAAGGTATAATCCTCCTCATAAATCCGTTAACATTTAATTACTTACATGACATGTTTTTTTTTTATAGGATAGGGTGACAAACGAGCACACAGTCCACCTGATGGTAAGTGGTTACTGTGGCCCATAGACATCTACATCTATCCTCGATTATGAATCAAAATGCAGATACGTTGTCACCCGTGAGGACTAAGATGGAATGCCTCGTTTCCAGTAAAAAGGGTCTCCGGTTCTCTACACTCACCATACGAAATACAGCAGCATTAACTTCTACGCTCTGACAGCGCGCGACATTGTTACACTCCCGTTCACTCGGGACCTTTTTGGCGGGAAAATTTCTAGGTTAGGAAATTTTTTGCAATATTGCAAATTTTGCTATATTTTCACTTTGAGACAATATTTATGGATAAAACTTACAGGAAGTCTTGTTGAATGTATAAACTATCGAATAAAATTATTTTTGGTTGCTAGAAATTGTAATAAAGTATATAAATTACACTGTATAGCATAATAGTAGTATAAACTTCAATTTTAGTGACAAAATTACTACTAATTTGAATTCTACACCTTTGTTTTTGGAGAAATTTATATGAAATTGTTTGGAAATATGTATATTTTATGTTTTATGTGTTTCCATTCGTTACTCATACCAAAATATTAAAAAATTAAAAAAAAAAAAATAAAATAATATTTTATCTGTGACATTTCGAACAATATTTCTAAAATATGTTCGTGTGAATTTGAAATAAATACAACGTCATGTTATTTCAAAATATGTAGGAAAACTATTTTTACTTACATTTTACACTAAAAATAAATGAGAATTTGAAAAATAACACATTTATAACCCGCCCGCCAAAACAGGCCTTTCGGAATTTGAAGTACTTTTGGCAATTTACTTTTCACTTTTTATACCACAAATTATATATCTACGTGTTGACTATATTACAAGAAATGTAAAAAGTATAATACTTTCGTTTTTAGTCCAGACACAAATATAAAATTCTATAAAAAAGACAGAGCAACTTCATCAAAGTGACACGTGGAACGCCGGAAGTTCAGAGTGATTTCTTTTTTTTTTTTTCTAAGAAACATTGCCAGGTTATGGTTTAAAATAAAAGAGCATATCTTTGTCTTTGATACTAATATCTATTGCATAGTGTCTTTGGTTTTGTTTAAAACGAAAAAATAGTTTTTTCATAGGTAGACATGTTTACATAATTCTGATCTAATTCGATCACTACTTGGCGGGCGTAAGGTTGGTATTGCGCGATCGAAAGTGAGCATGGCTTGGCGTACAGGTTAAGCTACTATTTCACGCTGGTATTCTGTGAGAGAACATCAACATGCTACCCAAGGTTCTCCCATAGTAGGAGGGATTTAACGTAATCCCCTCGCTGGACAGGTGAATAACCGATCACAGTACCTAATAACTCGCAACATTAACACTGTTTCCTGTTGCCGATCTGGGTTTGTCACATCTAACATATTAAACGAGATGATTACCTATCAGAGACCGTAACGTATTTCGAGCAATTCCTCGAATCGTTAAGTGTCGTAACACATGAGATGGAGATGGGGCGATCTATTTTACATCTTACCTTAACGTAGCATGGTTAGACCAAGTCGTAAGATTAGGTCATACTCAATTATTTAAATTTTTAATTATGTAATCGCGTTCCGCCGCGTCAGAAGTATGTTTTATTTCCGATACGTCCCGGATGTGCTGTCTTGTCACTTTCATGTAAAGTATCGCGCTAATAGCCATTTAAAGCCATTTTTATGTTAAGCCATAATATGCTTAGAATTTAGGTACTTAGAGCTTAGAGTATTAACATAAATAATAATTTATTATAATTATTAGAATAAGAATTACCTCGCCCACATGTACCTATGACGATAATGCATGTATTATCGATGGTGTGTCTTTTCTAGTGTAGTAGAGATGGAAGTAGTGGTGCTGAGATCAGTGGTGACGGGATTAGTGCACGCAATTGAGGGAGGTGCTCGTCAAACTAGATAAGAAACATCTTTTTATTTTATTGAGCGGATATGGGTGAGGTAATTCTTACCAACTTTAATAATATTTATTAATCTATGGGAGAAATCATTTAATTTCTGCTATTTTTTTATTTCTACTATAGACTAATTAATACATTATGTAATTATGGTTCTTTAAAATTTCTCTAAGTATGCTTTTCTTTTCTAATAATGATTTATTAGAAAACAAATGCATAAACATAACATGTTACTCCATTATGCTTTTCTATTTACTTCAAACATAGTAATAGCAGTCGTTACTAGAATTTAATATTATTATTGTTTTTGCAATATTATATGGAGCGAAAAATTGTCTAAGAGTATTAAAAGAAGTTTAACGTAAATACTAGGGTTATTTATTTTGACATATTTTATAAAAATCTACATTAAATGTTCAGAAAAAACGTTCAACGATGAACATAGTGATGAAACCTCTACGTATAAATATAGAGATGAATGCACTAAATTACAGCCTAAATAGTCACAGATATTTCAAAACGCTAAATAACACCCCCATTGATGGTACAGTGTCTCCTATGCAACAACCGATCGGGAAGAAAGTCTCTCGATTGGAGCCTGGTGTCGGTAAGCTAATTGTAGGGCAGCCCCCTATTAGATGGAGTGAATACCTAAAAGATGCAGGTGGCTTAGGGCCGTGCTTTATTGGTTTCCACAAGAGATCCATGTACAGCAGTAAGCTAGTCATGGGCTGTAACGATGATGATGATGAAGCTTGGAAGAGGTCCTAACGCTGACCTAATTACTTGTAGGCGATATTTTCTGTTTTACCTTATTTCAAAATCTTATTTTGATTCGGTCGTTTATACAGTCTAGAGACGACTGTTGCAACACATAATATAAATATAATTTACTTGATGCTTTTAATTATACGTGCTAGAGCCATACTGCATTTATATTAGTAGTATAGTTGTAGCACGAATGGGTCGGCTCGACCGGGAAAGGAATATGGTCTTACAAAATACAGTGTTTAGTACATAGTGAGTTTAGAGAACCGGAGACCCTTTTTACCGGAAACGACGCATTCCTGTTAGACCTCGCGGGTGACAACGCATCTGCATTTTGATTCGTACTCGAGTATGATGTAGAAGAGATGTGGATGCCTATGGACCACACCAACTATTTACTATCAGGTGTACTATGCGCTCGTTTATCAAACTTATACTATCGAAAAAACTATAAAATTTATTTTATTTATCTAGTGAGTTGTGAGCTCATTCTCACCAGATAAAAGATAAGAAATTAAACCTAATTGAAAGTTAATGTTGCGTTACAAGTTCAAACTGTCCTAAAACTTTTGGTTTAATCTAAATAAGGTTTAATATCCATATCTTTGATTAAACGTTAGATAAGTAGACCCTCATATAATACTTATGGTCAAAAATGAATACATTATAGATACGATTAAATTGACTCAATTTATCCCCATCCTCATTTGTTCGTACACCAATCGACTGCTGACTGCTGTGTCTAATACAACCTCATAATAAGGAAGTTTCTTCGCCACGCTCGTTCCGTGACTCTGTTTACTGTTTACAAATGGTTGGTCAATATAAATATACACAGATATACCGCATATTGGTATCAATGGAGGCTACAAGGTACTGACGGTATATAAAGACAAGCGCCTGCAGCCCGCAGGATTAATATTCATCTTTTATCGCTACAGTTCATTATTATTTGAATACCTCGTTGGTCTAGTGGTTGTAGTAATACGACTGCTGTTCATAAGGTCCTGGGTTCGAATCCCGGGTCGGGCCAAAAAATTAATTATTGAGTTTTTCTGTCAAGACATTCCCAGTAGTTGCCGGAGTCAGGAAATTGGCGGCGTCTCACCCCCCCCCCCCCGTGCATCGGAAAGCACGTAAAGCCGTTGGTCCTGCGCCCGAACTCTCTCCGGTCGTGTCGCATTACCGTCCCATCTGACTATGAGAGTGAGGGAAAAGAGATCGCACCTGTTCTTGCGCTTACACTTGGTCACTATAATCCTGTCCTGTGCCGATGGCTAGCCTCCGTTGGGGCAGGCCGCCGTGGCCGAAATTCGGTCTGGAGGACATTATTATTTATTATTATTGTTTGAATACATAACTGTGTATTAAAAAGCTCTGCTTACAAAGCACATTTTACGTAAGAGAGCCATGCTGCAGCTATATTATGGTTGTAGCACGAATTGGTCGGCTCAAACGGGGAAGCACAGCGCTCTCACAGAGAACAAGCGTAAAATAGCTTAATGCTGCTGTGTTCCGTGTGGTGAGTGAAGAGAACCGGAGACCGTTTTTACCTCGCAACTTTTAGATATGTACTCATAAATGTCTATGGGCCACAGCATTCAATGTACATCAGGTGAATTTTGTGTTATTTTGTCTATACACACATTGTCTTAGTCATATTAGATACTCATGGAATATTTTAGATAGTAAGTTGAATCTAAATAAATTATTCATGAGTAACTCAGTGTTGTTTTTTCGACCTCGTTTCTGGTAATTACTTGATTATGGAATGTAAGGTCTTTCATACGAATTTTACACCACATTTCACATCAAAAATTGTTGAGCGTTATTTACTTGCTGTAAGATGGTAATATGTGACGAAGTCTTAAAGGCATAATGTGCCCCGCGTTTGTAGAGTACGTAAAACTAGTAAAATTAATCATTGTAATTGAAAAGAAGTTTCTCGTAAATCGTAGAGGCGTTTCACATATACATTGCAAAAAGAAATAAACACTGAAATAATAACTTGCAGACTATACAAAAGCCTGCTTCGTGCGGGATTCAAAACCGCAACCTGAATGCCTCAGTGTCTCAGTCAAACGCTTTGCGAGTGCGCTTGAGCCAACAAGTAGACGAAATTAAACCGTTAACAGTTAGTTCGTCAACTTATTGACTGTTTCTGTTGACAAGTTTTTATTGAAAGAAAAGAAACGAAAGAAATATACCTAAGGTTCCTAATTTTTCAACTAGTTGAAGTTCTTTTACCCTCTACTACTCAGCAAATAATGAGAGAATCTACCCTTGTGTATAAATTAATGACAACAAAATATTATGGCCGCTCCCAGATCCCTGTAAACATATAAATCAATGCTGTAAACTATAAAATTACTGTATATTTGTAGGTAATCAAGAAGTACATGTGAACTACCTATATATACATAAATTTCAAAGACGGAGGGAGAAAATATTCTGCCGCGGTATGGAGCTCCTCGAATTCACGAACCTCCTATGTCCTCGAAATATTCTTAACTTCACAGACATGCAGTATTTCTCACTTAATTTATTCAACGTGGAGTATATTTGTAGTAAAGGCTTGAACTGATCCTGAGCGCTGAGTTTCTGCTATCACTCTCGATGTATGGCAGACCTAAATTAACCATACAGTGGCAGGTGCTCACAGTACCGTCATGGCTGCGAAATTTCTGATGCTTCTGTTTAAAATCCGCTTTCTAAGCATAGTGATTTCGACAAATACTTCCCATTGAGCGAGAGGGCCTTAGCCGGCGGTGGATTCAATATGAACATAATGTTTTTGTTGTCTCCCACCGAAAAATTTTGTTGTATTGTCGAAAAATAAACTTACCATTCTAACATGTTAAACTTCTTAAACAAGATTTCGGACGCTTTAACTATTAAAAGAATCGTGCACATTTAATTAAATAAGCCGAACAGATAGAGGTTCTGCAAGCTGTTCTCGTCGAACGACCTTGCTACGACCTTGTAGTGTTCACGCTTCACGCAAGCTACTTTGTCGAAATACTACTGCAAGATGTAAATGATAAACTGCAACGCTGGCCGAGCTTTTTTTAAATCACTATTGCAGACGGAACTTTAGTCCTACCAATAAGCAATAAGTACTAAAATGACATCACATCATTCATTATCATCATTACAGCCATCGTACAAATCCACTGCTGAACATAGGCATTCCTCAAGGATTGCCACAAAGCACGGCTCTGAGCCATCTGCATCCACCGACTTCCTGCATGTCTCTACAGGTCGTCACTTCATCTAGTGGGGGCTGCCCCAAAATTTTCCTACCGATACGAGGCTGTCACTCGAGAACCTTTCTTCCCCATCGGTTGTCGGTTTGAGCTATGTGGCCAGCCCCTTGTCACTTCAGCTTACTAATCCATTGGATTATGTCTGTTACTCTGGTTCGCTTGCGGATAACCTCATTTCTAAGTTTATCGCGCAGAGAAACACCGAACATAACTCTCTCCATGAGCGATTTGGAGTTTCCTCATACGGCTAGCAGTGAATGACCACGTCTCAGATCCATAGGTCATCACCGGCAACTCGTACTGGTTGTGCAATCTTGTTTTAAAGTTTTAAGATATACCTGATATCACATCGCATGTTTTAAATTATGCAATGACAACAATTATAGTAAAACTTAGAGCAATGAGAATACTTGCATAATAATAAAAAATGCTAATGTGCACACACGGCTTCATTTTCATTTTGTTTACGAGATGGCGCTTGTCAATATGGTAGGTGTGGCCTTAGAAGGAAATATTTGGAGACCACTATTAAAATGACGTCATCGCAATAAATTCGGGCGTCGCATTCCGCTCGGCTGTAGAAAGAAAGTGGCGGTCGCGAGGCGACCTTGCGCGGTGAAAGGCGTCGCAAGTGGCACAGCCGGAACTCGCTCTTCCCACGGGCCGATCAGCTTCTCGATCGAGCCGTTATGCCGCGCGACTTTCGGTAACCGATTCGATGTGTTGGCGAAAAAAATGCATTCAAATTGGACCGCTGCCCAGTTTAGATTCCGGTCGGTGGACATAAAACACGAAACGCCTCAAACTAGCAACTATTTGCGCTATCTCTTGATCAGGAGATACCTAAATAGATGTGTTTTTTTTTTAGGTAAAAATGTAGTTACGTATATCATTCTAAGTTTGTTTGTTTAAAATTTTGGGTCGGTTTATCAACCGGTAAATGAACATTATTAACTTCCCAGTTATTGTAATGGGTCCGATTTTGCAAATTGGAAATTTTAATATAGCTCCACGTTTCAAGGTCTTTACAGTCGAATAGTATGGTTTTTATATTGCCCGTGTGTGCACACTGCACATGTACGTATCTATGTATGTATGTTCGGATTCAAATTTCACCCCGTGTATCTTGAGAACAAAGAGTGATATTGACATGGGACCAGTTTCATTTCATTTATTCATAACGAATAATTATGTAACTTAGACCTCATTAAATTTTGAGCAAAATCGGTCAAGTCCTTTTTTGTGCCAAATGAAAAATTGTATAACATATTAAAACATATGATATTTTTTTATTCTTTTCACTGGGAGTTAGTCGTGTGGACCTTTAGGGTCCGTTCTAGACCGTTTTTTTATTTGTTTCTAAATGTTTCCTAATCACCATAACGTGAAGGAAGTGAAAAGTAAATTAAAATGACCCAACAAATCTTTAAATGACCCAATGTATTCTGTGGTTAAATTCAATTACATCTATACGTAAAGATTCTGTAGAAACTTAGCAACATTGTTTCCGTCACGAATGCGATTTTATCCAGCGACCGTGCGCTTTCGCCGCTTATTGTCAATAAATTTAATAGAAACTGAGACCAGGAATTACTGACAGCAGTACTAATATACAAGATAAACTAATAATATACAAGTTATACTTTTGCAACAACTTTAAATTAACAACTTAATGCAACACCTAATTGATTCATTGCGATTAATTGCATGAATTTTTTTAATTGCATTTGGGTTTGAGTATTTCATAACTATGGAAAAAAGTTCAATATTTTAATATATGTATACTAAAATATTTTAATATATGTATGATAAAAAATAGTTTTTGAGGAAAACACCTGCGAAAACAGACAGATGCCGTGGTAGTTCTGTAATTAATTTATTAGTTTTGAAACGGAACAGTAAATGATAAGATATATCTATGTTGATAGATATGTGTATGGTTAAACAGCAGCTTAACTGATGTTAAAAATAATCACATTTTGTAACATACTAATCAAAAATTACAGCACAATTTACACCGAGAGAGTAAGCAATTACGATACTTTACTATTTAAATGAAATCACTTGCCACCCAAGATTGAAAAACAGTCTTGTTTATTGCTTTATCTTTACATCAGTACATCAGAAAAGGCTTTTTTATTATTTAGAAAGGCTTTGTAATTAGTTTCTCCCCAGAACTATTGAAGCTCTGAGGCTGGTAATCTCAAACTTTGAAAAGGACAAACTTAAGTTTGAAGTTGAAAAAATATTCACCTATACACCATAGGTCTAGATACCGTCGATTCTTCAACTGCAACTCCCTCATGGGAAAAAAAGTTTTATTTTGACAGATGGATAACAAAATTATCCTATTAAACGTGTTCCGTTTTCTCCTTTAGAGGTTCGGAACCTTAAAAAAACAACACACGATATTTCATATCATTCTCCGGAATTAAAATATTCCATGTATAATTATACGAACAAAAAGGAAAGACGTTAAAAATATAAGCAATGTAGGTACATATATATTTAAAGACCTGGCCGAACCTGGCCAAGACCCTGCAAATAATAATTCAGCTCCCAATACCATTGTGAAGTTTATTTTTATTAAACTCCAATATTGATGTTGGTTATTTTTGGGTCAGACATAGAATTTTGACAATGCTATTAAAAATAACAAAAAAGTCATGAAAATTAATCCAACTTATTCAAGGCTGTATGGAATGTAGGCAATTAAAATTTAAATTTGCTAACTCAGACCAACAAAGAAAGGTAAATGGAGCGCTGCTGTGTACATTTTAAGTGACCCTCAAACCAAGCTAAAACCATGCTCAATATATTGTATGAACACGCACTCACTGAGCACACATATGCATCTAAAATCATTTTTAACCAACATCATGGGCTTAAATGCGTACGGCCTGTTAAAGAAAGAAAGAAGAACGATGTGGACGTGAAGAAGTTGAGCATAGTTTCGCCGTCACTTGTAATGATCGCGGTGTTCTGTCTTTCTCTATTGATCCGGGTTTGCATAATGCACAAAAAATTGTTCCGCGATCGAAGATTGTTACGAAAATTGTTACCTAAACAATATTTAGGTTTGAAATTGTTATTGAATGTACCTAAAGTTTTTTTTTATAGAACAAGGGTGACAAACGAGCACACAGTTCACCTGATGTTAAGTGGATGCTGTGGCCCATAGACATCTACATTTGTCCTCGATTAAGAATCAAAACGCAGATGCGTTTTCACCCCTGAGGACTATGGCGGAATGCCTCGTTTCCACTAAAAAAGGGTTTCCGGATCTCTACACTCACCATACGAAACACAGCAGTATTAAACTGCTATTTTACGCTAGTATCCTGTGAGACCGGGGTCCTTCCCCGGTTGAGCCGACCCATTCGTGCTATAACTATAATATAGCTGTAACGTGGCTCTACCATGTAAAAATTACTATTAGTATATTTAAAATACTAAATCATATATTGGGTGCAATATTGCTGAACCACTAAAAGAGAAATTAATTATAGTAGGTACATATTGCACACGTAACTTTTTTTATAGGGTAAGGGTGACAAACGAGCACGCAGTCCACCTGATGATAAGTAGTTGCTGTAGCCCATAGACATCAGTGTAGATGCGTTGTCATCTATGAGGACTAAGATAGTAAGCTCCATTTCCACTAGAAAGTGTCTCCGGTTTTCTACACTCACCATACGAAACACAGCAGGGTTAAGCTGCTATTTTACGCTGGTATTCTGTGAGAGCGTGGTACTTCGCCGGTCGAGCCGACCCATTCGTGCCACAAGTATACTACAAATATAGCTGCAGAATAGCTCCACCACATATACAACTAACTTCGTAATGTAAATTAATCAAAACTTCTGAAAATTACACGCGATCATTTTATCGCTAAGCACATAAAGTGGAAGAACTTGTTCCACTTTCTTAAGTCAAAATACTTGAGTTTAATATCCTATCAAAGTTTATAGACACCAAGCACCTATATGGTACAACAAGTCTATAAACTTCCTGAGTGTATATCATAGAGAGAATTACTTAGAGGTTAGAGATATTGCATTAGCAAAGGACAGAGTACCGTAGTAACATGTAATGTACCGGTGTTATAAAATATATTTTATAACCTCATTAACAGTGAATTATTGTACAACAATGCTGTTAATAACATATTAATACCTATCTACGGTAATTGAATGAGTACATATATGTAATGTATACGTAGGATGGTTTTAGTTTACTTTAAAATTAATTATAAACTCCTGCAATTTTAATCGTTTGACTTTCTGGATAGTCGAAAGAATTTTTTTTACATACTAATGTTATTTTCAATCCACACGCATTCCATCCTCTCTAGTTGAACTGATGTATGTAGCTGCATAACTCCCAATGTCATCATATTCCCTAATGGCCACGTTATACATACACATAACATTTATATGGCGCCGTGTGATGTACTTACTCTACAGATAATTAACGAACGATGGCAATAACTCAGCAACCTTCAATCGTACAATGTAAGTACATATATTGTACATGTACAACTGAGCAGTTGATAGGTTTTGCTGAAAGACATCTGTTTCAGAGAAACTTCTCATTTTAACTAGATCAATATAGCACTAGTTTTGTCATTTTTATAATATTCATGGAAAAATCATACCTGCTCTTCTGATGTGCTTTATTACCCCTAAGCACTAAGATAAATGCCTCACTGCTTGTAATTTTTATACGTGGTAGAGCCATGTAGCAGTTATATTAGTAGTATAGTTGTAGCACGAATGGATCGACTCGACCGGGTAAGGACCACTCTCTCACAGAATATCAATGTAAAATAGTAGCTTAATACCGCTGTGTTTCGTATGATGAGTGTAGGGTACCGGAGAACCTTTTTACTGGAAACGAGGCATTCCATCTTAGTCCGTCCTCATGGGTGACAACGCATCTGCATTTTGATTCGTAATCGAGGATAGATGTAGATGCCTATGGGCCGCAGCAACCACTTACCATCAGGTGGACTGTTAGTTTGTTACGTTTCCTATAAAATTTATTTAAAAAAATTATTTCCAATACCCTTTTGTCTTAAAGTAACAGTAGTGTTATTACTATCTTATACTTATCTTGTAGATGTGATGTAAAAGAACCCCATCACGCCCTTCTCTTCTTTCGAATCGAATAAAAGGAATTTTGAAAACTTTAACGTGTAATCGATCATAATATGCCGGAAAACCCTTTCGAAAAAGATACCTGATATTTTGTGACAAAATTGATATCCTGCAATTGAAATTATTTTTAGATTAACAATATTTTAATTGATTGTTATTCTGCGCTACACAGTGGAACAGCGCATTTAGCATAACTTGGAATTTAGTTACGTTTTAAGCTTATCAAAAAGCTGTATTTTCTTAATTAGTAAAGTTGCTGTGTAATATGTAAATTTTTAAAACAAATTAATATTTCCAAACGTTACCTATATTTTGACATTGTATCTGAAATTTTAAGTAAATAACTAACAACCAATTCATCTACTTTCGTATATATATATATATATATATATATATATATATATATATATATATATATATATATATATATATATATATATATGTATAACAAGGTCTTTTTAAAAATAAAATCTAAAAATAACCATTTCATTTTATCGGAATTTCGGTACCTGGGAGATGTAGACTAACAAAAACAACAAACTCATAAAATATTTTGCTCGGTACATTTTTTACTTAATATTTGAAGCTTTCTGATAGCTTAATCGTTGATGGTACATACTGCATCGGTTGCGTGAAAGAGATGGAGAATCACTGTTCTACGGCGGTGGCCTAGAATTCAGACAATTTCCGACCGCCAACCCACCACCGCCTGGTAACAGCGACCGTCTCGTCGCACCGTGCGTTTCGCCCGCGCATATTATGTCTCGTAGGGTATGGTAGGTACTTAGATAATTGATTCTCGTAAAAGCCTAGATATAAAGAAACGAATGTATTCGTTTTTTTATTACATATAATATTCGTTCGTGCGTTGATTTAAATTATATTTATTGCATTATAAGATCTAGCTTGCCAGGCAGACGTTGTTCTGCCCTTTTCGACAACCCTTTGTCATATCACTCATGTCCTATTAAAAATCCTTAAATTTACAAAAAAAATTTTGTGGGTCACTCATGGGCAAAAAAACTATCCTGTCTCTCACGTTGGACCAAACTGCACACGGTGTGCAAATTTGATTAAAATCGGTTAAGTAGTTTAGGATTCCATCACGGACAAACAACGTGACACGTAATTTATATATACTAGCTTGCCAGGCAGACGTTGTTCTGCCCTTTTCGAAGACCCTTTGTCATGTCCTATTAAAAATCTTTAAATTATCAAAAAAAAAATTGTGGCCCACATATGGGCAAAAAAACTATCCTATCTCTCAAGTTGGACCAAACTGCACACGGTGTGCAAATTTGATTAAAATCGATTAAGTAGTTTAGGAGTCCATCGAGGACAAAAACGTGACACGTAATTTATATATATATATTAAGATAATTGTATTTTGATTACCTATATAATAATTTTCTCTGCCAACGCACCTGCAATTCCCCTGGTGTTGCAGTTGTTCATGTGCGGCGGTAGTTATTTACCATCAGGTGAGCCGCATGAGCCTGAGCCCCATCTTCTATAAAAAAAAATATTTGTAAAAATTGTCTATTAAAACACTACCCGTAATATTCAGTAATTTTTTGCAAACATCTGAGGTTTGTAAGATATTCATACTAACTGAAGAAAAAGGTATTATAATGAAATTCAAAAAACATTAAAACTTCAAACATATTGACCACAGACTGCAAGGCAAGAATAACCACAACTGACTCAGTTTTGTAACGGTCCCGTTCATGAGTCACTGGCATTGATCCCACATCCGAATTCAGAGCTAACATTTTGTGTTGTGTGAAATTTATTACCGACTTCAAAAAGTTTTATATAAGTATTCAATTCGACTGTATGTGTTTTTTTTATATGTGTTACCTCATAACTTTTCTCAGGGTGAATCGATTTTGACGATTCTTTTTTATCCGAAAGCTGGAGCTTCTCGTGTAGTCCCTAATAAATTTAATCAATATCTGACCAGTAGTTTTTGAGCTATCTTTAATTTAATTGACCTCGAATTCATTGATTCTGTCGTATTGAAGTCAGTTTTACAATTTTTTTTAATTTTACCACTTTTTTATAGAAGAAGGGTGACTTACGAGCACACATCATCTACTTACATTCGCCTAATGGAAAGCGGATGCTGTGGCCCATAGACATTTACATATATACTCGATTAAGAATCATAACCCAGATGCGTTGTCACCCCTGAGGACAAACGTGTAATGCCTCGTTTCCAATAAAAAGAGGGTATCCGTCTTGTGCCATTTATCAGAGATCTCACGATCGTTTCTAAGTTGCGTTCAGTTCGTTCACAAAGATAATGCAATTTTGTAACAGTTTGGTGATTAATAAGTACTGTAGACCATTTTGACTGGTAACAAGGTATTCAATCTTAATCTAGGTTAGATGTAGGATAAATTACAGCATCCAATTATCACCTAGAAAACTATTTGCCATTTCGTCATCCTTAGTTATAAAAAACCACCACGGGATAAGATGGAGTAAATAGTTTCTCTTATACCGCCAGAACTCTACTTTTGACTTATATACATAAATACTACATAAAATATTTAATAAATGAAATCTCCCTTTACCGACGTGACGGTCTATGTATTAACTTGACTCTTCCTGCATAATATGTACATAAACTATAATTCTTAAACTTATTCTTTCCTTTATTGCAATGATGAAGGTTCCAAAAATTATGCGTTTACATGGACTCTAAACCGTGGAGCCGTGGTAGCTCAGATGGTTAACGCTCGCTGTAAATATAACAGAACGCGAGTAACCCGGGTTCGATCCCTGCCGGCACCAATGAAATTGTTAATTGCAATTTTAAGTGCTGATTTACCACGTGCTCGGCGGTGAAGGAAAACATCATGGGGAAACCCGCATGTCCGAGGAATAAGAAAAAAATATTTCGAAGACATGTGAAGTTCGCCAACACGCATTGGGGCAGCGTAGCGGACACTTCCTTGCCCTAAAACCCTCTTAGAAATGAGAGGAGGCCGGTGCCCAGCAGTGGGACGTATATAGGCTGTAACTTTAACTTTACTTTATGGACTCTAAACTGACAAAATTGGTATCCGCTTAATAAATTGTTCCCTAAATTTATAAGTAAAGAAAATTGCCTATACTCTTATCATTTGTAATATAATTTCTAGACCTAATGGCTAATAAATTGAAGTTTTTCTCCTTAGCGAAAAGTCCACCTGCACCAGTAGACAGCGCACAGTACACGGCGCGTGCGGCGGCCGCGAACCCGGATGCAGCCGCTGACGTAATAGAGCCTTCGCCCCGGCGCGGCGCCTCCGCCCGTCGCTCGTTCGACCACCCCTCCCCCGCAACGGCGGGCGCTTATGTCTGGCTCGCCGTCTATGCCGATAGCTCTTTAATCTTTAGGGCTCCTATGTACGAGCGAACGGACCAATTTCATTTTTGATATAAGCATACATATTAATTGTTTAATATTATTTATTTACTATAAATATATACTCCTGAACTAAATATACAAAACTCAAAGTTCAAAAACTTTATAAAACTATGTTTGTATAAAAAGGGTTATTATAATATTAAGGAATCTATGGATGATAATAACCCCTGGGAATGAGGTAATTGCTACCAAGCTATTTCTAATTAGTTTGTTTTGATTAATAATTCTGTAACATATATGATTGTAAGCTGTTATTTTTTTTAAAGTCCCGCTGGGTTTTTTGCTGATTCTTCCCAGGACAGAGGTTTATTTCCGAAGCAATGGTAATTAAACAAAAGAGTGACTTTCAGTAAGTATTATTTATAATCTATATTGAATAAAAAGTTTCTTTTTCTGTTTCTGAACTTTATTGTATATGCATATATTCCTGGGCTTAAATCCAACAAAGACGTATGGTAGCAGCATAAAAGAATTCATCACCACATTATGTCCAGTTAGATGGCGTGGAAAACCCTCTCAGAAATGAGGGGAGGCTTGTGTCCAGCAGTGGGACGTATATAGGCTGTAACTTTACTTTTTTACTTTTTAGATGGTGTTCACGTTGATTGCGTAAATGTGTGCGTGCATCATTCGAGGTCACTTGGCTCTTGTAGTCCTCTTCAACGACGACTAAGGCCAGACTGAGGCCGTATAATTTACTCGATGATGAGCAGTAGGTATATAGGCTTAGACGCTAATTTCCGTTATAAGTCCGGGCATGTTACTTCTAACATATTATTTGAAATAGCTCACCATACAAGTCCATTGGTAAACACAGACCCCCCCTGGGGAAGATTCAAAATACCGTCCTGAGCCACTTACACCCATCGATTCCCTGCATATCTGTCAGTTCAGTATCAGGCTGCAATTTAAGAATCTTTCTTCAGCGTCGGCTGTCAGTTCTTCGAGCTTCCACCACATAGCTGGCTCATAGCACATCAGCTTATGGATCTGTATTGAGATAATTGTTAAAGTATTTTTGTTCAAATATATTAAACAAGAGACTGTAACGTATCGTCTTTCCATTATACGCCTAATAAATATATTAAGTGTGTGAACAATGAACATATTCCGAGAATTTGCAATGTAATAAGTTTTAACATTTAAAACTTTCTGTAAGTCGGCCATATGTTGAAGCCCTTACATTGTTCCAACTGGTCCCCGACTTAATTAGTTCCATATAAGGCCTAACTCGCTTGTTGCAAATGAGAAAATAGTTGAATTACATTTCTTCACATTATCTTTAATTGCAGTGGTTAAGTCGGTGCCTGATTAATTGAATCCGATGAGAAGCGGCAGCAAATACATAATATCATTGCGGATTTTAATTGATGATTGATGGATAGCAAAAAAGAAACATTGAAGACGGGGTATATTGGAAGTACATACAGAGAAAATCAAGTGAAGTGTTTAAAGTAGTTATGTTTGTTATAATATTGTTACTATTACATTTCTTAAATCCAGATAAATTAAAATACTAGTTTAGTACGCCATACATATTCAACCCTAACATACTCCGCCGGTAATGACTTTTTTTTTACTTATTTCTTTTTTTTCTTTTATTTTACTCTCGTGCTTCTTCTGTCACATCACACCCAACTTTCATTATCATACTAAGGTAGACACTAACACAGAGTGCCTATAAAGAAATTTTAATGCCTGTATCAACCCGGCGCTCGAGTCCAGTGTTTGCCATAAAATATCCCTGTGCACTCTATATTATGGGAGAGGTTCAGCAGTGAACTTCTACGGGTCCATATAAAAAGAAAAATTGCAAAAATGAAAAATGCATTTACGAAAACGTTTTGACTTTTCTTCTGACTCTGTGATCATGCGCATAGAAAAAACCTGAACCGTACACCCAATTCTAAATCCAGCAAATCCATCCAAATAATTCTTTTAACCTTACCTTAGCATATCTACTTTTCCAACAATGCTAAGCAGGCTGATGCCATGATAGTTTTCAAAGCCCTGCTGTGACTCTTTTGTTAATATATTGGGACTACAACAGCTTTACACAAGTTTACTTGCTTTTGTTCCCAACATAAATTAGGTGAAGTGTACAGCAGGCCTGCCACCACTTTCGCTCCAGCTCTTAGCATTTTTAGTGAAACTATTATACCCTGCTGTATTACCTGCTTTCATGCTTCTTTAAACATGTTTATATATATATATATATATATATATATATATATATATATATATGTTTACTAATATGAACCGTCGTTGCCTAATTGGTAAGGTACTGCAATGGTACCACAATTATTTATATAATACATATATTTATAAGAGTGTAGTGTACTTTCCAATTCGTGAGTAATTTACAAGTTTATGTAATAAAACTTCAAGCGACAATCATCATCCCAACATGTCATAATTCGATAGCTGACGCTTAGTGTACTAGTAGACTAGTAGTGCGATGGGTATTCTGTCATCATGCATATTTTTATTATTTTTACTTTTTCTTATATGACGTCCTTTAACTGCTAATGACTACTATCATCACAATGATGCAATTTATCTTTCGGTTCATAGATTTATCTTTTTGATTTCGAAAAATAGGCACTCAAAGTGCTTAATGAAGCCGTAGTAATTGGACAAGTAAAAATTTAAGTATATATTATTATTTGTAGATGACCAATGTCGAATTTAGACCTACTTCCACGGATGCTAGAGACAGAAGGCTTTCTGTTGTTTTTTTTTTTTTTGTGTTACTAGACATGTTGTAGTTATTACTAAAGTGACCCCACTTCGAAGTTTACAAAAAGAACACAAACATTTGATTTCCGGTTCTGTATATGTGTTTTAATATGATGTGATTGTCCTCGTGTCTCTAGCACAACATTCGAGCATATCTCCGATCTTATCGCGAAAGCGGTACATCGCATGCGGCTAGATAACAAGTGAGTGTGCGGCTCTGCGTTGGTGCGCATACACTTGTAGTGTTATAATTATGATAAATAGAGGGCCACTCGATAACTTCCGATAATAGTGAGTGAACAAAATCCGTTTAGAGAATACTATTATCATTATTTTACTGGGTGGTAAGGCCCTTTTTATGTCTAGGAGCTCGACCAGGTTGCTACCACTTTCCTACCTACTCCTACTATCAACTGCAACTGCATCTACTGGTGTGTTTCGTTTTAAAAGGTAAGAGAGGCAAGTTTAATTACAGGCATTTCAACTCCTTTAATTTATCCGCCGGAATGACAACGCATTTATCGTTTGAAATTAGTTATAGGTGTCCATGGGTTCCAGTAGCATACCCCATCTTCCATCAGAATCATCCATAGTATTGAAACGCTCGACAGGTGGATTAAGAACAGCAGTACCAGACGTCTCGCACATTTGTCGCTCTAATCTATCTATATAAAACACAAAAAACGTTTCTACCTATGTCCGTTATAGACTTAAACCAACCAACCGATTTTATGAATTTTATTTTTTGTATGTTAATTTATATTCAAATATGGACCCGATATGTAGCGCTGTTGTCGAGATCTACGAATAGTCAGACTATTCTATTCTGGACTATTCGTAGGAACGCTAGTCTAATTATATAAGAATTAAAAATTTGTTTATTCATATTTTAAGCACTGCCATACCGTTCATCAGATTGCGGTAAAATTTTGAGAATCTAATCTGTTACTTGCACTTGCGCGAAGGTTATAGGCATAGTACAAATAACTTACAGTAGGCGGCACGCGTATTGTACAGATAAATTTATTTGATAGTTATGTATCATTTAACTTCAATGAATGTATTATCCTAAATTGATAATTAAACAATATACCTAACTCTTTCAAATTTAAAACGATATTTCCGCAATTATTTCTTCTGTGGCAGCAACGGGCCGGGTACCAGCTAGTTTTTTTTTTATAGGATAGGATGACAAACGAGTACACAGTCCACCTGATGGTAAGTGGTTGCTGTGGCCCATAAACGTCTACATCTATCATCGATTACGAATAAAAATGCAGATGCGTTGTCATCCGGGAGATCCGAGGACTTAGGTGGAATATTTCGTTTCCAGTAAAAAGGGTCTCCGGATCTCTACACTCACCATACTAAATACAGCAGTATTAAGCTACTATTTGACGCTGGTATTCTGTGAGAGCGTGGTCCTTCCCCGGTCGAGCCGACCTATTAGTGCTACAACTATACTACTAATATAACTGCAGCATTCAATATAGAATATACATGTAAAACTTACTGAACGTTATTTTTACTCGTACCACTGTAAGTGGATGCTGTGACCCATAGACATCTACATTTATCCTCTATTAATAATTAATGTGCAGATACGTTGGCGTCCCGGAAGACTAAGATGGAATGCCTCGTTTCCAGTAAAAAAGGGGTATCTGGTTCTCTACACGCATCATACGAAACACTGCAGCATTGACCTGCTATTTTACGCTGGTATTCTGCGAAACCTTCCCGGTCGAGCCGAACCATTCGTATTACAACCATAATATTAGTGCAGCATCGTTCTACCATGTAAGTATTATTTTATATTGTAAACTGAATTATACTAAATTGAAGGAAAAATTCAACCCCTAAGAGTAAGCTAAAGAGATGATGAAGTTTTTGATGTAACTATTTAAAGTCCATAGTCCACTCAAAAGGGTAAAAAGGTAAGGTTCAATAAAAAGTAAGCCTTTTTTATAATAACTAAAAAGAAATATAACTTTCGAAAACTTACAAGCTTATTATTAAAAGTATTTTTTGTATATCTGCTTTACCTTGTTGCGTTGCAAATAATGTTACGTATCATTTTTTTAATTCACTTTCATTTGTTTTTTAGCCCATTTTTTTTTTTTTTTTTTTATAGAAGAGGGGGCAAACGAGCAAGCGGCTCACCTGATGTTAAGTGACTACCGCCGCCCATGATCAACCGCAACACCAGGAGAATTGCGGGTGCGTTGCCGGCCCTTTAGAAAGGAGTAAGCTCTTTTCTTGAAGGTCCCCAGGTCGTATCGGTCCGGAAAAATCGCCGATGATAAACTATTCCACAGAGAGGTTGTACGTGGAAGAAAACTCCTTGTGAAACGTACAGTGGTGGACCGCCAAGCATCCAGATGGTGTGGATGGTATCGGGACGTTTGCCGTGTCGTGCGTTCACGAAATTTGGCGGCTGGGATTAATCCGAACAATTCCTCAGAGCACTCCCCGTGATAGATGCGATAAAATACGCAAAGAGATGCAACATCTCTTCGCAACGCCAGTGAATCGAGCCGATCGGAAAGCACTCCGTCGTCGACGATTCGAGCCGCTCTGCGCTGGATGCGGTCAAGTGGAAGGAGCTGGTACTGGGGAGCCCCAGCCCAGAGATGGGAACAGTATTCCATGTGCGGCCGAACCTGCGCCTTGTAAAGTTGCAGGCGGTGTGCCGGCATGAAATACTGTCCCGCTCTGCTGAGCACGCCAAGCTTTTTAGAGGCCAATTTGGCCTTCCCTTCCAAGTGACCACGAAACTGCACGTCACTCGATATGTCGACGCCGAGGATTCCGATACTGGCTGAGGCAACAAGGGGAGTGCCTTGAAACTGAGGGGATACGACAAAGGGGTTCTTTTTAGCGGTTAACGCGCAAACTTGTGTCTTCTGGGGGTTAAACTGGACTAGATTTAGTCGTCCCCAATCCGAGACTCTGTTCAGCAAAGACTCGACTTCAGACACAAGTTTGTCCCGGCACTCGGAGACGTTTTCCCGAGAAATATTGGCTCGGCCGGTGTAAAGAGCATCACCAGTGCTGTCATCTGCATAGCAATGAATGTTACGGGTATGCAACATATCATTGATATGCAGAAGAAACAGCGTTGGCGATAGCACGCAGCCCTGTGGAACACCAGCATTAATAGGCTTGCAATCGGAGCTTGCACCGTCTACAACGACCTTGATGCTCCGATCTGCAAGAAAGCTGGTGATCCAATTGCACAATTTCTCGGGAAGCCCATAGGAAGGGAGCTTCGAAAGAAGCGCTTTGTGCCAAACCCGATCGAAGGCCTTCGCAATGTCCAAACTAACGGCCAATGCCTCCCCCTTGAACTCTACTGCCTCCGCCCATCTGTGAGTGAGGTAGACCAGAAGATCACCAGCTGACCGACCACGGCGAAAACCGTATTGGCGGTCACTAATCAGCTGGTATATACCATACTTCGCGTAGTGTATATATTCTTTGCCCATACCGCGTAAACAAAAAAATGATTAGCCTTGAAAATATTATGTTAAAATACGGCAAAAAAAATTGAGTGAAAAAAATATTCATCATCATCATTACAGCCCTTCACAAGTCCACTGCTGTGCATAGGCCTCCCCCAAGGTATGCCACAAGACACGGTCCTGAACCAACTGCATCCACCGACTTCCTGCATGTCTTACCAGATCGTCACTCCATCTAGTGGGGGGTGGTCCTACACTTCGTCTACCAGTACGAGGCTTTACTTTTTTCTCCAACGGTTGTCGAATCTTCGAGATATATGGCTGGCCCATTGCCACTTCAGCTTACTAATCCGTTGGGCTATGTCGGTCACTCTGGTTCTACCGCGGATATCCTCATTTTTAAGTTTATCATGCAGATAAACCCCGAGCATAGCCCTCTTCATAGCTCGCCGAGCGACTTTGAGCGTCCTCATACCGCTAGTAGTGAAGGACCACGTCTCAGTTCCAAAGGTTATCACTGGCAACACGCACTGGTTGTATAGTCTCGTTTTTAGGTTTTGAGGTATAGCTGACGGGAAGATGTGTCGTAATTTCTCGAACGCTGCCCAGCCCAGTTGAATTCGCCGATTGTCCTCTCGATCGAAGTTGGACTTACCTAGTCGGACTATTCGTCCCAGGTAAACATATTCGTCAACAACTTCGAGCATAGTGCTCCCAACAACTACCGGCATAGGTGTGACATGGACATTAAACATGATCTTTGTTTTTTCCATGTTCATCTTAAGACCTATCAGTTTGAAGACACCATTGAGGTCATTAAGCACATTGCTTAGGTCCTCCAACGATTCTGTCATAAGGACTATATCATCGACAAATCGAAGGTGAGTGATGTACTCGCCATTGATGTTAATACCGTATCCTTTCCAGTCCAGTAGCTTGAAAACGTCTTCCAATGCAGCGGTGAAGAATTTCGGGGATATAACGTCACCCTTACACCTGTCTGCAGTTGTATAGGTTTCGAACTCTGGTTCTTTACTCGGATAGCCATCGTAGCCCCACTGCACAAACACAGCACTTCAAAATACCGACAGTCAACTTGGCACCGCTGAAGGGACTGTAGCACCGCCCAAATTTCGAGGGAATCAAAGGCTTTCTCATAGTCCACACACACGCGCCGGGGAAAGTGGCAGACTGTACTTTTTGGACTTCTGTACAATGTGGTCCATGGTACTAAAGCCTTTTCGGAAACCGGCTTGTTCGGGAGGCTGGAAGTCGTGGAGTCTGCGTGCGAGACGATTCGTAATGACTCGAGAACAGCACGTAGACGCGGCTCAGAAGGGATATCGGTCTGTAGTTCTTCAAGAGAGCGTTGTCACCTTTCTTGAAGAACAATACCACCACACTTCTGCTCCACGCCTTGGGAGTGGTGCTACCATGGAGGAGGAAATTAAATAGCTTCTGAAGGACTTCAAGTACCGGTTTTCCACGCGCTTTCAGAAGCTCCGCTGTAACTCCATCCTCGCCCGGGGACTTGCCGTTTTTAAGGTGCTGTAGAGCCATTCTAATCTCGCTCAGACTGACATCCGTGATATCTTCGGAATGTATCGGATAAGACTTGCTCTTGGATCGCTACTCACACTTGTGTGTTGCTCCGACGATGACGTGTACAGCTGCCCATAGAACCTCTCTCAATCCCACTCAAAATCTCAGGTGACCCGGAAACGATGCAACCACACTCGGTCTTTAGCTTCGACAGTTGGCTCTTTCTGACAGACAGATCCCTGGCAAAGACTTTGGAGCCTTGGTTTCGCTCGATCGCTTCTTCAATACGAGCAGTACTGAAGTTGCGTAGGTCCCGTCACATGTATTTAGATATTTGTCTGTTCAGTTTCCTGTACGTGCCAAATCTGCTGAAGACAGCAGCTTCATTTTCTCTCTAAATGCCATGAGATTAAGAAGGTGATCGGAGAGTTTTAGTGTTCTTCTGCAGCGGGTCTTGCAGAACTTAGCTCCGACGGCATGGACAGTTTCCACGAGCTTGTCATTCATATCGTTCACTGCATTGCAATCTTCTAGGCACTGAAAATGGTTTTATAACTCGAGCTGAAAGGTTTCGGGACCTTGGATTAGAGCATGAGGGGGACGGAGCGTTGGCATCATTAGACGAGACCTCTCCAAATTTAATGTTAAGGTTCAATGTGCGTCGAACCATTCGATAATCGCTACCAGTTTTCACAGTTGATGTCTGGTCGTCATAATGAAGTCAATGTCATTATTTGTCGAAACGTCGGGGCTCAACCTGCTCTCAAGAGGACCTGCTCTTTCTGTGGGGCCGCTTCTGGAAGAATGAGTTCATCATAAAGAGTCCCTCTTTCTCCATGAAGTCGGCCAGATGCTAGCCCCTTGGGTTCCGTTGCCCTAATCCTAATTTCCCAAGTTTCAGCTCACCGCATTCTCTTGTGCCTAGTTTCGCGGTGAAGTCTCCCATCAACACCATATAGTGGGTTTTGGAGGAATGCGTAGCTCTAGAGATATCCTCATACATTTCCTCCACCTCCCCATTGGGATGTGATGAGGCTGGTGCGTAAACCTGTATGACCTTCAATAAATACCCTTTTGTGATTCTTAGCATCAGGTACGCGACCCTCGTCAACACACTCTCAATCTTTACAACATTGTTGACGAGAGACTTGTGAACGATAAATCCGACACCTCCTTGGGACAGATGGTCGCCCTCCCGGTGATAGAACAAGTTGCCGGATTCGAGGATCACCATGTCCTCCCCTCTCTTCGAACCTCGGATAATCCAATAATATGCCAGCGCAAATTGTCTACCTCTTCTTCCAGCTCCAGTATCTTCTCGTCAGCCATCAGTGTACGTTCGTTATATGTTGCCGGGTCAAGTCGTCGTGGGTGGCAACCGAACCTCCACCGGAGATTCCTAGCACCTTCAACAGCGAGGCCTTTACTATGGTCGCTACCGTAACCAGGAATAGCGTGGCTGGCGGGGACTAGGGGCCGTTTTTATTTGTCGTTCCTCATGGAGGGATGTTTGCCATATTTGCCACGCTTGGCGAGCGGGTTGGTAACCGCAGTTTTTTTATTGTACAGTTGCTGTTATCAGGAAGATGCTGCTGCCCATCTCCTGCCTGTCTCCCTCTGTCGCCTCTTACGACACCCACGGTAAGATATGGGGTAGTGGATATTCTCAGCCGCCACTACACGGCACGTAAATAGAATATTAACCCAAGTAAATATAAGATTTTTTTTATTTATTAGGAAATTGTAAGCTAGTTCAATACCAACTCCACTTATAATAATTATTAACGATCAAAGATTCAGCGATTACTAGGGACGCAGCTAATATAGTGACATACGGGAGTGCACGGCTCCGCTTTATAGTTTCAAGACTTTACTTCTTTATTTTCTTTATTATATTTTATTATACAATAAAATGTACAATTCATTAAAATATAGCCTTATTTCTAAAATAGTTATAATAAGAGTACCTAAATTAATGGTTCACTTATTTTAACGTCGTGTAGCAGTGTTGCACAGAAAAAATCTTAGCTACTCCTGTAGCTGTTATTATGCCTAAAATGAAGGCACAAAGTTTATATGAATATATTCATCTAATATATAAGTCTAATAGGTACATATAATATTATAATGACTGTTCAGAGGCTAGCTGATAATTCCAGAGGCTCAAGATTTGTATAAAAACATATGTTTGCCACCTTCCCCGTGGATTATGTTTTCGATTCGTTTCGTCCAGGACACATTACCTACAATATTTTAACTTGATAGTACTAAGTATCGCAATATCACAATTATTTGTATAGATCTGTTATCTTAATATATAAAGTACGTGTCACGTTGTTTGTCCGCGATGGACTCATAAACTACTCAACCAATTTTAATCAAATTTGCACACCATGTGCAGTTTGACCCAACTTGAGAGATAGGATAGTTTTTTTTTACCGATGAGTGTACTACAATTTTTTTTTTTGCGAATTTAAGGATTTTTAATAGGACATGACAAAAGGTCGTCGAAAAGGGCAGAACAACGTCTGCCTGGCAAGCTAGTTAACTACAAATTTGTACTAACTGCCACTATAGTCTGTCTATTAAGTTAAAGCCCTACTGATTTAAATTAGAAATTAAAAATAATAAATACACCAAATAAATATACTTAAATAATGTTATAAATATCTTCATTATTTGTACAGAAGTTTCAACACTATATTAAAGTGTAATATTTATTCATAAATGTATCAAAATTGTTTTGAAATTTAAAAACATCTTAGTGAAATTTTAGAGGTGAAATATCAGTTTCCCGGGCGGACGAAGCAAACTTCACGCTGCGACAAACGTCAACGTCCCGGCCGCAGACCGTAACGGGCAGGTAGCGTTATTTTTAATTTCAAATAATTATTATTTTGTAGCCGGCAGTTAATTAGGGGCATAATAAAACTTCATATCGAGCTCGTGTTTAGCCGTGTGTTCTTTATTTAATTAAAGACAATCAAGTAAACGAATAACTTTTTTTTATAAACTTAAGTGAAGTGAAGAACAAACAAACTTCTTCCAGTAGGCCAGTTTCAAAGATAGATGATTAATTAATGATTAATAAATGATTATATGGTGTGCACTTTGTTATTATACAACACATATGGGGATAAAATAAATACATACGTCAGCACAAATACTTTACCAGGCGGTCCCATAATGAACTGGCCTGATATAGTTCAACGCGACATGTCGCTACATGTTGTGTTGCATTAAATAGTACGTTTATCGTGCACTTAATATAAGAAACATGCATCGACATGAAATGCTTAGTCTTAGTTTAACAGGCATTTGAATAACGAGAGTCGCGTATTTTTTCAAAATGTTGAAAACTGAGTATCGAAGTGTCATAAAGTTTCCGTTTAAAGAAGGTTTATCCCCTGCCCAAATAAAAGAACAATTAGATGGCGTGTATAAGGAGTCTGCCCCCTCCTATAGCACAGTCAAAAATTGGGTGAAAGAGTTTCACCTCGGGAGAGAAACCGTCGAAGACTTTGGCCACGACGGTCGACCTGTGGAAGTGCTCACTCCCGAAACGATTGCTCTTATCGAAGAGGAGGTTCTGAGTGACCGCCGTTTGAAGATTAGAGAAATTGCAGCAAGGCTTGGGCTCTCTAAGAGTACCGTTCATCGCGCGATCCATGAACATCTTCACATGAAAAAAGTGAGTGCAAGATGGGTACCGAAACTTCTTTCAGCGGTACAGAGACAGGACAGTGCGCTGCGCTTCGGAGTTTTTGGATCTTTGTGGCGAAAATCCAAAGACTGTGATCGAGCGGCTAGTGACTGGTGATGAAACTATGATTTTGTATTATGATCCACAAAGCAAGCGCGAGTCAATGGAATGGCGTTATAAGGGTGAAAAGCCCCCTAGAAAAACAAAGGTGCAACAATCGACTAAAAAACTGATGTGCACAATATTTTGGGTTTTTCAAGGCATTTTGATGGTGGATTTTAAAGAATTAATTTGCTTCTTTAATATATAAATTACGAGACAAGATAAAGGAAAAACGAAGAGGCAAGCTGTCTAAAGGTGTCCTGTTGCTCCATGACAACGCCCCTGTTCATACCGCTGGTGTTTCGAAGGATGCAGTTCGTCAATGCGGGTTCACAGAAGTTCAACATCCACCTTACAGTCTAGACATGGCCCCGTCCGACTATTATTTATTTCCAAATTTAAAGCGGGACTTAAGAGGAAGAAAATTTTCAAGCGATGAAGAGTTGCAGGCGGCCGTCTTCAGTCATTTTGAGGATAAAAGATGTGATTATTTTTATAAAGGTTTAGAGATGTTGATTCACAGATGTCAGAAGTGTGTTAGTATTCATGGTGATTATATTGAAAAATAAAATTGGTTTCGTTTCATTTCCTTCATTGGTTCATAGTTAGGCCAATTCATTATGGGACCGCCTACGTATATACAAATACATAAATATATTCATACTTAAGGCGATATAGTAAGTCAGCTCAAATTCTAATTTCGTCCCCACTTGCCCGCACGTCATATGCTATGTACCGACATGTTTGTAGTCAATAATACTGTAAGTAGAAAGGTCGTTAGACACTTATTTCATTACGTTTATCATATTTATGCCTGTTTCTTAACGCCAAGCCAGTCGCTTCTTATTTTTATTACGGTTATTTCCCATTTTAATCTTACGTCGTCCAGTAGCGTAATGTGTATTCTGATCGTAAGCGTCACAGGTTCTCCCTTCAAAAGCCAGAGCGATACTAACGGGTAGGCATGTCGATCTAAAATCGATTAATCGAAAAATCGATTCTTTGGAGTAAAATTATCGTATATATATATATATATATATATATATATATATATATATATATATATATATATATATATATATATATATATATATATATATATATTTTCGATCCATTCGAAGCACCGCATCGATTCACTGAATCGATCCAAAACCTATTGAATCGGACTGATTCATTTGATTCAAGAACTAGCTAAAATTCCCAAGCTGGCTGGGGTAAGATACCACAGTTTTTTTTTTAATTTTTTGCTGTTGGAGGACGCAAAGACAACCGGTCGTACTTGGTTAATTTGAAAGCAATATATATTTGAATAAAATAAATGTTTATGAACGCATCCAACAATATTGAAAAGTTGTCATTTCATTTTCATTTCTAAAATTCTTAAGCCCACTTTCCACTAAGGGATATAATGTAATTTAATATTACATCTCGAGATATAAATTAATATCGCTCACCGTACTTTTAAATAGAACCGTTTCCACTGAGGTGTAATATATATTACATCCCAAACTGTAAATATTTTTTCGATCGACCGAGCGATATTTTCATATTATATTTCACCTCCTGTACTATAATATAATATAATATTATAGCTGTGAAACTGCTTAAACTGTGAACTTGTGAATTTACATTATTTATTATCAAAAATATACATACCATACATACATACATGAGCTGTAAGTACAGACAGAGTACTTTTTAAATACCTAGATACTGTAATAAATATTATACCGTACGTTAAAGTTTATAGAGGTTTATAGTAAGGAAATAACCAGTACTGTGTTCGTGTAGCATTCATTTCAATATGATAAATAGTGAGTTATTAGATTGAAACAGATTTATCGAGAAATGTACGTTTCAGTTTGCACTTTTGTAAAAGTATTGTTGTTGTTTTTAGCCTAAAATTTCAAATAAGTGTTACGTGGAATCATTTTGTAAAAAAAAGGATCGAGTGGAGTATGTGCGAACCACTCCTAACACAAGCGTTTTAATCTTACCAGGGGAGTAAAAAGGAATATTAGTAATGTTAATCAATAAGATTACTCATATTTTATTTTAAAAAAATATTACAGTTTAGAAGTTAAAGAAAAAAAATCAAAAATTCTTGAAATTTCATCTTTGAAAATGTCGCAATTAATCGAAAATCGATCTTTTATTCCTCGATTTAATCGATAATCGATTCAAGTACCTTCGATTCAAATCGATTCAGAGATCGATTTTTTTAAGAGTGAATCGACATGCCTACTGGCGACAGGAATCAAGCTTACGCTCCGATAGTTTAGGTAATTTCTTTTTACAGTGAAAATAATGGTATTTTAAAAAAAGTAAATAACATAAGCACTGCTTTATAGTTAGTTCAGTTAGTATGCAAAGTTTCATGATCTTATTTAAAGTATTTAAATGAATAACAGCGGTTTATTGTTTATTTTGGAGGTAACTTTGGATTTTTTTTCTATCGAGAAAATTTTACGAAATCATGTTTTCGTCTAACATAATCCTTAACATTAATCCTCAACTGTACCATATATTTATTTCAAAATTAATGCTGCAATATTTTCGGCATAACGAAGGATCTTGCCAATTGAGATTATATTTCCCCTTAAGCACACATAAATACGTACGTAAATACTTAATATAATATAAAATCATAATTAAATATGTTAACATACATATCATTTAAAGGGTGATTATATTGCATTATTTCTGTATTTACACCTCTGTAATGATAACCTATTATTATTATTTGCTATATAAATCGATATTGTTTAAAAAAGGCAAAGTATCGATATAAATATCGATACCGCATTTATCTATGACCAATTGTCTTTGAGAACTGTTATAGCGGATCTTAGGATTAGTTCATTCATTCTTTCCTGTATAGGATAGTTATATATTCTTTGTTCATTCCATAGACAGGTCATTTCGTGTTGTAACCTCCAAGAGAATAACTTGTGCGGAATAAATCTGTGTAAATCTTTTAAATCCGAGTTTATTTTATTAATCTAAAAGTGAACTTTACATCTCAGAAGTGGGATAAACAAGACCCGTAGTGTATTTATACTAAAATTTAAGTATTTACGTTTTTTTTCCACGTGTCATTTTTAAGACAATTAAAAAAAATATGAATAACGAAATAGAAAACGACGATGGTCGTAGGAAGTCACGATCACGTCATCGCAAGAGAAAAAATTCTCACCGTGAATCAGAAAGTAGATCCAAGCATAAAAAACATCATAAAAATCGCCGTGACAAAGAATCGAACAAAAGGCGATGTTAATACACATTCTATGGACTCAGATGGAAGCCGTCAAGATAATGTCACTCGTCGTCAACGCGCGAGATTAAGTGAAAGTGGAAGACGTCATTGTCGCACACCAACTCCAACTAGGAGCGGAACTCCTTGTCTCGAACCAGCGGGTGGTTGTACACACGGACGTAGATCCCGTAAGCGTCATCGTGATGATCTACAAGAGAATCTCCAGCCTCGTGTGTCTGAAGGAACAGGAGAAACGTCGCGTCGCAAACCATCGACTGAAGCAGGTAGCTATAGTACATTACATATCTTATCCGAGTTAGTAAAATGTTTGTCATCTACCCGCCCTGATGGTAATAAGTTTCCTACGTTTGGCAATGTGGTGCCCGAATTCGATCCTATGATTAAAAGTCAAACAGTACATATATGGTTGAATAAAGTGGACGAGTGTGCTAAGTTATATAAATGGGGTGATGACCAAATCATACATTATGCTATACCTAAGCTGTCAAGGGTAGCTAGAGTATGGTACCAAGCGTTACCCACTATGTCGTCCTCGTGGTCTGATTGGACAACAAAACTTATTGAATCCTTTCCCAGTAGTGACGATTATGCCGAATTGTTGACCGAAATGCTGTCTAAACGAGTGAGATATAACGAGTCCCTAGAGCTTTATTATTACGAAAAATTAAATTTATTAAACCGTTGCGGGATCGAAGGTAAACGTGCCGTTGATTGCATTCTTTATGGTATAGAAGATCGTTTGGTTAGGTTGGGAGCTAAGGCTGCCAAATGCCAGGATCCTGAACAAATTTTAGAATATTTTCAGTCAATTAAACAGCAACCCCGTGATTACAATAAGGGAAGGAGCGTTCAAGATAAAAAAACGGCCTTCGCTAATAATACCCCATTAACTAGTCAGAGGCAGTCGCGTACTACATCTAATTCGAATATTACTTGCTATAACTGTAACGAATCGGGGCATTATAGTTATGAATGCACGAAAAAGACTGTAAAATGCACGAATTGCTATAGGTTAGGCCACTTAGCCGAAAAGTGTACAAGGGTTCAAACCGATTCCAAAAATAAAAGTGATAGTTTACATGAGAAAAACGTCATACAATATTGAGTACAGAGCCGGGTCACGAATGACACACGTTGATGCCCTAAGTCGTAGCCCTGTGGACGAACCCTCTACTGAAGATGAGTCGCGGGTGATTGATGTTTTACAAATTGATGTAAAGGACTGGATCACTACAGTTCAGAGTAACGATGATGAAATTAAAGGCATTAAGGAGGTACTGCAAGATAGTCGCACGAAATCTGTTGCAGACATTTATAAAAATTATCAGTTAAAAGGAGATCATGTTTACCGTATAGTTGATAATGGTATCCGCTGGGTAGTTCCAAGATCAGTAAGGTGGCAAGTATTACGAATGAACCACGACGAAGTAGGACATTTCGGTTTTGATAAGACTATTAGTCGTCTGCAAGGTATGTTATGGTTTCCCAAAATGAGGCGTTTTACAAAAAATACGTAACATCGTGTCTTGAATGTGCGCATCATAAGGCCCCGGGTGGAAGGAAAGAAGGCATGCTTCATCCTATCCCCAAAATTGAAGTACCATTCCATACACTACATGCCGATCATTTAGGCCCTTTCGTACGATCTTGAAGAGGCAACACTTATATTTTGGTTATTGTAGATGCTTTTACAAAATTCATAAACATTAAACCGGTTAGGAACACAAAATTCACAACCGCAATTAAAATATTCCGCGAACATTTTAGTTATTTTGGAGTCCCATCTAGACTAATAACAGATAGAGGTACATGCTTTACGAGCGCAAAATTTAAGTCGTTCACGAAGAGTTTGGCTTTGAAACATATATTAAACGCAGTTGCCACACCGAGGGCCAATGGACAAGTAGAAAGGTATAATAGGACGATAACGGATGCTTTAAGTACTAAATGTCATGGTAAGAATGATAACACCTGGGATGAGTATGTCGCTGATATACAGTTAGGGATGAACACGACTGTGAACAGAGCAACTGGCAAAAGTCCCTCAGAGTTATTATTTGGTTATAAACTTATGAATGTTTCAGAGACTATCCTCGGAGATGTTATAAGTCCAACAATTGAGTATACACAAGGAGAAAAATTAGTGGAAATGAGATCCGCAGCGAGTGATAGAATAGAGAAGCAACAAGAAAATTCAAAAAAGGCATTTGATGAACGAAGGAAGCACGCAACAAAGTATAAAGAAGGCGATTTAATTAGGATTGAGAGAACAGTCGTTGATAGAGAACACTTAGGTAAATCAAAAAAATTATTACCAAAATTTAATGGCCCGTACAGGATTAAGAAAGTACTACCGAATGATAGGTTTCTTGTTGAGGATACACCTTTATCGAGAAAAGGGAAAAGACGATACGAAAACGTAGTAGCGCTGGATAAAATACATCCTTGGTTAAATTATAAAGAGATCTCAAGCGGAAGCGAGAACGACCATAGTGATTATGCCAATGGTACCGACTAAAGTAATGAGTAAATTAAATAATTAAAAAAAAATCATATTTTATAAATTTCTTTATGTATTTGTGACATTTTGTCGTTTAGAAAATGGTGATTAACCTTAGACTTAGGAATAACTAGTGTATGATGAAAGTACGGAAGGTTACAGATCGAAGTAGACTATTCAGTAGTGATAAAAGATGTAGTAGATGTGTATGGGTCGTGAGCGGTTAGTGTTGTCGCACAGATAATCGCAGATCATGACAGACTGTATACTTCTACAAAATGACATAGGCTATGAGCGATCAGTGAAGAACTCACAGATGATCGCAGATCATAGCAGACTATGCATGAGTGTTAACGGCTTGGTCGCGAGCAGAATAACTAGTGTATGATGAAAGTACGGAAGGTTACAGATCGAAGTAGACTATTCAGTAGTGATAAAAGATGTAGTAGATGTGTATGGGTCGTGAGCGGTTAGTGTTGTCGCACAGATAATCGCAGATCATGACAGACTGTATACTTCTACAAAATGACATAGGCTATGAGCGATCAGTGAAGAACTCACAGATGATCGCAGATCATAGCAGACTATGCATGAGTGTTAACGGCTTGGTTGCGAGCAATCAGTGAAAACTATTCACAGATGGTTGCAGATCGTAACAGACTACGCCAATATGTAGTGTTCATTTATTTACTTAGCGTTTCATTTTTCACACTTGCCTTCCTATTTATATAAGGTATAAACACTAGCTGTATTACTGTTTAAATTGTATAACGTCTCTACATATTATAACGTAAATTGTACGAAACCAATCATGTTATCTTTGTAATAGATCAAGTGAGAGGACTCACTTGTTGGAGGATGGCAGAGTTGTTAACATACATATCATTTAAAGGGTGATTATATTGCATTATTTCTGTATTTACACCTCTGTAATGATAACCTATTATTATTATTTGCTATATAAATCGATATTGTTTAAAAAAGGCAAAGTATCGATATAAATATCGATACCGCATTTATCTATGACCAATTGTCTTTGAGAACTGTTATAGCGGATCTTAGGATTAGTTCATTCATTCTTTCCTGTATAGGATAGTTATATATTCTTTGTTCATTCCATAGACAGGTCATTTCGTGTTGTAACCTCCAAGAGAATAACTTGTGCGGAATAAATCTGTGTAAATCTTTTAAATCCGAGTTTATTTTATTAATCTAAAAGTGAACTTTACAAATATATAAACTTACCTGGTATGCAATTTAATAATGAACTCATCCAGTATCTCTATATAAAAAAATCTATCGCTGTCCGTTAGTCTCATTAAAACTCAAAATTTTTGTGTATGTGTGTGTGTGTGTGTGAGTGAGTGTGTGTGTGTGTGTGTGTGTGTGTGTGTGTGTGTGTGTGTGTGTGTTTGTCGGTCTCTAGATAGCTTAGATTCACATATGGATCCAGATCCAGAAATCACCAGTGCGAAGTCGGATAAAAAAATTTTGTTCTATTCGCGACAATCAAGAAAAAATAGACAAATACAAAAGAGCAGTGGCTCGATGATGCAACCTTGTTCCGAGTGGTGTGCACGCATCATACAACTAGTGATTCATCGACCCTCTCGAAGTGTGGTGATTCAAACTCCGGGAGTTGCGTCACTATTATAATTACCATATGAATTTATTTCGTTTGGATCCTGATTAGATTATCGAAAATATTTAACATAATTTTTATTATTTTTTTTAGTCCGTTATCCTTTTAAGTTCGCCTCTAGTTAGTGGAATAGTTCTTTTATTATTAGACTTACTATTTGGTACTATAGAGGCCGTCAGCGCAAAAGTGGCTTAAGCTTGAGATAGGCAATATGAAAATAGTGGGGTTTGTATATTCATGAATTTTAATTTTTTTTATTTTTTTTTTTTTTGGTTTGTGATTCCGGAGCATATTCTAATCAATTACTGTGATACATTCTGTGGGATGAAGTAGTTTATTTTGGCATATACTCACATTTTTGGATTATTTGTGTGGCTTAAGCCACTATTTAGAGTACTATAATATTTCCACTACTAACAGGCAAGGTTAGGCCATTAATAAAACAAATATTCACTGAAAATTATCTTTTTTATTTCAAAAGTACAGTTTGGAAATTATTATTTTAACAAAGTAAATAGAACTTAAACTAGTCATCAATTAGGTCATTGTTGAAAATCATATACATTTTCTGCTGCCTCTAAAGCTGAAGTCTTTAACTCCTTGTAAAAACTGTGATGTACAACGGTGGTATAACATTTAACAACTCCAGTAAATCTTTCTTTTTATTATCACTGATGGCATGACCCTCAGGATATAATATATTTAGGTTTTCAATCATAATTGAATTTCGTTTCTTTATATAAACCTCTTGAAAGAGTACATCGGAGTTATTGGAATACTTAAAAAAATCTTAAATGGATTTATTTCATGAAAGCATGAAACAACAGCCATTGTGCATTTTTAGCCACTCCACTTTTCCCTTATCTACCGATATTTTTCTGTTAGTTATTTTTCTTTCTAGTAACTGACTAGAAAAAAATAGATCTTTGGTCATAAAAATTATTTAGAATGGTCTGATTTTCCTGGCAGCTAAAATCAATTGGTTCCAATCTTGAGGTACAAAAATATTTTTAAAAAATCGTTTTTGTTTTTCCACTAGGCCAAAATCTTGATCGCAAGTCATATACGAATGTCCACTTACAAGAAACTTATGATCAATTTTCTTTGTAGCAAACCCAGGATTGGAAACAATATATTGGCAGATAAGAGCCATTTTAATATTTCAGTTTTGGCCACCACATTGGTCGGAGTACATAATCAAACGCTCACATTTTACAATATTTTTAAGAAAATACATAATGCAGGAACCTATTTTGTGTGGACCATGAGAAGCTATGCTTTCATTCCATGTAAACATATAAACCTCATTTGTTTTCATATCATGAATACCCGTACAGTACGTCCATAGCTGACATTTATAATAACATATTTCTGTACTTACTGGAGTTGGTAGGGTCTTCATCAGATCAAATGAAATAATGGTTACGTTGTCATCATTGTTATACATTTCCACATCCTTTTTGATGCCCTCCCTTGCTGCATTTGCTTTAAGCAAATGTAATTTTTTCTCTTTTTCTAATTCCAGTTTGTTTAAAGGATTTTTACAAGCTTTTAGTTTGATGTCTAGTGAATCGCAACGCTTACATGAGTCGGTGATGGGGGCATGAAAACTCAAGTTAAACTCTTCATTAAAACATTTACTAAAAATAAATTTTGAAGTAGGGTTTGCCACTTTTTCTTTATAAAGAGAGTATAAAATACATAAATTTAAATCCGATGTCAAATATTTACGGTTTTCTGACTTATGCAATGAATAATGAGACTCATAAGAAGGAATAGAGTAGATGAAATCTTTAATTTCTTTTATGTTATTAATGGGTGTTTAATTGGCTGATACAGAATGGCCCCGGCGAACCAGAGGGGGAGTTGTGGTTGTTTTATTTTTTAGTAGTCTACTAATACGACCAACCGAAATACATAATGTGTTTTGAAAAACTTTTTGCAGACTTTAACTTCTATTCCTTCAGAGTTACCTAAGTAGTAATGTCTTGTCATTTGTCTCCTTGAGTTTGCATTAGTGGTGTAGCCACGAGACTTGGAAACAACTTTAATAAGTGAAAACAAATATGATGTTTGCAAGTCAAAATTTGCCAAAGCATAGAATTCTTTGAATATCTTGTTTTGTTGGTCACTGTTTATTTTTAAATTGCATTTATTTGGACACGGACACGATCCTACCCTTGGTGTCTTAGCTGATACAATTATCCCCTTGTAATTCTCATATTCCTATACTTTAGCACGTCTTAATTTCTTTACATTCCGGGCCCAACTCTCACTGTTTCTTAATCTCTTTTTTGGTTTCCTTGCAGTTCCGTCCTCTTGTATTTCTGAACTTCCAACCACATCCAGTCCCTCTTGTAAAATATCTTCCAAATCTGATGAAGAATGCTGTTCTGACGGACAATATTCAGACCCTGAATCTTCATAATCGGAACCGAAAAGCGCTGAAACATATCATTATATTTTTAAGTAAAACGTTTAAAACCAAAACAAACATGAAAATCCTTAATTTGCTGTACTTACATCGCATAGTATCTTCTACAACATCTTCATCAGCCATTGTGAATAGTTTTCAATGGTTAAATCGACAGAAAAAGAATAATCAAACAATAAAGAATAAGTTTGCAGAAACTTGTCAACCAAGTTTTAGCTGCGTTAAGAAAAAATGAGCCGTTTCATTGACAGCAGCTGTCAGCCTATCCCGCCAAAAATATGTGTTACCAGTATACAAAAGTGGCCTAAGCGGGTTAGGCTACTTTTGCATTAATATCAGAGAAAAATAATGCATTGCAGAAAGAAATTTGGCAACGCCATCTGTTCACGATAGATCAAACAAGAGATAGGCCAGTTTTGCATTAAATTTTAGAATGTTTTAAATAATTTGTAGTAGATATGTTGGATAATGAAAAATTTAGGGTTATATAATTTATATAATTGACTAAAAAATAATAAATGTAGGCAGAAAATTTGTAAGCCTATCGGCAGATTGTATCTCCGACGCTTTTTGCCTCTTACTTTTAATTTGAAAGACTATACAAAAGTGAATGTTACTTAACTTATGTATCGAGAGTATTATTGCTGATTTTACATTGTTTCAAAACGGCTATGCAATATTATAATATACGTGGTTGGCGCATGAGTAGCGAAAATTATTTAGCCTCAATTATTTTTATGGCTATTCTGTTCAATATTTCGTATTATATAAATGCAAATTGCCATAGGTCAACTTCGGAGCACATTGATTAAAAACCGTTTTTGTATTACTGTAAGAAATTATTATTCTCAAATGGTTTAAGTTATTATTTAAAAATAAGTAAGTTTCTTATTCTAATATCTCTATTACTTTTATTTCTTGAATACTGCAATATCAAATTACGTAAACCTCATTTAAAAAATAGCCTTAAAAGTTATACTCGTACATTGGTAGCGAGCCTTTCACCCCGTTGATGTCTTTTATGGTGTCAGTAACCACGTTAGAGCCGACATGTAGCGACATGAGTAAATCCTACAAATTGCGTAATATTAGGATTTTAAAATTTGTATCTATTGGGTCAAAATACAATTATACCACACTCAAAACGACAAAACACGAGAATTTACGCATCAAGCACACATTAATAATTCACAGAAACACGTAGGTAAGAGTCTCACAAAGTTAATTTATGATTACTCAGTGGCAAACAGTGTGACCATATGAAATGCGATAGGCTAATATTAAAAGTCTAAAACCTTGATTTGTTAGATATTATTAGTAGGTATTGATATTTTAAGGCACTTTTATTTATGAAGATAAAATCTTCAAAATTATAAACTTAACTAAGATTCATTATTTCGAAAACAAACAAATTTGAAAAGAACCTGATTCATAGACACTATTTCAAAAATAAATAAGAAACATGTCATTAAAAAAATTTAAAAGCGTGAATAATTTTGAACGGTTTCTATAGTATATTAAACATAAGAAAAAATCATCACTGTTTTTAAAATATATTAGAAGAGTGTTTTTTACCCCGTTGATATCTTTTAAGGTGTCCGAAGCCATGTTAGAACCGACATGTAGAGAGCAAAATCGATTTGTAATTATAAAAATAAGTTCACTGTCCTACAAATTGCGTAATATTTGCTCTTAACAATTAATATCTGTTGAGACAAAACAGGTTTACTTCGCACAAAAAAGGGCAAGATGTAGGTAAAGTTACGCATTCAGCACGCATTATAAATTAATTTTTTGAAACTCTTACATAAGAACGCGCAGTGATTATATAGTGTTAAATATAGCCACATCTCCAGTAAATATTACTCCACTCTATGCCATATATTGAATGCAATGGGCTAATGTTAAAATTCTAAAACCTATTTAATGTGTAACAGGAATTTTAAACCAAACATTTGTTTTATCGTGGTATACAAGAAGATGTTAGGAGAAAAGGAGGCAGATTATTGACTTCGGTCACCTAATGTAACTCGGAGTAAACCGTTTTTGATCCTCTAGAAACACATCAGCAATATTTTTTTATAGAAGTTAGGTGACAAACGAGCACACAGTCCACTCGGTGGTAAGTGGATGCTGTGGTCAATGAACACCTACATCTATCACATCGCTCAAGAGTCAAAATGCTAATACGTTGTCACACTTGATCAATAAGGTAGAATACCTTGTTGCCAAAATAAGGGTTTCCGATTTTCTACACTCACCATACGAAACACTGCGGCATTATGCTGCTATTCATGGATATATTTTTCATATTTCTATGCTGCTATTACACGCTGCTATTCTGTGAGAGCGTCGTCATTTCCCGGTTAAGTCGACCAATTCATGCTGCAGCCAACAACAGTTGCAAAGTGGTTCTACCACGTAGAAGATAATCGTAGAATATGACCCGTCTTACAGAGAAACGAGGTGACCATATGTTGCTATATGCCACGCGCATGACGAAATTTCATTGGAGTTGATTCGTCTTAAATGTACCATACAGTTAATAGTCGTTTGGTTTCGGGATTACAGTTGTACATTTAGCAACATTTTGTGAAGGTGTCAAATTTATTTATTGTGAATTTGTACCAATCAAGCCAATCGTCATTCTGCTTATCAGTAACTTTATACAGCACATATCTCGCGCAACGTTTACGAAAATAAGATTGGTCCTAAATGATGGTTTTCATTGTTACTGATCGAATAATATGCATATGTTCACCGGTATTTTAGAATAAAATTTAGAAACTTTTATGACACACAAATATAGCAAAGCAAAATTTTGTTACTTACTGCTCAGACATCGGATGTTTGCTGAGCTATCGTTGTTGGTTTCGAATTTTAAATTTAAATTAATTTAATTTAAATTTCGATATTTTTTATAGAATAGGCTGACAAACGAGCACACAGTCCACCTGATGGTAAGTGGTTGCTGCGGCCCATAGACATCTACATCTATCTTCCATTACAAATCAAAATGCAGATGCGTTGTCACCCGTGAGGACTGAGATGGAATGCCTCATTTCCAGTAAAAAGGGTCTCCGGTTCTCTACACTCACCATACGAAATACAGCAGCATTAAGCTACTATTTCACGCTGGTATTCTGTGAGAGCGTGGTCCTTCCCCGGTCGAGCCGACCCATTCGTGCTACAACTATACTACTAATATAATTGCAGCATGGCTCTACCACGTTAAATGCGAAAATGTCATATAAGTAAAGCTAAATGTCCTCGAAATATATTTTATATTTCTCTTGTGGTCGAGGACTGGTTTAAACTCTTTAGTAACATGCATATTCACCACGTGTTTCTTCAATACCGAGTATATGTATTTATTTAATACTTGAAATACCCATTTTTTATAGAATGAGGGTGACAAAAGAACACACAGTCCTCCTGATGGTAAGAGGATGATGTGGCCCATAGACATCTACATTTATCCTCGATTAAGAATCAAAACGCAGATGCGTTGTCACCCCTGAGGACTAAGATGGAATTCCTCCTTTCCAGTAAAAAAGGTATCTGGATCTCTACACTCACCATACGAAACACAGCAGTATTAAGCTGCTATTTTACGCTGGAAATACTAATTAAATCTATTAATTTAGTGATACCGGCACGCCAATTGAAGTCTGATTCAGAACATCACGTCTCAGAAATTCAATGCCGCATGAATTACTTTTATGCATAATTTTCAAGGAAATGTTTTTATTGTAGATCCTAAATATATAAAGTATTCTGACTGTATTTATATATTTGGAAAAGCATTTTATTGCTTCTATTTCTTTAAGCCGGTGCATAATTTTTTTAGGGAAGCGTTTAATTTTTATAACACTCAGATCGCGGTAATATACAGTGTTAAAAATAGTATTAGAACCAGAATATAAAAAATCTATAATGTATTTTAATGCTTTCTTATTTCTTAACAGGTTCCAAAAACACCCGTATGACAAATTTACCTCGCAAAAAAATTACATTTGTATCATGGACAAAGTATGTATGTACAAAGTACCAGGAAGACATAACAAATTGAAAGCTAATAGAAACGTGTACCAACCAATTAACTAACGTCGGACGCATATCTGCCGCCGATGAAACTCCAGATACGGCCATATCTAGCCGTGCAACTTCGTTGCCGCGAATCTGCTTACAATGAGCGGCGGCATTCCTCAAGGCCGGTCATTCATACCAAGCAATCGAAGTATAATCGCTGCACGGACTTTGTTTGAAAAATAAAATAACATGTTCTTAGTATTTAATATTTAAAGGACGTTTATTCTGTTCTTAATAATCGTAATGATTACGGTTATTGTGCGTACGTAAAGCGAAAGAGTTTAGAACGAAGTAGGCTAACTAGCTATAATAATTATGAAATAATTATCGCAGATGTTAAAGTGATTAGTTTATGAAATACAATAATTATCTTTGTAGTTTAGTAAGCAGCAACTGACTTAAATACTATTACAACATGTTATAATTTTCATATTGAATTACTACAGGGTTTTTAGAAGACATTTTCAAAAAAAATTACCAAAAATGCTGATTTTTTTCATAGATGGAAAAGACAGATTGTAAACAATATTAATAAGTCAATGTGTGCTTTTTATGGTAACCATTTTTAGTAGTAATATAACAAAAAGTTATTTAATTTCATTACGACATAAAACTAGTTTTATTTTTATTGAAATTAAACATAAAAAGCACAAACTTTATTTTATCATCATCATCAGCCCTTCACAAGTCCACTTCTGAGCTTCCCTGTAGGAATGTCACAAAACACGTACTGAGACTCCTGCACCCATTCACTTCCTGTATGACTCACATAGGGCATACTAAAAGTTCTCTGCTCTTGGCCGCTCATAAATGATTTTATTTAGAATGTTATATTTTTTTAAACATAAGAAACTCATGACTTAAATATTTTTTTGGAGAGAAGTCCGATGATTTTTTACGATTTTAAAAGTTAACTATCTCCACAAGACTGGACTGCTCATCTTAAAATGCTTTTGGGAGAGAACCACCTCATTTTACCGCCGTAAGGCGTTGAAATGCAGAATTTGATCGTAGCCGTATTTCTCTCCATGATGAAATTCGTGAAGGTTGACCCTTTCTTCGATCACTGAGGAAAATGTGCTACTGTCAGGCGACTTATTGAAGAAAACCGACACATCACCCATGAAGAGATACGAGTACATTTGGGTATTGGTATGCCAAAGACATTCGAATTTGAGTGATGCTGAATTGTGGTGCCATTTGTTTGACCAGTGTCTTAGAAAAAGTTAGGCAAAAAAGACCAAGCCCCAATACCCATGACCATGACAATGATTCGGCACACACAACAAGGAAGACAAGACAAGATTGGCTTCTGAAAACATGAAACTCATCTCGCATACAGTTCAGACCACGTTTCATGGAATTTCTTTATTATCTCAAAAAGGAATTTAATGAGAGGTTTGACAATTTGACAATTATGGAGCCAGAAGATACCGCGGTGACTTTTAACCAGCACGTGAAGAACTTGCCTATAGAGCAATGGTCCATATGTTTTCAAAAATGGCTTGAATAAATGAAAAAGTTGTAAAATAAAACCTACTACTACTTTAAAAAGCGGTAAATATATAAGTTTACATATAAATTGTTTTATTTATGGGTTACGTAAAACTTTTAGTGCCAGTGCCACGTATCAGGTCGTCACTCTATCTAGTGGGAGGCCGCTTAATTTTATGTGTAATGAAATCGAATAACTTTTTTTATTTATTACAAGCCAGTGTTTGTCTGCAATTCCACCTGCTTCTAAGTAGCGGTGAAGCCTTCGATGCTAAGTCGCACTGTCTTAGCGTAAAAAATAAATAAAAACTTTTATATGCTTTCAAATATGTTCTTATAATTTATTTTTTCGTTTTATAACGCGTGTGATGGAAGCGTTATATCCGACACCCTATTCGACCATAGAAAAGACCGGAAGATATCAAACTAAGTCTGTGGGCTTTACCATCTTCATCTAGGTCATCACTTACCATCAGGTGGCAAAATAGTCAAGAACTGACTTACAATAGTTATAAAAACACTTGTGAAATGGGTTCACTAACGCAGTTTTTTTTAAATATATTATGTCAATTCTTTTGACTTTGAAAGAATCCCTGAATATTTTGTAACGCTAAGAGATGGCACTTTCAAAATTTCGCGCAGGATACATACGAATAAGATTACTTGCAGGGGGGGGGGGGGATCAGCGTCTAATAAAATAATAATTTATTTCACATACATGTATATGTAAATACATGATCGCTAGTCATCTGTTAAACACAGTGAAATCAGCAATCTCTCTAAAAAAGAAAGAAGAGAATTTTAATCTTCTCATCCAGTCTAGCTGAAAACTGTTTACGGGCAGAAAAAGTATGGAGAATATAAGAATTATATTCTCCATACTTTTTCTGCCCGTATTATATAGAATGTCATGCCTAATCAACTTATAGCAGATTTATTAGATATAATTGATTATTCATTGGTGTTTTTTGTTTCTGTATTTAACGTTTTCTGTAATAATTTATTAATTTAACTAATAACATGTTACAGTATTTGTAACGTGAGGAGTTCACCATTCCGACAAAAAAGGCAATACTAGAAATGGACTAATAAAACGCTAAGATGTGCAATAACTAATAAATTGAAAATCTTAATAGTTACTTGTACACGACATCGCCGGAGAGTAAGTTCAACGAAATAGATAAGACATTGACGTCATATAGGGTTGTAAACTTGCAAATAAAAGTTTTCATCTTGTTTTTGTATTTATCTACATTGACCATCCTTTTTCATTAGGATAGAACAATAAATAAAAGAATTTTAATTTGTCTATGTAAAGTAACACAAAATATAATCCTAATATTGTTTAAAATATTTTTAATGCCGACGATCTCGAGGTCTTGTGGTACCCACCTACCACTACGCGAGCCGTATCACATTTGGAACCAATATTTATGTAAACACGAGTGTATACTTGCAATCCCGGTTGTATTGTGACTATGCTTGTCTAGGACGGCATCTTAGATTCGATATTATCTGAATGAGTGACATTATGATACCTTAATTACCCCATTGATAATTTATTATTTTAACCGAAAACGGGTTAAGAGGATTTCAAATATTTTTAATAACTACCTATAAAATTAATAGGCAACTACAGAAACTAATTTTACTAAGAAAGTTTCCCAAGTGGCAGCCTCGTACCGATAGGCAAAGTCTAAGGAAACCCCCTTCTAGATGGGCTGACAACATGGTAAGAGATGTAGGATCTCGATGAATGCAAGTGGCTCAGGATGTTTTTGTGGCATTCCTTTAATCTATTTTAAATCTTAGATACCTAGAGATAGTTTTACTTCCATCTGTCATCTATAATTAAAAAAAATTAAATAAGGAAATATTATTTTTTGTAACCCATCCTATTTTATAAGGAATTGCCTCAAAGGTCATTACACTGAAATAGACGGGGACAACCCTTGTTACCATAGGCACTAGCAACAACGGTACCCGACCTCGGCGACGGTAAAGGGCGAGCACCGAATGCAGCATGACAAGTTTCTCCTTTGGACGGGGAATGTCACCCACATGCGATACTATTCCTCTTGAAGAACTTTATTAGGAGTATGCCTTCAAATATCGTATATTTCCTTTGTAATTCACATCTTATTCGTAATTGAAGTAGAGTCACATTTTTCATTTGTCTCTATAAATCGTTATTTACCAACATACTTGATACTTATATATTTTTATTATAGCTTTGCCAAAAACATCACTTATGAATTATGTGGCCTACAAATATTTTAATAGAAAACCTCAGATTGTAGAATACAAAAAAATATGGTCATGTGCAATTTATATATTAAACGCTACCACGATACCTACAGTAGAAAATTCTGGTGCGTGGAATAACATTTTTTTAAATACAAATATGAACAATATCTTACATGTTTATTAAGTCATAATTGCGCAGAAAGAATTCTATTAGGTATTTAATACCAGTATTAGAATCTTTACATAATATAAAACAAAGTCGCTTCCCGCGCAACGGATTTTGATGCGGTTTTCATCAATAAACAAAATGATTCAAGTTAGTATAAATAATACATGCATTTATGCAAGTGAGTTTATAAGTATAATGCATGCAAATGTTGTCGAGATACAAAAAACACCCGTGCGAAGTCAGGGCGGATCGCTAGTATGATATAAGTATAACATGTTGAGTAACTTAAAACCACGGAATAAATAATAGGTAAAACTCATTTCCATCATGTTTCCATTGCGGTGTTGTAGGTACTAATGCGTTGCCCGTTTTTTTTAAAACCTACTTCAATATTATTTTATGTATCACTATTATTTAACCTCTAATTCACTTTGATTTCAAATGCATAATCTAATAAAGTAAATTTATTTACCATGCTATTGAATGGTGTTGCCAAGTCTACAGCGAAAGATATAACGCTCGCTCTCCGTGACGAATCCAAGATGGCGGATTAGCGCGGTTTGGCGGTCGTTCACCCGCACCCGGTCGAAACCCGGGTTGCATGCAACGACGGCGCAAGATTCATTCGATATTAATTTTCAAACAACTTAATTTAATTTTTATCGAGTGTGAAGTTTTTTTGGAAAAGTTTATCAATTCTCTTTTTAACATGTACCTATTGAAATAATTTTTTGTAAGATACTTTAGCATTAGTTCAGAAATTATATTTAATAATTTTTAATATGTAAGTAACTCTCATTTAATTTACCTACTTATAAAAATGTTATAAGTTTAAAGCGATACAAATATCTTATATTATACCTAATTATATTTGACTTATTACCATATCTACATATCTACTAATCAGATTTGAAAGTCAATGCGACTAAACATTTTGATGACATAAGTAACTACGAATAATATTGAGTCAAATAATTGTCAAACACGAATCTTTTGACAATATATTTATGGCCTCGGTATGCGGACGGTCACTTCTTGGAATTGGCCGGGAGTAGTCTTGTTGGCAAACAAAGCACGGAACCAATATGAGGACAGCAGGTCGAGGTGACGTCATCACAACAATGCCTCTCCTCTAATCTAGATGAGTCACCTGTATGAGCCGAGTGTGGCCTGGCCTGTGTCGGCGCGGACGAGGAACAAGGGTACCTACAGATCATAATGACTTAAATAAAACTTTTCGGAGTAAGATTAGACACAAAGAAAGATACACAGTCAGTCAGAGACAATGAAGAAAACAAAGATTAGTTAGGTATGTTATTAAATAAATGTAAATTACGCGATAATTATCACCTAAAATAAATTATCTTCAATTTTATTTTAGGAAGTAAATAAAATATAGGTATCTTTTGCAATCTGATTATGCATTTATCCAAACTGCCAAGGGTTTAATTTAGTTTAAATCACCTTTTACTAGTAGGTACTTTAGAAGACAGTTAAGGAATAGAATAATTACACCAATTAGGTTTGTAATGATAAAGAGAGTTAATTGGTTTCCTTTTCAATGTATTTGTTGATTATTTATCTAAAATTTAGCATTTACCTAATTAACTTTAATATCCTTATTTTTCTATTAGATACATGATTTTGAACTGCGAACAAACTATAATCAAATTCTTACAAACAAACTGAAGGCATAACAAGTGATAAAGTATCATTGATTGCTCTTTTGTAATCGAAGTAAAAACACTGTAGCTACAATGGTAGTAAAAATAAGGCCATATTTGCATCATAGTTGTTATAAAAGTTAAACAGTGCTCTCTTGTCTGAATCTGTAACTCATCATACTCGCATATGAGTTTAGAACGCTCTTATTGTGATAATATCAGAGACTAATTAATGCCTAATAATTACTAGTGTGCCCAAGTGGTACACTCTCTTGTGTGTGTATATCTACGCCTTTGTTGCTGCGGGCTGCGGCGCACCCGAGGTGGTGACTCAATGGGGGCGGTGCTAAGGGCGCTACGCCCTGTCCCGCCCCACCACGCCCAGACAGCCATGATTTCGCCGTTTTTTCTCAATCATCAACTCTGCAACGCAACGTCCAATATGTTGTTAAACAGTGCCGAGGCCTCGTCATAATATCCCTAGTATTGCTTGATTTAATATTGTGATAATTCTATTTGTTTGCTTGCGAGTTTTTTGCTCCGAACGCTAGCACGACCTCGTTTGAATGAGAGAGGCTGATGTCTTAGTTATCTGTGCTACTTTACACAGTCGGCACTGGGATTATATAAATATCTGAATTTATATATGGTAAGTATTTTATCGATTTTTTACATATCAATTAATTTTCATGATTTTTAATTGTAATTCAAATGTTAACTAACATTTATTCTTGTTATATTAATATCTTTCATCAATCTGTAAAAAGCAATATTTGTGCAAAAATCCTTTGTTCCTAGAACCTGCCATAATTTAAATCAATACGCAGTAATCTATGATTTAAATTCGAGCAAGTATTCATGTCAAATGATTTTTTTTATTAACTGACTTTATGGCTCTGGGTTCTAGGTCTTCTGAGCCTATCATTTTTTTCGGAATCTTCATTTTTATATATATTTTTTCTTCACAATATGCTGATGCGTTACATTGTAAAGTTTTGGGAGATTTTGACGATAGCTCAACCCAGCGGACAGTTGATGACGACAGCCACTCAAGTTCATAAGGTGCCCAAGCGATCAAATTAACTTGAGGTTTATACCAACATCAAAGCACTTGTTTCGTCGTTTTCTCACACGCGCAGGCACTTAATTCACAAAATCGCATCACTTTTACGAATCAAAATCCACTTCAAACCATTATTCAAGCGACAAAACAGGAGCGACAATCCGCCGACGGCCAAGTTCCCGCCAAAACTCCTATGTCAAATGACTAAAGGGTTGGACACAGATCAGAAGGGTTAGGTTAGGTTAGCCTTCGCGTTTGCACATAGGTACTATTGTGTCACATAACGCGAGTATATGTACATATCCTGTGTATTTGATAATATTTAACATAGAAGTTGTTTCCGTAACAAAAATCAATCGGGAATAATTATTGTCAATGGAATATTTTCTTTTAATTTAAAGCTGATTTTTACTTATTTTTTAAAATTTAATATTCCATAAAAAGATTTTGACTTAAACTTGTTCTATTAGCATAATGGGCAAAAACTTTATGAAGGTCATTATATTCTCTGTTAAGCGTTCCGCTTATAAAAAAATCCTTTTAATTTCGTTCTATTATCCTCGTCACAAAACTGTATCTTTTCAGTTTGAAGTAAGGAAAACTATAAATAATAATTTTCATTTTCTTTCTTTCTTTTCTACAAGTTAAGCCGTGGCACATAGACATTTACATCTACCCTCGATTAAGAATCAAATACAAGGGCATTAATCTGTTTTTTCACGCTGTTATTCTGCGAGGATCGTGGTCTTTCCCCGGTCCCATTCGTGCTACGACCATAATATAGTTGCAACATGACTCTACCACGTTAAAATTTCATTGTGTGATAAAATGCAAACAAGTCAGTCTACTAATGCGTTGTCACCTCTGAGTACGAAAGTGGTATGGCCCCATAATCTGTTTTCATACTGGATCTCTAACTCTCTATACTCTTCAGATCAAAACACAACAATATAAACACGGCTTTTGATAGCAGAAATTTTTCGTTTGCTCACTTATTGCAAGACTGACATAACACAAAAATCACCATTTTACACGAGAGCAGTTTTAAACTTTGAACTTCATGTATTTTGAAAATGAAATAGTATCTACCAATTTATGAACTTTATTAGTATTTGCCGTGTAGTGGCGGTTAAGAATATCCATTACCCCATATCTTCCCGTGGGTGTCGTAAAAGGCGACAGAGGGAGACAGGCAGGAGATGGGCAGCAGCATCTTCCTGATAACAACAACTGTACAACAAAAAAAAACTGCGGTTGCCAAACCGCTCGCCAAGCGTGGCAACTATGGCAATATACCCCCATGAACAATTACACAAATAGACGGCCCCCAGTCCCCGGCGGCCCCGCTATTCCTGGCTACGGTGGCGACCATGGTAACGGCGGGGCAGGGGGTGCTAAGAATCTCCGGTGGAGGTTCGGTTGCCACCTACGACGACTCGACCTGGCAACATTTAACGCACGCACACTGAGGACTGACGAGAAGATCCTGGAGCTGGAAGAAGAGATAGACAAGTTGCGCTGGAGTATTATAGGATTATCCGAGGTCCGAAGAGAGGGGGAGGACACGGTGATTCTCGAATCCGGCAACTTGTTCTATCACCGGGAGGGCGACCATCTGTCCCAAGGAGGTGTCGGATTTATCGTCCACAAGTCTCTCGTCAACAACGTTGTAAAGATTGGGAGTGTGTCGACGAGGGTCGCGTACCTGATAGGTACTCAGAATCACCAAACGGTATTCGCTGAAGGTCATACAGGTTTACGCACCAACCTCGGCACATCCCGATGAGGAGGTGGAGGAAATGTATGAGGATATTTCCAAAGCCATGCATTCCTCCAAAACCCACTACACGGTGTTGATGGGAGACTTCAACGCAAAACTAGGCACAAGAGAAAGCGGTGAGCTGAAGTTAGGGAAATTTGGAGTAGGGCAACGGAACCGAAGGGGCCAGCAGCTGGCCGACTTTATGGAGAAAGAGGGACTCTTTATGATGAACTCTTTCTTCCAGAAGCGGCCCCACAGGAAGTGGACCTGGTCGAGCCCCGACGGTTCGACAAAAAATGAGATTGACTTCGTTATGACGACCAGACGCCAACTGTTCAGTGATGTCTCAGTGATCGCAAGGGTGAAAACTGGCAGCGATCACCGAATGGTTAGAGGCACACTGAACCTAAACGTTAAGTTGGAGAGGTCTTGTCTAATGAAGTCAGAGCTCCGTCCCCCTCGTGCTCAAATCCAGAATCCCGAAAACTTTCAGCTCGAGTTACACAACCGCTTTCAGTGCCTACAAGATTGCAATGCAGTGGACGATATGAATGACAAGCTCGTGGAAACTGTCCATGGGGTCGGAGCTAAGTTCTGCAAGACCCGCCGCAGAAGAACACAAAAACTCTTCGATCACACTCTTAATCTCATGGCTGTTAGACGGGAGATGAGGCTGCAATCGTCAACAGATTTGACAGCATACAGGCAACTGAACAGACAGATCTCCAAATGCATGCGGCGAGACTTACGCAACTTTAATACTGCTCGTATTAAAGAAGCGATCGAGCGGAACCAGGGCTCCAAAGTCTTTGCCAGAGATCTGTCTGCCCGTAAGAGCCAACTGTCAAAGCTGAAGACTGAGTGTGGCAGCATCTTTTCCGGGACACCTGAGATTTTGAGTGAGATTGAGAGGTTCTATGGGCAGCTGCACACATCGTCGTTGGAGCCACACGCAAGTGTGAGTAACGATCCAAGAGCAAGTCTTATCCGACACTATTCCGATGATATCCCGGACGTCAGTCTAAGCGAGATTAGAATGGCTCTCCAGCACCTTAAAAACGGCAGGGCCCCAGGCGAGGATGGAATTACAGCGGAGCTTCTAAAAGCGGGTGGAACACCAGTACTTGAAGTCCTTCAGAAGCTCTTCAATTCCGTTCTTCATGGTGGCACTACTCCAGAGGCGTGGAGCAGAAGTGTGGTGGTCTTGTTCTTTAAGAAAGGCGACAACGCTCTCTTGAAGAACTACATACCGATTTCCCTTCTGAGCCGCGTCTACGTGCTGTTTTCGAGAGTCATTACGAATCGTCTCGCACGCAGACTCGACGACTTTCAGCCTCCCGAACAAGCCGGTTTCCGAAAAGGCTTCAGTGCCATAGACCACATACATACCCTGCGGCAGATTGTACAGAAGACTGAGGAGTACAATTTGCCACTTTGCCTGGCGTATGTGGACTATGAGAAAGCCTTTGATTCCGTCGAAATTTGGGCGGTGCTGCAGTCCCTTCAGCGGTGCCAAGTTGACTGTCGGTATATCGAAGTGCTGAAGTGTTTGTACAGTAGGGCTACGATGGCTATCCGAGTACAGAACCAGAGCTCGAAACCTATCCAACTGCAGAGAGGTGTAAGACAGGGTGACGTTATATCCCCGAAACTCTTCACCGCTGCTTTGGAAGACGTTTTCAAGCTACTGGACTGGAAAGGATACGGTATTAACATCAATGGCGAGTACATCACTCACCTTCGATTTGCCGACGATATAGTCCTTATGGCAGAATCGCTGGAGGACTTAAGCACTATGCTCAATGACCTCAATAGTGCCTCCCAACGGATAGGTCTTAAGATGAACATGGACAAAACAAAGATCATGTTCAATGTCCATGTCACACCTATGCCGGTAGTTGTTGGGAGCACTATGCTCGAAGTTGTTGACGAGTACGTTTACCTGGGACAAATAGTCCGACTAGGTAAGTCCAACTACGACCGAGAGGTCAATCGACGGATTCAACTCGGCTGGGCAGCGTTCGGGAAATTACGACATATCTTCTCGTCAGGTATACCTCAATCTCTAAAAACTAGATTGTACAACCAGTGCGTGTTGCCAGTGATGACTTACGGATCTGAGACGTGGTCCTTCACTGCTGGTCGTATGAGGACGCTCAAGGTCGCTCAGCGAGCTATGGAGAGGGCTATGCTCGGAGTTTCTCTGCGTGATAGACTCAGAAATGAGGATATCCGCAGTAAAACCAGAGTGACCGACATAGTCCAACGGATTAGTAAGCTGAAGTGGCAATGGGCCGGCCATATAGCTCGAAGAACCGATAACCGATGGGGAAGAAAGGTTCTCGAGTGGCAGCCTCGTACCGGTAGGCGTAGTGTAGGGCGACCCCCCACTAGATGGAGTGACGACCTGGTAAGATATGCAGGAAGTCGATGGATGCAGGTGGCTCAGGACCGTGCTTTGTGGCATTACTTGGGGGAGGCCTATGTTCAGCAGTGGACTTGTGAAGGGCTGTAATGATGATGATGATGATGATGATGATTAGTATTATTATTTATTTTATAAGTTTATTAGGTAATCACTTGTGTCATTATTGCAGAAAAAATTCTCTCAGTTACAGTATTTTTCTATTACATGTCGTTCTTTCAAAAATAAAATAAAGGAATAACATATGATTTATATTTAATTAGGACCATATTGCAGAAAAAGTCGAAATAAAAATACAATGAAATAAAACAGATTTGTTGGAACCTTTAATTCTATTTCTATCGTAATTATATATAAATATATAATGTATTTATATTATAAAAAAAATAGTTTCACATGTACGGTATGTTCGCTTTGAATTATTTATTGATGTATACGCAAACATATAAATATTAATTCCGTAATCAAGTAATCTTCACTAGAACGTGTCTATGACGATCTTCGGTACGTGATCGCTTTAATAAAGTAAAAATTCACAACTTAGCATAATCTAACGTGATCAGATTTATATATTTATGGTTAATTATTTTGTATTTAATTTTAGGTAAGAGCTATATATAGCACTCTTTTGTGTAAAGTAACCTGAGACTAACGATCGACTCCATTAGGGTAGCATAGTGGTCGAAATCCTACCGTTATTCATAATTTTTTTAGGTTTGTAGAGTATGTTAAATAAGCTGTAATTAATTTGCAACTTTCAGTACACATGCTTTTAACTGCACTTTGGCGATAATTTATACTCTGAATGACTGTTAGACCGCAGAATATTATGTTGACTTAATGAATTATTGCCTTAAGCAGTATGCCTTTAACAAACGACAGCTTTTGTGTAATCTCGGTAGACAGTAATACGTGTAGAGTTCTGTGATTATGTGTTTATTGACATTGCCAGTGCCAGTACATGAACAATGAATCTCTTAGTAATTTAACGTATTCGTAACACATATTACACAAACATTTTAGCTTTCGGCACTTCTTCTCCATTCAAACTTATACTATGCCATATCTCACACTCTTCTTAATTATAAAAGTTGCAGCCAACTAGCTTAATTAGCCTTTCAATTAGCAGTCTAGCCTTTTTACTAAACGGTACCGTTCAACTAGCAGCCTGAATGATATCCAGCCAAGGTATCCTAGGTCAAGGTGCGGCTGGGGCTCTTCAGCCACCCTAAAGCCACATTTAGGTAATACAGCACACAGCGCATAATAAAGCACGGACCAGCGCCGGTCTCGTTACATGAAATTAATATGGTGACCATGCTATGTAATGTCTAGAGTCAAGACATTATATAGCATGTAAAGTTAAGAGTCTAGACTCTAGACGTTAACTGCAAGGTGAACTAAGGTTGCGACATATATTGAGTAAAATTTTCCCCACCCGGAGGTACAAAATCAGCAACAGAATCAGCAACACTGGGATCGACCAGCGAGAAGCAAACCCTCCAATACCGAAACCAAGGGTAGGACGCAAAAAAAGACTGACCTATAGTGCCAAATACGGCGGTAGTCTGCAAAATGCAACCGCGACGTTAGCGTGAATGACACCACACTTCGGACTAAATAACAGTCCGAGCAGACAAGAGGCGCGTCGATGGAGACCTGATATCCGTTTGGATGAGACGTCAACAGACGGTCTAACAGGGAAGGAATATGATCCACATTTGGAATCCGCGTAGACGAAACATCCAGCTATCTAAGACCATATGCCAAGGCGAAGTATTTTTCTTTCATAAACAAATCTTCCCGCATGATCAGCTAAATGTGAACTGAGCCATTCGGCGTGGTGAGCGTTATAATCGCGAAGAATCACGATCTCTGCGGATGGGATCTGCTGCAGCAAGGAATCATTTGGACGTGGTCAATGAGTCCGTCTGTTTCTGCATTACCGCAATGGGACCCATGGAGACACCCGTAGATGTGCGGTCGGTCGTCGCTATCTACGCGTAGCCGAAGCATGGGCAAGTCCGTACCTTTAAGAATCACGAGGCGTCAAATCGGATTTTCTCTCTGACGTATACGCATACTCCAGCCCGAGGCACAAAGGAGTGTTCCATTTGTACCCCGGGTAGGAGAGTACGAAGTATCAGCCAGAGAGGACACCTGTGTTTCGTTCAAAGATAGCAGGCCGGCTTAGACGTCTCCAGATGGTAGTGACCGGCGTTTAAGTTCGAATGAAGTCCCCTGATGTTGCTAAGTTTGTCCCGAGCGTGTGGGGCAGTCTGAGCACCTCAGGAGGATCGGAGTGGCTTGGTCAGCGAGGGATTATCCGTTACTAGGAATGCTGGTAACCTCCTGAGGTAGTATTTAATTTAATTCCGCTACCATGTTGTGGAGGGAGGGGGGGAGAATTGGGCCTACGGCCACCTGCACGCATCAGACGAAACGCAGAAGCAAAGATTCTACTGGGATCGTTAAGTTCTTGTGGTGGAACTTCAAAAGCTGCTTTAATATATATTTAAGCATGTACCTTGCAGATACTCCATAATGAAACGGTGTATAACTTATATCATTGAAATAGCTTATTATTTCTAAGTTCATGTTGAGAACACATTTTACAAATTCGTTTTTATTTTTATGTTATGAAAGAAGTAAACGAAATCGAACATTCCGAGAGCCCTCGGCCACCCTAGCTAGTACCCGCCGAGAGATCTTTAAGGTGGAACTTACGAGTATATTGTCTTTTGTAAAATTTTCCCCGTTTTAGTATTAATTGACAACGCATCTACATTTTGATTTTTAATCCAGAATAGATGTAGGTTTTTACGAGCCAAAGCACTCACCATAGGTGGACTGTGTACCTCTTTGTTTGCATATACATACATAAAATATGTATAATAATAATAAAATAGGATTATGCAATGTAATAATGATTTCCCTCTACGAAAAGTGTTATAAAAATAAAAATAAAAACATATCGTATCTGTGCACACAATTGCGTTTATTATCAGATAGATTGTGTTCTTTACATAACCAGTCTTATTGCATTTGGCAAATGTGAAACATAGGTATAAAATAGATTCATGTTTTATTCTAAGCTACGTCTTTTCAAATATTTTGACTCTATTTCAACGACAATAAAAAAATCATAATCATTTCTTGTCAGTGGAATTAAAACGATGACCTTTTTAATGCAAATCTATGCTAATGTAATTATTTTTTGAAGATTTTATAGTATATTATAAAAAGATAATTAAAAATGTATAGAAAGCAGAATTTGTATCAAATTAGTCTGCAGTTGAAGGCAGGTTTAGCTTTTAAGCTAAGATACAGTTTTTTTATAACTTCAAAGAATGAGCAAATGAGCTAAGGTCGATCTAATAGTAAGGTGATGTACTGTACTCCATTACTACCTGCCAAGGGGGTAACACTGGTAGCCCCATATGGAGCAGTTGTATGGGTAGAAAGGTCAGCCGATGTTGTAGAAATATTTAGTTGTAGAAATCCGTAGAAAGAAGAAGAAAGGTTTAGAAATAGAATGGTTCACAGATATCCCTCGAGGCAGCCACAGTCTTTGCTTGCTTTTCGCTACTGAATACACCAACAAACGTGGATTCACGAATGATCAGATCTGCGTTTTCCACCAACATCGTGATGATGGACTGACTTAATACTCTAGGGACGAAACATGAGTCGCTCATAAGAGCACTCTTACTGCACTTCAAAGCCTGGATGCGGTGGTTCTGGTGTACCGTATCGGACGGGATCTCTCACTGTCACCAGTTTTGTCTACAATGCGATATTGAAAAGTGAGAAAGCGTGGAGGGCCCTAGCCTTATTCTGTAAGTCCATAAGAGTCCAAAAAAAGGCTATTGAACGGTAGCGAGAGATGACTAATACCGATCGAAGATGGATCCGCAGATGAACTTGCGTGCCCATCAAGATCCTATTGTCATGGTAACTGACTGATGATACCCTACCACAAACAGGGCCATGGGAAGAGTTTCAGAGTGGGGGGTTCTTGAATCATCATAACGGACTCGTTGGTGGGTTTAGAGCTTCGTAAGCACCAAACTCAAAGTAAAAATATTTTTATTCAAAATTAGCTAACACAAAGCACTTTTTGAACATCAATAGCTACGCTTTTCCCAACTATTAAAAATTTAAAATAAACATACTCCTGAAGAGAGTATAATATCTACCATATTCTCTTTTAATAATTAAACCTGATTTTTCTTAAGTACATAATTTATTTGAATAGTTCATTGTATTGATTGGATAATATTTGTACTCAAAATTAACCCAAAATTGCACGACTCAATTTGCGAATGTTATGTACACTTGTTATAGATATACCAGGCGGTCCCATAATGAACTGGCCTGATATAGTTCAACGCGACATGTCGCTACATGTTGTGTTGCATTAAATAGTACGTTTATCGTGCACTTAATATAAGAAACATGCATCGACATGAAATGCTTAGTCTTGTTTAACAGGCATTTGAATAACGTGAGTCGCGTATTTTTTCAAAATGTCGAAAACTGAGTATCGAAGTGTCATAAAGTTTCTGTTTAAAGAAGGTTTATCCCCTACCCAAATAAAAGAACGATTGGATGACGTGTATAAGGAGTCTGCCCCCTCCTATAGCACAGTGAAAAATTGGGTGAAAGAGTTTCGCCTCGGGAGAGAAACCGTCGAAGACTTTGGCCACGACGGTCGACCTGTGGAAGTGCTCACTCCCGAAACGATTGCTCTTATCGAAGAGGAGGTTCTGAGTGACCGCCGTTTGAAGATTAGAGAAATTGCAGCAAGGCTTGGGCTCTCTAAGAGTACCGTTCATCGCGCGATCCATGAACATCTTCACATGAAAAAAGTGAGTGCAAGATGGGTACCGAAACTTCTTTCAGCGGTACAGAGACAGGAAAGAGTGCGCTGCGCTTCGGAGTGTTTGGATCTTTGTGGCGAAAATCCAAAGACTGTGATCGAGCGGCTAGTGACTGGTGATGAAACTATGATCTTGTATTATGATCCACAAAGCAAGTGCGAGTCAATGGAATGGCGTTATAAGGGTGAAAAGCCCCTAGAAAGGCAAAGGTGCAACAATCGACTAAAAAACTGATGTGCACAATATTTTGGGATTTTCAAGGCATTTTGATGGTAGTTTTTAAAGAACGTAATACAGTCGTGAACGGCGAATATTATGCTTCTTTAATATATAAATTACGAGACAAGATAACGGAAAAACGAAGAGGCAAGCTGTCTAAAGGTGTCCTGTTGCTCCATGACAACGCCCCTGTTCATACCGCTGATGTTTCGAAGGATGAGTTCGTCAATGCGGGTTCACAGAAGTTCAACATCCACCTTACAGTCCAGACATGGCCCCGTCCGACTATTATTTATTTCCAAATTTAAAGCGGGACTTAAGAGGAAGAAAATTTTCAAGCGATGAAGAGTTGCAGGCGGCCGTCTTCAGTCATTTTGAGGTTAAAAAATGTGATTATTTTTATAAAGGTTTAGAGATGTTGATTCACAGATGTCAGAAGTGTGTTAGTATTCATGGTGATTATATTGAAAAATAAAATTGGTTTCGTTTCATTTCCTTCATTGGTTCATAGTTAGGCCAATTCATTATGGGACCGCCTACGTACATATCAGAGAGTATAGAATTGTGTATGTTTTTGTGATTGTCATATATGTGTATTGTAAGTGTGTTAAATAAAAAAAACTATTACAATTTTACCTAGTAAGTTATATATAGGGTAAAACAAGGGTGTAAAGGAGTTAACTATATCCATGTATTCTTATCTTTTAAATAATCTTTTAATTTATGACAGCCTTTCTTCATACGCATGTGATTTAAATTTCAAAGACTAAAAATCAGTAATATTACAAAGAATATTGTTAAAAAATGAAACTTTGGTACAGCAAATTTAGATTTATCACGCGTAATAAGAACCATGTTAGTTCAAGCAAACTTTATAGCATGCGAGCAACCCAGGTTCGATCCCCACCAGCACCAACGAAATTAAGAGCAAATGCAAATGCAATTTTAAGAGCACACAGTCCACCTGATGATAAGTGAATGATGTGGCCCACATACATGTGCATCCACATTTATCCTCAATTATGAATCAAAGTGCAAATGCGTTGTCATCCCTGAGTACAAAGATGCAATGCCTCGATTCAAGTAAAAAGGGGGGGGGAACCCCTTTCTTCTCTACACTCACACACACAGCAGCATTACGCTGCTATTTTACACTAGTGTTTTGTGAGATTATGGTTCTGTGGGTGAGCCGACCCATTCGTGCTACAAATACAGCTGAAGGGTGGCTCTACCATGTAAAAATGATTGTTATTGATTTCATTTTACAAAAGTGATTGTCGTGATTGTCATTTTATTGTGAAAATAAATGAAGTATCATCAGCAAACAATTCTATATCATGGTTATCCCCCACTATGTAAGGCAAGTCACTAATATATATAATAAACAGAAAAGGGCTGAGGATTGAGCCCTGAGGCACGCCCATTTGCACCATCGATATGGAAGAACTTATACGACAACTTTTTTCGTTCTGTTACTTAAATATGAAATAATAAATTTAAGATCACTTCTTGCACCGTGTTCAAGTTTTTTGATTAATGTTTCATGGTTAACACAATCGGAGACCTTGAATAGGTTACAGAATATACAAAAAACATCCTTTGAATTCTTCCATGCATTAAGAATATATTTAATCAGCTTAACTTCAGCAACAGTTGTCGAGCGACCCCTTATGAAAAAGAATTGATTTTAATGGAGTAAATTATTTACATTAAAAATAACATTTCATCAAAAATACTTTTTTCAAAACTTTTGCTAAGTAGCAGTACAGTGGTAGTACAAAAAATTTGCGGGGTCCTTTACTACCAGATTTAAATAATCCCATCAAAAACATAACTTGTAAAAAAACCAAGTCTCGTAACTCCGTTCTTCTACCGTAAAAAGTTGTGAGATCCATGCAATACCAAGTCGGTTAATTTATTCAGTTCCTACTTAAGGGTCCTTCTGTTTTAAGTTATTATGTAATTAGCTAACCTGACAACATTTTATGGTGACCATACCAATGTTCAAATTCTTTTATGTTTTAAATATATAGATTGACTTGGCAATCGCATTAAGCAATCTAATTTAATATAATATGTATTACTTGTGAGATACATTGCGTTTTTATGCGATGGCCAAGTCAATCTATATATATTTAAAACATAAAAGAATTTTAACATTGGTATGGTCACCATAAAATGTTGTCAGGTTAGCTAATTACATAATAACTTAAAACAGAAGGACCCTTAAGTAGGAACTGAATAAATTAACCGACTTGGTATTACATGGATCTCACAACTTTTTACGGTAGAAGAACGGAGTTGCGAGACTTGGTTTTTTTTACAAGTTATGTTTTTGATGGGATCTCATTTCTTTTTGTAGACAAGATAGTCCTAGTTTTTTTTCTTCTTTCCGGTAGCTTCTACTTCTTGAATACCAACAACGTACCTATCTACACCTACATACATATACAAGAACACCATTTATATAGGATTACAAAGTTATTTATGCAGTTGGTATATCTAGAAAACTGGACCGAAATTACAAAATATTTTAGTTTTTCCTTGATTTATACACTAAACTCTAATTGTATTCTAAATTTTAAGCTTCTATGTCTGCTTGAAGTGCCTTAGAGTTTTGATGATCGGTCAGTCAGTGAGTGACAAAATTAAGAAACTTTGACTAGCTATAATTCTTTAACTAGTGGTTCAAATTGAATGAAATTTAAAATATACTATGTTCATACAATTCCTACAAGGTAACTAAAAATTCATGCTTCTAGTTTTATCCACTACGAAGTTATAGGGGTTCGAAAATGGCCTGAATTGCTTCGAGAAAAGAATGGTACGGCCGTGCCGCTTTTTTTTGCTCGACTTGGCGGGGGCAATGCCGTGCCCCCAGATGGTATTAATTTATTATGTGTCATTATATCAGGAAACACAGCAGATTCGATACTGGTATTAAGAATAATAGCTAGTTGAGATGCGATTGTATCTATTGTAAACGCGACAACTTTCACTGAAATCCCCCGCAGATCTGTGGTTTGCTTAATGTCAATACACAGAGTTTGAAAATATTTTACAATATCTGTTGATGATACTTTATGAAAAGTAAAATTCTTTGTACACCCATTTACATTTTGTTTAAGTAATGATTCGGAGACGGTAAGAGAAGAATTCAGTGACTTAGTGCTTATGATCAGAATATCAGTAAAACATTTCTCACGAAGAGCGTTTTTCTTTAATATAAATATATTTTCAATGTCATATACATTCTTAACACTGCCATACCACTGTGGAAATAGCTAAAATAAATCATCATTTCTGTATTTACATCATAATTAATAACCGGCTTCGCACATGTGATTCCTGGATCTCGATAACAGCGTCGCCTACCGTCTCCCCTCCCTCCTACTCAAAGAATTAAAGAAGATTAAGAAAGAGTTTTAGGGAAACTAAAGGACAGCAATTGATTTTTATATACATATAGATATTTTTTTCCCACTTCTCTATAAACCAGTTGTTGTTCAGTCAACAGATATCATTATTACACTACTGAGACTCACTACTGAGACTCACTACTGAGAGGTCACTGCTCTCTGGTGATAAGGACACTGTTCTGAGTTCCTGAGCTTGAACTTAGGAAGCCTGGCGTTAAAACAGCCGTAACCAACTAGAATCTGCGATAAATACTATTAGATACTGCATAAAGAGATTCTACTTACCTGTACCTGAACCTGGCCCCCAATATGAGGTATTAAAAAAAAAAAAAAAAAAAAATATATATATATATATATATATATATATATATATATATATATATATATACCTACGCTGCACTAAAAGTATCGGGAATAGAATATTTCCACTGTTCCTGTCATAATAAAATCTTTTTAATTGAAAACTCCTTGGTTTTAAAAATCGAATACCATTTATTTATTTAAAAAAAGAATCTCGGTCTTATCACAAGTAAGGGTATTAGTGTTCTGTGATCACAAGGTTTTGTCAAACTTGTTTAGTCGTTGAGAAAATGGAATTGACTCGAGAAAATTCAAGAGCGATGATTTATTATGACTTCCGAAGTGGTTTAACACAAAAACAGTGTGTTGACCGGATGATTTCTGCATTTGGTGATGAAGCCCCATCCAAAACCACAATTTATCGCTGGTTTGCTGAATTTCAACGTGGACGTGTCAAGCTCAGTGATGATCCCCGTCAAGGTCGTCCAAAAACTGCAGTCACCCAAGAAAACGTTGATGCTGTGCGTAAGCTGATTGAGGAATATCGACATGTGTCATACCGCGAAATTCAGGCAACTTTAGACATTGGCATGAGTCAAATACAAATAATCTTGCATGAACAATTAGGTGTAAAAAATTTGTTTTCCCGATGGATACCGCATTCGCTCTGTGAAGAGCAAAAAGCGACTCGCGTTACTTGGTGCGTCAGAACTCTCGAAAGATTCCACACAGGATCCTCAAATGCTGTATACAACATCGTATCAGGTGACGAATCCTGGATATACGCGTACGAACCCGAAACAAAAAACCAGTCACGAGTTTGGGTGTTCGAAAATGAGTTAAAGCCAACAAAAATTGTTCGTTCACGGAGTGTTGCAAAAAAAATGGTGGCCACGTTTGTCTCCAAAACCGGCCATGTTACGACTATTCCTCTTGAGGGACAAAGAACGGTTAATGCAGAATGGTATGCTAGCATTTGTTTGCCACAGGTCGTTTCTGAACTCCGTAAAGAGAACTGCAACTGCCGCATCATCCTCCATCACGACAATGCGAGTTCTCACACCGCACACAGAACAAAAGAGTTTTTAGAGCAAGAAAACATAGAATTATTAGACCATCCGCCGTACAACCCCGACCTAAACCCTAATGATTTCTATACTTTCCCTAAAATAAATAATAAATTGCGTGAACAGAGATTTTCATCACGTGAAAAAGCTGTGGACGCCTACAAAACGGCCATTTTGGAGACCAAAACTTCCGAATGGAATGGTTGCTTCAATGATTGGTTCCATCGTATGGAAAAATGTGTCAAATTTTGCGGAGAATACTTCGAAAAGCAATAAATACATTTTTAAATAGTAATGTTGTGTCACTTCCTTGATTCCCGAAATGTTCCGTGCCACCCTCGTATATATATATATATATATATATATATATATATATATATATATATATATATATATATATATATATACACTAGCTTGCCAGTTCGATGACCCTTTGTCATGTCTTGTTAAAAATCTTTAAATTTGCAAAAAAAATTGTGGGTCACTCATGGGCAAAAAAACTATCCTATCTCTCAAGTTGGACCAAACTGCATACGGTGTGCAAATTTGATTAAAATCGGTTCAATAGTTTAGGAGTCCATCGCGGACAAACAACGTGATACGTAATTTATATTGGTTAAAACTACTTTTACGGATATATAATATATCCGTAAAGCGATAGTATCCGTAAATGTAGTTTAAATCAAAGTGTAGTTGTCGCGTAAATATAGGAAATCATTACGTAATTTAAACATATAAAGATATATAAATATATAAAGATATATTGGTGACGGAGAGCAGCGTTAAGTGTTGTACATATTTGGTACAACGACTTGTCACTTAAAATTGATCAATCAAAATATATAGAGCCATGCAGCAGGTTGCGGCACGAATTGATCGGATCGGATCGATCGTGGAGGGGCTACGCTCACACGGAAAACCAGCGTAAAATAGCAGCTTAATGTTATTTTACGCTGTGTGATTTCGTATGGTGAGTGCTGAATACATGACATTCCATCTTAGTCCTCAGGGGGGAACAACACATCTGCATTTTGAATCTTAATCGGGGATAAATGTAAATGCCTTAGGGATCATAGTGTTCACTTACCATTAGGTGGATTGTGTGCTCGTTTGTCACACTTACACTTTACAATTATAATCAGTTACTACATCATATAATGTATATGGGTTTCTTTTAGTCTCTTAATTATTTACAATTATTATTTAATTATTTACAATTATTATTTTTTTAATTATTTACAATTATTATTTTTTTTTACTTTAGATGTGATGGGACTACCAATGAAGTATATATAACATATTTAATAAGAATTCATTAAATACGTTACACTTTCAACCGTTCCCAAGACATCAGTAAACATAACTAAAACAAAAAAATAAGCATCAAATTATAACCTTCTCCTTTTTTTAAAACTGTATAAATAAAATGTTTATTTGCCTATGTAGGTAAAAGCTATGCGTTATAAAGTCATTACACAATTTCTAGTTATATCATTCAAGTTTCATTTTGACAGCTCATAAGAATTACATTACGGAGTGTAGAAGTAAGGAGTACAGACTGTGTATTAAAAAGTGTCCATAGAAAACCGTTGAGTAAGGGTGGCGCCACTATAGCTACGGGTTAAATTTTAAAGAACGCACCGAAAAATATCAGTGGTATAGACGACTTTTTCGAGGTTATATTTACTAAATAAAATTATTTTCGATTTTAGAGCTACTGAGTAGTTTAGCAGCACACTTAAACCCTCGACAACTGCTAAGTTCATTTCATCGCAGTAGCTACTCCAGCGCTGTTGTGGAGAGTTTTTGAACTGTTATTTACTGCTTACAGATGGCCACTTTTTCAACTATTCTACTATAGGAGTTGGTACTCCTTACTTCTACACTCCATAAATTACATATTTCAGTTCTGAACTAACATGAGTGTCGACTGCCCTTTTAATGTCTTTGGAATTTCTAACTTTCTTTCTTTTTTTTCTCCATTAATGTCAAGTACAGCTTTAGAGTCCGTTTCATGGAAAAAATTCCCACGGAAAATGTGTGAACTAAAATTTAATGTATGGAATTTGACACCAGATGTCTTCTTCGACAAGATGTGGTGCCGCGGCTAAGGGACTTCTTTCATGAAACGGACTCTATAATGTATTGAAATTTTTTGTCATTATTTATTTTTAAAAATAATCTTTTTTTTTAATTATTAAAACACTGTAGCTATATTATATACTCTATTCTTTTAGTGAAAGCGACTAAATACAGTGACAAAAAAAACTTATTATCAAAAATCCCTATTTCATTCGCACCGCTGGCGCCACGTTGTCTGAATGGCCCGTGAACGGCCGCTCTGCGCCGAGAAAGTTCTTTAAAATGCTCAATCAAAAAATGAGGCATGCTCTCGGCTCGCTCAACTCGTTCACTGTTAATGTAACGGCCTTTCGAGGTCACTACACTGATACAGTTACTTTAAACAGTCTTTAAAAGATACTCCATGGACCTACGAAAGAGATTTATATATTTACTATTAAGTAAAAACATATGATTAATTAAATTATGTTTGTACAATAATTGCAGAGAGCACACATTCCCACTGATATTAATTGGATTAAGAATCAAAATACAGATGCGTTGTTACCCCTGAGGCTGAGCTTAGCTGATTACTTAGATTAAATGCCTTGATTCCAGTAGAAAAGATCTCTGGTTCTCTACACTCACCATATGGAACACAGCTGCTATTTTACACTGGCATTCTGTGAGAGCGTGTTATTTCCGATCCATTCGTGCTACAACATAATATGGATACAGCATAGCTAATAGCTCTACCAGCTATAAGTATTTTGAAGTTGATTTTACTTTTTTAGGACCACACTAACGTTGTTAATGTCAAATATTATTAACAACCTTATTGCAAACACATTATAATTAAAGTGGCAACAACACAAGTCTACTAAAGAACATATGTATTTTGTGGTTTTTCATTATGTAAGACCCTAAGCCACCTGCAAAAATTACTTCTCATCATCATCATTACAGCCCTTCACAAGTCTCCTGCTTAACCCAGGCCTCCCCCAAGGAATGCCACAAAGCACGGTCCTTTGCCACCTACATCCATCGACTTCCTTCATGTCTTACCAGGTCGTCACTCCAGCTAGTCGGGGGTAGCTCTACACTATGTCTGCTGATACGAGGCTGCCACTTGAGAACTTTTTTCCCCATCGGTTGTTGGTTCTTCGAGCTATATGATCGACCTGCTGCGACCTTGCCACTTCAGCTTACTAATCCGTAGGACTATGTCGGTAAATCTGGTTCTACTGCGGATATCCTCATTTATAAGCTTATCACGCAGAGAAACCCCGAGCATAGAATGAAGAGTTTCGGGGATATAACGTCACCCTGTCTTACACCTCTCTGCAGTTGGATAAGTTTCGTACTCTGGTTCTGTACTAGGATAGCCATCGTAGTTCTACTGTACAAACTTCACTTCAGCACTTCGATATACCGCTTGGCACCGCTTAAGGGACTGTAGCACCGCCCAAATTTCGACGGAATCAAAGGCTTTCTCATAGTCCACACACGCTAGGCCAAATAGCTAATTGTAATCTTCGGTCTTCTGTGCAATCCGCCGCGGGGTATGCATGTGGTCTATGGTACTGAAGACTTTTCGGAAACTGGCTTGTTCAGGAAGCTAGAAGTCGTCAAGTCTGCGTGCGAGACGATTCGTAATGACTTTCGAAAACATTGCTGCCTCAGTTCAGTTCCTCATAGGGTTAGTACTCAGTATCATATTTTTTGCATTTTTAAACATTACAAAATGACATACCTTTTAAAAACCTAAAAGCTGAAATTGTCATATTGGCCCATTGGTGTATAATAATCCTAAGAACGTTTAAGAATACTTATCATAAGAATCTCTATAACGTATAAAAAGTTTTCATTCTTCTTTTTCTTCTTCTCTATTAGCCCGCAAACGACCGTAACCAGCGTTACGATTCACTGGTGGAGGAACCCACTGTTCCAATACCACAGGTCCGAGTATTCTCCGTTTTTCGTAAAGAGACAATTATATCGCCATCTAACGGAAGCCATATGATACGATCTTTCTGGCATTTTAAAATACCTTTTAAGGCAGCAAAGAAGCAAATGGGGTGATCGATTGGTGGAATGGATTAGTCGGTGTCGATCGAGCTGCTTGATTATTCGAGAATCCGCCCCGCTCCACCGACCGCATTTTGAAAGGTACTGATGATGAGTCTCCAAACACATCGATTAATTTTTGACCGACGTCGATCAATGATTTAACAACGTTCTATCGACCAGAATCTGCGATCAGGTAAAGCTACCACACCCATAGATCGACATCGATCGACGTCGATCAATGGCCTCGATCGACGATCGATCGATTGGTCTGGTAACACCCTAAAGATTCTCCTATGCTACTTGAAAATCGCTTGTACTTGATTTCCTAAATGTTCTTATCTATTTTTCTGTTCGGTGATATATTAATTTAGTATGTTAACTTTTATACTTATTATTATATATTATCGATTAATTAAAAACGTTAAGAAATGTGTCGATATCTAATTACCACTACAATTAGTACCTAATATAAAAATAGGAAACCACGAATGGTAGTGATCATTCGTTTTATAAGTTTATACTTTTTTATTCCATTGCTAAGGTTTTGGAAATCAAACAAAGCGGCTTTGAACAGCTATTTTACGCCGATATTAAAAAAATCTTATTAATCCTAGTATGCTGCGAATTACAAACTCCGAATTAAAAAGCTTTAACTCATGGACCCCAGTCTCCGATAACGACTTTGTTTAAAAATAACATACATGTTAGATAAAAAAATATTTGCAGTTTGGTCATTGATTAATGAGATTCACTAATTAAATAAATTCATGTAGATATATTAGATATCTTATGCCGTTGAATGATTACTTAGCTACCGTTTCGGACGTAAAGTGATGAGAAATCACCGAGCCGTCGGCCTCTCAACGCCTTCTATCGCTTACCATTCCGCTGCGACTAGTCGTATGACATTCCTTACTTACAGTCAACAATTTTACTTAAAATGGTATGTACTACTTACAAAATTTTTTACTGAATCAAAATGTTGATCAAATATTTTTAAACGTCAGTTTTATTAGCTAAAAAAAGAACTACAAGTAATCTAAACAAGTTAACTAACCGGAGCCCCTTTTTACTGGAAACGAGACATTCCATCTTAGTCCTCACGGGTGACAACGCATTTGCATTTTGATTCGTAGTCAAGGTTGGATGTATATGTCCATGGGCCACAGCAACTACTTACCATCAGGTGAACTGTGTGCTCGTTTGTCACCCTATCGTATATAAAAAAGTTACATTTTTATGTGACTATAGTTAATATAATAATACTTTAGACGAAAAGCAAGAATCAGTTAACTGATTTACAGTCATAGTTATTTCAGCGGATATTTTTTCCATAAGTTGCTTTGACATCCGGGTTTTTCATTCATTTTCAACATAACCTATAGGCCTACCCACGAGAGTGTGTTTGCCATAGTTACACGCTTGGAAGGCGGTTACGTGGTAGATTTTTGTTATATTGACTGTTGGCAGAAAGTTGTTCCTCCCCAATTCCTGTTCTCCTGTTTCAATTTCGCCTCTTACGACACGACCTGCCATTACACGGCAGGTCTTGTTTTTATTTGCTGTGCATAAGAACGTAAAAGTAAAGTTACAGCCTCTATACGTCCTACTGCTGGGCACAGGCCTCCGCTCATTTCTGAGAGGGTTTTAGGGCAGGGAAGTGTCCACCGCACTTCCCCAATGCGTGTTGGCGAACTTCACGTCTTCGAAATATTTCTTTTCTTATTCCTCAAACATGCAGGTTTCCTCACGATGTTTTCCGTCACCACAAAGCATGTGGTAAATCAGCATTTAAAATTATAATTTACAATTTCATTGGTGCCGGCAGGGATCGAACCTGGGTTACTCGCGTTCTGTTATATTTACAGCGAGACATTAACCATTTGAGCTACCACGACTCTTTGATTAATTTTTCAATTCTCATAAGATTCTCATAAGAACGTATAGATTTTTTTATAGAATATGGGTGGCAAACGAGCACACAGTCCACCTGATCGTATTGATGCTGTGGCCCATAGACTTCGATTAAGAATCAAAACGCAGATGCGTTATCACCCCTGAGGACTAAGATAGAATGCCCCGTTTCCGGTAAAAAATGGTCTCCGGTTCTCTACACTCACCATACGAAACACAGCAGTATTAAGCTACTATTTTACGCTGGTATCCTGTGAGGGCGTGGTCCTTTCCCGTTCGAGCCGACCCACGGACCCGTTCGTGCTGCAACCATAATATAATAAATAATATAGTTACAACTATATTAATAAAAAATAATATAGTTGCAGCGTTGCTCTACAACTCTACCATAATAAATATAAATATATTTTAACACCCCTACAATAAACTTTTATCAGCTAGAAGCTCCTAATTTCGGCGGAACATATTATTTGATGATGGCGCTAAGCTTCAGAGAACATGCCCTAAGCACTTAACCTTACATTATAAATACTAATATATTATCCTCATAATAATCATATATTATCCTCATGCATAATCTGTACGATTGTATATATACTTTTCGGAGTAGAAACGCTATAAATCATCTAAGATTTTTTTTAGTTCTTCAACAGCTCATGAAGTTCTGCAGCTATTCATGAGTCTATTCATGAGCTATTCATCCCTGTCGGGATAATTTATTTTAATTGCCGCTATTCGTAGGCAGATTGACGATCGTATTCGTAGCAGTTACAAACTTTGATTGCTTCCCGTCGCCGGTCTGAGTATTTTACGCCTGGCGTAAACAAGATGGTAATACCGCCATTTATCTTAAGTTCTTTTTTGTATCTATAGTCGCGTCTTACGACACCAACGTGACGAAATCGGGTGACCCAGCACTGACGCTGACACCACACCGTAACCGCAAACAAACCTTAAACAATTATTTTTTTACATTTTCTTGCCTCATTCTGTATTCACCCAAGGTTAGCCAGTAAATTATTGAAACAAATTTTGATAACTGATAATTATTTCTGGTGTTTAAAAATAGGTGGTTGGGCTTTCTTTGTGGCTAGGAGACCGTTTTAGTAGAAGCCACAGTGTGCCGACATTGTGTCAGCCCGATAGGTAAAGAAAGCCAGTGTAATTAGAAGGAATTCCATCTTAGTCCTCAGAGGTGACAACTCATCTGTAGCCTTTATTTATTTGAAGTTCTCCGTGGAGCGGATCTCCATGGACTGCAATAGCCACTTACAGTCATGTACTATAAGTTTTTTTGTCACTTCACTTTAATAAAAAAGAAAACGACTGTGTTGAATGTATTACCAGGGCGTAACGCTTGAACGAACATAAAGCGATAGTCGTTCTCACCCTTTTGTTTTATTTTATATTCTAATGAGGAATTAAAATTAAAGATTAGCTCTTTGTATAAAATGATAATTGTGGTTAGTAACTCTACTAGCAAATATTAACTAATTAATGAAAAACATTAGGTATAATTAGTAACTAAATAATGCTATTTTTCGTTGTAAGGTAGTAGTGTTGAGGCAAATCGAGATATGCTGAATGGGTCGGCTCAACGAGAAAAATTTGATAATACCGAATAATAGCGAATAAAATCAGCATAGTGCTTCTGCATTTCATGTATGATCTTTTTTACTAGTTACAACGTTTCACTTCAATCCTTAATGACGACAGCCAATAGGCATCTGCATTTTGATGCTCAAACGAGGATAGATGTGGAGTCGGAGGTGGTTTGTGACTTAAATAAACAGCAGGAAATGTGAAGCCACTTCTAATAGTTTCCTGTATTTAGAATTGCAGTAATCGTAATGATGATTACCTATCATCATCATTATGATCACTGTCCCATTCATCAATATTTTGTATGTCTTAACAGGTCGTCACTACATCAAATGGGGAGGGCGCTCTACACTTCGCTAACGGTTTAATTAAAGCCACCACTCGAAAATATTTCTTCCCAATATGTTGTCGGTTCTTCGAACTACATGGCCTGCCCATTGCCACGTTACCTCACTAAGCCATTGGAATACTCGATTACGCCGGTTTTACTACGAATATCCTCATTACGAGGTCTATCACATAGATAAACTCCGAGTATTACGTGCTATCGGCAAATTTCGTTCATTTCAATGAGGAAAACAAGAACTTTATCATTTTCTGAGAATATGGTGATGTAGTTTTGCCATTTGTTTTAACTTTTATAAGAGATGAAGTGCTAAAAACTAGAGCATTCCTTAAATCGGTATATTGAGAACGCTCAGTGACAAAGAACGACGAAATTCGGACGAGCACTCGCGATATTAAGCACGTCAAGCGCATAAGTGGAAGGCGGGAGGGGAAAACGCCCGCCGATGAAACATATTCGCGAGACGCTAATATTTCAGAAGCGAACGTGTCCGCCCCTCCACCGTATGACAGTGACCCAAATGGTGCGCCAGCGCAGTCAGTTCCGTGAGCGCGCGACAGCTCGCTTGACGCTCGTGCAGCCACACCGCAATACGCGCACCCGCGATGTCCCACTCGCTAGCGTTTGTGTGAGTTATGATTGAATATTGCCGTGTACATAGCAGTGTGTGAGTCCCGACCGTAACGCCGGTCATGTGCCCACGGTACCTAGGATCGTGATAACATCAAGGTAAGAAGACGAACGAAAACGTGTATTCTATTTTACAAGTGAAAGCAAAAAAGCCATTATCGAACTCTGATGTGGTCGTTGCTAAGCGAAATGCGCTGGCACAGATGGTATGATGAGTCAGCCGCATCTCGAATTTTCCTTTCGTGCAATTTATAATATTGTCGGAGCACCGTGTTGTCATGTCGCTAGATTTGACCTATTGTCATCAGGCCATCGGCTGCCGGCTCTTAGTCGCACCAAGCTAACGGAATCGGATTCCCCACGGCCGAAATTCCGCTGCGGACATTCACGTCGCGACCGACTGAAATAAATCGCTCGTCTAACACAAATAGCACGGCATTGTTGCCACATTGACAGGCTGGCGAACGTATCCGATTCTCTTTTTATCTATCTCCCTCGCCGCTACAGCGTTAGAAGCCCGTTTCCTCTGACGCAATCATACCTTCCGTCGTACATAATTCCGCCGGCCATTACGTTGACCAACAAATTCTCGCTGAGTAATTTGACACGCATATTAGCAGGCGCTAGAGAAGGAAGGAAATTTGACTGGCACATAAAATATAATGAAGAAAGATATATTTTATGGAAGGCTGAATTGCCTCACTTCTTTCGAAGTGACCTTGTTTAGCGAATAATTAGTTGCAAGTGGCGACGCTAATGTAAATATGATAAGCGTTTACGACCGCGTGCACGGCGGTCTTTTGATGATTACCTTCAGCGCGGATAATGGAAGGTCACCGGGTTCAGGTCATCTGCTGTCAACGTCAAGCGGCTATCTCGGTTTATTACTAGACAACAAATGCGGAGCGTTCCTCGGAAACAAGCTCTCGGCGAATGTGGAATCATAGCCGATAAAGTTATCATGCGCGTGACGTCAGACGACGAATGCCGCCGATTGCTGAACTTTGCGGTAATGTCCCTGATAAGTGATAACAACACAACTAATTCCAATTTCCAAGAAATAGAACACACAGAGAGACTCGCTATTAATTTCGCTCATGCCTCTCGCGTACTACGTGAAAACTAAACTCTTTTTGTTCAATAATTATCAATAATTTACTAAATTTACGATTTTGGAAGTGAACTTAAGTAGTAACTATGATCCCTTTTTGACAGCGGTGAATATAAAGCTTGTTTTACATAACACTTATAGTTTGATTGATGATTTGATTAATTGAAAAAAATGCAAAGAGATTGATATTCAACATCGGATTGCAAAGTTTCACCCGCAGGAATATACATGTTTAGACCTGTAAGCTGTAACCGACTGGCATGTATGAGTCATCGTAACTTCTTTGACCCTGGATAATAAAGTTAAAACCTGTTATTCCCCAAGCAGCCTAAACCATAAACAATAAAAACTTCTAACTGACGTAATTTTTTTTTATTTCTTAAATATAATTATTAATTAGTTTATTATTTATTTCTGGTAATGCCATTTTGTTAATAAATAAAAACTTCTTCCTTTTCATGTTTATAAAAAGAAGACAAATAATGAATTTGCAATATTCTACCATAATGATTTTAATTATGTCCTAAGTTAACTTTATACAAGAATTGCAGAGAAAGGTACAATAAGTAAAACGTTTTGTAATAATTGTACGGAGGTTATCACGTAAAGACCCGCGGAGGGCGATTGCCTTCTGTTACAAGTTGAGACTTGTTATGACTCTGCTATATCGAATTAACCTAACCTTTATTGAATTGCAGACTAAGTTCTGACTCGTTATTCTTGTTAAATCTAAAAAATTTAAATATGGAGTATATATATATATATATATATATATATATATATATATATATATATATATATATATATATAATTTATAAATATGAAGTATGTATATATAACAAGCAGTAATATTAACGGTAGCAATATAACTATAAATATAAATAATAAATTATAATTTTAATTACTGTCTTCTTAATGTAGCCACATGGGATTATAAAATTATTTTGAAAACGACATCATGGCGTTAAAATCTTTTTCATGGCGTAAACAAGCTTTTCTATAAAACAAGCAAAATGAGCAAAACAACATGTTTAGCCTACAAATGTAGCGAGATTTGAGGTTAGGCGGTGTGGTCACTGGTCAGACAGTCCTTTGACAATGAATGACTCATCGGGCCGATTTCCTTCACAGTAGGCGTTTTGTACATTTCAAAATGTCTTAACTCACACTTAAATTAATAAAATTAAATCAATTTATTTGTTTTTAGTAAAGATCCTGTGGTTATAGCCACATGGTTGTGAGTTTTAAAATTCGTAAATATTCGAAATATTGACAGAATAGAATAAAATAGAATAGAGTAATTTTTTATACAATATAGATTACATGTAATTATTTATGAGTCGTTTTTTACTTTACCACCGGTTCGGAAAAAAACGTCTGTCCTGGAAAGAACCAGCAAGAAATCCTCTCATTTTTTTCACACACACATCAATAGGTATTCACGTGGGCAGCGGACGATGGCATGAAAACTATGTACATGTGCTTCTATTAACATTATAGATACACTACCAAGGCTAAGGCAACTTGGCAAGCCCTAAAGCATCCTAAACAAGTTTGATATTTTAAGAAACCTTCTGATAAGTAGCATACTCTTACATCTATGTAACCAAAGCATCTGTTGCCGTATTGTAGTCTGAAAATTTAGGTATTTAAGTTTAAAAAAATATGATAGTTAAAAAATCAAATGTGTACGGCAAGAAGTTTAACCAAGTATAACACAACATTTGTCCACTGATAGATACAATATAAACAACTTTTTGTTTCTGTTTTTTTTTCGGATTTAGAAAAAAAAATAGAAAAGTTGCTAAATTAAGATTATTTACATATACACATTTTAGACAGGAAATATGAACAGAAGATAAGGTTACTTTATTTACAACTTTAATAATAGAACTTCTCGCTAATGGACTCAAATTCAGTACTGTATTTATTGATCTACAAAATGCATTTGATACAGTCTCTCAAACCATTTTTCCACAGAAATTATAAATAATAGATAATGGACTCTCTTTGCTTATTGATTATCTTAACAATCATAAAGAAAGGGTCAAACTACAGCAGACGTTCATCAACGTGTCATACAGTGTGCTACAATGTAGTGTACTCAGTCCAACTTTGTTTTTTATCTACGTGATCGGATGAGGTTTCTATATAATATATCTGTAACAAGAGTATCCTAAATTTAATATTTTTACCAGTTCAGAATTGATTATTAATCATATATTCTTAAATGCCATATTAACTTTTTTTAACAGCTTTTGCTTAATAAAATTGAAAAATGTTGCATAATATATATTATTTCGTGATTCTACTTCAAACCACTCACGGAGTATGTTAAAGATAAGTTATCTTTCATGTTGCCAATATAAAGTTCATTGAAATCACAGCTAATATTTCACGAGACTACATTTACAATATATTTTGTTTATTTTGTTGGTGTAAATTGTAGAGTATGACGTTTTAAACCCTATATTACTCGCAGTATTTTAAGCAATAGCTGTTTCAAACAATATAAAAAATATTATAGAGCCATTACGTGGTAGAGTCACGCTTCAGCCATATTATGGTTGCTCTCACAGAATAAAAATAGCAACTTTATACTGCAATATTTTGTATGATGAGTGTAGAGAACCGGTACTTAAGGATGACAACGCATCTGCATTTTGATTCTTAACTTAAGATAGATGTAGGTGTCTTTAGGCCAAAGCATCCACATACCGTCGGGTGGACTGTGTGCTCGTTTGTCACTTATATTCTATAAAAAGAAATGTATGTATAGACTTACAGAATTTATACAACTTTTATATTAAAAAAAATATATGGCGTATTATATTACACTGCTAAATAAAAATATTTGACTCTACTATTATAAACAGAATTGCAATACATAATATGCGTTCCTTTTTTCAAAAGACCAACGAGAAAGCGATTATTTTTATAAAATTTTGACTTTGAAACTCACAACTTCGAAGATGCAGTACTTTTAGTTGGATGGTATTTAATTATTTTTGGTCTTTATGTATTTATACTAGGCAGATACTAGCCTTTCCTGGACTCCTCAACACAGTGTGTCGTAAAATTTTTGCAGCTTGTAGTTCACTTCGATGAATGAACTGCTTTTCACCCATTTACACCAAAATTACGCTTGCCCAATCTTTACCACCCCCCATTCTCGATTATCAAATCGATCCAATCGACTCGACTGCAGAACGACTAAATGAACTTAAGCGATTCCAAAATCTATGTACACAGTTCATATTTAAACATCTTAAATAT